>CM077005.1:81596538-82869119 GCA_039090855.1 Macrothele yani
AAACTAATTGCAATAGGAAAACCGTACTGCACCACTTAGGGCAGTTTATAAACGCAAACAAGACTGTGTAGTTAAATCCGGAATAGCTGTTTTAGTTTTGGAGTTATTGTCGATGGTGTCATTTTGGCAAATTTTTAGCGTTTTTCACCGTGCCAAATGGCTACAAAATCCTATAGTCTCAATTATCTCCGAAACTAATACGAATAGGAAAACCGTACTGCACCACTTAGGGCAGTTTATAAACGCAAACAAGACTGTGTAGTTAAATCCGGAATAGCTGTTTTAGTTTTGGAGTTATTGTCGATGGTGTCTTTTTGGCAAATTTTCAGCGTTTTTGACCGTGCGAAACGACTTCAAAACGATATAGTCTCTATTAACTCCAAAACTAATTGCAATAGGAAAACCGTACTGCACCACTTAGGGCAGTTTATAAACGCAAACAAGACTGTGTAGTTAAATCCGGAATAGCTGTTTTAGTTTTGGAGTTATTGTCGATGGTGTCATTTTGGCAAATTTTTAGCGTTTTTCACCGTGCCAAATGGCTACAAAATCCTATAGTCTCAATTATCTCCGAAACTAATACGAATAGAAAAACCATACTGCATCACTTAGGGCAGTTTATAAACGCAAACAAGACTGTGTAGTTAAATCCGGAATAGCGGTTTTAGTTTTGGAGTTATTGTCGATGGTGTCTTTTTGGCAAATTTTCAGCGTTTTTGACCGTGCGAAACGACTTCAAAACGATATAGTCTCTATTAACTCCAAAACTAATTGCAATAGGAAAACCGTACTGCACCACTTAGGGCAGTTTATAAACGCAAACAAGACTGTGTAGTTAAATCCGGAATAGCTGTTTTAGTTTTGGAGTTATTGTCGATGGTGTCATTTTGGCAAATTTTCAGCGTTTTTGACCGTGCGAAACGACTTCAAAACGATATAGTCTCAATTAACTCCAAAACTAATTGCGAATAGAAAAACCATACTGCATCACTTAGGGCAGTTTATAAACGCAAACAAGACTGTGTAGTTAAATCCGGAATAGCTGTTTTAGTTTTGGAGTTATTGTCGATGGTGTCATTTTGGCAAATTTTTAGCGTTTTTCACCGTGCCAAATGGCTACAAAATCCTATAGTCTCAATTATCTCCGAAACTAATACGAATAGAAAAACCATACTGCATCACTTAGGGCAGTTTATAAACGCAAACAAGACTGTGTAGTTAAATCCGGAATAGCTGTTTTAGTTTTGGAGTTATTGTCGATGGTGTCTTTTTGGCAAATTTTCAGCGTTTTTGACCGTGCGAAACGACTTCAAAACGATATAGTCTCTATTAACTCCAAAACTAATTGCAATAGGAAAACCGTACTGCACCACTTAGGGCAGTTTATAAACGCAAACAAGACTGTGTAGTTAAATCCGGAATAGCTGTTTTAGTTTTGGAGTTATTGTCGATGGTGTCTTTTTGGCAAATTTTCAGCGTTTTTGACCGTGCGAAACGACTTCAAAACGATATAGTCTCTATTAACTCCAAAACTAATTGCAATAGGAAAACCGTACTGCACCACTTAGGGCAGTTTATAAACGCAAACAAGACTGTGTAGTTAAATCCGGAATAGCTGTTTTAGTTTTGGAGTTATTGTCGATGGTGTCATTTTGGCAAATTTTTAGCGTTTTTCACCGTGCCAAATGGCTACAAAATCCTATAGTCTCAATTATCTCCGAAACTAATACGAATAGAAAAACCATACTGCATCACTTAGGGCAGTTTATAAACGCAAACAAGACTGTGTAGTTAAATCCGGAATAGCGGTTTTAGTTTTGGAGTTATTGTCGATGGTGTCTTTTTGGCAAATTTTCAGCGTTTTTGACCGTGCGAAACGACTTCAAAACGATATAGTCTCTATTAACTCCAAAACTAATTGCAATAGGAAAACCGTACTGCACCACTTAGGGCAGTTTATAAACGCAAACAAGACTGTGTAGTTAAATCCGGAATAGCTGTTTTAGTTTTGGAGTTATTGTCGATGGTGTCATTTTGGCAAATTTTTAGCGTTTTTCACCGTGCCAAATGGCTACAAAATCCTATAGTCTCAATTATCTCCGAAACTAATACGAATAGAAAAACCATACTGCACCACTTAGGGCAGTTTATAAACGCAAACAAGACTGTGTAGTTAAATCCGGAATAGCTGTTTTAGTTTTGGAGTTATTGTCGATGGTGTCATTTTGGCAAATTTTTAGCGTTTTTCACCGTGCCAAATGGCTACAAAATCCTATAGTCTCAATTATCTCCGAAACTAATACGAATAGAAAAACCATACTGCATCACTTAGGGCAGTTTATAAACGCAAACAAGACTGTGTAGTTAAATCCGGAATAGCTGTTTTAGTTTTGGAGTTATTGTCGATGGTGTCTTTTTGGCAAATTTTCAGCGTTTTTGACCGTGCGAAACGACTTCAAAACGATATAGTCTCTATTAACTCCAAAACTAATTGCAATAGGAAAACCGTACTGCACCACTTAGGGCAGTTTATAAACGCAAACAAGACTGTGTAGTTAAATCCGGAATAGCTGTTTTAGTTTTGGAGTTATTGTCGATGGTGTCATTTTGGCAAATTTTTAGCGTTTTTCACCGTGCCAAATGGCTACAAAATCCTATAGTCTCAATTATCTCCGAAACTAATACGAATAGAAAAACCATACTGCATCACTTAGGGCAGTTTATAAACGCAAACAAGACTGTGTAGTTAAATCCGGAATAGCGGTTTTAGTTTTGGAGTTATTGTCGATGGTGTCTTTTTGGCAAATTTTCAGCGTTTTTGACCGTGCGAAACGACTTCAAAACGATATAGTCTCTATTAACTCCAAAACTAATTGCAATAGGAAAACCGTACTGCACCACTTAGGGCAGTTTATAAACGCAAACAAGACTGTGTAGTTAAATCCGGAATAGCTGTTTTAGTTTTGGAGTTATTGTCGATGGTGTCATTTTGGCAAATTTTTAGCGTTTTTCACCGTGCCAAATGGCTACAAAATCCTATAGTCTCAATTATCTCCGAAACTAATACGAATAGAAAAACCATACTGCATCACTTAGGGCAGTTTATAAACGCAAACAAGACTGTGTAGTTAAATCCGGAATAGCTGTTTTAGTTTTGGAGTTATTGTCGATGGTGTCTTTTTGGCAAATTTTCAGCGTTTTTGACCGTGCGAAACGACTTCAAAACGATATAGTCTCTATTAACTCCAAAACTAATTGCAATAGGAAAACCGTACTGCACCACTTAGGGCAGTTTATAAACGCAAACAAGACTGTGTAGTTAAATCCGGAATAGCTGTTTTAGTTTTGGAGTTATTGTCGATGGTGTCATTTTGGCAAATTTTCAGCGTTTTTGACCGTGCGAAACGACTTCAAAACGATATAGTCTCTATTAACTCCAAAACTAATTGCAATAGGAAAACCGTACTGCACCACTTAGGGCAGTTTATAAACGCAAACAAGACTGTGTAGTTAAATCCGGAATAGCTGTTTTAGTTTTGGAGTTATTGTCGATGGTGTCTTTTTGGCAAATTTTCAGCGTTTTTGACCGTGCGAAACGACTTCAAAACGATATAGTCTCAATTAACTCCAAAACTAATTGCAATAGGAAAACCGTACTGCACCACTTAGGGCAGTTTATAAACGCAAACAAGACTGTGTAGTTAAATCCGGAATAGCTGTTTTAGTTTTGGAGTTATTGTCGATGGTGTCATTTTGGCAAATTTTTAGCGTTTTTCACCGTGCCAAATGGCTACAAAATCCTATAGTCTCAATTATCTCCGAAACTAATACGAATAGAAAAACCATACTGCATCACTTAGGGCAGTTTATAAACGCAAACAAGACTGTGTAGTTAAATCCGGAATAGCGGTTTTAGTTTTGGAGTTATTGTCGATGGTGTCTTTTTGGCAAATTTTCAGCGTTTTTGACCGTGCGAAACGACTTCAAAACGATATAGTCTCTATTAACTCCAAAACTAATTGCAATAGGAAAACCGTACTGCACCACTTAGGGCAGTTTATAAACGCAAACAAGACTATGTAGTTAAATCCGGAATAGCTGTTTTAGTTTTGGAGTTATTGTCGATGGTGTCATTTTGGCAAATTTTTAGCGTTTTTCACCGTGCCAAATGGCTACAAAATCCTATAGTCTCAATTATCTCCGAAACTAATACGAATAGAAAAACCATACTGCATCACTTAGGGCAGTTTATAAACGCAAACAAGACTGTGTAGTTAAATCCGGAATAGCTGTTTTAGTTTTGGAGTTATTGTCGATGGTGTCATTTTGGCAAATTTTTAGCGTTTTTCACCGTGCCAAATGGCTTCAAAATCCTATAGTCTCAATTATCTCCAAAACTAATACGAATAGGAAAACCGTACTGCACCACTTAGGGCAGTTTATAAACGCAAACAAGACTGTGTAGTTAAATCCGGAATAGCTGTTTTAGTTTTGGAGTTATTGTCGATGGTGTCATTTTGGCAAATTTTTAGCGTTTTTCACCGTGCCAAATGGCTTCAAAATCCTATAGTCTCAATTATCTCCGAAACTAATACGAATAGGAAAACCATACTGCACCACTTAGGGCAGTTTATAAACGCAAACAAGACTGTGTAGTTAAATCCGGAATAGCTGTTTTAGTTTTGGAGTTATTGTCGATGGTGTCTTTTTGGCAAATTTTCAGCGTTTTTGACCGTGCGAAACGACTTCAAAACGATATAGTCTCAATTAACTCCAAAACTAATTGCAATAGAAAAACCATACTGCATCACTTAGGGCAGTTTATAAACGCAAACAAGACTGTGTAGTTAAATCCGGAATAGCTGTTTTAGTTTTGGAGTTATTGTCGATGGTGTCTTTTTGGCAAATTTTCAGCGTTTTTGACCGTGCGAAACGACTTCAAAACGATATAGTCTCTATTAACTCCAAAACTAATTGCAATAGGAAAACCGTACTGCACCACTTAGGGCAGTTTATAAACGCAAACAAGACTGTGTAGTTAAATCCGGAATAGCTGTTTTAGTTTTGGAGTTATTGTCGATGGTGTCATTTTGGCAAATTTTCAGCGTTTTTGACCGTGCGAAACGACTTCAAAACGATATAGTCTCTATTAACTCCAAAACTAATTGCAATAGGAAAACCGTACTGCACCACTTAGGGCAGTTTATAAACGCAAACAAGACTGTGTAGTTAAATCCGGAATAGCTGTTTTAGTTTTGGAGTTATTGTCGATGGTGTCATTTTGGCAAATTTTTAGCGTTTTTCACCGTGCCAAATGGCTACAAAATCCTATAGTCTCAATTATCTCCGAAACTAATACGAATAGAAAAACCATACTGCATCACTTAGGGCAGTTTATAAACGCAAACAAGACTGTGTAGTTAAATCCGGAATAGCGGTTTTAGTTTTGGAGTTATTGTCGATGGTGTCTTTTTGGCAAATTTTCAGCGTTTTTGACCGTGCGAAACGACTTCAAAACGATATAGTCTCTATTAACTCCAAAACTAATTGCAATAGGAAAACCGTACTGCACCACTTAGGGCAGTTTATAAACGCAAACAAGACTGTGTAGTTAAATCCGGAATCGCTGTTTTAGTTTTGGAGTTATTGTCGATGGTGTCATTTTGGCAAATTTTTAGCGTTTTTCACCGTGCGAAATGGCTTCAAAATCCTATAGTCTCAATTATCTCCGAAACTAATACGAATAGAAAAACCATACTGCACCACTTAGGGCAGTTTATAAACGCAAACAAGACTGTGTAGTTAAATCCGGAATCGCTGTTTTAGTTTTGGAGTTATTGTCGATGGTGTCATTTTGGCAAATTTTTAGCGTTTTTCACCGTGCCAAATGGCTACAAAATCCTATAGTCTCAATTATCTCCGAAACTAATACGAATAGAAAAACCATACTGCATCACTTAGGGCAGTTTATAAACGCAAACAAGACTGTGTAGTTAAATCCGGAATAGCGGTTTTAGTTTTGGAGTTATTGTCGATGGTGTCTTTTTGGCAAATTTTCAGCGTTTTTGACCGTGCGAAACGACTTCAAAACGATATAGTCTCTATTAACTCCAAAACTAATTGCAATAGGAAAACCGTACTGCACCACTTAGGGCAGTTTATAAACGCAAACAAGACTGTGTAGTTAAATCCGGAATCGCTGTTTTAGTTTTGGAGTTATTGTCGATGGTGTCATTTTGGCAAATTTTTAGCGTTTTTCACCGTGCCAAATGGCTACAAAATCCTATAGTCTCAATTATCTCCGAAACTAATACGAATAGAAAAACCATACTGCATCACTTAGGGCAGTTTATAAACGCAAACAAGACTGTGTAGTTAAATCCGGAATCGCTGTTTTAGTTTTGGAGTTATTGTCGATGGTGTCATTTTGGCAAATTTTTAGCGTTTTTCACCGTGCCAAATGGCTACAAAATCCTATAGTCTCAATTATCTCCGAAACTAATACGAATAGAAAAACCATACTGCATCACTTAGGGCAGTTTATAAACGCAAACAAGACTGTGTAGTTAAATCCGGAATAGCTGTTTTAGTTTTGGAGTTATTGTCGATGGTGTCTTTTTGGCAAATTTTCAGCGTTTTTGACCGTGCGAAACGACTTCAAAACGATATAGTCTCTATTAACTCCAAAACTAATTGCAATAGGAAAACCGTACTGCACCACTTAGGGCAGTTTATAAACGCAAACAAGACTGTGTAGTTAAATCCGGAATCGCTGTTTTAGTTTTGGAGTTATTGTCGATGGTGTCATTTTGGCAAATTTTTAGCGTTTTTGACCGTGCGAAACGGCTTCAAAATCCTATAGTCTCAATTATCTCCAAAACTAATACGAATAGAAAAACCATACTGCATCACTTAGGGCAGTTTATAAACGCAAACAAGACTGTGTAGTTAAATCCGGAATAGCTGTTTTAGTTTTGGAGTTATTGTCGATGGTGTCATTTTGGCAAATTTTTAGCGTTTTTCACCGTGCCAAATGGCTACAAAATCCTATAGTCTCAATTATCTCCGAAACTAATACGAATAGAAAAACCATACTGCATCACTTAGGGCAGTTTATAAACGCAAACAAGACTGTGTAGTTAAATCCGGAATAGCTGTTTTAGTTTTGGAGTTATTGTCGATGGTGTCTTTTTGGCAAATTTTCAGCGTTTTTGACCGTGCGAAACGACTTCAAAACGATATAGTCTCTATTAACTCCAAAACTAATTGCAATAGGAAAACCGTACTGCACCACTTAGGGTAGTTTATAAACGCAAACAAGACTGTGTAGTTAAATCCGGAATAGCTGTTTTAGTTTTGGAGTTATTGTCGATGGTGTCATTTTGGCAAATTTTTAGCGTTTTTCACCGTGCCAAATGGCTACAAAATCCTATAGTCTCAATTATCTCCGAAACTAATACGAATAGAAAAACCATACTGCATCACTTAGGGCAGTTTATAAACGCAAACAAGACTGTGTAGTTAAATCCGGAATAGCGGTTTTAGTTTTGGAGTTATTGTCGATGGTGTCATTTTGGCAAATTTTTAGCGTTTTTGACCGTGCCAAATGGCTTCAAAATCCTATAGTCTCAATTATCTCCGAAACTAATACGAATAGAAAAACCATACTGCATCACTTAGGGCAGTTTATAAACGCAAACAAGACTGTGTAGTTAAATCCGGAATAGCTGTTTTAGTTTTGGAGTTATTGTCGATGGTGTCTTTTTGGCAAATTTTCAGCGTTTTTGACCGTGCGAAACGACTTCAAAACGATATAGTCTCTATTAACTCCAAAACTAATTGCAATAGGAAAACCGTACTGCACCACTTAGGGCAGTTTATAAACGCAAACAAGACTGTGTAGTTAAATCCGGAATCGCTGTTTTAGTTTTGGAGTTATTGTCGATGGTGTCATTTTGGCAAATTTTTAGCGTTTTTCACCGTGCCAAATGGCTACAAAATCCTATAGTCTCAATTATCTCCGAAACTAATACGAATAGAAAAACCATACTGCATCACTTAGGGCAGTTTATAAACGCAAACAAGACTGTGTAGTTAAATCCGGAATAGCTGTTTTAGTTTTGGAGTTATTGTCGATGGTGTCATTTTGGCAAATTTTTAGCGTTTTTCACCGTGCCAAATGGCTACAAAATCCTATAGTCTCAATTATCTCCGAAACTAATACGAATAGAAAAACCATACTGCATCACTTAGGGCAGTTTATAAACGCAAACAAGACTGTGTAGTTAAATCCGGAATAGCTGTTTTAGTTTTGGAGTTATTGTCGATGGTGTCTTTTTGGCAAATTTTCAGCGTTTTTGACCGTGCGAAACGACTTCAAAACGATATAGTCTCTATTAACTCCAAAACTAATTGCAATAGGAAAACCGTACTGCACCACTTAGGGCAGTTTATAAACGCAAACAAGACTGTGTAGTTAAATCCGGAATCGCTGTTTTAGTTTTGGAGTTATTGTCGATGGTGTCATTTTGGCAAATTTTTAGCGTTTTTCACCGTGCCAAATGGCTACAAAATCCTATAGTCTCAATTATCTCCGAAACTAATACGAATAGAAAAACCATACTGCATCACTTAGGGCAGTTTATAAACGCAAACAAGACTGTGTAGTTAAATCCGGAATAGCGGTTTTAGTTTTGGAGTTATTGTCGATGGTGTCTTTTTGGCAAATTTTCAGCGTTTTTGACCGTGCGAAACGACTTCAAAACGATATAGTCTCTATTAACTCCAAAACTAATTGCAATAGGAAAACCGTACTGCACCACTTAGGGCAGTTTATAAACGCAAACAAGACTGTGTAGTTAAATCCGGAATCGCTGTTTTAGTTTTGGAGTTATTGTCGATGGTGTCATTTTGGCAAATTTTTAGCGTTTTTCACCGTGCCAAATGGCTACAAAATCCTATAGTCTCAATTATCTCCGAAACTAATACGAATAGAAAAACCATACTGCATCACTTAGGGCAGTTTATAAACGCAAACAAGACTGTGTAGTTAAATCCGGAATCGCTGTTTTAGTTTTGGAGTTATTGTCGATGGTGTCATTTTGGCAAATTTTTAGCGTTTTTCACCGTGCCAAATGGCTTCAAAATCCTATAGTCTCAATTATCTCCGAAACTAATACGAATAGAAAAACCATACTGCATCACTTAGGGCAGTTTATAAACGCAAACAAGACTGTGTAGTTAAATCCGGAATAGCGGTTTTAGTTTTGGAGTTATTGTCGATGGTGTCTTTTTGGCAAATTTTCAGCGTTTTTGACCGTGCGAAACGACTTCAAAACGATATAGTCTCTATTAACTCCAAAACTAATTGCAATAGGAAAACCGTACTGCACCACTTAGGGCAGTTTATAAACGCAAACAAGACTGTGTAGTTAAATCCGGAATAGCTGTTTTAGTTTTGGAGTTATTGTCGATGGTGTCTTTTTGGCAAATTTTCAGCGTTTTTGACCGTGCGAAACGACTTCAAAACGATATAGTCTCTATTAACTCCAAAACTAATTGCAATAGGAAAACCGTACTGCACCACTTAGGGCAGTTTATAAACGCAAACAAGACTGTGTAGTTAAATCCGGAATAGCTGTTTTAGTTTTGGAGTTATTGTCGATGGTGTCATTTTGGCAAATTTTTAGCGTTTTTCACCGTGCCAAATGGCTACAAAATCCTATAGTCTCAATTATCTCCGAAACTAATACGAATAGAAAAACCATACTGCATCACTTAGGGCAGTTTATAAACGCAAACAAGACTGTGTAGTTAAATCCGGAATAGCGGTTTTAGTTTTGGAGTTATTGTCGATGGTGTCTTTTTGGCAAATTTTCAGCGTTTTTGACCGTGCGAAACGACTTCAAAACGATATAGTCTCTATTAACTCCAAAACTAATTGCAATAGGAAAACCGTACTGCACCACTTAGGGTAGTTTATAAACGCAAACAAGACTGTGTAGTTAAATCCGGAATAGCTGTTTTAGTTTTGGAGTTATTGTCGATGGTGTCATTTTGGCAAATTTTTAGCGTTTTTCACCGTGCCAAATGGCTACAAAATCCTATAGTCTCAATTATCTCCGAAACTAATACGAATAGAAAAACCATACTGCATCACTTAGGGCAGTTTATAAACGCAAACAAGACTGTGTAGTTAAATCCGGAATAGCTGTTTTAGTTTTGGAGTTATTGTCGATGGTGTCTTTTTGGCAAATTTTCAGCGTTTTTGACCGTGCGAAACGACTTCAAAACGATATAGTCTCTATTAACTCCAAAACTAATTGCAATAGGAAAACCGTACTGCACCACTTAGGGCAGTTTATAAACGCAAACAAGACTGTGTAGTTAAATCCGGAATCGCTGTTTTAGTTTTGGAGTTATTGTCGATGGTGTCATTTTTGGCAAATTTTTAGCGTTTTTCACCGTGCCAAATGGCTACAAAATCCTATAGTCTCAATTATCTCCGAAACTAATACGAATAGAAAAACCATACTGCATCACTTAGGGCAGTTTATAAACGCAAACAAGACTGTGTAGTTAAATCCGGAATAGCTGTTTTAGTTTTGGAGTTATTGTCGATGGTGTCTTTTTGGCAAATTTTCAGCGTTTTTGACCGTGCGAAACGACTTCAAAACGATATAGTCTCTATTAACTCCAAAACTAATTGCAATAGGAAAACCGTACTGCACCACTTAGGGCAGTTTATAAACGCAAACAAGACTGTGTAGTTAAATCCGGAATAGCTGTTTTAGTTTTGGAGTTATTGTCGATGGTGTCATTTTGGCAAATTTTCAGCGTTTTTGACCGTGCGAAACGACTTCAAAACGATATAGTCTCAATTAACTCCAAAACTAATTGCAATAGGAAAACCGTACTGCACCACTTAGGGTAGTTTATAAACGCAAACAAGACTGTGTAGTTAAATCCGGAATAGCTGTTTTAGTTTTGGAGTTATTGTCGATGGTGTCATTTTGGCAAATTTTTAGCGTTTTTCACCGTGCCAAATGGCTTCAAAATCCTATAGTCTCAATTATCTCCGAAACTAATACGAATAGAAAAACCATACTGCATCACTTAGGGCAGTTTATAAACGCAAACAAGACTGTGTAGTTAAATCCGGAATAGCTGTTTTAGTTTTGGAGTTATTGTCGATGGTGTCATTTTGGCAAATTTTTAGCGTTTTTCACCGTGCCAAATGGCTACAAAATCCTATAGTCTCAATTATCTCCGAAACTAATACGAATAGAAAAACCATACTGCATCACTTAGGGCAGTTTATAAACGCAAACAAGACTGTGTAGTTAAATCCGGAATAGCTGTTTTAGTTTTGGAGTTATTGTCGATGGTGTCTTTTTGGCAAATTTTCAGCGTTTTTGACCGTGCGAAACGACTTCAAAACGATATAGTCTCAATTAACTCCAAAACTAATTGCAATAGGAAAACCGTACTGCACCACTTAGGGCAGTTTATAAACGCAAACAAGACTGTGTAGTTAAATCCGGAATAGCTGTTTTAGTTTTGGAGTTATTGTCGATGGTGTCTTTTTGGCAAATTTTCAGCGTTTTTGACCGTGCGAAACGACTTCAAAACGATATAGTCTCTATTAACTCCAAAACTAATTGCAATAGGAAAACCGTACTGCACCACTTAGGGTAGTTTATAAACGCAAACAAGACTGTGTAGTTAAATCCGGAATAGCTGTTTTAGTTTTGGAGTTATTGTCGATGGTGTCATTTTGGCAAATTTTTAGCGTTTTTCACCGTGCCAAATGGCTACAAAATCCTATAGTCTCAATTATCTCCGAAACTAATACGAATAGAAAAACCATACTGCATCACTTAGGGCAGTTTATAAACGCAAACAAGACTATGTAGTTAAATCCGGAATAGCGGTTTTAGTTTTGGAGTTATTGTCGATGGTGTCTTTTTGGCAAATTTTCAGCGTTTTTGACCGTGCGAAACGACTTCAAAACGATATAGTCTCTATTAACTCCAAAACTAATTGCAATAGGAAAACCGTACTGCACCACTTAGGGCAGTTTATAAACGCAAACAAGACTGTGTAGTTAAATCCGGAATAGCTGTTTTAGTTTTGGAGTTATTGTCGATGGTGTCATTTTGGCAAATTTTCAGCGTTTTTGACCGTGCGAAACGACTTCAAAACGATATAGTCTCAATTAACTCCAAAACTAATTGCAATAGGAAAACCGTACTGCATCACTTAGGGTAGTTTATAAACGCAAACAAGACTGTGTAGTTAAATCCGGAATAGCTGTTTTAGTTTTGGAGTTATTGTCGATGGTGTCATTTTGGCAAATTTTTAGCGTTTTTGACCGTGCCAAATGGCTTCAAAATCCTATAGTCTCAATTATCTCCGAAACTAATACGAATAGAAAAACCATACTGCATCACTTAGGGCAGTTTATAAACGCAAACAAGACTGTGTAGTTAAATCCGGAATAGCTGTTTTAGTTTTGGAGTTATTGTCGATGGTGTCATTTTGGCAAATTTTTAGCGTTTTTCACCGTGCCAAATGGCTACAAAATCCTATAGTCTCAATTATCTCCGAAACTAATACGCAATAGAAAAACCATACTGCATCACTTAGGGCAGTTTATAAACGCAAACAAGACTGTGTAGTTAAATCCGGAATAGCTGTTTTAGTTTTGGAGTTATTGTCGATGGTGTCTTTTTGGCAAATTTTCAGCGTTTTTGACCGTGCGAAACGACTTCAAAACGATATAGTCTCTATTAACTCCAAAACTAATTGCAATAGGAAAACCGTACTGCACCACTTAGGGCAGTTTATAAACGCAAACAAGACTGTGTAGTTAAATCCGGAATCGCTGTTTTAGTTTTGGAGTTATTGTCGATGGTGTCATTTTGGCAAATTTTTAGCGTTTTTCACCGTGCCAAATGGCTACAAAATCCTATAGTCTCAATTATCTCCGAAACTAATACGAATAGAAAAACCATACTGCATCACTTAGGGCAGTTTATAAACGCAAACAAGACTGTGTAGTTAAATCCGGAATAGCTGTTTTAGTTTTGGAGTTATTGTCGATGGTGTCTTTTTGGCAAATTTTCAGCGTTTTTGACCGTGCGAAACGACTTCAAAACGATATAGTCTCTATTAACTCCAAAACTAATTGCAATAGGAAAACCGTACTGCACCACTTAGGGCAGTTTATAAACGCAAACAAGACTGT
Organism: Macrothele yani; assembly: GCA_039090855.1. Taxonomy (NCBI): domain Eukaryota; kingdom Metazoa; phylum Arthropoda; class Arachnida; order Araneae; family Macrothelidae; genus Macrothele; species Macrothele yani. Next base: position 81,609,788 of record CM077005.1, read on the forward strand.
GTAGTTAAATCCGGAATAGCTGTTTTAGTTTTGGAGTTATTGTCGATGGTGTCATTTTGGCAAATTTTCAGCGTTTTTGACCGTGCGAAACGACTTCAAAACGATATAGTCTCTATTAACTCCAAAACTAATTGCAATAGGAAAACCGTACTGCACCACTTAGGGTAGTTTATAAACGCAAACAAGACTGTGTAGTTAAATCCGGAATAGCTGTTTTAGTTTTGGAGTTATTGTCGATGGTGTCATTTTGGCAAATTTTTAGCGTTTTTCACCGTGCCAAATGGCTACAAAATCCTATAGTCTCAATTATCTCCGAAACTAATACGAATAGAAAAACCATACTGCATCACTTAGGGCAGTTTATAAACGCAAACAAGACTGTGTAGTTAAATCCGGAATAGCTGTTTTAGTTTTGGAGTTATTGTCGATGGTGTCTTTTTGGCAAATTTTCAGCGTTTTTGACCGTGCGAAACGACTTCAAAACGATATAGTCTCTATTAACTCCAAAACTAATTGCAATAGGAAAACCGTACTGCACCACTTAGGGCAGTTTATAAACGCAAACAAGACTGTGTAGTTAAATCCGGAATAGCTGTTTTAGTTTTGGAGTTATTGTCGATGGTGTCATTTTGGCAAATTTTCAGCGTTTTTGACCGTGCGAAACGACTTCAAAACGATATAGTCTCAATTAACTCCAAAACTAATTGCAATAGGAAAACCGTACTGCACCACTTAGGGTAGTTTATAAACGCAAACAAGACTGTGTAGTTAAATCCGGAATAGCTGTTTTAGTTTTGGAGTTATTGTCGATGGTGTCATTTTGGCAAATTTTTAGCGTTTTTGACCGTGCGAAATGGCTTCAAAATCCTATAGTCTCAATTATCTCCGAAACTAATACGAATAGAAAAACCATACTGCATCACTTAGGGCAGTTTATAAACGCAAACAAGACTGTGTAGTTAAATCCGGAATAGCTGTTTTAGTTTTGGAGTTATTGTCGATGGTGTCATTTTGGCAAATTTTTAGCGTTTTTCACCGTGCCAAATGGCTACAAAATCCTATAGTCTCAATTATCTCCGAAACTAATACAAATAGAAAAACCATACTGCATCACTTAGGGCAGTTTATAAACGCAAACAAGACTGTGTAGTTAAATCCGGAATAGCTGTTTTAGTTTTGGAGTTATTGTCGATGGTGTCTTTTTGGCAAATTTTCAGCGTTTTTGACCGTGCGAAACGACTTCAAAACGATATAGTCTCTATTAACTCCAAAACTAATTGCAATAGGAAAACCGTACTGCACCACTTAGGGCAGTTTATAAACGCAAACAAGACTGTGTAGTTAAATCCGGAATCGCTGTTTTAGTTTTGGAGTTATTGTCGATGGTGTCATTTTGGCAAATTTTTAGCGTTTTTCACCGTGCCAAATGGCTACAAAATCCTATAGTCTCAATTATCTCCGAAACTAATACGAATAGAAAAACCATACTGCATCACTTAGGGCAGTTTATAAACGCAAACAAGACTGTGTAGTTAAATCCGGAATAGCGGTTTTAGTTTTGGAGTTATTGTCGATGGTGTCTTTTTGGCAAATTTTCAGCGTTTTTGACCGTGCGAAACGACTTCAAAACGATATAGTCTCTATTAACTCCAAAACTAATTGCAATAGGAAAACCGTACTGCACCACTTAGGGCAGTTTATAAACGCAAACAAGACTGTGTAGTTAAATCCGGAATCGCTGTTTTAGTTTTGGAGTTATTGTCGATGGTGTCATTTTGGCAAATTTTCAGCGTTTTTGACCGTGCGAAACGACTTCAAAACGATATAGTCTCTATTAACTCCAAAACTAATTGCAATAGGAAAACCGTACTGCACCACTTAGGGTAGTTTATAAACGCAAACAAGACTGTGTAGTTAAATCCGGAATAGCTGTTTTAGTTTTGGAGTTATTGTCGATGGTGTCATTTTGGCAAATTTTTAGCGTTTTTCACCGTGCCAAATGGCTACAAAATCCTATAGTCTCAATTATCTCCGAAACTAATACGAATAGAAAAACCATACTGCATCACTTAGGGCAGTTTATAAACGCAAACAAGACTGTGTAGTTAAATCCGGAATAGCGGTTTTAGTTTTGGAGTTATTGTCGATGGTGTCTTTTTGGCAAATTTTCAGCGTTTTTGACCGTGCGAAACGACTTCAAAACGATATAGTCTCTATTAACTCCAAAACTAATTGCAATAGGAAAACCGTACTGCACCACTTAGGGCAGTTTATAAACGCAAACAAGACTGTGTAGTTAAATCCGGAATAGCTGTTTTAGTTTTGGAGTTATTGTCGATGGTGTCATTTTGGCAAATTTTCAGCGTTTTTGACCGTGCGAAACGACTTCAAAACGATATAGTCTCAATTAACTCCAAAACTAATTGCAATAGGAAAACCGTACTGCACCACTTAGGGTAGTTTATAAACGCAAACAAGACTGTGTAGTTAAATCCGGAATAGCTGTTTTAGTTTTGGAGTTATTGTCGATGGTGTCATTTTGGCAAATTTTTAGCGTTTTTGACCGTGCCAAATGGCTTCAAAATCCTATAGTCTCAATTATCTCCGAAACTAATACGAATAGAAAAACCATACTGCATCACTTAGGGCAGTTTATAAACGCAAACAAGACTGTGTAGTTAAATCCGGAATAGCTGTTTTAGTTTTGGAGTTATTGTCGATGGTGTCATTTTGGCAAATTTTTAGCGTTTTTCACCGTGCCAAATGGCTACAAAATCCTATAGTCTCAATTATCTCCGAAACTAATACGAATAGAAAAACCATACTGCATCACTTAGGGCAGTTTATAAACGCAAACAAGACTGTGTAGTTAAATCCGGAATAGCTGTTTTAGTTTTGGAGTTATTGTCGATGGTGTCTTTTTGGCAAATTTTCAGCGTTTTTGACCGTGCGAAACGACTTCAAAACGATATAGTCTCTATTAACTCCAAAACTAATTGCAATAGGAAAACCGTACTGCACCACTTAGGGCAGTTTATAAACGCAAACAAGACTGTGTAGTTAAATCCGGAATAGCTGTTTTAGTTTTGGAGTTATTGTCGATGGTGTCATTTTGGCAAATTTTCAGCGTTTTTGACCGTGCGAAACGACTTCAAAACGATATAGTCTCTATTAACTCCAAAACTAATTGCAATAGGAAAACCGTACTGCACCACTTAGGGTAGTTTATAAACGCAAACAAGACTGTGTAGTTAAATCCGGAATAGCTGTTTTAGTTTTGGAGTTATTGTCGATGGTGTCATTTTGGCAAATTTTTAGCGTTTTTCACCGTGCCAAATGGCTTCAAAATCCTATAGTCTCAATTATCTCCGAAACTAATACGAATAGAAAAACCATACTGCATCACTTAGGGCAGTTTATAAACGCAAACAAGACTGTGTAGTTAAATCCGGAATAGCTGTTTTAGTTTTGGAGTTATTGTCGATGGTGTCATTTTGGCAAATTTTTAGCGTTTTTCACCGTGCCAAATGGCTACAAAACGATATAGTCTCAATTATCTCCGAAACTAATACGAATAGAAAAACCATACTGCATCACTTAGGGCAGTTTATAAACGCAAACAAGACTGTGTAGTTAAATCCGGAATAGCTGTTTTAGTTTTGGAGTTATTGTCGATGGTGTCTTTTTGGCAAATTTTCAGCGTTTTTGACCGTGCGAAACGACTTCAAAACGATATAGTCTCTATTAACTCCAAAACTAATTGCAATAGGAAAACCGTACTGCACCACTTAGGGCAGTTTATAAACGCAAACAAGACTGTGTAGTTAAATCCGGAATCGCTGTTTTAGTTTTGGAGTTATTGTCGATGGTGTCATTTTGGCAAATTTTTAGCGTTTTTCACCGTGCCAAATGGCTACAAAATCCTATAGTCTCAATTATCTCCGAAACTAATACGAATAGAAAAACCATACTGCATCACTTAGGGCAGTTTATAAACGCAAACAAGACTGTGTAGTTAAATCCGGAATAGCTGTTTTAGTTTTGGAGTTATTGTCGATGGTGTCTTTTTGGCAAATTTTCAGCGTTTTTGACCGTGCGAAACGACTTCAAAACGATATAGTCTCTATTAACTCCAAAACTAATTGCAATAGGAAAACCGTACTGCACCACTTAGGGCAGTTTATAAACGCAAACAAGACTGTGTAGTTAAATCCGGAATAGCTGTTTTAGTTTTGGAGTTATTGTCGATGGTGTCATTTTGGCAAATTTTTCAGCGTTTTTGACCGTGCCAAATGGCTTCAAAATCCTATAGTCTCAATTATCTCCAAAACTAATACGAATAGAAAAACCATACTGCATCACTTAGGGCAGTTTATAAACGCAAACAAGACTGTGTAGTTAAATCCGGAATAGCTGTTTTAGTTTTGGAGTTATTGTCGATGGTGTCTTTTTGGCAAATTTTCAGCGTTTTTGACCGTGCGAAACGACTTCAAAACGATATAGTCTCAATTAACTCCAAAACTAATTGCAATAGGAAAACCGTACTGCACCACTTAGGGCAGTTTATAAACGCAAACAAGACTGTGTAGTTAAATCCGGAATAGCTGTTTTAGTTTTGGAGTTATTGTCGATGGTGTCTTTTTGGCAAATTTTCAGCGTTTTTGACCGTGCGAAACGACTTCAAAACGATATAGTCTCAATTAACTCCAAAACTAATTGCAATAGGAAAACCGTACTGCACCACTTAGGGTAGTTTATAAACGCAAACAAGACTGTGTAGTTAAATCCGGAATAGCTGTTTTAGTTTTGGAGTTATTGTCGATGGTGTCATTTTGGCAAATTTTTAGCGTTTTTGACCGTGCGAAATGGCTTCAAAATCCTATAGTCTCAATTATCTCCAAAACTAATACGAATAGGAAAACCATACTGCATCACTTAGGGCAGTTTATAAACGCAAACAAGACTGTGTAGTTAAATCCGGAATAGCTGTTTTAGTTTTGGAGTTATTGTCGATGGTGTCATTTTGGCAAATTTTTAGCGTTTTTCACCGTGCCAAATGGCTACAAAATCCTATAGTCTCAATTATCTCCGAAACTAATACGAATAGAAAAACCATACTGCATCACTTAGGGCAGTTTATAAACGCAAACAAGACTGTGTAGTTAAATCCGGAATAGCTGTTTTAGTTTTGGAGTTATTGTCGATGGTGTCTTTTTGGCAAATTTTCAGCGTTTTTGACCGTGCGAAACGACTTCAAAACGATATAGTCTCTATTAACTCCAAAACTAATTGCAATAGGAAAACCGTACTGCACCACTTAGGGCAGTTTATAAACGCAAACAAGACTGTGTAGTTAAATCCGGAATAGCTGTTTTAGTTTTGGAGTTATTGTCGATGGTGTCATTTTGGCAAATTTTTAGCGTTTTTCACCGTGCCAAATGGCTTCAAAATCCTATAGTCTCAATTATCTCCGAAACTAATTTGCAATAGGAAAACCGTACTGCACCACTTAGGGCAGTTTATAAACGCAAACAAGACTGTGTAGTTAAATCCGGAATAGCTGTTTTAGTTTTGGAGTTATTGTCGATGGTGTCATTTTGGCAAATTTTTAGCGTTTTTCACCGTGCCAAATGGCTACAAAATCCTATAGTCTCAATTATCTCCGAAACTAATACGAATAGAAAAACCATACTGCATCACTTAGGGCAGTTTATAAACGCAAACAAGACTGTGTAGTTAAATCCGGAATAGCTGTTTTAGTTTTGGAGTTATTGTCGATGGTGTCTTTTTGGCAAATTTTCAGCGTTTTTGACCGTGCGAAACGACTTCAAAACGATATAGTCTCTATTAACTCCAAAACTAATTGCAATAGGAAAACCGTACTGCACCACTTAGGGCAGTTTATAAACGCAAACAAGACTGTGTAGTTAAATCCGGAATCGCTGTTTTAGTTTTGGAGTTATTGTCGATGGTGTCATTTTGGCAAATTTTTAGCGTTTTTCACCGTGCCAAATGGCTACAAAATCCTATAGTCTCAATTATCTCCGAAACTAATACGAATAGAAAAACCATACTGCACCACTTAGGGCAGTTTATAAACGCAAACAAGACTGTGTAGTTAAATCCGGAATCGCTGTTTTAGTTTTGGAGTTATTGTCGATGGTGTCATTTTGGCAAATTTTTAGCGTTTTTCACCGTGCCAAATGGCTACAAAATCCTATAGTCTCAATTATCTCCGAAACTAATACGAATAGAAAAACCATACTGCATCACTTAGGGTAGTTTATAAACGCAAACAAGACTGTGTAGTTAAATCCGGAATAGCTGTTTTAGTTTTGGAGTTATTGTCGATGGTGTCTTTTTGGCAAATTTTCAGCGTTTTTGACCGTGCGAAACGACTTCAAAACGATATAGTCTCTATTAACTCCAAAACTAATTGCAATAGGAAAACCGTACTGCACCACTTAGGGCAGTTTATAAACGCAAACAAGACTGTGTAGTTAAATCCGGAATAGCTGTTTTAGTTTTGGAGTTATTGTCGATGGTGTCATTTTGGCAAATTTTTAGCGTTTTTCACCGTGCCAAATGGCTACAAAATCCTATAGTCTCAATTATCTCCGAAACTAATACGAATAGAAAAACCATACTGCATCACTTAGGGCAGTTTATAAACGCAAACAAGACTGTGTAGTTAAATCCGGAATAGCTGTTTTAGTTTTGGAGTTATTGTCGATGGTGTCTTTTTGGCAAATTTTCAGCGTTTTTGACCGTGCGAAACGACTTCAAAACGATATAGTCTCTATTAACTCCAAAACTAATTGCAATAGGAAAACCGTACTGCACCACTTAGGGCAGTTTATAAACGCAAACAAGACTGTGTAGTTAAATCCGGAATAGCTGTTTTAGTTTTGGAGTTATTGTCGATGGTGTCATTTTGGCAAATTTTTAGCGTTTTTCACCGTGCCAAATGGCTACAAAATCCTATAGTCTCAATTATCTCCGAAACTAATACGAATAGAAAAACCATACTGCATCACTTAGGGCAGTTTATAAACGCAAACAAGACTGTGTAGTTAAATCCGGAATAGCGGTTTTAGTTTTGGAGTTATTGTCGATGGTGTCTTTTTGGCAAATTTTCAGCGTTTTTGACCGTGCGAAACGACTTCAAAACGATATAGTCTCTATTAACTCCAAAACTAATTGCAATAGGAAAACCGTACTGCACCACTTAGGGCAGTTTATAAACGCAAACAAGACTGTGTAGTTAAATCCGGAATCGCTGTTTTAGTTTTGGAGTTATTGTCGATGGTGTCATTTTGGCAAATTTTTAGCGTTTTTCACCGTGCCAAATGGCTACAAAATCCTATAGTCTCAATTATCTCCGAAACTAATACGAATAGAAAAACCATACTGCATCACTTAGGGCAGTTTATAAACGCAAACAAGACTGTGTAGTTAAATCCGGAATAGCTGTTTTAGTTTTGGAGTTATTGTCGATGGTGTCATTTTGGCAAATTTTTAGCGTTTTTCACCGTGCCAAATGGCTACAAAATCCTATAGTCTCAATTATCTCCGAAACTAATACGAATAGAAAAACCATACTGCATCACTTAGGGCAGTTTATAAACGCAAACAAGACTGTGTAGTTAAATCCGGAATAGCTGTTTTAGTTTTGGAGTTATTGTCGATGGTGTCTTTTTGGCAAATTTTCAGCGTTTTTGACCGTGCGAAACGACTTCAAAACGATATAGTCTCTATTAACTCCAAAACTAATTGCAATAGGAAAACCGTACTGCACCACTTAGGGCAGTTTATAAACGCAAACAAGACTGTGTAGTTAAATCCGGAATCGCTGTTTTAGTTTTGGAGTTATTGTCGATGGTGTCATTTTGGCAAATTTTTAGCGTTTTTCACCGTGCCAAATGGCTACAAAATCCTATAGTCTCAATTATCTCCGAAACTAATACGAATAGAAAAACCATACTGCATCACTTAGGGCAGTTTATAAACGCAAACAAGACTGTGTAGTTAAATCCGGAATAGCTGTTTTAGTTTTGGAGTTATTGTCGATGGTGTCATTTTGGCAAATTTTTAGCGTTTTTCACCGTGCCAAATGGCTACAAAATCCTATAGTCTCAATTATCTCCGAAACTAATACGAATAGAAAAACCATACTGCATCACTTAGGGCAGTTTATAAACGCAAACAAGACTGTGTAGTTAAATCCGGAATAGCTGTTTTAGTTTTGGAGTTATTGTCGATGGTGTCTTTTTGGCAAATTTTCAGCGTTTTTGACCGTGCGAAACGACTTCAAAACGATATAGTCTCTATTAACTCCAAAACTAATTGCAATAGGAAAACCGTACTGCACCACTTAGGGCAGTTTATAAACGCAAACAAGACTGTGTAGTTAAATCCGGAATCGCTGTTTTAGTTTTGGAGTTATTGTCGATGGTGTCATTTTGGCAAATTTTTAGCGTTTTTCACCGTGCCAAATGGCTACAAATCCTATAGTCTCAATTATCTCCGAAACTAATACGAATAGAAAAACCATACTGCATCACTTAGGGCAGTTTATAAACGCAAACAAGACTGTGTAGTTAAATCCGGAATAGCTGTTTTAGTTTTGGAGTTATTGTCGATGGTGTCATTTTGGCAAATTTTTCAGCGTTTTTCACCGTGCCAAATGGCTACAAAATCCTATAGTCTCAATTATCTCCGAAACTAATACGAATAGAAAAACCATACTGCATCACTTAGGGTAGTTTATAAACGCAAACAAGACTGTGTAGTTAAATCCGGAATAGCTGTTTTAGTTTTGGAGTTATTGTCGATGGTGTCATTTTGGCAAATTTTCAGCGTTTTTGACCGTGCGAAACGACTTCAAAACGATATAGTCTCTATTAACTCCGAAACTAATTGCAATAGGAAAACCGTACTGCACCACTTAGGGCAGTTTATAAACGCAAACAAGACTGTGTAGTTAAATCCGGAATCGCTGTTTTAGTTTTGGAGTTATTGTCGATGGTGTCATTTTGGCAAATTTTTAGCGTTTTTCACCGTGCCAAATGGCTACAAAATCCTATAGTCTCAATTATCTCCGAAACTAATACGAATAGAAAAACCATACTGCATCACTTAGGGCAGTTTATAAACGCAAACAAGACTGTGTAGTTAAATCCGGAATAGCGGTTTTAGTTTTGGAGTTATTGTCGATGGTGTCATTTTGGCAAATTTTTAGCGTTTTTCACCGTGCCAAATGGCTACAAAATCCTATAGTCTCAATTATCTCCGAAACTAATACGCAATAGAAAAACCATACTGCATCACTTAGGGCAGTTTATAAACGCAAACAAGACTGTGTAGTTAAATCCGGAATAGCTGTTTTAGTTTTGGAGTTATTGTCGATGGTGTCTTTTTGGCAAATTTTCAGCGTTTTTGACCGTGCGAAACGACTTCAAAACGATATAGTCTCTATTAACTCCAAAACTAATTGCAATAGGAAAACCGTACTGCACCACTTAGGGCAGTTTATAAACGCAAACAAGACTGTGTAGTTAAATCCGGAATCGCTGTTTTAGTTTTGGAGTTATTGTCGATGGTGTCATTTTGGCAAATTTTTAGCGTTTTTCACCGTGCCAAATGGCTACAAAATCCTATAGTCTCAATTATCTCCGAAACTAATACGAATAGAAAAACCATACTGCATCACTTAGGGCAGTTTATAAACGCAAACAAGACTGTGTAGTTAAATCCGGAATAGCTGTTTTAGTTTTGGAGTTATTGTCGATGGTGTCATTTTGGCAAATTTTTAGCGTTTTTCACCGTGCCAAATGGCTACAAAATCCTATAGTCTCAATTATCTCCGAAACTAATACGAATAGAAAAACCATACTGCATCACTTAGGGTAGTTTATAAACGCAAACAAGACTGTGTAGTTAAATCCGGAATAGCTGTTTTAGTTTTGGAGTTATTGTCGATGGTGTCATTTTGGCAAATTTTCAGCGTTTTTGACCGTGCGAAACGACTTCAAAACGATATAGTCTCTATTAACTCCAAAACTAATTGCAATAGGAAAACCGTACTGCACCACTTAGGGCAGTTTATAAACGCAAACAAGACTGTGTAGTTAAATCCGGAATCGCTGTTTTAGTTTTGGAGTTATTGTCGATGGTGTCATTTTGGCAAATTTTTAGCGTTTTTCACCGTGCCAAATGGCTACAAAATCCTATAGTCTCAATTATCTCCGAAACTAATACGAATAGAAAAACCATACTGCATCACTTAGGGCAGTTTATAAACGCAAACAAGACTGTGTAGTTAAATCCGGAATAGCTGTTTTAGTTTTGGAGTTATTGTCGATGGTGTCATTTTGGCAAATTTTCAGCGTTTTTGACCGTGCGAAACGACTTCAAAACGATATAGTCTCAATTAACTCCAAAACTAATTGCAATAGGAAAACCGTACTGCACCACTTAGGGCAGTTTATAAACGCAAACAAGACTGTGTAGTTAAATCCGGAATAGCTGTTTTAGTTTTGGAGTTATTGTCGATGGTGTCTTTTTGGCAAATTTTCAGCGTTTTTGACCGTGCGAAACGACTTCAAAACGATATAGTCTCTATTAACTCCAAAACTAATTGCAATAGGAAAACCGTACTGCACCACTTAGGGTAGTTTATAAACGCAAACAAGACTGTGTAGTTAAATCCGGAATAGCTGTTTTAGTTTTGGAGTTATTGTCGATGGTGTCATTTTGGCAAATTTTTCAGCGTTTTTCACCGTGCCAAATGGCTACAAAATCCTATAGTCTCAATTATCTCCGAAACTAATACGAATAGAAAAACCATACTGCATCACTTAGGGCAGTTTATAAACGCAAACAAGACTGTGTAGTTAAATCCGGAATAGCTGTTTTAGTTTTGGAGTTATTGTCGATGGTGTCATTTTGGCAAATTTTCAGCGTTTTTGACCGTGCGAAACGACTTCAAAACGATATAGTCTCTATTAACTCCAAAACTAATTGCAATAGGAAAACCGTACTGCACCACTTAGGGCAGTTTATAAACGCAAACAAGACTGTGTAGTTAAATCCGGAATAGCTGTTTTAGTTTTGGAGTTATTGTCGATGGTGTCATTTTGGCAAATTTTCAGCGTTTTTGACCGTGCGAAACGACTTCAAAACGATATAGTCTCAATTAACTCCAAAACTAATTGCAATAGGAAAACCGTACTGCATCACTTAGGGTAGTTTATAAACGCAAACAAGACTGTGTAGTTAAATCCGGAATAGCTGTTTTAGTTTTGGAGTTATTGTCGATGGTGTCATTTTGGCAAATTTTTAGCGTTTTTGACCGTGCGAAATGGCTTCAAAATCCTATAGTCTCAATTATCTCCAAAACTAATACGAATAGAAAAACCATACTGCATCACTTAGGGCAGTTTATAAACGCAAACAAGACTGTGTAGTTAAATCCGGAATAGCTGTTTTAGTTTTGGAGTTATTGTCGATGGTGTCATTTTGGCAAATTTTTAGCGTTTTTCACCGTGCCAAATGGCTACAAAATCCTATAGTCTCAATTATCTCCGAAACTAATACGAATAGAAAAACCATACTGCATCACTTAGGGCAGTTTATAAACGCAAACAAGACTGTGTAGTTAAATCCGGAATAGCTGTTTTAGTTTTGGAGTTATTGTCGATGGTGTCTTTTTGGCAAATTTTCAGCGTTTTTGACCGTGCGAAACGACTTCAAAACGATATAGTCTCTATTAACTCCAAAACTAATTGCAATAGGAAAACCGTACTGCACCACTTAGGGCAGTTTATAAACGCAAACAAGACTGTGTAGTTAAATCCGGAATAGCTGTTTTAGTTTTGGAGTTATTGTCGATGGTGTCATTTTGGCAAATTTTTAGCGTTTTTCACCGTGCCAAATGGCTACAAAATCCTATAGTCTCAATTATCTCCGAAACTAATACGAATAGAAAAACCATACTGCATCACTTAGGGCAGTTTATAAACGCAAACAAGACTGTGTAGTTAAATCCGGAATAGCTGTTTTAGTTTTGGAGTTATTGTCGATGGTGTCTTTTTGGCAAATTTTCAGCGTTTTTGACCGTGCGAAACGACTTCAAAACGATATAGTCTCAATTAACTCCAAAACTAATTGCAATAGGAAAACCGTACTGCACCACTTAGGGCAGTTTATAAACGCAAACAAGACTGTGTAGTTAAATCCGGAATAGCTGTTTTAGTTTTGGAGTTATTGTCGATGGTGTCTTTTTGGCAAATTTTCAGCGTTTTTGACCGTGCGAAACGACTTCAAAACGATATAGTCTCAATTAACTCCAAAACTAATTGCAATAGGAAAACCGTACTGCACCACTTAGGGTAGTTTATAAACGCAAACAAGACTGTGTAGTTAAATCCGGAATAGCTGTTTTAGTTTTGGAGTTATTGTCGATGGTGTCATTTTGGCAAATTTTTAGCGTTTTTCACCGTGCCAAATGGCTTCAAAATCCTATAGTCTCAATTATCTCCGAAACTAATACGAATAGAAAAACCATACTGCATCACTTAGGGCAGTTTATAAACGCAAACAAGACTGTGTAGTTAAATCCGGAATAGCTGTTTTAGTTTTGGAGTTATTGTCGATGGTGTCATTTTGGCAAATTTTTAGCGTTTTTCACCGTGCCAAATGGCTACAAAATCCTATAGTCTCAATTATCTCCGAAACTAATACGAATAGAAAAACCATACTGCATCACTTAGGGCAGTTTATAAACGCAAACAAGACTGTGTAGTTAAATCCGGAATAGCTGTTTTAGTTTTGGAGTTATTGTCGATGGTGTCATTTTGGCAAATTTTCAGCGTTTTTGACCGTGCGAAACGACTTCAAAACGATATAGTCTCTATTAACTCCAAAACTAATTGCAATAGGAAAACCGTACTGCACCACTTAGGGCAGTTTATAAACGCAAACAAGACTGTGTAGTTAAATCCGGAATAGCTGTTTTAGTTTTGGAGTTATTGTCGATGGTGTCATTTTGGCAAATTTTCAGCGTTTTTGACCGTGCGAAACGACTTCAAAACGATATAGTCTCTATTAACTCCAAAACTAATTGCAATAGGAAAACCGTACTGCACCACTTAGGGTAGTTTATAAACGCAAACAAGACTGTGTAGTTAAATCCGGAATAGCTGTTTTAGTTTTGGAGTTATTGTCGATGGTGTCATTTTGGCAAATTTTTAGCGTTTTTCACCGTGCCAAATGGCTACAAAATCCTATAGTCTCAATTATCTCCGAAACTAATACGAATAGAAAAACCATACTGCATCACTTAGGGCAGTTTATAAACGCAAACAAGACTGTGTAGTTAAATCCGGAATAGCGGTTTTAGTTTTGGAGTTATTGTCGATGGTGTCATTTTGGCAAATTTTCAGCGTTTTTGACCGTGCGAAACGACTTCAAAACGATATAGTCTCAATTAATCTCCAAAACTAATTGCAATAGGAAAACCGTACTGCACCACTTAGGGCAGTTTATAAACGCAAACAAGACTGTGTAGTTAAATCCGGAATAGCTGTTTTAGTTTTGGAGTTATTGTCGATGGTGTCTTTTTGGCAAATTTTCAGCGTTTTTGACCGTGCGAAACGACTTCAAAACGATATAGTCTCTATTAACTCCAAAACTAATTGCAATAGGAAAACCGTACTGCACCACTTAGGGTAGTTTATAAACGCAAACAAGACTGTGTAGTTAAATCCGGAATAGCTGTTTTAGTTTTGGAGTTATTGTCGATGGTGTCATTTTGGCAAATTTTTAGCGTTTTTCACCGTGCCAAATGGCTACAAAATCCTATAGTCTCAATTATCTCCGAAACTAATACGAATAGAAAAACCATACTGCATCACTTAGGGCAGTTTATAAACGCAAACAAGACTGTGTAGTTAAATCCGGAATAGCTGTTTTAGTTTTGGAGTTATTGTCGATGGTGTCATTTTGGCAAATTTTTAGCGTTTTTCACCGTGCCAAATGGCTACAAAATCCTATAGTCTCAATTATCTCCGAAACTAATACGAATAGAAAAACCATACTGCATCACTTAGGGCAGTTTATAAACGCAAACAAGACTGTGTAGTTAAATCCGGAATAGCTGTTTTAGTTTTGGAGTTATTGTCGATGGTGTCTTTTTGGCAAATTTTCAGCGTTTTTGACCGTGCGAAACGACTTCAAAACGATATAGTCTCTATTAACTCCAAAACTAATTGCAATAGGAAAACCGTACTGCACCACTTAGGGCAGTTTATAAACGCAAACAAGACTGTGTAGTTAAATCCGGAATCGCTGTTTTAGTTTTGGAGTTATTGTCGATGGTGTCATTTTGGCAAATTTTTAGCGTTTTTCACCGTGCCAAATGGCTACAAAATCCTATAGTCTCAATTATCTCCGAAACTAATACGAATAGAAAAACCATACTGCATCACTTAGGGCAGTTTATAAACGCAAACAAGACTGTGTAGTTAAATCCGGAATAGCTGTTTTAGTTTTGGAGTTATTGTCGATGGTGTCTTTTTGGCAAATTTTCAGCGTTTTTGACCGTGCGAAACGACTTCAAAACGATATAGTCTCAATTAACTCCAAAACTAATTGCAATAGGAAAACCGTACTGCACCACTTAGGGCAGTTTATAAACGCAAACAAGACTGTGTAGTTAAATCCGGAATAGCTGTTTTAGTTTTGGAGTTATTGTCGATGGTGTCTTTTTGGCAAATTTTCAGCGTTTTTGACCGTGCGAAACGACTTCAAAACGATATAGTCTCTATTAACTCCAAAACTAATTGCAATAGGAAAACCGTACTGCACCACTTAGGGTAGTTTATAAACGCAAACAAGACTGTGTAGTTAAATCCGGAATAGCTGTTTTAGTTTTGGAGTTATTGTCGATGGTGTCATTTTGGCAAATTTTTAGCGTTTTTCACCGTGCCAAATGGCTACAAAATCCTATAGTCTCAATTATCTCCGAAACTAATACGAATAGAAAAACCATACTGCATCACTTAGGGCAGTTTATAAACGCAAACAAGACTGTGTAGTTAAATCCGGAATAGCTGTTTTAGTTTTGGAGTTATTGTCGATGGTGTCTTTTTGGCAAATTTTCAGCGTTTTTGACCGTGCGAAACGACTTCAAAACGATATAGTCTCTATTAACTCCAAAACTAATTGCAATAGGAAAACCGTACTGCACCACTTAGGGCAGTTTATAAACGCAAACAAGACTGTGTAGTTAAATCCGGAATAGCTGTTTTAGTTTTGGAGTTATTGTCGATGGTGTCATTTTGGCAAATTTTCAGCGTTTTTGACCGTGCGAAACGACTTCAAAACGATATAGTCTCAATTAACTCCAAAACTAATTGCAATAGGAAAACCGTACTGCACCACTTAGGGTAGTTTATAAACGCAAACAAGACTGTGTAGTTAAATCCGGAATAGCTGTTTTAGTTTTGGAGTTATTGTCGATGGTGTCATTTTGGCAAATTTTTAGCGTTTTTCACCGTGCCAAATGGCTTCAAAATCCTATAGTCTCAATTATCTCCGAAACTAATACGAATAGAAAAACCATACTGCATCACTTAGGGCAGTTTATAAACGCAAACAAGACTGTGTAGTTAAATCCGGAATAGCTGTTTTAGTTTTGGAGTTATTGTCGATGGTGTCATTTTGGCAAATTTTTAGCGTTTTTCACCGTGCCAAATGGCTACAAAATCCTATAGTCTCAATTATCTCCGAAACTAATACGAATAGAAAAACCATACTGCATCACTTAGGGCAGTTTATAAACGCAAACAAGACTGTGTAGTTAAATCCGGAATAGCTGTTTTAGTTTTGGAGTTATTGTCGATGGTGTCTTTTTGGCAAATTTTCAGCGTTTTTGACCGTGCGAAACGACTTCAAAACGATATAGTCTCTATTAACTCCAAAACTAATTGCAATAGGAAAACCGTACTGCACCACTTAGGGCAGTTTATAAACGCAAACAAGACTGTGTAGTTAAATCCGGAATCGCTGTTTTAGTTTTGGAGTTATTGTCGATGGTGTCATTTTGGCAAATTTTTAGCGTTTTTCACCGTGCCAAATGGCTACAAAATCCTATAGTCTCAATTATCTCCGAAACTAATACGAATAGAAAAACCATACTGCATCACTTAGGGCAGTTTATAAACGCAAACAAGACTGTGTAGTTAAATCCGGAATAGCTGTTTTAGTTTTGGAGTTATTGTCGATGGTGTCTTTTTGGCAAATTTTCAGCGTTTTTGACCGTGCGAAACGACTTCAAAACGATATAGTCTCAATTAACTCCAAAACTAATTGCAATAGGAAAACCGTACTGCACCACTTAGGGCAGTTTATAAACGCAAACAAGACTGTGTAGTTAAATCCGGAATAGCTGTTTTAGTTTTGGAGTTATTGTCGATGGTGTCTTTTTGGCAAATTTTCAGCGTTTTTGACCGTGCGAAACGACTTCAAAACGATATAGTCTCTATTAACTCCAAAACTAATTGCAATAGGAAAACCGTACTGCACCACTTAGGGTAGTTTATAAACGCAAACAAGACTGTGTAGTTAAATCCGGAATAGCTGTTTTAGTTTTGGAGTTATTGTCGATGGTGTCATTTTGGCAAATTTTTAGCGTTTTTCACCGTGCCAAATGGCTACAAAATCCTATAGTCTCAATTATCTCCGAAACTAATACGAATAGAAAAACCATACTGCATCACTTAGGGCAGTTTATAAACGCAAACAAGACTGTGTAGTTAAATCCGGAATAGCGGTTTTAGTTTTGGAGTTATTGTCGATGGTGTCTTTTTGGCAAATTTTCAGCGTTTTTGACCGTGCGAAACGACTTCAAAACGATATAGTCTCTATTAACTCCAAAACTAATTGCAATAGGAAAACCGTACTGCACCACTTAGGGCAGTTTATAAACGCAAACAAGACTGTGTAGTTAAATCCGGAATAGCTGTTTTAGTTTTGGAGTTATTGTCGATGGTGTCATTTTGGCAAATTTTCAGCGTTTTTGACCGTGCGAAACGACTTCAAAACGATATAGTCTCAATTAACTCCAAAACTAATTGCAATAGGAAAACCGTACTGCACCACTTAGGGCAGTTTATAAACGCAAACAAGACTGTGTAGTTAAATCCGGAATAGCTGTTTTAGTTTTGGAGTTATTGTCGATGGTGTCATTTTGGCAAATTTTTAGCGTTTTTCACCGTGCGAAATGGCTTCAAAATCCTATAGTCTCAATTATCTCCGAAACTAATACGAATAGAAAAACCATACTGCATCACTTAGGGCAGTTTATAAACGCAAACAAGACTGTGTAGTTAAATCCGGAATAGCTGTTTTAGTTTTGGAGTTATTGTCGATGGTGTCATTTTGGCAAATTTTTAGCGTTTTTCACCGTGCCAAATGGCTACAAAATCCTATAGTCTCAATTATCTCCGAAACTAATACGAATAGAAAAACCATACTGCATCACTTAGGGCAGTTTATAAACGCAAACAAGACTGTGTAGTTAAATCCGGAATAGCTGTTTTAGTTTTGGAGTTATTGTCGATGGTGTCTTTTTGGCAAATTTTCAGCGTTTTTGACCGTGCGAAACGACTTCAAAACGATATAGTCTCTATTAACTCCAAAACTAATTGCAATAGGAAAACCGTACTGCACCACTTAGGGCAGTTTATAAACGCAAACAAGACTGTGTAGTTAAATCCGGAATCGCTGTTTTAGTTTTGGAGTTATTGTCGATGGTGTCATTTTGGCAAATTTTTAGCGTTTTTCACCGTGCCAAATGGCTTCAAAATCCTATAGTCTCAATTATCTCCGAAACTAATACGAATAGAAAAACCATACTGCACCACTTAGGGCAGTTTATAAACGCAAACAAGACTGTGTAGTTAAATCCGGAATAGCTGTTTTAGTTTTGGAGTTATTGTCGATGGTGTCATTTTGGCAAATTTTTAGCGTTTTTCACCGTGCCAAATGGCTACAAAATCCTATAGTCTCAATTATCTCCGAAACTAATACGAATAGAAAAACCATACTGCATCACTTAGGGCAGTTTATAAACGCAAACAAGACTGTGTAGTTAAATCCGGAATAGCTGTTTTAGTTTTGGAGTTATTGTCGATGGTGTCTTTTTGGCAAATTTTCAGCGTTTTTGACCGTGCGAAACGACTTCAAAACGATATAGTCTCTATTAACTCCAAAACTAATTGCAATAGGAAAACCGTACTGCACCACTTAGGGCAGTTTATAAACGCAAACAAGACTGTGTAGTTAAATCCGGAATCGCTGTTTTAGTTTTGGAGTTATTGTCGATGGTGTCATTTTGGCAAATTTTTAGCGTTTTTCACCGTGCCAAATGGCTACAAAATCCTATAGTCTCAATTATCTCCGAAACTAATACGAATAGAAAAACCATACTGCATCACTTAGGGCAGTTTATAAACGCAAACAAGACTGTGTAGTTAAATCCGGAATAGCTGTTTTAGTTTTGGAGTTATTGTCGATGGTGTCATTTTGGCAAATTTTTAGCGTTTTTCACCGTGCCAAATGGCTACAAAATCCTATAGTCTCAATTATCTCCGAAACTAATACGAATAGAAAAACCATACTGCATCACTTAGGGTAGTTTATAAACGCAAACAAGACTGTGTAGTTAAATCCGGAATAGCTGTTTTAGTTTTGGAGTTATTGTCGATGGTGTCTTTTTGGCAAATTTTCAGCGTTTTTGACCGTGCGAAACGACTTCAAAACGATATAGTCTCTATTAACTCCAAAACTAATTGCAATAGGAAAACCGTACTGCACCACTTAGGGCAGTTTATAAACGCAAACAAGACTGTGTAGTTAAATCCGGAATCGCTGTTTTAGTTTTGGAGTTATTGTCGATGGTGTCATTTTGGCAAATTTTTAGCGTTTTTCACCGTGCCAAATGGCTACAAAATCCTATAGTCTCAATTATCTCCGAAACTAATACGAATAGAAAAACCATACTGCATCACTTAGGGCAGTTTATAAACGCAAACAAGACTGTGTAGTTAAATCCGGAATAGCTGTTTTAGTTTTGGAGTTATTGTCGATGGTGTCTTTTTGGCAAATTTTCAGCGTTTTTGACCGTGCGAAACGACTTCAAAACGATATAGTCTCAATTAACTCCAAAACTAATTGCAATAGGAAAACCGTACTGCACCACTTAGGGCAGTTTATAAACGCAAACAAGACTGTGTAGTTAAATCCGGAATAGCTGTTTTAGTTTTGGAGTTATTGTCGATGGTGTCATTTTGGCAAATTTTCAGCGTTTTTGACCGTGCGAAACGACTTCAAAACGATATAGTCTCTATTAACTCCAAAACTAATTGCAATAGGAAAACCGTACTGCACCACTTAGGGTAGTTTATAAACGCAAACAAGACTGTGTAGTTAAATCCGGAATAGCTGTTTTAGTTTTGGAGTTATTGTCGATGGTGTCATTTTGGCAAATTTTTAGCGTTTTTCACCGTGCCAAATGGCTACAAAATCCTATAGTCTCAATTATCTCCGAAACTAATACGAATAGAAAAACCATACTGCATCACTTAGGGCAGTTTATAAACGCAAACAAGACTGTGTAGTTAAATCCGGAATAGCTGTTTTAGTTTTGGAGTTATTGTCGATGGTGTCTTTTTGGCAAATTTTCAGCGTTTTTGACCGTGCGAAACGACTTCAAAACGATATAGTCTCTATTAACTCCAAAACTAATTGCAATAGGAAAACCGTACTGCACCACTTAGGGCAGTTTATAAACGCAAACAAGACTGTGTAGTTAAATCCGGAATAGCTGTTTTAGTTTTGGAGTTATTGTCGATGGTGTCTTTTTGGCAAATTTTCAGCGTTTTTGACCGTGCGAAACGACTTCAAAACGATATAGTCTCAATTAACTCCAAAACTAATTGCAATAGGAAAACCGTACTGCACCACTTAGGGTAGTTTATAAACGCAAACAAGACTGTGTAGTTAAATCCGGAATAGCTGTTTTAGTTTTGGAGTTATTGTCGATGGTGTCATTTTGGCAAATTTTTAGCGTTTTTGACCGTGCGAAATGGCTTCAAAATCCTATAGTCTCAATTATCTCCGAAACTAATACGAATAGGAAAAACCATACTGCATCACTTAGGGCAGTTTATAAACGCAAACAAGACTGTGTAGTTAAATCCGGAATACTGTTTTAGTTTTGGAGTTATTGTCGATGGTGTCATTTTGGCAAATTTTTAGCGTTTTTCACCGTGCCAAATGGCTACAAAATCCTATAGTCTCAATTATCTCCGAAACTAATACGAATAGAAAAACCATACTGCATCACTTAGGGCAGTTTATAAACGCAAACAAGACTGTGTAGTTAAATCCGGAATAGCTGTTTTAGTTTTGGAGTTATTGTCGATGGTGTCTTTTTGGCAAATTTTCAGCGTTTTTGACCGTGCGAAACGACTTCAAAACGATATAGTCTCTATTAACTCCAAAACTAATTGCAATAGGAAAACCGTACTGCACCACTTAGGGCAGTTTATAAACGCAAACAAGACTGTGTAGTTAAATCCGGAATCGCTGTTTTAGTTTTGGAGTTATTGTCGATGGTGTCATTTTGGCAAATTTTTAGCGTTTTTCACCGTGCCAAATGGCTACAAAATCCTATAGTCTCAATTATCTCCGAAACTAATACGAATAGAAAAACCATACTGCACCACTTAGGGCAGTTTATAAACGCAAACAAGACTGTGTAGTTAAATCCGGAATCGCTGTTTTAGTTTTGGAGTTATTGTCGATGGTGTCATTTTGGCAAATTTTTAGCGTTTTTCACCGTGCCAAATGGCTACAAAATCCTATAGTCTCAATTATCTCCGAAACTAATACGAATAGAAAAACCATACTGCATCACTTAGGGCAGTTTATAAACGCAAACAAGACTGTGTAGTTAAATCCGGAATAGCTGTTTTAGTTTTGGAGTTATTGTCGATGGTGTCATTTTGGCAAATTTTCAGCGTTTTTGACCGTGCGAAACGACTTCAAAACGATATAGTCTCTATTAACTCCAAAACTAATTGCAATAGGAAAACCGTACTGCACCACTTAGGGCAGTTTATAAACGCAAACAAGACTGTGTAGTTAAATCCGGAATCGCTGTTTTAGTTTTGGAGTTATTGTCGATGGTGTCATTTTGGCAAATTTTTAGCGTTTTTCACCGTGCCAAATGGCTACAAAATCCTATAGTCTCAATTATCTCCGAAACTAATACGAATAGAAAAACCATACTGCATCACTTAGGGCAGTTTATAAACGCAAACAAGACTGTGTAGTTAAATCCGGAATAGCTGTTTTAGTTTTGGAGTTATTGTCGATGGTGTCATTTTGGCAAATTTTTAGCGTTTTTCACCGTGCCAAATGGCTACAAAATCCTATAGTCTCAATTATCTCCGAAACTAATACGAATAGAAAAACCATACTGCATCACTTAGGGTAGTTTATAAACGCAAACAAGACTGTGTAGTTAAATCCGGAATAGCTGTTTTAGTTTTGGAGTTATTGTCGATGGTGTCTTTTTGGCAAATTTTCAGCGTTTTTGACCGTGCGAAACGACTTCAAAACGATATAGTCTCTATTAACTCCAAAACTAATTGCAATAGGAAAACCGTACTGCACCACTTAGGGCAGTTTATAAACGCAAACAAGACTGTGTAGTTAAATCCGGAATCGCTGTTTTAGTTTTGGAGTTATTGTCGATGGTGTCATTTTGGCAAATTTTTAGCGTTTTTCACCGTGCCAAATGGCTACAAAATCCTATAGTCTCAATTATCTCCGAAACTAATACGAATAGAAAAACCATACTGCATCACTTAGGGCAGTTTATAAACGCAAACAAGACTGTGTAGTTAAATCCGGAATAGCTGTTTTAGTTTTGGAGTTATTGTCGATGGTGTCTTTTTGGCAAATTTTCAGCGTTTTTGACCGTGCGAAACGACTTCAAAACGATATAGTCTCTATTAACTCCAAAACTAATTGCAATAGGAAAACCGTACTGCACCACTTAGGGCAGTTTATAAACGCAAACAAGACTGTGTAGTTAAATCCGGAATAGCTGTTTTAGTTTTGGAGTTATTGTCGATGGTGTCATTTTGGCAAATTTTCAGCGTTTTTGACCGTGCGAAACGACTTCAAAACGATATAGTCTCTATTAACTCCAAAACTAATTGCAATAGGAAAACCGTACTGCATCACTTAGGGTAGTTTATAAACGCAAACAAGACTGTGTAGTTAAATCCGGAATAGCTGTTTTAGTTTTGGAGTTATTGTCGATGGTGTCATTTTGGCAAATTTTTAGCGTTTTTCACCGTGCCAAATGGCTACAAAACGATATAGTCTCAATTATCTCCGAAACTAAATACGAATAGAAAAACCATACTGCATCACTTAGGGCAGTTTATAAACGCAAACAAGACTGTGTAGTTAAATCCGGAATAGCTGTTTTAGTTTTGGAGTTATTGTCGATGGTGTCTTTTTGGCAAATTTTCAGCGTTTTTGACCGTGCGAAACGACTTCAAAACGATATAGTCTCTATTAACTCCAAAACTAATTGCAATAGGAAAACCGTACTGCACCACTTAGGGCAGTTTATAAACGCAAACAAGACTGTGTAGTTAAATCCGGAATAGCTGTTTTAGTTTTGGAGTTATTGTCGATGGTGTCATTTTGGCAAATTTTCAGCGTTTTTGACCGTGCGAAACGACTTCAAAACGATATAGTCTCAATTAACTCCAAAACTAATTGCAATAGGAAAAACCGTACTGCATCACTTAGGGTAGTTTATAAACGCAAACAAGACTGTGTAGTTAAATCCGGAATAGCTGTTTTAGTTTTGGAGTTATTGTCGATGGTGTCATTTTGGCAAATTTTTAGCGTTTTTCACCGTGCCGAAATGGCTACAAAATCCTATAGTCTCAATTATCTCCGAAACTAATACGAATAGAAAAACCATACTGCATCACTTAGGGCAGTTTATAAACGCAAACAAGACTGTGTAGTTAAATCCGGAATAGCTGTTTTAGTTTTGGAGTTATTGTCGATGGTGTCATTTTGGCAAATTTTTAGCGTTTTTCACCGTGCCAAATGGCTACAAAATCCTATAGTCTCAATTATCTCCGAAACTAATACGAATAGAAAAACCATACTGCATCACTTAGGGCAGTTTATAAACGCAAACAAGACTGTGTAGTTAAATCCGGAATAGCTGTTTTAGTTTTGGAGTTATTGTCGATGGTGTCTTTTTGGCAAATTTTCAGCGTTTTTGACCGTGCGAAACGACTTCAAAACGATATAGTCTCTATTAACTCCAAAACTAATTGCAATAGGAAAACCGTACTGCACCACTTAGGGCAGTTTATAAACGCAAACAAGACTGTGTAGTTAAATCCGGAATCGCTGTTTTAGTTTTGGAGTTATTGTCGATGGTGTCATTTTGGCAAATTTTTAGCGTTTTTCACCGTGCCAAATGGCTACAAAATCCTATAGTCTCAATTATCTCCGAAACTAATACGAATAGAAAAACCATACTGCATCACTTAGGGCAGTTTATAAACGCAAACAAGACTGTGTAGTTAAATCCGGAATAGCTGTTTTAGTTTTGGAGTTATTGTCGATGGTGTCTTTTTGGCAAATTTTCAGCGTTTTTGACCGTGCGAAACGACTTCAAAACGATATAGTCTCTATTAACTCCAAAACTAATTGCAATAGGAAAACCGTACTGCACCACTTAGGGCAGTTTATAAACGCAAACAAGACTGTGTAGTTAAATCCGGAATAGCTGTTTTAGTTTTGGAGTTATTGTCGATGGTGTCATTTTGGCAAATTTTCAGCGTTTTTGACCGTGCGAAACGACTTCAAAACGATATAGTCTCTATTAACTCCAAAACTAATTGCAATAGGAAAACCGTACTGCACCACTTAGGGTAGTTTATAAACGCAAACAAGACTGTGTAGTTAAATCCGGAATAGCTGTTTTAGTTTTGGAGTTATTGTCGATGGTGTCATTTTGGCAAATTTTTAGCGTTTTTCACCGTGCCAAATGGCTACAAAATCCTATAGTCTCAATTATCTCCGAAACTAATACGAATAGAAAAACCATACTGCATCACTTAGGGCAGTTTATAAACGCAAACAAGACTGTGTAGTTAAATCCGGAATAGCGGTTTTAGTTTTGGAGTTATTGTCGATGGTGTCTTTTTGGCAAATTTTCAGCGTTTTTGACCGTGCGAAACGACTTCAAAACGATATAGTCTCTATTAACTCCAAAACTAATTGCAATAGGAAAACCGTACTGCACCACTTAGGGCAGTTTATAAACGCAAACAAGACTGTGTAGTTAAATCCGGAATAGCTGTTTTAGTTTTGGAGTTATTGTCGATGGTGTCATTTTGGCAAATTTTCAGCGTTTTTGACCGTGCGAAACGACTTCAAAACGATATAGTCTCAATTAACTCCAAAACTAATTGCAATAGGAAAACCGTACTGCATCACTTAGGGCAGTTTATAAACGCAAACAAGACTGTGTAGTTAAATCCGGAATAGCTGTTTTAGTTTTGGAGTTATTGTCGATGGTGTCATTTTGGCAAATTTTTAGCGTTTTTCACCGTGCCAAATGGCTTCAAAATCCTATAGTCTCAATTATCTCCGAAACTAATACGAATAGAAAAACCATACTGCATCACTTAGGGCAGTTTATAAACGCAAACAAGACTGTGTAGTTAAATCCGGAATAGCTGTTTTAGTTTTGGAGTTATTGTCGATGGTGTCATTTTGGCAAATTTTTAGCGTTTTTCACCGTGCCAAATGGCTACAAAATCCTATAGTCTCAATTATCTCCGAAACTAATACGAATAGAAAAACCATACTGCATCACTTAGGGCAGTTTATAAACGCAAACAAGACTGTGTAGTTAAATCCGGAATAGCTGTTTTAGTTTTGGAGTTATTGTCGATGGTGTCTTTTTGGCAAATTTTCAGCGTTTTTGACCGTGCGAAACGACTTCAAAACGATATAGTCTCTATTAACTCCAAAACTAATTGCAATAGGAAAACCGTACTGCACCACTTAGGGCAGTTTATAAACGCAAACAAGACTGTGTAGTTAAATCCGGAATCGCTGTTTTAGTTTTGGAGTTATTGTCGATGGTGTCATTTTGGCAAATTTTTAGCGTTTTTCACCGTGCCAAATGGCTACAAAATCCTATAGTCTCAATTATCTCCGAAACTAATACGAATAGAAAAACCATACTGCACCACTTAGGGCAGTTTATAAACGCAAACAAGACTGTGTAGTTAAATCCGGAATCGCTGTTTTAGTTTTGGAGTTATTGTCGATGGTGTCATTTTGGCAAATTTTTAGCGTTTTTCACCGTGCCAAATGGCTACAAAATCCTATAGTCTCAATTATCTCCGAAACTAATACGAATAGAAAAACCATACTGCATCACTTAGGGCAGTTTATAAACGCAAACAAGACTGTGTAGTTAAATCCGGAATAGCTGTTTTAGTTTTGGAGTTATTGTCGATGGTGTCTTTTTGGCAAATTTTCAGCGTTTTTGACCGTGCGAAACGACTTCAAAACGATATAGTCTCTATTAACTCCAAAACTAATTGCAATAGGAAAACCGTACTGCACCACTTAGGGCAGTTTATAAACGCAAACAAGACTGTGTAGTTAAATCCGGAATCGCTGTTTTAGTTTTGGAGTTATTGTCGATGGTGTCATTTTGGCAAATTTTTAGCGTTTTTCACCGTGCCAAATGGCTACAAAATCCTATAGTCTCAATTATCTCCGAAACTAATACGAATAGAAAAACCATACTGCATCACTTAGGGCAGTTTATAAACGCAAACAAGACTGTGTAGTTAAATCCGGAATAGCTGTTTTAGTTTTGGAGTTATTGTCGATGGTGTCATTTTGGCAAATTTTCAGCGTTTTTCACCGTGCCAAATGGCTACAAAATCCTATAGTCTCAATTATCTCCGAAACTAATACGCAATAGAAAAACCATACTGCATCACTTAGGGCAGTTTATAAACGCAAACAAGACTGTGTAGTTAAATCCGGAATAGCTGTTTTAGTTTTGGAGTTATTGTCGATGGTGTCATTTTGGCAAATTTTCAGCGTTTTTGACCGTGCGAAACGACTTCAAAACGATATAGTCTCTATTAACTCCAAAACTAATTGCAATAGGAAAACCGTACTGCACCACTTAGGGCAGTTTATAAACGCAAACAAGACTGTGTAGTTAAATCCGGAATCGCTGTTTTAGTTTTGGAGTTATTGTCGATGGTGTCATTTTGGCAAATTTTTAGCGTTTTTCACCGTGCCAAATGGCTACAAAATCCTATAGTCTCAATTATCTCCGAAACTAATACGAATAGAAAAACCATACTGCATCACTTAGGGCAGTTTATAAACGCAAACAAGACTGTGTAGTTAAATCCGGAATAGCTGTTTTAGTTTTGGAGTTATTGTCGATGGTGTCTTTTTGGCAAATTTTCAGCGTTTTTGACCGTGCGAAACGACTTCAAAACGATATAGTCTCTATTAACTCCAAAACTAATTGCAATAGGAAAACCGTACTGCACCACTTAGGGCAGTTTATAAACGCAAACAAGACTGTGTAGTTAAATCCGGAATAGCTGTTTTAGTTTTGGAGTTATTGTCGATGGTGTCATTTTGGCAAATTTTCAGCGTTTTTGACCGTGCGAAACGACTTCAAAACGATATAGTCTCTATTAACTCCAAAACTAATTGCAATAGGAAAACCGTACTGCATCACTTAGGGTAGTTTATAAACGCAAACAAGACTGTGTAGTTAAATCCGGAATAGCTGTTTTAGTTTTGGAGTTATTGTCGATGGTGTCATTTTGGCAAATTTTTAGCGTTTTTCACCGTGCCAAATGGCTACAAAATCCTATAGTCTCAATTATCTCCGAAACTAATACGAATAGAAAAACCATACTGCATCACTTAGGGCAGTTTATAAACGCAAACAAGACTGTGTAGTTAAATCCGGAATAGCTGTTTTAGTTTTGGAGTTATTGTCGATGGTGTCTTTTTGGCAAATTTTCAGCGTTTTTGACCGTGCGAAACGACTTCAAAACGATATAGTCTCTATTAACTCCAAAACTAATTGCAATAGGAAAACCGTACTGCACCACTTAGGGCAGTTTATAAACGCAAACAAGACTGTGTAGTTAAATCCGGAATAGCTGTTTTAGTTTTGGAGTTATTGTCGATGGTGTCATTTTGGCAAATTTTCAGCGTTTTTGACCGTGCGAAACGACTTCAAAACGATATAGTCTCAATTAACTCCAAAACTAATTGCAATAGGAAAACCGTACTGCATCACTTAGGGTAGTTTATAAACGCAAACAAGACTGTGTAGTTAAATCCGGAATAGCTGTTTTAGTTTTGGAGTTATTGTCGATGGTGTCATTTTGGCAAATTTTTAGCGTTTTTCACCGTGCCAAATGGCTACAAAATCCTATAGTCTCAATTATCTCCGAAACTAATACGAATAGAAAAACCATACTGCATCACTTAGGGCAGTTTATAAACGCAAACAAGACTGTGTAGTTAAATCCGGAATAGCTGTTTTAGTTTTGGAGTTATTGTCGATGGTGTCATTTTGGCAAATTTTCAGCGTTTTTGACCGTGCGAAATGGCTTCAAAACGATATAGTCTCAATTATCTCCGAAACTAATACGAATAGAAAAACCATACTGCATCACTTAGGGCAGTTTATAAACGCAAACAAGACTGTGTAGTTAAATCCGGAATAGCTGTTTTAGTTTTGGAGTTATTGTCGATGGTGTCATTTTGGCAAATTTTCAGCGTTTTTGACCGTGCGAAACGACTTCAAAACGATATAGTCTCTATTAACTCCAAAACTAATTGCAATAGGAAAACCGTACTGCACCACTTAGGGCAGTTTATAAACGCAAACAAGACTGTGTAGTTAAATCCGGAATAGCTGTTTTAGTTTTGGAGTTA
This sequence comes from Macrothele yani, assembly GCA_039090855.1. Lineage (NCBI taxonomy): Eukaryota > Metazoa > Arthropoda > Arachnida > Araneae > Macrothelidae > Macrothele > Macrothele yani. The sequence continues at coordinate 81,637,913 of CM077005.1, forward strand.
TTGTCGATGGTGTCATTTTGGCAAATTTTTAGCGTTTTTCACCGTGCCAAATGGCTACAAAATCCTATAGTCTCAATTATCTCCGAAACTAATACGAATAGAAAAACCATACTGCATCACTTAGGGCAGTTTATAAACGCAAACAAGACTGTGTAGTTAAATCCGGAATCGCGGTTTTAGTTTTGGAGTTATTGTCGATGGTGTCATTTTGGCAAATTTTTAGCGTTTTTCACCGTGCCAAATGGCTACAAAATCCTATAGTCTCAATTATCTCCGAAACTAATACGAATAGAAAAACCATACTGCATCACTTAGGGCAGTTTATAAACGCAAACAAGACTGTGTAGTTAAATCCGGAATAGCTGTTTTAGTTTTGGAGTTATTGTCGATGGTGTCATTTTGGCAAATTTTCAGCGTTTTTGACCGTGCGAAACGACTTCAAAACGATATAGTCTCTATTAACTCCAAAACTAATTGCAATAGGAAAACCGTACTGCACCACTTAGGGCAGTTTATAAACGCAAACAAGACTGTGTAGTTAAATCCGGAATCGCTGTTTTAGTTTTGGAGTTATTGTCGATGGTGTCATTTTGGCAAATTTTTAGCGTTTTTCACCGTGCCAAATGGCTACAAAATCCTATAGTCTCAATTATCTCCGAAACTAATTGCAATAGGAAAACCGTACTGCACCACTTAGGGCAGTTTATAAACGCAAACAAGACTGTGTAGTTAAATCCGGAATCGCTGTTTTAGTTTTGGAGTTATTGTCGATGGTGTCATTTTGGCAAATTTTTAGCGTTTTTCACCGTGCCAAATGGCTACAAAATCCTATAGTCTCAATTATCTCCGAAACTAATACGAATAGAAAAACCATACTGCATCACTTAGGGTAGTTTATAAACGCAAACAAGACTGTGTAGTTAAATCCGGAATAGCTGTTTTAGTTTTGGAGTTATTGTCGATGGTGTCTTTTTGGCAAATTTTCAGCGTTTTTGACCGTGCGAAACGACTTCAAAACGATATAGTCTCTATTAACTCCAAAACTAATTGCAATAGGAAAACCGTACTGCACCACTTAGGGCAGTTTATAAACGCAAACAAGACTGTGTAGTTAAATCCGGAATCGCTGTTTTAGTTTTGGAGTTATTGTCGATGGTGTCATTTTGGCAAATTTTTAGCGTTTTTCACCGTGCCAAATGGCTACAAAATCCTATAGTCTCAATTATCTCCGAAACTAATACGAATAGAAAAACCATACTGCATCACTTAGGGCAGTTTATAAACGCAAACAAGACTGTGTAGTTAAATCCGGAATAGCGGTTTTAGTTTTGGAGTTATTGTCGATGGTGTCTTTTTGGCAAATTTTCAGCGTTTTTGACCGTGCGAAACGACTTCAAAACGATATAGTCTCTATTAACTCCAAAACTAATTGCAATAGGAAAACCGTACTGCACCACTTAGGGCAGTTTATAAACGCAAACAAGACTGTGTAGTTAAATCCGGAATCGCTGTTTTAGTTTTGGAGTTATTGTCGATGGTGTCATTTTGGCAAATTTTCAGCGTTTTTGACCGTGCGAAACGACTTCAAAACGATATAGTCTCTATTAACTCCAAAACTAATTGCAATAGGAAAACCGTACTGCACCACTTAGGGTAGTTTATAAACGCAAACAAGACTGTGTAGTTAAATCCGGAATAGCTGTTTTAGTTTTGGAGTTATTGTCGATGGTGTCATTTTGGCAAATTTTTCAGCGTTTTTCACCGTGCCAAATGGCTACAAAATCCTATAGTCTCAATTATCTCCGAAACTAATACGAATAGAAAAACCATACTGCATCACTTAGGGCAGTTTATAAACGCAAACAAGACTGTGTAGTTAAATCCGGAATAGCGGTTTTAGTTTTGGAGTTATTGTCGATGGTGTCTTTTTGGCAAATTTTCAGCGTTTTTGACCGTGCGAAACGACTTCAAAACGATATAGTCTCTATTAACTCCAAAACTAATTGCAATAGGAAAACCGTACTGCACCACTTAGGGCAGTTTATAAACGCAAACAAGACTGTGTAGTTAAATCCGGAATAGCTGTTTTAGTTTTGGAGTTATTGTCGATGGTGTCATTTTGGCAAATTTTCAGCGTTTTTGACCGTGCGAAACGACTTCAAAACGATATAGTCTCAATTAACTCCAAAACTAATTGCAATAGGAAAACCGTACTGCATCACTTAGGGTAGTTTATAAACGCAAACAAGACTGTGTAGTTAAATCCGGAATAGCTGTTTTAGTTTTGGAGTTATTGTCGATGGTGTCATTTTGGCAAATTTTTAGCGTTTTTCACCGTGCCAAATGGCTTCAAAATCCTATAGTCTCAATTATCTCCGAAACTAATACGAATAGGAAAAACCATACTGCATCACTTAGGGCAGTTTATAAACGCAAACAAGACTGTGTAGTTAAATCCGGAATAGCTGTTTTAGTTTTGGAGTTATTGTCGATGGTGTCATTTTGGCAAATTTTTAGCGTTTTTCACCGTGCCAAATGGCTACAAAATCCTATAGTCTCAATTATCTCCGAAACTAATACGAATAGAAAAACCATACTGCATCACTTAGGGCAGTTTATAAACGCAAACAAGACTGTGTAGTTAAATCCGGAATAGCTGTTTTAGTTTTGGAGTTATTGTCGATGGTGTCTTTTTGGCAAATTTTCAGCGTTTTTGACCGTGCGAAACGACTTCAAAACGATATAGTCTCTATTAACTCCAAAACTAATTGCAATAGGAAAACCGTACTGCACCACTTAGGGCAGTTTATAAACGCAAACAAGACTGTGTAGTTAAATCCGGAATAGCTGTTTTAGTTTTGGAGTTATTGTCGATGGTGTCATTTTGGCAAATTTTCAGCGTTTTTGACCGTGCGAAACGACTTCAAAACGATATAGTCTCTATTAACTCCAAAACTAATTGCAATAGGAAAACCGTACTGCACCACTTAGGGTAGTTTATAAACGCAAACAAGACTGTGTAGTTAAATCCGGAATAGCTGTTTTAGTTTTGGAGTTATTGTCGATGGTGTCATTTTGGCAAATTTTTAGCGTTTTTCACCGTGCCAAATGGCTACAAAATCCTATAGTCTCAATTATCTCCGAAACTAATACGAATAGAAAAACCATACTGCATCACTTAGGGCAGTTTATAAACGCAAACAAGACTGTGTAGTTAAATCCGGAATAGCGGTTTTAGTTTTGGAGTTATTGTCGATGGTGTCTTTTTGGCAAATTTTCAGCGTTTTTGACCGTGCGAAACGACTTCAAAACGATATAGTCTCTATTAACTCCAAAACTAATTGCAATAGGAAAACCGTACTGCACCACTTAGGGCAGTTTATAAACGCAAACAAGACTGTGTAGTTAAATCCGGAATAGCTGTTTTAGTTTTGGAGTTATTGTCGATGGTGTCATTTTGGCAAATTTTCAGCGTTTTTGACCGTGCGAAACGACTTCAAAACGATATAGTCTCAATTAACTCCAAAACTAATTGCAATAGGAAAACCGTACTGCATCACTTAGGGCAGTTTATAAACGCAAACAAGACTGTGTAGTTAAATCCGGAATAGCTGTTTTAGTTTTGGAGTTATTGTCGATGGTGTCATTTTGGCAAATTTTTCAGCGTTTTTCACCGTGCCAAATGGCTTCAAAATCCTATAGTCTCAATTATCTCCGAAACTAATACGAATAGGAAAACCGTACTGCATCACTTAGGGCAGTTTATAAACGCAAACAAGACTGTGTAGTTAAATCCGGAATAGCTGTTTTAGTTTTGGAGTTATTGTCGATGGTGTCATTTTGGCAAATTTTTAGCGTTTTTCACCGTGCCAAATGGCTACAAAATCCTATAGTCTCAATTATCTCCGAAACTAATACGAATAGAAAAACCATACTGCATCACTTAGGGCAGTTTATAAACGCAAACAAGACTGTGTAGTTAAATCCGGAATAGCTGTTTTAGTTTTGGAGTTATTGTCGATGGTGTCATTTTGGCAAATTTTCAGCGTTTTTGACCGTGCGAAACGACTTCAAAACGATATAGTCTCTATTAACTCCAAAACTAATTGCAATAGGAAAACCGTACTGCACCACTTAGGGCAGTTTATAAACGCAAACAAGACTGTGTAGTTAAATCCGGAATAGCTGTTTTAGTTTTGGAGTTATTGTCGATGGTGTCATTTTGGCAAATTTTCAGCGTTTTTGACCGTGCGAAACGACTTCAAAACGATATAGTCTCTATTAACTCCAAAACTAATTGCAATAGGAAAACCGTACTGCACCACTTAGGGTAGTTTATAAACGCAAACAAGACTGTGTAGTTAAATCCGGAATAGCTGTTTTAGTTTTGGAGTTATTGTCGATGGTGTCATTTTGGCAAATTTTTAGCGTTTTTCACCGTGCCAAATGGCTACAAAATCCTATAGTCTCAATTATCTCCGAAACTAATACGAATAGAAAAACCATACTGCATCACTTAGGGCAGTTTATAAACGCAAACAAGACTGTGTAGTTAAATCCGGAATAGCTGTTTTAGTTTTGGAGTTATTGTCGATGGTGTCTTTTTGGCAAATTTTCAGCGTTTTTGACCGTGCGAAACGACTTCAAAACGATATAGTCTCTATTACTCCAAAACTAATTGCAATAGGAAAACCGTACTGCACCACTTAGGGCAGTTTATAAACGCAAACAAGACTGTGTAGTTAAATCCGGAATAGCTGTTTTAGTTTTGGAGTTATTGTCGATGGTGTCATTTTGGCAAATTTTCAGCGTTTTTGACCGTGCGAAACGACTTCAAAACGATATAGTCTCTCAATTAACTCCAAAACTAATTGCAATAGGAAAACCGTACTGCACCACTTAGGGCAGTTTATAAACGCAAACAAGACTGTGTAGTTAAATCCGGAATCGCTGTTTTAGTTTTGGAGTTATTGTCGATGGTGTCATTTTGGCAAATTTTTAGCGTTTTTCACCGTGCCAAATGGCTACAAAATCCTATAGTCTCAATTATCTCCGAAACTAATACGAATAGAAAAACCATACTGCATCACTTAGGGCAGTTTATAAACGCAAACAAGACTGTGTAGTTAAATCCGGAATAGCGGTTTTAGTTTTGGAGTTATTGTCGATGGTGTCTTTTTGGCAAATTTTCAGCGTTTTTGACCGTGCGAAACGACTTCAAAACGATATAGTCTCAATTAACTCCAAAACTAATTGCAATAGGAAAACCGTACTGCACCACTTAGGGCAGTTTATAAACGCAAACAAGACTGTGTAGTTAAATCCGGAATCGCTGTTTTAGTTTTGGAGTTATTGTCGATGGTGTCATTTTGGCAAATTTTCAGCGTTTTTGACCGTGCGAAACGACTTCAAAACGATATAGTCTCTATTAACTCCAAAACTAATTGCAATAGGAAAACCGTACTGCACCACTTAGGGTAGTTTATAAACGCAAACAAGACTGTGTAGTTAAATCCGGAATAGCTGTTTTAGTTTTGGAGTTATTGTCGATGGTGTCATTTTGGCAAATTTTTAGCGTTTTTCACCGTGCCAAATGGCTACAAAATCCTATAGTCTCAATTATCTCCGAAACTAATACGAATAGAAAAACCATACTGCATCACTTAGGGCAGTTTATAAACGCAAACAAGACTGTGTAGTTAAATCCGGAATAGCGGTTTTAGTTTTGGAGTTATTGTCGATGGTGTCTTTTTGGCAAATTTTCAGCGTTTTTGACCGTGCGAAACGACTTCAAAACGATATAGTCTCTATTAACTCCAAAACTAATTGCAATAGGAAAACCGTACTGCACCACTTAGGGCAGTTTATAAACGCAAACAAGACTGTGTAGTTAAATCCGGAATAGCTGTTTTAGTTTTGGAGTTATTGTCGATGGTGTCATTTTGGCAAATTTTCAGCGTTTTTGACCGTGCGAAACGACTTCAAAACGATATAGTCTCAATTAACTCCAAAACTAATTGCAATAGGAAAACCGTACTGCATCACTTAGGGTAGTTTATAAACGCAAACAAGACTGTGTAGTTAAATCCGGAATAGCTGTTTTAGTTTTGGAGTTATTGTCGATGGTGTCATTTTGGCAAATTTTTAGCGTTTTTCACCGTGCCAAATGGCTACAAAATCCTATAGTCTCAATTATCTCCGAAACTAATACGAATAGAAAAACCATACTGCATCACTTAGGGCAGTTTATAAACGCAAACAAGACTGTGTAGTTAAATCCGGAATAGCTGTTTTAGTTTTGGAGTTATTGTCGATGGTGTCATTTTGGCAAATTTTTAGCGTTTTTCACCGTGCCAAATGGCTACAAAATCCTATAGTCTCAATTATCTCCGAAACTAATACGAATAGAAAAACCATACTGCATCACTTAGGGCAGTTTATAAACGCAAACAAGACTGTGTAGTTAAATCCGGAATAGCTGTTTTAGTTTTGGAGTTATTGTCGATGGTGTCTTTTTGGCAAATTTTCAGCGTTTTTGACCGTGCGAAACGACTTCAAAACGATATAGTCTCTATTAACTCCAAAACTAATTGCAATAGGAAAACCGTACTGCACCACTTAGGGCAGTTTATAAACGCAAACAAGACTGTGTAGTTAAATCCGGAATAGCTGTTTTAGTTTTGGAGTTATTGTCGATGGTGTCATTTTGGCAAATTTTTAGCGTTTTTCACCGTGCCAAATGGCTACAAAATCCTATAGTCTCAATTATCTCCGAAACTAATACGAATAGAAAAACCATACTGCATCACTTAGGGCAGTTTATAAACGCAAACAAGACTGTGTAGTTAAATCCGGAATAGCGGTTTTAGTTTTGGAGTTATTGTCGATGGTGTCTTTTTGGCAAATTTTCAGCGTTTTTGACCGTGCGAAACGACTTCAAAACGATATAGTCTCTATTAACTCCAAAACTAATTGCAATAGGAAAACCGTACTGCACCACTTAGGGCAGTTTATAAACGCAAACAAGACTGTGTAGTTAAATCCGGAATAGCTGTTTTAGTTTTGGAGTTATTGTCGATGGTGTCATTTTGGCAAATTTTCAGCGTTTTTGACCGTGCGAAACGACTTCAAAACGATATAGTCTCAATTAACTCCAAAACTAATTGCAATAGGAAAACCGTACTGCATCACTTAGGGCAGTTTATAAACGCAAACAAGACTGTGTAGTTAAATCCGGAATAGCTGTTTTAGTTTTGGAGTTATTGTCGATGGTGTCATTTTGGCAAATTTTTAGCGTTTTTCACCGTGCCAAATGGCTACAAAATCCTATAGTCTCAATTATCTCCGAAACTAATACGAATAGAAAAACCATACTGCATCACTTAGGGCAGTTTATAAACGCAAACAAGACTGTGTAGTTAAATCCGGAATAGCTGTTTTAGTTTTGGAGTTATTGTCGATGGTGTCATTTTGGCAAATTTTTCAGCGTTTTTCACCGTGCCAAATGGCTACAAAATCCTATAGTCTCAATTATCTCCGAAACTAATACGAATAGAAAAACCATACTGCATCACTTAGGGTAGTTTATAAACGCAAACAAGACTGTGTAGTTAAATCCGGAATAGCTGTTTTAGTTTTGGAGTTATTGTCGATGGTGTCATTTGGCAAATTTTCAGCGTTTTTGACCGTGCGAAACGACTTCAAAACGATATAGTCTCTATTAACTCCAAAACTAATTGCAATAGGAAAACCGTACTGCACCACTTAGGGCAGTTTATAAACGCAAACAAGACTGTGTAGTTAAATCCGGAATAGCTGTTTTAGTTTTGGAGTTATTGTCGATGGTGTCATTTTGGCAAATTTTCAGCGTTTTTGACCGTGCGAAACGACTTCAAAACGATATAGTCTCTATTAACTCCAAAACTAATTGCAATAGGAAAACCGTACTGCACCACTTAGGGTAGTTTATAAACGCAAACAAGACTGTGTAGTTAAATCCGGAATAGCTGTTTTAGTTTTGGAGTTATTGTCGATGGTGTCATTTTGGCAAATTTTTAGCGTTTTTCACCGTGCCAAATGGCTACAAAATCCTATAGTCTCAATTATCTCCGAAACTAATACGAATAGAAAAACCATACTGCATCACTTAGGGCAGTTTATAAACGCAAACAAGACTGTGTAGTTAAATCCGGAATAGCTGTTTTAGTTTTGGAGTTATTGTCGATGGTGTCTTTTTGGCAAATTTTCAGCGTTTTTGACCGTGCGAAACGACTTCAAAACGATATAGTCTCTATTAACTCCAAAACTAATTGCAATAGGAAAACCGTACTGCACCACTTAGGGCAGTTTATAAACGCAAACAAGACTGTGTAGTTAAATCCGGAATAGCTGTTTTAGTTTTGGAGTTATTGTCGATGGTGTCTTTTTGGCAAATTTTCAGCGTTTTTGACCGTGCGAAACGACTTCAAAACGATATAGTCTCAATTATCTCCAAAACTAATTGCAATAGGAAAACCGTACTGCACCACTTAGGGCAGTTTATAAACGCAAACAAGACTGTGTAGTTAAATCCGGAATAGCTGTTTTAGTTTTGGAGTTATTGTCGATGGTGTCTTTTTGGCAAATTTTCAGCGTTTTTGACCGTGCGAAACGACTTCAAAACGATATAGTCTCTATTAACTCCAAAACTAATTGCAATAGGAAAACCGTACTGCACCACTTAGGGTAGTTTATAAACGCAAACAAGACTGTGTAGTTAAATCCGGAATAGCTGTTTTAGTTTTGGAGTTATTGTCGATGGTGTCATTTTGGCAAATTTTTAGCGTTTTTCACCGTGCCAAATGGCTACAAAATCCTATAGTCTCAATTATCTCCGAAACTAATACGAATAGAAAAACCATACTGCATCACTTAGGGCAGTTTATAAACGCAAACAAGACTGTGTAGTTAAATCCGGAATAGCTGTTTTAGTTTTGGAGTTATTGTCGATGGTGTCATTTTGGCAAATTTTTAGCGTTTTTCACCGTGCCAAATGGCTACAAAATCCTATAGTCTCAATTATCTCCGAAACTAATACGAATAGAAAAACCATACTGCATCACTTAGGGCAGTTTATAAACGCAAACAAGACTGTGTAGTTAAATCCGGAATAGCTGTTTTAGTTTTGGAGTTATTGTCGATGGTGTCTTTTTGGCAAATTTTCAGCGTTTTTGACCGTGCGAAACGACTTCAAAACGATATAGTCTCTATTAACTCCAAAACTAATTGCAATAGGAAAACCGTACTGCACCACTTAGGGCAGTTTATAAACGCAAACAAGACTGTGTAGTTAAATCCGGAATCGCTGTTTTAGTTTTGGAGTTATTGTCGATGGTGTCATTTTGGCAAATTTTTAGCGTTTTTCACCGTGCCAAATGGCTACAAAATCCTATAGTCTCAATTATCTCCGAAGGTCAATATTGCAGGTGTAAACCACCTGATTTAATGGAAAATAATTATAAAAGTTACATAAAATCGAAAACATTTAATTATAGTATTAACAAAGCAACTCCAAAAAAACTGGGTCTTTAATTAGCAACGCGACTGTAAAACATAAGGTAACAGAGATCAATATCTATTAAAGTCCAAGAACATTTCAAAAAAGCACTGTAAGACAAAGAAAAAGAAACCAACACCAAGGAATCCATTTGAAACAAACTCTGTACATCAATGGACGCATTAGAACTCATCAACCACATTATGTTTCTTTATGTAAGCTTTAATGTCCTCTATACGTTTGTAATATACGTCGTAATAAGTGTCTAAAAGTTCAGGAACAGGATTTTTCGTAATTATCCAATTCAACATAATGTTTAGTTGATGTACAACAGCATTTAACTTTGACTTAAAGTCTTTGTAAAAGTCCGAAGTAAGTGGACATTTCTTTTTATTAGGCACAAAAAAATCCCTGAAGTGCAGAGAACACAAAGTATCATCAAGATCAGGACAAGATACAACAAGTTCCAGGAGAAGACGATACCGTGGGGGCTTTAGGCGTTCTTCATACCACATATAATCATCAAGAAGAGAAGTATCTAAATCTTTTATATATTCCGGTTCAATACGACCAAAAGCTCTGCTACGTTTGAACTGATCACCAGTAGGATCAGTACTGGATCGCTTAGGTGTCAAAGCCACACTTGGAATCTCTGCGAGATTCTGTAAAGCTACGGAACATTCCTGGAAGTTAGCAATACCCAAAGTACCAATATTTTCAGTTGTCTGAGTCCCAGGATCCAAAGAAATCGGCATGTTAAATAAACTCCTCTCTACCGGTTCAACTGGATCCACCACTCGGGTTTCACAAGTTTCAGCTACGGTAGGAAGCAAGTCAACGACATGTGTAATATTATGTTCTAAGTCTGATCTATCTTCAGGTTCAGCAATTCTTTCCTCATGGGAATCAGAGAGACCCTTCCTCAAGGGTGGCCTATGTACAGACGGGCATTTAGCACGAATGTGCCCTCTTTCATTGCAAGCGTAACAAAAAATTCCTGTATAAATATTAAACATGAAACTATGAGAATCCAATACAATTTCAACTTCTTTTGGACAAGTCTGAAGAGCTGATTCATTCGGGAAGATAACCCGAAGAGTCCGCTTCAACCCACCAACATGACAATAATTTGAAGATTGCGGGGCTTCGATTACTCTATGAACTGGTCCCACCACCCGGCTAAACTGAGAAAGAAGAACTATCAATGCAGAATCCGGTACCTCAAGTGGCACCGGAGACAAAGTTACAGTGATCGGTCGTTCACTTGCATAAGCAGGATACAAAATTTGATTATTTATAGAAATCCCTTGCTGTAACACAAGTTTACAATCTGCACAATTTATAAACAACACTGATATACCACGTTTACTGCGACCGATTCCTTTAATTGCCTCTCTCGGCACTCGTTCTTCCAAAGCTTGCAAATATACAGGTAACGAAGTCTGTGGTAACGCATGAAAAATAATAGTTTTCTCAGAAAGATCATGAAAATCTTGACATACCTTGGAATCCTTTTCGAAAGTTAGACGAAATCTATTACCCGGACACTCACTCTCTGACGCACAACGCTGATCACTCGTGTTGTCAGAATTCGCCATGGCAACCACCGATGCCCAACTGCTATTTCCCGTCGCCATAGCAACACCCTTCTGCATTCTTATCGCAGAAGAAACTCCTTCATCAGCAACGCACGAAGACACGCTCTGTTGATTTCCAGGACCGGTTTGACTTGTTGGATTCTTATCTCTTGAGAAGCTCGGGTCAGTCTCCATGGCAACCCTCTCGGAGGTCAAAGGAGAATCACTCGGCGATGCCTTATCAGTAGATCTTGCTCGAAGCTGAACAGCTTCCTCTGCATGGGCACGTGAAACATGGACGATAGAAATCGCCATTTGCAGCACTCAACAACGGCGAGCACAAACACAAAATAAAACACTTCGTATGAATAAACTATAGAACTTTACGCTCTCAAACTTCACCAAAAGAAGCAAGGAACATTCATACATCCGTCACGCTACTGCAAACCAGTCTACGCACGATATTTCGGCTTAAACATACGCAAAACTTGGGAGCTCGAAAACACGACACACGACGAAACTAATACGAATAGAAAAACCATGCTGCATCACTTAGGGCAGTTTATAAAGGCAAACAAGACTATGTAGTTAAATCCGGAATAGCTGTTTTAGTTTTGGAGTTATTGTCGATGGTGTCATTTTGGCAAATTTTCAGCGTTTTTGACCGTGCGAAATGACCTCAAAACGATATAGTCTCTATTATCTCCAAAACTAATTGCAATAGGAAAACCGTACTGCACCACTTAGGGTAGTTTATAAACGCAAACAAGACTATGTAGTTAAATCCGGAATAGCTGTTTTAGTTTTGGAGTTATTGTCGATGGTGTCTTTTTGGCAAATTTTCAGCGTTTTTGACCGTGCGAAATGACCTCAAAACGATATAGTCTCAATTATCTCCGAAACTAATAGCAATAGGAAAACCGTACTGCATCACTTAGGGTAGTTTATAAACGCAAACAAGACTATGTAGTTAAATCCGGAATAGCTGTTTTAGTTTTGGAGTTATTGTCGATGGTGTCATTTTGGCAAATTTTTAGCGTTTTTCACCGTGCCAAATGGCTACAAAATCCTATAGTCTCAATTATCTCCGAAACTAATACGAATAGAAAAACCATACTGCATCACTTAGGGCAGTTTATAAACGCAAACAAGACTATGTAGTTAAATCCGGAATAGCTGTTTTAGTTTTGGAGTTATTGTCGATGGTGTCATTTTGGCAAATTTTTAGCGTTTTTCACCGTGCAAAATGGCTACAAAATCCTATAGTCTCAATTATCTCCGAAACTAATACGAATAGAAAAACCATACTGCATCACTTAGGGCAGTTTATAAACGCAAACAAGACTATGTAGTTAAATCCGGAATAGCTGTTTTAGTTTTGGAGTTATTGTCGATGGTGTCTTTTTGGCAAATTTTTAGCGTTTTTCACCGTGCCAAATGGCTACAAAATGATATAGTCTCAATTAACTCCAAAACTAATAGCAATAGGAAAACCGTACTGCACCACTTAGGGCAGTTTATAAACGCAAACAAGACTATGCAGTTAAATCCGGAATAGCTGTTTTAGTTTTGGAGTTATTGTCGATGGTGTCTTTTTGGCAAATTTTCAGCGTTTTTGACCGTGCGAAATGACCTCAAAACGATATAGTCTGTATTAACTCCAAAACTAATTGCAATAGAAAAACCATGCTGCATCACTTAGGGCAGTTTATAAACGCAAACAAGACTGTGCAGTTAAATCCGGAATAGCTGTTTTAGTTTTGGAGTTATTGTCGATGGTGTCATTTTGGCAAGTTTTTGGTTGGTTGGTTAGTAGATTTTATTGGCGCAAGGGCCATGGTTGGCCAAAGAGCGCCACCCAGAAGACAAACAGACATAATTTAAAAAACGTGGCATAAATCCCCAAATCTGGCTGACCAAATAAAACCGAACCATGAGAACGAAGGAAGGGCCAAAAAAGACAATGAAACAAACAGTATGAAAAACATGGTACAATGGTGAGAAACAAACCGATTAAGTATAACTGAGGAATGAGAATGATAAAACACATTACGAAATCGAACACAACTACACATAGGAAGAGTCACTCTCCTCCCCCACACACTCCAAGATAATGCTGGCCGAGGGCGAGGACGAACTGTCACTATCCTCCCCTCATGTTCCTCTGCAATGGTAGGTGAGGCTGGGGACGAACTGTCACTCTCCTCACCCCGATGTTCCTCTATAATGTTGGGTGAGGGTGGGGACCTCGCTGAGCCCGAGACAGTTGCAATGTTGGTCAGGTGGACCGCGGCACTTGGATGGACACGGCACACCTTTGCGGATTGAGGGCCGGGTCTTCCGCACGTGCAGGCTGTCTGCTGGGAACCGGAAGAGTCGGTCGTCTGCAAAAGAGAAGGCGCAGACTCAGCTGGTCGAATAAGCTGGAGCTCGGTGAAATCCACCTGTGTCGCTTGTTCAACTGTAGATCGCTTGGCAAGTGCGGCGAGAGCTACAGGGCGCGGAACAAAGGGCTGCACGGGTTGCGGCAGAGACTGAACCACTGCGGCAAAAGTACGCTGTCGGTTGTTGGGAATACCCAACTTGGCCTTGGCAGCAGGGTACGAGAGGCCCTCCAGGGTCTTGAGGCGCTGGATCGCCTTCTCGTCGTTCCACTTCGAACAGGACCGGGCATAAGCAGCGTGGGAGTCACCACAGTTTACACAGCAGGGCTCTGAAGTGCATCCAGTCCCTTCGTGGTCTCGGGATCCACAATTGGCGCACCTCGCAGCACTGTTACAGGACCGCTGGGAATGTCCATACCTCTGGCACTTAAAACAGCGTAGAGGATTTGGTATATAAGGACGAACTGCACATAACAAGTAACCAGCCTTTATTTCAGTAGGTACCTTCGGGCTGTTAAAAGTCAAAATAACATTTCGTGATTTGATCAGCGCGCCATCGCGCCTGAAAGTCATGCGTCTGGCAGCTATGACACCCTGATCAGCAAGTTCACACACAAGTTCATCTTCATCGCAGACCAACAAGTCGGGCTCAGAAATGACTCCCTTGGAGGTGTTGAGATACGGATGTGCCGTCACTTGAACTGGAATATCCTGAAGTCTGGTCAACTGCAGAAGAGATTTGCTCTGAGAGAGAGTGCAAGTTTCCACAAGCAGGTCTCCAGAGCGTAGCTTCTTCACTGACTTCAAAGAGCCAGCAACACCCGCAAGTGCCTTCGAGATGAAAAAAGGAGACTTTGAGGAAAGTTTCAACATCTGGTCAGTAGAAGAAATGACGAGAAAAGTAGCTTGAGGTATCGAATCTGCAAGTGTAATGCGACGTTTCTGAGCTGACGGCTCAACACCTGGATCTAAAGATACGTCGCGGTGATGTCGTTTTTCAACGAAAGTTCTCTTCAGTGTGTTATGTGTGGGAGGTGGTTGAGGCAAATTTGGCGCCTGATCAATCACCATATCCTGTTGTTTTTTTAAATTTTGAGGAGGGTTTATGTTTCCCCATGGGAGTAAGAAAGAATTCATCTGCAACGTACTCCGCCCACAATCGAGCCCAACAGGGGAGAACTGGAGGTCCGCAAGCCAAACACATGACGCAAGACACAGTTCTAGAGCTTAGTTGCAAATATAGTCCGTTGGCTGTGATCACACGCACTCGGCGGACACTTCGGCCTCCGGGTACCGTCATGCCAACGCCTTTGGCATGATCCCACAGCCCCCGGGCTCACCCTGCCATGCTATACGACAAAAAGCCGCTAAAGCCCTGCACACAACTTGGTACAAGACTTCTGACTAGAGGTGGGTTAGGCTCTAGCCTCCCGTTTACAGCGAAGCCGGGGTCGAAGAGGAGTGTTGGTACACAGGAGGCACTTAACCGGTCTCCTGCGACCTCAGCCGCCAGACATCCCATTTCCGCCTCACGGGTCTCCGCACGCGGCAAACATGCAGGTAGGTCTAGCACCCAAACCAGCTAAAAGGAAAAAAGAAATCCAAAGAAGACAAATCCTGGAAGGGAACCTAAACGGAATCTCAGCAACCTACGAACTGAGCGGTTAATATAAAACAGTTAGTGGTGGAGGGTAACAAAACCACAAGACCGGGGTGTTAGTACATAACGTGGTAGCGATTAGGTAGAGAATACAACACGGGCAACTAGCCAGTGGAGAAAATAAATAAAAACGAAAAAGCGAGACACAAGACCAGCTCGGGATCGTGGGGCCGCGACTCCCCAACAGCTGGATGAACAGCCGTCCCTGCAAACACTAACAGCACCAAAATAAAAATCAAGCGGTGGCATGACATCAGATGTTGACCAGTCACAAGGTCAGCTCGGGCCGTGGGGGCGCCGCTCCCCAAATAACTGGAAAACCAGTTATCCCCGTGCGGGGTCGTTGCCATGGAAAACAGGGAATAGGTTTCATCAGCAATGGTTTTGTGTTAGGAGCACGAGCAGTTTGTTGACACGTTGGACATTTTTGAACAAATAGTTCAATCTCTTTAGACATTCCATGCCAAAATATTATTTCTCTTGCACGATGTAAGGAAAGGCTAGTACCCAGATGACCCTGATGGATAAGTTTGAGATATTTCGGTTGAAGTACTCTAGGAATAATCAGTCGTTCAGCCTTGAACAACAAATTTTCGTATACAGATTCTTCTTCTCGATAATTCCAATACTTGTGTAAAGAAACAGGTACTTCTTTCATTGTTGGTGGCCAACCTTCAAGGATCACTCTCTTGAGTTGTTATAGTTCTTCATCTGAATTAATTGCTGCAATCAGCTCTTGAAATGTTAATGAGGAAAGCGGTATATCGAGTAATGTTTCAAAAAGTTCTTGATCTTCACCAGCTGTCTCCAAAGACTCCACACTACAGTCACGACTTATAGCGTCAGGGATTGGAATATCAGTACCACGTTTAAATATTATTTTCGGCGAATACTGAAGACACATCAAAAATTAATCGCTGTAATCTAGGTGGAGCTGTATGTAAGGGTTTCTTCGCGATGACTTCTAAAGGTTTGTGATCCGTTTCAATGGTAACAGACTTGCCATAAATATATTCATGAAATTTTTTGCACCCATGACGAATGGCAAAGGCTTCTTTCTCAATTTGAGGATAACGCTGTTGTGCAGATGTTAATGCTTTGGTAGAATATGCTACCGGTCTACCATCTTAGAGAAGTACAGCACCAACTGCATGCGAACTGGCATCCACAGAAACAACCACTGGCTTGTTTACATCATAATAAGCCAACTGTGGAGTGTTTTGATGAAATTCTTTTAACTTACAAAAGGTTTTTTCAAGTGGCGGCTCGTGGTTGGAAAAATATGTGAAGAGGTACAAGAGCAGTATGAAAAGATATCTACTATCTACAATCAAATTCCCTTAATGACCTATTTTTTGTATATTAAATCAATTTTTCTTTTTAAAGCTGCAAATATTTCGATTATGTCGCCATAAGATGGTTGTTTCTTCGTGAGCATCAACAATATGTCTTCCTGAATAGAAATGTTTGCCAAAGAAGCAAGTCTATCTTAAGAACTAGTGTTTCTTGAGCAAGTTTGTATTCTTTTAAGAAAACTTCTTTCCACTGGCACACTTGTAGATGGAATTGTTAAATTGAGGAAAACCAATTTATAATCTTCTGTAAAAATGTCTTCGTCTCCGTGAAATACTCGAAGGAGTTCTTGAGTCACTATATTCCTTAATTTTTCATCGGCATATGCAAGACTCAGTTCATTTTTAAGGCGCTGGCGTTTAGTAAATATGTTTCCGTAAAAATGTAGATTTTCAAGAGCGCGAGAGGGAAAGCATGCATTAAATTATTCGAATTTGGTTGTGTCAGCAAGTCAGACAACCTGAAGTTTCTTACAGTCTTGAAATCTTATATCCATTTCCATAAGAATATGGTCCAAAATTTCAAAATACAATTGTTTATGATTTTGAAAAATTGTTTCCTGTGTAAGAGCAGCATATTCCCGTGCTTAATTCTGTGATTTTGCTAGCTCTTCCAAACTGTTTCAAATACCTCATCGTTTCTTTTAGGGCTCAAAATTTCACGAGTTTTTTTGTTTTTTTTTTTAATTTGAGTTACACAGTAGTTTATGCTTAGTTATCTTTTCCTCAAAAGTTCGAATAATAGATCGGTGGAGCCAAAAATGTAAATTCGAAAGTGTTCATATCTTTCAAAAACCCCTTGGCAAAATGAATTGATTTTTTGTCTGATTGTTCGATATTCGTCAGAAGTCCGAGCACTTCAATTTATCCCAATCTTCAACAATTACACTTACTAATTTCGAGGTGGAGGACCATCGAGTTTCTGTCATGGTTGGTCTGCGTCTTGTGGTTGTTGATATAAGTGTATAAGACCGCTTCGCAGAATGATGAACAAACGAAGCTATTCCACTGAGGCTTGCAAAAAGTATTCGACACTTTAGGAATTTTAGAAAAACTCTGGTGTAATAAAAGATTCAAACGATGAACTAAGCAATGAACAAAAACAGCGTGAGAAGCTTTATCTTTAACTTTTTTTTTCTGTAGCACATTTAGGTGTCCAGACATTGTACTTGCCCCATTGTAAAATTGTCCTATTTACAGTATTTGTGTTGGTAATCAGACTGTCCCAAAATTTTGTCAAGCATTTTGATAAAGCTCCTGACGTTCTATCTTCACTCACATCATGGAAACTCAAAAATCCCTCAACCAATACACATTCCGAATCAACAATCAAAAATTATTTAATTTTTGACGTTATCGTTTATATATTCAGAAATACATTCAATTAATTCATTTTGAATAGTTTTTTATCCTTTCGTATTGATTTTCAATTTCTAAAGAATTTCTTCATATCAACAATGAAAGTAATTCAATGAAATTTCCACGATTTATCGAGCCCATGTTTTCGTCATGGCCATGGAATGCTAGTTCTTGTTTGCTCAAATACAATATAAACTAATAATGCATCAATCACTGTCTGCAAGAAAAGTCTATTTAAAGGAACATTTTCGTTAAACTATGTTTTCAAAAGCCGGGCATTCTTACTCAGGGCATCGGCAATGGTGTTTTGAATTTTTCAAAATTCCTAAATATTAATCCGCGTTTCAGGTGTTCGCTAGAATCACGATGTTCATGAAGTGACCGTGTTACGTTTAATAAATCTGAGAATCCGTCTTTATTCCAGGCCGAATGTTTATTACTAAAAAGTAAGCAGGGCCAAAAAAAAAATTAACACAGAAGTGGTGCAAATCCATTTATGTTGAGTAATCCAACAATTTTTAAAATTAATATTGTTAGATTTACCGCTCTTGATTTCTTTCTTGGCAACAATTGTAAGTGAAATCGTCGGTCGTCCTTGAAGCAAAATGTCTCTTTTATCTTCATCTTTCCACTGATTAAATGGAGTTTGCAATAAATTACAATGTGGTCTACAGGATGCATACTAAAAACTTTCACTGTCAGTTAAATTGTACACAAAGCTAAAATATCAGCTAAAGCTTTCAACAAATAATCACAAAGCCCGAAAGAACAAATTCATTTCGGAAAACAATATACCAGAGCACCACAAGGAGAAAGCCCTAGTAGATTGCAAGTCCGCCCGCTCCACCATGATTTCTCACTCTCAAAAACTGAGAGATGCAACACTTCACTTGAGCTAGCAGATTGGGGAGAGTCACGTCACTGTTACCATGACAACTCGACCGAAACTGCAGACTTCCAAGCATTCTCATTTCGGCTCTTCGCTTGCACTGTTTTGCGTTTAAGGATTTGTTTTCCGTATTGAGCGCGCCATGTGAATTAATATCTATTCAAGATTTTGAGTATCTTGGAACTGAATAAAGGCAAAAAAGAATATATTTTTAAAAATACTGAATAAAACTTTATTTTGAGTAAAATAGGTGAAGAGGCACTGCACCTACTTCACCTGAAAAGCTGCCACTGGCTTTTTCTTGGTCAGAAGACCACTCCCATATGACATCTTTCTGTAGAAGTCTGCGCATGGGTTCTGAAATACTTGAATAATTAGGTATGAATTTAGAAACATAATTAGTCATACCCATAAATCTCTGCAACTCAGTAACACAAGTAGGTACTTTTAATTTTCCAATGGCCTCAACCTTGGACGGGTCAATTTCTATTCCACTTGGTGTAAAAATGTGACCTAAAAACTTAACTCTTGTTTTCTCAAATTCACACTTGTCTTTATTCAACCGATTCCACTCTCTAAAAGTCAATCAATGACCTTCGATGTTAAACTACGTAACTCCTTCAGCGTGTTTGCCCAGATCAGAATATCATCCATTGATCATTCAGTATTGCCAATGCCCTTCAATGTTGACTACATAACCTGTTGGAAAACTTCGTGTGCCGAAGCAAGTCCAAAAGACACTCAAGTAGGGATATTTGCTGTTTTTACTCAGCAGCTATATCTTCCATTGAGTGGAAAGTGACATCTTTTAATAGCCTTATTTAGATCAGTAGGATCTAAACACAAACGAATTTTGTCTTGTTTCTTAACGATTACCAATGGGCTTACTGCAGGAGTAGGATTTGCAACAGGTACGAGAATTTTCATCTTCACCATCATGTCAATCTCTTTCTTTAACTTCTCACGAATTGCATAAGGTATTCGCCGTGGTGGATGTATAGTAAACGAAGCACCTTCTTGCAGCTCTATATCATATTTAAAGTTCTTTATACAACCAATACCTTGAAAAATCTCATTGGTCTAAGCGATGGCTTCAGATCATTCGTCCGAAAGGGGTCCGGGTTCGAATCCCGGTGAGGCATGGATGTTGTGTTTGTCTTACGGCCCTGGCTCTCTCCTTTCCCTGGAACCAGTGCCCCTAAACTAGGGACGGGCGACTGCTTATAGCCCATTGAGTTGCTCACGGTGGTCGTTAAACCTCCAATCAAAAAAAAAAAAAACACACACAAGTGACTTCTTACAGCCTATCGTGTTGCTCATGGTGTTCGTTATCCCTAACCCAGCCATGTTAAGTAACAAAGGCGTCACATTCACTTCTTTTTACATTATTATTAATTTAAAGTATCAAAGCCGCCCATTAATTTGAGTATCAAAGGTGGCGCAGTGGTCTAAGCGATGGCCTCTGATCATTCGCCCGAAAGGAGCCCGGGTTCGAATCCCGGTGAGGCATGGAAGTTGTGTTTGTCTTACGGCACTGGCTCTTTCCCTTCCCTGGAGTCAGTGGCCCAAAATTAGGGACGGGCGACTGCTTATAGCCCATTGAGTTGCTCACGGTGGCCGTTAAACCTGCAATTAAAAAAAAAAACTTCATGAACTTGAATGAAATCCTCATTTCTTACTATTAAACCCAAGTTCTCGCAAGCATAGCATCCTAAAATGCAGTTGAACCTACCCTGAACCACTAGAAAATTAAGTGTAACAGGTTTGTTTTTTGTAATACACTTAGTGCTTATCTCTCCCATAACTGGTGTATACGTATTATTAAAAGACCTCAGTCGTTTAACTTGTGAATTTGAAATTTTCACAGATAGTTTGTCTTGCCAGTTCTGCAGTTATGACATAGTTGTCTTGCCAATTCTGCAGTGTCAATCTTAAAATTAGCGCAAATTCCTTTATCAAATAGCACCTTTGTATACCATTAACCTTGGTAATTATTTGAGAAATTAATCACTTCACTGATATGGCAAGTATCACAGGTATATGTAGTAATGTCCTCTAAATCACTATCAGATTCGCTAATCTCATGAACTTCCTTATTTCTTGACTTGAAGTTTTCATATTAGCTTTGCATTGGCGCGCATAGTGTCCCTTCTTGGAACAGTAATTACACTGTCACGCTGAAAACAGGACTCGTCCGAAATCGGTGAACGAAACCACTTCGTCAACACACTCCCTTCGCCAACACACTTCCTTCGCATTGATGTCCACTGTGGACTTTGATCCTTCGTGTATTTCTGAGCAATTGAATTCTGTAGGAACCCTTTTTTTGTTTATTCTTAACGAAAGGACTTCATTATTCATCACTGCCCTCATTTCCTGAAGTTGATTCCAAGCCCGTTCACTAGCCCTGCATATATCAATCGTTTTACGCAATGCCAGCTCTCCTTCAGCTAAAAATTCACGAACTTTATCTGAAAGAACACCACACACAATCTGGTCACGCAACAAACCATCTTGTAAATTACCAAAAACACAATCAATAATCTTCGTTCGAAGTTTAGTTAACTAAGAATCGAAATTCTCTTGCTCACCCTGCACACAAGTAAAAAATAAGTAGCGTACATACGTCTCATTTGGTTTTGGGGCAAAGCAATCATCAAATCTTTTTTTAATCACAGCTACATCGCTCTGCTCCGCCTCAGACAAGTTAAAAGCATTAAAAATCATAGCTGCCGAAGTTCCTATTGCTGACATGAAAGTAGCGGCTTGCACCTGTGGTGGTCTCTCAAAAAGTTGCGTAGCAACTGCATAAAATTCGAATGATTGTTTCCACAACTTCCATTTTGCGGCCATGTTGTCAGCAGTTTCTTCCAACTCTCGAGGAAGACGAACATTAGCAGAATCCATGTTACTTGAACTATAAACTCAACACAGTTGCCTCAAATTAGTCACAACACCACAAGATTTACGATCCCACAACTCTGACACCATGTAATAACATCTTAGTTATCGCTCAGTAAGACAAACAGCCATTACAGATCACAACAACCTCCGCGGCAGTGTTGCCAACTCACTCATTCCGAAAGTCTCCAAATTGACCATAAAAAGTCTCCAAAAGTGGAAAAAAGTCCCTAAAAATCTGATTTTTTTATTTTGTTGAATTTATTATTATTATTATTATCCACTTGATACTTTTTTTTTTAATTTTAGGTTTAACGACCACCGTGAACAACCACCGTGAATGTTGTGATCTGTAATGGCTGTTTGTCTTACTGAGCGATAACTAAGATGTTATTACATGGTGTCAGAGTTGTGGGATCGCTATGAGCAGTCGCCCGTCCCTAATTTAGGGTCACTGCTTCCAGGGAAGGGAGAGAACCAGTGCCGCAAGACAAACACAACTTCCATGCCTCACCGGGATTCGAACCCGGGCTCCTTTCGGGCGAATGATCAGAGGCCATCGCTTAGACCACTGCGCCACCTTTGATACTCAAATTAATGGGCGGCTTTGATACTTTAAATTAATAATAATGTAAAAAGAAGTGAATGTGACGCCTTTGTTACTTATCATGGCTGGGTTAGGGATAACGAACACCATGAGCAACACGATAGGCTGTAAGAAGTCACTTGTGTGTTTTTTTTTTTGATTGGAGGTTTAACGACCACCGTGAGCAACTCAATGGGCTATAAGCAGTCGCCCGTCCCTAATTTAGGGTCACTGGTTCCAGGGAAGGGAGAGAGCCAGTGCCGTAAGACAAACACAACATCCATGCCCGACCGGGATTCGAACCCGGACCCCTTACGGACGAATGATCAGAGGCCAGCGCCTTAGACCACTGCGTCACCGGGGCGGCACTTGTGTTTTAATGAAGAATAAAACAAAAGTTTTGTATAATGATAGAATATTTCTGCAAGTGGATACACTGTAGTAAGTCTCACCACCATCACACTCGCTGTCTAAGGGATCCCAGGCAAACTCACCGAGCATCATCAAGCTTTCTGTGACTGATGGAAACAAAGGCGAGAAGGAAACGGGATTGCATTCTACAAGCATTAAAATTCACGGTTATGGCTATTAGATCTGCGGAAAGGGAAGAAGACATTCTCCTGATTCAAAAACGGTATTTAAAATGCTTAAAACTGTAAATAAAAAATGGCTGAAATTGTTAAAACAAAACAAAATCCCCTAAAAAAGTCGCTAATCCCAAACTACTGTTTTTGTCGCTAACGCCAATCCAGAATCCCCTAAATTTAGCGACTTTTCCCACAAATTGGCAACACTGCACCGGGGTGATGGGTGTTGCCAATCTCATTTATTCATGTACAAATTAGCAACGAGATAGAAATACATAGAGTGCTTCTGTGATTGGTTCTCAGCTTAGGCAGCTGAAGCCAACGTAGGGAGAGTACCGCCATCTTTGATGAGGTACAAATTCTGCGTGTGTCAAGGAGTCAACACGATCGCCAAGCAGCTGACAAACTTTAGGCTACAGTTTTGTGAAAATTCACAATTATCAGCACCTTTTGGATAATTAAATCAACAATAAAATGTCATTTACTCCACTTATTGGATGGTTAGCCCTACATTTCACAAGTAAGCATTTTAAAATAAGGTTGAGCTGTAAATGCTCAGTTCATCAAACACAGAAAATAAGACATTTAATCCGTGTAACTGGTGATTAAACCAGCAGATGAACCATTTCAATATCTATCTTATCTTAAGACTTTTTATTCCTTATATTTTGTAAACAGTCGTCCTCAATGTAAACACTGAATCATGTTTGTGGGAAGATGAGGTTAATTGTGAGTTACCAACTTTGAGGCTTTTTAGGAACAAGTTTTACTTATGTAAGTGTCTTTTTTTGTACATATACTGAGGATGTTTTGCAAATGGCATTTGCATATACTAGAATCTGTACAGTGTACATGCAACTTGTCTGACAAGACAAACAAATATTTCAAAATCTTAGGAAGCAGCAATTTCTTTTTATGTGATAAAGATCATGTACCCATGGCTAATGCCCATTAGATAGCAAATACTGGTAAAGCAGTCAATTTATAGTTACTTAAATTGCAGAAGTAATAATTGTGATTGGTAATATAAATTTATTGCTTGCTGACACTTGTCAGGAAACAATCTAGTATTTTATCTGAAAGCACAGGGTCATTCAGCTTGTGTTCTAGGCATTTGTCTCTGATTAGTGATTAATCTGTAGTATTACTTCAACAAAGTGAGAGTGGGGAGCCTGAAAATTTCTGGACAGAATACTCTTTATTTGTGAATGTGTTAGTACAATGTGTGTGGTTTTTGGGTAGCAAAATACAGGCAATATTGATTTAAAACTGAAAATAGGAAACAGGGAGTACAATGGTACCTCAAAAATGCAAACAACATAAAATATTTATGGAAACTGGCACAAATGATTATGAAATGACAATTGAAAAAAAATTATGGAATAATACAAAAGAAAGGGACTAGCAGCATTTTGTAATAACTACTTGCATTTGATTTTTGCGTGATAGGTGGTGTTTTTTTGTTTTGTTTTTTAAGAATGTGACCTCTGATTCATGATGAATATACAGTCAGTATGTCCATGTGTAAATTGCCAGTTATTCCTTTTGCATCAACCATATATATGAGAGGTTAGTATTGAACAAATATCACTCACGTAAATCAATCTTTCTTTGAATTGAACAAGTTGTGCCTGTATTTCTCTAAAATACAAATCAGACACACTTGTTGTATTTCCAGCAAGACTGCTGAAGGAACCCACAAAATAACAACACAAACATAAACATTTGTTCGCCAAACTTTTTGCACACCATGAATGCAAATCAGTAGTTGTTAATTTCTCACTTCATGTTAATAAGAGGCTGTGCTCTTAAAATTGAAACAAAAAAAAACTATGTGCAGTACATCTTAACAATTGCCAAAATGTGTACAAATATCAGGTGAAAACTACAAAATTTCAGCTTTGGGACAACAAAAAACTAGGCTTCTTAAAAAAAAGTAAAATATGAAAGTGCAAATAAAAAATATTAAATACTTAAATACTGAAACAAAAAAAAAGACAATTTTTTGTCCCATAAAAAAATTAAAGTCCATAATCTGAATTGTTTGGTCACTCAGCCCAGGGCTTGAAAAATATCTAAAATAATACATGCCCAGAGAAAATTTACTTGCCCAGATATTAAAAGCAGGATGTGTAGAAAATTTTTTTTTTTTTTATACCAAAAATTATAAGTCTTTTTAGGTTAAAAAGTACATAAAACTATTTTTAGCTACTCGGTACTGGTGTTGCTAACTGTAAATACCATTTGGAGCATCATATTACCCCAATGTCTGTCTATACCTAGGTCACAGGGTAGTTACAGAAGTGATATATCATCATCATCATTGTCAACCATTATCAATCCACTGCTGGACGAAGGTCTCCCCAAGTTTCCTCCACAACGGTCTGTCTTGTGCCAGTCTCTTCCATGTCACCCCTGCATACTTTCGAATTTCATCCACCCATCTCCTATGTGGTCTTCTTCTGGGTCTTTTCCTGTCCCTTGGAATCCAATCTAAAATTTCGGCTGTCCATCGATGATCTGTCCTTCTGGCAGTATGTCCAGCCCATTGCCATTTCAGGGATTTAACTCTGATCATGATGTCTTCCACTCTTGTCATTTTTCGGATCCACGAGTTCCTCTTCTTATCTCTCCTGGTTACACCAAGCATGCTCCTCTCCATGCTTCTTTGAGTTGTCTGCAGCCTTTGTATGTCTCTTTTAGTTAAGGTCCACGTCTCTGCACCATACGTAAGCACTGGAAGGATGCATTGATCAAACACTTTTCTTTTAAGACATAATGGCATATTGCTCTTGAAAATTATGCTGTTTCTTCCAAAAGCTCTCCAGGCAAGTTTTGTACGCCGATTAATTTCTTCATCAATGTGACCCTCACTTGATATCTGCTGTCCAAGATAAACGTACGTGTCTGTTATCTCCAGCTTTTCTCCATCAATCGATAAATCTTCATTTCTTGTAAAAGCATTGAACATCACTTTTGTCTTCTGAAAGTTCATTTTTAATCCCACTTCTTTACTCTTGTCAGCAAGTTCCTGGATCATACTCTGCAGCTCTGATGGGGTAGTTGCAAAAATGACTACGTCATCAGCAAAACGAAGGTGGGTTAGATAATCTCCATTAATCTTTATCCCCTTGTTTTCCCAGCTCAGCGACTGAAAAACACCCTCCAATGTGGCATTAAAGAGCTTCGGAGATATGGTGTCACCTTGTCTCACTCCCTTTCCAATTTTTACGTGTGTTGTATTTTCAAACAGCCTAATCTTTGCACTTGCATTTTCATAGATGTTATTAATAATATTAATGTATGCATCTTCAATACTGCAGGTTTTCAGAGCCATTGTAACTGCTGATGGTTTCACCGAATCAAAGGCTTTTTCATAATCGATAAAAGCCATGCACAATGGAAGTTCATATTCCCTCGCTCTTTCAATTAGTTCTCTCAGCACGTGGATATGATCTATTGTGCTGTAGCCACTCCTGAATCCAGCTTGTTCTCTCGGTTGAGCCATGTCTAGTGCTACCTTCAAGCGGTGTGAAAGAACTTTAGTGAAGATTTTATAAACTACTGATAGGAGGCTGATAGGTCTGTAGTTTCCGAGATCCTCAATGTCACCTTTCTTATGTAGCAGGATCATTGTAGCGGT
The DNA here is from genome assembly GCA_039090855.1 of Macrothele yani. Classification (NCBI taxonomy): domain Eukaryota; kingdom Metazoa; phylum Arthropoda; class Arachnida; order Araneae; family Macrothelidae; genus Macrothele; species Macrothele yani. The sequence continues at coordinate 81,664,386 of CM077005.1, forward strand.
GTTCCAATCCTCAGGAATCTTTCCTTCATTAAGGCATCGAGTGAAAATTTGGGCGAGTACTGTTTCGATTTCTCCACTTGCTTCTTTTATGATGTCTACAGTAATTCCATCTTCTCCTGGAGCTTTTCCTCGCTTCATGTTCTTGATTGCATGTGCAACTTCTGCTGGAAGGACTGGAGGAACTCTGGTACTGGTATCTTTCATGATGTCTGGAGTGCATATATCATCCCTTTCATATAATTTGGAGTAGAAATCTTTCACTCTTGTCAAAATTTCGCCTCTATTTCTTGTTACAGAACCATACATATATATATATCTGACTACAACATATATTAGGTCACCAAGTTTATTTAAACTGCACTTAAGAATAATTATTTTCAATTCTTTTTCTTACGGATAAGCCTTGGAAGATAGTTAAATAATACATAGTAAATAAATATATGTAGATACATAAATAAAATAATTTTCATCAAAAAAAGGTCACTATTCCTGCTGTTAAAATACATCAAAAAGTAAACTGACAGAATAAAAAATACAGGAAAAAGGTAAGTAATGTTTATTCGTAATGTTTTATATATAGAGAAAGAGAAAAAGAAAAAGAGAGGGTGGGCGACATCATAACCAGGTGTATATATATATACTGTATGTATGACCTTAACTAAAAAAGAAAAGCAGGATCTATAGAAAGATTTTTCTTTTGATACCAAAAAAGACATGCAAAGAATGCAGACAACTCAAAGAATATATATACAGAGAGAGATAGAGTGAAATCACTGAAATGGCAACAGGCTGGACATGTTGCCAGAAGAACAGACCACCAATGGACGACTGAAATTTTGAACTGAATTTCGAGGGACAAAGACCCATGGGAGATGAGGGGGATGGAATTCGAAAGCATGCCGGAGTAATATGGAGAAGACAGGCTCAAGACACACAATTGTGGAAGAAACTTGGGGAGACCTTCATTCAGCAGTGGATTGATAATGGTATATATATCATTGTCAACCATATATATCATCATTAAACCATATATATATATATGGAAACCATATATATATATATGGTTGACAATGATTATGCTATATATATATATGGTTGACAATGATGATATATATATATATATATATGTATATCATCATTGTTTATCTTGGATATATCATCCGTACGTTTATCTTGGACAGCGTACGTTTATCTTGGACAGCAGATATCTAGTGAGGGTCACATTGATGAAGAAATTAATCGGCGTACAAAACTTGCCTGGAGAGCTTTTGGAAGAAACAGCATAATTTTCAAGAGCAATATGCCATTATGTCTTAAAAGAAAAGTGTTTGATCAATGCATCCTTCCAGTGCTTACGTATGGTGCAGAGACGTGGACCTTAACTAAAAGAGACATACAAAGGCTGCAGACAACTCAAAGAGTCATGGAGAGGTGCATACTTGGTGTAACCAGGAGAGATAAGAAGAGGAACTCGTGGATCCGAAAAATGACAAGAGTGGAAGACATCATGATCAGAGTTAAATCCCTGAAATGGCAATGGGCTGGACATACTGCCAGAAGGACAGATCATCGATGGGCAGCCGAAATTTTAGATTGGATTCCAAGGGACAGGAAAAGACCCAGAAGAAGACCACATGGGAGATAGGTGGATGAAATTCGGAAGTATGCAGGGGTGACATGGAGGAGACTGGCACAAGACAGACTGTTGTGGAGGAAACTTGGGGAGACCTTCGTCCAGCAGTGGATTGATAATGGTTGGCAATGATGATGATGATGATGATATCATCATTGACAACTATTATCATTACAATGTATGCATACTGTATATAATCAATATATATATATCATCATTATCATCATTTTCAACCATTATCAATCCACTACTGGATGAAGGTCTCCACAAGTTTCTTCCGCAATTGTATGTCTTGAGCCTATCTCCTCCATGTTACTCCGACATGCTTTCGAATTTCATCCACCCATCTCCCATGGGGTCTTCTGGGGTTTTTTCGGTAACACCTAAGCCATGATTTAACTTCGGGGCTCCAGATGTCTTTCCCTGAAGAGTGGTTTGGGGTTCCTGAGTTGTTTTATTCCATGTCATTTTTGTTTAGAACCATGAAAGTGGGTTACTTCTGGTAAATTCTATGTTTATTTCTACTACGTCTGATTCCTGCAGTAAGGTGCAGTGTTGTTGTGGTCTAATTACTACATGAGTGTGCTTTACTTCTTTTTACTGATATATGTATAACATCAACCATTATCAATCCACTGCTGGATGAAGGCTTCCCCAAGTTTCTTCCACATTTGTCTGTCTTGAGCCTGTCTCCTTCGTGTCACTCCTGCATGATTTCGAATTTCATCCATTCATCTCCCATGGGGTCTTCTTCTGGGTCTTATATATATATATATATATATATATATATATATATATATATATATATATATATATACATAGAGAGAGAGAGAGAGAGAGATAGAATTGTGTGAAGTATTTAGTGTATGTGCTGGGAGATACCTTTATTATGGTCAAGTTACCACAACTGCCTTGCCTACCCACGAATAAGGCTTACAGATCTGTGTTGTCGAATGTCAAGGCTATCAAACAGATTAGAAACATGCCCAGTGCTAAGGACTTTTCATTTTTATTAAATAAAGACCAGGTAAGTAGTAGTTTTCTTCTGATTATATAAGATATGGGCAGTTGGTAAAAGTATTTTAATATTAGTACCTCTTGGTTGTGTAAACTCATTGTTTGTTTTCCGTTTTTCTTCGAACATTTTTTTTATTTTTCATTTAAAACTCTCATAAAGTATTTGGCGTCTATGTATTTGGAGTGATAAGCTGTGGGATGATTCAGCATTCTCATGGTGATGACCCACGAATATCTAAGATTTTTACCGAAATTGTGGATTGACTGCAACTGTAGTTTTTCTTTTTTCTTTCTTTTTTTTTCGTTTACTCTATTACCGCTGACTTATATTTCACTGAAAATTTGTTCCCAAACCTTTGTGAAATGTCAAAAAATTACGGCATGAGATTTTATTCAACGAGAGCAAGCTGCATCCATTAAAATATCATTTTCTTCTTAAAACACTATTGCCGCCAACTAACAATGAAAAGCGTTATTTGATACGTTAAAGTTTTAGTCTCACCGCCTAGGTGTTTATAACAACATTTCTGAGTTATATCCTCATTTAACGTCAAACCATATATTACGAAAACTCCCTTTCTTAACACTGAACGGAAATCGTTCTGTACCTCATCAAACATGACTGCCACTTGTTTCCGGTGGCTTCACCCGTTCCCCGACGTAAGCGCTCAACGTACTTCTATCTCGTTGCAAATTAGCTATATAAGAATACCGGAGAATATGACAACAATGATGACAGTTGGCTGCGCAGCGAAGGATGTGACGTCTGAATCGTGACGTTCACTGGCTTCATTTAGATCGCACGAGGGAAACGGCGGACCCTTACTCTATCTATTCAATCTCCTTGCCCTAAACTAGGGACGGACGAGTGCTTATAGCCCATTGAGTTGCCGACGGTGGCAGTGACGTAGTGAGAAATTTCTTCAGGTGGGGAGGGGTGTCAATGGATTTGGTTCATTGATGAAAACCTCATATATACATACACATCGCTTTAAATTCGTACTCAATCCCCAATCAAGGGTGGGGACTACGAGGGAGGATCTCCCTTGCTTACGCCTATGCACGGTGGTCGTGAAACCCTTTAAGGTGGTTCCACTTAAAATCTCTGCCTTATGTATCCAAAGGTAAAACTTCTTTACATATTTTCTGCGCAGTTAATATATGCTCAATGATGAAGATTTACACATCGATAAACCTAAATTAAAGTTATAGCATGGAATAATTAATACTCGCTAAAACCTAACCATAATTAAGCAATCCAACATTTATTTGTCTACTGACGTCATCAATGTACAGGTCGCGACATTTATTAACAAGTCTGAACATTACTCAAAGAAAAATTATTGATTTTTAATATAATTATGGTTATGTTTTAGCAAGTATTTTTTTTTTTTTTTTTTTGGTTGGAGGTTTAACGACCACCGTGAGCAACTCAATGGGCTATAAGCAGTCGCCCGTCCCTAATTTAGGGTCACTGGTTCCAGGGAAGGGAGAGAGCCAGTGCCGTAAGACAAACACAACATCCATGCCTGACCGGGATTCGAACCCGGACCCCTTACGGACGAATGATCAGAGGCCAACGCCTTAGACCACTGCGCCACCGGGGCGGCAGCAAGTATTAAGTACCCCATGATATAACTTTAAGTTAGTTTTATCGAGATGTAAATTTTCATCCTTGGGCGAAGAAAATATGTAAAGATTAATTGCGAAGAAAATATGTAAAGAAATTTTACCATTGGAAACATAAGGCAGATATTTTAGGTGGAACACCTTAACACTCACACACACACAAAGTAATGCACATTAGATGGCAGCACAAGTATTGTAATTTTCCATAAATTGGATTTGTGTGATTGACACGAATTAAATTCGATTTTTCATTTCGAAGAATTGTTAGTGGGAAGCAAATTTCTAAATTGCAAACATATTTTGAAGCTAGCTAAATTTTTTTGCTCTTCGTTTACAGCGAGTGTTTGTTGGAAACTTGTGAGGGAGTAAGGCGTAACCTACGCGCAGTGTGTGTGCGTGTGTGCATGCTTTTTGCCAGAGTAACACTGAGAATGCGGTGATTCGTTTTCCGTGTGTCGTCACTCTAGCTAGGGCTTATTGCATATTTGGAATGGGGCTAGGTTATGGTCAGAACTTTTTTCAAATAATGTGTAAATCAAAAGGTTGTTACGAAAAGAACTGGAGATCAATATTTAGAAGGTGATGAATGTAGGACTGGAAGTTTAACTGTATGAGTTGTGCTCAACAACTCGCCCAGGAGTGTTGGTCTTCGTGTTGCTCAACTACAAGCGAAAATGGGGAATTGTTTCAGTCGCTCATCTAAAAGTGTGAAAACTCCTGACAAATCTGGTCAGCCATCATCTGAACGAAATGTTGATAATGGACCTACTCCAAACAGTGTTTTAGTACCTCCAAGTATACTCGAAACTCCAAGCATTCGTCACCCTGAACCTAGGTGTCCAATTTTGCCTCCTGTTCCGGTAGATACTGATAGTATGTCGGGAGGACTTTGTGCTAAAGTGTTTGTTGCACTTTATGATTATGATGCACGAACAGACGAAGACCTTAGCTTTAAAAAGGGAGAACATTTAGAAATACTGAACGACACTCAGGGAGACTGGTGGTTTGCGAAATCCAAGGCAACTAAAAATGAGGGTTATATACCTTCGAACTATGTCGCAAAGTTAAAGTCCATAGAAGCAGAACCGTAAGTAAATATGGCAAATTCAGAAAAACTTCTCGTTCTAACATTGAAAACACCTGATTCTATGTAAAACTAATGTGCATATTAAGTACATTTTGTTGGTTTGTCTTTCTGATTTGGTTTATGTACAGGCATTGGTGCCCATAGCTTAGTTTCCAGGAGGGGGCAAACAGAAATTGTAACATTGAATAATATAAACAAACTCCACATGAAAATTTCTACTGTGCCTTCATGTTATCTAACCATTTTTACCACACTCTCAACAGATAAATGTAGTTGGAAACCAGTGACTCGTTGCCCCGGTGGTGCAGTGGTCTTGGCGATGGCCTCTGATCATTCGTCCAAACTAGGGTTCGAATCCCGGTGAGGCATGGATGCTGTGTTTGCCTTATGGTGCTGGCTCTCTCCCTTCCCTGGAACCAGTGACCCTAAATTAAGGACGAGCGACTGCTTATGGCCCATTGAGTTGCTCATGGTGCTCATTAAACCTCCAATAATAAAATAAAAACCAGTGACTCAAAAACTACATAAAAAAAAAGACAAATGAAATCTGACAGTGTGTTAAGACTACAAGAAATTTCTTTGTTGTTCTTAGTCATTTTCCCCACTTTGGTCATATGCATCGCAAAATCCCAGAGATACTCAATTGGTCATCAGAAAGGAAAAATGCCCCAAGAAAATTTTGGAAAATTTTTTGATATCTGTACAGCAGTGAATAGCGTTGCAGAGGATATATTTTTCTTCTTTCGCACTTTTTAATACTGTACGTATGTATGCTGTTCGCTGACATGCAACATGAAGTGGAAAATTTCGTCATTGCATTTCATTGTAAATTTCCATTTTTTTCTACTGGAAATTCCTTACTTTTTTTCTAGTTTTACTGCATACACACGTGCATCCAAAAATAAAGAAAAGGCAGAAATCAAAATACCAGTAAATCCGTGAAGTGTTATCCCGAAAATATCTGTAGTACCTTCCAAGAACAGAAAGGGCAGAGGAGAGCAAATACCCCCCCCCCCCCCCCACACACACACACATATGGGTTCCCATGTGTACAGGTGCTGTTGTTCTTTTGGGAAATGAATTCTTGACAAATTAAGGGTGGGTCCATAACACTTTTGCAATCTTGCAGAATATTGATGTACCTTTTTTTTTTTTTTTTTTTTTAAGCAGTCCTGTAGAACAGTGGTGTTCCTTATTCTTATAGTGATATTGCATAGTTTTAATTCCCTACTAGTCTTTGGTACGCATTTGTTTGGTACACTAAGCTGCACTTTTAGGGTGTGCAAGCAGGCCTGTAGTAGAAGTTGGGAAAAGGGTAAACCTTCCAAATGTGGCCCAGAAATAGGTTACTGAAGTGACGATAGATGGCGACGCATTATCGCTACATCGTAAAGCGTTGTGCTACATTGTGACAGTGGCAAAAGAAGTGAATAATATGGATTAAAGGTGGCCCGTAAAGGGACCTTTATGAATGTACATTTTGGCATATGTGTGAAATATTTATTATGACGGAAGAATAAGTTTTCCTCGTGAATATGAAACTGTCTACCTAGCAGAATAAAAGCAAGAAAAGTTTATCTGCCAGGAAAGAACTTCGTGATCGCACGAATCAGGACTTCAAAACAATGTTCTAAGGAAAGACTGCAATTCCGTCGGAATAAATATTCCATAATATGCCCACTGGTCCGTCATAATGGTTGTTCCTGGCTCGATGTGTTTGATGATGAGGGGCAGCAATGTTTCTGCAGATCTGTTATCAGGACAGATCTCCACCCTAAATCGCTTGGTATCTCTTTCAAAGATGCCAAGAATCCAGGTGCCCTCGACGAGAAGACCACAGTTGTACTTTCGTTTTCCTACTTTGGCCTCTTCCACTTTGATGAGGATTCCATCCTACTATATCCATAGGAATATGAGCATAAAAATACCACGTACCAAGAAAACAAAGTGACTTAAGTAGGTGTAACTCATTTAACATGAAAGGAGGAGAGGTAAAGTGCTACCGTGGCACCATCAATTGGAGCGGGCCACTTTTGGAAGGTTAGCCGGTAAAAGTGGCTGATTCAGGCCGCGCAAAAGATCAGGCATTTTATTACTATTGGTATATATGTGTGTATGTATAGTCAAACACGTATAATGGGCTCACATAATGTGAAATTCTGTATAAACCAAATTTTTTATAGATCCCTTGAACATTGTAATGTTCTCCTTAACCACATATGACAAACAATTTTGGATATATTCAAGTTCAACATGGCTATCAACAAACAAGTTAAGTGGTATTCTCACCTTGTTTTTAAACCTTTCACTGGGAAACAAGTAATTTTTTGCTGTTAAGAGCATCTCGTGGTTTCCCCTTTGAGATGGGTCAGTTCACCCAAAAACAAGAATGTTTTAGTTGTTTTTCAATACCTCCCATTCCCTCCATCCATACTTGCCAAACATACATCTCCTGGGCAAATGCTGACTTGTATCCCCTCCCGTTGCCACTGTTCAATCACTTGATCTCTGTTTAAGAAATCTTGAAGTATTTTGCGTCTAGAATAATTATAAAACATTTAAAACAGCTATGATATGCGCAAAACAAGGAAGAATTGGCTGATATATCAGGCATAACATGTGAAATTTCCAATTTTTTGCAGTTACTTTAATTTTTACATTTGTTAAATATTTTGCTTATTGTAGATCTTTGCTCATGGGCATCAAATTCCATATGAAATCGAGGGGTCTGGACCTTGAAGTCTCAGATTTCAATGATTTTTGGTTTATAGTTTGTACCTATAAAATATATAAAAATTCTAAATTTTCAGATTTTTTGGGTCAGCGTTTTTTCTTTTATTTCTGATTTTCAAAAATGGCAAATTTTGCAAGAATGGCATTCACAAAAAGAATAAGTCTGCAGGTAGTGATACTAGATGGCTCATCTATAACTATTTTTAAAGCCTAAAAAGAGCTATAGACAAGCCATCGAACATACTATCTGTAGACATTTTTTTTTTGTAAATGGCATTCTTGCAAAATTTGCCATTTTTGGAAATCGGAAATAAAAAAAAAAAAAATGCTGACGCCCGAAAATCTGAATATTTAGATTTTTCTTATACTCCATAAGTACAAACTATAAATAAAAAATCATTGAAATCTGAGACATCATAGTCCAGATCCCTCGTTGATTTCACATGAAACCTATGAGCGAAATCTCCAATAAGCAAAATATTTAACAAATGTAAAAATTATTAACTACAAAAAATTGAAAATTTTACCTGTTATGTCTGATATATCAGCCAATTCTTGCTTGTTTTGTAATTTTATATGCAACACTACCCACTTTGGAGTGATTTTGAAAATCTTAAAAATGCCCCTTTTGCATTTAAAAAAAAAACAACACATGTTAATCTTCCACAAGTTGGCTAGAGGTATACAAAGTTTGAAGATGAAGAAATGATAGGTTTTTATGAAACCAAATTTTTAAGAGTAGTATATCTTAATTATCTATAGTTACTGAGCTAGCATTCAGCTGAATTATTGGAAATATTGGCTATAGATAGTTTCTCATCTCTACATGGCAGCTATTTTAATAATGGGGATACATATAATAACTGGTAATTTAAAATAAAAATTTGTTACCTGCTAGGCTAAATCATCTGTGTAAAGGTGTTCAAAATGAAGCAGAGTGTCAGTTAAACATTTTAAAACTCAAAACATGTTTGTTTTCATTTGCTCTTGTACTGTAATATTTGCACAGTTCATATAATTTATGATCATGCAGTCCAGTAGCAAAAAAATATTTACAGTAAATAATTATTAGCCCAGAAGTAGAATTTTTTTTGGAAGTGTGCAACACAGATAAGAAAACCTAAAAACTGTGCAAGGTAAAGGTATGCCTAAATGTTAATTTTGCAATAAATTTTATTATTCTGCATTGCGACACAGTGAAGTTTTAAATATAAGTCAATTTGATATTTTAATAATAGTGCAAATTAGTATTTAGTTGCAATAGTCAAACTAGCTTTTTCCTGATAAAAAATGCAGAAGCAACTAGAATAATTTTATTTCATTTAGAACTTAAATATTCTTTAAATGCTTTTGGATTTTATGAAATAATGGTCAGAAAGTATAAGGAATAATAAATAATTTGAAATCCATATTTTTTTTTATTTTGCATTAGTTAATTGATTAAACTTTAACTCCCTCCATTCAAAGCATGTTTCGCTTGGTAGACGTTTTGCTGTTGCTATTTCCTGCAGCAGTTATGTTGTACTACGGGCCTCACCAGGTGATTATTCAGGTGACTGTTAAACGGGTAGGGATCATGTCAACTTTGAAAAATTTGTAAAACAGGGGTCTATATAAGATTTTTGTTTGAAACCAAACTCCAGTTTTAAGAAAAATTTAGTGAAAATGTGATGGGAGCATTTTCATTGATATAATTAAACCCCATAAAATTAAAGTGAGAAAAATGGCAATGGTTCTTGTAAAACAAAAAACTTTTCACTCATCAATCCAAGATGAAATAATCTGGAAGAAAATAATTTTTTAAAAATTGTGACAGTCAGCTTCCGGAATCATCATCATCATTGTCAACCATTATCAATCCACTGCTGGATGAAGGTCTCCCCAAGCCTCCTCCACAACGGTCTGTCTTGTGCCAGTCTCCTCCATGTCACTCCCGCATACTTTCGAATTTCATCCACCCATCTTCCATGTGGTCTTCTTCTGGGTCTTTTCCTGTCCCTTGGAATCCAATCTAAAATTTCGGCTGTCCATTGATGGTCTGTCCTTCTGGCAGTATGTTCAGCCCATTGCCATTTCAGGGATTTAACTCTGATCATGATGTCTTCCACTCTTGTCATTTTTCGGATCCACGAGTTCCTCTTCTTATCTCTCCTGGTTACACCAAGTATGCACCTCTCCATGACTCTTTGAGTTGTCTGCAGTCTTTGTATGCCTCTTTTAGTTAAGGGCCACGTCTCTGCACCATACGTAAGCACTGGAAGGATGCATTGATCAAACACTTTTCTTTTAAGACATAATGGCATATTGCTCTTGAAAATTATGATGTTTCTTCCAAAAGCTCTCCAGGCAAGTTTTGTACGCCGATTAATTTCTTCACCAATGTGACCCTCACTTGATATCTGCTGTCCAAAATAAACGTACGTGTCTGTTATCTCCAGCTTTTCTCCATCAATCGATAAATCTTCATTTCTTGTAAAAGCATTGTACATCACTTTTGTCTTCTGAAAGTTCATTTTTAATCCCACTTCTTTACTCTTGTCAGCAAGTTCCTGGATCATACTCTGCAGCTCTGATGGGGTAGTTGCAAAAATGACTATGTCATCAGCAAAACGAAGGTGGGTTAGATAATCTCCATTAATCTTTATCCCTTTGTTTTCCCAGTTCAGTGATTGAAAGACATTTTCCAATGTGGTATTAAAGAGCTTCGGAGACATGGTGTCACCTTGTCTCACTCCTTTTCCAATTTTTATGTGTGTTGTATTTTCAAACAGCCGAATCTTTGCATTTTCATAGATGTTATTAATAATATTTATGTATGCATCTTCAATACCGCAGGATTTCAGAGCCATTGCAACTGCTGATGGTTTCACCGAATCAAAGGCTTTTTCATAATCGATAAAAGCCATGCACAATGGAAGTTCATATTCCCTCGCTCTTTCAATTAGTTCTCTCAGTACGTGGATATGATCTATTGTGCTGTAGCCACTCCTGAATCCAGCTTGTTCTCTCGGTTGAGCCATGTCCAGTGTCACCTTCAAGCGGTGTGAAAGAACTTTAGTGAAGATTTTATAAACCACTGATAGGAGGCTGATAGGTCTGTAGTTCCTGAGATCCTCAATGTCACCTTTTTTATGTAGCAAGATCATTGTAGCGTTGTTCCAATCCTCAGGAATTTTCCCTTCATTAAGGCATCGAGTGAAAATTTGGGCGAGTACTGTTTCGATTTCTCCACTTGCTTCTTGTATGATGTCTACAGTAATTCCATCTTCTCCTGGAGCTTTTCCCCGCTTCATGTTCTTGATTGCATGTGCAACTTCTGCTGGAAAGACTGGAAGAACTCTGGTACTGGTACCTTTCCTGATGTCTGGAGCACTTGTATCATCCCTTTCATATAATTTGGAGTAGAAATCTTTCACTCTTGTCAAAATTTCGCCTCTATTTCTTGTTACAGAACCATCTTCTTTTCTCAGTGCCATAATCTGTTTTTTCCCCTTACTGAGATGTCCCTTTGCTATCTTTAGGCTTTGGTTGTTTTCAATTGCTTTCCTTACTAGTTCACAGTTGAATTTCCTTACGTCTTCAGTGATACTTTTTCGTACTGTCTTGCATAGCTCTATATATTCCACTTTGGAAGTCACATCTTCTTTAGTTGTCCTCATCACTCTTCTTTTTTGCATCAACATTTTGGTTTTTCCTGATAATTTGTTCACATGCAATTTGTTCTTAGACCCAGCTAATTTTGTTGCTGTTTCCATAAGAGCTTTGGTTACTTTTCTGTTAACTTCAGAAATATCCACTTCTCCCGATGTTAGACCTTCTAAAGCAGAGAATCTGTTCTTCAGTTCCAATTTGAAGGTATTATGGTGTTTTTTAAGGTTGGTTATGTCAATACATTTTGTTTGTCTTATGAGCTTGCTACGTTCGAGTTTAGTGTTGAGGTGCATCTTACATCTCACCAATCTATGGTCACTGCCTGTGTTGAACATGTTTAGCACACTGCAGTCTTCTATGACAAATTTTTTGTTACACATGATAAAATCAATTTCACTTGTCGTCCCATTTGGATGTCTCCATGTCCATTTCCTGTGTGGCTTTTTCTTGAAAAAGGAGTTCAAGATGAAAAACCCTTCTGCCTCTGCAAACTCTACGAAAGTATTTCCACGCTGGTTTCTGTTGCCGTGACCGAATTTACCTACTGAAGTTTCATTCTGTTGCCGTTGCCCTATTTTTGCATTGAAATCTCCCATAATTATCTTCAAGTGCTGCTTACCTTTATTATTTAGATCACAAATTTCCTCATAAAATTCTTCAATTTCTTCTTCAGCATGACTTGTGGTGGGTGCATAAGTTTGAATAATCTGAGCCTGGTATCTTCTCGAGAGTTGGATAACGAGTCGTGCAGCTCTGTCAGAGGAACTTTCAACTTCTACAACTTTATCCTTCAGTTTCTTGTTTATTATAAATCCAACACCACTAGTTCTGCCAGTATCTGTCCCACCATGTAATATATGCCCTTGGAACCGAAGTAGGGAGTGTTAAAAATGCATAAAAATATGGTTTTAGTGAACAAATATCTGAAAGTAAACAATAAAAGAACATGCGACCATCAACTTCTGAAATGCTGCATGGCCGTGGAAATGGAAGTGAAGTTGCAAATGCTTAACAAATATAGATTTGAATTCTGATATACTGCCTAGATAACAAGACATATCCAAATTTTGATGAAATTAAAATAATAAAAACATGTCGTAATGAAAGACACCTACGTATTGCAGAATCAGTAATAATTGAAAAAAATAGATACCGAGTATGTAATAATAACAATCCTAATATACTTAATGAGAGAGTGGAAGGAATTAATAAAAATTGACCAAAAGAACCAAAAACACAGAAAGGGAAAGAGAAAATGAAGAGTTCACTAAAGTCAATGACAGATGGAGCCACGGTGGAAGCGTTTCATGGTTGACGATGGGGTGGGGCGAAGAAGCTGGGCGTATCACTCACTCTTGCTGCAGTGGCAGAAGAGAAAACACCTCCTAAAGATAGTCCAGTAGAGGACTGAAAGTACTCGAGGCAATCTGCTTGGGAGTGGCCTAGGGTGTGGTTGGTTGTTGGTTTTCGAGAAGTCCAGTGAATGAGTTGTGTGTAAATAATTGTATATATGATTTTTTTTTTTTTTTTTTTTTGGTTCGGAATTTGCATGTTTGTACATAAGTTTTCGTAGTTGTCTATGATATCATAAGTCTTTGAGTTCAATAAGTGGTTTTATAGCAATGAGGGTTAGGTTTTTACAAGACTACAGAACACTTCATGTCAGATAAGAGTTGGTAAAGCATTCAAGAAAGCCTGTGGACCAAAATGGAATGCCACACCGCGGGCCTAGGCCAGGCATGATGGCTGAAAGAATGTAACGTGTGGGAAGTGTAGAAAGAGGTAAGCTACCTTGTAAATATTAAATATAGATTTTGTAAAAAAAAATATGCATTTTAAAATCTAATTGAAATGTAGTTATTTAGAAGCCAAAACAGGAAAAATTGCAAATATCAGCTGCCAGAATGCTTCATAATGCAACTGTGGAAGACTGATGATAAAAATGTGTAAAAATATTTTTTTTTTTTGGAAAAAACAAGAACACACCGTATGAATCTAACTGAAGTGAAGCCATCTGGAAGCAAAGAGAAAAATGTAGCATCGTCCACTTACAGAATGCCAACATGTTCTGTACGTTGAAGCGTTTCTGTGGCCATTGAAAATGTTTTCTGAGTTTCCAACGGCCGTGGAAACAGTGAAAACGCTATAAAAATATGGCGCTTGTAAGAAAAAAAATCGCTTTAATCTTTCAGTTGGAAGTTTAGGCCTTCATGCCAAAAAAAAGGAAAAATTATGACTATTAGCTTCCGAAATGCCACACCAAATGTGCGTGGTGCACCAAAAATGCACAAAAATATGGCTTCCTAGATTCAAAGCTAAAAAAAAGCAATTATTTCTCATCAAGTTGAAGTTATCTGTTTGAAAAATGTGGAGGAATAAAAGCTAAAATAAAATGGGGAGGGTGGAACCAGTTGCCTGTGTGATTTATGAATTGCAGCTTTACGTTGGAACAGGAGCCAAGATTAAAAAATGCGTGAAAATTTTCCTTTGTTTTAAAATTTAAAGAAATGTTAGAAACAATTAATGTTAAGAAAATAGAACAACAGTGTGCACACCTTTCCGAGAATCTACAACGGGCTTCTTCATGTCGCACTGTTTTTGCTCCCGTGATTATTAGCTTATAAGACTTCTATTTTGCAAGTTAGATTTTCAAATTCTATGTTCTTTCTTTTAAATAAGTTGTGAATCTACTTTGCTTGAAATTTTTTCTCTAACATTGCTGTTGAAGCTGACATTTCTTCCTGTTGCTGTGCAGGGATAGACTTTTCTCGAGAGAGTATCAGCCAAAATATAAAGTTGATGTTTAGGATAGTAAAATAATGGAGCTGGTCCTTTAGAGTGAAGAAAGCTAACTTTATAATCGGGGTCAAAAAATATGGCCGCCCAGGGCAACCAAAATAATTGTCCAAGCCACCACATCATCTCTGAAATTTTCTTTTTTCTTAAAGGGTGAGATAAGCTGTAGGGAGGCTGAGGGTAAAGCATTATTTTTCAGACAGAAGTGTACATGACCGTTATTATACAGAGACTCTAACTACTACAGATTCTTCTCCGTAGTCAACATGGAAATCGTCGGCCCGCTTCTGATTACGAAAAGCGTCTGATTACACTACGGAAATAGAAAATCTCAGGGAACAAACCTTTTTAATGACGTGCGCGAAGTTTATTTTCGCGTTTTGAAGATTCCAATATTTATTAAACACTTTGGAGAGTGTTTCTTGGATGTTTCAATATCATTACATTTCTTCCATGCTTTAATGTTTTGACGTCTAAGTGTCTTGTCATGTATAGAGCTATCACGGCCCACGGAATCTCAGAAATGCAGTAAAATTTTATTTCCCTTTCTAAATCTGAAAGAGTCCTTAATTTTTCATACAGTCCTGAAGTAATACTAAAATTCTTTCCTGCAATGAACAGTTTTAAGATAAAGGCTAAAAGATTAAGGTATGGTGGCCAACGATTGAATAAACCGGGGAAAGTTTGCGAATCTCTCAAATGTTCGGTATTGCCGAAAGTGACTGGCTATAGCAGCGGTGAGAATGTTCTGTAATTTCAAGTTACTTGTGTTTTTTCCTGTTCCACCCTCATTGTATTCTTGGTTTTTAATACACTGCCGGACAATTGCTAAGGACGGATGACAATAGCAACGATAGCAACCATAAAATGGAAGGCAGGAAAATGTGGAAATTAGCATAAGTGCGGGATACAGTAAGATGTGTTGTGCGTATGCAAATTTTGGATTGCCGAACTTGTTCGTGACGTCATAGCGCTGATAAGAGATATAAAGGATTTGACGCGTATTGACCGTTGTTGTTCAAACGCAGAGTTGAAAGGGAAAGAATCAATTGAAGAACTTGCAATTTTCAGTATGTCTTCCCGACATCAGCTAGATGATTTTACGCGTGGCCGTATTATTGGCAAGATTGAAGAAGGGCAAAAAATAACAGATGTTGCCAGGGTGTTCGACGTCAGCCACAGTGTTGTTTCAAGGATTTGGAAATCATTTCAAACAAATGGAGAGTGTGGCAAACGTCACGGGGAGGTCGTGTTCGCAGTACGACACCTGCAGAAGATCGGTACATAGTGCTATCAACAAAAAAGACACCGGCGCAGCACAGCTAGTGAGGTAGCAAATCAGTTTATGGCTGCTACTGACAAGCGGATCTCCCGAAAAACTGTCGCCAGACGTTTGCATGAAGGAGGACTATACGCCCGCAGTCCTGTTGTGTGCATCCCATTGTCCAGACGTCACCGTACCGCCCGTTTGCAATGGTGCCATCAATATCGCAGTTGGACTGATAATGACTGGTCTGCTGTCCTCTTCTCAGATGAGAGTAGATACAGTCGTCTGATTGTCGACGACAACTGATCTGGCGTGACAGTGGTACTGCATATTGTCCAGCAAACATACAGGAAAGGGACCAATATCCGACATGTAGTGTCATGGTATAGGCTGGCATCATGATCAATGGCCGTACGTCCCTCTATGTGCTTCCAACTGGGACTATGACTGGCCAACGATACAGTAATGATGTTCTGCTACCTCATGTTCGCATGTTCCGTGGTGCTGTCGGTGATAGATTCATTTTCATGGACGACAACGCAACATGTCATCGAACAGTCGCTGTCCAGGAGTGTCTTGAGAGCGAGGATATTCAACGCCTCGTATGGCCAGCACGTTCTCCAGATCTGAACCCCATTGAAAATGTGTGGGATGCTTTGGGGAGGAGTCTTGCTGGTCGCCAATGCCCTCCAATAAACAAGGACACCCTCATCCGTGCACTGACAGAGGAATGGGATAAATTACCCGAACAGCTGCTTGATAATGTTGTGCAAAGCATGACACGACGTGTGGAATCTTGCATCGCCCTCCATGGTGGTCATATCCCATATTGACATCTTACGCCGGAACACCTGCGGACGGTAATTGCATTTTTTTCACGTTTACGTATTCTGTACAAAATGGCCTGTTTGTCCCTTGAACACGTTCCAAAGCTTTTTGGATTTCAGAGCACAATAAATTGTCTTTCTTGTAATGTCCTGGCATTCTGACATTATTTTATTTCACTTGGCATCCAACCACACTTACTATTTTATGCGCTATATAGCCGTTTATGATCCGTCCTTAGCAATTGTCCAGCAGTGTATCTTCTCTTTTTAAGATCGTCGGTAAAAGTGAAAAAGAGAGACTTCGTATTTCTAAGAATTTTTTCTAATGTATTGCATATTTCCCTGTTTCTCATAGTATTTTCTCAAAACCAATCAGTAAAGATCAAGCATTATTACCCAGTCTTTTTTTTATTTTATTTTAAGTGGAATTAAATTTCAAAACCGGTACTTAATCCGTACGTGGTAGAATCTGCGTCATTTCCATGATTCAAAAAAATTTTTCACGGGAAAGTAAGCAAAGCAGTATCGATATTTCACATTTATTTCCCCTTACATAGCTTGCTTTCTGATGTTTTTCGACACTTCCTGTTTCATTAAAAGACAGCAAGCATTTTTTTTTCTTTTGCTTAAAGCAAAATTATTGGAGTTCAAAAACGCTACTACTCGCTCATTCTGCAGAGAAAATGACTTTACGGGGAACGAAAGACTGCGACGGAAAATTGAAGTTCCAATTTTGAACTTTAATTACTTTCTGATTATAAGGAAAAATGCTCACCCTCAATGTTTTTTGATATAGCACGAAGTAAGGGAAAACCATACATTTTTAGCAAAATTAAAGTTTAAAAAGTGATAGAAGCGGATTCTCTGGCTGAAGTGAAAACTACAAGTCATTGAAATGCGTAGTTAAATTTCCAGCAAGGACAAGATAAGTAACGATATTCAGTTTAAATTTTGCTTTAATAAAAGGCAAAAATGTGTTTCATTGATTTATGTAGATCAAGAAAGTACTAAATAAGAAATGGTACATTTCACTGGGAAACTTCTAAAACATATGAATTCACTTTTGTGTACTGCTACCATTTTTTTACGAATAATGTAAGTTTTTTTCCCTGTTTTTTTTTTTTTTTTTTGTTTTGTTTGGGGCGTTGAAGACGAATAATGAGCAACTTTCATTTTGTGTAGACAATTAAGTTTTATGTAAGGTTCCCATTGGAACATGCACTGATTTTTGGCATAAACTATGATAGAACAACAACAACAAAAAAAAAAGGTTGGAGCAACTTAGTGTTTCCCACAAAATGTCTTCAATTTATGGACAGTTTTTAAAGCAAAAATTCATTTTTTTATGAATTTACACTCATTTTGCTGCCCCGAAAATTTGTTTTTTACAGAGTGTGAAATACAATTTTATTCATTGTTACTGAAAATGTGCTGAAAACTACGAATTTTTGTAGTTTTTAGTACTGAAAAGTTTCAATCAGAGTTGGAGTCTCTGATTATTTATCACCCCCTCCCGCCTGTTTTAATTCTGGCCACTAAAAAATTTAGCTGGCCACCAGATTTCAGAATATTTTTCTATCCCTGTTTATAATAATTTGATTCATGATTTTTAGCAAGAATGCAAGCAAGCCACCAAAAACAATCATAAACAACTGTGATGAATCCAGACTCTACTTTGGAAACTCAGTTGTGCTTTCTGAAGTTACAGGGGAGCCACCCCGGTGGCGCAGTGGTCTAAGCGATGGCCTCTGATCATTCGTCCGAAAGCGGTCCGGGTTCGAATCCTGGTGAGGCATGGATGTTGTGTTTGTCTTACGGCACTGGCTCTCTTCCTTCCCTGAAACCAGTGACCCTAAATTAGGGACGGGCGACTGCTTATAGCCCAGTGAGTTGCTCACGGTGGTCGTTAAACCTCCAATAAAAAAAAAAAAAGCTACAGGTGCTTTTATGCATAAGCAGACGAATTCATCTAAAAGAAATTCGTTGAAAGCGAATTCATTGAAAACAAATTTATCGAACGAGCAGTTTACCGAAAGACTACTTTTTTGAAAAAAAAAATGAAACGAATTCATCGAAATGGCCACAGGACAACTGGGCACGGACAAGTGCAAACACCCACTTTAGGGGCCATATAAAAATTGCAGTTTCTTGGTTTCAGACGTACGCAAAGGCCTAGGGATTAATATTTAATGCCTTAGTAAAAGGGTAAAAACTCTAGTCTTTGTTTCTAAACCTTATGAATCTTAGCACAGCGCAATGTATTCATAGCGTTTACATAATAAATCAAGCTAATAATGGTGCGCTTTTACTTAAGCATCAAATATTAATAAACAGGCCTGGGCCTTTTTAACAGTTTTTATTCCGTTGTGCTGATATTCATAATATTTAGGTACTAAGTCAAGCTAGTATGAGCCTGGTATCTTCTCGAGAGTTGGATAACGAGTCGTGCAGCTCTGTCAGAGGAACTTTCAACTTCTACAACTTTATCCTTCAGTTTCTTGTTTATTATAAATCCAACACCACTAGTTCTGCCAGTATCTGTCCCACGATAGTAGAAGAGATGTCCACTTTTCAGTTCAATGAGATCTTCTCCTTTTCTCCTTACCTCACTTAGCCCGACTATGTCCCACTTGATCCTTTGTAGTTCCTCTTCCAATTCAAGAAGCCTTGCATACTAGGAGTTAAATTTATCTGCTTTAAAAAAAATCACGATACAAATTCACGCGCTAACGGGCAGTAACGAATTTGAAAACAGAATTAGCTATGCTACGCACTGGCAGCCGACGCCAATTATGAGAAATAAAAACAACCTGCGACGACTAGACGCTGGCGAAACGAAACTGAAAGTGGAGGGAGAGGAGGAAGGTGTAGGGAAAGGAAATGAGAGAAACAGGCGAAACCAAACTAAAAGTGGAGGGAGAGGTGGTAGGTGTAGGGAAAGGAAATGAGAGAAACAAACTTTTGAACTTTAACGATACCAAAGCTGTTAATGTGCACGTTACCTAGGTAAAATGCGGAAAACTCTTGATTCCGCACGTTAATGGAGCAAATCAGTTAATCTGCAGATTAGCTAGGTAATGTGCACATTAACGGCTTTCGAGCTTTAGCGGTAACATATGCACTGATGGCAGTGGTATAAATTCACACTCAAATTTTTGAAATAATTTACAACATGTAACTCCTCCAAATTACTACCATGGTATAAAAACAATGTAAACTTTAAAGTGGACCCCCCCCCCCCCAAAAAAAATGCTGAATGATAAAAAAACAGTTTGTTTATACATATTGGGGGGGGAGATGGATGGATATAAGTTTTTGATGTCCAATGACAGTAATTTTGGAGAGTTATAAAACAAAAATTTGAGCATTGGTTTTGTTATTGTAATCAGTGGGTTAAAGATTAAAATTGGTGAAAGGGGCCTGAAATTTTTTCAAGGACAAAATCTAGATCTATTTCGTGTTGTATACACATTTTATCACTGCACACCTTTCATTTATTTAGACAGTTAAATTTAAGCTTAGTAGTTACAATTTAAGTCACTGTGTGTGTGTGTGTGTGTGTGTTTGTGTGCGTCTATCGTCTAGTGAAATTAAATGAATAAATATAATCTTAAGTTATATTTTTGTTCAACCACATCAACCAAATTTTCTAGACAATTTTTATTGGAAAGATAATTTAATCGTTTTTATTTGGTCTCTCGCTATGTTCACAAATAAAATCTCTCCACCATAAATTGATAGTGGATGGGCCAAAATTTTCAAGCAGTACTTACTTTATTTAATTTGCTGTATTTTCTAAAGTCATTCTTTTCATGAGCATTATTTTGTCATCAAGAACATTGCCCACAATGCTTGCATTCTCGTAACTTCTGCATTGCTTGGCATAACAGTCAGCAGTATTGAGTACTTCAACAGTTTGTGCTATGACCTTCACATACTATAAATTGCTTGTTTTTGTTTCTCTAGCAGTTTTTAGTGAGTTATTGATGGTCAAAAATGTTCAGACATTATGTTTCGAAGCTGCTTCCATTCTGCTAAATGTTTCTTTTCATTCCATTTATTTTTGGTTAACTTCTTCGTGGTGTCAAAATGAAAACTGGCTGTATAGCTTTCAAAAATGAATTTCATATCTTATAGCAGAATCATTTTGTGGTACAGCTGAGATTGGGAGAAATGTGATACCAACATGGTCACTTTATTTTACAGACTCACTATGATTCCTGACCACTAACAGAAAATATTCAGTAATTTCCTGGGTTGTTCTAATAAATATTACATTAAAAACTTGATAAACCTTCACAGGTGTTGAAAAAATAGAGTAACGAAATAACACTTGCAGACTATCCTAATTTCATTGTTGGATCTGTCCGGTTTTCAAACCCAGTGTCAGGTTTGGTTGTTGGGGGGGGAGTCAGAAAGCGTTCAGTTTTGGTAGAATTTTAATGAATTCTCATTTTTCTTGTTTGTCCACCACAGACTTTCCAAATACTACGAATTTTCCATAGTCACTACGGAAATCGTTGATCGCTACAGAGTATGGGAAACGTCAAATATGCTATGGAAATAAAAAATCTGGTTGTCGGGGGAAGGAGGGGCGAGTCCCTTCAGAAAACGTTGTTTTGGTAGAATTTTAATGATTTGTCATTTTTTCCTGTTTGCCCACCTTAGACCTTTCCAAATGCTATGAATTCTTCATAGTCACTACGGAAATCATCTATCTCTGCGGAGTACAAGAAACATCGAATATTCTACGGAAATAAAAAAAATAATCTAGTTGTCGTTTTTTTTTCCCTTCAGAAAACGTTGTTTTGGTAGAATTTTAATGATTTGTCATTTTTTCCTGTTGCCCACCTCAGATCTTTCAAATGCTATGAATTCTCCATAGCCACTACGGAAATCGTTGATCACTACGGAATACGGGAAACATCAAATATATTACGGAAATAAAAAATCTATGAAATAATGTTATTCAATCATTTATGCAAAGTTTATTTTCATGTTTTCAAAATTCTAACATTCAAACATTTTTGAGACTGTTTATTGGATGTTTTTAATGTTGTGACATTCAGGCATGGATGTTGTGTTTGTCTTACGGCACTGGCTCTCTCCCTTCCCTGGAACCAGTGACCCTAAATTAGGGACGGACGACTGCTTATAGCCCATTGAGTTGCTCACGGTGGTCGTTAAACCTCCAATCAAAAAAAAAAAAAAAAAAAAAAAAAGTTGCGACATTTGTTCAATATAATTTGAGCATCTTCATGCCTTTCATCGCCTGAAAATGATTGTTTTACCGCGGAAGAAATGTTCCGTAGTTTTTTAAATTTCGAATTTTTCTTACCCCAAGATGCACTTTCTGGTTATATTCTTATGTTATATTTTTTCTGATTATGTTTCTCGTTTTTAATAGCTTCAGTAATAGTGAAAAAGAACTTCGTATTTTAAAAGTTTTTTCTAGTGAAGTGCAGTTTTTGTCATTTCTAACAGCCTGTTTGTTCTTCAAAACCAATCAATATGGAAAGTGTTTTTCTTTTCCGCTCTTTTAAAGCTAAATTAAATTTCAAAATCGGTACTTATTCCGCCCGTGATGGAATCGTCCCTCTCCGTGATCCGTAAAATGACTGTTGCGGCAGAGTGAACAATACAGTGCTGATTTTTGATATTTAATTTAGCTGAAAAACTTGTGTTTACCCATCATTTGGTAACATTTTACTGTATTAAGGGGCAAACAAGAGTTTTTTTTTTTAATTTTATTTTGTTTAAAGCCAAATTCACAAGTGCAAAGCAAACGCAACTCTGCGTCGAATGAAAGACGGTGCGCGGCGGCCGAAAGTGAAGTCCCGATTTTCTACCTTTGATTTCTTTTTGTAAACAAAAGGGAAAATGCTTGCCCATTTTGTTTGATGATAAGCAAGAAGTGCCTAAGCAATGGAAAATCGTGCATTTTCAGAGAAACCAAACTTTAAAAAACGAGCTGCTGATGATGGGCTGTGATGCCACAGTTCCATCTAAAGCCACAGGTGTCCATTCCCGATATGGTTACTTTGTGCACCAACTTAAGTGAAAAAACAACCATCCCCGTTCTTGAAGAGTGAATCTATAAATAGATCACACCCACTTATTTGTGGAGGAAAGGGCTGTTTTTCACCGCACGTGAGTTGGATGATTTGAAAATGCATTCTCTATAACAAGAGCGTTTTAAAAACGCAAATTAAATCTTTAGCAATGAAAAAAGGCAAATTTTTGAGCGTGGCGACTAAAGTTACTTTTTCCACTGGACATTTTATTTTATCCAGTCACCACGTGGCGATTGGTGATCGCTAATTTTAATCTTTACAGTGGGTGTAAGGATAATCTTAGTTTTATTTTTGTCAGAGCTTTGAAAATTGATCATGGTTAACATCTAGGGATTTGAACCATCTGCTATTATAAAAGTAACCCAAATTATTAGAAAGTGAAGTTTTTGTTTTCTTGTTTCTATAATTATGAGTTGAAATAATTTTACAGGATAAAGTTATTTCTTTATATTTGTCTCAAAAGCATCAAGAACATTGTGAAGAATGACTGTGGCATTATCAAGGCAAGTAAGTGTATATCAGTATATATATAATGCTTCATATCAATTATACCTGACCTACGTAGACTTGAAGATCTTGAATCCTAAGGCAGTTAGTTGTCCATGCCCTAATGAAATGAAGACCAGTCAGGTTTTTCATGTTTACATTTTAAAATATGGGTACTCTTTCACAACAAAATTCAAAATCATGTTAAGCACCATTATTATTATTATTATTATTATTATGGGTTACAGATCAACAATATTGAAGACTCGTTATCGTTTCAGTGGGTTAAAGAGTTTCCATTTTTTTTTATTCCATTTCTGATTATAATAAACTGCAAGTTTTCATTTTTTAGTTCTTGGCTTTGTGTTTTTGTTCTATACTAAACACATTAACAGTGTTTGATATTTATTATTGTAGCTGTACAAAAGACAAGTTTGAAATACTTCCAAATGTTCATCTATTCGAATGAGATTCTTGATATACCTTATATCAGATAACTATGATTATGTCTACAAAACAAAACAAGTGATCATCATAACACTGAATGACCATAACTATGGCCTTTGAAGAAGAAATGCACATTTTTTTTTTTAACACAGTGTATGAAGCCCACTTGGGAAATCTTGTATTTTTTTGCCAACCGTAAAAGTAGAAGAAAGCTCTCCGTACTGGCTTGATACAGATACATCTGACTTCCAGAACAATAACAAAGAAGGATGTAACTTAGGAATAAATGGATGTTATTTATTAACGTCAAATTTAAAACCCAGACACTTACTGTAGTAAGTGTCTGGGTAGATGAAAGGTAGGGTTACTACCCGAAAATTTGGCATTAATAAAAAACATCCATTTATTCCTAAGTAAATCCCATAATCTGTGTGTTTTATCTATCATGTGATTGTCTTGGAGTGGCCATAACTTCAATTATTACCAAGTTTAAGAAGAAAGTGTTTTCTAATTCCAAAGTTTGTATCAAGTTAGTTTATGTAAGTAGTTTTTGATATATAATTGAATAGAGTATTTTTTGGGTGTAATTTCCATAACCTTTTTATAGTTTTGAATAGCATTATATCGAAACTTAGATGCCCTTGTTGTAGTGTGTGGATATATATAATTTTTTTTTTACCAAAATGTGGACATGTGTAAATTTTGTCACCCTGGTTTGAAATAAACAAATTAAAAAAAAAATTAACAAAAAAATAAATAAATTTTTGTTTGTTTTTGGTGTGGAGCACTTACATTCTGAAACTCGTACACTTTTTTGGGCAACTATTTTAGTCATTAACATAAGTTTTTAAGGCTACTATTTAGGTTACTATTTTTACCATTAGTGGCTACTAAAGCAATTATTTTCTTGGGTGTGATAGGCTGGCAGCCCTGCATATCAAATTAATCCCATAAAAAGAGCGATAGGGGTCATTTCATGCCATTTCAACAAGGGGTGGTTGCTGCATCATTTTTTTTTTCGCACAGTTGTTTATACATCTTTAGAGTTCAAAATCAATTTTATAAAAAAAAAAATCGTGACCGTTTGGCAAGGAGGTACTTAGATGGCGCTTGGAACATCTCCATTTTTGGAGTTGCAAGTATTTATGCAAAATGCTATAACTTTCCCCCTAATTTAGCTAATTCGAAAGCCATATTATTCAGAATAAAGTGCTGATTATTTTGATTTACCTGTTTTTATTATCAGAGTTGTTTTTGAAATTTTATTGGTGGTCAAAGTTGACTATTGGAATTTGCATTTTTTCAATTTCAGAGCCAAATTTTCACTGGGAAGGGGTCAAAACACTCAAACCAATTTTATTGTGCAAGAACCATTGTAACAGTAGATTGTATCTAGGGTGAGAAAACTAGGGTGTTTTTTGACCCTTCCAAGACTTTTTCACTGATGGAAGTGGGAAATTTTTAGTTTTTTCTTAGCTATATTTCCAGTGGGGTACACAGTAAAAATCTGAATTTTATACCACAATGTATTCTATTTGGTAACAACGCCATATCAAAATTTGATCAAGTGCTTTGTTTTGCTTAATAACGAAAATATTTGAGATTAAAGTTGTGAAAAAAAGCCAAGTTTTTCCATTTGTTTTAAAGGACAACTAGACGAAACCCATCAGAATCGACTGTAATTTTTTTTTGAAAATAATAAATTCATATGAAACTACAAATGTAAACTTTATTTGATTGACAAATTAATTCAACCACTTCAGTAAAGACAATAGTCCAGGTTTGTGATTTTTCTTTTTTTTTTTTTTGTGTGACTGAAGATTTAACGATCACTGTGAGCAACTCAGTGGTCACTTAGGGTCACTGGTTCCAGGGAAGGGAGAGAGCCAGTGGCGTAAGACAAACACAACATCCATGCTTCACCAGGATTCGAACCTGAACCCTTCACAAACTAATGATAAGCCAATGCTTGGGCTATAAGCAGTTGTCCATCCCTAATTTAGGGTCACTGGTTTTAGGGAAGAGAGAGCCAGTGCCGTAAGACAAACACAACATCCATGCCTCACTGGGATTCGGACCCGGTAGACGAAACCCGTCTGAATAGATGAATAGTTTTGTTTTGTTTTCTCGGTAGACAAAATCCGTTGGAATTGACTATTAGTTGTTTTTTTTTTGAAAAGAATAAACTGGTACGTTTATTTACATCTTTACATAATGGGAAACATCTTACCTACGTGAATAAACTGAATCAAATGAATGTTAAATTGTATATGTACATCACACAGTCCAGTGGCACAATGCAATCAGGTCTTCGAGCGTTCGCTGTTCCGATAAGAACTTTAAAACAAATTCCTGCTAGCGTTGTTTTGCACAACGGTTCGCTGAGAAGAGAGACTTTGGACTGTCAGAGTACCTCCATACTTCTGCCTTCAACAGCACCTGAGTCAACCGCACGCTACTCCCATTGACTTTACATGGGAACTTTGCCACCCCACAATGCCCGAACCATTGCCCTAATCTCATTTTTCTCTTCGACTGGCATATCAACATGGTAAGATTTTGATACCTCAACCATATGTTTACGTTCAGCCGTTCTCTCACAACTGGTCTTACAGTAAAAAACCTTATAGAATTAATATATAGATTTTAACTATCTTTCAATATCTCATGGAAAGATAGAAAATGAAGAAAAATGTGTAAATTAAGAGTAATGTAAGAAAAATATATACTGGAAGAAATATAGTGCATAAGTAAAGACTAGTGTACAAGTTTAAGGGGAGGAGGGGAGTGTTAAATGTTGAAGGTTTCAATTACATAAAGATTGGCATTACAGTTACAAGAAAATATTTAATAAGAAACAAAAACTAGATGATTACTTACTTGTTGCTTATGATTCTGCACACAATTAATGAAAAAAAAAAAAAACAGTTAGCCTAGACAAATTTAAAAAACTGATTTGCACAAATTTTATAGTTATGAATAATGAGCCACTTGAAAGTGACACTCCTGGTTGGTAATTTTCAAGGTGTTTTTCTTTTACCAAAATGATGATCTCTTAGTGAGTTTTTTTTTTTGTTGTTGTCTTGAGATTGATTTTGTGATGTAACAGTTCATTAAGTTATTGCTCAACCCCGGTTCAGTGTTCCATGTTTTTCCAGTGGCAGTTGACAATTCAGCAGGAGTAAGAACATGCAAAACATTTTCATATGACATCCAAACAGTTTCTTTTTTAGACTTTTCAAATAATGTCGATGGTCCCACTGGATAGAAGTGGACTTTGCATTCCTTCTGACTGCTGAACCTCAATCACTTGTGCCAGCCACCAATGAGAATCGTAAATGCATGTGATGTAATCCCTTTCTTTAAGCTCAAGAGAAAGATCTGTTGCAAATTTGGTGATATTCAGTTCCTCAAAGTCCTTTGAAGCTGACATGATTAAGCACTTTATCCAGTTGCAGTCTGCAAGTACAAATCAATGCTTTCGTCTTGTGTTAGGTATCATCTGAGCATTAGCAAATAGCTCTTCCAGAAGTTTGATGCAACATCACTTTCACTAACATACATGAAGACAATACCTTTTATGTTTTCTACACAAAAAGTACACATCTCACGAGGTGTCTGGATGTGATTCCCTGCTACGTTTTGCAGGCTTACTTTGGACACTAGCTGTTTGACTGTCCCGCCTATTCCGTCACATGGCCCTTTTCCATGAGATGTCCCAAAAAAATTCCACTCTGCATCAAGATCAAAGTCTTTCTTATGGTAAGACAAGTTTGCAAAGTTATTTCTGTTCTTGTACTGTCCAGCAGCTCCATCTGAAGAGTATATGATTTTCTGTACAAAAGATGCCATGCTTTTGTTCATATACTGTTGTGGTGGTATGTTTCATGCAGTCGCTGATTACACAAATTTTTTTTGATATCAGAGATTGATCGACTGGGTCTATGTAGTTCTTTACAAAGAGATGTAAAGTCGCTTGGTCTATTATCCAATGAAAACTTTGGATCTCATCTTGAATAACAAATGGGTTCTCAGAAAAATCCCCTGTAACTATGTATTCATTACTTTCTAAACTATGCTTTTTGTGTTTTATGTAACAAGACTGTGCTTTAGAAATGAAATGGCATTTCTTCAAAGAAACTAGTTTATCCAGCAAATCCTGAATTAATTCATCAGTAGACTTTGTAATAATTATGAGAGCCACCCTGTCAGTCATTACCCACTGTCTGTATGTCACAATGTCTAAAAAAAATATCACCTTCCTCATCCAAACCATTTGTAATCAAATCTCTTATAACATCTGTTCCAGGGTAATCACTACAACTCCCTAACATACATCTTTTGCTCTGTAAGCCGCACACCATTGAATACAACAAGTATTTGTAGTCAATGCACCATGTAGCATAAGTTTTGGTGTTCAGCACATACACACACAGTGTGGGTCCCACAACTGCCTGCCAAAACACACCATTTTGGTCGCAGTTCAGCAAACTTGGCAAACCCTATTTTTTATTCAGGGCTTTCAGCACAGAAGTTCTGATACAGTTCTTTAAGGTTGCATAATATTAGTCTTTTTTGTTTGGATTCTTTTTGCCCATCCCTATTCCTAATTGCACCAGGGCACATCCTACTGTTCTCATCACTTTCACAAAAAGCTACAACCTTATCATCCACTTTCTCTGAAAGTTTTCTGGACTTCCTCTGCTCTACATTAGGGAGGATGCCATACCTCTCGCTAAGTACTGACTAGCATCAAATTCATGGCATGTTTTTGCTACAGACCATGACCCATTCACTAAACTTGTTTTTACTTTCTCTGGTAGTTGTACTTAAATTTTTCTTTCAGTTTATTTAAGAGAATAGTGTACTCATCTTCCTTCAGATCAGTCCCTTTATTTCCAAAGGACTTGTCCGAATTGACATCAAAATTAGCACGTAGTTTCTTTTTCATTGCTGATGTAACATTTTTTAGCATGTCTTTTGTAAAAAAAGATCGTGCTTATGTTACCGGTTTGTCCGTCAGTCCGTCCGTCTGTACCCACAATATCTCTTATCTCTGCAACTATTTGTCCGATTTGAAAAATTCTTTTTGCATTGGGAAGCTTGAAATATGCGAATGATGATCCTTCATCTCTTTTTTTTTTTTTTTTTTTTTTTTTTACGATTTACAATTTTGCCCCTAGAGGGTGTAAATGCAGATGTCGAATTCAAAAATACTAAAGCAACTTATTCAAAAATACGTTTTATTCCACATATTTGCTTCTAAACATCAAATTGAAAAAATTATTTTATCTTTAGATTACATTTATGTCGAAGAGTATTTTAGATATAGTAACTTTTTCAAATTTTGCATAGATTTTCAGCTAGGGGGCATAAAAGTAAATTACATTTTTCCTGATAACTCTTCTCCTAAAACTCGGATTTGAAAATGTTTTTCTTCAGCAGATACACCTCCTGATGGAAAATCTTTTGCATATAATTTCAAATTTTTGGTAAATAATACTTTGGCCACCAGGGGGCGTAAGTGTTCATTTTTGCTTCTGATATATTTGTCATAAAATCTGAGCTTCTAAAATATCAATTGAAAAAATTCTTTCGTGGACTGATGCCACTCACATAGATAAACTTTTTCGGAATGTTTTCTTCTTAAAATATTCCACAGTTTCTCCGCCAGGGGGCGTAGATGTGTATCTTATTTTCGTCTATATCTCTATTTCTAGGAGTCCGATTTGAAAAATTCCTTCTTTGTTGGATAGTGTTTTCAGTGTGACATGATTTTAATATAATTTCAAAATTTTCAAGTAATTCATAGGAATTCCGCTAAGGGGTGTAAAGGTAAATTGCTTTCCCACCTATATCTGTGCTTCTAAATCTCCGATTTGAAAATTTTTTTCTGCACCGGATACAGCTCCTGATGGGAAATCCTTCGCACATAATTTCTAATTTTTGTAAAAAATGGTTTGGCCACCAGGTGGCTTAAGTCTTAGTTTCCGCTTCTGATGTATTTGCAGCAAAATATGAGCTTCTAAAATCTCGATTGAAAAAAAAGTTGTTTGTTGACTGATACTACTCATGTCGGCTGAAATAATGCATGGTTTATACGCCAGGGGGCGTAGATGTATATCTTATTTTCGTCAATATCTCTACTTCTAAGAGTCCGATTTGAAAAATTCCTTCTTTGTTGGATAGTGTTTCCGATGCAAAATGTTTTCCCTATAAATTCAAAATTTTCAAGTAAATCATAGACTTTCCACTAGGGAGCACAAAGGTAAATTGCGTTTTCTGCATTATTTCTGCTCCTAAAACTCTGATTTAAAAATTCTTCCTGTAGCGCATACAAGACCTGATGAAAAACATTTTCCACATAATTTCTAATGTTTGGTAAAGAATGATTTGGCCACCAGGGGGCATAAGTGTTAATTTTTGCTTCTGATGTATTTGTAACAAAATCTGGGCTCCTGAAAACTCGACTAAATTTTTTTTTTTTTCTTGTACCGATACCATGCTAATATGGAAAAACCTTTTGAGAATACTTTCTTCCTAAAATAATGCATGATTTTTCCACCGGGGGATGTAAAGTCACATATTACTTTTGTCGATATCTCTGTTTCTAAGAGTCCGATTTGAAAAATTCTGTGTTGGAGAGCGTTTCTGGTGCGAAATGTTTCTCACATAAATTCATGTTTTTCTTGACGCACAAGTCTGCAACCAGAGGACGTAAGCTCACGATTCCGTTTACAGCAAGCAATATCTGAGGGATTAACAACCCAATTGAAAAATGTATTTCTTCTGTCAGATACTATTGTATTCCATAATGGTTCCATTACTTTGAATAGCTTTGATAAATTTGTGTCAGAACGGATTCAAAAGATGTGCTTATTACACCCGAAAATTCGGTGTCATCTTTCTTGTTTCTATAGCTAAGGGTATTTTTTTTTACAGCTGAGCTTCTTAATCTTAACAGATGAAATCCCTAAAGCCTCACATGCAACATTGTTATTTACTGCCTCATACACTAAGCAAAATGTCTCTTCATTGGTTTCTTTTTCATTAAAACTGTAGATTCTTTTAAAACGAGAAATGCATAAACTTTTGCCTGGAACTAATCCTAAGTTTGGATGGCTTTGAGCAGCATCTTAAAGATATTTCAGTAAGACCTTTTTGTTATAACTTTTTTATGACACCTGAGCCCAGTGGCAGAAACGGCGCGGCACTGCGGCGGGCGCCGCAGATTACTTTAACCCTTGCAAATTGCTTTCAGAAAGTTTCAAAAGTTCATATTATTTATTTCATACATTAAAAAAAACAAAAAAAAAAAAAAAACGAAATTTTCTTAACTATTTGCTCAACTCAACCCCAGGAAGAGACGCAGCCACAACATGGTGACGCCCATCGCAGTTTTTTTTGGGGAAGGTGTGCAGCTGTTTTATCTGACTATTTCTTTAACATTCATTGTTTGTAGCATTCCTTTCAATTTTAAAGCAAAGGAAGGGAAATTTTTGCGTGATTTTAGCGTCGTATCCCGCTTGCAGACGTGAAGTTATATTGATAGATCACGTAGCAATTGTTTTATTTCATTTTATTTTAGTTTTCTTTCTGCCTTGTTTTACAAACGGATAACTTCGAGTTGACGAGACGTATTTGCTTTCTTTTAATAATAATGAAGCTAGGAAGCGATACTTTTACGCACTTTTAATGGCTTCTCCGTTTCCACCATGTCTGTCTTTACGCTGCATTGCGAAAACTGGTAACCGAAATTTTTCTTTTTTAGCGTCGGTATAGCAAAGGTGCTAAGCATTACGGATTTTCCGAAATTATTACGGTTTCGGCTGCCTGATTACGGACAGGTTGGAAGAATTACGGATTTCAGTGTATTTTGTAAAAGTTCTGAATTTTGTGTCCTTTTTTGTTAAATCACGGTTTAAACTGCGATCGCATTTTGCCAATATATTTATAAATGCATTTATGGCACCTCTATTCATAGTGATTGTGGAATAACTTTTACGGGTCTTGTAGAGGTTATTTTTCATGAAAGTTGGTTGTCAAATTTTCGAACTAAAGCCTAGTTCGTCATCAGGACTATGTCACTGGAGTAGTTGCTGCCACTCAATTGGAAGAGTCCATCCGCAATTATCGTTAATTGTGGTACTTCTTCTTCTTGCTATTTCGATCCCTTCTTCTAGTTTCCTCTTTACTAAGTTTGACTGGTGGGCGATTATTTTCACTGAGTCCCAATTTATGGAGTGTCCACTTGCTTGTATATGTCTAGCCCTGTTTTGTTCCCAATGTTCCTAATAGCTGCTTGGTGTTCTTTCATTCGGACCTTAATACTTCTCCCTGTTTCTCCTATATAGCTGAGTCCGCAGTTACAGTCGATGCAGTAAATTACTCCTTCCTGCAATTGGATGTCCAATTCTTTCTGCTTTAAAGCTGGCAGGAATTTCTTTATTTTGTTATTAAGATCTGGAGCTAGCCTGATATTATATTTTGCTCTGATCCTTTTCAGTTTCTCAAAAAGTCCCTTGTGGTACGTAATTTTGCTGGTGAATTTGAAGTTGGTTTTTTCCTGCTTCTTTTTTGGCACTTGTTTAAATATTTTCTCAACATATGGGGAGGGGTAATTGTTTTCTGCCAATATTTCCTTTAATTCTTCTTTGTGAAGATCTTTTTGAGTAGCTGAAGAAACCAGGATTTCAATTTTTTCCAAAAATTGTCTCGTCATATTCGATTTAATATAATCAGGGTGGAATGAGCAGAAGTCTAACATCTTCCCTGTGTTGGTGGGTTTTCTAAAAAGCTGAGTGAATACTTTCCCCTCTCTTGAGGTCGAGGTTAAATCTAGGTAATTGATGCTATGGTCTTTTTCCTGTTCCAGGGTGTACTGCAAGGTATTCTCTAGTAAGTTAAATTCTGCCAGAATCTGAGAGGGTAGAGATTGGTCCACAGTATCTACTATAATTAGGACATCATCCATGTACCTTACATAGAGAGCAAACAAGGAGGGTTGTATAAGGATTTTTGCCTCTAGTTTACTTATATAATAATTTGCTAGCAGAGGTGCTAGTGGAGAACCCATTGCAAGTCCTGAAGTTTGCCTGTAATATTTCTTTCCAAACTGGAAGAAATTATTCTGGAAAAGAAAATAGGAGCAGTTCATATATGCCAAGTAGTATATATGAACTGCTCCTATTTTCCTTCAAGAATAATTTCTTCCAGTTTGGAAAGAAATATTACAGGCAAACTTCAGGACTTGCAATGGGTTCTCCACTAGCACCTCTGCTAGCAAATTATTATATAAGTAAACTAGAGGCAAAAATCCTTATACAACCCTTCTTGTTTGCTCTCTATGTAAGGTACATGGATGATGTCCTAATTATAGTAGATACTGTGGACCAATCTCTACCCTCTCAGATTCTGGCAGAATTTAACTTACTAGAGAATACCTTGCAGTACACCCTGGAACAGGAAAAAGACCATAGCATCAATTACCTAGATTTAACCTCGACCTCAAGAGAGGGGAAAGTATTCACTCAGCTTTTTAGAAAACCCACCAACACAGGGAAGATGTTAGACTTCTGCTCATTCCACCCTGATTATATTAAATCAAATATGGCGAGACAATTTTTGGAAAAATTGAAATCCTGGTTTCTTCAGCTACTCAAAAAGATCTTCACAAAGAAGAATTAAAGGAAATATTGGCAGAAAACAATTACCCTCCCTATATGTTGAGAAAATATTTAAACAAGTGCCAAAAAAGAAGCAGGAAAAAACCAACTTCAAATTCACCAGCAAAATTACGTACCACAAGGGACTATTTGAGAAACTGAAAAGGATCGGAGCAAAATATAATATCAGGCTAGCTCCAGATCTTAATAACAAAATAAAGAAATTCCTGCCAGCTTTAAAGCCGAAAGAATTGGACATCCAATTGCAGGAAGGAGTAATTTACTGCATCGACTGTAACTGCGGACTCAGCTATATAGGAGAAACAGGGAGAAGTATTAAGGTCCGAATGAAAGAACACCAAGCAGCTATTAGGAACATTGGGAACAAAACAGGGCTAGACATATACAAGCAAGTGGACACTCCATAAATTGGGACTCAGTGAAAATAATCGCCCACCAGTCAAACTTAGTAAAGAGGAAACTAGAAGAAGGGATCGAAATAGCAAGAAGAAGTACCACAATTAACGATAATTGCGGATGGACTCTTCCAATTGAGTGGCAGCAACTACTCCAGTGACATAGTCCTGATGACGAACTAGGCTTTAGTTCGAAAATTTGACAACCAACTTTCATCAAAAATAACCTCTACAAGACCCGTAAAAAAGTTATTCCACAATATATTTATAGTTCTTTTCGCACAAATGCGAAAACGTTTAATTGGTCCTGTTTTTAAGTAAGCGCCATTGAAGTTCAGGTATTGGATACATCGGCAAAGCCAATATCGGACGGATGTCGGGTGAAGAATGGCAAGGCAATATTGCATAATATGTCGGAAAAGCCGATATCGGTGGAATGACGTCCACATACTTGCCAAGAATTTCGGAATTTTTGGGTAGTTTTACGGTCAAAGATAGTTTCTTCCGGATTTTCGCCAAAATGGCTTGTGAATTTTTTTTTTTTTTGATGGAAATTGTTATCGTTGTTATTGTTGCTTACTGTAAACTCCTGCTTTTGTTTTATTATGATCTCATAGCAATTGAACCTTATGTTATCTCCTGTTTCTAGCAGTGAGCGATATTTATTTATAGATCGCACACACCTCTTCTCATCAATCCTTCCAAACTTCCTCTCTCTGTGTTAGAATAGCTGCGCTAATTGCGCCGAAGTACAAAAATTTTTAAAATTCTGCGCCGCCGCAGTGTTCGCCAAAATGAGTAATTACGCGTCTAGTGCGCATCAAAAAGTGTGTTTACGCATCGAAAGTTTACCAACGCATAAAATTACACACCAACACGTAAAAAATGCTCATCGAAGAATTTTACCAACGCGTAAAAATACGCGCTGGGACGGCATTTCGTCTTTCAAAAACAGAAGTAAACGAAATAAAAAAAAAATTCCGTAATTGTAATTTCTTTTTCCTGCGATGTTGCCTCTGTCCCGTATTGTTGTTATACATCATTTTATTCCAAAAATATTTGTTTTTCAGTAGTTTGAAAATGGAGGAAAAATTTCCTAAAACGGAAATTCGACAGCACAAAAATTTCCCTGTAATCTTCAGGCATGAACGTTCAACGGCTTCAAGGAATTTCTCCTTTTCCGTCATCATTTGAGTTATCCTCAAGATCAATGCATAACTGAACAGAAATTTCGGGGCAATTAGCAGCGGAGAAGAATGTTTTTCGCCTGAAACTTTCGAAAACGGAAGTTTCGTCTTTCAAAACTTTCGAAAACGCAAGTTAGACGCAGTGAAGATTACTCCCGTCATCGTAATTTTATTTTTCACGCGATGTTTCCTCTGCCTAGTATTGTTGTTAAATATCATTTTATTTCATAAATATTTGTATTTCAACTTGAAAATGTCCGAAAACTGAAATCGGACGTAGCAAAGATTTCTCCCATAACTGTATTTCCCCCCCCCCCCCAATGATGTTCGGGACATGTATTGTGTTCTTAAATATCCCCCAACCCCCCCAAAAAGGTTTGCATTTCAACTTGACAAAGAGGGGAGGGGGTCAAAAACGAAGTGACTAAGCTGAAAATTGGTAAGAATTGATGCATTGTGT
The DNA here is from genome assembly GCA_039090855.1 of Macrothele yani. Taxonomy (NCBI): domain Eukaryota; kingdom Metazoa; phylum Arthropoda; class Arachnida; order Araneae; family Macrothelidae; genus Macrothele; species Macrothele yani. Next base: position 81,699,761 of record CM077005.1, read on the forward strand.
TCAAAAGTATTCATATTCTCCTTTATCTAAAATAGTGCTATCATGCATTCATGATGGATAAAATTGTCATCCCAGGGCATTAAAAAAAAAAGTCACTGTCTTTGTCATTGCTTAAATGAAATCAAGTTATTCCTAAAATTGCGTCATTCAATTAAAAAAAAAAAAAATCAAAACCTTGAAAATCACCACAATTACTGAACTCCATCTATGAGTGACTGATACAGAAAAATAATTGAAAACAAGTATCATCAAACACACTACTAGCACATCCCATACATTATCACTCTCCCCTAATAATAGACAATCATGAATTAACAGTTCTGGTACTTTCACCAATCTTGATTTTAAGATAAATCTTTTTAATTTTAGGGTAAATCTTCTTGATTTAGGAAAATTTTGGTTGGCAGGCATGCATCTGATATTAACCGGCAATATTTATTCCCATTTGGGTTATTAAAAATATTAACCATTAAAATAGGAAGGTCATATTATGAGGTATTTGATTTTATAAGGTTATTACACATTTTGCACGTTAATTTCTCATGAAATACCCTTCCCACGCGTAAAAGATTAGGCTTCGTATGGTGTGTACTGATAGGCACTGCAGAAGGTTGTACGTCTGCCTCATAGCATCGTGTCCGTTAGATTATGATTTTTTTCCCCTACAAGAACAGTATTTTTAAAGCTTTTTCAATGTTTTCTTCGTTTCCGCCGCCGTCGGTGTTTCGTAACTAGACATCCAATTTTTTTATCTTTTTGCTTTCAGTGGCTTCACATCAGTTTGATTTATGAATTTTTTCATTTTTTTTAATTTTTCAAAAGTTATGTTGCGCTTTTTTTCATTACTGTTCCTTTTTCACGGGCGTATTATTATGTGGCATTCCGGTAGCTGACGTTCGCAGATTTTCTTTTTTTGGCTTTCAGATAGTGTTGTTTCAGTTAGATTAAAGAGATGTTTTTTTTTCTTTTCAAGAGGTATTTTTTAGCGTTTGCAATGTGTCATTCTCTGTTTCCATGGCATTCTGGAAGTTGACAGTTGCAAGTTTTTTTTTTTTTCCCTTTTTCAGATAGCTGCATCTTAGTTAAATTCAGGTAAAAGTTTTTTTTAGTAAAATCATATTTCTATGCATTTTTAATGTCTCCCATTGTATTTCTACGGCTGTATTACGCAGCATTCCAGTAGCCGAAGGTCATAATTTGTTTCTTAGTTTACTTCCACGTAATTTTATTTCAGATTGACCTGGGAATTTTTTTTTTTTTTTTTTTACAAGAACTCTTGCCTTGTTTCCCACTTTAATTTTATAATATTTTGGGATTTAATACACTGCCAGACAATTGCTAAGGACGGATGACAATAGCAACGATAGCAACCATAAAATGGAAGGCAGGAAAATGTGGAAATTAGCATAAGTGCGGGATACAGTAAGATGTGTTGTGCGTATGCAAATTTTGGATTGCCGAACTTGTTCGTGACGTCATAGCGCTGATAAGAGATATAAAGGATTTGACGCGTATTGACCGTTGTTGTTCAAACGCAAAGTTGAAAGGGAAAGAATCAATTGGCGAACTTGCAATTTTCAGTATGTCTTCCCGACATCACCTAGATGATTTTACGCGTGGCCGTATTATTGGCAAGATTGAAGAAGGGCGAAAAATAACAGATGTTGCCAGGGAGTTCGACGTCAGCCACAGTGTTATTTCAAGGCTTTGGAAATCATTTCAAACAAATGGAGAGTGTAGCAAACTTCACGGGGGAGGTTGTGTTCGCAGTACGACACCTGCAGAAGATCGGTACATAGTGCTATCAACAAAAAAGACACCGGCGCAGCACAGCTAGTGAGGTAGCAAATCAGTTTATGGCTGCTACTGACAAGCGGATCTCCCGAAAAACTGTCGCCAGACGTTTGCATGAAGGAGGACTATACGCCCGCAGTCCTGTTGTGTGCATCCTATTGTCCAGACGTCACCGTACCGCCCGTTTGCAATGGTGCCATCAATATCGCAGTTGGACTGATAACGACTGGTCTGCTGTCCTCTTCTCAGATGAGAGTAGATACAGTCTATCGTCTGATTGTCGACGACAACTGATCTGGCATGATAGTGGTACTGCATATTGTCCAGCAAACATACAGGAAAGGGACCAATATCCGACATGTAGTGTCATGGTATGGGCTGGCATCATGATCAATGGCCGTACGTCCCTCTATGTGCTTCCAACTGGGACTATGACTGGCCAACGATACATTAATGATGTTCTGCTACCTCATGTTCGCATGTTTCGTGGTGCTGTCGGTGATCGATTCATTTTCATGGATGACAACGCAACGTCATCGAACAGTCGTTGTCCAGGAGTGTCTTGAGAGCGAGGATATTCAATGCCTCGTATGGCCAGCACGTTCTCCAGATCTGAATCCCATTGAAAATGTGTGGGATGCTTTGGGGAGGAGTCTTGCTGGTCGCCAATGCCCTCCAATAAACAAGGACACCCTCATCCGTACACTGACAGAGGAATGGGATAAATTACCCCAACAGCTGCTTGATAATGTTGTGCAAAGCATGACACGACGTGTGGAATCTTGCATATCGCCCTCCATGGTGGCCATATCTCGTATTGACATCTTACGCCGGAACGCCTGCGGACGGTAATTGCATTATTTTCACGTTTACGTATTCTGCACAAAATGGCCTGTTTGTCCCTTGAACACGTTCCAAAGCCTTCTGGATTTCAGATCACAATAAATTGTCTTTCTTGTAATGTCCTGGCATTCTGACATTATTTTATTTCACTTGGCATCCAACGACACTTACTTTTTTATGCGCTATATAGCCATTTATGATCCGTTCTTAGCAATTGTCTAGCAGTGTAGTATCAATGAAAATGTTCCTACCACTTTTTTTCAAATTCAATAAATTTTTCTCAAAATCTGCAGCCAATTCACAAAAGAGATTTCAAACAAAAAATCCTACATGGGAACCAGTTTTATAAACAAATGAAATGTAATTTATAATTTCCAAAGTCGACATGATCATTACTCTTACACAGCTGTCTAAATTATCAGCTGATGAGGTACCCAATACAACTTAATTGCTGCAGGAGATAATAAGAGCAAAATGTGTATCAGGTAGAACATCTTTTAAAGGAGGCAGTTAAAAGTTCAATCGATTAACTAAACGCAAAACAAAAAAAATCACTTTACGAATTTCAAATTATTTACTATTTTTTATACTTCCAGATTATTTTAAAAAATTCAAAAGCATTTAAGGAAGGATGTTCTGTTCTGAATTAAATAAAATATTTTTTCTCATCAGGGAAAAGCTAGTTTGCTAGCTTTTCCCTGATAAGAAAAAAAAAGATTCAACTAATATTAATTTTTTTATAAAATTTATAGTCAAAACTATAAATTTTATAAAAAAAATTATATTTTAGGCTTCTCTTTATCTTGCAGACAGTTTTTAGCTTTTCCTTTTTGCATTGTAGACTCCTGAAAAAAATTCTGCTTCAGGGCACTGAGAGGATCTAGACAGTTCTTTACATACAGGTGATGGTATTTGATTAGACACTACTTCTCATGATACTGGCAAATAGTTGCAAAGTCTCCTAATTTTAAGTTCAGAACAGTTTTTTTCCTCATTGTTAAATTCACTGAAATCCTTTAATATACATGACATAGGCCCAGAAGAAGTCTTATAACAATCCTCATTCACCTTAATCCCACAGAACACATCATCTTTAACTTCACTTCATCACATGTGTACACTATACCACAGTCTGGAGCCAACTGACAGAGAATGCAGTGAGGGCTCACACTTGCCTGTAACAGCAAGTTGGAACATGTTTGTTCTTGCACTGACATTCAAGATTGTGACAGGACATAATAAATTTTGGCAAGATATCGCAAAAATCCTGTCATTCTTCTGTTACTCGTGATTTTTAAAAAGTTCGTTAAAAATCCCGATGTCTGGACCCCACAGCTCCATATTTAGCCGGGAAGGAGCTACTGACCGATGAAAAGTAACAATGCTATTATTTTATCCTCATTTTTAAGAATTAATTGTTTTTTGTTTTTTTTATGGTTTGTATTTTAATATTTATATCATTCACTCTCAGAATGACACCCACTGGTTAAATATGGAGCTGTGTGGTCCGGACATCAGGATTTTTAACGAACTTTTTAAAAAAGCATGAGGAACAGAAGAATGACAGGATTTTTGCGATATCTTGCCAAAATTCATTATTATAAGTCGTGTAGTGACGTTCAAGTGGTTAGACATAACGATTTGAACCGATATTATTTGTGACAAGACTTTCTTTCCAACAACTCAGCAGCTTTAGCAGTTATAAATTGTAGTGTATTTAATATACTTTCTCCATCTTTATTACTTTCAACAAGTCTAAAAGATCATAAATGAGTGGTAGGCGGCAATGCACATAACTAACAAACTAATTAAGAAGAAGGTAGTGTAAAACACGCTAAGTTACGTATAAAAGTTTAATGCAAATATATTTCAGCCATTAACTATGGTGGCCTTCATCAGTGCGACTACGATTGGTTTGTTTCATTGTAGTCGCACTGATGAAAGCCATAGTAATGGCTGAAATTTATATGCATTAAACTTTTATACGTAACTTAGCGTGTTCTACCTTCTTAATTAAGTCTAAAAAAAAGCAATACCCCCCCCCCCCAAAACACACACACACACACACACACACACACACACACACACACACTCCTCAAACTAGTAAAACATTTTACACCATGATTTTACCACTGGAATATACACCCTGATTCATAAAGAAGTATACAGTAACAGTTGAAGACATGGACCACAACTGTGAACCGTTAGGTAGATGTACTCATAAAGTTTGTGTCCCACTACTGAGGGAAGTGACGTAGGCGATAATGTGCGTGTCCTGTGACTAGTCAGTCAAAATGGCAGCGTCTGCAGTGGAGAAAGCGTTTCGTGTTCTTGAATTGAGCAAAACGGAATCTGTAACTGTCGTGAAACAGCATTTTCGATCACAATTCGGAAAAGAACCTCCAACCAGAAAATCTATCTATGATTGGCATAAAAAATTTGCAACTATGGGCTGTTTGTGCAAACTTAAAAAGTCCTGGACACCGTGTGTGTCGGAAGAAGTCGTCGATAGTGTTTGCACCACCACTCAACAAAGCCCGGGAAAATCAACGTGGAGGGTGATTCGTGAAGTGCAGATTTCACAGCCTACTGTCTGGAGAATTTTGAGAAAGAAGCTGAAAATGATTCCATACAAAGTGCTGATGTTGCAAAATCTAACTGACCTTGACAAGACAAAGTGCTTTGAATTTTGTGCCGAAATGCAGCACCGTTTTGAAAATGATAATTTTGGCAATCACTTAGTTTTCACCGATGAAGCTACATTTCACGTGAGTGGTCAGGTAAACAAGCACAATGTTCGCTTTTGGGAAACTGAGAATCCCAGATTACAGTGCAACACGTGTGAGATTCCCCTAAGGTAAATGTGTTCTGCGCTGTGTTCAAAAAGAAAGTGTACTGCCCCTTCTTTTTTCAGGAGAAAACTGTCATGGGAGGCTCTTTTCTGGATATGTTAAGTCTTTGGTTGATGCCACAGTTGCAGGACGACAATGACAACTTTATTCTCCAATTGGATGGTGCACCACCTCACTGGTTAGGTGATGTGCAAGATTATCTCGATGAACATTTTCCTCACCGATGGATTGGACGAGCTGCGGACTACAACATGCCACTGACCCAATGGCCACCCAGAAGTCCTGACTTTTAAAGCCTTGACTTTTTCCTGTGGGGGTACGTAAAGAACAAGGTATTCGCCCCTCCCCTTCCTGTTGATCTAGCGGAGCTGATCTTGATTCAGATATCTTACCTCGCGTTTGGGCAGAAATGGATTACCGGCTCGATGCATGTCGTGTGACTAAGGTTGCACACATAGAACATCTGTGACTGTCTCTAAAAAAACTTGAAGCATTTCCCTATAGCTCTGTTACAGGTAACAAAATATCTTGCATTGTTCTTGTTTTATAGTGCGTTGAAACTGCATACTTCTTTATGAATCACCCTGTATTATTCTTTCAATTTACAGTCTGCAATATTCAATCAGATCAATGGTTATTTAATGAATTGTAATAAAAAGGTAACAAATTGTAAAAAGGTAATAAATTTTAATTACCTCACATATTGGACACATGTTCAATATTGTATGGTTTAAGTTAATTTGCAAAAATGTAATAAAACATTTATGGGCAACTTACCATTTCATGGTCTTGTTCCCAATTTGACATTTCGAGCACGTAATTTGTGAGCAGAATGTCGCTTGTTTCAAGAGGTAGCATGGGGCTCTTCACTTTTGTCGGCTGAAGTCATTCACTTTATTCAATTCTTGGTCATATAGGGCAACCCCCCCCCTCCCTCCCGAAGGCGTCATGTAGTAATCTTCAAGTACTTCATTTTTTACCAAAACGTAGTCACATCAACAATGTTTGCTAGACACGCTCAGTCTTATTGACATATCACACTTAAAAAACCATCCGGGTTTTTTTTTTGTCATGCATACCGCACATTCATACATTTCATTATACATTATATACAACCACAAGTGCTCAATTAACTCATTATATGCATATATACAATAGATGTTTCCACCTTGGTTAACTACATTGATGTTTTATACTCCAGCCTTCAACTTGCATACATCTCATGACCTCTGTAAAATGGCTTCGCAAAAAGAGCTCACCCATGCCGCACTCTACCTTCAGCAACATCCCAACCCTAGCACTTTCTGTAGCTTCCCGCTACCATCATCAGGGGGACGGAAACTCTGACTGCTACTCACGGTGTCCTGAGAGCAAGTGAGTGATTCTCCCGGGGCAATATCCATTCTCGAAGCGTCGTTCTCCTGGCTGCTGTGGCACCCTCTTTTGTTTGTTTTTAGATTTCAGTTTTCTAATATTTCTGTTCTACTCTTATTAAATTCTTCCAGTTGTTAGACATTACATTTGGATCATTATGGTTACATATTGAAGCTCTATTTTTTTTCACTTAACGCAGATTCTGCCATTCTGTGGTGTCTTTCAGATTTACTACTTTTTGTTATCACAATCTTGTCAAACTTTGAAAATTCATGATTAGCCATGCAGTATTGAATGAGTGTTAACTTTTTTCTTCTTTTTTCTGCCAATTTTTTGCATGTTGTTTCAGCCTGTGCTTTAATTTATTTTTAGTGCTGCCTATGTATGCCATTGGAGGACTTGAGGTAATAGGAATTGAGTAAACACCAGCTTTCTCTAACTTGCTGATATTGTCATTATTTTTTAACATCAAGTTCTTGATGGTACTAACTTTGCTTCCAATTTGGGCATCTTTTTTACAAATCTTATTAATTTTAGTTGTCACACTTCTGACATATGGGAAACCATTCACATATTTGACTTGTTTTTTAGTTGCTATAGGATTATTAAGACCTTGTACCCAAGCACTCCTGTTCCTGCACCTATAGAGATTATCATTAAAAAATTACACATTCTCAAAATATTAAATGACACACAGATTCACGAGTTCAAAAATGTTTTATTCTTTCTGTATGAGAATAATATATTTGCATATGGTAACAAAATACATAAACAAAATTCAGGTGGCCCAATGAGTTCACCGTTGTCAACTTTGTATGCTGAAGTAATTATGAATGACATTGAAGAAAGTATACTACACAGTATGGATGAACAACCGTAGATCTATTGTAGATACGTGGACGATATTTTCATTTTGTCAAGGTTGAATGAAGAACTGGCCAAAAACTACAGTGCTTTGTATCCAATGGTTGAACTTACTGTAGAAATTGAAGAACAAAATGCAATAACCGTTTTGGATGTGCAAGTAATAAAAACCAAAAATGATTTGCAATACAGAGTGTATCGAAAGAAGTCCTATGTTCTAGTATTAATTCCTTTCAATTCAGCACACCCATATACTCAAAAATGTAATAGTTTAAAAACATTAATTGAGAGAGCATATACACATTGTGCAAGTGATCAGTTTATTAATGAAGAAATTGAATTCATAAAAAAAATTGCTTATAGTTTTGGTTATCCTAGACAACTAATAAAATAATGGAATCTTGAAGTACAAATAAAATGAGTAATAATGCTATAGCAGCTGAAAAACAAGTCAAATATGTGAATGGTTTCCTTTATGTGTCAGAGGTGTGACAACCGAAATGAATAAAATTTGTAAAAAATATGATGTCTGAATTGGAAGCAAAGTTAGTACCATCAAGAACTTGATTTAAAAAATAATAACAATATCAGCAAGTTAGAAAAAGCTGGTATTTACTCAATTCCTATTACAGCAAGTCCTCCAATGGTGTACATAGGCAGCACTAAAAATAAATTAAAACGTAGGCTGAAACAGCATATAAAAAATTGGCAGAAAAAAGAAGAAAAGACAGCACTCGTTCAATACTGCATGGCTGATCAGGAATTTTCAAAGTTTGACAAGATTGAGATAATAAAAAATAAGTGATTATTCTCAACATGTTCTACATTAAATGTCTCTTTTTGTGATCTCATACTTTTATGGGTTACTGTTTTTTTAGCTTTATCCCTCATCAGGGGGAGAGTATAGCTTGGTAACTGGGTTTTGATCTTTTTCTCCTTTTTTAGGTTTTTTCTTTTTAAAATTGTTTGTACACACACTATGAAAGAATGTTGAAATTATTTATGAAAGTGAAGATATAGAAGCTGTATGGAATACTTAAAAAATGACATCTTGAAAAATATTCCTATCTACACACACACACACACACACACACACACCATGTAGGAATGGTAAAAATTCAAAATTTTCAACTCTAATAACTGTCCTATGTACACTATATCCACAAAAGTCACCAGACACCCCTTCAAAAGCAAATGAACAATGAACGGATCTGCTGCGTTGTTAACATGTGTGGTGCAGCTGCAAACGGTATAAAAACAAGCCTGCAGCTGACCACGATCATATCGCACTGTGAGGTTGATTGAAAATGTCGCGGCGGGGGAGAACTGACTTTGAGAAAGGAAAGATTGTTGGGTGTTACACTCGTGGACAATGAAATTCGCGCACCAAGAAGGAAGCATCGGATTGAACTGAAATTTTATGGACGTAACAATACAAATGAATGATACACATGATGGCAAAAACAGAGCTTTAGGACAATTACAGAGAGACCTGTGACATGCATTTTGGTCATCTTCAATAGCACGCCGCACCACCTAGTGCGGCAATACATGCTGCAATATGGTCTGGCATGGAGGTGAACAGATGCCTGATGTCTTGCAGCAGACTGGCCCACATGTGTTGGACGGTGTGCTCTAAATTCCGGATAGTGCAGCAATGCAGCAGCTGGCATTTCAACTGGTCCCACACATGCTTGATACGGGACATGTCCGGGGAGCAAGCAGGCCATGGAAGTGTCTGGATATATAACGTAGGCAGTTCTGGGCAACCCAAGCCATGTGCAGGCAGGCATTATCCTGCTGGTATAGTGCACCTGGAATCCCGCCCAGGAACGGGAGCACATGGGGCCGTAGGATCACATACACGTACCGCTGGCCAGTCAACGATCCACGTACCACTACTACAGCTGATCAGCTATCGTAGACAATGGCTTCCCAGACCATAACGCCCGCAGTGGGAGAAGTGTGGTGCTCGATAGCGAGGTTAGGATTGTGCCGTTGACCCGAGGATCTCCACACCCAGACACGATGATCATCTGGCCCCAAAATGTAATGGCACTCATCGCTAAACACCACAGGCCACCAGTCTGAAGATCCAGACTTAGAAATTTTGCTAGTAGACATTGGCCACCAAGACCGAAATTGTTAATGGCCATAAAAAACAATCAGTGGCCAAACTTTGAAAAAAAAATCAAATTGCATATTTCATACTATATTATTTTTATAAAATTGCTTAGTATTATATCAGTATGTTTTATTTTGCATATTTCAATTATAGTATGCTATCCTCCCACCATATAGTCTTATTGCATCTTCAGGGTCAAAATTATTCATTTTTATTCCTGATGTTTTGATCCTAATGTGACTTTCAGGTATGTTCGTTTTCAATAGAAGACTTCTTTCACCTAATGTGTGTTTAACTGTTGACCAAAGACATTCCACATGAGCATTTAATGGCAGTACCGTTAAAAGCACAGTTACTAGATCTCTCTTGATTTCAAAAGGCTTTAGATTATCTGAATTCTCTAATTTGTGTAACAAATCTTTTAAATTAGACGAAATTCTGTTAGGGTTCACACTAATGAGGATCTTCTTGAGTTGGAGCCACGATTCCAAAGCACGATCAGGGTTAAACTTAAAAATTACATATTTCAGTATTGCATCATTACCATGCTTTTTAAACCTCCAGAAGATTTGAGAAATAGCACCTCATCTAAAGAGCGGACACATTTGCATAAAAAGATGTTTGGACATTATTAAACCTTTTTTTTTTTTTTTCAAGTTTTTGTGTAACTCTTTTTCAATAAATCAATGCTATTTTCTGTAGAACCTAGTCCTATATCTTCATCATCTGCAACACATCATTGATCACATGCAGTGCTGATTTGGTGACTTTGAAATGTTGATGGCATGTTATCATTTTGAGACAAAGTTTCCTTAATAAAGGACCAATTTCCCCTTCGTCTGCAGGTTTTAAAACGGCCAACTCTAATTCAGTAACGTAGTGCAAAGCACTACTGATGTCCACATAATTTTTTTCCAGTTTCCTGGAACATTCAGCAACACATGAAATTATGCCAAAAACTCTGTTGGTCCTCTGAATGGATATGTATATAACCAAAAGTTGATTTAAGAAAATTGAGCTGGAAATTGGAATTCCTGAAAATGATAAAAAAAATTTTTATGAGTTTCATTTATGTTTTTTTTTTTTTAATGTGCTGCTGCCTGTTTTGCAGTTTAAGCGTTTTTAACCAAGAAACTATCAGATTTAATTATTTTTACAAGTATGTATTTTGGTAAAAAACCTATGTATTTTAAATGTGAATCTTTCACATTTTTCATAAAGGACTTTGAAAAATGTGGAGAACGCTAAAAAAGTGAATATTGGAATTATGTTCCAACATATAAACTTCATCTGCCATGGAAATTAGGAAGTGGGATGTTTTTCTTGAGGTACTATTAAAAGCACACTGATTACACTAAAACATATTTTGGAAGGTAAATAATATGAAAAAATGACTTTGCTTTTTGTTGACTGTGATAAGTCATAGATATGCATAAGTACATCCAGATTATCTATTATTTGGGGTATTTGGGGTTACCACTCATTTTGCCAAATTAAATACCCTGAGTTTTCCCATCTGCAGACAATAGTATTTTTAAAAGCCACACAAACTGTATTTGAATTGGATGAACAGTATTACAGAAGCAACACTAACAGACAAAACTTGAACTAAATCATCTGCTGATGGTAAGGTGAAAAAAAGCAGTCTAATACAAGAAAAAGAAAAATCTTCGCCGATCTCGTAAACATCAGAGCTGGTGTAAAAAGAAGTACTTATGCACAGGAATACCATACCTGCCAACATTGACAAGAGCCTTGTCAGTAGTAATCAGTATTATTGTGCGGCATACATACTTTTTTATGAAACTATGCATCTCTTTGTGAAAAAGAACAAAACATTACACAAACAAGGACACTAATGAAACTAACACGTGCAAAACACAAATTTGATTCCCCTGGCAAGGGCATGTTAGGTAACATTGCAATTTATTGGTGGAAAATAAGTGCTTCATTTGTGATAAAATTTTTAAATGTTCTTTATTAAAGGCTAACATTTCGGTTCACTTAATGTTTCCCAGGAACCATTTTCAGTACTCTGTTAACAATAACAAATTCAAATTTGTAAATTTTGTTGAGTTGGTGACTGTTGACAGAGCATTGAAAATCTAGCTCCTTAATAGAGTTTAAATTTATGTGCATAAGGCTAATTTTTTTCTTTCCCACAGCATGTTGAAATAAGAAATTTTAAAGCACAAACACTTATACTCACTTGTGAAAACCACAGCTGCAATCTTAGAAACGACACTGCTGGACGCAACTATACGAATTACTGTTCTTCAGGGAATTCTCCAGTATACTACCCTCTTATTCCAGAATAAATGTTACAAAAACAAAACAAGCCAATTAAACCTAAGCAATGATCGCACTAATTTTGGCCACTAGAGGGAGAGCAGACCGCCGAGATGCCAATCTACTAGTTACACCACTTCAAGTTGTGCATGCTTTAATTTTTTCAAAGTCCAAAAGCATTTAGCATCTTTCTGTCCCTAGACGCTTGCTAGTGGACCGGGTCCCTGTAGGATCTCCTCGTGCCTGTCGCATGATCCGTCTATCCTCTCTACCGGTGGTCCTCCTGGTCTGTCCGGAGCCGCTCCTCCGTGTGGCATTGCTGTCAGGTGTCCACTGCACCCAACGTAGTCTGACTGTATAGTCAGAACGATCCACGTGGCAGTTTGTATGGTGCGCTGACCACCCTGCGGTTTTCAGCTCGATGATCAGGCCTCTCTCAAAGCCCGTAAGTTGCGTAAATCAAGGTCTCTGGCGTCTACCCGGCATTCTTGTCACTCTGTACTCTTGCTTACCTCGGCCGGTGCTTTTCGCTGTCCTGAGGCATCGACTGCCCGCCGGTTAATTAGGCTGCCGGTTCATGATTGCAGCACCACCATAGTGTGTGTGGTCATGCGGAATCGCACCAAACGTGGATCATTTGCATACCAGCACGCATTCTAGCTATTTGCAAAGTTGTGCGGCTGTAGCATGTTTCCTTCTAGGTGTGAAAATTTCATTGTCCGTGAGTGTATATTAGTGGGTTGTCCATAAGAGAAACCGAGAGGTGTTGAAACATACACAAGTCAACTGTTTTGGATTTACTGAATAAGTGGAAGACACATGGCGTGCCTGAAGCAGCAAAACGTACCGGCAGACCAAAGAAAATCACTGATAGAGGACGTCGAAGCCTCAGGAGAGTTGTTACAGCTAATCAAAGGAGTACTACTGCACAAGACCTCAGTGTACAGGTGAGTAAAAATGCTGGAACTTCTGTATGTACATGTACTATTCGCAGGGAACTTCATTCCATGGGTTACTGTGTCCGTGGGTCTGCTCATAAGCTTTTCATCTCCACTCGGAATGCTACTCGTCATTTATTATGGGGTAAAGAACATTTATCGTGGACCACAGATCAATGAAAACTGGTCCTATGGACTGATGAATCCAGATGCACAATCCATCGGTCTGATGGCTGTGTGTGAGTATGGCGGCTGCCAGGGGAACACTATTTACTACCGTGTACTGTTCCTACGGTCAAGTTTGGAGCTGGCAGTGTACTCGTGTGGGGGTGTTTTTGGTGGTATGGTCCCGGCCCATTAGTTATCGTGGAAAAACCTGTTGTCCAGAATAGTGAGGTAGACGTGTTGGTTAATTATGCCCTACCAACTCTGTGGCAATACTATGGAACCGAGCCTTGTTGGTACCAGCCGGATAATGCACCGAGCCTTGTTGGTACCAGCCGGATAATGCACCGAGCCATAAAGCAAGGACTGTTACGGCATGGTTTGACGATAATTCCGTATCGTGTGTGGACTGGCCAGCACATAGCCCTAATCTTAATCCCATAGAACACCTATGGGATGAATTAGAGTGCTGCATAAGAAGTTTGGAACCAAGGCCTACTACTAAGCCTATCGCTGTGTTCCAAAACCTTTTCGAAAGCATGTCTCGCAGGGTCAGTGCATGCATTAAGGCCGAAGGTGGACCGACATCATACTAATGTATGTCAATAAATGCTATGTTGTGTTTCTCTTCTAGGTGTCTGGTGACTTTTGTCAATACAGTGTATATTTAATATATATATATTCATTCTATTAAGAAGAGACCTAAGCAAAAAAAATATTTTTGACTCATACCAAGTACAACATAGAAAAGGTTATGTATCTACCGGTGTGAGTAAAAAGAGAAAAAATAAAATAAAACAACTGAATGTAGAAAGTGTCTAGAATACTGAGCCTTGGCTTTATCAAGGACCAGCAAAAACTCTGCATTTTCTCACTTCCACAAAGACCTAGTTGGAAATGGGTTTCTGCAAAGCCATAGATGCAAGTAATAAGCCCACCAAAAATTTTTTTAAAAAAAATATATATATATGTCATGACCTCCGCAGAGTTGTATGACCTAGCTTTAGTTAACAATTTAGCTTGCATCCATAACTTTCATGGCCCGACCCATGCTCTTCATCTGTTACTATTAAACAGAAAGAAGAAGATTCAAGAAAACTCAAGTTGTGAGAGTGACATAATAATTAGAAATAATGTTCAGCAATAACGAAATGCCAAGTTCGCCTGAGAGAGAATTTATACCTGAATAGCAATGCAAAAGTATTCCAAATTCTTACATTGCAATTAAAAAAGGAAATATTAATTATTTAAAACTCAGATTCTTGAAAGAAAACTTGATTCTAAAACCCCCTACTCCACAACTTCTGACAACACAAAAACGAGAATAAATTAAATTCAATAATTAACTAAAGAAATGCTTTGTGAAGGTTATATGACATAAACAATTAGTTGCAATATGTACAAAGTATTTCAGCAGTGCTTTAAGTGCATAATTAAGTAGTTATTAAGAACTTAACTACTTTGAAAACACAGCGCAAAGTAAAAGAACTATGATTGGCCAGCTGCTTGGCCTAAGTTTCCTAAAAATGCACAAAGTTACCAAGAAAAGAAAGAGTTAAAACCTGCAAAAAAGTTAACAGACTTGCCAGTGCCTAAATGCTAAAAAGCAAAAAACAACAGAGAAAAAAAGTACAAGAAGTACAAACATTGAAATTGGAAAACCTAAAACCCAAAGACAATGAAGAGAGCTTACCTCTTATGCATCTGAACTTTCTCCACACAAGAGGAAGCATGGCTGACCTTTTCCCCAAACTTCCAAACTCCTCTGCCACTCCCTAGTCCCTGGGGGCAGTGTGGGTGGGGCTGAAGGCCTCCACACACTGAAAGAAACCAACTCGCGGAGATTTTAACCAGAGAGAAAAAAAAAATATATATATATACTTAAGACTGTGGACCTGTATGATCAGAAAGAGCAGAATTAACTCTCCAGAATACATGAGAAATATTATAAAATACACAAGTGGTGTATTTAATAATCTTTGCATGTATTTAATCACCTTAGTGAGCTTCTATAGATTATTCAGAATCCTATTCATTTTAATGTTAGTTTTACTATTTTTAGTATAGCTATTCTAGTGAGTGAATAACTAGTTTTCTTTTTTATTTGTTTTTATTTTCTTTTATAAACAGATTTTTAAGCTTTTTTTTGTGATTTTGTCTATATTATTTAATTTTTTATTTTAATAGGACCTTCATATCCATAGCACTAAGGTTCCTTTTAGTAGTTAATAGGCATCCTCTAGCCAACTTCGAAACGGCTGTCATTGGTCAGAATCATATTAACTGTGTAGAAAATTAAAGCAGATCTGCCAACCTTACTCTATCATTCAGAATAATTTTTCTTAAAGTTCTTTTGATGAAAGAAGAAGGAATTTCGTTCTCTAGAAAACTGTCTAATAGTATATTAATGTGGTAATAGAAGTCCAAATGGTTGCTGCAAATTCTTGAAATTCTTAGGACCTGAGAAATTAGTACATTCTCAATTA
This sequence comes from Macrothele yani, assembly GCA_039090855.1. Classification (NCBI taxonomy): domain Eukaryota; kingdom Metazoa; phylum Arthropoda; class Arachnida; order Araneae; family Macrothelidae; genus Macrothele; species Macrothele yani. The sequence continues at coordinate 81,715,491 of CM077005.1, forward strand.
CTTTGGTTGATATGTTATTATTCCAGTGTAGATATTTAATTACTTTGAAAGGAAAATTAACTCTTTTATCAAAGAGGCTAATAGATGGGTTACCTCTGTTAAGCTTAATGCTTGAGTCTAGGAACTCAAGTTCCTGATTACTATGGTTGGTTTTGCATAAGTTAAGAGAGCTAGGATAGATATTATCAAAATCACTCTCTATAACTTCTGAATTATTGATACACAGCAGATCATCAATATATCTAAATGTGTAAAGGTAGTTATCGGAGCAGGTGGAGTGATTTTTAATGAATTTATATTCCTTAAAGAACAGGAATAGATTAGCAATACTCGTGGAGGTTGATGTTCCCATGGGTATACCGTTCACTTGCTTATAGAGAGTATTATTATATAAGATATGGTTATTTTTTATGCAGCAATTGAGATAAGAGTTCCAAGCTCCTACATTAACAAATTGGTTAAGTTTAAATTCTGCATACAGCTCTTTAAAGCAGTAGTTTTTCCTTAGTTTTCAGCTTTGCTCTTCAGTATATATATATATATATGGGATGTAAGGTCAGGTGATGCTTAACATCACAGCCTCTCCTTGACAAATGTCAACCCCGCCTTCTTGTGGTACATCCTGTTCCCACTAAAGGGGCTCTGACGACCGCCAATAGCGGTATAACTATACCATCGGGATTAGAGGAAATGCTATCCCACACTCACCAACCCGCTCGGCCAGCGTGGTGAGTTATGGCCAAACCCCTCCAAAATGACTCCACAACTTAAATCTTGGCCCTCAGTCTCCGGCAGCTAGAATGTACCTGGCCAAGGCAGCGGCCAGTGCGACATGAAGGCAAAGGGTGCTAAGAATCCCCGGAGGACCGGACTAGGCTGCCATCTGATGCTGACCTTGGCTACGTATAACGGACGCTCCCTATCTTCTGATTCAAGGCATCTTGAATTGGAAGAGGAACTACAAAGGGACATCATCGGGCTAAGTGAGGTAAGGAGAAAAGGAGAAGATCTCATTGAACTGAAAAGTGGACATCTCTTCTACTATCGTGGGACAGATACTGGCAGAACTAGTTGTGTTGGATTTATAATAAACAAGAAACTGAAGGATAAAGTTGTAGAAGTTGAAAGTTCCTCGGACAGAGCTGCACGACTCGTTATCCAACTCTCGAGAAGATACCAGGGTCAGATTATTCAAACTTATGCACCCACCACAAGTCACGCTGAAGAAGAAATTGAAGAATTTTATGAGGAAATTCGTGATCTAAATAATAAAGGTAAGCAGCACTTGAAGATAATTATGGGAGATTTCAATGCAAAAATAGGGCAACGGCAACAGAATGAAACTGCAGTAGGTAATTTCGGTCACGGCAACAGAAACCAGCTTGAAAATACTCTCGTTGAGTTTGCAGAGGCAGAAGGGTTTTTCATCTTGAACTCCTTTTTCAAGAAAAAGCCACACAGAAAATGGACATGGAGACATCCAAATGGGACGACAAGTGAAATTGATTTTATTATGTGTAACAAAAAATTCGTCATAGAAGACTGCAGTGTGCTAAACAAGTTCAACACAGGCAGTGACCATAGATTGGTGAGATGTAAGATGCACCTCAACACTAAACTCGAACGTAGCAAGCTCATAAGACAAACAAAATGTATTGACATAACCAACCTTAAAAAACACCATAATACCTTCAAATTGGAACTGAAGAACAGATTCTCTGCTTTAGAAGGCCTAACATCGGAAGAAGTGGATATTTCTGAAGTTAACAGAAAAGTAACCAAAGCTCTTATGGAAACAGCAACAAAATTAGCTGGGTCTAAGAACAAATTGCATGTGAACAAATTATCAGGAAAAACCAAAATGTTGATGCAAAAAAGAAGAGTGATGAGGACAACTAAAGAAGATGTGACTTCCAAAGTGGAATATATAGAGCTATGCAAGACTGTACGAAAAAGTATCACTGAAGACTAAAGGAAATTCAACTGTGAACTAGTAAGGAAAGCAATTGAAAACAACCAAAGCCTAAAGATAGCAAAAGGACATCTCAGTAAGGGGAAAAACAGATTATGGCACTGAGAAAAGAAGATGGTTCTCTAACAAGAAATAGAGGCGAAATTTTGACAAGAGTGAAAGATTTCTACTACAAATTATATGAAAGGGATGATACATGTACTCCAGACATCATGAAAGGTACCAGTACCAGAGTTCTTCCAGTCCTTCCAGCAGAAGTTGCACATGCAATCAAGAACATGAAGCGGGGAAAAGCTCCAGGAGAAGATGGAATTACTGTAGACATCATACAAGAAGCAAGTGGAGAAATCGAAACAGTACTCGCCCAAATTTTCACTCGATGCCTTAATGAAGGGAAAATTCCTGAGGATTGGAACAACGCTACAATGATCTTGCTACATAAAAATGGTGACATTGAGGATCTCAGGAACTACAGACCTATCAGCCTCCCATCAGTGGTTTATAAAATCTTCACTAAAGTTCTTTCACACCGCTTGAAGGTGACACTGGACATGGCTCAACCGAGAGAACAAGCTGGATTCAGGAGTGGCTGCAGCACAATAGATCATATCCACGTACTGAGAGAACTAATTGAAAGAGCGAGGGAATATGAACTTCCATTGTGCATGGCTTTTATCGATTATGAAAAAGCCTTTGATTCGGCGAAACCATCAGCAGTTGCAATGGCTCTGAAATCCTGCGGTATTGAAGATGCATACATTAATATTATTAATAACATCTATGAAAATGCAAGTGCAAAGATTCGGCTGTTTGAAAATACAACACACATAAAAATTGGAAAAGGATTGAGACAAGGTGACACCATATCTCCGAAGCTCTTTAATGCCACATTGGAAAATGTCTTTCAATCACTGAACTGGGAAAACAAAGGAATAAAGATTAATAGAGATTATCTAACCCACCTTCGTTTTGCTGATGACAGTCATTTTTGCAACTACCCCATCAGAGCTACAGAGTATGATCCAGGAACTTGCTGACAAGAGTAAAGAAGTGGGATTAAAAATGAACTTTCAGAAGACAAAAGTGATGTACAATGCTTTTAAAAGAAATGAAGATTTATCGATTGATGGAGAAAAGCTGGAGATAACGGACACGTACGTTTATCTTGGACAGCAGATATCAAGTGAGGGTCACATTGGTGAAGAAATTAATCGGCGTACAAAACTTGCCTGGAGAGCTTTTGGAAGAAACAGCATAATTTTCAAGAGCAATATGCCATTATGTCTTAAAAGAAAAGTGTTTGATCAATGCATCCTTCCAGTATGGTACGTATGGTGCAAAGACGTGGACCTTAGCTAAAAGAGACATACAAAGGCTGCAGACAACTCAAAGAAGCATGGAGAGGTGCATGCTTGGTGTAACCAGGAGAGGTAAGAAGAGGAACACGTGGATCCGAAAAATGACAAGAGTGGAAGACATCATGATCAGAGTTAAATCCCTGAAATGGCAATGGGCTGGACATACTGCCAGAAGAACAGACCGTCGATGGACAGCCGAAATTTTAGATTGGATTCCAAGGGACAGGAAAAGACCCAGAAGAAGACCACATGAAAGATGGGTATATGAAATTGGAAAGTATGCGGGAGTGACATGGAGGAGACTGGCACAAGACAGACCGTTGTGGAGGAAACTTGGGGAGACCTTCGTCCAGCAGTGGATTGATAATGGTTGACAATGATGATGATGATATATATATATAGGAAAGCAAATTATGTGAATAAACAAAAACCTTTGAACAAATTTGAAATTCCATAGCGCCAGAGGCTGCATAAGAGAAAGATCAAATAACAATAGTGTAAAACAAAGCAAAATTTTGAACTATAAAAACAGAAAAAGATCTGCAATCACCAAATCCATCACCCGAACCAGGTTAGCTTCAAGCGATGAAACAATACTGAACATTAGAATGCAATGAAGCATATTAATGACTGACTCCTTGTCTGCTTCGTCAAGGGCAAGCAACAATGAAATCACTCACTAATCTACTGAGAATTGTGAATTTCTGCTATTTTAGTTTGCTAAAAGGACCAATTAAATTTAGGGGAATGATGTCAATAAAAGGGATTACTAGTAAAACCCGAACCCAGCAAACTAAAACACATTTGCCAGACCTCACAAAAAAAAAAAAAAAAAAAAAAAATGAATAAAGAGAGCTAAACTCCTTTAACACAAATCCATTTAATAAAAAACCCAACCAATAAATGGTACCAAAAGGATACTTTAAACTTGTCACAAAAAAAGAAAACAAACTACCAGCCAAAAAATAACCAGTAAGTACCAAAAAATAAATAATCATAAACAAAAATAAAACCAGAAAATGCAACCAACCAAATTGAAAAGTAAGCAACAGGCAAATTTAGGAAAAGGAGTTACATAAATCCCAAGGAGCAATATACAGTTGTAACTCCAAGAGTGAACGAGAAAACTAAATTGCATGTCACATAGTTGCAAAGCAAAATCCCCAATACCCACAGCTAAAAGCTTAATAAAAAATATTCTGCAAAATAAAATAAAAATAAAATATAATTTTAAATGAATATACCAAAGGTCATGGTTTCAAGCACCAGTAAAGCAATTTTTAAGCTACACTATCTACCAACAAGTAATTGGACACCTGTGATAGCAAAGGAAAACAAAGTTTATTCACCTTCAATACTTGGTGGAGCCTCCACGAGCGGCAGTTGCAGCTGCGACCCTCTGGGGCATACTCTCAACCAGGCGTTGTACGACGACTAGCGGTATTTTCTTCCACTCGGCTTGGAGAAGACAGGTCAGTTCCTTCACCGATTTCTAACGGTGGGGGCACCCCTTAAGTCGACGCTCCAACTGGTTCCAGAGGTGCTCGATCGGGTTACGGTCTGGGCTCTGCGCAGGCCAGTCCATTCGATTAACCCCATTGTCACCATACCAAGCCATGGTGGATCTTGCAACATGACAGGGGGTATTGTCATCCTGAAATTAACGTGGGTGGCCCCGTAAAACTGCCACAACGTAGGAAGCGCATGGTCATCCAAAATGGTGCAGTAGGTCTCGGCGTTGAGTCTACCAGGAATTGCGACCAAGGGTCCCGTGCCATACCAGGAGAAACACCCCCATAGCATAATTCCACCGCCGCCGAACTTCACAGTTGGCACAATACATTCCGGCAGGAGGCGTTCTCCAGGCAGATGCCAAACCCAGACCCTGCCATCCGAACGTTAGAGGGTGAACCTTTCTTTATTGCTCCAGAGAACCTGTTTCCACTGTTCAACGGTCCACGGTCGACGTTCTTTGCACCACGTTAGCCGAGCAGGGCTATTGGACTTGGTGATCAAAGGCTTGTGGGCGGCAGCACGTCCATGATAACCGAGCAGATGGGCTTCCTTACAGATGGTATTCATCAAAAGAACACTCCCGGATGCCTGTTGAAACTCCTCGTGGATGTGGCCCATCGATTTGGTGCGGTTCTTCCAAATTTCTCTGGCCAGCACCCGTCGGTCTCTAACTCCCAGTTTTGTGGGTCTGCCGGGTTAAGGCACATTCCAACAGTCACCTCTCATCTTCCACTTGCCAATCACGTAGGCCACTGTCGATTTTGGGTACTTCAACTCGCTGGATATGTCACGTATGTATCGGCCATTTTTGTGATACCCGACGATTACACCTTTCTCGAAATCGGAGAGCTCCGAACTGCGTGGCATCTTGCATGCAACTGGTTGCGTTGTTGTTTCCCACATGATATTTAACGGCGGCGGCCGGGACGTGTATCAGGACCGCAGATATCGTCGATTGCAGGGGTGTCCAATTATTTGTTTGTAGACTGTGTGTGTAATATATATATATATATATATATAATGTGGACAGCCAAAATTTTAGATTGGATTCCAAGGGACAGGAAAAGACCCAGAAGAAGACCACATGGGAATTGGGTGGATGAAAATCGAAAGTATGCAGGAGTGACGTGGAGGAGACTAGCACAAGACAGACTGTTGTGGAGGAAACTTGGGGAGACCTTCATCCAGCAGTGGATTGATAATGGTTGACGATGATGATGATGTTTCCTCCACAATGGTCTGTCTTCTGCCAGTCTCCTCCTTTCGAATTTCATCCACCCATCTCCCATGTGGTCTTCTTCTGGGTCTTTTCTTGTCCCTTGGAATCCAATCTAAAATTTCGGCTGTCCATCGATGGTCTGTCCTTCTGGCAGTATGTCCAGCCCATTGCCATTTCAGGGATTTAATTCTGATCATGATGTCTTCCACTCTTGTCATTTTTCGAATCCACAAGTTCTTCTTATCTCTCCTGTTTACACCAATCATGCACATCTCCTTGCTTCTTTCAGTTGTCTGCAGCCTTTGTATGTCTCTTTTAGTGAAGGTCCATGTCTCTGATATATATATACACTGCAGAGCAAAGCTGAAAACAAAGGAAAAACTTTGAATTTAAAACGAAAGTTGCAAAATAACCTGAAGATCAAAACGCGCAACGCAGCAGTTATGAAAATTCAGAATTCACATTCTATTAAGAAGAGACCTAAGCAAAAAATATTTTTGACTCATACCAAGTACAACATAGAAAAAGTTATGTATCTACTGGTGTGAGTAAAAAGAGAAAAAAATAAAAATAAAATAAAACAACTGAATGTGGAAAGTGTCGAGAATACTGAGTCTTGGCTTTATCAAGGACCAGCAAAAACTCTGCATTTTCTCACTTCCACAAAGACCTAGTTGGAAATGGGTTTCTGCAAAGCCATAGATGCAAGTAATTAGCCCACCAAAAAATTAAATATATATATATATATATATATATATATATATAAGTCATGACCTCCGCAGAGTTGTATGACCTAGCTCTAGTTTACAATTGAGCTTGCATCCATAACTTTTCTGGCCCGACCCATGCTCTTCATCTGTTACGATTAAACAGAAAGAAGAAGATTAAAGAAAACTCAAGTTGTGAGAGTGACATAATAATTAGAAATAATGTTCAGCAATAACGAAATGCCAAGTTCTCCTGAGAGAGAATTTAAACCTGAATAGCAATGCAAAAGTTTTCCAAATTCTTACATTGCAATTAAAAAAGGAAATATTAATTATTTAAAACTCAGATTCTTGAAAGAAAACTTGATTCTAAAACCCCTACTCCATCCACAACTTCTGACAACACAAAAACGAGAATAAATTAAAGACAATAATTAACTAAAGAAATGCTTTGTGAATGTTATATGACATAAACAAGTAGTTGCAATATGTACAAAGTATTTCAAAAGTGCTTTAAGTGCATAATTAAGTAGTTATTAAGAACTTAACTACTTTGAAAACACAGCACAAAGTACAAGAACTATGAAAGGTCAGCTGCTTGGACTAAGTTTCCTAAAAAACGCACAAAGTTACCAAGAAAAGAAAGAGTTAAAATCCGCAAAAAAGTTAACAGACTTGCCAGTGCCTAAATGCTAAAAAGAAAAAAATAACAGGGAAAAAACAAATACTAGAAGCACAAACATCGAACTTGGAAAACCTAAAACCCAAAGACAATGAAGAGAGCTTACCTCTTATGCAGCTGAACTTTCTCCACACAAGAGGAAACATGGCTTTGCTTTGCAGAAACCCATTTCCAACTAGGTCTTTGTGGAAGTGAGAAAATGCAGAGTTTTTGCTGGTCCTTGATAAAGCCAAGGCTCAGTATTCTCGACACTTTCCACATTCAGTTGTTTTATTTTATTTTTATTTTTTTCTCTTTTTACTCACACCAGTAGATACATAACTTTTTCTATGTTGTACTTGTTATGAGTCAAAAATATTTTTTTGCTTAGGTCTCTTCTTAATAGAATATATATATATATCATCATCATCATCGTCAACCATTATCAATCCACTGCTGGACGAAGGTCTCCCCAAGTTTCCTCCACAACGGTCTGTCTTGTGCCAGTCTCCTCCATGTCACTCCCGCATACTTTCGAATTTCATCCACCCATCTTCCATGTGGTCTTCTTCTGGGTCTTTTCCTGTCCCTTGGAATCCAATCTAAAATTTCGGCTGTCCATCGATGGTCTGTTCTTCTGGCAGTATGTCCAGCCCATAGCCATTTCAGGGATTTAACTCTGATCATGATGTCTTCCACTCTTGTCATTTTTCGGATCCACGTGTTCCTATTCTTACCTCTCCTGGTTACACCAAGCATGCACCTCTCCATGACTCTTTGAGTTGTCTGCAGCCTTTGTATGTCTCTTTTAGCTAAGGTCCACGTCTCTGCACCATACGTAAGCACTGGAAGGATGCATTGATCAAACACTTTTCTTTTAAGACATAATGGCATATTGCTCTTGAAAATTATGCTGTTTCTTCCAAAAGCTCTCCAGGCAAGTTTTGTACGCCGATTAATTTCTTCACCAATGTGACCCTCACTTGATATCTGCTGTCCAAGATAAACGTACGTGTCTGTTATCTCCAGCTTTTCTCCATCAATCGATAAATCTTCATTTCTTGTAAAAGCATTGTACATCACTTTTGTCTTCTGAAAGTTCATTTTTAATCCCCTTCTTTACTCTTGTCAGCAAGTTCCTGGATCATACTCTGTAGCTCTGATGGGGTAGTTGCAAAAATGACTATGTCATCAGCAAAACGAAGGTGGGTTAGATAATCTCTATTAATCTTTATCCCTTTGTTTTCCCAGTTCAGTGATTGAAAGACATTTTCCAATGTGGCATTAAAGAGCTTCGGAGATATGGTGTCACCTTGTCTCACAACACACATAAAAATTGGAAAAGGAGTATTTTCAAACAGCCGAATCTTTGCACTTGCATTTTCATAGATGTTATTAATAATATTAATGTATGCATCTTCAATACAGCAGGATTTCAGAGCCATTGCAACTGCTGATGGTTTCACCGAATCAAAGGCTTTTTCATAATCGATAAAAGCCATGCACAATGGAAGTTCATATTCCCTCGCTCTTTCAATTAGTTCTCTCAGTACATGGATAAGATCTATTGTGCTGTAGCCACTCCTGACTCCAGCTTGTTCTCTCGGTTGAGCCATGTCCAGTGTCACTTTAAGCGGTGTGAAAGAGCTTTAGTGAAGATTTTATAAACCACTGATAGGAGGCTGATAGGTCTGTAGTTCCTAAGATCCTCAATGTCACCTTTTTTATGTAGCAAGATCATTGTAGCGTTGTTCCAATCCTCAGGAATTTTCCCTTCATTAAGGCATAGAGTGAAAATTTGGGCGAGTACTGTTTCGATTTCTCCACTTGCTTCTTGTATGATGTCTACAGTAATTCCATCTTCTCCTGGAGCTTTTCTTTGCTTCATGTTCTTGATTGCATGTGTAACTTCTGCTGGAAGGACTGGAAGAACTCTGGTACTGGTACCTTTCATGATGTCTGGAGTACATGTATCATCCCTTTCATATAATTTGGAGTAGAAATCTTTCACTCTTGTCAAAATTTCGCCTCTATTTCTTGTTACAGAACCATCTTCTTTTCTCAGTGCCATAATCTGTTTTTTCCCCTTACTGAGATGTCCCTTTGCTATCTTTAGGCTTTGGTTGTTTTCAATTGCTTTCCTTACTAGTTCAGTTGAATTTCCTTACGTCTTCAGTGATACTTTTTCGTACTGTCTTGCATAGCTCTATATATTCCACTTTGGAAGTCACATCTTCTTTAGTTGTCCTCATCACTCTTCTTTTTTGCATCAACATTTTGGTTTTTCCTGATAATTTGTTCACATGCAATTTGTTCTTAGACCCAGCTAATTTTGTTGCTGTTTCCATAAGAGCTTTGGTTACTTTTCTGTTATATATATGTAATGTGGCTTTTTCTCGAAAAAGGAGTTCAAGATGAAAAACCCTTCTGCCTCTTAAGGGTAGAAAACAGATTATGGCTCTGAGAAAAGAAGATGGTTCTCTAACAAGAAATAGAGGTGAAATTTTGACAAGAGTGAAGGATTTCTACTCAAAACTGTATGAAAGGGATGATACATGTATTCCCTCCAGACATTACAAAAACTACCAGAGTTCTTCCAGTCCTCCCAGCAGAAGTTGCACATGCAATCAAGAACATGAATCGGGGAAAAGCTCCAGGAGAAGATGGAATTACCATAGACATCATACAAGAAGCAAGTGGAGAAATTGAAACAGTACTCTCCCAAATTTTCACTCGATGCCATAATGAAGGGAAGATTCCCGAGGATTGGAACAATGCTACAATGATCCTGCTACATAAGAAAGGTGACATTGAGGATCTCGGAAACTACAGACCTATTAGCCTCCTATCAGTGGTTTATAGAATCTTCACTAAAGTTCTTTCACACGGCTTGAAGGTGACACTGGACATGTCTCAGCCGAGAGAACTAGCTGGATTCAGGAGCACTTGGCTACAGCACTATAGATCATATCCATGTACCGAGAGAACTAATTGAAAGAGTGAGGTAATATGAACTTCCATTATGCATGGCTTTTATCGATTATGAAAAGGCCTTTGATTCGGTGAAACCATCAGCAGTTACAATGGCTTTGTAATCTTGCGGTATTGAAGATGCATACATTAATATTATTAATAACATCTATGAAAATGCCAAACATTCGGCTATTTGAGAATACAGCACCCATAAAAATTGGAAAGGGAGTGAGACAAGGTGACACTATATCTCCCAAACTCTTTAATGCCACATTGGAAAATGTCTTTCAACTACTGAACTGGGAAAACAAAGGGATAAAGATTAATGGAGATTATCTAACTCACCTGCGTTTTGCTGATGACATAGTCATTTTTACAAGTACCCCATCAGAGCTTCAGAGTATGATCCCGGAACTTGTTGACAAGAGTAAAGAAGTGGGATTAAAAATGAACTTTCAGAAGACAAAAAGTGATGTACAATACTTTTACAAGAAATGAAGGTTTATCAATTGATGGGGAAAAGCTGTAGGTAACCAATACCTACATTTATCTTGGACAGCAGATATCAAGTGAGTGTCACATTGATGTAGAAATTAATCAGCATATAAAACTTGCGTAGAGAGCGTTTGGAAGAAACGGCACAATTTTCAAGAGCAATATTCCATTGTGTCTTAAAAGAAAAGTGTTTGATCAATGCATCCTTGCGGTGCTTATGTATGGTGCAGAGACATGGACCTTAACTAAAAGAGACATACAAAGACTGCAGACAACTCGAAGAAGCATGGAGAGGTGCATGCTTGGTGTAACCAGGAGAGATAAGAAGAGGAACTCGTGGATCTGAAAAATGACAAGAGTGGAAGACATCATGATCAGAGTAAAATCCCTGAAGTTTCAATGGGCTGGACATACTGCCAGAAGGACAGACTATCGATGGACAGCCGAAATTTTAGATTGGATTCCAAGGGACAGGAAAAGGCCCAGAAGAAGACCACACGGGAGATGGGTGGATGAAATATGAAAGTATGCGGGAGTAACATGGAGGAGACTGCCACAAGACAGGGCGTTGTGGAAGAAACTTGGGGAGACCTTCGTCCAGCAGTGGATTGATAATGGTTGACAATGATGATGATATATGTGTGAGTGTCTGTATTTTTTTTTATATGTTAATGACTAGCAAATAATTTGGTGTACTCATTACCCTTAATGCTGTGTTAATTTAATTCTACAACTTTTCTGTTACCAGATTTGATGCTTAAAACAGTGTGCCCATGGCAGATGTATTCAGATGAAACTTTTCTTTCTCACGTATGTACATATAAAAGCCATCAGAAAAATTGCAAATACATGTATACAAACAATGAAAAATTGAAATAAAAAAAACCTTAGCTTTCTGATCGCCGAATTCTATGGCATTATTCCTGCAGGTTGATTGCATTCTCTCCATGGCATGAACAATTTGGCTTGGCCATGTGCATCCAGGAAAGTTTCACTTTGATTATGCCTCCCACTTATGTGCTTTTCTCTGTTGACTTCTTCTGCCTTCTTAACTTTTGCATTTAAATGTCTTAGGCGTATAAAAGTTCGGGTTTTAACATATAGCTTTATCACCTCTGTAGAAAAATCTAGAAACCTCTAACCAATTTTCACATAGTTTGTGTATAATGTTGTGTTCCTGGGATAAAGAATCATATCCATGAACTTCTGTAAACATCAAAACATCAACTCAAATTGGCTTTCTCCAACCATGGATCAGATTGAACAAGCAGATCACCTCGTGAAAGGGTCTCAATCTAGCCAATGGGCACTGGTTCTGTAATGGATAGTGGATTAAGTAGCTGTCCATTTGGTGTACCCAGTGAATGGTCATATTTTCTTCCTCAGTAAGTTATGTAACCTGCAAGGTAACAAAAGCCTTCTACAAAGCAGTCAGAGCCAAAGGGAGTGGCAGGTAGTACCTGAATACCTGCAGTCTTGTAGTGTAGTATCCCGAAAACTTTTTTTTTTTTTTTAAATATACCTCTTTGGTGATAGGTTAACAAGGGTTTCCAATCCACGCTTCCGAACTCCACGGTCATGACATCTAAGTGCAGTTGGAGTTGCAGTCTCAGATCCTGAAATGTCAATACTGGTTCTCGTTATTGCCCTATTAATACTAGTATTATTGCTTGTGGGAAGGTTTAATGTATATACAGCATCAGGCTTCAACACTTTTCTGCTAGTCACCCCAAGTAACTCTGCCTTTAAGTCACACTCATAGTCATGGGTGAAATGTTGAGAACACACTCGTGCATTAGAAACTTTGAAGGAATCCTGATATTTGCATTTCTGAATCCACAATTTTTGAAGTGATAAATCATGTGCATAATGTCAGTACTCTTGGTTTTCCTATTGCACGTAGTGCATCAGGCCACTGCACAACCCGGCACTATTGCGTTTCTTACGAAATACAGAAACAATAAATCTCAGTGGTAAATAAGTATCAAAATAAACACAACGTAAACATCAAACTAATGATATAAGCTTCAAACGGCTGCAAATCAATTGCATTAATAGCGAAAACTCCAGCACACTAAACCTACGTCATGCGCTGTTTCAAACTAACTGCGTCTGATACTGCGCAGCTCAAGCAGAATCTCCCTGGAGTGGGGTGCCGGCTGGGGACTTAACAAAAACCTCTCTCAGATACAGGTCATTCGATTCCTTTGTTGTATCTCATGCTTATCTCTTGTTCATACTACCATAGCTTCTTTTCCCTTCAGTTCAGCTGCAGTATATGTTATACTGTGTTATTTAAAAACTTAAGGAGCTTCAGTTATACTTTTACATACAATGCCAGCAGGAAGTGGTTGAAAGTGTGCCCCAGAATGATTGGAGGTTACCAGACTGGATGACAAGAACAATGTAAAATGTGATCACTGTGGTTCAGAAGTGAGTGCAAAGATTAAAATAATTAAAGGTCATTTATTTAAACAAATTTTGAAAAGATCCATGCCTGGTACATCAGAGATTTTCCCATCAGAAATGTATCCAAATTTCACATCAGCAACTCCTGGGAATTCTATACTATCACACAACTTGATACAAGAAGAAACTCATGGCACAAAAAGTATGCCCAAAAGTCTAAAACTGATGACAGGTTTTACTGTAAAAACAACAGATAATCAAAAATCTACATTAGATTTAAAAATTGTCAGGTTTTTTTATGCAAATAACATTTTTTTTAATCCAGCAACTGCTGCAGAATATAAAGATATCGTGGGAAGTTTGCGCCCTGGTTATTCCTGCCCTAGTCGTATTGATCTAGGAGCCAAGGGAAACTGTTTGACACAGTATCTGGTGAAGTTGATGCATTTAAAAAACATTTGGAGGATAACAACAGTAGCATGACCTTGATGTTGGATGGGTGGTCAAATGTTAATAATGATGTCATAATTGCAACAAGCATTCACACTGGGACGAGCTCTTTTTTATTAATGTGCTATAGATTGTGAGAGTAAAACTTTTTCGTATTGTGCTGAAATTGCCAAGACTGCAATTAAATATTGCAAGACTACACGGGGGGTTTGCCATATGTACTGATAATGAAAATAAGATGGTAAAAATGAGAGAACTCTTGGAACTGGAATACAAAACCTTGGTGACTTATGGGTGCTCTGCACATTGTCAGTCTGCCAGCTGAGGAAATTATAAACAAAGCTGTTTTGAAGCACATAGTCGAGGTGCAGAAGTATTTTCGCAATCATCGTCACCCCTACAGATTGTTGAAAGAAATAGGTGGACTTATGCCACAACTGCCAAATGCAACACGTTGGAATTCACAAATGGATTGCATAAATGTTTATGTGAAAAACTATCCAAAGTATGTGGAAATGCAAACCTCTGAGCACTCAAATGATCTGCAAATTCCCCCAAACATAAATAAAATTCTAGAGAATGTAATCATTTACAAAGATGCGGTACACATGCTAAAACAGCTAAGTAGAGTGCTAGACATTCTCCAGGCTGAATTCAAAACAAACATTTCTGAGGCAGTGGAACTGTGACAAGATCTATGAAAATCTTAAACCATATACATCGGTGACAAAAAAAAAAAAAAAAAAAAATGGATGGATGGATGGATCAAGCATTTCAGTCTTGCCACTACTTGGCAAACTTAATGAATCCAAAATACCAGGGAAAGAGAATGAGCCCTGAGCAAGAACAAATTGCTGATAACTGGGTGTTAGAAAATAAACCTGAATGGATAATTTTTGTAATGGGTTTTAAAATATGTTACACAAAGTACTATCCAAAGTCTGTTTGTAAATAATGTTGTGTAAAACTTCAGTGCTGCCAAATGGTGGCAGCTGATGGAGCAACATGCAAATGTGACCAAAACTGGAACCCTGAAAGATTTCTGCTCTTACATGTCAAATCTACGTGGTTGCCCAGCCAGTCCATGTGCAGTAGAAAGGATATTTTCTACTTGCGGACTAGTCTGGTCAAAACTTCGCAATCACTTAGGTGTTAATAAAGCACAGAAACTTGTCAAGATCCACAAATATTTAAAAAACAAACAGTAAAATTTGTCACCAAAAATATTGAAATTTGTGGTTTTACCCTAATTTAATTAAACATCTCAGAAATGTTTGATGAGGATTCAGAGTTTGATCAAATACTTGTTTATAGATTGCAGTGAATGGTGTGTAAAGTATCTTAGCCTTTGTGTAGGTTTAAGTAAAATTAACTACATAAAAAGATTTTTATTAACCAATAGGTAAGTTGCATAGATTTTTCATTAATAATATTTAATCATTTGAAAACTTAATGAAACAATATGAAAACCAAATTGACCCCCCTCACATTGAAACCGCATACCCCCCCCTTAATAAAGCCCAATAAAACCCACCCGGTTGGGCTTTTAAAAAAAAGCACGGGTTTTTTTTGTTTTTTTTCAACCCTGTTTAATGGAGAACTTTGCCTTCACATTTATGAGCAGGCAAAGTAGTGTACTGAGTAAGAGGCCCTGCTGATTCCACACACCTTCTCAGAAGTTTGCCATGTAGGTCCTCTTTAAATTCAATTACTTATTATGCTTCTGTATTATTTCTTTTTGAAATGTATTTTATAATTACTTTGTATTAGATTCAGTAGAAGATCCTTTTGGTTTTTTATGGGTATTGCACCGTTTAATAAACTGTCCTCTGGTGATGCTTATGTAAACACTTAGTTTTACACAAATTTATTTTTCATCAGTAAACAATTGTTGTATGTTAAATATTTAACACTGAGATTTGAGGCTTGAAAAAGGTGAGATCATAGTTGTAATTCTTGACAAAGAAACAACAAAAACAGTATTATAATGTGAGCTGTTTTGTCATTCTTGCAAAGAGATGGTTCTCACTTATGGTTCACTACCGCACACTGGGTAGCCAACCTTTCTGTGTCGATGGTCTGTATTTAATTGCTCTTGTGCCAGGGATTTCTTATAAACAGACATATTACCCCAAGTTGTGACATTCAGCATGCATGTGTTTCACAGAAGTATGTATATTTTTTCTTAGAAGGTACAGTTACCTTGTAAATAGAATATTTTTTTCTGTTTTATACACTGTAAATTGTAACAAATGTGTTACTACACTGCATATTGATTTGTTTTAATTTTGAATTCTTTGCTTCTCTCAGAATATAATAGAATATTTTTTACCCCTTCAGATGGTACTTTGGGAAGATTAAAAGGATTGAAGCTGAAAAAAAACTTCTGCTACCTGAAAATGAACATGGAGCTTTCCTAATCAGAGATAGTGAAAGTCGGCGAAATGACTTTTCGCTTTCAGGTAATCATGTGTCATTATGTACATTTATGAGCTTTTCATGATTTATTATTTCCATCATTGATAGGCAAATTATAAGTAACATACAGTGTAACCTTGGTTATACATTTTTACTCATTTATGCAATTCTGCAATCCTTCCAATATTTTACTATAGTTTCTATACCTTTTTAAATTTGGTTATACGTAATTCATTTGTATGCCT
Source organism: Macrothele yani (assembly GCA_039090855.1). Taxonomy (NCBI): domain Eukaryota; kingdom Metazoa; phylum Arthropoda; class Arachnida; order Araneae; family Macrothelidae; genus Macrothele; species Macrothele yani. Next base: position 81,731,913 of record CM077005.1, read on the forward strand.
TTCACGATTGATTGTATATTAAATTTTGAATTTCAGTTTATCAAAAATATACGGCTCTTTGATTCTTTCATACATAACTCAGTAAGTTACAACTTTGGAGAATTGACACAATGTTTTCCCTTAATTACTGTCATTAATGAAAGACTTAAGGGAAATTATAGAGACTAAATTTATTAAGGAACATTACCTCTCAAATTTTTGATCTACACACTGTAGATCATCTTCAGGAGTTCCTGCGTCTTACTACATAGGTTGATCAGAAAAAGTTGCACATGCTGTAAAGTAAATGCGGGATGTCATACAAGTGGCATAGATGACATGTATATTAGAGAGATGGTTGCAATGCTCCAAGCACTGCTGTGAACTCTGTGCTCAGCATGAGATGTGCAGTAACATTTTGAAGTGGCAACACTGTTGGAAATGTGGTCTCAGGTCTAAGTGAGAGCAGTGACAGTTTATGGTGACATGATCAGGCATGAGATTTTTCTGCCTTTTTTTATGCTGTTTTGAATGTTTTTGATATTGTTATGAAACTGAAGTTTTCTTGGGGGGTGGGGGAGGGCTGTGAACTGTGTGCGCAAGTCCGGGCAAACTATTTTACTTCTGTACTGCATGTTGCTGCCACAGGCATGAAATGCTTCCCCCCACCTTCTCTGTGACAAAGCGATGCCATGGCTACGTGTCACATGAGGAACGCCACAGATGAGCGAGCATCATTTCAGCCAACCACGATGCACAAGATTGTTTGCGCTTCTCCTGCTGGACTGAAAACCCCCTGTTTGTGAGTTCTCAAATTATTTAGAACCACCCTCTCTCCCCATTCGTCATTGACTGTGCCCTTTGCTTCTGTCCAGATTTAAACGGTCTTGATATTTTACCAAAGGGAAAATAACGGAGCAGTATCAAAAGCACCAGATTTTTGGAAGAATCCGTCTGGGATGCTTATCAGATGTGCTTTTTGTGTGACGCTTCCTCTTCCGAGGACTTTGTTGGCAACATTTGTGATGTAGGCACATTGAAACCACATGGACAAGTTTTTATTCCCCCATTTTCCTTCCTTCTGAATCTTTCCCATTGCACGTAAACAATTGGAAATGGTTTGTTGAGTTATCCCCAGTTATTCAGCTAGTTCTTTTTGCATTTGAGAGAAATCTTCATCCAGCAATGTAATGCTTGCAGTTCATGTGCAACCTCCTGCGGGTCGCCGCTACGTTCTCAATCGCTAACATCAAAATCACGTGCTTTAAACCGTCTAAACCAAAACTCTCACGTGCTTTTCATTACAATATTCTCCCCCAGAACAGATCGATGCACATGCTTTTGCAGCACTTTTTCCTTGATGAAATTCATAACGAATGCAGTGTCGAATAAATGCAGTATGGCTTGCCATCTTTCATCTACCGATGTCCAAGTGCCTTTTACCTACCAATGTCCACCCAAGTGCGTTTCACTGTTGGGCAAACTTCTGTGTCACATTTTATACTCTGGACCAGTTAGTCACATGACAACAACGCGGGGAATGTCAGATATGTAAATTAGCGGTATACGTCACACAAAAAATGCTTTAAAACTTAGAACAAAAATTTTGCTTTTAGTACTGTGTGTACCAATTAGTTAGCACATATACGTGGTTATTGATAATGAAATATCATTATGGTAATATGTGCCATGGTACTCTGTTCAAACACGTTCTATATCATGAATGGAATACGGGATTACACCAGACTATAAAAATTTTTTGAAGATGTCAGACAATATCCAAAAACTTGAAAATTTCGTCGCTCTGGAGCGGGAAACAAACCAGTGTTTCCCAGATAGCGCCCAAGTATGCTAATAGACAATTGACTTTAGAAAGAAATTAGGAATAAAAGACAGAGCATATACTACCTTACTGAAAAATTGTACCATCTAATTCTATACTCTGTATTGCGAAAATAACATAACTATAAAGACATCAATACATTAATGTGCGAAATACATTATATATATATAAGAGAGAGAGAGAGAGAGAGAGATATAAGATATCTAGTCAAAAAAAGACATTTCAAGAAATTGGAGGAGTTGACTAGGCAGAAATACCATACTCAACAACAACAAAATGAAAGGAAGGCAGCATATACATTAATATGTCCAGTACTGAGTTTGACACCTCTACAAATTTCGGCATTAAATAGAGGAACTAAATATGCCTACAAACAAAACCTTGGGAGAACAGAAAATTGCATTCCTAAACTTGAAGAAATTATTAAACATCTTCCATGAAAAGTACAAGAATCCGCAAGATTTAAGATCAAAAGAACTGTTACCAAATATCTATTATGTAATAAGTATATTAGGCCTGATATATTGGCCTATGAAAGGATGGAATTGCTGGAACTACATGATAACCTTACTATATCTGTAATACAAGCAGACAAAACAAATCAAACTATTATGGACAAAATAATTTATAACTAAAAGATGCTGAAAGCAATTGATAAATTAGACACTAAAGTGGTGAAAAGCGACCCAACGCAATATATTATTCGAAAATTAGCCAAATTAAAATATCACAGCTATTTACCAGCAGAAGTTAAAAAATTGGCATACCCTCCAACTGGTGCTCGAATTCATGGAATCTTTTGTAAAATGAAGACCCATAAAGATAATATGCCAATCAGACCTATTGTTGCAAAAAAATGTTGCACCTACAATAAACTTTGAATGAACTTTATTTAAATACCTCCAGCCATTTTACCAGAATCATAAATGCTCTGGTAATAATGCCCAAGAAGTTTTGCAATTAATCAAACAATATCACGGATTTTCTAATTTCATTATGGCCAGTTTTGATGTGATCTCACAGGGTCTGGTTCATTTGCCCGACGTTTACTTCACCGAAGGGTCACTTGACCGAAAATCACTTCACCGAAAGATCACTTGATCGAAGCGTTCATTTCACCGAAGGGTCACTTGATCGAAAGGTACATTTCACCGAAGGGTCACTTGATCGAAAAGTTCATTTCACCGAAAGGTCTCTTTACCTAAAAGTTCATTTCATCGAAAGGTCATTTCACCGAAGGGTCAGTTTATCGAAAACGCTAGATTTCATTACAGGATCTGTTGAAGCATGGTGCAAGTTTGACAAACAGACCACCGAAACGTTAGGGGATCATACTCAAATTGCACTTTTGATTTCTCCGTGTCACAGAGAACGCAAAGATTTAGTTTTAAGGCAAAAATAATTAAATTTAAGTCCCTATGCCTAGGCCTTTTTAGCAAGTTTTATCATGTTCATACGTTTTTCATAAAAATCATGTTCAGTGCTCATGTTCATAAATAGTTTACATGAAAAGTCAAGTTAATAACGTTGCACATTTATTCAGGCAAAAAAGAATCAATATTAGGGCCGTAGGCCTCGCTTAGGCCTTTTTAGCAAATTTTAACCGTGCGTGCTCATGTTCATAAGGTTTACATAACAACTCAAGTTAATGATGTTGTACACTTATTTAGGCCAAAAGAATCAGTCATAAAGCCTACGGCCTCGGCTTAGGCCCTTTTAGAAAATTTTAATCCTGCATGCTCATATTTATAAGGTTTACATAAAATGTCAAGTTAATAATGTCGCACATTTATTCAGGCAAAAAGAATCAATATTAGTGCCGTAGGCCTCGCTTAGGCCTTTTTAGCAAATTTTAATCGTGCGTGCTCATATTTATAAGGTTTACGCAAAAAGTTAAGTTAATAATGTTGCACATTTATTCAGGCAAAAAAGAATCAATATTAGGGCCGTAGGCCTCGCTTAGGCCTTTTTAGCAAATTTTAACCGTGCGTGCTCATGTTCATAACGTTTACATAACAACTCAAGTTAATGATGTTGTACACTTATTCAGGCCAAAAGAATCAGTCTTTAAAGGCCTCGGCTTAGGCCTTTTTAGAAAATTTTAATCCTGCTTGCTCATATTTATAAGGTTTACATAAAATGTCAACTTAATAATGTCGCACATTTATTCAGGCAAAAAGAATAAATTTTAGGGCCCTAGGCCTCCGCATAGGCCTTTTTAGCAAATTTTAATCGTGCGTGCTCATATTTATAAGGTTTACGCAAAAAGTCAAGTTAATAATGTTGCACATTTATTGAGACAAAAAAGATTCAATTTTAGGGCCCTAAGCCTCGGCTTAGGCCTTTTTAGGAACTCTAAACGAATTTCGCGAAAACGTTCCATGTAAGCCAAGCGAGAATTGTGCTTTAATTTGAAGAAATTAATTGCCGATGATCCGAGGTACACTTGGTTTGAGGGAACTGTACCCCGAACTTCCGTAGTATTATATTCTGTGCCGCTGGAGTCTGTCAGTGTATCCAAGATGTTCCCCTTGAAGTGTCTGTGAAGTCCGTGAGCTTTGGGAGGGGGCTTTCCCCCAAAATGTTAAAATGGACGTAGAGCTGTAAACATTAGAACCTTGCTTTATATAATGATTCTGTACACGATCACGAATTTTCAGGAGGGTGGGACGAATTCACCCTCCCCCAAGTTTCTAAGAGCGCAGACAGGTGTTCAAGGTAAGGGATTTGCTCGCAATTTCTGTGCTTCATGTTGTGTTTAGTGCCAAACTATGTATGCCCTTCCCCCTCCCCCAGAAATTTGGTGAAGTCTGTAAAAGGGATACGAGGTGCTTGGTTTTGAGGGCTCTACCCCCAACTTCCGTAATTTTATATTCTGGACCTCTGGAGTCGGTCATCAGTGTATCCTCGATGTTACCCCTGAAGAGCTCTTGGAAACGGGGGGGGGGGGGTCAGTTTTACTCCACATTCCTGAAAATTCGTGGTCGTGTACAGAATCATTATATAAAGCATGGGTCTAATGTTTACAGCTCTACGTCCATTTTAACATTTTGGGGGAAAGTCAACCCCCCCCCTCCCAAGATGACGGACCTCGCGGACGCTTCAAGGGGAACATCCTGGATACACTGACAGACTCCAGCGGCCCCGAACATAATATTACGGAAGTTGGGGGTACACCCTCCCAAAACTAGGTGTACCTCGGATCCTCGGCAATTTTTTCTTCAAATTAAAGTGCAATTCTCGCCTCGCTTGGCTTACATGGACTGTTTTCGCGAAATGCGTTTGGAGTTCCCAATTCAGTTCTCAATATATGCCCAGAAACGGCAATCTGTAACCCCCCCCCCTCTTGATTTTTTTAACTTGACATTTTATGTAAACTTATGAACAAGCAAGATTAGAATTTTCTAAAAATGCCTAAGCTAAAAAAAAAGCCCTAAGGGCAATAAAATTTATTCTTTTTTGCCTTAATAAATGTGCAACATTATTAACTTATTAACTTGACATTTTATGTAAACTTATAAACCAGCAAGATTAGAATTTTCTAAAAACACCTAAGCTAAAAAAAAAAAAAAAAAAGGCCTAAGGGCAATAAAATTGATTCTTTTTTGCCTGAATACATGTGCAACATTATTAACTTGACTTTTTACGTAAACCTTATGAATATGAGCACGCACGATTAAAATTTGCGATAAAGGCCTAAGCCGAGGTCTAGGGCCCTAAAATTGATTATTTTTGCCAGAAAAATGTGTAACATTATTAACTTTACTTTTTATGTAAAGCTTATGAACATGAGCAAGCACGATTAAAATTTGCTAAAAAGGCCTAAGCGAGGCCTATGGCCCTAATATTGATTCTTTTTTGCCTGAATAAATGGGCGACATTATTAACTTGACATTTTATGTAAACCTTATAAATATGAGCACGCACGATTACAATTTTCTAAAAAGGCCTAAGCCGAGACCTAGGGCTTTAAGACTGATTCTTTTGGCCTGAATAAGTGTACAACATCATTAACTTGAGTTGTTATGTAAACCTTATGAATATGAGCACGCACGATTAAAATCTGCTAAAAAGGCCTAAGCCGAGGCCTAGAGCCCTAAACTTGATTCTTTTAGCCTGAAAAGTGTGCAACATCATTAACTTGAGTTTTTAGGTTAACCTATGAACATGAGCACGAACCGTTATTATTTTCTAAAAAGGCCTAAGCTGAGGCCTAGGACCTTAAAATTGATTCTTTTTTGCCTGAAAAATTGTGTAACATTATTAACTTTACTATTTACGTAAAGCTTATGAACATGAGCAAGCACAATTAAAATTTTCTAAAAAGGCCTAAGCTGAGACCTAGGGCCCTAAAATTGATTCTTTTTTGCCTGAAAAAATGTGTAACATTATTAACTTTACTATTTATGTAAAGCTTATGAACATGAGCAAGCACGATTAAAATTTGCTAAAAGGCCTAAGCGAGGCCTATGGCCCTAATATTGATTCTTTTTTGCCTCAATAAATGTGCGACATTATTAACTTGACATTTTATGTAAACCTTATAAATATGAGCACGCAGGATTAAAATTTTCTAAAAAGGCCTAAAACGAGGCCAAGGGCTTTTAAAGACTGATTCTTTTGGCCTGAATAAGAGTACAACATCATTAACTTTAGTTTTTATGTAAACCTTATAAACATGAGCACGCACGGTTAATATTTTCTAAAAAGGCCTAAGCCGAGGCCTAGGGCCCAAAAATTGATTCTTTTTTGCCTGAATAAATGTGCAACATTATTAGCTGGACATTTTACGTAAACCTTATGAATATGAGCACGCACGATTAAAATGTTCTAAAAAGGCCTAAACCGAGGCCAAGGGCCCTAAAACTGATTTTTTTTTTTTTTGTCTGAATAAGTGTGTTTACATAACAACTCATTAACTTGAGTTGTTATGTAAACTTCATGAATATGAGCTCCGGGGATTAAAATTTGGCAAAAAGGCACAGGTCTATCTATGACTTATAATTAATGTTATATTTCGAAAAACCTACTTATGGGGAGGTGTTTAAAAGAAATTAAAAGTGTATTTTTTATACAATCCAATAATGTTTAGGTGACCAGTTTTTTAAAAACCAGCACCATACTCCAACAGATCTATAACAACAAAATTCTAAGTTTTCGATAAACTGACCATTCGGTGAAATGATCTTTCGATATAATGAACTTTTAGGTAAAGTAATCTTTCGGTGAAATGAACTTTTCGATCAAGTGTCCTTTCGATGAAATGAACTTTTAGGTGAAGTGATCTTTCGGTGAAATGAACTTTTCGGTCAAGTGACCCTTCGGTGAAATGTACCTTTCGATCAAGTGATTTTCGGCGAAGTGATTTTCGGTCAAGTGAACGATACCCGATCTCACAGTATTCCTGCACAGCATCAAAAACAACAATTCAGTTAAATAGAGAATAAATTAAAGAGTTTCAGCATTCCAGACCTAGAAGTTAAATTTGTCATTAAGGCATCATACTTTATTGATGAGAACAACTTTTTCAGATTCCAGAATGCCATATATAAGCAACAGTTAGGTGTACCCATGGGTTCGCCACTCTCCAGCATTCTATCTGAAGCAATACTTCAGGATATCGAAGAAAGAGTAATGTCTAACAGTGGTGCATTAATATCTACTGTCTTTTGTAAATATATTGATGGCATCTTATTATTTTGGCAACATGACATCACAAAAGTAAAAGAATTTGGTGAAATATATAAAAGCATATACCCCAAAATAAACATAACTATTGAATTAAAAAAACAACAACCAAAGTTACCATACTTGGATATCCTTTTTCGTAGAGATATACAAGGGGAGTACAGTATGAAGTATATAGAAAGCCAACTTATACACCAAATATACTACTTGTTAACTCAAACCATCCAATAAGTTATAAGCTCTCAGCTTTCCAAGCACGTATAAAGCATGCTTATATGCATAGCTCTAATACAACATTTCGGAAGAAGGAACTACAATGGATTATGGATTTAGCAATTGAAATATGGCTACAGAAAAACTGCAATTGAGTGTATTATTAAACAATTCGGTATAACAAACAAGAATTTGATAACCCTTCAACATAATGAAAAAATTACATTTTGTGGATCATTCCCTTATATACCGCAAATTACAGAAGTATTGCAGGGCATATGTAGAAGATATAATATGGATATTGGAGTCAAGGTACAGGACATGCGACGTATGCTTTCTAATACAGGTGAAAAAATATCAATAATGAGAAGAGCAGGAGTTTGTAAAATTCCTATTCAAGATGGCAACCTTAATAGACCTATGTACTACATTGGTAATACCAAACGTAACATCGAAACTAAACTGTATGAACATATTAAAAACTGGAATAGGAAACATAAAACTTCATTAGTAGACTTGCATTAAAAATCAAGCTTTACCCGTATGGGCTGACATCAAACATATCTGGCAACGGAAAAAATGGACAGATATTGACTGCAGAATCGGTTTATGTTGAGAAAACACGAGAGCACAATTGTAATAATAATAGTCCTGTGATCTTATCCTACACCTGGAAGAACCTTATCAATAATGAGAAAGAAAAACAAAAAGGAGAATTAAGTAAGCATCTAGGAAATACATACCTATACTCAACGCTAGGGGGAACATCAGCAACATGAACTGTGATTGATGATGATGTGGGCCCGGTGGGTCAGCATCAAAATGAGACTTGCAGTTGATTCATGCTTTCTGTTGAAGGTGCCGTGTGAAATTTCAGGCAAAACATGTCTTTGTGAAAAACATGTCCGTGTGAAATTTCAGGCAAGAGGTGTTGGTTTGTGAGACGTTGAATGATTCCATGGTTTTTAAGGTTCTTTTAACGGTCATTCATTTATTCAACTTCTTTATTTCATTTTCGTTTTCAGTGTACATACCATCCAGTGGTTTTTAAAGTATCATTGTCTTTTAGCCAATTTCCATAGCCGTTTTTTTAATCGAAAATGCTTTATTACATCGATTCACAGCTATTTCACATTGAACGAAATAGCATAATTTCACATCGTCAAGTCATCATCATCATTGTCAACCATTATCAATCCACTGCTGGACGAAGGTCTCCCCAAGTTTCCTCCACAACGGTCTGTCTTGTGCCAGTCTCCTCCATGTCACTCCCGCATATTTACGAATTTCATCCACCCATCTCCCATGTGGTCTTTTTCTGGGTCTTTTCCTGTCCCTTGGAATCCAATCTAAAATTTCGGCTGTCCATCTATGGTCTGTCCTTCTGGCAGTATGTCCAGCCCATTGCCATTTCAGGGATTTAACTCTGATCATGATGTCTTCCACTCTCGTCATTTTTCGGATCCACGAGTTCCTCTTCTTATCTCTCCTGGTTATACCAAGCATGCACCTCTCCATGCTTTTTTGAGTTGTCTGCAGCCTTTGTATGTCTCTTTTAGTTAAGGTCCACGTCTCTGCACCATACGTAAGCACTGGAAGGATGCATTGATCAAACACTTTTCTTTTAAGACATAATGGCATATTGCTCTTGAAAATTATGCTGTTTCTTCCAAAAGCTCTCCAGGCAAGTTTTGTACGCCGATTAATTTCTTCATCAATGTGACCCTCACTTGATATCTGCTGTCCAAGATAAACATACGTATCTGTTATCTCCAGTTTTTCTCCATCAATCGATAAATCTTCATTTCTTGTAAAAGCATTGAACATCACTTTTGTCTTCTGAAAGTTCATTTTTAATCCCACTTCTTTACTCTTGTCAGAAAGTTCCTGGATCATACTCTGCAGCTCTGATGGGGTAGTTGCAAAAATGACTACGTCATCAGCAAAACGAAGGTGGGTTAGATAATCTCCATTAATCTTTATCCCTTTGTTTTCCCAGTTCAGTGATTGAAAGACATTTTCCAATGTGGCATTAAAGAGCTTCGGAGATATGGTGTCACCTTGTCTCACTCCCTTTCCAATTTTTATGTGTGTTGTATTTTCAAACAGCCGAATCTTTGCACTTGCATTTTCATAGATGTTATTAATAATATTAATGTATGCATCTTCAATACCGCAGGATTTCAGAGCCGTGGTAACTGCTGATGGTTTCACCGAATCAAAGGCTTTTTCATAATCGATAAAAGCCATGCACAATGGAAGTTCATATTCCCTCGCTCTTTCAATTAGTTCTCTCAGTACGTGGATATGATCTATTGTGCTGTAGCCACTCCTGAATCCAGCTTGTTCTCTCGGTTGAGCCATGTCCAGTGTTACCTTCAAGCGGTGTGAAAGAACTTTAGTGAAGATTTTATAAACCACTGATAGGAGGCTGATAGGTCTGTAGTTCCTGAGATCCTCAATGTCACCTTTTTTATGTAGCAGGATCATTGTAGCATTGTTCCAATCCTCAGGAATCTTCCCTTCATTAAGGCATCGAGTGAAAATTTGGGCGAGTACTGTTTCGATTTCTCCACTTGCTTCTTGTATGATGTCTACAGTAATTCCATCTTCTCCTGGAGCTTTTCCCCTCTTCATGTTCTTGATTGCATGTGCAACTTCTGCTGGAAGGACTGGAAGAACTCTGGTACTGGTACCTTTCATGGTGTCTGGAGTACATGTATCATCCCTTTCATATAATTTGGAGTAGAAATCTTTCACTCTTGTCAAAATTTCGCCTCTATTTCTTGTTATAGAACCATCTTCTTTTCTCAGAGCCATAATCTGTTTTCTTCCCTTACTGAGATGTCCCTTTGCTATCTTTAGGCTTTGGTTGTTTTCAATTGCTTTCCTCACTAGCTCACAGTTGAATTTCCTTACGTCTTCAGTGATACTTTTTCGTGCTGTCTTGCATAGCTCTATATATTCCACTTTGGAAGTCACATCTTCTTTAGTTGTCCTCGTCTCTCTTCTTTTCTGCATCAACATTTTGGTTTTTTCTGATAATTTGTTCACATGCAACTTGTTCTTAGACCCAGCTAATTTTGTTGCTGTTTCCATAAGAGCTTTGGTTACTTTTCTGTTAACTTCCGAAATATCCACTTCTTCCGATGTTAGGCCTTCTAAAGCAGAGAATCTGTTCTTCAGTTCCAACTTGAAAGTATTATGGTGTTTTTTAAGGTTGGTTATGTCAACACATTTTGTTTGTCTTATGAGCTTGCCACGTTCCAGTTTAGTGTTGAGGTGCATCTTACATCTCACCAATCTATGGTCACTACCTGTGTTGAACTTGTTCAGCACACTGCAGTCTTCGATGACGAATTTTTTGTTACACATAATAAAATCAATTTCACTTGTCGTCCCAATTGGATGTCTCCATGTCCATTTCCTGTGTGGCTTTTTCTTGAAAAAGGAATTCAAGATGAAAAATCCTTCTGCCTCTGCAAACTCAACGAGAGTATTTCCACGCAGGTTTCTGTTGCCGTGACCGAATTTACCTACTGAAGTTTCATTCTGTTGCCGTTGCCCTATTTTTGCATTGAAATCTCCCATAATTATCTTCAAGTGCTGCTTACCTTTATTATTTAGATGACGAATTTCCTCATAAAATTCTTCAATTTCTTCTTCAGGATGACTTGTGGTGGGTGCATAAGTTTGAATAATCTGAGCCTGGTATCTTCTCGATAGTTGGATAACGAGTCGTGCAGCTCTGTCAGAGGAACTTTCAACTTCTACCACTTTATCCTTCAGTTTCTTGTTTATTATAAATCCAACACCACTAGTTCTGCCAGTATCTGTCCCACGATAATAGAAGAGATGTCCACTTTTCAGTTCAATGAGATCTTCTCCTTTTCTCCTTACCTCACTTAGCCCGACGATGTCCCACTTGATCCTTTGTAGTTCGTCTTCCAATTCAAGAAGCCTTGAATCAGAAGATAGGGAGCGTCCGTTGTAGGTAGCCAAGGTCAGCATCAAATGGCAGCCTAGTCCGGTCCTCCGGGGATTCTTAGCACCCTCTGCCTTCATGTCGCACTGGCCGCTGCCTTGGCCAGGTACATTCCAGCTGCCGGAGACTGAGGGCCAAGATTTAAGTTGTAGAGTCATTTTGGAGGTGTTTGGCCATAACTCACCACGCTGGCCAAGCGGGTTGGTGAGTGTGGGATAGCATTTCCTCTGATCCCGATGGTATAGTTATACCGCTATTGGCGGTCGTCAGAGCCCCTTTAGTGGGAACAGGATGCACCACGAGAAGGCGGGGTTGACATTTGTCAAGGAGAGGCTGTGATGTTACGCATCACCTGACCTTACATCCCCATCGTCAAGTAAGTGATATAAAATCGAGAATCATTGAAACTCGGTCAAAAGATCAACAGAACTCAATATACGATAGTCTTTGTTTAAACAGCAATTAGGCTTAACAGCATGAAGACCTTAGGCCTAATGGAAACAAGACTTGCTTCGCTGACGAACTGTAACTACATTTTGCGAACATTATTTGTATGGAATACTGACTATTATGTTACATTTGAGCATCATTTGAATTAAGGTATCTGCAGCAAAACCTTTAATATTTATTTAGTTATACTATGGAGTTTATTCAATTTCTTCTAAACAATATAGAATGTGTTGAACAGAATATCATGGTACATATAACTATAGATGGGTTCCATTTCAACTCGGGCAGGGTCGTACCATCATGGTCTCAGATTTCTCTAAAAAAAATAAGGGGTGTTCCTTGACTAAAATAAGGAGACCCATATTTTTTCTTTTGGCAAGAAAAAATTTTCCCTTCGAGATAGAGGGTTTCTAATCTTGCACCGTCAAACAAGCTCTCTAGAAAAGTTATTTTTCCTAACTTCAGCGAGTCATTGCAGCAGAGTTAAAAAAGATATTGTGTTCTTGTATTTTTTTACATTGTGTGTATAACATATAATAATATATGGTGCTAATATTTGCTACACATCGTATGATTAAAATAAAAAATCGTAAACTTTGTGATTTAAAAAAAAATTTGAATTCTTTAAGTTTTTTTAAACAGGTTTGGATGGAGTTTTTTCTATATTCGTTTTTTCCGTTAAAGACATACAAATGTGCACTTTATTTGTAATTTTTTGTGTGTCTGTGAAACTGCTAGTTTCCGCGTTTCGGCAGCGTTAAAAACAGCCGATTTTGAAAAATCTCCAACTTTGCCAACGATTTTCTCAAAAAAGCCATTTTTTAAAATTCTGAAACTTAAATCCCTGTTTTATTATCAACAGGAGAATATCTGTGTAAATTTTTACAGACCTAAAAACGCCCGTTTCCGAGTTAGACGCGTTTGAATTCGGTTTGAAAGCCTACGATTTTTCGCGTTCTAAAGGCGCCATTTTGGGAAAATCTCGGGCCCAAAGTACGTATTCTCTTACCCGAATCAAAGCGTTAGATATTCTTTGCCCGAATGATGGAATGAGAGCATTGGGTCAGCTGGCCCTGGTTGGATACGTCCACCTCACCCTTCCCCGAGTGATGACCTGCCTATAAAACTGTCGGGGGCGGGGGGGGGGGGTTAACAAATACATAAAGAAAATTCTTGCTGCTCCACTAACAAAGTTGAGTTGCGAAAGACAGCAGCAGCAGTTGTTTGTTTACGTATATACTTACACATCGCATAAGAAAAGACTATGAAAGAGTAGAAAACTGTTGTGAAATAATTTTAAGAAAAAGAGTGCAGGTACGTGTACTGTAAGTTAATTTTCGATGGCTAAACACCCTAGAGTTTTCTGGGAGTTGCTAATTGTAGGCTACTGTCAGAAGAGCAGTTGCTGTTTTGTTATAGTTGCTAAAATTAACTTCTCAGTTTTTCGTAATAGTAAAATATTCGCTCAGGAGAGTTTTGTCCTCTGCGAACGGGGGAGAAGCTGCAATGCTCTTGACCTCGCTGCTGGGTTGATAGCACTGGTCGCTACCCAAACTCTGCATACCTCCTCTCCGAAACGTAATGGCAATTGTCTAATCTACTAAATAAATAACAATTAACACGTACGCACGCGTGCATGCTTATTCATAAAATGTAAGTTGAGTATATTTTCTGTTCAATCAAGCTGATTTTACAAGTAGAATACATATACAACTTATGCGCTTACAATGGTGTAAATATTTTTATCTATTTAAAACATATTCAAAAATTTTAATTTTTTTTTAACGGGGGGGGGGGGATTGTGTTCGTAGTGATTTTCACCTGGGCCACGATAAACCATGCACTGCCCATGTCTTCTGTTCCCTTAGAAGATAATCCTGGATCGATGGGAGACCAACCAGCGGAGTTTTGACACACACACCCCCTCACGTGGTGGTGAGGTGTCTCAAAGCTAGGTAGCTTTCAAAAATGTTTCAACTTAGTTGGCTGGTAACAAGAGAGGGATTCCATTTCAACTCTGGCAGGGTCTTACCATCACGGTCTCAGATTTCTCTAAAAAAAATAATTAAGGGGGTGTTCCTTGATTAAAATAAGGAGACCCATATTTTTCTTTCGGCAAGAAAAAATTTTCCCTTCGAGACAGAGGGTTTCAAATCTTCCACCGTCAAACAAGCTCTCTAAAAAACGGTTATTTTTCCTAACTTCAGCGAGTCATTGCAGCAGAATTAAAAAAGATATTTTGTTCTGGTATTTTTTTTTACATTGTGTGTGTAACGTATAATAATATTTGATGCTAATATTTTTTACACATCGTATGATTAAAATTAAAAAAAATCAGTAAACTTTGATTTTTTTTTTTAAATTGAAATTTTTGAGATTTTTTTTAACTGGTTCAAATGGAGTTTTTTTTTCTATACTAGTTTTTTTGTTAAAGACATACAATTGTGCACTTTATTTGCAATTTTTTATGTGTCTGCGAAACTTGCTAGTTTGAGCAGCGTTAAAAACAACCGATTTTGAAAAATCTCCAACTTTGCCAACGATTTTCTCAAAAAGCCCTTTTTAAAAATCTGAAAATTAAATCCTTGTTTTATTATCAACAGGAGAACATCTGTGTAAATTTTCACGGACCTAAAACGCCCGTTTCCGAGTTAGACACGTTCGAATTTGGTTTGAAAACCTACGATTTCTCCGTGTTCTAAAAGCGCAATTTTGGAAAAATCTCAGGTGCAAAGTACTTATTCTCTGACCCGAATGAGACCGGTGGATCCGTCCACCTTACCCTACCCTGAGCGATAACATGCCTAAAAAACGGTCTTGGAAAAAAAAAATAACAAATCTATATATATAGAATTGAATGTATGTCTGCCAAACAAATTTACAGTTTTCAATTTAGGACCACCAAACGTGGTATGCTATCTCATGGTACCCTAACTTAGACCGTTTTTGGAAGGGGTCGCAGCCCGGAGTCAAGGGGCCCCACACAAAACTTCCATAAAATCTACAGTTTTCAATTTAGAACCGCCAAATTTGGAATACTATGGCATGGTACCCTAACTTAGACCGCAGACTGTTTTTGGAAGGGGTCGGAGCCCTGGGTCAAAGGGCCCCCACACAAAATTTCCGCAAAATATACTTGTATACTCTAGTGCCCTAACTGAGACAGTAGATGGTTTTTGGAGGGGGGCAGAGCCCTGGGTGGGTGGGAGCCCGGGGTCAAAGGGCCACGTGCAAAATTTCCGTAAAATCTAGTTTTCAATTTAGAACCATCAAATTTGGTATACTTTTTCTTGGCACCCTAACTTTGTAAAATATTTTACGAAAATTTTGTAGGGGGGGGGGGGGCTTGACCCCGGGCTCCGACCCCTTCCCAAAACCGTCTAGTCAAAGTTAGGGTGCCAAGAAAAAGTATACCAAATTTGATGGTTCTAAATTGAAAACTAGATTTCACGGAAATTTTGCGTGGGGGCCCTTTGACCCAGGGCTCCGACCCCTTCCAAAAACAGTCTGCGGTCTAAGTTAGGGTACCATGCTATAGTATTTCAAATTTGGTGGTTCTAAATTGACATACATTCAATTCTTTATATATATATATATAGATTTGTTATTTTTTTCCCCCAGAGCGTTTTTTAGGCATGTTATCGCTCAGGGTAGGGTGAGGTGGACGGATCCAAGACTCTCATTCGAGTAAGAGAATACATACTTTAAACCTGAGCTTTTTCCAAAATGGCGCCTTTAGAACACGGAGAAATCGTAGGATTTCAAACCAAATTCAAACGCTTCTAACTCAGAAACGGCCGTTTTTAGGTCCGTGAAAATTTACACAGATATTCTCCTGTTGATAATAAAACAGGGATTTAATTTTCAGAATTTTAAAAAAGGACATTTTTGAGAAAATCGTTGGCAAAGTTGGAGATTTTTCAAAATCGGCTGTTTTTAACGCTGCTCAAACTAGCAGTTTCACAGACACATAAAAAATTGCAAATAAAGTGCACATTTGTATGTCTTTAACAAAAAAACCAGTATAGAAAAAAAAAACTTCTTTTGAACCAGTTAAAAAAATCTCAAATTTCAATTTAAAAAAAAAGTTTCTGATTTTTTTAAATTTTAATCATACGATGTGTAAAAAATATTAGCATCAAATATTATTATATGTTACACACACAATGTAAAAAAAAATACCAGAACAAAATATCTTTTTTAATTCTGCTGCAATGACTCGCTGAAGTTAGGAAAAATAACCGTTTTTTAGAGAGCTTGTTTGACGGTGGAAGATTTGAAACCCTCTGTCTCGAAGGGAAAATTTTTTCTTGCCGAAAGAAAAATATGGGTCTCCTTATTTTAATCAAGGAACACCCCCTTAATTATTTTTTTTAGAGAAATCTGAGACAGTGATGGTAAGACCCTGCCAGAGTTGAAATGGAATCCCTCTCTTGTTACCAGCCAACTAAGTTGAAACATTTTTTGAAAGCTACCTAGCTTTGAGACACCTCACCACCACGCGAGGGGGGTGTGTGTCAAAACTCCGCTGGTTGGTCTCCCATCGATTCAGGATTATCTTCTAAGGGAACAGAAGACATGGGCAGTGCATGGTTTATCGTGGCCCAGGTGGAAATCACTACGAACACAATTCTCTCCCCCCCCCCCCCGTTTAAAAAAATTGAAATCTTTGAATATGTTTTAAATAGATAAAAATATTTACACCATTGTAAGCGCATAAGTTGTATATGTATTCTACTTGTAAAATCAGCTTGATTGAACAGAAAATATACTCAACTTACATTTTATGAATAAGCATGCACGTGTACGTGTTAATTGTTATTTATTTAGTAGATTAGACAATTGCCATTACGTTTCGGAGAGGAGGTATGCAGAGTTTGGGTAGCGACCAGCGCTATCAACCCAGCAGCGCGGTCAAGAGCATTGCACCTTCTCCCCCGTTCGCAGAGGACAAAACTCTCCTGAGCGAATATTTTACTATTACGAAAAACTGAGAAGTTAATTTTAGCAACTATAACAAAACAGCAACTGCTCTTCTGACAGTAGCCTACAATTAGCAACTCCCAGAAAAACTCGAGGGTGTTTAGCCATCGAAAATTAACTTACAGTACACGTACCTGCACTCTTTTTCTTAAAATTATTTCACAACAGTTTTCTACTCTTTCATAGTCTTTTCTTATGCGATGTGTAAGTATATACGTAAACAAACAAACAACTGCTGCTGTCTTTCGCAACTCAACTTTGTTAGTGGAGCAGCAAGAATTTTCTTTATGTATTTGTTAACCCCCCCCCCCCCCCCCCCCGACAGTTTTATAGGCAGGTCATCACTCGGGGAAGGGTGAGGTGGACGTATCCAACCAGGGCCAGCTGACCCAATGCTCTCATTCCATCATTCGGGCAAAGAATATCTAACGCTTTGATTCGGGTAAGAGAATACGTACTTTGCGCCTGAGATTTTTCCAAAATGGCGCCTTTAGAACGCGGAAAATCGTAGGCTTTCAAACTGAATTCAAACGCGTCTAACTCAGAAACGGGCGTTTTTAGGTCCGTGAAAATTTGCACAGATATTCTCCTATTGATAATAAAACAGGGATTTAATTTTCAGAATTTTAAAAAATGGTTTTTTTTAGAAAATCGTTGGCAAAGTTGGAGATTTTTCAAAATCGGCTGTTTTTAACGCTGCCGAAACGCGGAAACTAGCAGTTTCACAGACACACAAAAAATTACAAATAAAGTGCACATTTGTATGTCTTTACCGAAAAAAAACGAATATGGGAAAAACTCCATCCAAACCTGTTTAAAAAAAACTCTAAAAATTGAATTTTTTTAAAAATCACAAAGTTTACGATTTTTTAAAATTTTAATCATACGATGTGTAGCAAATATTAGCACTATATATTATTATATGTTATACACACAATGTAAAAAAAATACAAGAACACGATATCTTTTTTAACTCTGCTGCAATGACTCGCTGAAGTTAGGAAAAATAACTGTTTTCTAGAGAGCTTGTTTGACGGTGCAAGATTTGAAACCCTCTATCTCGAAGGGAAAAATTTTTCTTGCCGAAAGAAAAAAATATGGGTCTCCTTATTTTAGTCAAGGAACACCCCTTAATTTTTTTAGAGAAATCTGAGACCATGATGGTACGATCCTGCCTGAGTTGAAATGGAACCCATCTATAATGATATTTCATTATGCTTTAAAACTTATTTGTACACCTAATACTATGGAAGTAAAGGGTTTTCTGCAATATCCAACCATTTGAAAAGTAAGAAACATGTGGAGAGAAAAAAATTACGAAAGAAATTACAGTTTACAGAGTTTTTTTTTTTAGCTTAGAGAAGCTAGTAATTGGAGGAATGTCTCCCAAAGCAGTGCAGTTATTAAAAATGCCATTGTGTGACAGAATTTCAAATTCTCAGGCTCTCTTGCTTTAGAAGTCTTGGCAGAACACAACCTAACATTCACCATGGCCCTTGTCATGATTGATGTTGGCAAGGCATTGGTTTCAAACAGAAAGGCATTATCAAATCTTTGTATGGATTGCACAAGTGCATCCTACAAAATGAGGTTTGGTGTGGCAAAAATGTTTTTTTGATCAGACGGGCAATTTTCGGGTATATACCAGAGACATCGATTTACACAACTTACGGATTTTGAGAGAGGCCTGATCATAGAGCTGAAACCCACAGGCTGGTCCGTGCACCGTATAGTCCGCCACATAGATTGTTCTGACCATACCATCCGACTGTGTTGGGAGCGGTGGACACATGATGACACTGCAAAGCGGCTCTGGGCGGACCAGGAAGACCGCAGGTATAGAGGATTGACGGATCGTGTGCCAGTCATGAACAGATCCCACGGGGATCCAGTCCACTATACAGACAGATGTAGTGGCTCCTGTGTACCCATGAACCATTTCCCGATGCCTCGTGGAAGCAAATCTGTGATCCCAGCACGCACCCCCTACGTGTGCTGCCATTAACACCGGAACATCACAGGTTCCGTTTGCAGTTGTGCCAGGCCAGAGCAATGTGGAATGACACAGACTCACGATGTGTGGTGTTTAGTGATGAGTGCCCCTTCGTTTTGGGGACAGATGATCGTATCCAGGTGTGAAGGCCTCTGGGTCAATGGCACAATCCCAACCTCACTATCGAGCGCCACATCTCCCCCACTGCAGACATTATGGTCTGGGAAGCCATAGCCGATCCTCTAGTAGTGGTACATAGATCATTGGCGGGCCAGCTGTATGTGGATGAGATCCTATGGCCACATGTGCTCCCATTCCTGGCCGGGATTTCAGGTGCGCTATACCAGCAGGATAATGCCCGCCCACACATGGCTTGGGTTGCACAGGACTGCCTACGTCATGTCCAGACACTTCCATGGCCTGCCCACTTCCTGGACATGTCCCCTATCGAGCATGTGTGGGACCAGTTGAATTGCCTGCTGCCACCGTGCCGCACTATCCGGGATTTGGAGCACACCATCCAACACACGTGGGCCAGTCTGCCGCAGGACAACATCAGGCGTCTGTTCGCCTCCATGCCACATTGTATTGCAGCACGTATCGCATGATGACATTGTATTGCAGCACGTATCGCCACACAAGGCGGTGCGATGTGCGATCGGAGATGACCAAACTGCATGCCAGAGATCCCCCAGTAATTGTGTGCAGCTCTGTTTTTGGTATATTCATCTGTATCATTGCATCCATACAATTTCAGTTCGATCTGATGCTTCATTCTTGGTGTGCAAATTTTATTGTCCGATAGTATATATATATATATATATATATATGCACTTTTAGCTTTATATATATATATCATCATTGTCAACCATTATCAATCCACTGCTGGGCGAAGGTCTCGCCAAGTTTCCTCCACAACGGTCTGTCTTGTGCCAGTCTCCTCCACGACATTCCCGCATACTTTCAAATTTCATCCACCCATCTCCCATGTGGTCTTCTTCTGGGTCTTTTCCTGTCCCTTGGAATCCAATCTAAAATTTCGGCTGTCCATCGATGATCTGTCCTTCTGGCAGTATGTCCAGCCCATTGCCATTTCAGGGATTTAACTCTGATCATGATGTCTTCCACTCTTGTCATTTTTCGGATCCACGAGTTTCTCTTCTTATCTCTCCTGGTTACACCAAGCATGCACCTCTCCATGCTTCTTTGAGTTGCCTGCAGCCTTTGTATGTCTCTTTTCGTTAAGGTCCACGTCTCTGCACCATACATAAGCACTGGAACGATGCATTGATCAAACACTTTTCTTTTAAGACATAATGGCATATTGCTCTTGAAAATTATGCTGTTTCTTCCAAAAGCTCTCCAGGCAAGTTTTGTACGCCGATTAATTTCTACATAAATGTGACCCTTACTTGATATCTGCTGTCCAAGATAAACGTACGTGCCAGTTATCTCCAGCTTTTCTCCATCAATCGATAAATCTTCATTTCTTGTAAAAGCATTGAACATCACTTTTGTCTTCTGAAAGTTCATTTTTAATTCCACTTCTTTACTCTTGTCAGCAAGTTCCTGGATCATACTCTGCAGCTCTGATGGGTTAGTTGCAAAAATTACTATGTCATCAGCAAAACGAAGGTGGGTTAGATAATCTCCATTAATCTTTATCCCTTTGTTTTCCCAGTTCAGTGATTGAAAGACATTTTCCAATGTGGCATTAAAGAGCTTCGGAGATATGGTGTTACCTTGTCTCACTCCCTTTCCAATTTTTATGTGTGTTGTATTTTCAAACAGCCGAATCTTTGCACTTGCATTTTCATAGATGTTATTAATAATATTAATGTATGCATCTTCAATACCGCAGGATTTCAGAGCCATTGTAACTGCTGATGTTTTCACCGAATCAAAGGCTTTTTCATAATCGATAAAAGCCATGCACAATGGAAGTTCATATTCCCTCGCTTTTTCAATTAGTTCTGTCAGTACGTGGATTTGATCTATTGTGCTGTAGCCACTCCTGAATCCAGCTTGTTCTCTCGGTTGAGCCATGTCCAGTGTTACCTTCAAAGGGTGTGAAAGAACTTTAGTGAAGATTTTATAAACCACTGATAGGAGGCTGATAGGTCTGTAGTTCCCGAGATCCTCAATGCCACCTTCTTTATGTAGCAGGATCATTGTAGCGTTGTTCCAATCCTCAGGAATCTTCCCTTCATTAAGGCATCGAGTGAAAATTTGGACGAGCACTGTTTTGATTTCTCTACTTGCTTCTTGTATGATGTCTACAGTAATTCCATCTTCTCCTGGAGCTTTTCCCCGCTTCATGTTCTTGATTGCATGTGCAACGTCTGCTGGAAGGACTGGAGATACTCTGGTACTGGTAACTTTCGTGATGTCTGGAGTACATGTATCATCTCTTTCATATAATTTGGAGTAGAAATCTTTCACTCTTGTCAAAATTTCGCCTCTATTTCTTGTTACAGAACCATAGTCTTTTCTCAGTGCCATAATCTGTTTTCTTCCCTTACTGAGATGTCCCTTTGCTATCTTTAGGCTTTGGTTGTTTTCAATTGCTTTCCTCACTAGTTCACAGTTGAATTTCCTTACGTCTTCACTGATACTTTTTCGTACTATCTTGCATAGCTTTATGCATTTTACTTTGGAAGTCACATCTTCTTTAGTTGTCCTCATCTCTTTTTTGCATCAACAATTTGGTTTTTCTTGATAATTTGTTCACATGCAACTTGTTCTTAGACCCAGCTAATTTTGTTGCTGTTTCTGTAAGAGCTTTGGTTACTTTTCTGTTAACTTCAGAAATATCCACTTCTCCTGATGTTAGGCCTTCTAAAGCAGATAATCTGTTCTTCAGTTCCAACTTGAAGGTTATATATATATCATCATCATCATCATTGTCAACCATTATCAATCCACTGCTGGACGAAGGTCTCCCCAAGTTTCCTCCACAACGGTCTGTCTTGTGAAAGTATGCAGGGGTGACATGGAGGAGACTGGCACTTTTATATATATATATATATACATATATATATATTAATTCGGGATGTAAGGTCAGGTGATGCGTAACATCACAGCCTCTCCTTGACAAATGTCAACCCCGCCTTCTCGTGGTGCATCCTGTTCCCACTAAAGGGGCTCTGACGACCGCCAATAGCGGTATAACTATACCATCGGGATTAGAGGACATTCTATCCCACACTCACCAACCCGCTTGGCCAGCGTGGTGAGTTATGGCCAAACCCCTCCAAAATGACTCCACAACTTAAATCTTGGCCCTCAGTCTCCGGCAGCTGGAATGTACCTGGCCAAGGCAGCGGCCAGTGCGACATGAAGGCAGAGTGTGCTAAGAATCCCCGGAGGACCGGACTAGGCTGCCATCTGATGCTGACCTTGGCAAGGTACAATGGACACTCCCTATCTTCTGATTCAAGGCTTCTTGAATTGGAAGAGAAACTACAAAGGATCAAGTGGGACATCGTGGGGCTAAGTGAGGTAAGGAGAAAAGGAGAAGATCTCATCGAACTGAAAAGTGGACATCTCTTCTACTATCGTGGGACAGATACTGGCAGAACTAGTGGTGTTGGATTTATAATAAACAAGAAACTGAAGGATAAAGTTGTAGAAGTTGAAAGTTCCTCTGACAGAGCTGCAATGCTTGTTATCCAACTCTCGAAAAGATACCAGGCTCAGATTATTCAAACTTATGCACCCACCACAAGTCATCCTGAAGAAGAAATTGAAGAATTTTATGAGGAAATTTGTCATCTAAATAATAAAGGTAAGCAGCACTTGAAAATAATTATGGGAGATTTCAATGCAAAAATAGGGCAACGGCAACAGAATGAAACTTCAGTAGGTAAATTCGGTCACGGCAACAGAAACCAGCTTGGAAATACTCTCGTTGAGTTTGCAGAGGCAGAAGGGTTTTTGATCTTGAACTCCTTCTTCAAGAAAAAAGCCACACAGGAAATGGACATGGAGACATCCAAATGGGACGACAAGTGAAATTAATTTTATTATGTGTAACAAAAAATTTGTCATAGAAGACTGCAGTGTGCTAAACAAGTTCAACACAGGTAGTGACCATAGATTGGTGAGATGTGAGATGCACCTCAACACTAAACTTGAACGTGGCAAGCTCATAAGACAAACAAAATCTACTGACATAACCAACCTTAAAAAACACCATAATACCTTCAAGTTGGAACTGAAGAACAGGTTCTCTGCTTTAGAAGGCCTAACATCGGAAGAAGTGGACATCTCTGAAGTTAACAGAAAAGTAACCAAAGCTCTTATGGAAACAGCAACAAAATTAGCTATGTCTAAGAACTAGTTGCATGTAAATAAATTATCAGGAAAAACGAAAATGTTGATGCAAAAAAGAAGAGAGATGAGGACAACTGAAGAAGATGTGACTTCCAAAGTGGAATATATAGACCTATGCAAGACAGTACGAAAAAGTATCACTGAAGACGTAAGGAAATTCAACTGTGAACTAGTGAGGAAAGCATTTGAAAACAACCAAAGCCTAAAGATAGCAAAGGGACATCTCAGTAAGGGAAGAAAACAGATTATGGCACTGAGAAAAGAAGATGGTTCTGTTACAAGAAATGGAGGCGAAATTTTGACAAGAGTGAAAGATTTCTACTCCAAATTATATGAAAGGGATGATACATGCACTCCAGACATCATGAAAGATACCAGTACCAGAGTTCCTCCAGTTCTTCCAGCAGAAGTTGCACATGCAATCAAGAACATGAAGCGGGGAAAAGCTCCAGGAGAAGATGGAATTACTGTAGACATCAAACAAGAAGCAAGTGGAGAAATCGAAACAGTACTCGCCCAAATTTTCACTCGATGCCTTAATGAAGGAAAGATTCCTGAGGATTGGAACACCGCTACAATGATCCTGCTACATAAGAAAGGTGACATTGAGGATCTCGGAAACTACAGACCTATCAGCCTCCTATCAGTAGTTTATAAAATCTTCACTAAAGTTCTTTCACACCGCTTGAAGGTAACACTGGACATGGCTCAGCCGAGAGAACAAGCTGGATTCAGGAGTGGCTACAGCACAATAGATCATATCCATGTGCTGAGAGAACTAATTGAAAGAGCGAGGGAATATGAACTTCCATTGTGCATGGCTTTTATCGATTATGAAAAAGCCTTTGATTCGGTGAAACCATCAGCAGTTACAATGGCTCTGAAAACCTGCGGTATTGAAGATGCATACATTAATATTATTAATAACATCTATGAAAATGCAAGTGCAAAGATTAGGCTGTTTGACAAGGTGACACCATATCTCCGAAGCTCTTTAATGCCACATTGGAGGGTGTTTTTCAGTCACTGAGCGACGAAAACAAGGGGATAAAGATTAATGGAGATTATCTAACCCACCTTCGTTTTGCTGATGACGTAGTCATTTTTGCAACTAGCCCATCAGAGCTGCAGAGTATGATCCAGGAACTTGCTGACAAGAGTAAAGAAGTGGGATTAAAAATGAACTTTCAAAAGACAAAAGTGATGTTCAATGCTTTTACAAGAAATGAAGATTTATCGATTGATGGAGAAAAGCTGGAGATAACAGACACGTACGTTTATCTTGGACAGCAGATATCAAGTGAGGGTCACATTGATGAAGAAATTAATCGGCGTACAAAACTTGCCTGGAGAGCTTTTGGAAGAAACAGCATAATTTTCAAGAGCAACATGCCATTATGTCTTAAAAGAAAAGTGTTTGATCAATGCATCCTTCCAGTGCTTACGTATGGTGCAGAGACGTGGACCTTAACTAAAAGAGACATACAAAGGCTGCAGACAACTCAAAAAAGCATGGAGAGGTGCATGCTTGGTGTAACCAGGAGAGATAAGAAGAGAAACTCGTGGATCCGAAAAATGACAAGAGTGGAAGACATCATGATCAGAGTTAAATCCCTGAAATGGCAATGGGCTGGACATACTGCCAGAAGGACAGATCATCGATGGACAGCCGAAATTTTAGATTGGATTCCAAGAGACAGGAAAAGACCCAGAAGAAGACCACATGGGAGATGGGTGGATGAAATTCGAAAGTATGCAGGGGTGACATGGAGGAGACTGGCACAAGACAGACCGTTGTGGAGGAAACTTGGGGAGACCTTCGTCCAGCAGTGGATTGATAATGGTTGACAATGATGATGATGATATTAATTCACTGAAGAGCAATTGAATTAGAGATACCTGTCTAGTAACGTGTAACAACACCTTTCGCCCTGATGACTGTGGCGATTCGTCTCATCATGGACTAGACAGGACACTGGAGTGTTGGGAAGCCATACGGATCCACGACCCCTGAACAAGCTCCCACAGTTCACCAAGATTTGATGGAGGAGGTCAGAGCCTCGAACATCTCTCTCGATAACATCTCAGATGTGCTTGATGGGATTGAGGTCAGGTGACCTAGTTGGCCAAGGAAGCGAGGTCACGTCGGTGGAGTGTTCATCCAACCGTTCAGATACAATTCGGGAGCGATGGCACGGTGCATTGTCTTGTTGCAGGATGAGGTCCCCAGTGGGATGTTGAAGATGCACAAACAGGAGGAAATGGTCGTCCTGGATATCCCGGTAACATTGACCTGTGAGGGGCGATGTCACACATACCAGGGGTCCCATTTCAGTCCACGTAAACAGTCCCCAGACGAGAATGCCACCCCCACAAGCTTGAAGAGTACCCAGCTGTCAAGAAGGATCCGTCGCTTCATGTGGTTTGTGCCATACTCCAGTGATGGAAAGTTTGTGCCAATTTCATTATCTTGCGCAAAACTGCTACAAATTACGAAAAAATTTAATATTTGTGCCCAACTGCGCCGAAACGGCAATCCACAGGAAAAATTGCCGAGCAAAAAAATGTTTTCACGGCAAAAAAATGCCGTTTTAAACGTTGAATTGAATGACTATTTTTTATGGTCTATGCGTAATTTGGTGAAAAATGACGCTTAATCAACACGTACCGTGCCACCAATCCCAAAATTTCGAAATGTTTTTCACCTACCGTCTAATTCGTTGTTTTTTCGGCAAAAGTAACGAAAAGGCAACGATTTTCGCGATGTAGGAAATTAAATTGTTTTTCCTTATGGAGGAGGAGTTTTGTTGTAATCACGTGGTATGTAAAAGAAACGATGCTGTACGTTATGAAATCCTGATGAAGATTGTTTACTGATAGTTTGGTGGTCTTTCGGAGTGCCCTGCTCTTTGGGATAGCGCAGTTATTTCATTCCGGGCGAGGTGCACGATTACGTCAATACAGTGTAAGGTCAGTCATTAGCTGTTTCGTTGACGCGGAGGACGACTGAAAACGGCTCTCCCGTGATAGAATTCAATGGTTCTGTTTCTAAAGGATTCATAGGTATTCAGAGATGCCAACTTTTACGGATTTTAACTCCGTACGGTTTTACGAAAGTCACCCGAAAAAACTATGGAAAAGCCCTCGCAAGATCCCTGCACATTATTTCTATTTTTTTACTGTCTTTTGGTTAAAAAAAACGCACTTTACAGATAGTCCCTTATGCACCTTCGATGTTCTGACTTCCAACGGAGGCGGAGTTTGTAACGTGATTCCCCATACAGCCATTTGAGAGTACCGTGCGCAAAAGTCTAGAGGGACTTCAGCTCAGCGCCTTTTGCCAACATTTTACATTGATTGCATGTGGCTTTGCGCTTGTGAAAATTTCGCTACAAACATTGTAACCCTTTCCACTTGACTGGCGGGTGACACCCGACATTACGAAATCGCCGAAATAGCTCACCCGCCACTCCGATGACGCCTTTTTAGCTCGCATGTCGGTGGTCGCGAGACATTTCTTTTTCGTCGGATGTCACTCGCCACGCTGATTACGCTCCTATAGCTCGCATGGCGGGGCTCGCCAGACGTTTCTTTTTCACTGGATAAAGAAAAAGAAACATCATTTGCGTGTCGGGTGTCACCCGCCATGCCGATGACGCCTCTATGGCTCGCATGTAGGCGCTCGCGAGTAATGTTGTTTTCACCGAATTGCTCGGGTGTTATCCGCGACGCCTACGACGCCTCTATAGCTCGTATCTCGGTGCTTGCGAGATATTTCTTTTTTGTCGAATATGTCGGGCGTCACCCTCCACGCCGATGACTCCCCTGTAGCTCGCATGTCGGGGCTCACAAGACGTTTCTTTTTCACTGGATAAAGAAAAACACTTCATCTGCGTGTCGGGTATCACCCGCCATGCCTATGACGCCTCTATGGCTCGCATGTCTGCGCACACGAGGAATTTCGTTTTCACCGAATAGTTCGTGTATCGGATGTTATCAGCGATGCCTATCACGCCTCTGTAGCTCGGATGTCAACGCTCGCGAGGAATTTCTTTTTCGCCGAATAGGTCGGGTGTCATCCGCCACGTCTATGACGCCTCTATAGCTCGTATGTCGGGGCTTGTGAGACATTTCTTTTTCGCCGAATATCTTGCGTGTCGCCCTCCATGCCAATGATGCCTCTATATCTCGCATGTTGGCGCTCGCGAGACATCTCTTTTTCGCCGAATAGCTTGCGTGTCGGGTGTCATCCGCCGCGCTCATTTCGCCTCTATAGCTCATGGGTCGGGGATTGCGAGGCATTTCTTTTTCGCCGAATATCGCAGGTGTTGGGTGGCACCCTCCATGCCAATGACGCCTCTATAGCTCGCATATCGGTGGTCGCGAGACATTTCTTTTCATCGAATAGGTCGGGTGTCACTCGCCACGCCGATGATGCCTCTATAGCTCGCATGTCGGGGCTCGCGAGACGTTTATTTTTCACCGGATAAAGAAAAAGAAACGTCATCTGCGTGTCGGGTGTCACCCACCAGGCCAATGACGCCTCTATGGCTCGCATGTCGGCCCTCGCGGGGAATTTTGTTTTCATCGAATAGCTCCGGTGTTATCTGCCACGGCCATAAGGCCTCTATAGCTCGGATGTCGGCGCTCGCGAGGAATTATTTTTTCGCCGAATAGGTCGGGTGTCGTCAGCCATGTCTATGACGCCTCTATAGCTGATATGTCGGGGCTTGCGAGACATTTCTTTTTCGTCAAAAATATCGCGTCGGGTGTCACCCTCCATGCCAATGATGCCTCTTATCTCGCATGTTGGCGCTCGTGAGAAATTTCTTTTTCCCCGAATAGCTTGCGTGCCGGGTGTCATCCTCTGTGCTCGTTACACCTCTGTAGCTCGTGGATCGGGGCTTGCGCAAGAAATTTTTTTTTCGCCGAATATCGCATGTGTCAGGTGGCACCCTCCATGTCGATGGCGCCTCTATAGCTCGCATGACATTTCTTTTTGCCGAATAGGTCAAGTGTCAGCCGCCACGCTGATGATGCCTCTATAGCTTGTATGTCGCGGCTGGCGAGCTAAAGCTGAGCTTTCACTGCTAAGTTGTGGCCTCTACTGCAGAAAAGAATAAAAAAATGCGAGTTCTGTGTATGGGTGAAAAGTTATTTGAGTAGAAAGGGTTAATTTAGATTAAAACGAAATGAAACGTAGCAGTGAAACAGTTATGACAACAGAAAGAATGAAGTCAGATAAAACTTATCGTCAAGTGTATTGCTGTATGTATAGTAAATAATGGCCTTTTTATGAAGCATCTAAAATTTTGCTGTATCACGTTTTATAAGCCATGTGGCTTTGATTTCAGCCTGTTGCAAGGCGGTCGCAATGATTGTAGGCATCATGCGGAGAGCAAGAAGCACAAAGATCGTGTCAAAAGATTAAATGGAGATGTGAGTAAAATTAATGTAACCAAAAAACTTCTGACAGCTTATAAAGAATCCTGGAAAAAATATCAAGAGCAGATTAGTGCTGGAAAAATGCAGCAAAACAAGCAAAAAAGAGAAGAAATTGAATCTTCACAAGGTGATTTGAAATGGGAAAAAGCTGAACATTTGCAGCAGTTGGATTCCCTCATAAAATGTTAAACAATGCTGAGATGAACATGGAATGTGACATAAAAAAACGACATGAGTGCAATAGAAAGTGGACAGATACTATTAAAAGAAGCAAAACATGCTAACTATCTTAAAAAAATAGAAAAGAATAGAAGTGAGCAATTAAATATTGAGAAAAGCAGTGAAAAATGAAACATTTTTTGTAAAATAAATGATTAATAATAGAATCCTGCTATGGTTACACATTTTTTTGATCTATTTGAAAACTAAAATGTTTCATATGTGTGTGTGTATTTCAATGCAAGATGTTTTAAATTTGAGTAGGTGCATCTATTTCCAAAAGATTTTTTTTTGCTTAAGAGTTTGTTCTATCTAATATTTTACTTGCTCTAAAAAATGTTTTCTTACACCAAAAATGTATTTTACCTGCTCTAAAAATATATTTTACCTGCTCCAAAAATGCATTTTGTTGCTCCAAAAATGCATTTCACCTGCTCCAAAAATGCATTTTGCTGCTCCAAAAATGTATTTTACCTGCTCCAAAAATGCATTTTGCTGCTCCAAAAATGTATTTTACCTGCTCCAAAAATGTATTTTACCTGCTCCAAAAATGTATTTTACCTGCTCCAAAAATGCATTCTGCTCCAAAAATGGTTTTGCAACTTTCCATCACTGCATACTCATATCCTGCCATCTGCATGTACCAACGTGAATCTCGACTCATCAGTCCAGGCAACATTTTCCCACACGTCTAGGGTCCAGTGGCGATGTTCCTGTACCCTTGCTAATCTTTGCATTCTGTGATGTACGGTCAGCAGCGGTACCCTCGTGGGACGATGGCTTCTGTACCCCATAGCGAGGAGATGGTTCTGGATGGTGTGGCTGCTTACACGTTTTTGTGCACCAGCGTTAAATTGCAGAGTGATTTTTTGCACTGTGGCCCGTCTATCCGCTGTTACAATGCGAGCTAGCCGACGATGACCCCGCTCATCCATGCGCTGTTGTCCACGGCAGTTGGCCCTTGCAGGGATGGTTTTACCGGATTTGATGTATTCACCGTGCACCCGTGACACAGTGGCTCGTGAAAATTCCAGTGCCTGTACGACTTTCGAGATGGAGTGACCCATTCGTCGGGCCTCGGCGATTTACCCATGGTCAAATGCGCTTAGATCCTTTGTCTTACCTATACTGCGTCCAACTCTTGCTGATTCCCGTCGCATCACTCCTAATATTGTCGGATCGCTGCATACGTCATGTGGTTTCCGTTTACAGGGGGTTCCACATTTGCGTAATGCCAGCTGTCTCTAATTCAATTGCTTTTCAGTGTGTGTATATATAGCATAATTTTCAAGAACAATATGCCATTATGTCTTAAAAGAAAAGTGTTTGATCAATGCATCCTTCCAGTGCTTACGTATGGTGCAGAGACGTGGACCTTAACGAAAAGAGACATACAAAGGCTGCAGGCAACTCAAAGAAGCATGGAGAGGCGCATGCTTGGTGTAACCAGGAGAGCTAAGAAGAGGAACTCGTGGATCGGGAAAATGACAAGAGTGGAAGACATCATGATCAGAGTAAAATCCCTGAAATGGCAATGGGCTGGATATACTGCCAGAAGGACAGACCATCGATGGACAGTCGAAATTTTAGATTGGATTCTAAGGGACAGGAAAAGACCCAGAAGACCACATGGGAGATGGGTGGATGAAATTCGAAAGTATGCGGGAGTAACATGGAGGAGACTGGCACAAGACAGACCGTTTTGGAAGAGGCTTGGAGAGGCCTTCGTCCAGCAGTGGATTGATAATGGTTGACGATTATGATGATATATATCTAAATGCACTTTTAGCTTTTATTGTGAACTACAATGTCAAATCAAGATCACTAATGCCATCTTTGAAATATCTCGAACGACTTACCGCCAGTATCATGACTTTGTTACTCTGCAAACAAATTGAAATAAAACTCTCAGAAAGTGAATCAAAAAGCGTGAATTAGGGAAAATTTGAATTCAAAACAAGGCTTGGCTGTGTTTACATGCCATTGAGGACTCAATCTTGTCATCATTTTGACTAAACATCAACAAGAATGAAACCATGTAACCGACAAAGCCTTAAACTGCAACCATCCTCCATCAACAGTAAACAAATAAGGCAGAAGAGTAAAGACTTCTGAGAAATAAAAATACATGTAGAAAAAATGAACTGGATGTAATCAGGGGCAAATGTCTAGACCACATGCTAACATAACCAGGGCTGATCCTGTACTTTGGGATAGAATACTGGATTATATGTCAGGTGACAGCAAACAATAAATGTATATTACCAATTACAACTATTACTTCTGCAAATTAAGTGATGGTGTTGTTTTATTAAACAGCTTGTGTGTGGAAGAACAATTTTCTCCACATTTATTGATAGGGAATATTTACCTCCACATTTCCACAAATGTGTATCTGGCTATGGTACAATACTTTCTTTATGTGATATTTTTCAGTAGTAAATACACTATTGTTTGGGAAAATTGCAACGCTATGAAGGACTACTGGTATTATCTCGAAACTTACAGGATATATACAATAGTTTGGGGTATACAAATGATTAAAATATCAGTGAAAATGCGCTTGTAGTTTCAAAGCAGAACCCTATGAACTGCCTGGTCTTGCGTGTAAAGAGCTGGCTCAAATGAGATGTTGCAATCAGTGAAGAGCAAACATTGAGTCGAAAAGGTGTATCTTGTGTCGCACTATGCCCAGTCCTCAAAGAAGTTTGCATTGTGAACATCTGACTGACTTTGAGCAAGGAAGGATTGTTGGGATGAGTGGAGCTGGATTTCCTGCAGCAAAATTGCCACTCATGGGAAGAAATGAATGCCAGTACAGTGATGCGAATGTATCATCAGTGGACAGATGAGGCTCAGATGCACAGAAATTTGGAAAATGCACGACTGCAAGGATGACAGACGCTGCTGCCGCACAATAGTGACCAATCGAACAGCGACATCAACGATGTTAGCACAGCATTGTAGCACTCTTATATATGTCAGGCTTTGTCTTTCAGTACAGTTGAAACATCATCTGTTTAACAGAGGACAGGTCGCTAGTAGCCCATTGCTGTGCATTCCTTTGACCCTCAACCACATATGCCTCAGACTGCAATGGGGTCTTGAACACAGACATTGGCACACTGATTGGCAACAGGTCCTGTTTTCTGATGAATCATGATTCAACTAAATGCACCATGATGGTCACATTTGTGTTCTGGGACATTGTGATAAATGGCACTTTGCAGGGTACATTTTGTAGCATCATACCAGTCCAACGCCAAGCGTCATGGTCTTGAGGCTCCATTGGGTTCAATTCGTGTTCTCTTCTTATGTGAATTAAGGGAACGTTCAACAGCCAGCGATTCACCAGGGATGTTTTAGAGGAAGAGGTGATACCCTTCCTTCAGAGTTGTTCTGGCGCTGTATTCCATGCAGAACAATGCTAGGCCACATGTGGCCTGGAATCGTAAAGACCTCTTCCATGCACGGCAGATTCCACTTTTCCCCTGTTCTACACATTCGCCAGATATATCCCCAATCGAACATGACTGGGACATTGTAGCTAAGAAACTGCCCCACCAAACGCGTCCTCCAGTCACCACAAATGAACTCCGGTCATGCATAGAAGCAGCCAGGCAGGCTATTCTCCAAGACGATATCAAAAGCCTTTCCCATTCAATGCCACTCCATGTAGAGGCTGCTATTGTTGCTCGAGGTGGCTTCACACGATATTGAATTTTGAAGTGAAAAATCTTTGGTGGCTCTATAATTGTAATCAGTTATCTCCTGTAGCATGAGGAATCTGTGATATAAATTTCATTTAAAAAGCACCATTCTTTTAATTGGTGTTGCAATTTTCACGAACAGTAGTGTATGTATGTTCAGCAATCGAAAGGATACAAGGAAAAAAAAAAAAGAAAAATGACACCAAAGTTTCTGTTGTAACGAGCATGTCTTGTCGTTTAGTTCCTTTAAGACGCGAATAAAAAATTTCAGAGTAATTGAAAGTGAACGGAACCGGTAAGGAAAATAAAATAAACCGGATTTCAACAATCGATAAAGCGTCCCAAAATACGAACAGGTACTTACAGGGTAGGGTGCCCATGCGTCCTTGAAAACTTGGAAAGTCCTTGAATTTCGAAAAAAAATTCAAGGCCTGGAATGTCTTTTGATCTTTGAATTTCTGTAATTAGTCTGGAAAGTCCTTTTGTTACTTTTCACTTTTTTTGCCCCCCCCGCCCCCCATTGACATTGGATGTCAAAGAGAGTAAACTTCAAAGCAGCTGCATCACTGGGAGAAAGGGTGCACTGTGTGTCCCCCATTTACTGTAGGAGGTGTCGAGTGTGTGAACTTAAGTAAGCAACCCCAGAGCACTTGTTCTGCAAGGGCGAAAACTATCATTGTTTCTTTCATTCTCCTTACGGCGAGGCGGGGATTTGCCTTTCGTGTTTCTTCTTTATCTGCTTCAAAGTGGGTTCATTTGATGCTAATGGTTCATTGCCGGGGAGAGTGAAATCAGTGTGTGGGTGCGTGGG
The DNA here is from genome assembly GCA_039090855.1 of Macrothele yani. Classification (NCBI taxonomy): domain Eukaryota; kingdom Metazoa; phylum Arthropoda; class Arachnida; order Araneae; family Macrothelidae; genus Macrothele; species Macrothele yani. The sequence goes on from CM077005.1 coordinate 81,765,567, forward strand.
CATTTTTCCAAAATGTTGCTTGTTTGGGGAAAAGTTCTTGTAACATGGGGAAAGGTGTTCCGTCATATAAAGGAAATTCTGTCATTTGTTGTTCTGTCAGTCAAACTCTGTCCCCATCAAACTCTGAGTTGCCAAGTGCTCCAGAAGTGATACTCTGCTCTGGCCTCCCTGGAAGATTTGTGAAAACTCTGGGCAAAATGACAAATCTTGTTGTAGATATAACATTTTTGTTCATTGCATTTGATTTCATAATTGTTGCGCATTGTTAAAAAATTTTAGAGTTGGCACCACAAGGCAAAAAAAAGGAAGAAATCGCTTCTATGCATGTTGTCATTCTTCCTAATGTTTTTATTTATTTTAAGTTTATACCTTGGCTGGCTTGCAGCTGATGGAAGCGTGTTGCAATGTCCGTAGTAGATGACTTCAAAACGAGTACTGAAGTGAGGGATCCCGCCCCGCCCAGTGCAGTGTGTTTGAGTTTTACATACTGACTGGGGAAAAAATATGGATTATCCCCCCCCCGAATTTTCAGTTAATTGTAAAGAACTTTTTGTACATGCCATCATTTATTAAAACAGTGACCCTGAAAAATTCACCTTGATAACTTAAAATCTTTTTGAGTTAGAAATGCATTTTTTTATTAATACTTGTTTCTCTAAGTATCCTATTTGTGTGTGTGTGTGTGTGTGTGTGTGTGTGTGTGTGTGTGTGTGTGTGTGTGTGTGTGTAATTTAAAGTTTTCACTGGATTCAAGCAAAATTTTCCTGGTTACTTAATTTGACCAAGTTAGGGCATCTATAAAAAAAATCAACTTTTTTTAAATGAAAATTTGGAAAATTTATTTTTCACATTTTTATCCTCGGTTAAGCAAAGAGGCAGTACAGTAGCATGTGGCAAAGGGGAAGGGAAAGTGATAATGTTGCATGCCCCATAGGTCTCTGTCATCTGCACTCTCCTGTGAAGTTGACGTTTTTCTGTAAACGACTTATTAAAAAAAAACAATTTAAAAAGTTTTCATTAGATTAGTTAAATGTTATTTATAAAGTAAATATTAATTAAAATGTAAATGTTATGTTATAAGTATGATCTAAATTATTAGGTGAATGTAATCAAAATATCTATATAAAAATTTGGTATTAGCATAAATCTAAAAATCATGCAAAAGTGACTTAATGTGTTTATACAATACCTGTGCATAATTCTATTTATATATTAAGTGTTTCATTGTATGATAACTTCGTGTTTGAGAAATTAGGAGTTTTGGACATACAGAAAGAATTAATGCGATGCATATAGATGTTTTATGAAGATAATGAGGAGGCCGCCCCGGTGGCGCAGTGGTCTAAGGCGCTGGCCTCTGATCATTCGTCCGTAAGGGGTCCGGGTTCGAATCCCAGTCAGGCATGGATGTTGTGTTTGTCTTACGGCACTGGCTCTTTCCTTTCCCTTCCCTGGAACCAGTGACCCAAAATTAGGGACGGGCGACTGCTTATAGCCCATTTGAGTTGCTCACGGTGGTCGTTAAACCTCCAATCAAAAAAAAAAAAAAAAAAAAGATAATGAGGATCATAATACAGTCAAACCCCGCTATACTGAACTTCAAGGGACCAAATTTTTGGTTCGCTATATCCGATCTGATAATAAAACTGGATGATGTTGCAAAAAAAATTGTAAAAACTGATTAGCATTGTCACACCTGCCAAGAGATTCTAATTTGAAAAAATATTCATATTGCAGGTTAATTACATTGATTATTGTGTGCAGTTATTAAATATTTTTCCGTTCTTTTTCAGTTTCACCATACGATAATGCAGTACATACACAATAAATTACATACTTAGCATAAACGTCATGGTTCAGACCCTTCCCTCAAAATACACATCTCCCTCTAAAATACACATTTATAATTATGAATGATCATTTTATGCATAAAAAATATAAATTTACTAAAAATGAATAACAAAAAATATTGGGAAATTTACCTTGAATTTTTACTTAATGTCGGAATACAAAAAATAATCTGTAATCTTCTGCTGGCTTGATGCAGATTGCAGGAAAATTTTATGCATATTTTTATCGCCGCCCCGATGGCGCAGTGGTCTAAGGCGTTGGCCTCTGATCATTCGTCCGTAAGGGTTCCGGGTTCGAATCCTGGTCAGGCATGGATGTTGTGTTTGTCTTACGGCACTGGCTCTCTCCCTTCCCTGGAACCAGTGACTCTAAATTAGAGACGGGCGACTGCTTATAGCCCATTGAGTTGCTCACGGTGGTCGTTAAACCTCCAATCAAAAAAAAAAAAAAAAAAATATTTTTATCCAAAAATTGAAGGGTTTGGATCCCAGTGAGGCATGGATGTTGTGTTTGTCTTACGGCACTGGCTCTCTCCCTTCCCTGGAACCAGTAACCCTAAATTAGGGACGGGCGACTGCTTATAGCCCATTGAGTTGCTCACGGTGGTCGTTAAACCTCCAATCAAAAAAAAAAAAAAAAAAAAATTGAAATGACTCCATTACTGCTGGTTCTGTAGTTTGTGTGGACAAGAACTTATTAATGGCACGCATCGCTGCTTTGGCCTCCACAATGGTGGGGGAGTTTGCTTTTCCATATATTGCATTTCTTCAACTTCTTCATCAACATCAGACGAAGAATCTTCAATGTCAGCATTTTTCAATTTAATTTCTGTCACAATATCTTCGTCACTCTGATCTTTGCATGCAACATCATCGTCATCATCACATGTTTGGAAAAGCTCCATGTCACATTCTGAAAATGTTGAAATGCCGTGATTTTCTACCCACTTCACGATAGGTAAATCCTAGTCTTCATCATCTTCCTCTTCAACACCCTTTGCTAGACCAGTGTGCATCAAGAAGGGAAACATTACAATTTAGTATATCTTTGTCATACCCCTCCAAAGTACGTAAAATGAGCTGCTTTCTGTAATGACACTTCAAGCTCCTGATCACTCCTTGGTCCATTGGCTACACAGTAGAAGTTGCATTCGGGGGCAGGAAAACAATCTTAATCCATTGTACGTTTTTAACATCTATGTGTGCAGTACAGTTGTCTGTCAAGATTAGAATCTTTTGCTTTTTGGCTAAAAATTCTTCATCCCACTTTCGTAGCTCTTCTTCAAACAGTTCCAACGTTATCCATGCCTTACGGTTGACTTTATAGGAAACAGGAAGACTTTTTACATTTTTTAAGCATCTTGGCTTTTGAAAATTTCCATCACCAGAAGCCTACAATGTTCAGTTCCATTCATGTTGCCTCATACAAGAACTGTAATTTGCATTTTCGACAATTTTCCTCCAGTGCACTTTTTGCCTTTAATTTTTCTTTTAAATTTGTTGGTTTGGTGTCATCTTGTAAAACAGCCCAGCTTCATTGGTGTTGAAAATCTTTTCCATTGTATTGATGAGAGACATTATCCCAAACATTTTTTTTTCCCACATCTTGACATCAGATGTTGAAACACTCCCTGATTCTCGGACAATTTTTCCTGAAGAAATGTTCCGCTTCTTAAACCTGCCCAACCAGCCATTTGAGCACAAAAAGGCCATCTCTCCGAATTGTTTGGCAAATTCATCGGTCTTTGTCTGAAGCATTTGCCCAGATACTGGCAGATTGTGGCTTCTTTGAATGGTGAACCATTTCGGCAATGCTTCAACATCCTTATGTTTGGCCTTTCTCAACTTTTTCCTCGCATCCAAATTTTTCTCACGAGCAGAAATTACAGTCTCGATTTTCCCACACGGTTACCACCTGTAGATTTAGATAAATTGTATTCCCGATGGATATTGGCTTGGCTACATGCATTCTGTATTTTTCTAATAATGCTTACTTTATCTTTAATGCAGAACACTTAACGTTTACAGTTCACTGTATGGATGAATTTTGACACAATAAATTTTCACCAATACGTGTAGACTGAAGAGAGTTAAATCAAATCTTCATTCACGATGTCCAGGTATATAGCCCTTTTGTCCTTGTACCGATTCCCCACAGGGAATGTTCTCTGTCCAATCAGGTTCTTTCTCTCATCTGCCCAAACAGGTTTTCTCTCTCCTCTGCTTGGTGTGTTATGCGATGAACCTTTGCGTCGGGGAAAATTCTTCCTCCACTACCACCGAGGTCATTTCATCACTGATCTATCCTGCCCAACGAGCAATGAGAATGCATTCCTGTTCCTCAAGATATGCTTATTGGGTGTTGCACCTGCCTTGCATGGACTTTGTTTAGAACATAAAGAAAGGTGAGGACAAAGATAAAAGAACAGAGTAATGTAAAGGTATTTGCCGCTGTCCTAATAGGGGTCATTCCACGTCAAATCAACCAGTGACTGTTGCTTGACATTTTTAAATATTTTTTATATTTTGCATACAATATTCCCAATATATTAACACTTCAAAAATATAATTTTTTTTTTATAAGTCTTATTTTTTTCTGGCGGCCATTTTTCTTCGGCTTCACATGGCGTTTTTGGCCAAAATCGTTTACGTAAAATTTAATAAATTCTTTACTACTAGAGCTACCATGTTCAAATACAGATCATTTTTTTACATGAAATGTTCCACAGTTTTGATCAAGAATGCTTTAGCTACCTCTTGTGAAAAGATATAAAATAGCCCTTACAAAATGTTTAATAATTTCGCTCAAATTGCTGACTTCAGGCATTATTTTTTTAAGAATGGTAAAAGTCTCAGACTTTGTATGTTTACATGTATCTAGTTGGACTATTATTTCACAAAATTTGAAACCTGAGACTCTCGTCCTTTTTTTCTATAGACCTCCAAACATAGTCCGAACCTTAAAAGTGTCACTTTTTTAGGCCTAATATCTCAAAAGGGACAGCTCCTAAAATTCAAATATTTTTACCCAGCAATGTGGTCTTAGGGCTAAACCTTCAGTAAAAATTTCAACTTGTAGACGCAAGTAGTTTTAAGGCTGTGCTACATCAAAATAACCGAAAAATACGACCATTTTTATTTGCGAACTTGTGAGCCAGAGTTGCTTTTAAATCATCTTAAATATGTAAGAAAAATTATAAATGGTACAGTAACATTTTATTATTCATTGAAATAAAGACACTAAAAAAACATAAATAAGAAAGTGTGTGGTACTTGCAGACTTTTCAGAAAATTTCACCTATTTACGGTACAGGATGAAATCCAGAGTTATCACTGGGTTAACCAACGAGCCACAGTTCATCCATTCGTTTAATACTACAAATTAGGAGAAGCTGTTAAGTGCAGAAGTCTTTGTATTATAAGTGATCATATGGAGCAAAACACAGCAGCATTCCATGTATTCCAGGGTAATCTAATTTCAGACATAAAAAAAGTGGCACATTCAGTGAAGAAATTTTTTTATTTCAGTGATGGTGCTGCCAACCAATATAAAAATAAAAAGAACTTCGTTAACATTTGCAAACATTGACGATTTTGGACTTGAAGCCGAATGGAACTTCTTTGCTACATCCCACGGCAAAAATGCTAGTGATGGAATAGGTGATACTACAAAAAGAGAAGTATCAAGAAGTAGTTTGCAAAAGACATATACAGACCAAATTCTAACACCACAGGATATGTATAAATATTGCTCCGAAAAAATTACTGGCATTGCATACATTTATGTATCAACTAATGAGGTACAATCAAAGTATGCAAGACTCAAAGCAAGATTTGCAAATGCCGAAACAGTACCACACTCAAGAGATTATCATAGAATAGTTCCTCTCGATTCGTCTCAAATAAGATGCTTTAAAACATCCCAAACATCAGAATTTGAAGACGTATTAGTGTCCTCAATCACATCTCATCAAATATTTTCATTCCATAAAAATGACTATGTTGCCTGTGTGTATGATAAAAAATGGTGGATTGGAAAGATTCAAGACATCAGTGAGGAAAACAATGATATGCAAATTCACTTTTTCCATACACACGGGCCACGAACATCCTTTCAGTTGTCATTTCCACAGGACATTGTATGGGTTCCCATAAGCCATATCTTACAAAAACTGACTCCAATGGACATGACTACAGTGACTGGCCGTTCTTACAATATCGCGGAAACACTGTGTAATAACATTTCTCAAACAATGAATTTATTTATTTCTCAGTAAAACTAGAACCTAAATAGAACTGTAAGTAACTTATTTTTTCATAGTTATTGTAATTTAATGTGTTAATGTTATTGTTTATAGTAACGCATATATGTAAAATGGACATTTGTAAACCATGCACTCAAAATCAGGTAAATTTATTTTGCTACTTGTCTTATTTCTGTTTTTTTTTTATATTTCTTTATTTCAATGAATAATAAAATGTTATAAAATGTTACTGTACCATTTATAATTTTTCTTACATATTTAAGATTTAAATTTAAAAGCAACTTTGGCTCACAAGTTCGCAAATAAAAATGGTCGTATTTTTCTGTTATTTTGATGCAGCACAGACTTAGAACTACTTGCGTCTACAAGTTAAAATTTTTACTGCAGGTTTAGAGGTAAATCGCAAGATTTTTTACCTAAAAAAGAGTGGGCACCCTGTACTTACTCCTATTAGCGTATGAAAAGTATGTTACAAAAATTGTCAAATTGCCCACAAAAAGTTCCTCATAGCAGAAGAAATATATCAGAGGGAAATATGATATAATTCTACTCCCCCTAACAAAATAATTTTGCATAATGAAAAAGTTGATAATATGCAAAAAGTATTTTTTCATAGTGAATGCTACGCTATGGAAAAATAATTTTTCAAATTCATCTCCAGAAAGCTGAGACTGTGCCAAAAATGTTTTGACATTTACACGCTCTTACAGGAAAGCTGTACATTATTTAAAGTGGATAATGTTCCCCATCTTTATTGTAGCAAATGTCATACAGTTAGAGAAAAGACATTTTTCAATAGGGTTCTTAGAAGCGGATATACAGTAACCAAGAGCTCACAAACACCACCTAGTGACCAAACTGTGAACTACAAAAAAACTGCACACGTATAGCCAAATTATTCCATAAGGTAAAGGGTACTCAGCGTTAAAAGAATTTTTTAAATCTGACATTTAGAAACAGAGATTTGGAGAAAAGCAAATTTAACATTTGCGCTTTTAACGGAGAAATTTTGTGTAACTTTGAGCAAGAAGTAACCACAAAATGCTTCAATATTAAGTAGTATCTAACCGAAAAAGAATTTTTTCAGTAAAGTTTTTAGACGCACAGATATTGCTGCAAATATGCTGTAAACGGAAATGTGAACTTGCGCCCTATAGTGCCACATTTTCCCATTAAAAAACATTTGAAATTATATGCAAAACATTTGCACCAGAAATGCTGTTCAACAATAAAAGAAGTTTTCAAATCTGAATCTTAGATATGGTCAAAAATAAGATATATATCTATGCCCCCTGGCGGAAAAAAATTAGATATACAGTGTGTCCGAGAATTATGGGACACATTACAAAATTATGTATAAAGAAAACTATGAGCATTGTCTGTTTTTCTATGTCAGGTATTACTAACACAGTTTCTATATTTTTGTTTTGCAGAATTGTTATTCCCAGAATCCGATAGCTGGCGCTAGGTATGGCCTGATGAGGAATGTATGAGAAATGTGCAATCAGTACAGCAGAAGGCGATGTGTGTGTTATGGCTTGCGGAATTAAAGTCTGTCATTAAAGTTAAAAGACGGTACCGTTTAGAGTATGGTTGTAATCCTCCATCAACGAATTCAATTAAGCGGTGGATGAAACAGTTTAAAGAAACTGGCAATGTGGAACATCGTGGAGGAGCCGGTAGGCCTAGCGTCAGCGGTGAGAGGGTTAACCAAGTTAATGAAAGTTTCTGACGAAGCCCCAGGAAATCTGTTCGTAAAGCAAGCAGAGAACTGTGCATTCCGAAATCGACAGTTCACGATGTCTTGCACAAGAAATTAAAGTTTCATGCTTATAAAATTCAAATAGTGCAAAAAAGATGCATGTAAATGATCACACTCTGCGATACGATTTCGTTGTGGATATGCTGAATCGAGTGTAAAACGACGAAAACTTTCTCAGTACTGTAATGTTTAGTGATAAATCCACATTTCATGTATCAGATATTGTGAATCGTTGCAACTGTAGGATATGGGGCAGTGAACCGCCTCATGCTGATATTGAACTGGAACGTGATTCTCCAAAAGTTAATGTGTGGTGTGCCCTTTCAAAAAGAGAAGTGATTGGCCCTTTCTTCTTCTGCGAAAAAACCATAAATGGTGACATTTACTTGGATATGCTAAAAAATTTCGCTATACCCCTGATAAAAAAAATATGACAATGTCGTTTTCCAACAATATGGTGTGCCTCCACATTGGTCAATGTGTATACGTAAGTACCTAAATGAGCATTCCCCCAACAGTTGATTTGGGCATGGTGGTCTCATTCCTTGGCCTTCTCGCTCTCCAGATCTAACTCCATTGGATTATTTCATGTGGGTTTATGTGAAGGATCATGTCTATTAAACGCCTTATACTGATTTGCAGGAACTGAAGCAGCGTATCACAGCTGCTATTAATTCTGAACTCCTCAGATGCTTGCCAATACATGTCATGAAATCGAGTATCGCTTGGACGTACTACGAACAACCAAGGGATCTCACATCAAAATTTATTAACTTGTGTAATTACATTGTAAGTTAGTACAGTCAGTTTCTTTCTATCTGTTTAATGTTTTGTTTTATATAATTTTGTAATGTGTCCAATAATTCTCGGACACCCTGTATATCTACTACCCCTTTGAAATGTTTTAAACAAAAGGTATTCTCTAAAAGTCTTCCATGGTCCACGATGTCTGACAAAAAAAAAAAAAAAAAAAGTAAATAAACAAAATAGAGTTTTGAAAAGCGCAAATATTGCTGCAAAAATACATCAGAACCAGAAATAAACACTTATTCCACCTACTGGAAAACTGTTTTTCACCAAAAATTGAAAATGATAAGAAATAATTCGAATTGTACAGGGATCGCATTCCTCCTAAAATTCCTAAAATTCCTAATATTTTGTGACCCTCCTTAAATTCCTAAAATTAGACCTAAAATTTGCTATTCATCCTAAAATTTTCGTAAGCTTATTTTTATTAAAAACACAACCGTTATTAACGCCAATAAATTTACCATTACGGTAAGGTAAAAAGACCTGTTATTGTAGAAACACAGCCTATATGCTGTGCTGCTGAAGGGAGGGAAAAATGACGCCATCGAGATGCACTTGCTTCGGGGCGGGCGTTCCATTTTTTTGCCTTCGAACAGTTTTCGAGAGTAACAAGAGATCTAAGGGAAAAGGGGAGGGGTCATTTTCACCCCTGGTTTGCGCTTTGCAGACGAACTCCGTGGCATGCAGAAGATCGTACTTTATTTTTGTACATGCCTTGTGGAACCTCCTCTTTCTGCTGATGTTTTGTTATTGTAAACCGCAGGTGGGTGGAAGCAAAGAGGAAACATGTGGTCTCCTTCCGTAACCTCCGGTAATGACGATGGGATGGTAGCTGAGTATTATCTTGGCAGGCAGTAGAGCACGTGATCATTGACCTTCGATCATGCGTCGGCGACAGCGACCTTCGATGCGCAATATATCTCGGCTCTGACTCGCTTTGACTGAACTTGCGTGAGATGCGTATGATAGTTTCTGGTTTTACGTCTTTTATGGTGTTCTCTGTGCTGTGTGCAGGTTCAGTTCTCTAGTGGTGACCTGCTTTTTTTTTTTTTTTTTTTTTTCATATCTTCTGACATCCTCGCAGCCAAATTTCGGGAAGTTGTCTGGTTTTGCAATATTGGAACGTGTTTTTGTACTTCCCTTTCATTTTCTGGTTAGTAATACAAGTGTTTAAGATGCCTAAATCCAAAACGAAATTTCAAGATGCGTGGCTCGCCAAAGAATTGGACGGAGTGAAGTTGAAAGAATGGTGTTCTGCAACTGAAACAATATTTTCTGCTAAGTGTATATTGTGTTCAGAAATTTTCAACATTTCTAATAGTGGCTTTTCACAAGTAAAAGCGCATCATAAAGGAAAAAAACATTTGCAGAAATTTCAAAGTAAATTTCAAAATAAGTCCATCCTGAAAGCCTTTGGAGGACGGGATCTTCAGCCCAAAACAAATATTAGTGAAGTACTGAGTCATGATTTACAGTTGGCTAAAGCCGAAGCATTATGGGCCATGAAAGTTGCTAAGGACAATGTCTTTTGTTTCATGCACTGAAACAGTTGAACTTTTCAAAGAAATGTTTCCTGATTCTGCTATTGCAGCCAAAATGCAACTTAAAGAAAAAAAAGTTGCTTATGTGATATCACATGGATTGTCAAAATATTTTGAAGAGGATTTGAAAAAAGACATTGCATCTAGTAGCCCAGGAAAGGTTACTATAGCATTTGATGAAACTACAAATACACAAGTGAAACGGCAGTTGGATGTGTATCTCAGGTACTGGTCTTCAGAAATAAATTCAGTTTCTTGCCGATACCTAACAAGCGTTTTTCTGGGTCATGCAACAGCAGATATTTTGCTAAAAGAAATTCTTGATGTGTTATCATCCTTCAATATTTCGTTGAACAGAATTATTTGTGTATCCATGGACAGCCCAAATGTAAATAAGTGCTTTTTACGCAAATTCAATGAAGTTGTAAAACAAGAAACAGGCCAGAAATCTTTGGAACTAGGTTTTTGCAACCTGCATGTTGTTAGTAATGCATTTAAAATTTTTTTGACAAGCTTAAATATAGATTTTGACGAATTTGCTACTGATATGCATTACTTTTTAAAGAGTAGTGCTGCAAGACGAGAGGATTATAAATCTGTCGAGGATATAACATTGGTCACTGCCAAATTTCTTTTGCGTCATGTCAGCAACAGATGGTTAACCGTTGGTTCTGTAGCCCAGAGGCTCTTGGATCAATGGCTAAATATTACAGAATATTTTTTAAACTTCTTGCCATCTCAAAAAATATTTGAAAAACAACTGCGCAATTCGGCAAGGTATAAAAGAATTCACTGTTTCCTGAAAAATGAGCTTACTCCTTGCTATTTAGCATTAATTTCATTTTCACACCAAAATTTTGAAAAGTTTTCATTATGTTATCAGAGCGAAGAACCAAAAATACACCAGTTATATTCTGATTTAAATACTTTAATGAGGAATGTTATGGCTCAGTTTATCCAAGATGATGTTATAGCAGGGAAATTTGGAGAAGACCTAAAGAATGTAGATTTTGAAAACAAAAATTCATGGAAAAAACTAGGGGAGTTAGAAGTTGGTATGAAGACAAAAAATCTCCTCAGGAATGTTCAGGAGACCAGGCAGAAATTATTTCTCTTAGATGTAAGATCATCTCTAATTGCAACCACAAAATATTTAAAGTCAAATTTGCCATTCTGCAATCAAAAGCTAAGAGGCATAGAAGTTTTAAAGGTAAAAGAACCAAAGAAAGAGTCAACTCAACTTTCAGTCACTGAAGGACTTTCGGAAATAGCCAGAATTTCAAGTGTTTTGCATCTTTCTGAGGAACAAATTGATAGAGTAAGAGAAGAGTGGAAACTTTTAAATTGCGATAAGCCAACTCTAGATGAACTAGTGAAATTTTCAGAGGAAGGGCATATTCCAGTGCGGATTGATCATTACTGGCGTAATATATTTAGTATTAAAGACTCTAGCGGAAAAGAAAAATACTCAAATCTTGCTAAACTCATAAAGTCAATTTTAGTTTTACCTCATGGTAATGCTGATGCAGAAAGGGGATTTTCGGTTAACACTGCTCTGTTAAGGAAGGACAAGGCTAACTTAAAAGACTCAACTATAACATCATTAAGAATAGTTAAAGGGGCCATTAAACACTATGGATGTGTAAGTAAAGTTCCCATAACAAGAAATTTGTTAAATAGTGTTTGTGATTCACATAAATTTTATAAAGAGTATGTTGATAAGCTGAAGGAAGAAGAATCAAAAAAGGTAAAAGAAAGGAAGCAGAAAGAGAGGGAAAATAAGGAAAAGCAGCTAGAGAAAAAAAGAAAAGCTGAGTTTGATGACAAAATAAAAGAAAATGATGCAGAAATAAATAGACTTAAAAACGATAAAGAAGCCTCCCTAGCAATAATTCAAGAGGGAACAGAAAGAATGAGAAAAGCTGTAGAAAAACAAAATACTGTTGAAATAGCAGTTGCCTCTAACTTGATCATACAAGGTTCAGCTGAAATAAAGAAAACTGAAAGTAAATTAGTTGTGGTAGAAGCAGAAAAAGATAGGCTAATCAGGAAAAGGTTAAAACAATAATATGAAAAAAGTAATTCAGTGAACAATTGTACATAGTTCTTGGTTTTCAATTACCTTTTTAGGATATTATAATTTAATGTGAAACCTGAAAACTTTACTGTGAAAATCGTGAATTGCTTCTGGTTCAACAGCATATTAATGTTCAAAGTGAAACTTGAATGTGGTAAATATACTTGAATATGATAATAACACGTGAAAAGATAAGAACTGAACATTAGAAGTAAATCATACTTAAACTTTAGACATTAGACGTTATGCAAAAAATTTGGGTGTTAACTTCGACCATATATACTAATGGACTGCACATTGGCAATAGCTGCATCAAAGCCGCCATGGCTCAAACATTGGGCACGTCATCATCAGACTCCAAATTTCGTGTAAAAATGCTGTTATGATTACTAATTTACGCTGCAGAACTTCAGTGTTTTCGGTGTATTATGTGAATGCGCCTCATATATAATGAAAACTCTTCAGGTAAGTTTACTTATGAGCTATATACATGCATGATCGGGTTGTTTACATTTTGTGATTTATAATGTGATGAACATTTGCGAAGAATTTGGAACATGCATTCCATTTTTTTCTTAAGTTACTGTATTTTTATATCAATAGCTGCAAGTTTCTGGTTAAGTAATTGAACTTTATTGACTTAGGTATTTAATTCGTTTCTTACCCATGAAAAATCATAGAACTTTCTTTACTATATCGCTCAGAGCAACCATAAGCACAGCAGGTGCAACCCATCTTTTTGACTGTTGTCATGTGATTTTATGTTGGAGCCAGAAATTTTGATGTCATGCGCAGTCTATCAGTATATATGGTTGAAGGGTGTGAAGCAAACTCTTTACAATGTATACAAAGTTGTTTTACTAGATGTATACAAATATACATCTAGTTTTTATTGAAATACACTCCTAAAATTTTCCTAAAATTTTTCTAAAAATTCCTAAAATTCCTACCTAAAATTTTCCAGAAGTATGCTATGATCCCTGGTTTACTTATGAGCTATATACATGCATGATCGTGTTGTTTACATTTTGTGATTTATAATGTGATGAACATTTGCGAAGAATTTGGAACATGCATTCCATTTTTTTTCTTAAGTTACTATATTTTTATATCAATAGCTGCAAGTTTCTGGTTAAGTAATTGAACTTTATTGATTTAGGTATTTAATTCGTTTTTTACCCATGAAAAATCATAGAACTTTGTTTACTATGTCGGTCAGAGCAACCATAAGCACAGCAGGTGTAACCCATCTTTTTGACTGTTATGTGATTTTATGTTGGAGCCAGAAATTTTGATGTCATGCGCAGTCTATCAGTATATATGGTTGAAGGGTGTGAAGCAAACTCTTTACAATGTATACAAAGTTGTTTTACTAGATGTATACAAATATACATCTAGTTTTTATTGAAATACACTCCTAAAATTTTCCTAAAATTTTTCTAAAAATTCCTAAAATTCCTAAAATTCTTACCTAAAATTTTCCAGAAGTATGCTATGATCCCTGATTGTAGTACTCTCGTTGGTACCTCAATTTTTCGTTTTACACATTATTTACACTTCAGACATATGCCGCATGGTCCAACTTCTAGGTCCGATTTTCAATTTTGATAGCATACCTTAGATATAAAAATTAAACGTCCATAAGGCTTACCCTGTTACTCCTTAGCAATGAAGTTCACACATCATGTGCATCACCATTCTTTCAACCCAATTCTATCATTGGCACAACTGCGCTCAAAGGTTGACATCATGTATTCAATTCGCTATATACGCCTGCTAGTAAATGAGCTTCTAAAAATGAATTGCATAGGCCTAAATCATCAACTGACAATTTTTTTTTAAAGGGGGGGGGTAGGTTTTCCTGCATATAAAACTAAAAGCCATCCTGCTTCAATAGTTCTCTGTCGCAGTCATCACCTCTTTCTGTAGAAGGGCACAAGCTGACGTGAACTATTCAAGTGCAAAGTCACACAATGAAACGACGATGTCGGATCCAAGGGTTAAGAAAAACGTAATTCAAAAAAAGGACAGTTTCTCAAGAAAAAAAATATATACAATTGCATCCTTATGGACAAGATGTCCAAGAACGCTAATAATATTCTTTCAAAGTTCAATTGTGACCTGTCTAATCAGCATACTAATCCAAGAAAGTCTACCCATTACATCTTGGAACCACGTTGCATTCTCCTCCATGTCGCATTCTCCTCCATGTCGACCCGTCACTCAGCGGATGGGTTTTGCCTAGGTTTCCTTCCTGGTGTCTTCAGCACTACTATTGCTAGTACGATCTTCTTGATTGTTCCTTAGGTAGTCGGGAGCTCTGATGTCGGGCCGCGGGTTAGCGTCATTAGATGTTCTGTGCCCTCTCGTGGCATGATCTGTAAATGTTCTTGCATTATTTTTCCTTTTTTCTTGTATTTCATTTTTTTCTCCATTTAAATTAAATTTCTCCAGGAAAACGGCAGATACACTAGAGTATTGCAATTGTTTTCTCGTGTTTTCTGAATCATGGTTGATTCTGCTGTTAAGATTTGACTTCCATGTATTATGTTGTACTTTTATTTTACAGTCTTCCCAAAGTGGTACAGTCGAACCCCTATTTAACGGACTAAGATTTAACGAATTCCACCATTTTACGTACATTTTTTATGGTCTGGACAGAACCACATTGAAATTAATGCTTGGCGTTTCCCGATTTAACGAACACATTTCCTTAATTTAGCGAACATTTTTATTTTTTCTAAATCGCCAAACTGTTTTAATCAGCATTTTAACCTTAGAAGTTAGCTAAAAAGAGAGCCTTACATAACAGAAAAATTTTATGCATGCAGTTAACCAGCTTTTCAAAGAACACCATCTGCGACACAGCTTGACGGAATCATAAATTAGTTCACCTTTCCTCCAACTATCAAGCATAAGCTTCTTCTTACAGGGGAAGCAAATGACCAACAAGTTCCAAAGGAGTGCGATGTTTTCTTGCATTTGTGGGAAACAGCAAGAGGAAAGGTGTGTGTGTGTGGGGGGGGGGGACTAGAATTTAGAGTACCCTGTGGATTCTTGTTTTCAGCTACAGACAGAGCAATAGCTTTCTGTCAGGTCAGGGGACACACATTGTATGTACTCATTCCTGAACCTCCTAAATTCTTCCCCAAATTGCTCTTTTCTTTCTTTTCTTTGCAGTATTAAATATTAAATCTACATGTCAAATTAACCAACACAACTAGTTTATGAATAAAGTTTTGATGAACATACTGTATATAGCAAAAGAGGAAAGTTATAAGGGAAATTGACTGAGCACTGTAGTTGCAAAAGTGCATTTTGTGAGAGCATTTAAAAAAAAAAAATGAATGACTGCAGCAAAAAATAAGCTGAAAAGATTTTCAGTCAGTGAAAAAATGGACATTTTGTCACACCTTGATGTGAACCCAGGATCACAGACAGCTGCCTGTGATCCGTTGACTTGAAAATTCAGAGTTTCTCTTGCCTGCAGAGAAACACAGAATTTTCAAGTCAACGTTGTGTACCATAGCGAAAAGTAGGAAAGAAATTGAAAGCTGTGCATCAAAGTGGGAGCAGTTTTCGAGTAAGAGGAAATCTATGAAAGCATCGCCCCTGAGTAATTTGGCAAATGCTCCTGTCACTTGGTTCCAACAAATTACGAGCTAGTAATTTGTCTATTAGTGGATCACTTCTGAAGGAAAAAGCAGTTCATCTTGCACAGCGACTTCAAGTAAAAGAACACACCGCATCAAATGAATGGATTGATCGTTTTAAGCAAAGACATAATATAGTGTATGGAGTTCTATCTGGCGAAAGCAAATGTGTTGATCCTGTGATGGCACAAACTTGGAAAAATTAAAAGCTGCCACAAATTATTGAAGGTTACATGCTGTGTGACACTTTTAATGCTGATGAAACTGGACTGTTTTATAACCTGCAGCCAGATAAAACATTGTTTTCAAAATGACACCTGACAATGACACAATTTCATAATAAAATTTTTAATAAATTTTGTAATAAAATATTATTATACTAATTCACTGAAAGAAAGGGAACTTAGCTGCTTATGTATCCTGTTTTGAGCACTAGCTTAATTTGAATGTTTCATTCGAAAGGCTTCCTCGATTTAGTGAATTCCGCGATTTTACGTACAAGACTGTTGGTTTCTTGAAGTTCATTAAATTGAGATTTGACTGTATTGCCTGATTTGTTTATGCAGTATTCCACTAGAGATGTCTTATTTTCTTTTTTGTTCAAGTTAGCCAAGTGTTCATATAATCTTATTTTTAAATTTATTTTGGTAGATCCTATGTATTGCATTATTATTTCCTTATTCTGATTTATTATTGGAATGCTATACACTCCTGCCTTTTTTAGAATAGAAGTACAATCTTTATCACTCGATATTAGTGCTCTAATGTCCCGAACTGTAGTACCAAAGTCTATATTGTTCTTTTTACACTCTTTCTTTAAGATGGAATGAATCGTGGGTAAGTATGGTAGTGATCCGCAATATGTGATTCCACTTTTATCAACACCTAATGTTGATATTCTATTATTGGGGTTATTATCTTTTATTATGCTATTTATTGTTGAAATGCTGAACCCAAATTATCAGGCTATCCTTGATCCATTTAAGTTCCTTATGTAACATCTCAGTGTTAGATGAGATGTTACATAAGGAACTAAAATGATGCAATAGTAATGTTCCAGTGTATCTGCCACTTGCCTGGAGAAATTTAATTGAAATGGAGAAAAAGGTGCATTATTTTTCCTTCTTTTCTTGTATTTCAAGAACATTTACAGATCATGCCGCGAGAGGGCACAGAACATCTAATGACATTAACCAGCGGCCTGATGTCAGAGCTCCCGACTGCCTAAGGAACAATCGAGAAGATCGTACTAGCAATAACTAGCAATAGTAGTGCTGAAGACACCAGGAAAGAAACCTAGGTGAATCGCGTCTGCTGAGTGACGAGTCGACACGGAGGAGAATGCAGCGTTGTTCCAAGATGTAATTGGGTAGAATTTCTTGGATTAGTGTGCTGATTAGACAGGTCGCAATTGGACTTCGAAAGAATATTATTAGCGTTCTTGGACATCTTGTCCGTAAGGATGCAATTCTATATTTTTTTCTTGAGAAACTGTCTTTATTTTGAATTCCGTTTTTGCTTAACCCTTGGATCAGACATCGTCGTTTAGTTGTGTGACTTCGTACTTCACGCCAGCTTTTGCACTTCTACAGAAAGAGGTGATGACTGCGACAGAGTACTGTTGAAGCAGGATAGCTTTTAGTTTTATATGCAGGAAAACCTGCCCCACCCTTTTAAAAAAAATTGTCAGTTGATGATTTTAGGCCTATGCAATTCATTTTTAGAAGCTCATTTACTAACAGGCATAGGCATATGTAGCAAATTGAATACACGATGTCAACCTTTGAGTGCAGTTGTGCCAACAGATAGAATTGGATTGAAAGAATGGTGATGCATCTGATGTGTGAACTTCATTGCTAAGGAGTAACAGGGTAAGCCTTATGGACATTTTATTTTTATATCTAAGGTATGCTATCAAAATTGAAAATCAGACCTAGAAGTTGAACCACATGTCATACGTCTGAAGTGTAAATAACGTGTAGAACAGAAAATTGAGGTACCAACGAGGGTACTACAATTCGAAGTACAGGGCCATTTATATTCTTGCTCTCATACTAAGATTCAGCAAATATATTATAAGAAATAATTTTTTCCCCCTCTCTGAGCTTTATGCGATGTAAAAAGAAATTTTTAAATCTGATTTTTAAAAGCAGAGATATTGGGGAAAATTGTGCATCACTTAAAAATAAAAAAATAAAATAGTATTTGTTATAAATGGTATCGAATGGAAGAAAGAATATGTCAATCGGATATTTAGAAGCAATTACAGTTTATGGAATAAAACATTTTTTGAATTCAAGAACATCAGCATTTGCACCATCTAGCAGTGAAGTTATGCGTCGCAAAAACCCCGGAAAGCAAGGATCATTGTTCTCACATTTCGAGCTTCCAGTGTAAAACATATTTTTTCAAATTGGACTGATGATTGTAGAGATATGATGTCCACGCACAGACAGATGGACGAAATGATACTTTGAAGAACTTTTTTTTGCAAAAGACGTGCTAAAAAATATTAACTATTTTGCTGGCTTGACGATGTTAAGCATGTAATTATAAGTAGGTCACACTCAGCCTCTGTTCCAACCAATAACGCTTCAGAAAATTTGGAAATATCAGGTGATTTGAGAAATTATTTTTCACTGTTTTTTAAAAGTAGCACAATTTGTAGCTTAATTTCCACTACAAGCTACTGGATTTTGTAGCGTGCTATTACTGTAACTACTTTAAAAGTAGCGTGATATTCACAAAGATAAGGTATTAACATATAATTTCAAATGTTTCTTAAAGGGAAAATGTGGCACTATAGGGCGCAAGTTCACATTTTCGTTTACAGCATATTTGCAGCAATATCTGTGTGTCTAAAAACTAGACTGAAAAAAATTCTTTTTCGGTTAGATACTACTTAATATTGAAGCATTTTGTGGTTACTTCTTGCTCAAAGTTATGCAAAATTTCTCCGTTAAAAGTGCAAATGTTAAATTTGCTTTTCTCCAAATCTCTGTTTCTAAATGTTCGATTTAAAAAATTCTTTTAACGCTGAATACCCTTTACCTTATGGAATAATTTGGCTATACGTGTGCAGTTTTTTGTAGTTCACAGTTTGGTCACTAGGTGGTGTTTGCGACCTCTTGGTTACTGTATATCTGCTTCTAAGAACCCTATTGAAAAATGTCTTTTCTCTAGCTGTATGACATTTCCTACAATAAAGATGGGGAACATTATCCACTTTAAATAATGTACAGCTTTCCTGTAAGAGCGTGTAAATGTCAAAACATTTTTGGCACAGTCTCAGCTTTCTGGAGATGTATTTGAAAAATTATTTGTCCATAGCGTGGCATTCACTATGAAAAAATACTTTTTGCATATTATCAACTTTTTCATTATGCAAAATTATTTTGTTAGGGAGTAGAATTATATCATATTTCCCTCTGATATATTTCTTCTGCTATGAGGAACTTCTTGTGTGCAATTTGACAATTTTTGTAACATACTTTTCATATGCTAATAGGAGTAAGTACAGGGTGCCCACTCTTTTTTAGGTAAAAAAAAATTCTGGAGGCTTGAGGATAAGGTATTATCTTTGTGAATATCTGTTCGTACCAGTGATTTGTTTATATGTCTAGAATAATGGACATGGTGTGTCTTGAAGTAGTGTTCCTGGTCGACTGTGCTCTTGTACATTAGGCTGAGTAACGTGTCAAACTTAAGTAACATTGTGCATGACATTTTTGAACATCAATCGTAATTTTCATAACTTGTACGTTCATACTGCATATTTGTCTCAATCAATATTACCGGCTTTGAAGTCAACTTATTAAAATTGATGATAAACTTTACAAATTCTGTTTATCACTTTGGACTTATTATTGTTGTTTGAGACCACCAGATTAAGTCAGCCTACAGCATTTTCTCATGTGTGTGTCTACTTCCTGGGAATGTTGCGGTTTTTTTTACGATTTTTTGTGTGCACATCTAAAGTGTTTGTTCAACAATGTAATACCAAGGGGTGTTTTCTGGAAACCACTTATATGATTTGATGATCACAACTTGCATATCACATTTTTAATTTGAATGAACGTTGCGCCGATAATTATTATGAAATAGCAAAATATGACCCACCATTTCTGGATTGCATATTGAGTATTTTACTAAACCTCCCACTATTTACATTTGTTCTTATTTTGATTTCTTCAATGCACGGTCCAGGGCTCCTTGAGGGCAATGTGCAAAGAGTTATTTTAATTGTATGCATCATTATTGTGTAAGTTAAAAAAAACAATGCTGTCTTATGCTCGATTTAAAAAATATTAAAATATGTATATCAAGTTAAAATATATATACATTAGACCTTTCGAGTGTACAATAAACTCATCCTCAGATGTAATAGAATGCACAAACACATGCAACAAGGTGTTAGTTATATATATACCATGACAGTCGTGTGTCACAAGTGACATATGTCCAAAAAAAAGAAAAGGGTTTAATGCATGTGCAGAAATAATTGTTCAATTTCTGGAGACTCGGGATGTTTTTCCTAGTCCATTAACTTTTTCCAAGGGAGGGGATAGTACCGGGAAAAGCACCCCGAGTCTCCAGAAATTGAGATTGACCAATTATTTCTGCACATGCGTTAAACCTCTTTCTTGGACATACGTCACTTATGACACGAATGTCATGCTATACACACTATCTACCAACAAGTAATTGGACACCTGTGATAGCAAAGGAAAACGAAGTTTATTCACCTTCAATAGTTAGTGGAGCCTCCACGAGCGGCGATTACAGCTGCGATCCTCCGGGGCATACTCTCAATCAGGCGTTGTACGACGGCTAGCGGTATTTTCTTCAACTCGGCTTGGAGAAGACAGGTCAGTACCTTCACCGATTTCGGACGGTGGGGGCACCCCTTAAGTCGGCGCTCCAACTCGTCCCAGAGGTGCTAGATAGGGTTAAGGTCTGGGCTCTGCGCAGGCCAGTCCATTCGATTAACCCCATTGTCACCATACCAAGCCATGGTGGACCTCGCAACATGACAGGTGGCATTGTCATCTTGAAAGTAACATGGGTCCACCCCGTAAAACTGCCACAGCGTAGGAAGCGCATGGTCATCCAAAATGGTGCAGTAGGTCTCGGCGTTGAGTCTACCAGGAATTGCAACCAAGGGTCCCATGCCATACCAGGAGAAACACCCTCATAGCATAATTCCACTGCCGCCGAACTTCACAGTTGGCACAATACATTCCGGCAGGAGGCGTTCTCCAGGCAGACACCTAACCCAGACCCTGCCATCCGAATGGTAGAGGGTGAACCTTGATTCGTCGCTCCAGAGAACCTGTTTCCACTGTTAAACGGTCCACTGTCGACATTCTTTGCACCACGTTAGCTGAGCAGGGCTATTGGACTTGGTGATCAAAGGTTTGTGGGCGGCAGCATGTCCATGATAACCGAGCAGATGGGCTTCCTTATGGATGGTATTCATCGAAAGAACACTCCCGGATGCCTGTTGAAACTCCTCGCGGATGTGGCCCATCGATTTGGTGCGTTTCTTCCGAATTTCTCTGGCCAGCATCCGTCTGTCTCTAACTCCCAGTTTTGTGGGTCTGCCGGGTTGGGGCACATTCCGATAGTCACCTCTCATCTTCCACTTGCCAATCACATAGGCCACTGTCGATTTTGGGTACTTCAACTCGCTGGATATGTCGTGTATGGATCGGCCATTTCTGTGATACCCGACGATTACACCTTTCTCGAAATCTGAGAGCTCCGACCTGCGTGGCATCTTGCATGCGACTGGTTGTATTGTTGTTTCCCGCACGATATTTAACGGCGGCGGCCGTGACTTGTATCAGGACCGCAGATATCGTCGATTGCAGGGGTGTCCAATTACTTGTTGGTAGATAGTGTATAACTAACACCTTGTTGCTTGTATTTGTGCATTCTATTACATCTGGGGATGAGTTTATTGTAAACTCGAAAGGTCTAATGTGTATATATTTTAACTTGTATTATACACTGAGTGGCCACTTTATTATGACTACCCCCCCCCCTCTGTACTTCGTTGGGCCGTCTTTTGCCTTTAATGCTGCGTCGATTGTTCGTGGCATGGACTCCACGAGATGTTGATAGGCGGTTTGTGGAATCTGAGACCATGCTTGATGAATAGCACTTTCCAGGAGTGTGAGTTTGCAGGTTTGTGGATCCAGCTGTCTGATGGCTCGTTCAACTTCATCCCCCAATTTCTCAATGGGATTGATATCTGGAGATTGTGGGAGCCACCTAAGCAAAGTAAACTTACTGGCATGTTCCTGAAACCAATCCTGTACAATACGAGCACTATGACAGGACGCATTATCTTGTTGAAAGTAGCCATCGCCATTAGGATAAGCCATCCACATGACAGGATGCACTTGGTCCGCAATGATATTTAGATATGATGTGCCAGTCAGACGTTGATCAACACGAATTAAAGGGCCCAAAGCATGGCAGGAAAACATTCCCCAAACCATAATGTTGCCTCCACCAGCTTGAAGGGTTGTAGCAATGCATTTGGGGTCCATGCTTTTGTGCTGTTTCTGCCAAATTCTCACTCAGCCATCGGCATGGTGCAACTGAAAACGTGATTCATCGGACCACATAATTTGTTTCCAATTATCAACTGTCCATTCCTTGTGCTCCTGTGCGAACTGGAGACATTTTCTCTTGTTAACTGCAGACAGCAAAGGTGTTCGAACAAGCCTTCAGCTGCCATATCCCATCCGATGCAGTGTACGGCGAACAGTTCGTGCAGATCATTTGAGGGGATCCTTGATTAAGATGGTCTGTAATTTGCTGCAGTGTTGCCCTTCTGTTGTCTGTTACCAGTCTGGACACTCTCCGTTCCGCCCGAGCAGTCACTAGTCGATGACGACCACACGTTGCACGTAGAGACCCAGTTTTTTGGCTGACAGTCCAGTCTTTAAACACTTGAACAACAGCTGCTCTGGAACATTTCACGAATGCGGCGGTTTCGGTGATACTCGCTCCATGGCTCTGAGCTCCTACATTGATCCCACGTTGAAAGTCCGTCAAATCACATTTTTTTACCCATCTCGTCACCCAAAAATCACTTTTACTACTGTCGTAAGCACTAAGCTTTCCCTTTTTATACTAGCCTCGCCCTCCGGCGGCAACAGCGTGCAGCCATAGCTCATTTGCTTAAAACTGTGAGGTGGTCATAATAAAGTGGCCACTCAGTGTATATTTTTAATATTAAATTTTTTTTTAATCTTGCGTAAGACGGCATTGGTTTTTTTTTTTTTTAACTTAGATCATTTTTAGCTCGAAAATATATCTGGTCGTTATGGTGTATATAATTTCATCATCTCGTGATTTTGATGATCTGCTGCATTCTCATGCCAGCACATCACAGCTGGACTTAGTTAGATGATGGTTGATATACTTCCAGCAAGCATTTACACTGCACTTTGCCAAATCTAAATTTGATGTTACACTGATTACTTAATTCCATTCTGAAAGTTATGACAGTTAGATATTGAACAAAAGATTGGCAGAAAAAGGTAAATTTTTTCTCATTCTGGTATGCATGATTATTTTATATTTGTCTGTACATGATAATTATGATTGCATATTCTTCTTGATATGCCTAATAATTCCCCCACTAAATCCCTCCCCCAGCATTGTTAAAAATTTCAGCTCCCCCCCCCCCCCCAAGGCCAGTCTCGTATCTGCATGATTTCTCGTCAACACGGGGTGAAATGGCGCCATTCATTTCAATCCAGCAGGAATGATGTGGGGAACTGTCATCACACAAAAACAGTGGATGTCCAAGTTCATTGATGACAGAGATCAACACTGCACGTGTGAACAAAATGATTCATAACTGGTAACTTTGCGCCATATTGTGATCGAGCTGGGATTGAGCTATGGAATTGTTCAACATCTTGTGGTGGATGTTTTGCAGTACTCCCAAGGTTTGTGTCAGATGGGTGCCATGTTCATTATCTGTTAATCACAAAGCAGCACGAATGATGACATGTTTGATGTTCCTACAGTGTTACACTGAAGATAGACTGAGCTTGCTTGACTGTATTGTGACTGGAGATGAGAGGTGGCTCCACCACTTCGCTCCCACCAGCAAGATAACTTTTATGCAATGGAAACATGTTGCTTCACTGCCGAGAGGAAGTTTAAAGTAGGACAGTTTGCTGGAAAAATCATGACATCCATTTTCTGGGATTCCTCGTGTGCTTTGGGTGGACTTCTTACTGCATTGAGGCACCATCAACGCTGATCGGTGCTGTGCCATGCTTAAATATTGTATGAGAGCATCCGACAAAATGGACCAGGTCTGCTGAGTGATGGTGTCATTTACCTTCATGATAACTCGAGGCCACACACTGCCAACATCATGCGGCACAAGCTCCACAAATTTCTGGTGGGAGGTGTCGTGGAAGCATCTGGCCTACAGCCTGGGCTCGGCTCTTAGTGACTTTCACCTCTTTCCTTACCTAAAACAGCACCTGTCTGGTACTCACTTCATGTGTGATGATATGAAAACAGCAGCAACAAACTTGGGACATCAGAAAGGACATGAATTCTATCAATCTGGGATGGGTAAGCTGGTCATGCGGTCTGACCAATGTCAGAATTGTCACGGTGATTTCGTCAAGAAATTGTGCTTCTCATGTCCTTTGTCACATCACACAAACACTTCTTGGTTGATGAGTTTTTCTTTCTGCTACTCGAACATGTAACCTTTTTTCTGATCAACTCTCGTACTTCCACAGGTCTGTTGAACCAAGCCTGGTTGATTTGCCATCCAGCATGGTGGTTGATGTTGTGATGTTGCCACCTTGTGTTTTGTAAATTTCCAGGGATTCTTCTAATTTCTGGATAATTGAGTGTGATTGATGCTTGATAACTTTTAAGGAGTTGCAGTTCATTCTGAGGCCAGTTGTATATGCCTATCTAATCCTTTTTTATTTGAAATGTTCCTCATTGCTGCTTCGTGTTCATTAATTCTGGTTGTTAACCTTTGTCCCATTTTTTCTATGCATGATAAACCACAAGAACAGTTTATTTTATAAATGACTCCTGTATTCCAGGAAGGAGTCGTAAGATAAACTTTTGATGTGGTTTACCATACATAGGAGAAGCAGGCTGAAGGTTAACCAGCAGAATTAATTAACACAAAGCAGCAATGAGGAGCATTTCAAATAAAACAGGATTGGATAGGTACATACAACAAACTGGCCTCAAAATGGACTGCAACTCCTTAAAAATTTATCAAGCATCAATTTCACTCAATTATCCAGAAATTAGAAGAATCCCTGGAAATTTACAAGACACAAAATGGCAACATCAATGACCATGCTCGATGGCAAATCCAACCAGGCTTAGTCGCTAGACCTGTGGAAGTAGTGAAACGCAGGAAATTCTGACGATCTAGTGTATCGATCAAAAATTGGAGAGGTAATGTACCTTAATAAATTTATCCTCTGTAATTCCCATTAAGTTTTTCATTACCGGCTTTTTTTTTTTTTTTTTTTTTTGCAGCCATGAAATAGATGCTAGTAAATTTGTAGTTACATTGTGCAATGCAACTAAAAATTTGCTAAATAATGTTCAGAATTATCTGTTTTCTCTGAATTCAAGAAATTTGAAAACAAACCAAGATTAAACACAGAAAAACTTTTTAGATATCCTTAGTGACAACCCTCTACGAAATATCCTTAGTGACAACCCTCTACGAAATATCCTTAGTGACAACCCTCATGTTTTTCGTCAAAAACCAAGGTTAGTGAGTAGTTTACTTGGCACTAATGTTAAATCAGCTAGTGGACAAAATGTTTTGAAAAGAGCAATGCTTTACAAGTACAGGATGTGTAACATTATATTGAATATGAAACAAAATCTTATTTGGATTTACTACCTAGTGTTTCAAAGGGTTTTTTTTTTTTTTATGTACTAAAAATGTGAAATCGTATAGAATTTTGTAACCCAGTTTTTATGATGAAATAAAAATAAAAAGTTAATGCAAAGGTCTAAATAGATATAAGCTTAAGGTAGCAAGTATTCATACTTGAGATTATTGTGTGGATTTGTGGAATCAGCTTTTTTTTTGTCTTCATTCGGGTCATTCTCTAGATCGATGAAGAACTAAAGAGAAATTTTTAAAGGGTAGGGAGTGGTTGTTTTCAATCTGGGGACTGTGTTTCATCTTTCAAAGCTTTCAAAAATGGAAGTTAAATGGAGTGAAGGTTTTTCCATAATCATAATTTCTTTTTTCTCACGATGTTGCCTGTTTTCCAGTATTGTTGTTGAACATCATTTTTTGCATAAATGTTTGCATTTCAGCATGAAACTGGGGGTTGATTTCCAAAAATGGAAGTTAAGATGGTGCGCAGATTTTCCTGTGGTTTTCACGCATGAGATTCTTTCATGGATTTAAACAATTCTGCCATTTCCATTATCATTTTGGGCATTCTTGAGATCAGTGCATGACTGAACAGAAATTTGGGAGGGGGTGGGTGAGTATTTATTTTCCATTTGAGGATGGAATTGTGTCTTTCGGAACTTTCAAAAACAAAAGTTAAAGACATAGCGAAGATTTCTCTCATAATCGATTTTTTTTTTCTTGCACAATGTTCCTTCTGCCCAATATTGTTCTTAAATATCCTTTTATTCCATAAATACTGCATTTCAGCATAAAAATGGGGGGAAAAGTTTCCAAAAACGAAAGTTGGTTGAAGCAACAATTTTTCCCCATAATCATATGTTTTTATTCCCCTGATGTTCTCACTATCCCATGTTGTTGTTAAATGTTCTTTCCCACATAAAGTTCTGCACTTAAGCTTGATAAGGGCAACGAAATTTTTTGAAAATGGAAGTGACAAAGTTTGAAAATTTGTTAGAATCATGTTCAAAAGTATTCATATTCTGAAAGTTACACCATTTATCTAAGAAGGTAGTGAAAGCTTTGAGATCGTGCATTCATGGTCCTAAGGCTAAAAGTTCTTTCATCATGATGTATAAATTAGTCATCTCAGGGAATAAAAGGAAAAAAAAAACAAAAGAAGAAGAAAAGTGGCAATGAAGAAATGGCAGGGAATGATACCTGCAGAAAGAAAAACTATGCAAGGTTTGCTATTTAGCTTCAGAGTCAACAAAAGATGTACTATGGGTCATGGAACTTGCTGAGAAGAAAGCAACACAAGAGAAAAATTGAGCAGATGTTCTAGCAAGTACAAAAAGAAAAAAAAAATGTGTTTGAAGCAAAGTTTTTTAAAACAGTGTTATTTCGTTTTGAATTTAGTAATTTTATATTGTGAATACAGTGATTGTACCAGTTTAATATTTACACAAATAAATTAAAGCTAACAGTTCCATCTTGCTCATGCTGTGTTATATTCACATTTTCTCGCCACACGTTCTGATATTTTGACTTGTTAAAAAGTTCAGCTTTTTTGTTCTTTGGTCAGTCTAGTGTATGTTGTTTTACATTATAAATTATCATAATCTAAAACCCTTTTAGGGTGGGTGGGAGGGGGTGTAGGCATTCAAAATCTTACAAAAGTATTTAACATATCATGTTGTATGTTTAAGGCCATCTGCTAAAAAATATGTAACTGAGATTCCACTGTAATTCTGTAAGTGAGAAGTACTCAGTGTCAGATATATTTTACTACAGGTTGTTTGGAAGTGTTTAAGATTTATTTTATATCTGGAGTATTTGCATACAAAATACCTATATAGTGAGATAGCTTGGGAATGGGACCAAGTTTAAACACTAAATCCACTTATATTTCATATACAGCTTATACAGTGTGATCAAAAAGTATCCAGACTACATTTATTACAAAAAGGACAAGACTTACAGATTTGAAACTTAATCACCTTTGAAGTAGTCCTCTTCCAAAGACACACACTTAGGCCAGCCAGCATTGTTTCCACAAGTCCAAGCATTTTCTGAAGTCATCTTCTGAAATAACAAATAGCTAACTTCATTGCATTCTGTTGTATTTCCTCAATATCTTGAAATCTTTTCCCTTTCAAGTAGTATTTGATTTTGGGAAAGAGGAAAAAGTTGCAGGGAGTGAGATATGGTGAATAGGATGGCTGTCGGACCTGTGCAATGTGGCACTTAGCAAGGAACTGTTGCACAAGTTGTGGTGCCTGGGCAGACGCGTTTTCATGTGGAGTTCCCACTCTCATGTTATGCCGGCCTTTTGTGCCGAACTGCATCCCTCAAAACCCCAAAACTTAACAGTAGTACCCTTGTTGGTTATGTGGCCTGATGAGAGTGTATTCATGATCCACAGTTCTCTCGTAATTGATAAAAAAACAACAACCCAGCATCGTCTTGACATTGCTGTTGCTCTGTTATGCTTTTTTTTGGGGGGGGGGGTCTGGGAGAGTTTGTAGTCTTCCACTGTGAAGAAATAGGCCTTAGTTTCAGGGTCATACCAATAAGCCCATGTTTCATCACCAGTTATATTTTTTAAAAGTTTTCATCATTTTCAGTGTACTCAAGCAAGTCTAGCAGCTGAAACGTGGGCCTGTTTTTGCTCAGTTGAGGGAAGTTTAGGCACAAATTTGACTGAGACTCATCTCGTACCCAAATCATCCGTATGAATTGACTGAACTGAGCTGAAACTAATGTTGAAGTCTTCAGATAACTCATTAATAGTCATTAATAGTGATTTGGCAATTTACTCGCAATGCAAACAGCTCCACATATGTAAGGACAAAGCACTACTGTAAAATAAATAAATAAATAAATAAAAATGCACAAACAGGGGAGATATGACTCATGGCAATTACGTAGTAGGTTCGAAGATCAACTTGTGGCAAACTACTTCCTGCCAGAGTTGTATAAAAATAAAATGTATCTGCTCACACAGCCATTGAAACAGGACATTTGCTGCAAACGTGCAAAGCACAAACCATGATAAGAAATATAATAAGAAAATTCAATTATTTTTACCACAGTACGTATTTTGGTAAAAAAAACAAACCCCTATGTATTTTAATGTAAGTCTGTTTCATAAAACTATGTTGGAATATAATGCCAATATTCACCTTTTCAATGTTCATGTTTTTCAAACTTCTTTTTGGATATGAGACACTAGTTGTTGATATTTTGATTATTTATTATTTAAACTGCTGCTTGTTACTAAATTTATTTACAAATGTTGTCTTCATAGGATTCTTTCAAAAGTTCTTAAAAACTGCAAACATATTATTCCAATGAACACTTGTCTCTTTTGATGAAGTATCTTTTTAAGTTCTGCCTGATGTTGTTCTTTAGATGATCATCTTTTTAAGTTTAATCCAAAAAAAAAAAAAAAAAAAAAAAAGAGTTCATAAGAGTTTTTAGAAAACTGACATAAGTTTCTGGATTCACTGGTCTCATTTTCAAAGATCTGAGTGAAGTCAACAAATGAAGAAAACTTCCTTTTGCTGGATGTCTTGTCTACATTGAGTTAAGTGTCACATCATTGGTCTGCTGACTGACCACTGTTATTTGGTGGTTGTATGGTGAGGTCATGCCTGAAGTGGTGCCATTTGTTGAGATATTGATTATTTTTTATTAATTAGTTTTTTTTTCTTTTTTCTGTCTTGTTCTCTATTTATTAGTAATCTCCAGGGATATGGAAGATCTATGCAAATATGTATTATTACAAACTTTTTGGATGTTTTTTTGGATGAGGATAGCTTCTGAATATCTTATTTTGTCTTCTTTTTTTTGTTGGATTAGATGTTTAATATTGGTAAAATCAGATTCATAATTATTATTATGGCAGTATTGAATCAATGCTGTGCCTTCTTGTTCTTTATTCCAATTTTTTTATATGTTCTAGTCTATATTAAGGCTGTTTTTAGTACTTCCTATGTATGATTTCCGTTCTGTTTTATTGGTTGGGTGTAATGTTGGTATTTTGATATACACCTGCTTTATCTAGAATTGAGGTTTTGTGTTCTTACACTTTGTCCAAAATCATAGCCAAATCTTTTTCATTGGATTCACAATTGTTTGGTTATATGGTAATGAACCACAATATTTTTTAGCATCAATTCTTTTTCTTGGACTTTGTTTTATGTTTAGTTTTATAAATGATTTTCTTTACAATTTTTTTTATCATATCCATAAACTTTAGCTGTTTCAATTATCCACCTTATTTCTTGTTTTCTTGTTTATTTTCGACTTGAGTGTGTAATGCTCTTTTTATATAGTTCTTTATAGTGTTAATTTTTTGTGACCATGGATGGTATGAGTTAGAAGGGATCAGTACTGTGACATAGTTAAGTTTTCTATAAACTTGATATTCTACTGTTTCACACATGAATCAAATCACATCAGAAGACTTGAAAATTTCATCGCAAGAAATTTTCATCAGAAAATTTCATTGACTCAGGATAAGTCTTAGTGAAGAACTGATTCATGGTATGGAACAAAGGAACAGCAGAACAAATAATGTCATAATATAAGATTGAAGAACAGCTAAGGGAGAGACCAAAATTTCTAAAACAACTTACATTGCAAGAAATGTTTAAAAATACTTGAAAAAATCCACTGAACCTCAACCTTTAACTTTTAGAATTTGTGTCTATTCAGCTAGCCCATCTTCACCAGATGTTCCTGATGATATCTTATCAGGCTTATAATTAATAATATAATAACATGCAAGTAATGTTAAATGATTTGTAATTAACGTTAGCTAACCAAACATACCGTTATTTTAAAGGCAGAACAGTATTTTTTTTTTTTTTCTAAAATTTCTTTTTCAGATTTTTTAGGCATTATGTTCCAAATCATGGAAAAACTCATTATTCAGAAAACCTAAAGTCCCAAGGGTTCTGGGTAAAAGATTCCATACTGTATATATAATGTATGTTATTATTACATCAACTGTTCTCTTTTTTTTTTTTACTTTTTTGAATTTCAGCAAAAATTGTACTTTCAATTAGATTAACCCAAAAAGCTTAAAGTTGAGCTTTATGCAATAAAGATTTTATATGGAAACATGAAAATCAGAAATTTTCAATAACACTGTGCTTCACTTTGAGATCTACAGATTGATAGCCATATCAGAAACCTTCAATAAAAATGATTTAATTTTTTTAGTAGATATGAAGAATCGTGTTATGAAGTGAAATAGCATGAATTATAGCAAGTGTTGTATCAAGGTGTAGTAGATGTTGAAATAGTTAATTAGGAAAACATAGGTTCCTTTATCAGTGAATATTGAATGCTCAAATGTGTCTTTAAGAATCCCCAAATCTTTAATTTCATATCTTTTAAAACACTTGCTTAGAGATGAAGCTTTAAGTTTGATGCGGCTGATTTTTGAATCTAAAAGGCTTTTACCAATCCTGTACAAGAAAGCGTGTGCATCATAATACAATTCCCTTTTGTTGTTTCACTTTTTAATTTGAAACAATTATCGTAAGTTGCCCAAGAAAGTTATCTTTCAGCATTCATTCTTAGCTAATGAATTGTGAAACACCATATTTATTATCATATAACATGCACCCTAATTTTAAGAAGGAAGTTTGAGTAAAAGAAACTTAAAATGAGTGACTTGGGAGCTCTGAACTTTTTTAGATAAAACACACTTATTAATATTTATACCATTTATAAGGCAAATAACACTGTTCAACAATGAAATTTTTACAAGAATGGAAGTGGTTTTTTTTATAGACTTTTGGACGCTGAACAAGAAAATAACAGTAAAAATCCTCTTGGTTACGTTTCCGGATTAATTTGATCATTTATATTTAGTATATATTACATATATTTCAATGGGATATCTACTAGGAATAAAATTTAACAAATTCACATACTTTATTTTATATGCGTTGCTGTTTGTCCTGCTGCTTGTAGGAAACGTCCATGTATCTCTCTGGAGCATCCAGCAAAAATCTGCTACATTGCAGCATTCCACTTTCCATTGTATCATTGTTCCATTACAGAAATGCCCTGGTGGAATTGCCCCCCCCCCTCCCCTGCTCATAACTGAAAGCACCACAGTTCGTAGGAAGCGCATCTTGAGTGTCATGTTGCAGCCAAGTTTTTCATAAGCACGTAATAGTTCTTCCACAAGGTCCATGTAATTATCAGCCCTCTTGTTTCCTAAGAACATTGTTAAAACATTCTGAAAACATTGCCAAGCATGTTGCTCATCAGTATTAAAAATACACTCAAACTGTTTGTCTCCCAAGAGCTGGCGTATCTGTGGTCCAATGAATATTCCCTGTTTGATCTTCTCAGTACTTAGTTGTGGGAACTTTTGGCACAAGTATTGAAATGCAAATTCATTCTTGTTCACAGCTTTTACAAATGCCTTTATGAGCCCCGGTTTTATGTGCGATGGTGGTAGAACAATTTTGCTAGCCTTCACCAGAGGTTGGTATGCAACATTTTTTGGGCCAGGCAACAAAGCTGTTCGTCGAGGCTATTCAGTCTGTTTGTAATGTAGATCTCTTGCATGGCAATCCCACTTGCAGATATAGCAACAGTACTTTGTGTACCCTCCTTGCAAGCCAAGCAAAATTGCAATAACTTTGAAATCTGCACATATCATCCATTCATGTTTATTGTAGTTGATGATGCTTAGAACACATTTTAATATGGTATAACTTTCTTTAGCTAAGGCTGCATATGCAACAAGGATAGGCCTTTTGTTATTATTTTATAGTAGTACAGCTTTAAGGCTTGTTTTGGATGCATCTATAAAGAGCTCTCCACTCATCTGGTTTGTACAGAATGTTTAGTTCCTGCATCACACCTTCAACATTTTTGCAGAATGTTATTTCATCTTAACTGCTTAAATAGCCTTCCAGTTGTTTCTGATGATCATGAAAAAAAGACACTCTTGCTGTATCAGCAAGAAGGTTCCACTGTTGCAATTGTGGTGCTAACAGTTCAGCTTTACACTTTGGAAGCTCCAAATCCCTAATGAGATCACTAAGTTCACATTGTGTGATTCTGTGTTGTTCACTGGAGGAAGATGATGGCACATAAATAGGATCCGCGTCACTGGTGGATGGATGAGTTTATATATCAACTGATTCTATAAGTTAATCATCATCGCTATCACTACTTGCCTGAACGTTTACTGGGAAATCAGGAACCGGCAATCCTTCTCCATGGGCCACTGGGCAAATAACAGATGGTATTATAGGGTATTCAATATTTCTCTTCATATTTATTCCTTTCTTCAAAAGAGGTATCATGCAGAAATAGCAATCTGTTGAGTGGTTTGTTGATTCACGCCAAATGGCGGGCACAGCAAAGCGCATTGAGACTTTCTTCCTATGTATTCAAGCATTCAGAGTTGATGAACATGTCGTACAGCACACATGTGGAGCCCAAGATTTGTCTTGGTCTCTCACGTGACACCCAAAATACATGAAATATGCTTTTTTCACTGCTGGAGTCAATGGTCGCTTCCTGGAGCCACAAATCATGTCACCACAAATAAAACAAAAATTATCTGGATTGTTAATGCATTTGCGGGGCATTATCACTGTAGTGAAAACCAACACTCGAACAGAAACAGAATAAAACATGAGTGAAATAAAATTCACTTATTTAAATAAATTCACTAATCAACACTCTAACAGAAACACGTAGTGCGATAAAACTGACGCAGTTTGATACATTCGCTCCCGCGAACAAAAGAAACTGGATGGATCCAGTTCCAACAGCTTCTTTGCTATGATCACGTGATTCATGAGGCAAAGTCTCGTGAATCAACTCACTCGGACCACAATTTAACCTTTGCCGAGCTGACTTGCGAGTGTCGCTGTTATAACATCCCATTGATATATATGTGAAACACAAATGGTCGATTTACTCGGAAATTTGAGCTGAGAAAGTATTTTAACTGTGATTTTCGTGTTGAGCGACCAAAAATCTATAAAGGACGGCTAACATCGTTTTTGTAAAAAAAAAAAAGTTAAAATTTGTGGAGCAGTGATAATACGAAAGAAAAAGCATCAATTGAATGAAAAAACTTGGATATTAGACCTGTTACAAACATTTTAATGAGATTCACTACTGTCTTGGAAACCATTAAACTAGACTTCACAACTGTCTTCAAAATCAAACTCAACACTGCTGCTTTCACTGCTACTGGCTTCATAAATCAGTTCATCTTCTGTACCATCCAAAACATTGCTTATGCCACATTTCTTAAAAGGTTTGATAACAATATCTTGTTTAACTGCATCCCATGTAGTCTTTTACGTCTTTACCCACTGACACACTTTTGAAATGCTATGTCTTTTCATTCGTCCAGAATTTGTAACTTCATATTGTGTTTTTATTATACATGGCATGTATTTATTCCATTCTTCATGCTTAAAGGCTTTGAAAGGCTTGTTAATGGAAACACCTAATGGCTGTAATTGTGATGTATGTCCTCCTGGAATAACTGCTATTTCTGTTTTGCACTTTTGCAATTCTGTCTTTGTTGTTTCTGTAAGATGAGATCTAAATGTGTCCAATACTAATAAGGATGGCTTCTTTAATAAACCACCTGGGCACTTTACCCACACATTTTTAATCCAAAGCTTCATGCCTTCTTTGTCCATTCAACCTTTAGGATGCACATGTTTGCCACTTGGAATTTTTTCTTTTGGAAAAGTTTTTCTTTTAAAACTTAGCAATGGTGGCAGCTTATTTCCATCTGCAGTGCAGGCAAGAACAACAGTGTGATTATTTTTTTCATGCCCTGAAGTTTTGATCGTTACTGTCTTAGCACCTTTTGAGTCCACAGTTTTATTTGTGAAGGAACATTGAAAGTGAGGAGTACTTCATCCATGTTGCCAATTTGACCCATTTCAAAATTTTGTCTTTTCGTTTCTTTAATAATAAACCTATGAAAATGTATTATCTTCTCTTCATAATCGTCCAGCATATGCTGGGCAGTCCTGGTTCATGTTCGCATCCGAAGCTCGTGCATCTTCATAAATCTTTGGCACTGTGATGCTGCTGTCCCTTTAAATCATATATTTGTAACTCTTGCTGATTTTCACTGCTTGAATAATTATCATTTTTGGTGATAAAGCAATGCCAGATTTTCTTTAAGCACTAATTCTTTTACTTGTTCTTCCAATTTTGGCCATTTAGCAATATCACTGCAAAAATTTCATTTTTTTCTTGATAATGTCTTGATTGTTTTCTTAATTTCTTTGCCACTCTTTATTGTGCATTCTGTTGGTGGCTCTCCAAAATGCCTTGCTGCAGCCCTATTTTCATGTTGCTTGGCATATTCCACAACCTTTAACTTGAAACCAGCTGTATATGTTGGAAAGCTCTTTTCTTTATTCCATTAGGGATAGTTTTATGAAACCAAAACAAGTAGTGAATGCAGGCACGAGTTGTTTAACTGAGGGCACTCTGCACGTATGAAAGTAATGAGACAGACAAAAGAACAAGCAAACATGCCAAGTGCTCCACTTTGAGCGGGGTTGCTTTGTTTTCGAGAGCTAATTCCTCTCGCTCTGATCAAGGCTTTAAAACTCTGGTCATTTTAATCTTTTTGTTATTATCCTTATTATTTCAGTGTTTTTAAAAGATTAAATTAAAAATTATTCCAAGTGTATTAAAGTACCCCCCCCCCATTTTTTTTTCTCTTTCTTTAAATGCCATTTTTCGCACTTGCCGTGTTATCAAGGTCAATCTGTTTCACTGCATTTGCGAGTGCATTCGAGCTTGTTGTTTATGGTATTGCAGGGCAGCAGAGAACTGAACAGGTCTAGGCTGATGGAAGTGTTGACTGCGAGAGAAGTGCTATATACAGGGCGGGAAGTTTCGGCAGTGGAGTGTTGAAGTGGACATAGGTAGTTGTTTGCAGTTTTCACTTTAGTGCATTACCTGAACAAGGTAAATTTCTTTTTGTGCATTATGTAGAAATTACTGCATAACCAACATTTCGCAGATTGGCTCGTTTTGAAGCGTTCCAAGAAATCTGAAATGCACGCTTACTGTTCTGTTTGTGACATTGATTTCACTATCGCGCATGATGGTTTAAGCAAATGGAAATGCCATGGTGCATGCCGCCGACATTAGATAATGCTAAAGTAAAGCCATCTAGTCAAACTCTTATATCCTCGTTTATTTCCACGACTGAAGTGTCCTTGTAATTTGTAATACATGCAGAAACGTTGTTCACACAGCTTTAATTATAGAGCATAGTTTGCCCCTTTTTGTGGCAGACCATAACAGGCCTTTGTTTATTAAGATGTTTCCAGATTATGACATTGCTACAAAAAAAAAAAAAAGGTTGTGAGTGGGTAATTTGTAACTAAAGAAGTAGAACTGCTTGTAAACTTGAAAGCAACGTTTATGTTGTAAGTATAAAGATTAAAAAAATGTATGTTGTGTTTTTTGATATGATATGCATTGCTTTTTTTTTTGTAAATACATGAGCATTTGTCCACACGAAAAAATACTCCCCCCCCCCTCCCAGTCTGTGCTATTGCTCTGGACAGCCCCTTTTGAAAGTTGGCAAATCTGAAAAAAAGTTAACATTTGGCAACTTTGGGATGCGTCACACTCTGCAGCAGTATTCGTTTTACCTAAGTTTAAATAAAAAAAGCAGTATATGCATATAACATGCAGGTAGAATTTTAAGGGGAAAACTGTGTTATTCACCAATAA
Source organism: Macrothele yani (assembly GCA_039090855.1). NCBI lineage: Eukaryota > Metazoa > Arthropoda > Arachnida > Araneae > Macrothelidae > Macrothele > Macrothele yani. Next base: position 81,802,196 of record CM077005.1, read on the forward strand.
ATACAGTATATGAAATTAGGGGTTTAAGCTCAGCCAAAGAAAAAGGCCCCAGCTTTTAGAACTGAGATTAAAGGCAAGGGTTAAGCACTCTCTGAAAGAATGGCCTTACTGCAGGATCAAACATTCACTTTGATTGCTTAGTGGTTACAGAGATTTATGTTAGTACTCCTCAGAAGTGCCCCTTGTCCTCCTCAAACCCTTTCTGTTTGTGTCATATCCACGTTCGTGACCTTTTAAACCAGCATTGTGGAGGCCATGTATCACTCTGGACAACATTAATTCTGCCAAAGGGCACACTGAATTTAGCAAACAATTACCTGCTGTCATAGTAAAACTTGTGCCTCACTGCAAGAAAAGTAGCAGTAAATGTAGCGTGAAAGTTTGTTACAACTGCTTAATTTTTTGTAATGAATTGCAGATAAAACTGCTATTTTCATTTTTGCAGTTATGCTACACTACAAACTACAATAAATGTAGAACAATGTTATGCTATAAAGTTGTTTTTAAAATACTCTGGCATTTGTTTACAAACCTACTCTGCCTTCTAACTGCGATATATATGGTCTGTAATAATATTATATTATACATCTCAGTTGTGGATCAAAAGCTACCATGTGTGGAAAGCATGAAAACTTTATGCTCTTCCATTAATTCGTGTATACAGTGTGTTTCAAAAATGTTTGGCCATACTTTGGGAATTTTTCTTCCACAAATTGTAATGAAAAAAAAATCATATAGCACCTGAGATTCTTTGTGACAGGAATGTACAGGGTGTCAGTAAAGTTGCGCATCAGCCACCTAATGGACAGAAGGAAACTTGTAGTAAGTAGAGCCAATGAGGCTGGTGTAAGGTTCAGAGGGCCAATACCATCTGCTAGACTTCAGCACCCACAGTAGCAAATTCACAAACTTAGCTCACTGAATTTCCAAAATATGAGAGAGCAAAAATGTCAATTCCAAAGTTGAAGAGCATCATTTGTTTGTTACATGTTGGTCATAAACAAAAGTCAACGGACAGATGTAGTCTGTACACTGAGGAGGCAGAAATACCAAAGGGCATTTCTAAGTTTTTGGTGCAATATCATTTGATTGTTGTCTAAAGATGACAGATGACAGCATCCCTAAGTACAAGGTAGCATACATTGTGACACTGGAATCAACCTCCCCTCCCCTCGTTTATATGAAATTGTGGTTGCAACATCTGAGTGGATGGAATTGTAACTGATGAAAGCAGCTCTGCAGTTTCATGTAAATCAGGGAAGTGAGGATTCAGTGTCATCACAGTGTGTTCTCTCCTCTGTTTAAGTGTCCTTCCATTTCTAGAGAGCAATCCTTGAATACTTCTGCCTCCTCAGTGTACATCTAAAATTCTTTCATTGACCTAAACTTTTTATTACCTATTGTAACAAACAAATGATGCTCTCTTGTGTTGCAATTGACATTTTTGCTCCATCATGTTTTCAGAGTTTGGGGAGCTAAGTTGATGAATTTGCAGCTAGGGACTCTGACATTGAGCTGTAGGATGGGCTCACTGGCACTACACTACACCAACCCCTTTAGTTCCATGTCGTTATGGGCCTCTGTTTAGCTGTGAAGTGGCTGCTGCTCAACTTTACAAACACCCTGTGTATTGCCGTAAGAAAGTGTTTCTGGCCTTAGGTTTATGACCCCCCCCCCCATCAGAATTGGCAGTGAATTAGGTTCTTGAAGTTTGGCCAAACATTTTAGAAATACTCTGCATTTTGAAAGATTTGAACTTAGTAATTTGCTGATGAAATGTACAATATATTTGTTTTCCAGAATTTTGAGCAGATGTATTTCTTTCCAGTCAAAGACGGCGATACGGTAAAACATTACCGTATCAGGCAGTTGGATGAAGGTGGTTTTTTCATTGCACGGAGAACCACATTTCGTACTCTGCAAGAGCTTGTTGAGCATTACACTAAGGATGCAGATGGTTTATGTGTTAATCTGAGAAAACCATGTGTTCAGGTATACTTGTTTCAGCACTTGCTTTTATTATACCACTTGTGTGCTATATGTAAATGGTGGATTTAGTAACTTTATGGGGCATTTTTTTCCATCCTATTTCTAGTGAATATATGCTGTTTGTTGAATATATTTCCTTCCGTGATTTTTATTAATTTTACTTAAAAGCCTTAATCTTTGCTCACAAATAGTACACAGTGTTTCGTTGCAGTATTCAAAAGATGTAACTTCAGTATCGGAAGCTTTTATTTTAAAGGAAAGGCAGTTCTCTGAATTACATTATCTACTCACGTCAGAGGGCTATATTTACCCCAAGAATAACATGAACAGTAAAAAATTAACGTTTATACGTTAATATAGTAATACTTTGAGCCACATAAAAATTATGCTCGATTTAGCATACAGCTTTGTTCTGATTTGAGTAGATAATGTAATATGTCACGAAACTGGTAATTAATTTGCAATGACTGAAATTAGTTATTCATGGTGGTGTACCCTATTGGAATGAAAATGGCGTCACGCTTGGGGAAACAATCAGCTAGGATATTTAGTAAAAAATATGCTCGATTTAGCAAAGAGCTTTGTGCTGATTTGAGTAGATAATGTAATATGTCACAAAACTGGTGATTATTTTGCAATGACTGAAATTAGTTATTCATGGTGGTGTACCCTATTGGAATGAAAATGACGTCACGCTTGGTGAAACAATCAGCTAGGATATTTAGACAACATCGTGTTAAATTGGGCAAAGAGGTTGAGCATCTTAATTTTCTTACCACTTGTAAGGCTAATGGCCTAATACCAAGGTTCTTGGAAATTAAAAATAAAAGATATAGTCACAGCGACAAAAATATAATAAGCAATTGCGAAGTCAAGAGAATTAAGGTCATTTATTCGAGAGAAACAGAAGAAAGTCTACCACCTAAGTACCAGATGTTATAACTTGTACAATGATTATATCAGTAAAGAAAATAATGAAGATATATTAAGAGTTGAGTTAATCAAAATATTCACCACCGTAGATAGGCAGATACAGCTTTGTAAAGGCAAACATTTAAAGAAAATCGAAAGATTGATGGATAATAAATTTAAAACAATCAAAGAAAATAGAGGCGTAGCGAGTGGTCAACGGTACGTCAATAAATCAAGTGTTAAACTGACAAATTTACAACAGATATCGTTAAACCAAGGTATAAAGTTTGCATACCCACAGGTAATGCCTAGAACACAAGATATTATACCGCCTATGGAGGAGGTCATCAAGAAATTGCCTATTTGGAAGAGGAATCCGGTCCATTTTAAACTTATGAGGACTATTTGTAAAATATATGATAAACCGAATAACCAGCGCATAAAATATGAACGTGATGCATTAATGGAGTTAAAGAATAATACTGCAGTCAAGTGCATTGAGGCTGATAAAGCTAAACAGATAGTCGTATTGGATTACGAAGTGTACAACGACAAGATGATGACAGACAGCTATAGATAATTTGAAAGCTATTGAAGTTACGAAGGATCCCACTGAATCAATTCTGTGACAGTTGGCAAAACTTAAACCATTCTCAATTACCTGAAGACATAAAAAGAAGAGCGATACCACCAGATGGGGCCAATATTTCATATTTATTCGGAAAACTGAAGACACATAAAGACGAAAACCTTGTCCGGCCCATTGTTAACAGATGTACGGCCCCAACCATCAACTTAGAACGGGCATTGTTCAAATATTTGAAACATTTATTCAATTAACATGTGTACACAGTTAGGAATTCAATGCAAGTGATTGAGAGGGTTAGGAAAGTGAGGACAACCAATTTTACAATGTTGAGCTGGATGTAGAGTCACTATATCCAAGCACTTCTACTGAAACAGCAATTCAAATGATTGATAGTAGGTTAAGAATGTTAAAAATGATTGATACTGAAAGAAATAGCATCATATCATCATTAAAGTCCATCAGCCAAAATAATTATTTTAAATATAATAAAACTATCTTTAGACAACAGTTCGGCACCCCAATGAGTTCACAAAGGGTATTTTCATTGGATAACACTCCCTTACCTTTAATTTTTCTAAGATACGTGGATGACATACTCATCTTCTAGAGTCACTCTGAAAAGGATCTAAATAAATTCATACAAATGTACAATAGTTATTATCCTACTATAAAGTTACTGTCGAAAAAGAAATTGATAACAAACTCAACTTCCTTGATATCACTTTATTTCGTAACAGTAATAAGAACTGCATAGAAACGTCAGTGTACAGGAAAGATAACATATATTCCGGCGATCATTTCCTATGGGTCTTCACATCCATGGAGATATAAAACAGCAGCCTTTGTATTTTTCATTAGAAGAGCCATTAATATGTCATCTTCGAAAGAGGCTGAAGCAAATGAGATTAAATGGATTGAATCGATTGCCCAAGAGTTTGGATATAATAAACGCTTGGTAAGATCAATGTATGCAAATGTTAAAGACGAAATGAAGAATAAGAAACCAGCAATTATGGAAACTGAAAATGAATGTTTTATAAAATTTCCATACTTACCACCCGTGAGTGATATCCTTAAAAAGGAGTGTGTTGATCACAATATTTAGTTGGCAGAGACAGTAATTGACAATGGGAAATTACTGACTGCCAATAAAACTTCCATCTTGGAAAGTTCAGGTATATATTCTATTCCAATGATTAACCAAATGAAATCATATATAGGCAGCACCAAAAGCCGATTACAATGCAGGTTGAACGAACATATTTCAAATGAGTGCAAAGAGGAGATGAAAACGTCTCTGATGCAGTATTGTTCTGAAAATAATTTTTCACCAGACTGATCAAATATCAAATTAATAACATCACATAGAAAATACGACCAGCAGTTTATTTCAGAAGCAGTTGTAATCGAAAAAAACGAAAAATAGGAGGAATTGTAACAATAATGTACCAGTTGAATTACTGTACACCTGGAAGTACTTGATAGAAATTGAAGAGAAAATGAAGAAAAGTTATTATAATAAAAAAAAAAGAAGAAAATACAGAATGACAGAATAAAAGACCCAGAAGAAAATAAGTCCTTGATCTCACCATAGATGGCGCCATGAGTGTTGTGTTCTTGTGATCCCAGGATACTTTGCGCTTAGAAGACCAAGGGTGTGGCCTCCATGTCTGATGAGTTCGCCGTTGATGTGTGCACGTTCATACGATGAAGAAGCACTGTTGGGAGTACCACTGATGATAGCATGAAACTTGCTTAAACAGGTCTGGTGATGTGGTTTGACGACTGTGGCTGTCCATCTGCTGCCGCCTCGGTGGCGCAGTGGTCTAAGGCGCTGGCCTCTGATCATTCGTCCGTAAGGGGTCCGGGTTCGAATCCTGGTCAGGCATGGATGTTGTGTTTGTCTTACGGCACTGGCTCTCTCCCTTCCCTGGAACCAGTGACCCTAAATTAGGGACGGGCGACTGCTTATAGCCCATTGAGTTGCTCACGGTGGTCGTTAAAACCTCCAATCAAAAAAAAAAAAAAAAAAACTGTCCATCTGCTTTTAATTCATTTTAATCTTGGTTCCATTTTATATTGTTAGGTCTTTGTTTGTCTTGTGGTCGTTTGTAGTGTCTCGTTTTAATTCTGACTTCGTTCAGTGGAACCGCTTATTGTATCACACATATGATTTCACCACCAGCATTCCTGGATATTGAAATAAAGAGGAATATTTGACTAGGCCTACATTGAGCATTGGCCGTGGATGTTTTTTGGGGCATACTCGTCGACATCAAAGGTAGAGCACTTTTCTATATATATGTAATTCATAGTGAGCTGCTTGGTATTTCTATATGAATACCTTTTATGTGTCAATATGAATAACTTTTACGATTCATACAATGTTCAGTGTATGTCAATATGAATAACTTTTGCGGCACATTATATGTTGGACGTCACGTCAGAGGGCTATATTTACACCAAGAATAACGTGATGAACAGTAAACGTTTAACGTTTATACAGTAATACAGTTCTCTGAAGACTTCAAATTTCTGCCTGGTAGATTCTGTGAGGAAGACAGAGCTGGATTTACCATGTGCTTGTCACAGGACTGATTTGTGACTTAAGTTAATTAAGGTCATTCATTAAACAACAAATAATTCAGAGTGGTCTGCAGTAAAAATTCCAGCTGGATGTAGTGATGGTAACTAACTGTCTTCAGATTTTTGTATTAGTAGTAGAAAAAACTCTACTTTGGAAATTTTCAAAATTTGTCCATGTTTTCTTTTAAAGTGAACAATGATTTTAATTTAATGTTTTGTGTCTGTTGTTTCATTAAGAATGATTGATTTCATAAATTGATTTTTTCACAAAATGTGTATTTAGTGAATGTAGTATGCAGAAGGTGAAGCTCTTCAAGAGTGCTACATGATTTCTCATTACCAATGCAGTGTCAGAATCAGAAATAAATTTTCTATAGGCCCAGGGGACCATTCAAATTTCCAAATCAGTCTGCCAAAAATGCCCACTGGTCCGTGCAAAAAAACAAAACAAAAAATTACCTGGGTACACATTAACAGTGTATGTAAAAAATAACTAATCAATTGACTGGAGCTGTATACTGCAAATTTAGAACAGAATGTGCACACGCACTCATGCAAATAGTACTAATAAATAAACCACAAAACATGCTATGCAGTGGCAGAAATTAAAAAACAAAAAAAACTCACTAATTTCCAGGACCACTATGTAACAAAAGTTGGTAGTTCACTCATTTTTACTGGTCCAGAAATGGCACAAATATCAATATATGTTGTATGCACATGGTGCTAATATCCTGGATGGTCCTCTGGTTATAAGGATACTGATCGGAAGCAGTATCCACTATTAGTTCACTTCATACAGCACACTGATTATGAAGCACTTTGCAACATACCAAAAGCCACCTTCACGGAATACCTTCCTTCAAGCACGAAAGGCAGGAATTTTTCCCACGTGGACAGAAAGAAAGATGGGTAAAGCCAGAGCATAAATGGTTCTTCAATCTCCAGTTGGAAAACCTTTTTAATAAGGATTTCCAACAGGAGATTGAAGAACCATTTATCCTCTGGCTTTTACCCATCTTTCTTTCTGTCCACGTGGGAAAAATCCATACATACCCTACCCTGGGGTTCATTACTTGTTCAAAAAAGTGATGCTGTCTTGATCTACATATTTTGGCTAGGACACCTCGGTTTTCTACGGTCCAAAATTTTAATCAAATTTAAGTATGTTTTCCAATTTCGATATTCAGTTTTTGAGTAGTAAATATCTGAATTTCCAAAAATCCATAGTGAAACGTGGATTATTTCAAATAACTGCCATAACAAAACCTTGGATATTTTGAAATCTGATTCAATTCTTTGTGAACTTACAAATTCCAAAATAAACTTAAAAAAAAAAAAAACTTAGTGACCACCCGGACGAGTAACATAAATTTTTCAGTGGTCCGATGAAATTTTTGCTAGCCAATGGCCAGTGGACCACTGGGCAATTCGAATGCTGCAATGTATTTGGCTTTAATACTAACGATATGAAATGTTTGCTGACAACATGCTATGGAATTTTTATGACAAAAGTTATTAAAATGTCCAGTTTGTCATAAGCAGACTGGAACCAACAGCTCATGTTTGCATTACAAAAAAAATTTCATAATCTGTCAAAGAATAGTTAAACATTGTCATAGTGGAAATTAAGAGGACAGAAAATAAATTGTACAGTCTCGTGAATAGGTTTCCGTTTCAAGTGATCCGATGAAAAAACCTTACCCTCTTGAATTTTTATCAAATTTGGTTTGTCTAATAGTAAAAAAAAAAATCCATTTTTTTTTTTCATTTTCATCTGCAGTAATTAAGTTACAGTTCTTTGTAAAAAATCTGGTGAAATACAATTACAAAATAAATTATTACTGAGACTAGAAATGAGATAGGAGGCTGGGGTAAAAACAATTTTGTAGCTTATTTTATATGCTTTCATCTGATATGTAACATGACTAATTTCAAGGTCATGTTATAAAAATTTTGAAAATAATTCACACAAATATATGTTTCAGCATCATTTGTTGAAAGTTTCATCATAGGATCATGCTTTTGTCATTTTAAAAAATATGCAGTCATCACATTATTGTGACCACCTTCTACTTTTGACGTCAACCGTGCATAGCCAATGAAAGAACGCACGCATCATGAGCTGGCATGGAGGGTATATAACGTGTGCTGTAGGCAGTCTGAAAACATATCACTAGTTGCTGTCATGGATAAAAGGTGCAACTTATCAGATTTGCAAAAAGGGATGATTATCGGCTTTCGGGCCAAGGGTGGCAGTATTTCTAAAACAGCGCAGTTTGTGAACTGTTCGCATGCTACTGTGATTAAAGTGTATCGTGATTGGAGAAATAGCACCATTGTGAATAAGCGATGTGGAAATTGCGGAGCACCACGTGCCATTGATGTGAAAGGTGAACGTCGGCTTCAAAGGTGTGTGAAGGCCAATCGGCATGCTACAGTGGAGCAACTTACTGGCCAAATAAACCAGGGCGTACCAGAAGTGTGTCTAAAACAACAGTTCAGCGAACCCTCCTGCATATGGGGCTCCGATGCAGACGGATGGTCACTGCACCTATGCTAACAAAGTTGCATCGGCAAAAAAGGCTTATATTTGCACTGCATTATCGGAATTGCACCTCCACTGATTGGCAAAGGATTGCCTTCTCCAATGAGTTGCGCTTTCTGCTTTATCGAACAGATGGACATGGCTTTTGGGCTTGAAAATGGGGCCATGCGAGCCCCGAAAGTGCTAGCTATGTAAATAGGTTTTTAAAATTGTAAATAAATTGAGTTTTATTCGGCAGTTTTAGGGATTTGTTTTAACTTATCGTACTACAGACAGCAAACTTAATGTTCCTCATTTTCATCTATCAAGTACGAAATCTTCATATTCAGATGGACATTGGCGTATAAGGCAAAAAACATAGGAAAACAAACACACTTCAACCATTGCTAGCAAAACACAAGCTAGTGGGGGCAGCATTATGGTCTGGGGAATGTTTTCGTGGCATTCTTTAGGTCCACTCGTACCTGTGGGTGGCACTATGGACCGAATTCATTGTGAATCCATCCTTGCAGACCATGTACACCCATACATGCTGACTGTCTTCCCTGGGGCAGATGGGATCTTCCAGCACGACAATGCGACATATCACACATCTAGAAATGTTCAAAAGTGGTTGGAAGAGCACTATAAAGACTTCAAAGTACTTCCCTAGCCCCAAATTCCTCAGGGACCACTTCGATCATGTTGTTCGCTCTATGGTTCCTCCACATGCACCCTCCAGCAACTGTCAGATGCACTGCAGTCAGCATGGCTCCACATACCTGTGAACACCTTCCAGCACCTTATTGAGTCGCTCCCAGCCCGTCTAGCAGCTGTTCATGCTGCACATGGTGGTTACTCTGGATATTAGCTGGTGGTCACAATAATGTGACTCAACCGTGTACATGCAAAGGAAAGACAATTTGGATGTGAAAGGAAAATAAAAACATACATACATATCACTAAGCTGTTCTCTGTCTGAGATTCAGAGGTTGGCTTTAAAAAGAAATAGAAACTACCAGATAATTTTTACTTACTGTTGCCGTGTCAAACTTCTCCATTTACAGCGATCTTGACATACAACTCGGACTTCACTGACATCCATTACACGTCATACACAAGATCTTCTATACTTCATACTCACAATTTTTTTCTAATACAGACACTTCTGAATCTGATCCTCCCATTACTTCATTGGCCTTTCTCTGCCTTTCCTTCCTGCCACTTGGGCTAAAAAGATTTTCTTAGTAAGCATCTCGCCACTCATTCTTTCAACATGGCCAAACCACCGAAGTATATTAGTCTCCACATTGCTAACACCATGTGGCTTCACATCACACAACTGCAACACATCTTCATTACTCACACAATCAGAAAATCAGAACGTGGCTTGCCCCCCCCCGCCCCCGTAAGTAATGCATTTCTCCAGCACACAAATGCTTTCTATGTTTCTTCTGTAGTATCCAGGTTTCACTGCCATACATCAGAGTAGGAACAATTACACTTTCATTCACAGCCATGTGGAACTCTCTTGAGAACCCATCATTCCTGTGAAAACCTCCCAAAACAGCCATGACTTTCAATGAAAAATTCACTCTCCTACTAATTTCACCATCCAATTTGTTCTCTCTGTCAAACATGCTTCCTAAGTACACAAACTCACTCACCTGGTCAATCACTGTGCCATTTAGCTTACATTACATTGCATTCAGTGCTACCAGTTCCTTTCTCAAAAACTATAATTTTGGTTTTCCCTTATTTATACTCAGTTTGAATTTCATGCAAACTTCGTAGATCCAGGACAACAAACTCTGCAACTCACTTTTGCTCTCTGCCAACAAGACAATGACATCAGCATACAGCAATCTGCACACACGGATATCACCAAGACATAAACCAGTATTATCTATTTTTGGCATCATGCATCCATAAATATATTAAACAGCCATGGTGACATTACACAACCTTGTCTGACTCCAGCACCAATAGAAAACCATTTTGATAAAACACCATTCATTCGTGCACAGGCTCTACTGCCAGCATACGCAGCGTTTACACTAAGTAGATTTCCAATAACACCATATTCATTCAGTACCTTCCACAAAAGTGTCCTATTTACTCAGTCATAAGCTTTCTTTAAATCTATGAAGGCAGCAAAACTTTCTTACCAACAGCCAGATACTTTTCAATCATCATGCATACTTCAAAAATTTGGGTAGTGCAGCCTTTGCCAGGCAATAAAACCTCTCTGAAAATCCCACACTTTCTCTGATGTAAGACTGTACTTTTTCAATAACGACCTTACCAAACACTTTCCTTGGCACACTCGATAGGCTAATATCACGAGAGTTCTTGCAGTCAGTCTGATTACCTTTCCCTTATACAAGGGAACAATGATAGCATCCTTCCAATCCCGAGCGACCATTCCTAACTCCCAGCACAACTGGCAAATTTCAGTTAACCAATCAATTACAGAGTCACCACCATATTTCAACATCACGGCAGTTATGCCATCAACTCCCAGAACCTTTCCATTCTGAAGAGATTTTAGAGCTTTACACACCTTTTCTGTTGAGATCCCTCCTGTGCTTCCATCCTTCACTGTGACATCATCTGTCTCAGAATCATCTTTACTTTCCTGATCTAATAACTCACAGAAGTATTCACCCCATCTTTCACTTAACTCATTGGGCTCCCATATGATTTTCCCAACCCTGTTCTTAACACAACTTACAACTTTGTTTCCCCTATTTTTCCTGTCTCATGTACTTTCAGGAAATCTTCCTATCTTTCCAAAAAGCTAATTCATATTTTCCACCTTCTCCTTCCTGTCTTTTGCTTTACTCTGGCAAACCAGCTTAGCGGCTTCATGCTTCTTAGAGCAATATTCATCCACAGAAACTACCTTGCAATATCCCCAAATAGGCTTCCTTCTTTCTCTTTACTGCCTCTTCAATTTCACTATTCTACCAAGCATCACCTCTATTGTTACCCACTGTTGTGGTGCCACAGACCTCTACAGTAGCAGTAACAACACAGTTCTTAAAACATTTCCACTTCTTTTCTACATCCCTCTCGCATGACTTCAGCTCCTTCAGTCATTCTCTGAGTACGTCAGAGTAGTGCTGATGATTTTCAGGGAACCTTTCAACCTTTATTCTTTCCATCCTGGCCCACTTCCTATTCATTTTCCTCCAACCAACATTCAGTTTCACTCATGACACTACTAAGTAATGATCAGAGCCAACATCCGCACCTCTCATCACACGAGTGTCAACAACTAAGTGTTTCAGATGCTAATCGTAGACAACAAAATCTATTGCACTCTTTTGACCAAGAGTATAATTTTCCCAAGAATATATGAGGATATACTTGTGGTTGAAAAACATATTAGATACACACAAACCAGTCTCAATGCAGTGTTCAATTAATCTTTCACCATTATCATTCACACAAGGATTATTAAACTTACCCAGTAAACATTGTCAGGAATTGCATTCTGCACATCTACTCTAGCATTGAAATCCCCTGCTATTATAACTTTTTCTTTAGCACCAAACTGGCTCAAAATAGCTTTTAGCTCATTCCAGATATCTTCCTTCCTATCAGAAGGTTCCAAGTCACAAGGAGCATGCACTACAAACAGTTACTACTCTCTGAAGTTTTACTTTCAAACGAATCCAAAGAATTCTCTTATTATGCAACTATAGTGAATCAAGTTGTTCATCTTTTCACTTAAAATCACATCTACACCAGCCTGTCCTCTCACATTATCCAATACTCCAGACCACACACTCACCGTTCCATTCAATTCTATCCCAATTTCCTTCTTTTTGGTTTCACTTGCACACAGCACATCCAATCTGTACTTATTCATCTCAAGTGCTATTGCACTAGCATGCTAAAATATGTTAACTCAAGGTAGGAAAGGAGCTTAGGAAAACAACAGTACATAATAGTATTGTTCCTGTGTGACTAAGCAGACTGTAGTCATGTCTGTACAAGTAGACAATGAATCAGCACCAAGATGCACATCTGAGTATTTCATATTGAAACCTGCATAGCTTGCTGCTTGTAGGGTGGGGACTCTTAGCCAGCACTCAGTTGTATCTTGGTTCTCCTACAGTGAATGTGCACTGCAGAGTTGGTTTTAGCGTTGGTATCGCCCAGTGCAGCCAAATTTGTTTGACACCCCCACCCAGTTTTTGAGTGTATGCATGGGTGGAGCGGTCTGCCATATTAATTTTTTTTTTTTACTTTAAATCAAAATGGGGTGTTGTGGAAAAGGTGCGCTATCAAATTAACATGCTGAATATTTAATATCTTTGAAAAATACTAATATTTAATACTTCAGCACCATTAAACATTTTAAGAAAGCCCAGAAACATCGTATTTTTCCTGGTTTTTTTTACTTTCATTTCATTTTTCATTTTAGTTGTTACAGACATGGTTATTACATAATCATAAATATATAACACATACTATATTTTTGTAACAACAGGGAATGAGGAGGGGGCCTGATGTGCCCTCTTCTCCCACAGCATCAAAATTTTCATGAAAATAAAAAAATTCAAAAAAACATAAACAAGTCAAGTCCACACAGTATCAAACACAGCTAGGGTGGTACTATCAATTAATAAAGGTAATAGTACATTATGAGCTTTTGGTCAGTAAGAAATGCCTGAGTTTTCCTTTAAATATATTAATATTATTAAGTGATACAATGTCAGTAAGAAATGTATTCCATAATGCAGGACCAGTATAATTTACAAATGATCTAAATCGTTCTGTTAGTGGAAACATGGGGATTAGTGTTGTTTTTTGTCTCGTGGAGTAATCATGACTATTAGTACTTATTGTAATTAAATCTTGGTAGTAACCATTTTTAATTCTCAAAAATATTAGTTTACCTATACTATAGATATGCAATTGTTGAATAGTTAGTATATTAAAATCATTTGGACTGAGTCTAACCTGAAAGACTGTATTTGAAAATTGAGTATTTTGTAGTTTAAATTGTAATAGTCTTATGAATCTATTTTGTAACGACTGAAGTTTTTTCATATTTTATAAGGTAGTCGATCCCCAAACAGATATACAACAGATTAGATAAGACTGAATTAAAGTGTAGTATAATAAAATCGGGATGCAAGGTCAGGTGATGCGTAACATCACAGCCTCTCCTTGACAAATGTCAACCCCGCCTTCTCGTGGTGCATCCTGTTCCCACTAAAGGGGCTCTGACGACCGCCCATAGCGGTATACCTATACCATCGGGATCAGAGGAAATTCTATCCCACACTCGCCAACCCGCTTGGCCAGCGTGGTGAGTTATGGCCAAACCCTCCAAAATGATTCCACAACTTAAATCTTGGCCCTCAGTCTCCGGCAGCTGGAATGTACCTGGCCAAGGCAGCGGCCAGTGCGACATGAAGGCAGAGGGTGCTAAGAATCCCCGGAGGACCGGACTAGGCTGCCATCTGATGCTGACCTTGGCTACTTACAATGGACGCTCCCTATCTTCTGATTCAAGGCTTCTTGAATTGGAAGAGGAACTACAAAGGATCAAGTGGGACATCGTGGGGCTAAGTGAGGTAAGGAGAAAAGGAGAAGATCTCATCGAACTGAAAAGTGGACACCTCTTCTACTATCGTGGGACAGATACTGGCAGAACTAGTGGTGTTGGATTTATAATAAACAAGAAACTGAAGGATAAAGTTGTAGAAGTTGAAAGTTCCTCTGACAGAGCTGCACGACTTGTTATCCAACTCTCGAAAAGATACCAGGCTCAGATTATTCAAACTTATGCACCCACCACAAGTCATCCTGAAGAAGAAATTGAAGAATTTTATGAGGAAATTTGTCATCTAAATAATAAAGGTAAGCAGCACTTGAAAATAATTATGGGAGATTTCAATGCAAAAATAGGGCAACGGCAACAGAATGAAACTTCAGTAGGTAAATTCGGTCATGGCAACAGAAACCAGCGTGGAAATACTCTCGTTGAGTTTGCAGAGGCAGAAGGGTTTTTCATCTTGAACTCCTTCTTCAAGAAAAAGCCACACAGGAAATGGACATGGAGACATCCAAATGGGACCACAAGTGAAATTGATTTTATTATGTGTAACAAAAAATTCGTCATAGAAGACTGCAGTGTGCTAAACAAGTTCAACACAGGTAGTGACCATAGATTGGTGAGATGTAAGATGCACCTCGACACTAAACTTGAACGTGGCAAGCTCATAAGACAAACAAAATCTATTGACATAACCAACCTTAAAAAACACCATAATACCTTCAAGTTAGAACTGAAGAACAGGTTCTCTGCTTTAGAAGGCCTAACATCGGAAGAAGTGGACATCTCTGAAGTTAACAGAAAAGTAACCAAAGCTCTTATGGAAACAGCAACAAAATTAGCTGGGTCTAAGAACAAGTTGCATGTGAACAAATTATCAGGAAAAACCAAAATGTTGATGCAAAAAAGAAGAGAGATGAGGACAACTAAAGAAGATGTGACTTCCAAAGTGGAATATATAGAGCTATGCAAGACAGTAAGAAAAAGTATCACTGAAGACGTAAGGAAATTCAACTGTGAACTAGTGAGGAAAGCAATTGAAAACAACCAAAGCCTAAAGATAGCAAAGGGGCATCTCAGTAAGGGAAGAAAACAGATTATGGCACTGAGAAAAGAAGATGGTTCTGTAACAAGAAATAGAGGCGAAATTTTGACAAGAGTGAAAGATTTCTACTCCAAATTATATGAAAGGGATGATATATGCACTCCAGACATCATGAAAGATACCAGTACCAGAGTTCCTCCAGTCCTTCCAGCAGAAGTTGCACATGCAATCAAGAACATGAAGCGAGGAAAAGCTCCAGGAGAAGATGGAATTACTGTAGACATCATACAAGAAGCAAGTGGAGAAATCGAAACAGTACTCGCCCAAATTTTCACTCGATGCCTTAATGAAGGAAAGATTCCTGAGGATTGGAACACCGCTACAATGATCCTGCTACATAAGAAAGGTGACATTGAGGATCTCGGAAACTACAGACCTATCAGCCTCCTATCAGTAGTTTATAAAATCTTCACTAAAGTTCTTTCACACCGCTTGAAGGTAGCACTAGACATGGCTCAACCGAGAGAACAAGCTGGATTCATTAGTGGCTACAGCACAATAGATCATATCCACGTGCTGAGAGAACTAATTGAAAGAGCGAGGGAATATGAACTTCCATTGTGCATGGCTTTTATCGATTATGAAAAAGCCTTTGATTCGGTGAAACCATCAGCAGTTACAATGGCCCTGAAAACCTGCGGTATTGAAGATGCATACATTAATATTATTAATAACATCTATGAAAATGCAAGTGCAAAGATTAGGCTGTTTGAAAATACAACACACGTAAAAATTGGAAAGGGAGTGAGACAAGGTGACACCATATCTCCGAAGCTCTTTAATGCCACATTGGAGGGTGTTTTTCAGTCGCTGAGCTGGGAAAACAAGGGGATAAAGATTAATGGAGATTATCTAACCCACCTTCGTTTTGCTGATGACGTAGTCATTTTTGCAACTACCCCATCAGAGCTGCAGAGTATGATCCAGGAACTTGCTGACAAGAGTAAAGAAGTGGGATTAAAAATGAACTTTCAGAAGACAAAAGTGATGTTCAATGCTTTTACAAGAAATGAAGATTTATCGATTGATGGAGAAAAGCTGGAGATAACAGACACGTACGTTTATCTTGGACAGCAGATATCAAGTGAGGGTCACATTGATGAAGAAATTAATCGGCGTACAAAACTTGCCTGGAGAGCTTTTGGAAGAAACAGCATAATTTTCAAGAGCAATATGCCATTATGTCTTAAAAGAAAAGTGTTTGATCAATGCATCCTTCCAGTGCTTACGTATGGTGCAGAGACGTGGACCTTAACTAAAAGAGACATACAAAGGCTGCAGACAACTCAAAGAAGCATGGAGAGGTGCATGCTTGGTGTAACCAGGAGAGATAAGAAGAGGAACTCGTGGATCCGAAAAATGACAAGAGTGGAAGACATCATGATCAGAGTTAAATCCCTGAAATGGCAATGGGCTGGACATACTGCCAGAAGGACAGATCATCGATGGACAGCCGAAATTTTAGATTGGATTCCAAGGGACAGGAAAAGACCCAGAAGAAGACCACATAGGAGATGGGTGGATGAAATTCGAAAGTATGCAGGGGTGACATGGAGGAGACTGGCACAAGACAGACCGTTGTGGAGGAAACTTGGGGAGACCTTCGTCCAGCAGTGGATTGATAATGGTTGACAATGATGATGATGATGATAATAAAATCATTAGTTTTGGGGTTAAATTGGCCACTGCACTACTAATAACCCCTATATTTCTTCAGATCTTATTAGAAAGGTAGTGAATATGTGAATTCAATTTTAAATCTTGCGGAATAATGATACCAAGATAGTTATGACTTTGAACAACTTCTGTAGATGATCCGAGTAAATTAATATGCTGAATTAAGGAGGTGGGGGTTGACGTACTTTAAAAAATCATTACTTTTGTTTTGTTAATATTAATAGCCAGATCATTTTTAGTTAACCAATTAGTGATAGATGTGAAACGGACTTGTAGTTGTCACACCAATGTCTCAACATCATTTCCATGTACTAATATGGTTGCATCATCTGCATATAAAATAATATCTGAATTGTGTAAACAGGTACAGAAGTCATTAATATAAATATTAAATAATAATGGAGCAAGTACCGACCCCTGAAGGACTCCTGAAATGGCTGATTGTAAGTTAGATCTGGTATGTTCAATTTCTGTATATTGCTGGCGACCAGTGAGATAGTTTATAAATAGATTATGTAATGTACCCCGAATACCAATTGCATACAATTTTGATAATGATAAGTTATGATTTAAAGTATCAAATGCGTTTGATAAATCAATGAAAAGTCCCAATGTAAATTTATTATTAATAGAATTAGATTGAATTTTATCTTTTAAGTGTAAAAGGGCGATTTCTGTTGAGAAATTTGGTAAAAAGCCAAATTGATTTTTATGCAAAATTTTGTATTTTTCAATATAAGCAAATAATCTAACAAATAGTAATTTTTCAAAAATTTTAGCAAATATGGATAATTTAGCTATAGGCCGATAGTTATTAATATCTGTCAGAGAACCCTTTTTAAAGACGGGTAATTTTTACAATTTTTAACGAATCTGGGAAAATACCTGTAGCTAGAATGGAATTAAAAATGTTTAATAGGGGAGTAACAATGTAAAAAGTTATAGTTTAAAAAAATTTGGGAAGAATATCATCTGGACCTGGTCCTGTATTTATGTTAATATTCTGCAGCTGGTAGATTAATTCGGTTCTAGTAATTTCCAAACTATGCATTGAATTTAAGGTGCATGAATAGGAGAAATCAGGTAATTGTTGATCATTTAGCTTAGGAAGTTGTTGTATTATACGTTGTGGTGATACAAAAAAATGATTATTAAATTGATTTGCAATTTCAGTTTGATCAGTAATTTCGATGTTACCCTGAGTGAGGTGAATCAGTCTTTGGTACATTCCTACGACCTAATATGTTTAAGTGCTTCCAGGTTACTTTTGGATTATTTTTAGAAAAAATATGGAAATAATCTTTTTAATTTTCTAATGTAGGAGTTAAGATTATTTCTAATTGTTTTAAAAATACTATAATCAATCTGTGACCTTGATTTTAAGAATTTTGTGAACAGTTTATTATTTTTTTTATTTATCTGATTAAGGACAGTGCCTTGTTAGCCAAGGTTTCCACTCTTCTTTGGATTTAGATGTGGATCTTTTAAATGGAAAAGCCTTATTGTACAATCTCTTCAAAGTTATTTCAAATAAATTATAAGCCACATCAGGATTAGGAATTTGCATTATTTCATCCCAGTTGGTATCTTGTACTAGTTTTATGAATGGATTCATATTATTCTCATTAATAATTTGAGTGAAAGTATTTTTTGGTCTAGAGGCTTGTACATCACTATATGTGCAAATTAAGAAAATTGGTAGATGATCACTGAAATGAAAATTAAGAATACCCGTTAAAATTGTCCAATGGTATATTTGTTATGCATAGATCCAAAATTGAGGCCGTATATTGAGTTATTCTTGTAGTTGAAAGAATGGTGTTATAAAATCGTGCAGTAGCAATTGCAGAAATGAATTCTCGTGGGTATGAAAGGTTTTGTGACAGATCAACATTAAAGCCTCCAAGTAACAGTCCTTTTTTTCTTTGTAAAATGTATATAAGTAAGTATATCAGTAAATTTTTCAATAAATAAAGAAGGGTTCACTGTTGGTGGGCGATAGCAGGCTGAAATTTTATTATATTGATCTTCAATTGTAATAATTTCAATATCAGAATTAATAAATGTCAATTCTTCAATTTGGGTGTAGTCCAAATTATTTGTTTTTACAAAAATTGCAATTCCTCCTCCTCCTGTAGAGACTGTCCTATTTTTATTAAAAGTCTGATAGAGTGGGAGATGTAGACAATAGTCTTCAAAAGGAAACCATGTTTCCAAAATGCAAATTATATCTATTTGATAATTTAGTAGTTTAACTAATGCCTCTAGATCAGATATCTTATTGACTAATGATCTGGCATTAAGATGAATAATATTTAGAGAATTTTTAGGGTTATTAGATATTGTATCATTAAAATGCTGTACTGAATAATAATTAATAGCCATATATCAATGCACCCCAAGCAGTTTTGTAAGATTAAGTCACCTCCCGTAAGCACTATTTGAGAATCCCACAATATGGTGACCACCCCTGCACCAATTAATAAATCATTGACCTTATCTCCTTATATCTATATATTATTCTGGCAAAAAAAAAAATCTAACACTTAGTTATTGCTGAATAACATAATATCTTTCAAGTACCATGTAAACATAGACTTTTTCCAATAGTTATAATCAGTGGCATACAAGAACTCAATAAAAAAATATGTACATATTAATAACCTCATTACACAGTACAAATTCTATATTTCCCTCAATCAACAATTCTGTAGTATAATCAAGTAATAAACCAAACAATGAAGGGAATATAATAAAATAGTGTAGTAATAATAAGGGACCGTGTACAATTCATTTTTATCAGTTACCATGCCATAATTCCAGTAGCTAAACATATTCAGTGACTGGATAGAAGAATGTCATTGAGCAACTCTCATGACATAGTCCCTATATGTAATAGATATAGGGACTCAAATAGTCCCTATATGTAATACAAATTCCCCATCTCTTCCCAGTGATCAACAAATCTTTAAATTAATGAATGGAGTATAATAGTAAACAATAATAGTAATAAACCAAATACAATTCAAGTTTCTCAGTTCCCATACCAAAATTCCAATAGATATGCTCACATAACAGGGGAGGAATATGTAATTAGGAACTCCAATGACAGACAAAACTATATGTATCAATAACCTCTATACACAGTATGAATTCCCTGATACTTCCCAGTGATCAGCAGCCCTATACAGCAGTCAAATGTAATAAACTAAGAAAAGGAGGGAATCCAGAAATATAAAACAATAATAGCCAGCAAAATACAGTTCAAATTTCCAATTACCATACTAAAATTCCAATAATTATAAAGATTTGACAAGTAGGTAAATCCCTGAGCTCCCATGCCCAAATTCCAGTGATTAAACAGAGTCAATGACTGTGATGGAATCTGCCATCAATCAACTCCAATAACATGCAAATATAAGATAGAAGTTAGGTTCAAGTAAATAACCTCTATACACCTTATAATTTCTTCTTTTCTTCCGAATAAAAACAATAATTAAGTATGATGGTCTAATGTAATAAACCAAGAATTGATAAGGAAATGATACTATAAACTAATAGCATCCAAACAAATATAAGTCAGATTTCTTTGTTGTCATATCAGAATTCCAGCAAAAATGCACAAGTAATGGCTAGATGAAAATAGGTCATCAAACATCTCCAATGACCTGCAGAAATTACTTAAATATTATATAAGTTGATTATCTCTACACACAGTACAAAAGCAATTCTGTGCAATAGTCCAATGCAGCAAATCAAGAGATGAAAGGAATAAAATAGAGTAGAATAATAATAACAAACCATATACAGTTTCATTTGTCAGTTCCCATACCAAAGTCATACGACAGTAGAATCAGTGGAAGTAGATGGTAAACCAAACTCAATCAGATCATGTATAGAAATTATCTTTTTTCTTGGTGATGAGTAATTTTTCCTGACATAGATATGTCCATTATTAACCCAAATGGATTCCACTAATCCCTGATGTAGCAGCCTTCTAGCTTGCCAGAATAATTCCTTATATGGAGGAGTAAGTTTTAATTTATAAATACACAAGCTTTGGGCAAAATACTATTAAAATCACAGTTGTATATAATGGATTTCTTCCTATCAAGCCAGCTATCTCTTGAAGTTCTGGACAAAACCTGAACAAGCACATTAGCATTAGGTTTTTAGAAAGAATCTGATTTTAAGGGATATGTAATGTCAATATCCTGTAAATTGAAATTGTGTACATCAAATGCTTCTGTCAATGTACTCATAATTTCTGAGTTCTTTTTCATCTTGTATACAAGTCAAATCAAGACCATGAAATTCCAGATTTTTAAGTAAATATTGCGCCAATTCATTAAAGTCACATTGTAATTTATTCAATTCAAGTTTTTTGTACTCCATCTGTTGCAAGAGATTATCTTGTGTAATCCTTAACCCTTCATTTTCTTTCCTAAATGACTCCAGTTGTTCCAACATTGAATCATAGTTTGTCGACATATATTCTATAGATGCCTTACATTCCGTCAGTTCTCTCTTCAATTCCAAAATAGGTTCCAATTTTTTGTTTATATCATCCAAGGCCTGTCTTAGATCATTTCTAATTTTTAGGTTTGTAGAGTCAATCTTTTCATTGATATTTTGTAGTGATTTCAAAATTAGTTCCATGTTAACTGGATTAGTAGAACGATTCAAACATGGACTACTCCCTAATATATTCAATATATTTTGTTTACTTCTTGTGGTCATAATGTAACACCCGAAAAGATAAATATATATATGTAAGGTCAGGTGATGCGTAACATCACAGCCTCTCCTTGACAAATGTCAACCCCGCCTTCTCGTGGTACATCCTGTTCCCACTAAAGGGGCTCTGACGACCGCCAATAGCGGTATAACTATACCATCAGGATTAGAGGAAATGCTATCCCACACTCACCAACCCGCTTGGCCAGCGTGGTGAGTTATGGCCAAACCCCTCCAAAATGACTCCACAACTTAAATCTTGGCCCTCAGTCTCCGGCAGCTGGAATGTACCTGGCCAAGGCAGCGGCCAGTGCGACATGAAGGCAGAGGGTGCTAAGAATCCCCGGAGGACCGGACTAGGCTGCCATCTGATGCTGACCTTAGCTACGTATAACGGACGCTCCCTATCTTCTGATTCAAGGCTTCTTGAATTGGAAGAGGAACTACAAAGGATCAAGTGGGACATCGTCGGGCTAAGTGAGGTAAGGAGAAAAGGAGAAGATCTCATTGAACTGAAAAGTGGACATCTCTTCTACTATCGTGGGACAGATACTGGCAGAACTAGTGGTGTTGGATTTATAATAAACAAGAAACTGAAGGATAAAGTTGTAGAAGTTGAAAGTTCCTCTGACAGAGCTGCACGACTCGTTATCCAACTCTCGAGAAGATACCAGGCTCAGATTATTCAAACTTATGCACCCACCACAAGTCATGCTGAAGAAGAAATTGAAGAATTTTATGAGGAAATTCGTGATTTAAATAATAAAGGTAAGCAGCACTTGAAGATAATTATGGGAGATTTCAATGCAAAAATAGGGCAACGACAACAGAATGAAACTTCAGTAGGTAAATTCGGTCACGGCAACAGAAACCAGCGTGGAAATACTCTCGTAGAGTTTGCAGAGGCAGAAGGGTTTTTCATCTTGAACTCCTTTTTCAAGAAAAAGCCACACAGGAAATGGACATGGAGACATCCAAATGGAACGACAAGTGAAATTGATTTTATTATGTGTAACAAAAAATTCGTCATAGAAGACTGCAGTGTGCTAAACAAGTTCAACACAGGCAGTGACCATAGATTGGTGAGATGTAAGATGCACCTCAACACTAAACTCGAACGTAGCAAGCTCATAAGACAAACAAAATGTATTGACATAACCAACCTTAAAAAACACCATAATACCTTCAAATTGGAACTGAAGAACAGATTCTCTGCTTTAGAAGGCCTAACATCGGAAGAAGTGGATATTTCTGAAGTTAACAGAAAAGTAACCAAAGCTCTTATGGAAACAGCAACAAAATTAGCTGGGTCTAAGAACAAATTGCATGTGAACAAATTATCAGGAAAAACCAAAATGTTGATGCAAAAAAGAAGAGTGATGAGGACAACTAAAGAAGATGTGACTTCCAAAGTGGAATACATAGAGCTATGCAAGACAGTACGAAAAAGTATCACTGAAGACGTAAGGAAATTCAACTGTGAACTAGTAAGGAAAGCAATTGAAAACAACCAAAGCCTAAAGATAGCAAAGGGACATCTCAGTAAGGGGAAAAAACAGATTATGGCACTGAGAAAAGAAGATGGTTCTGTAACAAGAAATAGAGGCGAAATTTTGACAAGAGTGAAAGATTTCTACTCCAAATTATATGAAAGGGATGATACATGTACTCCAGATATCATGAAAGGTACCAATACCAGAGTTCTTCCAGTCCTTCCAGCAGAAGTTGCACATGCAATCAAGAACATGAAGCGGGGAAAAGCTCCAGGAGAAGATGGAATTACTGTAGACATCATACAAGAAGCAAGTGGAGAAATCGAAACAGTACTCGCCCAAATTTTCACTCGATGCCTTAATGAAGGGAAAATTCCTGAGGATTGGAACAACGCTACAATGATCTTGCTACATAAAAAAGGTGACATTGAGGATCTCAGGAACTACAGACCTATCAGCCTCCTATCAGTGGTTTATAAAATCTTCACTAAAGTTCTTTCACACCGCTTGAAGGTGACACTGGACGTGGCTCAACCGAGAGCACAAGCTGGATTCAGGAGTGGCTACAGCACAATAGATCATATCCACGTACTGAGAGAACTAATTGAAAGAGCGAGGGAATATGAACTTCCATTGTGCATGGCTTTTATCGATTATGAAAAAGCCTTTGATTCGGTGAAACCATCAGCAGTTGCAATGGCTCTGAAATCCTGCGGTATTGAAGATGCATACATTAATATTATTAATAACATCTATGAAAATGCAAGTGCAAAGATTTGGCTGTTTGAGAATACAGCACACATAAAAGTTAGAAAGGGAGTGAGACAAGGTGACCCCATATCTCCCAAGCTCTTTAATGCCAAATTGGAAAATGTCTTTCAATCACTGAACTGGGAAAACATAGGGATAAAGATTAATGGAGATTATCTAACCCACCTTCGTTTTGCTGATGACATAGTCATTTTTGCAACTACCCCATCAAAGCTACAGAGTATGATCCAGGAACTTGCTGACAAGAGTAAAGAAGTGGGATTAAAAATGAACTTTCAGAAGACAAAAGTGATGTACAATGCTTTTACAAGAAATGAAGATTTATCGATTGATGGAGAAAAGCTGGAGATAACAGACACGTACGTTTATCTTGGACAGCAGATATCAAGGGAGGGTCACATTGGTGAAGAAATTAATCGGCGTACAAAACTTGCCTGGAGAGCTTTTGGAAGAAACATCATAATTTTCAAGAGCAATATGTCATTATGTCTTAAAAGAAAAGTGTTTGATCAATGCATCCTTCCAGTGCTTACGTATGGTGCAGAGACGTGGACCTTAGCTAAAAGAGACATACAAAGGCTGCAGACAACCCAAAGAAGCATGGAGAGGTGCATGCTTGGTGTAACCAGGAGAGATAAGAAGAGGAACACGTGGATCCGAAAAATGACAAGAGTGGAAGACATCATGATCAGAGTTAAATCCCTGAAATGGCAATGGGCTGGACATGCTGCCAGAAGAACAGACCATCGATGGACAGCCGGAATTTTAGATTGGATTCCAAGGGACAGGAAAAGACCCAGAAGAAGACCACATGGAAGATGGGTGGATGAAATTCGAAAGTATGCGGGAGTGACATGGAGGAGACTGGCACAAGACAGACTGTTGTGGAGGAAACTTGGGGAGACCTTCGTCCAGCAGTGGATTGATAATGGTTGACAATGATGATGATGATGATGATATATATATATATGTATATCAGTCAATTATTAGCTTGTGGATGTCACACCAGAGGGCAGCACACTGGCACCTTATTCAAGAATTTTGTATTCTACTATTTCTTCAGGTTCAGTCGCAATAAATTAAATAAATATGAACATGTAGACAAAAAATTATTTTACGTACTACATTCCAAGGCAAAAAATAATGATTTCACTAGCATCGAGTACCTGTCTTCTAGATTGAATCGGTAAAAGGACTCCAAAGACTGAAGATTTCACACATATGAAGCGCCTCGATACAACTATAGTTTTGAAGTTTAATTCAGCCTTTCCAATGATGCTGTTAATTCAATCTACAAATCAATGTGCAACAAGATATCTAACACCACATATTAGTAATAATATTTGGTCGTATATCTTTTTCGTGATATAAATACGGAGCCGGGGGAAGCTCAACCCTTACTCTACAACATACTTTTAAAAATATCAAATTATTGTTAATATCAATTTAAATGAATGAATTTTCTTCATTTATCACTACCAAACAACAATTCCCCGTTATTTAAACAGATTACAAAGTTTTACATTACGTAACCATTGAGAGTTTTGATGCACACCATGCTTTTCATGATGTCAGGAATGTCGAATGACCGACCAGAAAACCTGCCCTGCAACACACGATCAGCTTTGGTTGGTTTGGCATTCATGAGGTCAGTAACATCGGCACGATCAGCTCTGGTTGGTTTGGCATTCATGAGGTCAGTAACATCGGCACGATCAGCTCTGGTTGGTTTGGCATTCATGAGGTCAGTAACATCGGCACGATCAGCTCTGATTGGTTTGGCATTCATGACGTCAGTAACATGCATGCTTTATTACATATTAAACTTTAGGAATAGTCAGATTTGTAAGATCTTTCGGCTGCAGCTATTATTGTGCGGGTTCCTGTATGGGTTCATCCGACACGTAATATTTGCAACCACTGCGAGGTGTCAAAACTCTAGTGGATTGTGGTTCTGAGATTCCCTGATTTAGGGCTGATGCAGCTTCAGGATCCATTGACTGGGTGTTGTGATTCACACAGCAGATTTTTCTTTGGGAGTCAAAGGGTCTGCCATGTGCCACAATGTTTTTAGACCGTCTAGAATTTAAAACATATGTTAAAGAATTGCTGAGTCCCTGTTGTAGTAAATATTTTTTCCATGCATCCAGGGTTGAGGACACAATTTGCAACCAAAGGAACACTCATGTTAATGTATTAGACAAATTAACATGTAAAGCAATTTATTGGTCTGGTTTTGGCAAATAATAAGGATAAACACACATAGTATATTAGGACCCTTTTACTCTTAACCTTAAGAATGTGAGAAGGTAAGTTGTCATATATATATATTAAACTTAGTCACCTATTGATCATATATATATATAACACTTTGCTAAAAAGACATACAGTAATAGCAATAATTATACCAACATTTCTGATAGGAACTATCACATGCTCATTGACTGCTCACTTATTAAACCTTATTAATTTTAGAGGAAAACTTCAGTATGCACTGATCGCTAATACACTGATATTTTGAGGGGACACCAAAAAGAAAGAATAGGATGGAATTCCTACCTTAACATCTAAATCTGGCCTGGAGACCCCACTGCAGCTGTGGCCTCATCTGGGGTATGGAGTCTTGTGGTTACACACAATTCTAGTTCTTTCAGTGATATTGGTTATGGCACATAGGTAGTTGTGTCTTAGGTAAAGTCCCATCCTTCAGAAGGTCCTAGTTTGCACGTCCGGTGGTTGCCTCAGCTAGGCGTTGCGGTCTGTCACTCTTCCTTCCCGCAGCAGCAACAATTTGTGTGGGCCCTCATCGTCCTTAGCAGGGTCCCTTCCCTTGGAAACCTCGGTGGTTGTCTTCCATCCAAGTCACGGGAAACTGTACGCAGTTTTTGGTAGCTTCAGTCCTACCTCCTCATATTGCAGCAACTAAATTCCCGGTACTCTGTGTCATCATGGCAGTGACAAAGTTTTGGGCCACAGAAAATGCAGGCGAAGTGCCAAGCTTTTACATGGCAGCGCCTAGGTGACAGTCAAGAAGGAATGTAACAAGTGTTCAAGTGAATAAAAAAGTGACAAGTGTTTCTCTTCTCTTCTCGAAATTTTCAACAACTCTCCCAGGATACACTCACTAGACCTCAAAATTATCCAATCCCAAGCCAGGGAATGCAGGCCTCCCCTGAATTAAATCTCCAAGTCTAATTTTTTACTGGTTGGAAAATTAACATAAGATTCATCTATTTGCTAGGGGGTCAAAATGGGTATCCAATCCAGTGCAAATTCTCAAACAATTGCCATGCTGGGA
The DNA here is from genome assembly GCA_039090855.1 of Macrothele yani. Lineage (NCBI taxonomy): Eukaryota > Metazoa > Arthropoda > Arachnida > Araneae > Macrothelidae > Macrothele > Macrothele yani. Next base: position 81,829,455 of record CM077005.1, read on the forward strand.
AAAATCCCTTAAGTTGCGTTAGTCTGTGTGATATAAGACATCATGCCATAAATCCGGGTGCAATAAAAGTGCTACTTTCGATTCCAGTTAGTCTACTGATCGCGAACTCCTTGCAGATGCACAGACTAGCTGACACTTTGATGACCGCCATAATACACTCTTACAAAGCCGATCCATTGTTGGTGACGCCGACGCTTTCTCTTCTTCTTACACTATGCATTGCTCACGCGGGTTCCCATAGCGCTACTCAACTACCCAATGGGGGGGGGGGGGGGAGAAAAGAATCATTAGAAATTAAAGCTAATGGCAAAAAAAAAAAAAAAAAAGGAAAATGTACAGATAAGACATACTCTTTCCACAAAAATTCATTACCCAGATTAAAAAATGAATAAATAAATTCGGAAATTGGTTTTTCACCTGTATGTGCAGCCTGGCGGTCGTGAGCGCTGTCGCACAGCATCAGCCTTGTTCACACTAAAAACAAAAACTCACGTGGTTGGCATCATCCAAATTGCAAGAGTTTTTATCGAAAAGAATTTCAATGCTTTCGCTGTAGCGTAATGAAAATTTGTTTGAAAAGGGTACAATCCCAGTTTGTAGAGGCAGAGGTATCTTCAATAGTCAGAAGAGAAAGTGCAGAAGTCATAAGATTTTTTCTGCCATCTCTTTTATGTTCCAAAATTCTGCAATTTATTGTGCGAAAGGTAGTACCAATATAACATTTTTCGCCTGAAGAAGTAGACACAGGGATAAGGTATGCCCCAGGATGGTCTAAATAGGATCAAGAGGATCTCTGTCTTTAGATATTAATTGGATGGTATTGGGAGGAGGATTTATAGCAAGCTTGTGACCAGAACTTTTGAAAAGTTTGACAAGTTTGTAAGAACAAGAATGATGCTAGGGGATTGAACCAATAAAGGAAAAGGACGGTCTCTGTAGAGAAGAAAGGTGACAGAAAAATTGACAAATTTTTTGAATTTTTTTTACTATTCCGAGGGGAAACTAATGGTTTGTCGCAATTTCTTGGATGATTTCATATTCTTTTTGTAATGAGTGGGGTTCATTGCAAATGACATTGGTGTGGTGAATGAGTGATTTTAGAGCAGCAAGCTTATAGGAAAGGGATGTATAAGAGTAAAACAGGATGATGTTTTTGGAAGAGGTGGGTTTCTTGTAGACAGATGTATGGAGTTTGTTATTGATTCTAGTTATTTGTACATCCAAGAAATTAATACAGTTATTGCTTTCATGATTGAAAGTGAAATTAATGGTGGGGAATTTTCTAGAGACAGAAGAGATGAGATTGTGAAAGTCTTTTAGGTCACGAGGCCAGATTATAAAGATATCATTCACATAACGAATCCAAAGTTTGGGTTGGAAGGGAGAGGATTTTACAATGCTATTTTCAATGTTTTGCATGAATAATATGTTATATTGGTAGTGCCTTTCGTACAATAAACTGCAGAATTTTGGAACATAAAAGAGATGGCAGAAAAAAATCTTATGACTTCTGCACTTTCTCTTCTGACTATTGAAGATACCTCTGCCCCTCCAAACTGGGATTGTACCAAAAGGACTGCACCCTTTTCAAACAAATTTTCATTATGCTACAGAGAAAGCATTGAAATTCTCTTCAATAAAAACTCTTGCAATTTGGACAGACCCTTCAGTATTCCGATAATTTGGAAATCTCTACTGGCAACAGCTAAAGAAACGATGTCAACCACATGAGTGCTTGCTTTTAGTGTGAACAAGGCTGATGCTGGAGCCAAAAGATCTTACAAATCTGACTGTTCCTAAAGTTTAATACGTAATAAAACATACGTGGAATTTTCTGCATTATTGATTACATCAATAATAGACATATATGCATAATATCTAAGGTATTATTTACCTGATATCAGCCAAGTATTTTGCATGTTGTTGCTCCATGAGGCACGTGCTCCCAGCCCGAGAGAGGTCAATTTGTTACGAGTTTTTTTTGGTTAGTTAAAAATTTTTTATAAATGAAACAATTAGGTTATATTATTATCAGTTCACATTCATTCATTTGCACAATCAAACGTTTAAAATTTACTATTAATTAAAAGATTGTATTAGAAAAAGTTATACTCATCGGGTCGGGAGAAGTCTCTCAAGAGGCTCTTCATTACGACGAACGCTTTTGGCACACCTGGAGTGCCATCATTATTGGGCCTTCTACACCTAAACGAGGGTTTTCTCGTGTGTGTAGCCACTGGAGTTGCATGCCGGGAAACGAAGGGAAAGTTTTGCGGCCTGTGTATGTGTTATGTGATTGTTTCTCATATGTCACCATAAGTACAATTTTTTCCCTTTTGAGCTATTGTTATTTATTTGTAGAAACAGGTGGTTTTTTTTTTAGTCCTTTATTAAATGGTGTGACTTTTTGTAATGTTTATGGATTTTTTCGCTTTTTATAAGTGACTTCCAGGCTGTATCCAGGATGGTGGGGTCTTGTAAGTTGCATATTTTATCTTTTTTTTTTTTGTTCAATTGTAACACTTTCAGAAGTCCTTAATTCTTTTTCGTTTGTGTGGGTGGTTTGTAATTTAATATTTTCAAGATCAGGATATTGTTTATGATTAATGCAGTGTTGAATGAGTGCAGTTTTTTCTTCTTTTTTGTTCCAGTTTTATATCATCATCATCATCATTGTCAACCATTATCAATCCACTGCTGGACAAAGGTCTCCCCAAGTTTCCTCCACAACGGTCTGTCTTGTGCCAGTCTCCTCCATGTCACTCCCGCATATTTACGAATTTCATCCACCCATCTCCCATGTGGTCTTTTTCTGGGTCTTTTCCTGTCCCTTGGAATCCAATCTAAAATTTCGGCTGTCCATCTATGGTCTGTCCTTCTGGCAGTATGTCCAGCCCATTGCCATTTCAGGGATTTAACCCTGATCATGATGTCTTCCACTCTCGTCATTTTTCGGATCCACGAGTTCCTCTTCTTATCTCTCCTGGTTATACCAAGCATGCACCTCTCCATGCTTCTTTGAGTTGTCTGCAGCCTTTGTATGTCTCTTTTAGTTAAGGTCCACGTCTCTGCACCATACGTAAGCACTGGAAGGATGCATTGATCAAACACTTTTCTTTTAAGACATAATGGCATATTGCTCTTGAAAATTATGCTGTTTCTTCCAAAAGCTCTCCAGGCAAGTTTTGTACGCCGATTAATTTCTTCATCAATGTGACCCTCACTTGATATCTGCTGTCCAAGATAAACATACGCATCTGTTATCTCCAGTTTTTCTCCATCAATCGATAAATCTTCATTTCTTGTAAAAGCATTGAACATCACTTTTGTCTTCTGAAAGTTCATTTTTAATCCCACTTGTTTACTCTTGTCAGCAAGTTCCTGGATCATACTCTGCAGCTCTGATGGGGTAGTTGCAAAAATGACTACGTCATCAGCAAAACGAAGGTGGGTTAGATAATCTCCATTAATCTTTCCCTTTGTTTTCCCAGTTCAGTGATTGAAAGACATTTTCCAATGTGGCATTAAAGAGCTTCGGAGATATGGTGTCACCTTGTCTCACTCCCTTTCCAATTTTTATGTGTGTTGTATTTTCAAACAGCCGAATCTTTGCACTTGCATTTTCATAGATGTTATTAATAATATTAATGTATGCATCTTGAATACCGCAGGATTTCAAAGCCATTGTGACTGCTGATGGTTTCACCGAATCAAAGGCATTTGTCAATAAAAGCTATGCATAATGGAAGTTCATATTCCCTCGCCCTTTCAATTAGTTCTCTCAGTACGTGGATATGATCTATAATGCTGTAGCCACTCCTGAATCCAGCTTGTGCTCTCGGTTGAGCCATGTCCAGTGTTACCTTCAAGCGGTGTGAAAGAACTTTAGTGAAGATTTTATAAACCACTGATAGGAGGCTGATAGGTCTGTAGTTCCTGAGATCCTCAATGTCACCTTTTTTATGTAGCAGGATCATTGTAGCATTGTTCCAATCCTCAGGAATCTTCCCTTCATTAAGGCATCGAGTGAAAATTTGGGCGAGTACTGTTTCGATTTCTCCACTTGCTTCTTGTATGATGTCTATAGTAATTCCATCTTCTCCTGGAGCTTTCCCCCGCTTCATGTTCTTGATTGCATGAGCAACTTCTGCTGGGAGGACTGGAAGAACTCTGGTACCTTTCATGATGTCTGGAGTACATGTATCATCCCTTTCATATAATTTGGAGTAGAAATCTTTCACTCTTGTCAAAATTTCGCCTCTATTTCTTGTTATAGAACCATCTTCTTTTCTCAGAGCCATAATCTGTTTTCTTCCCTTACTGAGATGTCCCTTTGCTATCTTAAGGCTTTGCTTGTTTTCAATTGCTTTCCTCACTAGCTCACAGTTGAATTTCCTTACGTCTTCAGTGATACTTTTTCGTGTTGTCTTGCATAGCTCTATATATTCCACTTTGGAAGTCACATCTTCTTTAGTTGTCCTCATCTCTCTTCTTTTTTGCATCAACATTTTGGTTTTTCCTGATAATTTGTTCACATGCAACTTGTTCTTAGACCCAGCTAATTTTGTTGCTGTTTCCATTAGAGCTTTGGTTACTTTTCTGTTAACTTCCGAAATATCCCCTTCTTCCGATGTTAGGCCTTCTAAAGCAGAGAATCTGTTCTTCAGTTCCAACTTGAAAGTATTATGGTGTTTTTTTAGGTTGGTTATGTCAATACATTTTGTTTGTCTTATGAGCTTGCCACGTTCCAGTTTAGTGTTGAGGTGCATCTTACATCTCACCAATCTATGGTCACTACCTGTGTTGAACTTGTTCAGCACACTGCAGTCTTCGATGACGAATTTTTTGTTACACATAATAAAATCAATTTCACTTGTCGTTCCAATTGGATGTCTCCATGTCCATTTCCTGTGTGGCTTTTTCTTGAAAAAGGAGTTCAAGATGAAAAATCCTTCTGCCTCTGCAAACTCAACGAGAGTATTTCCACGCTGGTTTCTGTTGCCGTGACCGAATTTACCTACGGAAGTTTCATTCTGTTGCCGTTGCCCTATTTTTGCATTGAAATCTCCCATAATTATCTTCAAGTGCTGCTTACCTTTATTATTTAGATGACGAATTTCCTCATAAAATTCTTCAATTTCTTCTTCAGGATGACTTGTGGTGGGTGCATAAGTTTGAATAATCTGAGCCTGGTATCTTCTCGATAGTTGGATAACGAGTCGTGCAGCTCTGTCAGAGGAACTTTCAACTTCTACCACTTTATCCTTCAGTTTCTTGTTTATTATAAATCCAACACCACTAGTTCTGCCAGTATCTGTCCCACGATAATAGAAGAGATGTCCACTTTTCAGTTCAATGAGATCTTCTCCTTTTCTCCTTACCTCACTTAGCCCGACAATGTCCCACTTGATCCTTTGTAGTTCCTCTTCCAATTCAAGAAGCCTTGAATCAGAAGATAGGGAGCGTACGTTATAGGTAGCCAAGGTCAGCATCAAATGGCAGCCTAGTCCGGTCCTCCGGGGATTCTTAGCACCCTCTGCCTTCATGTCGCACTGGCCGCTGCCTTGGCCAGGTACATTCCAGCTGCCGGAGACTGAGGGCCAAGATTTAAGTTGTAGAGTCATTTTGGAGGTGTTTGGCCATAACTCACCACGCTGGCCAAGCGGGTTGGTGAGTTTTATATATGTTGCTGTAATCTTTTTATTAATCTATTTTTTGTGCTACCAATGTAAGAGATGTGGTCTCAGAACTCTGTGAAACAATAGGAATTTCATACACGCCTACTGACTGTAGTATATTATTGTTTTATTTTTCTTTATAACGAAATCACCAATATTCTGAACTGAATGACCAAAAATAATGTTGTTTCTTCATTAATCTTAAAAAATTTCCACTTAGTCCCCTAATAAAAGGAAAAGAACCTGAAAATTTGTATTTCTTTTTTGGAATGTTTTGACTAGACTCCTTTAAATTCTTTTTGTATTCAAAAATCAACCTTTTAACAGTTTTTGTGTCATACCCATATTGTTTGGTTGTGTTAATAATCCATTGGGTATGACACAAAAACTGTTAAAAGGTTGATTTTTGAATACAAACAGAATTTAAAGGAGCCTAGTCAAAACATTCCAAAAAGAAATACAAATTTTCAGGTTCTTTTCCTTTTTTAGGGGACTAAGTGGAAAAATTTTAAGATTAATGAAGAAACAACATTATTTTTGGTCATTCAGTTCAGAATATTAGTGACTTAGTTATAAAGAAAAAAATATAACAATAATATACTACAATCAGCAGGCATGTATGAAATTCCTATTGCTTCACAGAGTTCTGGAGACCACATCTCTTACATTGGTAGCACAAAAAATAGATTAATAAAAAGATTACAGCAACATATATAAAACTGGAACAAAAAAAGAAGAAAAACTGCACTCATTCAACATGCGTTAATCATGAACAATATCCTGATTTTGAAAATATTAAATTATTAACCACCCACACAAACAAACTAGAATTAAGGATTTCTGAAAGCGTTATAATTGAACAAAAAAAAGATAAAATATGCAACTTACAAGACCTTACCACCCTGGATACAGCCTGGAAATCACATATAAAAAGCGAAAAAATCCATAAAAAAAGACAAAAGAAAAAAAAAAAACATTACAGAAAGTCACACATTTAATAAAGGACTAAAAATAATACACCTGTTTCTACAAATAAATAACAATAGCTCAAAATTATCTACACAAAAAGGGAAAAAATTGTACTTATGACTGATATACATATCAACTCGTCCAATAGATGGCGACACGTGAGAAACAATTGCATAACACATACACGCATAAAGGCCGCAAAACTTTCCCTTCGTTTCCCAACATGCAACTCCAGCCGCTACACACGCGAGAAAACCCTTGTGTAGGTGTAGAAGACCCGACGATGGCACTCCGGATGTGCCTAAAGCGCTCGCCGTAGCATTGTGACGAAGAGCCTCTTGAGAGAAGTCTCCCGACCAGATGAGTATAACTTTTTCTAATACAATATTTTAATTAATAGTAAATTTAAAATGTTTGATTGTGCAAATGAATGAATGTGAACTGATAATAATATTACCTAATTGTTTCATTTATAAGAATTTTTAACTAACCAAAAAAAAAAACAACCCTGTAACAAATTGACCTCTCGGGCTGGGAGCACGTGCCTTCGTAGCAACAACGTGCGAAATACTTTGCCAATATCAGGTTAATAATGCCTTAGAAATTATGTATATTTAATTTAAAGCAGGTTGATAACATAAGACAACCCTTAAGGTTGTCTAATGAATTACATATTTCTTCAATAATAGATGTTTCTTCCTGCAGTTCCAAGGGACTACACTTTATTCCCACACATTTTGCGAGTTCCAGTAGCTGTGAAATAATATTAGTATAGGCAAAACAACAAAATTGGTTGAATTGTGTTTAAATGTTATCTAATGGTGTTGTTAAGGGAGTGGCTTAGTGTGCTCTGTATTTGGTCATTGGCTTAATTTACTGCTTAATGTTTTACTGACTTGCAAAGATATAATGTTATGTTACTTGTGGAAGAGCCATGGCAAACAAAAACAATACAACAACCTAGTTAGTGACACCTGTGTAGAAGCTGCTGAGAAGGTGATTAAACAATGGGAATTAGCTTCAATTCTGATTACAGACCATCATCAGGTGGTGAAAAAAATAAAGCATATGATAAGTATAGAAACTTATTAAAACCACATGCATCAAGACAAAATGTTGAAAGTTATTATGAGAGAATAAAACTATTCAGAGGGAAAGGTTAAAACTGTATGTATCAAGACAAAACGTTGAAAGTTATCATGACAGGATAAAACTATTCAGAGAAAAGGGTAAGTCCCTTTTTGACTTAGCAACATGCAAGTGTGAATCTTTTGACTCTTGTTAACTGTGAAAAACTACAAAGAATACCAATGACAGAAAGAAATTTTTTTGCTTGATCAGTGCACTGGTCAAATGATGGCTATTGGCAGCATTGATTTAAAGTTGATGAAGAAAAACCATCATGGAATAAATCAAAAGAAAAAATTATTTGATAAAAAAATAAAAACAATGTCTCTCTATTCTTTCCATTAGCATGTGCTGAGTAAGAAAGGAGCACTCTTCAAATGAAACATATCAAGAAATTGAACTGAGTACATCACAAATGAATAGTGGTTCACAAGAGTATTCTATGGTTGCTAAACCTTTAGATAGGTATTGCAATTCATAATTGTTTCTGTGAAGATTTATCATAAATTCTTCAATTGGAATGGTATTTAAACATTCTAATTGTTTTAAATTATTATAAATCGGGTCAATTGCCTTCAGCACAGGAGTGCTAGGGTCGAACGATTTCACATCCAAGCTAGCCATACAATATTCTTCGAGATTTCTGTTAACTGACTTTGTTAATTCTATAAAAGTTGTTTTCTATTCCATATTGATTCTTCATGAAGTATGGGGCTAAATATTTGTATATTTTTTTCTCTAAATTAATTAAAGGGATTTAGATTTTGATACTATACTTCTAAGAGGCAAGTTTTGTTTGTGTTTTTATTTTGGAAAACATGGTTGGGAGAGTTGAACCGACAGGTGGAAATGCTGCTTTTATTTCAGTAGGAAGATGAACAATAAATCAATATGGATATAATAATAAAATAATTAAAAGGTTGATTGTGGAAACAAAAAATAAAATTAGAAAGAAAAAATCTAACGACCAAAATAAAAGACAAAAATATAAAGGTTCCTTCCCATACATCAAAATAATATCCAGACAACTAATGAATTTGGGGGGAAAATTCAATTTCAAATTTGGACATTCTGTTAATAATATTGGAGACTTATTAAAGAATAATCAAAAATGCCATCCGAGACTTTTAGAATATGCAGGTGTGTATCAAATTCTAATAGCTCCAAGACCTCCTTAATGTATCATATATAGGCAGTACTAAAAGTCGTCTAAAAAAACAACTTCTACAGCACATCAAAAATTGGTATTACAGAGAAGAAAAACCTGCATTAATATAATATTCTGTTGAAAATCTGAAATTTCCAGATTTTGAAAATATTAAATTAATAACCTCTCATAATAATAATAATAATAATAATAATAATAATGAAATTAAAAGAAGGTAGTGTAGAACACACTAAGTTACGTATAAAAACTTTAAGGCAAATATATTTCAGCCATTACTTTGGTCTACATCAGTGCAACTACGATTGGTTTACGTTGCCAGATTGGAAAGGTAAGTTTTGTAATGGTAACTCTGGGTGATGTGATGCAATGAGGGATTTCCAGATGTAAGGAATGAAAATGGGGAGCTCAGAGTTGCAAATTTTGGAAAATAAAATTTTCAAACTTTCTCTAAACCTCGGAGCGTACCGATTTTAGAAGGGAGCCAACGTTTTAGTATCGGGCCAAAGTGGAATAGGAGAAGTGTCAGCCATATTAAGAAGAGACATGGAAGACGAAAGTTTTCCAAATTTTGAACTTTCAATTAATTTTCACATGTTCTCAGTTCTTTTGTTTTTACAGACATTTCTGGCCTTTAGATTTTTTCAAGGCCTGTTCTCAACTCTATCAAAAGTTTCATTTACACAAAAATAATTTAAATTTTATTGCCAGGTTCCTCTTGCAGTTGCCAGTTATTAAATTATCGAAAATTCAATTTATAATTTTTGAAGTTTATTATGGAACTATTTTTCTGGATATACATTTTTTTCTTTAGTCTTGTTTTTATGAGGTTCATGGTCCAATAATTTAATATTTTACCGTAAAGTTCCATTTCACACACATTGCTGCACATTCAATCGGAATGTATTTATTTTGTCCTAATCGTAATATGTAATGTTCCAATAATTATTTGTTTTATAAATATTTCTTTAAATTATCTTATTGTATTGTTAACATGATTTGCTGGTTTGCAACAAGTTTTCTGCTAAGTTTTGTGTATGCAGATACATTTTATTTTTATACAACTCTGGCCTACCCTTATATGCACTGATGGCAGTGTTATAAGTTCACACTCAATTTTTTGAAATAGTTTACTGCATATAACTCCTCCAAATTGCTACCATGGTATAAGAATAATGTAAACTTTAAAGATGACCCCCACCCCATAGCTAAATGATTAACAACAGTTTGTTTATACATTTTTGGGGGGGGAGGGGGAGGCATATAAAAGTTTTGGATGTCCCACGACAGTAATTTTCAGAAGCGTTATAAAACAATCATTTAAAAAAAAATTGAGCTTTGGTTTTATTGTCATCAGTGGGTGTAAGGATAATCCTAATTTTACTGTTGTTAGAGCTTTGAAAATCGATCATGGTTAACATCTAGGGATTTTTAACTGTCTGCTGTTATAAAATTAACCCAAATTAGAAGAAAGTCAAGTTTTTTGTTTTCTTATTTCTGTAATTATGAGTTGGAATAATTTTACAGGATAAAGTAATTTCTTTATATTTGTCTCAAAAGCATCAAGGACACTGTAAAGAATGACTATAACATTACAAGGCAGGTGTATATCAGTAATACTTCATATCAATTATACCTGACCTGCACAGGCTTGAGCTTGAATTGTAAGACAGTTGTCCATGCCCTAATGAAATGAAGACGTTTCAGACAGGTTTTTCACGTTTACCTTTCAAATATGGGAATCAAAATAAAATGTACTCTTTTACAATGTAATTCAAAATCATGTTAAGCACCATTATTATTATTATTATTATTATTATTATTATTATTACTTATGAGTTAGTTTCCATTATTGAAGAAGGAGATTACACTATACCCATTCCATTCCTGATGATAATAAACTACAAGTTTTCATTTTTTTAGTTCTAGGCTTCGTGTTTTTGTTCCATACTAAACACATTACAGTGTTTGATATTTGTCATAGCTGTACAAAAGACAAGTTTGTAATACAGTATTTCCAAATGTTCATCTATTCGAATGAGATCCTTGATATACCTCATATTAGATAACTACGATTATTATGTGTACAGAACAAAACAAGTGATCATCATAACACTGAATGACCACAATTATGGCCTTTGAAAGAAGAAATACACAACAATTTTTTCAACACAGTGTATGAAGTCCGCTTGGAAAATCTTATATATTTTTACCAACCACAAACGCAGAAGAAAGCTCTCCGTACTGGCTTGATACAGATGAGAACATCTGACCTTCTGAACAATGACAAAGAAGGAAGTGTTTTGTAATTCCAAAGTTTTTATCAGGTTAGTTTATGTAAGTAGTTTTTTATATATAATTATTTTTTTAGGATGGGGGGGGGGGGTTGTAATTTCCATAACCTTTATAGTTCTGTGTCTTGAGTAGCATTATATTGAAACTTAAGATGCCCTTTTTGTAGTGTATGGATGTGTGTGTGTAATTTTTTCTCCCACAAAATTGTTAAGATGTGGTAATTTTGTCACTGTGATTTGAAATAAATAAAAAAAAATTAAACAATTTTTTTTTTTTTTTTTTTTGCTGTGGAGCACTTACATTTTAAAACTCACTTTTTAGGCTACTATTTTAGTCATTAACATAAGTTGTTAAGGCTACTATTTTTACCATTAGTGGCTACTATTTAGGCTACTATTTTTACCATTAGTGGCTACTAATTCGGCTACTATTTTTACCGTTAGTGGCTACTAAAGCAACTATTTTCTTGGGTGTGATAGGCTGGCAGCCCTGTGCCCGTCTTCACCGATGGCTCAAAATCCAGTGGTGTTGTGGGATCTGCTTTTGTGTGCATTGATGAGACATATGCTGAGAGGATTCCGCCAGCAGCGACCATCTTTACGGCAGAAATGCACGCAGTTCACCTCACCTTGCATCACATCCAGCCCTGTTCTCATCATCTCACCATGCTGTGCACTGACTCCCAGTCTGTCATCCAAGTTTTATCTTCTCCTGAGGGCATTGATTCTCCAGTCACCAGAGACGTTCGTCGTCTCCTGCGGACTTTGACTGGTGCTGGATTCCTGGTCCGATTCTGTTGGGTTTCTGGCCATGTTGGTATTCGGGGTAACGAGCTGGCTGATGGCTCTGACCAGTCCATTGCCTCCATGCCAATCACTCGACTGCTGCTGTTTTTTCGAGATTTTCGTCCTGACATCCGTGCATTCATCCTGGCTGAGTGGCAGTCCTTCTGGTCTCAGCAGGGCAGGAACAAAATTCTCTCCATCAAACCACAGATCAGACTGTAGCAATCTAGTTTGCGGCAGAATCGTCATGAGGAAGTTGTCCTTGCACATCTCCACATTGGGCATTGTCATTTCACACACTGCTTCTTGCTGTGTGGGGACACTGCACCGATGTGTGAGGTGTGCAATTGCTGACTCACTGTCTCTCATCTATGTAGCTGTGTTTGTTTTCATTTTTTTCATTCTCATTTGTTGAACGACGACGCAGCTCCTAGATGACCACTGCAATACATTTGCTGTCTTTTCATTTTTAAAACAAATCAACTTTTTTAAACGTATCTACAAATTGACTTTTTTAAACGTATCTAGTTTTTATACTTTTCTTCATTCTCATTTTTCACTTTTACCACGTCAGCCTGATTTTTAAGCATTATACAACATTTTTAACTCTGCTTGTTTAATTGTCTTGTGTCTGGCACTCTTTGGCCAAACATGGCCCTTGTGCCATGAAAATCCACTAACTAGTCAACCTTAACCAACATTGAGTTTCACCTGTGACACTAACAGGTAATGATCAGAGCCAATATCTGCACCTCTCATCACATGGGTATCAACTAAGTGTTTTAGATGCTGATCATAAACGACAAAATCTATTACTCTGTAATCCAAGAATACGATTTTCCCAAGTGTATGTGTGGATATAATTGTGGTTGAAAAATGTATTAGATACACACAAACCATTCTCAATGCAGAGTTCAATTAATCTTTCACCATTATCATTCATGCCAGGATCATTAAACTTTACCTAGAACATTATCAGAAATCCCATTCTGAACACCTACTCTAGCATTGAAATCCCCTGCTGTTATAACTTTCTCTTTAACACCAAACTGGCTCAAAACAGCTTTCAGCTTCTTCCAAAAATCTTCCTTCTTATCAATTACTATTCTCTGAAGGTTCACTTTCAAACAAATCCATAGAATTCTTTCACTTATGCAGCTATAATGAATAAAGTTGTTTTTCATCTTTTCACTTAAAATCACACCTACACCAGCCTGTCCTTTCACATTATCCAACACTCCAGACCACACACACACACACACACACACACCGTTCCATTCATTTCTTCTTCCCCAATTTCTTTCTTTTTAGTTTCACTTACACACAGCACATCCAATCTGTACTTATTTATTTATTGAATCACCTCATTTATCTTTCCATTTATACCTCAAGTATTCCATACACCAATCTTACACTCAATCAGCCAAGATCTCTTTCTCATATACCATTCAGAAGATCCAGATCAATTCCATGGTGGACCATCCTTCTCAAGTGTGGTAGGTCCACCATATCCCACACTTAGTCCTTTTTTAACTTTGAGTCTTTATAATCAGGAAAGTACATCAGTGTGGGAAATTAGCTCACAGTTCAGTTGGTTTTTCACCCTAAGAATTAGTTGGTTTCTCTACCTAAGGATTCTGGAACATAACCCAGTGAGTTGGGGTCTTTTTGCCAATGTTACACAGAACTAGCTGGTACCTCTCCAGGATTCACAGCGACCCTTGTTGCTGTTCTGTGTGCTGTTGTTGCCCATGGAGTGTCCCAAGGAGGCAAACCCGTCTCTCACTAAGACCACCCGTTACTTTGTTGACCGCGAAGCACCCCGAGGAGGCAAACCCATCTCTCACTAAGACCACCCGTTACTTCGTTGACATGGAGCGCCCCGAGGAGGCAAAACCCGTCTCTCACTAAGACCGCCCGTTACTTTCTAATTATATGTAATTACTTTTACTAATTTTCTTTGCCTGTATACCTTTATTTGTTATTTACAAATCTACAAAACTAATAAAGATCTTAAAATAATCAGAATATGTAAACGCAAAAACTCTACCACAAATTAAAAAAAAAAAAATCTGTATTCATTGAATAACTTTTATATACATTTGGATAATTGCTGTAACTAAGTTTGACTACTTCCTAAAAGCCATGAGAAATATTAACTGATGAAGATTAAAAAAAAAAAAATAGTTTGCCACAAATTTCCAGATGTTTCTTAAACAAAATCAGTTATTAAAATGTACCGGAAAAATTCTGCTATGACTGGAAATCACCATAATTAGTATTTCATTTACTTTTCCTAGAGTGATCTGTTGACATTCATAGCATTTCGTTGGCACATATATTATGTGGCTCATTCCATGTCAAAGTAACCAATGAGCAATTAATTTAACCTTGATGTTTTGGATTACCATGATTTTGGGTTTATAAAATGTAGTATAATATTTACAAAAACTATAATAAGAATAATGAGTATAACACTTTTTTTTAATGTTCTCATTATCTAAAAATGTACTTACAATAAGTTTAATATTTTCAGATCAGTTGCATGAACTCACCTACTTAACATATTTTAGTATGCTCAAAATAAGCTCATTTCTCATTGGGGTATTGACTTGTGCTGAAGTCTACCTGAGAATAGAGGCTTTGCCTCTGACAGCACCCACAGCAGAGCTATGTACCAGGTTTGAGTTTCAACCATTTTCTTAGTTAATAATGCAACTTAGAGTTAGTTGGATAGCATAAATTTATTGGTGTTTTAACCTATAGTTCTTTATTATTGTGAAAAGTTTAGGGTTACTGCGGTTTTTACTCACTTCTGTTTTAATATGTAAATATCGGGTCAGTTACTGAGAGGGTGGTAGACTCAAACGGAAGGATGTACTAAATATATGTTGTCCATGTGACTGACCTGAAAGTATTAAACTTGCGAAAACTGTAAATTTTCAAAATTTTTGGAGGTGGCGTTTTCGTGATACTGATTTTTGAAAATTCGAAAAAAAGGCCATTTCTCCATAATTGTGATTCATATTAATGTAAATATCTTAGTGCATATTTGAGCTAGGATGCTCATGTTGGGCTCATTTCAAAGCTCTTTTTAAGAGCTTTATGATATGCATTATGACTATATTGAGAGAAAAAATTCTATCTCTGTTCCAAAATAGAATATTTTTTTAATATCTCAAAAACACCATTTTTGAAAATTTTCAAAAACATGTATGTTAAAGAAAGACCTTTTGTAAGCAGCTGTACAAAATATCAGGATGCAACAATCATGGGATCATAAACAAAAAAAATTCTTCCTGCCTTCATTGTAATTTAGATTTTTTTAACATGAGCTGTGTTTTTGAATAGGTCATGTAACAGCTCAATTAGCCATAAAAAATAGTTTGGGTTTGAGTTTAATTTTTACATTTAATTTTGGTTCAGTTGTCACTTTAGTTTTTTTATTTTATGATGCAATCACATGTCTTTCCTTCTAGTCAGTCAGATTTGAAAAATGTTTTAGTTCAGATTGAAATCTCTTGGCAATGACAATTTACTATTTTGTAAAGTTCAAATTGCTATTTAGCTATTGAACGAAATTTACGTGGTATGTTAATTATTGTAAATAATACATACAATGTGTAGCAATTATCACTGTTACTCACATTTTATTTTAAATGTAATGGTTGTTGGAAAAGGACGCATTAAGGGATATATTATTGTTGTAATTGATAAAAAAGTTCAGACTTACCCATTCAGCCTGGGAGCTCAGTATTCTATGGGTGGATTATATACACTAACGGAAAAAAAATCCCAACACCACGAAAAAATAGTTGTAGAGGAATGAAATAGCGGCAATACATTTGTATAGGTAACCTATTTAATCGATTAAGGTTTCAAGATCACAGCTTATCGTAAGCGTGAGAAGAGCCATTTTAAATGTGAAATGCTGGTACATTAATAAACGGTGTAACCGCCAGAATGTTGAATGCAAGCACGCAAACGTTCATGCATTGTGTTGTACAGGTGCTGGATGTCAGTTTGTGGGATGGAGTTCCATGCCTGTTGCACTTGGTCGGTCAATAAAGAGACGGTTAATGCTGGTTGGAGGTGACGCTGGAGTTGTCGTCCAATGATGTCCCATACGTGCTCGATTGGTGAGAGATCTGGTGATCTAGCAGGCCACGGCAACATGTTGACAGTCTGTAGAGCATGTTGGGTTACAACAGCGGTATGCGGGCGAGCGTTATCCTGTTGGAAACCCCCCCCTGGAATGCTGTTCATGAATGGCACCACAACAGGTTGAATCACCAGACCGACGTACAACTGTGTCGTCAGGGTGCGTGGGATAACCACGAGAGTGCTCATGCTGTCATAGGAAATTGCTCCCCAGACCATAACTCCAGGTGTAGGTCCAGTGTGTCTCGGCCGCAGACAGGTTGGTTGCAGGCGCTCACCTGGCCTCCTTCTAACCAACACACGGCCATCACTGGCACCCAGGCAGAACTGGCTTTCATCAGAAAACACAACAGATCTCCACTCCGTCCTCCAATGAGCTCTAGCTTGACACCACTGACGTCGCAAACGGCAGTGGTGTCAAGCAAGAGCTCGTCATGCACAGCGGCTACATTCCTGCCAAGTCGTTCTGCAATATGGCGGAAAGAAAATCCACCTTCTCGTAGCCCTATTACACGACCTCGTTCAAACTCCGTGAGCTGTTGATAATGGCTTCTTCGTCTTCTTAAAGGCATTCTTGACTAACATCAACACCCTACGTCGAATCTCAACTATAACTAACGCTCACGAACGTTACAGCACGTATTTACAGCAAACCTGCTTTGCATGTTTCAAAGAAACAAGCATGTTTCAAAGAAACAAGCAAAGAAGAAAACACGTTCACGTTCGCGCCATACAAGAAAACACGTTCGCGCTCGGCGCATACGTGTTTTCTAGCGCCACACGTATGCGCCGAGCGCGAAATTTGCGCAGACGTCATCTTACAGATGTACTCTTACTGCCTACCAACTGTCGTTTATCTAACACAACCCCTTCTTGGTGTTGGGAATTTTTTTTTCCGTCAGTGTATATCGTTCAGTTCTTTGCTCTAACTTCACTATTAAAATCTTCTGTTAAAATATCCTGTAGTTAACGAATTGTGTACGATAAAAGCAATTTTGAACTAAAATGAATTGATCACTGGGAATGAAACGCCAAGTAAACAACCATGCAAAAATTTGTCAAAAGGAAATTTCAAAGAGCGATATATAAAACCAAGTAAACCTGAATTCTAAAAGGCAGAACATGAAATCCTCATCCAACTTCACCACCACAATCCAAACCAGTTTCGACATTAGGCAATGTCATCTTCAATGGAATATTTGGCATTCGAACTACAAGATCTTTTCAGCTCAATGAATCCGTGCAGATTCACTGTCAGCCTTGCCATGCATTAAAATATGTCATAGTCGCAGTATTTATTCATTCCGCGTCGACCAGTAACGCCATCTTTTGCCGCATTTTTCTCCTACAGTTCATATTAAATTATTCATTTTCTTTCATCTTTCTCTTTTTACTTTTCAACGCCTTTGTTTTTTCATTTTCGAGCAGATGTTTCCATGCGTATCGTATTTCTATTGGTGTATTAATGTTACAACTTTTTGTTCTAAAATTTTCTATAGCCAATGCTTCTGCATTTAAAATCTGCCTATGTGTTTTGTGTGATGTAATGATCTTTGCATTTTCCCATTAAGCTGTACATCGTTATCCACACATTATTGTATCAGAGATGTTTTGCTGTCTTTCATTTTCCAGTTATGCATGTGCTCCTGGTCGATGCGGAAGTGGCGGAACGAATAGATACTGCGACTATGACTTATCTTAACGCATGGCATGGCTCACGGTCAATCTGCATGGATTCATTGAGCTGAAAAGATCTTGTAGTTTGAACGCCAAATATTCCATTGAAGTGACATGACCTAATGTCGAAACTGGTTTGGATTGTGGTGGTGAAGTTGGATGAGGATTTAATGTTCTGCTTTTTAGAATTCGGGTTTTACTTGGTTTTATATATTGTTCTCTGAAATTTCTTTTTGACAAATTTTTGCATGGTTGTTAACTTGGTGTTTTATTCCCGGTGATCAATTCATTTTAGTTCAAAATTGCTTTTATCGTACACAATTCGTTAACTACAAGATATTTTAACAGAAGATTTTAATAGTGAAGTTAGAACAAAGAATTGAACGCTATATATAATCCATCCATAGAATACTGAGCTCCCAGGCTGAATGGGTAAGTCTGAACTTTTTTATCAATTACAACAATAATATAGCCCTAAATGTGTCCTTTTCCAACAACCACTATGTTTATTATAAAACGTGAGTAACAGTGATAATTGCTACACATTGTATGTAGTATTTACAATAATTAACGTACCACATAAATTTCGTTCAATAGCTAATATAGCAATTTTACATATCACTAAGCTGTTCTCTGAGATTCAGAGGTTAGCTCCAAAAAGAAATACAAACTTTCAGATATTTTTACTTATTGTTGTCGTATCAAACTTCTCCATTTACTGCGATCTTGACATACAACTCGTGCTTCACTCATATCCATTACACGCCGTACACAAGATCTTTTATACTTCATACTCATAATCTTTTTCTCATGCAGACACTCCTGAATCTGACCCACCCATGTCTTCCTTGCCTTCCTCTGCCTTTCCTTCCTGCCACTTGGGCTGAAAATATTTTCTTAGTAAGCATTTCATCACTCATTCTTTCAACATGGCCAAACCACCGAAGCATATTGGTCTCCACCTTGCTAACAACATTTTGCTTTACATCACACAACTGCAATACATCTTCATTCCTCACACAATCAGATCGTGTCTTGCCACAAACCCCATGTAAGTAACGCATTTCTCCAGCACACAAACAACTCCTGTGCTTCTTCTGCAGTACCCAGGTTTCACTGCCATACATCAGAGTAGGAACAATTACTGTTTCATACACAGCCATGCGGGACTCTCTAGAGAACCCATTATTCCTGTGAAAACCTCCCAGAGCAGCTATGACTTTCAAAGAAGAATTTACTCGCCGACTGATTTCACCATCCAACTTGTTCTCTCTGTCAAACATGCTTCCTAAATACACAAACTCACTCACCTGGTCAATCACAGTGCCATTTATACTTACATTACATTCAGTGCTACCCATTCCTCTCTCAAACACCATAATTTTGTTTTTTCCCTTATTTATACTCAGTTTGAATTTCGTGCATCAGAGTCAACTTACTCTGCAACTCACTTTTGCTCTCTGCCAACAGGACAGTGTCATCAGCATACAGCAATCTGCACACACGGATATCACCAAGACATAAACCACTATTATCTATTTTGGCCTCACGCATGCATGCGTCCATAAATATATTAAAAACCATTTTGATAAAACACCATTCACTCGTACACAAGCTCTACTACCAGCGTACATGGCTTTTACACTATTAAGTAGATTCCCAGTAACACCATATTCATTCAATACCTTCCACAAAAGTGTCCTATTCACTCGGTCGTAAGCTTTCTCTAAATCTATGAAGGCAGTAAAAACTTTCTTCCCAACAGCCAGATACTTTTCAATCATCATGCGTAATGCAAAAATCTGTTTAGTGCAGCCTTTACCAGGCATAAAACCACTCTGAACATCCCACACTTTCAATGATGTAAGACCCTGTACTTTTTCAATAACAACCTTACCAAACACTTTCCCTGGCACACTCAGTAGGCTAATACCACGATAGTTCTTGCATTCAGTCTGATCACCTTTTCCCTTATACAAAGAAACAATAATAGCATCCTTCCAATCCCGAGGGACTATTCCTAACTCCCAGCACAACTGGCAAATTTCAGTTAACCAGTCAATTATAGAGTCACCACCATACTTCAACATCTCTGCAGTTATGCCATCAACTCCTGGAGCCTTACCATTCTGAAGAGATTTTAGAGCTTTACACACTTCTTCTCTTGAGATCCCTCCTGTGCTTTCATCCCTCATTGTGACATCATCTGCATCTGTCTCAGAATCATTTTTGCTCTCCTGATCTAATAACTCACAGAAGTATTCACCCCATCTTTCACTTAACTCATTCTTCACACAACTTACAACTTTGTTTCCCCTATTTTTCTTGAGTCTCGTGTACTTCCAGAAGGACTTTCTATCTTTCCAAAAAGCCAGTTCATGCCTTTCCACTTTCTCCTTCCTATCTTTTGCCTTACTGTGGCGAACCAGCTTAGCAGCTTCACGCTTCTTACAGCGATATTCATCCACAGGGACTCTACCTTGCAACATCCCCAAATAGGCTTCCTTCTTTTTCTTTACTGCCTCATCAATCTCACTATTCCACCAAGCATCACCTCTATTATTACCCACTATTGTGGTGCCACAGACCTCTTTAGCAGCAGTGACAACACAGTTCTTAAAACATTCCCACTTCTTTTCTACATCCCTCTCACAAGATTTCAGATCCTTCAGTCGTTCTCTGAGTAAGTCAGAATACCGCTGATGATCTTCAAGGAGCCTATCAACTTTTATTCTTTCTATCCTGGGTCTCTTCCTATTCCTTTTCCTCCAACCAACATTAAGTTTCACTCGTGACACTACCAAGTAATGATCAGAACCAACATCCGCACCTGTCGTCACACGGGTGTCAACAACTGTTTCAAACGCTGATCGTAAACAACAAAATCTATCGCACTCTTTTGACCAAGAGTACGATTTTCCCAAGTATATGTGTGTATATACTTGTGGTTGAAAAATGTATTAGATACACACAAACCATTCTCAATGCTGAGTTCAATTAATCTTTCACCATTATCATTCACACAAGGATCATTAAACTTACCCAGAACATTGTCAGAAATTGCATTCTGCACACCTACTCTAGCATTGAAATCCCCTGCTGTTATAACTTTTTCTTTAGCACCAAACTGGCTCAAAACAGCTTTCAGCTTTTAGCTCATTCCAGAAATCTTCTTTCTTATCAGAAGGTTCCGAGTCACAAGGAGCATACACTACAACAATTACAATTCTCTGAAGTTTCACTTTCAAACGAATCCAGAGAATTCTCTCACTTATGCAACTATAATGAATCAAGTTGTTCTTCATCTTTTCACTTAAAATCACACCTACACCAGCCTGTCCTCTCATATTATCCAATACTCCAGACCACACACTCACCGTGCCATTCACTTCTTCTACCCCAATTTCCTTCTTTTTGGTTTCACTTGCACACAGCACATCCAGTCTATACTTATTCATCTCCTCAATCACCTCACTCATCTTGCCATTTATACCTCTAGTATTCCATACACCAATCTTACATTCACTCAGCCGAGATCTCTTTCTCATATGCCGTTTTAGAAAGTTCAGGTCGATTCCGTGGTGGACCGTCCTTCTCAAGTGTGGTAGGTCCACCATATCCCACACTTGAGTCATTCTTAATATTTCTTTTTGTCTTTTTAATCAGGTAAGTACATCAGTGTGGGGGATTAGCCCACAGCTGAGGGTTCCAGTTGGTCATTCAACCTAAGGATTCTGGAGCAAAACCCAGTGAGTTGGGGTCTTTTCGCCAATGTCACACAGAACTAGCTTGCACCTCTCCAAGATTCACAGAGGCCTAGTTGCTGTTGTGTGTGCCATTGTTACCACGGAGCGCCCCGAGGAGGCAAACCCATCGCTCACTACGACCGCCCGCATATAGCAATTTTAACTCTACAGTATATCACTTAGACTGGTGATCCAATGCATTCAAACCCTACCTTAGGGCTTATGCCGTGCTATACTGTTGATCATGGCTAGCGTACATTTTGTATTAGATGTGAATGAAAGAAATATCGTCAAAGATTTCAAGAAATGTCGCCTAAAATTGAATAAAGAAGTCGAAAACCTCAACTTCCTGACCACTTGCAAAAACAACGATGTTATCCCGCACTTCTTGCGCATTAAACCTATCAATCATAAAGACCAAGACATTATATTATGAATTTGTGTGAAATTAAAAGACTAAGAGCAGTCATCAGAGACAAAAGAAGTATCAACAGACTTTCAACACTTAGCTACAAGCTGCATAATGAACTTATACAATTAGAACATCAAAATAAAAATATTACGAATGAATATATTAAGATATATGTAATTTTAGATCGTCAAGCAATAAACATCAGAAATAGACATTTTCATAAAATTGAATGTCTAATTAGTGAAAAATGCCATAAATCTGAAGTGAAGACCAATAATCATAAAAAAAAAAAAAAAACCCGCCAATGTATATTAACGAATCGGGAATAGCATTATCGGGCCTGCAGATAAAAGCACTGGAATGAGGAATCAAATTTGCCTATGACTCTACAACACCCAAAGCTCTAAGTATAATACCACAAATAGACGACATAGTTCAAGAACTACCGAAAGAAAAAAAAAAAAAGGAAAAAAAAAAACGATAGAAAAGCACACTTGAGAAAATGCAAAATAAGACGGAGAATAAAAAATCTATCATAACCTACGAACGTAAAGCTTTGTTGGATTTATAAAATAATTCTCAAGTGAAATGTATGTTAGCTGATAAAAGCAAACAGATTGTGATATTAAAAGACTAAGATTATCAACTAAAAATGGATACAGCAGTCAACGAGTTGGAGGTACTGAAGACTGAAAATGACACTACAGATAGAATTCTGTGCCAACTGGCTACAATAAAGAACCATAGTGACCTAACACAGATTATTAAGTGCAGGTCTTATCCTCCTGTAGAGCTAGAGCACCTTCCGTATTTGGAAAAGTAAAAATACACAAAGAAGAATTACCGATTTGAATTATTGTAAATAAAAACACTTCCCCCACCATCAATTTGAAAAGAGCTATGTATCAATATCTAAAACCATACTTTAATAATCACCAACATAGCATATATAACTCCATGGAAGTCATTGAAGAAATAAAAAAGTTAAATAGCTCAACCTTCACCTTGTACAGTATGGAAGTCATCGCTTTATATCCCAACACACCTACTGATAAAGCGATTAAACTAATTAATAACAGACTGCAGATAGAGATGATGGATGATAAAGAACGATTCAGTATCATATCTACATTGGAATTCATTACTAGCAACAACTATTTCACATTCAGTAAAAACATATATAAACAAACTTTTGGAACGCCAATGGGTTAGCCTCTCTCAGGTCTAATGGCCGAAGTTATCCTGCAAAATATCGAAAAGTAAATATTTTTACAACCAAACCTTGCCTTACCCATCCTTTATAAATGATATGTTGACGATATTATGATCTTCTCGACGCATTCAATAGTCGATTTTGATAAATTTGTAAAGACATTCAATGATTACTATTCAACAATCAAAACTGCAATTGATAAAGAAAAGAATAATGAACTGCACTTTCTAGACATCAAAATACATAGAAATGAACATAGCGTAGATTATGCTGTATATTGAAAGCCCACATACATTCCAGCGTTAATCCCTTCTGATTCGATACATCCATGGAAGTACAAAAAGCTGCTTTCCTTTACTACATAAAACATGCAACAACACATACATCATCTACAGAATTAGAACTCAAAGAAATAGATTGGATAAAGAAAACAGCAGTACAATTTGGTTATAAAATGAAATTAGTGGATTCCATCTATGATAATATAAAAAACAGGCAACAAAATACTAGTAGAAATAAAGAAGTAAAAGCATACAAATCATTTCCTTACTTACCACCATTAAATTATCTACTGAAAAAGGAATGTAAAGAAAATATACATATGGCCGAGACTGTTGTAGATAATGGCAAACTACTGACATACAACAACAAAACATCATTATTAGGCCAAACTAGGCTTATATGTGATACCAACGATTACAGCCAATAACAATCCCGATCGTATATATATCGGTAGTACCAAAAGATGTTTTCATACAAGATTACAGGAGCACATGCATAACTGGAAAATGAAAGACAGCAAAACATCCCTGATACAATATTGTGTGGATAACGATGTACAACCTAATTGGGAAAATGCAAAGATCATTACATCACACAACTCATAGGCAGATTTTAAATGCAGAAGTATTGGCTATAGAAAAATTTAGAACAAAAAGTTGTAACACTAATACACCAATAGAAATACGATATGCATGGAAACATCTGCTCGAAAATGAAAAAACAAAGGCATTGAAAAGTAAAAAGAGAAAGACGAAAGAAAATGAATAATTTAATCCTAGTTGTAAATGCATTTATGGCACCTCTATTCATAGTGATTGTGGAATAACTTTTTTTACGGGTCTTTTAGAGGTTATTTTTAATGAAAGTTGGTTGTCAAATTTTCGAACTAAAGCCTAGTTCGTCATCAGGACTATGTCAAAGTGACATAGTCCTGATGACGAACTAGGCTTTAGTTCGAAAATTTGACAACCAACTTTCATTAAAAATAACCTCTAAAAGACCCGTAAAAAAGTTATTCCACGAATAATTTAATATGAACTGTAGGAGAAAAATACAGCAATAGATGGCGTTACTGGTTGATGCAGAATGAATAGATACTGCGACTATGACGTATTTTAACGCATGGCAAGGCTGACGGTGAATCTGCATGGATTCATTGAGCTGAAAAGATCTTGTAGTTTGAACGCCAAATATTCCATTGAAGATGACATGGACTAATGTCGAAACTGGTTTGGATTGTGGTGGTGAAGTTAGATGAGGATTTCATGTTCTGCCTTTTAGAATTCAGGTTTACTTGGTTTTATATATCGTTCTTTGAAATTTACTTTTGACAAATTTTTGCATGGTTGTTAACTTGGTGTTTCATTCCCGGTGATCAATTCATTTTAGTTCAAAATTGCTTTTATCGTACATAATTCGTTAACTACAGGATATTTTAACAGAAGATTTTAATAGTGAAGTTAGAACAAAGAACTGAACACTATATATAATCCACCCATAGAATACTGGGCTCCCAGGCTGAATAGGTAGGTCTGAACTTTTTATCTATTACAACAATAATATAGCCCTAAATGTGTCCTTGTCTAACAACCACTACGTTTATAATAAAACATGACTAATAGTGATAATTGCTACACATTGTATGTAGTATTTACAATAATTTACTATTGCTTTAATTTGTTTTAAGGGAATTTTCCAGTGATCTGACATAGGTGGTAAACTAATTCAAAATTGAAACTTATATCTAGGCTTAATGTATAGACCAGACATCACTACTATTCGGATCTCTAGCCTATACATTAAGTTTGGATATGAGCTTCAATTTTAGCGACGATGTGCAAATAACGTGTGGGGAGCAAATAACGTGTGTAAAATGTGTTTTTTTCCAGAAGTGGACCTCAGAGGTTAGCAGTACATTCTGGAATATTCCAATATAGGTGGTGAACTGATTAACTCAACAATTAAACGGCATATTTATTTGCTAGTGAAGTTATCTTTCCTGAAAACTGGTTGTATTGCATTTTTCTTATGATGTGACTCCAATATAATGTAAGTAAACTGAAAATATTTGTGTTAAATATATTTTATCACCAAGGGTAATAAGAGAGAAAAGGAATGGTCAGTATATGCTTCAAAATGCTGTAATCCTTTTTCAGAAGAAAATCATAGAACTCATGTTAAATGTTTAAGATAAGTTATGCGTGGATGTGTTGTTTAGAATCCTTTGAGATAAAATCAGGAATGAAAATATGTGATAAATACACGAAGAAACAGTTTAAAATCACAAAAACTTCTGTTGAGGAAGAAAATGAATTGGCGGGCCCAGTAATGACGACATTAAGTTCATTGACCCAGATACTTCTCTTGAGTTGTTGAACAGATCTTTTTCTTACATAGGTGAGTCAGCAGTTGAAAAGAAGAAAATTTCCCACTCTCAACAGTTTATGCAAAATCCAAATTAGAGAAAGTGAAAACAAGACTTGAGACAAATTTAATTCCTGTACAGAAACCAGAAGAACGAGTTCAGGAGTCAGATGACGAAAGGGAATATTAAAGCAGCTGAAGGAAAAGTGCTGGAACAATTACTCTAAGTGAAAAGTTAACTGTCTTCTCAGTTTTACCTAAAAGCTGGTCTAGAGCTAGGATAATGATTGAATTTAAATGTGTTACTGATTACATGGCACGTCAAGCAAAAATATTGGTTTCTTCAAAAAATGTACTCTGCTCACTTGACCTTATAAGACCTGGCAGGACCTTTGATAGAGACATAGTATTGTTGGTTCAAGAATTTTACAATAATGATGAAGTAAGTATAATAATGCCAGGAAAGTCAGACATAGTTTCAGTGCATGAAGGGCCTTCAAAAATCCTAGTTCAAAAAAGGCTCATTCTGTCTAATTTAAACAGCATTTACCAATACTTCAAAACCAAATGCCCCGGCAAGAAAATTGGTTTTTCAAAATTCTGTGAACTGAAGCTAAAAAATTGCATTGTAGCTGGTAAAAGTGGGACACACACAGTGTTTATGTCTCTCCCATCAAAATGGAACCTTGTTTTAAAAAAAATTGAGTTAAAACTTTATGAAGGTTTCCTGAAAACATGCAATATTTGTTTATCTAAGATCATGTCTAATCCACCTCGAACAGAGTGCTACATGGACGATTGCTCAAAATGTGCTGTAGTAGATGAATAAAGAGATGCCTTAGCTACTCATTTTGGAGAATCATTTGTTGAGAAGGTAACATATAAACAGTGGTTAACAGTTGACAAATGTACGATGGAGACAATGGTAAAAGATGTTGAAGAATTTGTGGATCAGTTACTACTAAAGATAAAAACTCATGATTTCATAGCCAAGATGCAGAAATCCTTCTATAATGAGCTGAAAGGTTCTTTAACAGAAGAGGAAACACTTATAACGTGACTTTGTGGAAAACTACAGCTTTGTTCTGCAAGGTGAAATACAGCCTTACCATTTGACGAGTGCACAGGCAACAATCCACCCCTGTGATATATACTTAGAAAAGTCAAGCACATGAATGCTGTCTTTGTTTCAGTGCTTAAAGCACAACACTGTTGCTGTGTAGATCTGCATGAAGAAGTTGATTCCAATCCTAAAATCTAAGATTACAAATCTAAAAAAAGTATTTTACTTTTTTGATGGGAGTGTTGCACAATATAAGAACTTGTTGAATTTGTGCAACCACCAAAATGATTTTCAATTAGAGGCTGAATTGCACTTTTTTTCCTCTGCCCATAGGAAGAGTGCCTGTAATGGGCTTGGAGGAACAATAAAGAGAGTGGCTACAAAAGCAAGCCTTCAGTGTCCCTATAATGACCAGATTCTGACAGCTAGTGAATTGTGTCACATTGCAAAATAAAACATTTTGGGAATCAACTTTGAGTACACAAAAATTAAAGACTACAAAGAGAGGGAGTATAAACTGACTTGTGTCCAGTATGCTAAACAACTCACAGAGACTAAGAAATTTTATGGTTATATACACTGACGGGGGAAAAAAATCCCAACACCACGAAAAATAGTTGTAGAGGAATGAAATGGCGGCAATACATTTGTATTGGTAACCTATTTAATCGATTAAGGTTTGAAGATCACAGCTTATCGTAAGCGTGAGAAGAGCCATTTTAAATGTGAAATGCTGGTACATTAATAATCGTGTAACCGCCAGAATGTTGAGTGCAAGCACGCAAACGTTCATGCATTGTGTCGTACAGGTGCTGGATGTCAGTTTGTGGGATGGAGTTCCATGCCTGTTGCACTTGGTCGGTCAATACAGGGACGGTTAATGCTGGTTGGGGGTGACGCTGGAGTTGTCGTCCAATGATGTCCCATACGTGCTCGATTGGTGAAAGATCTGGTGATCTAGCAGGCCACGGCAACATGTCGACACTCTGTAGAGCATGTTGGGTTACAACAGCGGTATGCGGGCGAGCGTTATCCTGTTGGAAAACACCCCCTGGAATGCTGTTCATGAATGGCAGCACAACAGGTTGAATCACCAGACCGACGTACAACTGTGCCATCAGGGTGCATGGGATAACCACGAGAGTGCTCATGCTGTCATAGGAAATCGCTCTCCAGACCATAACTCCAGGTGTAGGTCCAGTGTGTCTCGGCCACAGACAGGTTAGTTGCAGGCGCTCACCTGGCCTCCTTCTAACCAACACACGGCCATCACTGGCACCCAGGCAGAACAGTCTTTCATCAGAAAACACAACAGATCTCTACTCCGTCCTCCAATGAGCTCTAGCTTGACACCACTGACATCGCAAACGGCAGTGCTTTGGAGTAAGTGGAATGCACTCTACAGGGCGTCGGGCTCGGAGCTGTCCTTCAAGTAACCGATTTGTAACAGTTCGTTGTGTCACTGTGGTGGCAACTGCAGCTCGAATTGCAGACGCAGTACGATGCGCCATGGCCATATGCCATACATGGCGGTCTTCCCTCTCAGTAGTGCCACGAGGCCGGCCGGAACCCGGTCTTCTTGAGGAAGTACCTTCCCTTGACCACCGCTGCCAACAATCGTGCACAGTGGCTACATTCCTGCCAAGTCGTTCTGCAATATTGCGGAAAGAAAATCCACCTTCTCGTAGCCCTATTACACGACCTCGTTCAAACTCCGTGAGCTGTTGATAATGGCTTCTTCATCTTCTTAAAGGCATTCTTGACTAACATCAACACCCTACGTCGAATCTCAACGATAACTAACGCTCACGAACATTACAGCGCGTATTTACAGCAAACCTGCTTTGCATGTTCCGAGGCGCTACCAGCGCCACACGTATGCGCAGAGCGCGAAATTTGCATAGACGTCATCTCACAGATGTACTCTCACCGCCTACCAACTGTCGTTTATCTAACACAACCCCTTCTTGGTGTTGGGATTTTTTTTTTCCGTCAGTGTATTTCTAGGTCAGACAGTGAAGTGGCAGTTAAGCTGTTTTCAAATGGCATTATCGGGAAAGGAAAGGAAGAAATACATAGTTTCTGAAAGTGCTTTTCTCCAGATATCTTGCAAGGCACAAAAATTGAATTCAGGCTACATAACCATTGAATATGATGAAGCATGGTGGATAGTCTGTATTCTAGCAACATATGATGACACCACCAAACTTAGAGTTACCTTCCTACACCCTAGAGGACCATCACCATCTTTTGCTTACCCAGTTATCCAGACATACAGAATATCCCTGCAAGTACAGTGCTTATGCGAATAAAGCCTGTTACATCTACTGGACGTGTCTACACCCTAAGTAAAGCTGAAAGCACTGAACAACAAAAGTAAACTTTTTGTTTCAAAGACTGCATATATTGAATCATACAGTATTTGTCATGCTGATTTACAAATGCTTGCTAAATTATGCTATCGGGCATAGTTCTCGAGTAACCTTTTGTTTCAGTGTACAATAATTGGCATGTATATTTCACTGCAAGCAATTAGTTTTACTTACCTTAAAAAGTAGTTATTTTAGGTTTTCTTCTGTACTTTGGTTGTACTACATCCCTTTTTAGAGTCCAACAGTAGTCAGCTAGCATTTTAGGGCTCCATTTTCCTTTATAGCAGTTTTCTATGTTACTTCGTTCTCTGTGCTCATTGCTTACAGCTCCCAAATTCTGTGGGGAAAAGTCCAGATGCAAGCAAAGGGCATTTATTTTAAGGCACATATTGCATCCCATGGCCTTATAGTTTTCTAGAAGCTCAGTGGCAAGTTCATTATAATTTTCTGCCTTCCAGTTACCTAAAAAGTTCAGTACCACATCTTTAAAAGACTTCCATGCAGCAGCTTCAGTATCATTCAAAGTGCCTTCAAATGCAAGATCATGCATAAGTTCCCTTATTTGTGGACTAATAAAAATGCCTTGTTTAGTTTTGGCTTCAGATGTTTTGTGGAACTTCTTCTTTAAAAAACAAAAGGTTTCTCCATTTTTATTCAATGCCTTTACAAAAAAATTATCAAACCCAGTTTGATGCGAAGCAGTGGTAAGTACACGTTCTGAGGCTTACTAAAGGCTCAGTAACAACATTTTTATTACCTGGAATTAAGGACTCTCTTTTAGGCCAGGTCTTTTTAATGTAATGAGTCTACTACTTCTGTCTTTACTATTCACAGAGGAAGCAGCAGTATTTTGTGTATCCAAGATGTAGACCAAGGAGTAAAGCTATCACTTTAGAATTGCCACAAATATTCCATGAGTGTTTTTTGTATACTATACTTTGAAGCAACAGTTTCATATCTGCATATGTTTATTTCATGTATGCAGCATATGCAACAGGTACTAAAGGATACATGTTTTCGTTATGAAGGAGGACAGCTTTTAAGCTTATTTTTGAGGAATCTATAAAAAGTCCCCATTCTTCAGGTTTGTGTTGCTGTCCTAAGGCTTCAAACAATAAGTCTATATCATTGCAGTACACAAGATCACCACTCTTCGAAAATAAGTGTTCAAGCTCTTGCAGGGTGTCCACATTCTGGAAAGTCAGGGGAAATCAGGGAAAGTCAGGAAAATGAAAATTGGTCAGGGAAAGTCAGGAAAATGAAAATTGGTCAGGGAAAGTCAGGAAAATGCCTGAAATGTTGGTAAAAGTCAGGGAAAATCAGTCATATTTAAAAAAAAGTCGGGGAAATTTCAATCACAGTTAGACTGCAACTAGTTTTAACCCGGCGTCGGGGAGCGACACCCTCATCGCCCAACACACTTGGTGTTGCAGACAGTCACTAACTTCCCCTTCCTACTAATGTAACTGTATTTCCTACCTATTATTGTAAGTTGTGTTACATTACTTGTTAACATTTCTTTTTTTGTTTTAGGTCAAAGGAGTAGATGAAAATTTGTGATATAAATTATACCTTGTTAAAAGGCAATTAAGACTGCAGCAATGTCAAAGCATTGTGTGTTTAATGAACAATGGTTGGACAAACAATTAAATCCTGAGTTCTCTGGTTGGATAGCTGCTGTGAACGGCGACAATGAATCAGCACTTTGTAAAGTGTGCTCTAAAACTTCAAGCTTATCAACATGGGGCGTCGAGCAGTCTCTAGCCACGGAAATGGCCCTAATCATTTGAAAAACATGCGTGCTAAAATGTCTCAGCCCAGTCTTGCTTCTTTCACTTCCTCTGTAATAAAGAACTCTCTTTGTAATAATGAACTCTTGCCATCAACAAGCTCAGGAAATGTGGAATCAGTACTTCTAAAAAATATTAAGTCTAATGACTCAAATACTTATGTTGTGAAAGATGATGTGAAGCCCAGTGACCTTAATGCTTATGTAGTGAAAGATGATGTAACAAAGTCAGAAATAATATGGGCCATGGAAGTGTTGTCCAAGCGAATGTCTCTGAACTCTTGTACACAGATTAACAAAACATTTCAGTTAATGTTTCCTGACAGTGCGATAGCTTCAAAATTTATTTTGGGCAAAAGCAAAGCATCTTATGAGATAAACCATGGATTGGCACCACATTTTAAAGAGTGTTTAATGGATGATCTGAAGCAGTGCACTGAATTTGTAATTTGTTTTGATGAATCACTAAACAAAATTGCTCAGCGTGGGCAAATGGATCAGTTTGTTCATTATTGGGACGTCAATCTGCAAAAAGTTTCCATTATATACTTAAGTAGTGTGTTTTTAGGACGGACAACAGCTAATGACCTTTTAGAGAAATTCATTAAAGGTGCACCTCTTCCCTTGGATAACATGCTACAAGTGTCAATGGATGGACCTAACGTTAATCTCAGCTTTCTTCAAAAGCTGTAAGATAAACTAAGAACTGAAAATTCAGATGCTAAATTATTGGTTTACATTGGAGTATGTAGTCTTCACGTGGTCAATGGAGCTATGAAAACTGGACTTGAAGCAGTGAAATGGGATATACATCACTTTCTGCATAACTTGTACTACCTTTTAAAAGATAGTCCTGCTCGCAGTGCAAATTATACCATGATTAATGGATGTAAAGATTCCCCTTTGAAATTTTGCACTGTAAGGTGGTTGGAAAACATTAATTGTTTGACTAGGGCATTGCTTGTCTATGATCATATCATGAAATATGTTCAAGAATCATCAGTTTCCAGCAAACAGCTCATGTTTCTTGCAGAATTCATGGAAAGTCCACTGTTGAAATGAAAATTGGCTGCATTTAGGACTATAGCTTCAGAGTGTGAATCTTTTTTGAGAAGGTTCCAGAGCCCAAAGCCTTTAATTCCTTTCTTACACACTGATTTGCTGCATCTGATGAAAAATTTGATGGCATGAAGCTTGAAGCCTGACAAATTAAGTGAACAAATAAAGGTAACTTGATCACGCTAGTTACGTTAACTGAAAACTTTAAAAAGTTCGTAAGTTGGAAGCTTTCGACCTTATCTTAAGGTCGAAAGCTTCCAACTTACGAACTTTTTGTAAAAGTTTTCAGTTAACGTAACTAGCGTGATCAAGTTACCTTTATTTGTTAATATTGTTACATGTTTTGCCCATAATCGTCAAATTAAGTGAAGCTGATAGTGTCTCAAAACTGTTAACTTTAGATGTATCAAAAAGTGAAAATCTTCTCTCAATTGAGAAAGTTGATATTGGATTTAGTGCTAAAAAGCTATTAAAAGAAGTGAAGTGCTCAGAAAGGGAGAAATTATAGTTTAAGCTTGAATTTAGGAAACTTGGGACCAGTATGATTGAAAAACTTCGTGAGAAAAGCCCACTAAAATTTAAGTTTGTCCGTGGGGTAACTTGTTTGGACCCGAATATTATAGTGCAGCAGCAGAGTCTAGGCAAGAAGAGAGTGGAAATTGTGCTCAAAGTTTTGCTTAGTGCGAACAGGATTTCAGATGACTGTGCTGAAAAAGCTAATAAACAGTACGCTTCATTATGTGTAGAAGCTCAATCTGCTTTAAAGTCTCGGTTTGATGAATTTTTAGACAGTCATGATGATTCCATTGGATTAGACAAATTTTACAGTGCTCTACTTGACAACCAAAAACAATTCGGTGAACTTTGGGATGTAATAAAAATTTGTCTCATTATGTCTCAGTTCGTAAATGCTTCAGTGGAAGGTGGATTTTCTGTCAATAAGTATCTTCTTGTGGAAAATCTCCTGGAAGAATCCCTGATTTGTCAGAGAACAGTTTTTGATGCCATTAAAAATGTGGGAGGAGTAGAACACATTGCCATCAATAGAAAGATTCTTTTTCTGTAAGAGCCTCCAGACGAAGATATCAGGATTATCTTGAGAAAAAGTGTTCTTCAAAATGAAGAAGAAAGAAAACTGAAGGAAAAAAAGAAAAATTGATCATGAAATAAAGGAATTGAAGGGGGAAAGACATAGTATGGAAGGAACTAGAGTTAGAAGAAGAAGAAGCATTGCAGACAAAGATTTCAGATTGGGAAAAGAAGAAAAGTGGTTGTTATATAAAAACGGTGACTGTGTTCCTTCTGTAATATTTTTATAGTAACTGTTCTGAATATTGTGTATGGGTTTTTTTTAGTGTTTCTTCAATAAATGTAAAACCATGAAAAAAAGAGTAAACTTAAAATTAAAAAAGTGTGAGTTGGATGGCTTGTAAAAAAAAAATGAATTAGTTATTTGGGAAACTTTATATGTCAAATGGAAACACTTTTAAATAATATAAGTTTCTCAATTATCCAATTCAATTTTATTTATTATCGTGTCACATATATTGAAAAACTCAAATAAACCTATTTGTGTAAGGTCAGGGATTTCTGATATATTTGGTCAGGGAAATCAGGTTTGATAATTATGTGGACACCCTGTCTTGCTGTTGTCGATAAAAACCACAACTTGGTTGTAAAAGATTCCATCCCTTCAATATTGAAGCTAATATTTCGGCCTGACTTTTTGCTAAATGAAGGTCACGAACGAGATCATTTAATTCTTCCTGACTTACAAGGTGGGGCACAGAATCTTCCGAGAAATCAGGGTCTTGTTGTACTTCAATATCTTTTTCGCTGTGGGGATTTATTTCATCAGTATCACTATCATCTGAACTCTGTGACTGTGGAGGTACAGGAACAGGTCTTATGGCCGAAGGAATACTGGGATACTGAATCATGTCTTTGGTCTTAGGAGTAATTCCAGATATCTTAGTGATGCAGAAGTAACAGTCTGTTCAGTGGTCTTTTGGTTCTCTCCAAACCATTGGTACCGCAAATGGCATTTGACGTGATCCCTTCAACCAGCCAGTCAACAAAGTTACACATGAATTACAACAAATGGGAGGTGCCCAGGATTTCTCTTCATCACCCATTTTGGACTGGAAATAAAGTTCATATGATTTTCTAATCAATGGTGTGAAATGTCACCTTTGAGACTAAAGTAAATTGTCCACAAATGTAGCAGAAACTGTTTGGATGGTTCACACAAGTATGCAGCATTATTTAATGTACACTTTGCACAATCCACACTGCTTTTTAAAACGAGAAAATGCACATCCTTCAATACCGCATAAATGCATTCAAATAAAAAAGTTCTGCTTTGTTCCCCCTTCCCCGAAGGAATTGCACAACAGGAAGTAATGGCGCCAGTATATCTACTTCGGAGACACTGCTATCCTGGCTGCAGACAGATGTCTTCATTGGGAAACATGGGGAAATTCCTTTAAGCAACACAACATTCACCCCATTAGAGAGTTCCTTTACAAACAGTGAAGCAATTGTGACTTCATATTTGGTTTCAGCACCCATAAATACATACAAAACCGTTACAGTTTTCTTTGTAACAAAACCTTTGTTGTTCAGTGAAGTCAGAGATCATCACACCTTTTGGATCAAAAACTGAAACACACTGGTTAAAAGATAACTTTTGGCATATGAAGTAACTTTATTGGAGAAATAAACTGCCCACAACATTTTTAAGTAGGCCAAAATATGATTTTACTATTAAGTTAATGATTTTAACCATTTCTCCAACATGACATTTAACTGTAAATATAAAGAACTAATTTAATTAAGTCTTTTATATCATAAAGCAAGTAAGATGAAAATTATTAAAAATATTTTTATCTTATATTTTGTAAAAACTACAATATGAATTTCAAAGTCATGCCATTAAATGTTTGACCTCGAAGTTCTCAAAAACCTAATTTTTAAAAATTCAAGCATAAACTTGTATATTTTAACATCATTTGTGGAAAGTTTCATTGTGCAATCACAGTGGCATCATGTTTTTGTCACATTTTTAAAAATATTACTCAAAGGAAATACTATCCAGATATGGAAGGAAAATTGTAATTTTCAATTCCTTTGGGCAAGGACCACTATTTTTTTTTTAGTTCAAAGTAAGTTAACTGGGGGGGGGGCAAGAGGTAGGTAGCTTAGAAAAATAATAATAGAATAAAGGCTAATTTATTGAAATTTATATTTATAACTAATTGTACCTTTCTGCAAGTTAGTATTGTTGCCATCTTTTCTTCCATTTTAAAAACTTAACAATCTCTTGCAAGGTAATTTTGAAGAGCTGTGGTTGCTGCATCCATCTCTTCCTTTCAAAGTCAGTAAGCCGCCCCGGTGGCGCAGTGGTCTAAGGCGCTGGCCTCTGATCATTCGTCCGTAAGGGGTCCGGGTTCGAATCCCGGTTAGGCATGGATGTTGTGTTTGTCTTACGGCACTCGCTCTCTCCCTTCCCTGGAACCAGTGACCCTAAATTAGGGACGGGCGACTGCTTATAGCCCATTGAGTTGCTCACAGTGGTCGTTAAACCTCCAATCAAAAAAAAAAAAGTCAGTAAGTGCAGCCAGTGGAGCATCTGGGTTCCACCATGGCCAGAATTTGGCAGATTTGGCTTTGAGTCAATCTTTGAACTCCTGTATGTATGTAAAGGATGGAGCAGGACCTTCAGGGTGCAGGAACTTCACTTCCATCTCAGTTGTCTTGTTTTTGGCCAAAACTATGCACCAAGCCACCATCAATTGTCATACACACGTTACACATCCTTTCACTTCTGCTAGAATGAGCTTCTGTTTTAAACCTTTCCTGACATAGAAGACTTGTATGATTGCTCACTCTTTGAAAATGCCTTTATCAGTATCTCTTTACATGACACGGGAAGGAAACTGAAACTCCTGGGTACTTGGTATTGGTTTTGCAACCAAAAATCACTCTTCAAGCACTTCCTCTTCTCCGTGTTGTTCATTATTAAAAACAAAAACACTTCATGGAGTCTATGTTGGCCTGACTCCATGTAAACAGCTGTGATGGAGTCATAATTTGTTCTTCATAGGATTGTGTTGGAGACTAGCTCTTAATTACAGCTGCATAAGTGAAAGAATTCTCTGGATTCGTTTGAAAGTGAAACTTAGATAATAGTAATTGTTGTAGTGCATGTTCCTTGTGATTCAAATCCCTCTTGATAAGAAGGAAGATTTTTGGAAGGAGCTAAAAGCTGTTTTGAGCCAGTTTGGTGTTAAAGATAATGTTATAATAGCAGGGGATTTCAATGCTAGAGTAGGTGTTCAGAATGGGATTTCTGATAACGTTCTGGGTAAGTTTAATGATCCTGGTATGAATGATAATGATGAAAGATTAATTGAACTCTGCATTGGAAATGGATTGTGGGTATCAAATATGTTTTTCAACCACAATTATATCCACACATACACTTGAAAAAAATCGTATTCTTGGATTAAAGAGTGTAATAAATTTTGTCGTTTATGATCAGCATCTAAAACACTTTGTTGTTGATACTTGTGTGATGAGAGGTGCAGATATTGGCACTGATCACCTGTTAGTGTCACAGGTGAAACTGAATGTTGGTTAAAGAAGGAGGTATAAGAAGATGCTTGTGGTAAAAAGAATAAAGGTTGAAATTACTAATTGTACCTTTCTGCAAGTTAGTATTGTCACCATCCTTTCTTCCATTTTAAAAACTTCAACAATCTCTTGCAAGGTAATTTTGAAGAGCTGTGATTGTTGCGTCCATCTCTTCCTTTCAAAGTCAGTAAGTGTGGCCAGTGGAGCATCTGGGTTCCACCATGGTCAGAAGACCATCAGTCTTAAGACCATCAGAATTACTCTGATTTACTCAGTGAATGTTTGAATGAATTGAAGGCATGTGAGAGGGATGTAGAAAAGAAGCGACATGTTTTAAGAACTGTGTTGTCATTGCTCCTGAAGAGGTCTGTGATTCTGCAACAGTGGGTAACTTTAAAGGTGATACTTGGTGGAACAGTGAGGTTAAAGAAGCAGTAAAGAGAAAGAAGGAAGCATATTTGCAGATGTTGCAAGGTAGAGTTTCTGAGGATGAATATTGCTGTAAGTAGCATGAGGCAGCAAAGCTGGTTCACCAGGTTAAGGCAAAAAGATAGGAAGGAAAAAGAGAAAAGGCACAATTTGGCTTTTTGGAAAGATACAAAAACATTCTGGAGGTACATAAGACATGGGAAAAAGAGGGGAAATAGAATTTTAAGTTGTGTAAAGATTAGGATTGGAGAAATGATATAGGAGCCCAATGAGCTAAGTGAAAAATACAGTGAGTACTTCTGTGATTTATTAGGTCATGAAAGCAAAGATGATTCTGAGGCAGAAGCAGATGATGTCATAGTGAGAAATGGAAGCACTGGTGGGATCTCAAGAGAAGGGCTGTGTAAAACTCTAAAATCTGTTCAGATGGTAAGGCTTTGGGAGTAGATGGCATATCTGCTGAAATGCTAAAATATGGTGGAGACTCTGATTGACTGCATAACTGAAATTTGCCAGTTACGTTGGGAGTTTGGTCCCTCAAGATTGGAGGAATGCTATCATTGTTCACTTGTACAAGGGAAAAGGTGCTCAGACTAAATGCAAGAACTATTGTGGTATCAGTTTGCCGAGTGTGCCAGGAAAAGTGTTTGGGAATGGGAAGGCCATTATTGATAAGGCACAAGGTCTTACGTCAGAGAAACTGTGGGATGTACAGAATGGTTTTATGCCTAGTAAGGGCTGCACTAATCAAATTTTTGCTTTACGCATGATAATTGAAAAGTATCTGTCTGTTGGTAAAAACATGTTTGCAGCCTTCATAGATTTAGAGAAAGCTTATGAAAAAGTAAATAGGACTCTTCTGTGGAAAGTACTGAATAAACATGCTATCACTGGGAATCTATTCAATAGTGTGAAAGCCATGTAGGCTGTCAATAGAGCATTGTACGAGTGAATGGTGTTTTATCGAAATAGTTTTCTGTTGGTGCAGGAGTCAGGCAAGGTGGTGTAATGTCAGCCTGGCTATTTAATATATTTATGGATGCATGCGTCCATGATGCCAAAATGGATAATGCTGGTTTATGTCTTGGTAGTATGCGTGTGTGCAGATTGCTCTATGCCGATGCCACACTCCTGTTAGAAGAGAGTAAAAGTGAGTTGCAGAGTATATTGTCCTGCAAACAAAGATCCTCGCTCTTTCCACGTTTATAGGTGAGTCACAGAAAAATTCTCATTGGCCGCCACCGGGAGAGAATTTTTCCGTGACTCACTTATAAACGTGGAAAGAGCGAGTATCTTTGTTTGATGTTCCTGGTCCACGTTAAATGTCTGTATATTGTCCTGAATGTACGAAGTTTGTATTAAATTCAAACTGAGTATAAATAAGGGGAAAACCGAAGTTATAGTTTTTGAGCGAGGAACTGTTTGTACTGAATGCAAGATAAGTCTTAATGGCACAGAGATTGGTCTGGTGAATGAGTTTGTATATTTAGGAAGTATGTTTGACAGAGAGAACAAATTAGATGGGGAAATTAGTAGGCGAGTGAATTTTTTATTGAAAGTCATAGCTCCTTTAGGAGAATTTCACAGGAATGATGGGTTCTGAAGGAAGTCCCGAATATCTGTGTGTGAAGTGTAATTGTTCCTTCTCAGGAGATCAGGGTTTAAGCTGGCTCAAAAAATGCTGTAGCAACAATGCTAAAATGGGAAAAACAGTTGTAGCAAAACGCTAAAGAAAGTTAGCCGCTTTTGTCACTCAAAAAATTGTAATATTAAATGAATTGTTCGCTCCAATAATGCCTTGGACAGCAGTGGAAAACTAATTAGCTTGGAAGATACTAACATATTTAAAAGAAAACTGTATTGGGCAGTGTAAGTTGATATACAGCTCCTAACAGAATAAGGATTTTTTTTTCTCTAAAATCATGATTAAAAATCCAAATCTGAAATTTGATTTTGTGAGTTACAACTGTCTTTGCATGAATGATTTGATTAATGACCAGTATGAATTGAATAAGTAAAATTCCAATACTGTTACTATTAATAAAAATTTAATTGGTGTCAAGAGATGCAACGAAAACCCAGGTTACGACATAAGCTGCTTTCACGATTTCAACTTACTGTGTACCCGACTACCCATATTTTAGGTTA
Source organism: Macrothele yani (assembly GCA_039090855.1). Classification (NCBI taxonomy): domain Eukaryota; kingdom Metazoa; phylum Arthropoda; class Arachnida; order Araneae; family Macrothelidae; genus Macrothele; species Macrothele yani. Next base: position 81,868,825 of record CM077005.1, read on the forward strand.
AAATTTATTAAAAAATTACTAATATATGTATAAAAAAGTATACTCTATAAGTGTAAATAAATGAAAAAAAAGTCTTTGAGCATCAATAGCCCTACGCAATCAAAGTATTTCTAAAACCAGTTAAATTAAAATTTTTATTAATAGTAAACAGTATATTCCTGAAACCAACTATTATTTTAATTACAATATAATGAGACAGAGACAACGCGTATGCGTTGTCTCTGTCTTGCATAATGGAAAGTTGACACATATTATTGTTTAGACATTTCAATCAACCTAAATTGATTGATGTTTTAATCGCCCTAAATGTTTTGATGCTTCAATTGAACTCCTTCCGCGTAGGAAATTTTTTTGATTGGTTAGCAGCGATGCGCAAAAACAAATATATGAAAATAATTGAAAATTGGGAATTTTCACTTAATTTATCTCTTGCCAGGACATTGCTTTTTCTTGCTGCAACACAGTTCAAATGTGGTATTTTATCCCTCCAGTTAACTTGCACCCATTTGTAAAGGGAGCACCATTTCTGCACAAGGTGCTCGGAAGGTATATTAGATTCAGTAGCAGTTTTAGTTTTTTCTTTTAAACTCGCATTCCTTTGCAGTTGTTTTATCGGCACTGTCTTCGCAATCTTTGCGTTTCTTAATAATGAATTTATCCATTGTAATGCGGCACGTTGTATGATGGACGGCACTTTGATTGGCAAGAGCAACCCCTAGCTTGCACTTATCTTTCCTAATATGTGTATTGTGTTCCTTCTCTATAGAAGTTTGAAAGGTCACTCCGGTCACGAATGCAGGTGTTGTTTATGGCCGTGGGGGTGGGAATGAAGTTGTAGACATCGCAGTTGACTTGAATGGGGGAAGGGGTCTAATCCCTCTAACTTCTATCTTACCCTGCCAGCCTACCCCATCCTTTATGTAGAGGGTGGGGAGTGGTTCAACAGGTGCTGTAGGAACATGGTAGAAACATATACCTTAAGGATTAAGAAAATAACAGTGGAGTGCAAATCATTGCCAGAATTTCAAAAACTAGTTTCCGCAAAAACAGAATAGCCAGAGTAGAATCTGCTGATGGGTTAATATTTAAACTGCAGGTGCAATTTTGTGACAGACACTATTTTTTTTTTCTCATATTTTAGATTAACTCATTGCATTTCGCGAAAATAGCGACCGTAGCTTAAACAAGTCACTGGTGTGCTGGGAAGATACATTACTTACAGGGGGTTTGTGGTAAGACATGCACTGATCATATGAGGAATGAAGATGTGTTACAGATGTGTAATACGCTTAGACCATGAATATGGTAGACACAGCTGCTCCCGTTCGCGCAGTGTTGAGAGAACGGCACAAACATGTCAAGCGGGTTAGTCACGTGATGTGTGTCAAGATTGCTCTGAGGGAGCAGGTAATGGCAATGAACAACAGCATTTACCTTAGACCATGAATAGGGCATTTACGCGGTGACCCGTTCAATATAATTTTACTAAGTTTATCTTCATAAAAAAATCGTAGCGATCAATTATTTTCATAAAAAATAAAGTGGTTTATTTTTCTGCCCATTAGTTCGTGTGGTACAAATTTTTAAAGTTCAGTCACTCTGGTTGGTGCTCCCGCTGAAGTGTTAGTTTACATATTTTTACACATTTTTTGCTGCCTCCCCCTACAACACAGGATTTTTTTTTTCAGCAAAATAACCATTTAATTTTTGCACTATTAGCTTTCATTGTGTATACTTTTTGTTGTTATGGAGTGCATATAAGTCTTATCTCCTATGATTTTTTAAAGTTGTCCCACTATGTGTATATTCTCCCTATTGGAGTGTGAAAAGGGACCTCATTTCTACCCCCCCCCCCCCGTGTTCTGTGAAAAATTTGTGTTGATAAGTCAATTATTTTGGGGGTTATGAGTGTGTAAAAATTTCAGAGGTCCACAATAGTGGACGTCTGTAAATGGAGGAATTGTTTACTATCAACATATCGAGATGTAGGAAATACTAGAAACACATACATACAGATGTACACTGATTTTAATACGTAGAAATATCCCAATTTTCAGGCTAACAACTCATTTGTAAAAATGAGATATTTTGCCAAATGGCAGCCTTCATTGTGATCTTTGGGGGGGGGGGGGGGTACGGGGTTTTTTTCTTTTTTTTTTCAATTTTGATAATACATATCGGTTTTCTGTTTGCTTTCTAAAACAGCATATCAATAGTTATCAAGGGCTACACAAAGTCTTGCATAGCTTAAGATACTGCTAATCAAAAAATAAATCGGAAGCTGCACATCCCTAAATTATAAATTTTGGACGATTCCTTTTTACGTTTTTACCTCGTTTTTTCTTTTTTTTGTTTACCCTGTTTAGATACTTAACCCATGAATATAACCAGTGGTCTTATGTTGGGCCGGTTTTTCTTTTTGTAAGACTTGTAATGTGTTTGAATTGCAAATTACTTTTTGTGTGTGACCTGCATTTCAACTTTTTATACAGTGGGAACTTATATGTTAAATTAAATCATGATTTTCTTAATTTTTTCTCTTTGGAATAACAAAGTAATCCCACTACCGATCAAACAGTACAAAACAGCACTATTATTCAAGGTCTATAAATCGTATATCTACTGCACTTATATCTTCGGATAACAAACATTACCACATGTAAGCAGCATTTCTTCACAAAATGTAGTATAAAATGTAAACGATCTTATCTCGTATTAAAATCTTTGCTGACATCCAATGTCCACCCCATGGTACAAATGTATTTCATAATTTCCTTCAACCACAGAAATCAAAATCGCTCACTGAACTTCAAGTAATCTATAATGATTTTCAGTACAGTTACGAACTACTCACCGTGAAAGCCGGTGGTTGACACACATCACGTGACTACCCTCTGGAGATGTTTGTGCCGCCTTCGGAGCTCCTAGCTCTGTCTACCTATATTCATGGTCTGAGGTAATGTGAGGCAAAATGTTGTTAATAACGTGGAGACTAAAATTCTTATGTAGTTTGGCCATGTTCTTTCAACATGGTCAAGATGAGGTGCTGACTAAGATAATTTTTTCAGCCCAAAATGGCAGGACAGAAAGGCCAAGGAAATCATGGAAGGACCAGATTTAGGAATGTGTGTTTGAGAAAAAAATATGAGTATGAAGTACAAAAGGTCTTATGTTCTGCATGTCATGGATGCTAATGAGCTCGAGCGATGTACTGAGATCTTTTGTAATGGAGACATTTGATACACCAACAAATAAATAAATTCTAGTTCTATCAGTTAAATGTGTACTTGGATCATGGTATTTTTTTTGAGAAGCTAAGCTGTGAATTTCGGAGAACAGTTTAATGATGTGTGTGTGTACATGCATGCAGTTTTGGAGGAAACAAGCAATAAATCACAAGTAATATCACATGGTTTCGGCCAATAATTTATGTCCCTCAAAATCTAGCATGTAGTAGAGAAAATTCCAGAAATATTTATGCGGAATAGCTTCAGTGTTTATTCTTTCCTTATCTTAGCAAAAATGTAATATGTAGTTGTTAGTGATATACCCTTAAAGCGTAGACCATGTAATGAAACATTTATTTCAGAGTAGTAGAGTCGATGGAAGATAAGCTTAACAACAGTTGTGTTTAAAAATTTCTTTTGGCATTATTCCTTGTTACAGAGGTTTTTTTTTTTTTTTTTGCCATATGAAAAAAATAGTGCCATTTCTTGAACATTTTAACTTTCAGATTAGTTGCATTAATTCATTATTTAGTTAAAATACAACTGACATATTCCAAGATTACACTTAATTTGTATCTTCAAATATATATAACACATGTAACTTAGTTCAAGAAAGCCACATGTTTAATATGACCGATTGAAATCTGTAATATCTTTTATAATGATTAATCATAGTCTCATTCTTCATAAATTAAATTTGAGAAATAAAATATTATAAGACTTAATACTAGAATTTTCGGCAAAAATATTAAATCTCATTCGCAACATTTTCTTTTCTTTTTGTGTTCCATTTCTTTGTTCTACAAGCCTGGAAAGGTCGCACTTTTTTCACATTGTCAGAAAGCAGAAATTTCCAGAGAGCGCTGCCAGTCTGTTGTGTCTTAAAATCTCCTTACACAAAGATCTCACAATGAGTAAGGCCATTGAAAGTCTTGCCTTTGTATCTTGTAGCCTCATCTGGTATTGCAAATGCAATTTGCACTTTTCGGCATGTATTTTCAAAGGAACCGGAGGGTATGCACCAGCGACGATGTCTCAGCTTTGAGGCTTTTGTCTTGGAATGCGGCCCTTTTGATCCATGGGAGTGGAGTATCGCTATGTGTTTGGAAAGCGAGGGTCATCTCTCGCATGGGGTGAGGTGGCGATATAAAACAGGCAGTCAACATGAGGTGTTAGGAGAAACCGGTCAGGGGATGACCAGCAGTCCGTCATTTTGCGGGCACATACAGGGTGTATAGGAAAGTCCTTAAACAGGGAAATAACTTTTGAATGCAAAATGCTAGAGTTGTGGAAGTAGTGTGTACATATAGTAAAGTGACTATGTTCTATCAGATGAGACTGATTGCAGCACCCCTAGCGGCGAATTTTGGAAGTTAACGATCCTAGCGTGAGAACCAAGAGAGAGCGAAAAAAAGTCGATAGCAAACTTGTAGAGCATCGCCGATTTAGTATGAAATGACGCCCTACATTCACCAAAAACTCCAATAGAAGTCTGGAAATGCAAATCTCTCTGTATCCGATCACCGGCATAAATAAGTCACTCATCGCGGGCAGAAGTGTGACGTTATAAGGTGATTCAAATTTACTAATAAAACTAATGCATGTACGTGTCAGCAAGGTAAAATTTATTATGTACTGTACAGTAAAGTAGTAAAAAATTCATACAGCAGTATGAAAAAGATAAACACAAAATAATGCCAGTACTAATACTTAACGCGAATAAACACAAAATAATGCCAGTACTAATACTTAAGCATTCGCGATGTGTCCACCATCGGCAGCAATACACATCTGTATTCAAGCTAGAACTTCTTGTTGGACGTTCTGCAGCATTTCAGGTGTTACGTTACTGCATGCTTGGATGATACAGGGTTGTAGAAATTTACCATACACGACCAAATGTAAGGCCACATGTCACACTGATGTCTCTTGTACTGCAGTGTGGGTGGGCTAGCGCATAGGCCAGGACCTCCACTGGCTGCACGTGCACACCTGCAAGTGTCGGCCTACCTGAACGGGAATGACTTGTAATGCTCCTGGTTTCTCTCAGCTGGCGAACGACACTGATGATAGTAGCCGCAGTAGGATGAGAACGATTAAGGAAACGTAATGCATATTGCCGTGCTGCCTCTCTTGCCCGACGACCGCATTCCCGTACAACATAACCATCAAATGAAGGTAACTTGATCACGCTAGTTACATTACATGAAAAAAAAATTTACAAGAAAGTTTGTAAGTTGGGAGCTTTCGACCTTATCTTAGGTCTTCATCACACCAATGGAGGACTAAGATTGTTGCCAGATTCTACATTTGAATTTTTTATTTCCATTTTTGTTGCCATAACTTAGAAATGATCTCCAGATCATAGGGATGTAGAGAGGAGATTCGGAATTGCAAGTCATTGAGTTGAAAATGATTTTCAGGCTTTCACGGTAACAGAGGGCATAACGATTGTCAAAAGAAGCAATTCGTTTTGCTTCGTTCCAGCGGGGAACTGCAGATGTGTCTTCCATTGTCAAAATAGAGAAGGCTGTATTTGGGTTGGCTTTCAAAACATCTTTCTTATGTTCCAAAATTCTGTGGTTAATGCTCCTGTATGTGCTTCCAATAATGTATAAGTTATCACCTGTTGAAGAAGAGGTAGGAATGCAGTAAACTCCTGGGAGAACCAGATTTTCAACTTTGTCCCTATCCCTTTGTAGAAGTTTCAAGATGTTTGGGGTGGATTTAATGGCAAGATGGTAACCAAAACTTCTAAAAAGAATCTGTAACTTATAAGTATAGGAAGGATGGTAAAGAACAGAACCAGAGAATTTCAGGTTTTCTTTCTTTTGAGGAAGGAGGCATTCAATTTTCGAATTGTTTTCATATTCCTTTAAGAGGGAGTTGACTGTAAGAGCATGGAAACCATGAGAGAGGTAGAAATTTTGGAGAATTCTTCTTGAACAGAAAGTTGGTTGTTGCAAATGATATGAGCCCTGTGGATGTAAGATTTCAATGCTGTAAGCTTGTAGAGATGCAGAGTGAAATATTTGTAGGGAATGATGTTAGTGGTCGTAGAAGGTTTACGATAGACTGAATGAATGTTGGAGAGATCAGAGTCTCTGCAGATGGATACATACAGGAAATCAATTTTGTTGTTTACTTCCTTAGACATAGTGAGATTAATGGAAGGAAATTTTTCCATAATGGAGTTGATCAGTGTCTGTAATTCAGACTCTGTATGTGGCCAGCTAATGAAAATGTCAAAATTGAATGCCTCCTTCCTCAAAAGAAAGAAAACCTGAAATTCTCTGGTTCTGTTCCTTACCATCCTTCCTATGCTTATAAGTTACAGATTCTTTTTAGAAGTTTTGGTTACCATTTTGCCATTAAATCCACCCCAAACATCTTGAAACTTCTGCAAAGGAATAGGGACAAAGTTGAAAATCTGGACCTCCCAGGAGTTTACTGCATTCCTATCTTTTCTTCAACAGGTGATAACTTATACATTGGAAGCACATGCAGGAGCATTAACTACAGAATTTTAGAACATAAAAAAGATGTTTTGAAAGCCAATCCTAATACAGCTTTCTCTATTTTGACAATGGAAGACACATCTGCAGTTCCCCCGCTGGAACGAAGCAAAACGAATTGCTTCTTTTGACAATCGTTTTGCCCTCTGTTACTGTGAAAGCCTGGAAATTATTTTCATCCCGATGATCTAGAGATCAATTCTAAGTTTCGGCAACAAAAATGGAAAAATAATAATTCAAATGCAGAATCTTGCAACAATCTTAGTCCTCCATTGGCATGATGAAAACCTAAGATAAGGTCGAAAGCTCCCAACTTACGAACTTTCTTGTAAAAGTTTTTTCATGTAACGTAAGTAGCGTATTCAAGTTACTTTATTTGTTGTTATTGTTACGTATTTTGCCCATCATCGTCAACATAACCATTTCACAGTACTCCTCGTTGGAATAACTAGCCATGTGTAGACTCAAAGATCCAGTCCATGCACTGTGCTGACAAACTTTCCCTGACAGCCAATTTATTCTTCCCAATGAGGTATGATGTAGCGTTTCCATTTGCATACTTTCATCCATCCTTTGCTGTTTTGCAGACAAAATTCGTTTACAGATTTTACGCTTTGCGATGTCATTCGCAATGTATTTATGCTTGTGGTCGGATACCGAGAGATCTGCATTTCCGGACTTCTATTGGAGTTTTTGGTGAATGTAGGACGTCATTTCATACTAAATCAGTGACTCTCTACACGTTTGCTATTGACTTTTTTTTTTTGCTATCTTGCAATAGGATCGCTAACTTCCAAAATTTGCTGCTAGGGGTGCTGCAATCGGTCTCATCTGATAGAACATAGTCACTTTACTATATGTACACACTAGTTCCACAACTCTAGCGTTTTGCGTTCAAAAGTTATTTCCCTGTTTAAAGACTTTCCTATACACTCTGTATATACCTATCCCCCATGAAGGTAGAAAGAGATGGGAAGGTATTGGAAAGTAGATGTTATAGGAGATAGCAATATATTGTTTGGGGGAAAAGATAGGAAATTAACTTAAAGCCTATGGACTGAAATCCTCAAAATCGAAGAGAGAAATAAATAGTTTTAAAAGGTACTGAAGCATTCCATGAATATTTAAGTGTCCTACTTATTACCTATTATCATCGTCAATTACGTAGAACTATGATCATTATTTTACAACATTAACCTGGAAGACAAACCTAGTTAACACTTCCTAAATTAAATTTTAGAAATGAGATATAAAAAAAAAATCTAAGACTTGTTCACTTATGCCTTTACACAAGACCAATTTATTTCATATTTAGTTTTTACTAACTGAACAAATCATTCTTCTCTTGGGAGTCACAAATAAATGATTTCATGTTGAAGCCCTTGTTTAGTTTGAAAATGCTATTAAATATGTAATCTGCAGTTTCATTTATAAATTGCATTAGTTAATTTGGCATGAGATACAACCTTAATGGTTTAAAGCTTATGTCTACAATATGATCTAACTCTGCATGTAATACTGACAAAAACGTAACTTATTATTTGTGCATTTTTAATTCTAATAATATATTAAATGTTCTATTAGTGTGTATTCTATAAGTAGTTACATGTACTTTATTTAAAGTTTCATGCATGAAACTATAATTGTTTTTGTGCTAAAATTGTAGAAATCTGAAGTGAAACAATGCAGATAATGGCAAACTTAATCAACTAGAACCTATAAATGCATTTTGCGGTTGTAACTTTCTTCAGCTATTTCCACCTTATTTTATAGTCTATGAAGTTCTTCCAACGTGAACATAGTTTTAATATTAATAAAATTTTGCACCCTGCCCCTTGTAACTTGTAAAACTTTAACTTGTAATTAACATTAAAATAATGAACACAAGTATATAAAATTGAAAATTCAACAAAATTTATGTTCATTACTAAAGCTACTACATTGCATTTTCAGATTGACATTACAGTTCACTGGCTGTTTATACTAATTGTAAGTAACACAAGAAAACTTTTTTCTTGGATATATTTGGCTTAGTTGTAATAGTGATAATGCAGGTATAATAGCATTAATTTTTTAAGTTTGATATTCATAAAAATGAACAATATCTTTTAACAGTTACTAAAATCTTAAGGATTACATAAACAGTTCTGTTTGTTTCTGATAATCTGTAACATATTGATAATGAAAAATGCTTACGAAAGGAAGAATTTTTTTTTTTTTAATACAGTTCGATTAACACTTACCGCACGTGGGGCTAGTGTTAATCGAACTGTACCAACAAAACGAGAAGTTTGATTAACACTTACCGCACGTGGGGCTAGTGTTAATCGAACTGTACCAACAAAACGGGAAGTTCACGTTAAAAAATAAATGTTAAATGCACGTTAAAAAATAACCTCCAATATCGGAAGCAAAATTGAAAGAAAATAATTGTTCTTCCATGTTTTATTCATATGTTGTTGTGCAAGGTATGCATTAAAGAACCAAAGCATAATGATCACTTTCCTGATATGATGTTGGTCCTTGATGTGATTCCTAAGAGCTCCTACCTGGTGAGGCATGGACACTACAAGATTTCTAAAGTTATGTAGTATCTAGTACCAACACATTACCAGCAGATTCCTTAACTCTTGTAAGTTATGTTGTTGAGCTCCCATAGATCGGATTTTCTGTTCAAATGCAAAGCCTAGAAGCTCAATTGGATTGACGTCTGGGGAATTTGGACGCTTGGACAATACTTGGAGTGCTTGTTCATGTTCTGCAAACCATTCTTGAACAATCCAGGCAGAGTGGCATGGTTCATTATCTACTGAAAGAAGGCGCTACTAGAGGGGGAATACCATTGCCATGAAAGGATGTACCTGGTCTTGTTACATTCAATGAATTTGAAAAAATTACAACAGTATTATGGTTGTTGACACATCAAACCAATTTTGGAACCATAAACATAAAATGAAATTAGTAATGCCAATTTATTCATCTGATATTTGTTTGCACATTATCTGAAAAATTCTAATGTACACAGAAAATAATTATATAATGCTAAGAAGCTCTCCTGTCCCAGACTTTAACACAGGGTGCATAAAGTGTTATGAAGCATTGCACGAAGCAATATGCATGTGTATATATAGTATGTACTTATATTACTTTGTTACAAAAAATTTGTGTTTGTCTTTTGAGTTTTATGTGAATAAAAGTTCTTTAAATTTTAGGTTGAAAAACCAACCACTGGTGGACTATCGCATAATACCAGGGACCAATGGGAGATTGACCGTAGTTCTCTTAAGTTTGTGAGGAAACTAGGTCAAGGCCAGTTTGGAGAAGTTTGGGAAGGCCTGTGGAATAATACCACTCCAGTCGCCATTAAAACACTAAAAACTGGTGAGTGATGACTGTCAAAAATATGTGTGCTTTGTCGAAGTAACATAAGAGTTTACCATATCAGTCTGAACAGTCTGTGTTCATAGTGGAACATGTTCTGTGAAGTGAATTATGTTTATACTCCATCACAATTACAGATTGTGAATATTAATGACTTCCTTCTTGCAGAAATATGTATGATGATGAATTAATTTTTTTAATGATTGTAATGCTGTGTTACCAATGCAAAACATGTAATGAATACCACTTAAATTGAGAAGAAGGTAGTTAGCAAAGTATTGTGTAGTCAGTTAATCAAACATGGGAAACCATTATTTCTGCTAATTTTCACCACCTGTAAAAGTATAAACTGTATGCTCTTTCTCATAATTATTGGATTAAAGAAAATAAGGATGAAAAGAAGAAACATTCTAAAATACTAGTCTGTGGGAAACTTCAACTGTCAGCGAAGTGTCATAGGAATTAAAGCTAAAATCCATAAAGCTAAATGAAACAAAAGAGAAAATAAGAGCCAAGCATTCTGTGGTTCTATTCCAAAGAGTCATACAAATTAATAAAGAATTAATCTGTCAATGGCTGACATACAAGATTGTTATTTTTGGTAGAGAAATGCTATTACTATTTGTTCTGTATGTATCCAACACCTCAGAAAATCTGATGAAATCAATTTGGTGTTTGCTCGATAGCCCCATATCCCAAGTACGAGCCTGCTTGTACTTAACAGTAAGATGGGAGCAGAATATGTCCAAACGCATGAACAAGGTTCGGTGGAAATTAAGGCGACTCTGGGGGAAATTTTGCCCAGAGGTAAAATAATGGTAGTAATAATAAAACGAAAAATTGACTTGTTAATAACGAATATAGCATGAAAAATAGGAGTAATTTATTTCACGGTAATCAGGTAATCATTTTGAAAAATGCGTCATTATGAACAGGGCTCGACAAATCCCGGGCACCAGGTCACCCAGGCGCCTAAAATTCGGGCCGTGGCGCCTAATTTTTATCTTACTTGAATTTTCATAATTTGCAGTAAATACTGTAATTTCTGTTGTATAATCCATAGATTAGCTATTAAAAAGTTATAAATTTAGGTACGCAGACACCGCTAAAGGAAAACAAAAAAAAACGATGCAGCGTTTAAAAAAGTCTGCGAGGTAATTGTCAGGAGAGGTGTTGTTATTGGGAAAGTACTGAAAATGCGGTAACAGAAAAAATGTAACGTAACAGCGAAATAAAAGACCGCGAGGAGATTGTAAGAATATGTATATATATATATATTTGTGCTTTAGAAGCATTTTGACAGAAAATATGACGCAAGGAAGGCGTTGTTACTATTCGCGCGTGCGGAAGCCTACGTGGTGTGAGAATCCGCTACTCTCGGTAATCCCGCAAAGCTATTCCGTAGCATGTAACCTTTCTGCGAATCGCATTGCCTAGTTTTGGTGCGCTAATTGTGTTAGTTAATTCTTTTTTACTTTTGGTATTCAGTTAAAACGTATCTAGAAATAAGACAATGCTATGGACTGTCTGCAATTTCAATGGATTTTTTTAGTGTAACTAATGAACTACAGTAATGCTGCAATAGCTAGCGATTTTAGTTCTTTATTTACTTAAAAGTAGCACAGATGTACTTCAAAATGACAGTTACTTTTTCAATAAGACTATTATTTCTTTCTTGCATCTTTGGATTTCTGAGGCTGTCCTGTGAATCGCAGTTTTCTGTCAGAAATTACTATTCACGATTAACATGATAGGTGCAGATTATACGACTGTCGTACATGCCAGTTATTAAGAAATGTCTAGTTTCTACGGATTTTGTTGTCTGACTACGGAACTCGCGCTCGAAACTATGGATTCTACGAATTTTCATTTTGTTTAAAAACAAATGGGGGGGGGTCATTTTCCATCTGGGGACGGTATTTTGTTTCAACGCTTTCGAAAACAGTAGTTAAATGGAGTAAAAAGAATTTACCCTAATCGTAATTTTTCTCTCCCGATTATGCGTTTGTGTCTAGTATTCTTGTTAAATATCATTTTATGGCATATATGTTCGTATTTTAGCTTGAAACTGTAGCAAGAATTTGTGGAAACGGAAGTCAGACGCCGTGAAAATCACCTCCTAATCTTCAGGCTTCTTCCGCGAATTCGAGAAATTCTGTCTTTTTCGTTATGTTGGCCACGCAGGAGATCGATGCACAAGTAAACAGAATTTGAAAGGGGGAAGGGGTCGGAGGAGGATGGAATTCCGTCTTTGCGAAACTTTCGAAAACGGAAAGCCGACTGAGTTCAAATTTTTTTCTGTGATCATAATTTTTTTTTCTCGCAATGTTACTTCTGTTCAGTATTTTTAAGTACCATTTCACTGCATAATTTTTTGTATTTCAGCCTTGAAAATAGGAGAAAAATTTCCAAAACCGGAGGTTGGACGGATTTCCCATAATCGACCCCCCCCCCCCCCCCAGCATGTTCCCACTCTCCAGCGCTGTTAAATCTTGTTAAAGGAAGAAGGAAATTCCCGAAACGAAAGGGACAAAAAAAAAAAATTTTAATTGATGCATGGCGTTCAAAAGTATTAATATTCCCATTTATCAAAAATAGTTGAAGCTTTGATATCATGCCCTCATGGTCCTCAGACTGATGGTTTTTATCAGAGGGCATAAAAAACAAGAAAAGTGACAATGAAGAAGTAGGGAGACAATGATATCAGCACAAAGAAAAATTAAGCAGTGGTGCTATGAAGTTGCAGAGTCAATAAAAGACAAACTGACAGTAGTACGCATTCTTGCCGTTTGTTTTGATTTTTCACCAGTTAAAATATTCAACTTTTTTCCCCCGTTCTTTGGTCTCATCTTCTTCTTAAACTGCTATTTTAGGGGCAGTATGATCATGTGGTAAGTGGAGGTTCGTGCACTGCGCGTTCACTTGCTTGGATTTCATGTCTGTCAAGCATCGTAACGCATCTTACCGATTTTACTGGTGGAAGTTTCGAATCTCGCTGAGGAAAAACTTTGTGTTTCACACGTGTTAAGTTTGTTTCATTAGAGTCCTTGTTTGTTGTAATGTTTTGTTGAGGCACATATTTGTTTTTTTACAAAGAGATGGATTATTTCATAAAATAGTCCATGTATGCCATAGTTATTAGTAACAAGGCTGTTGGCAGGTATGAACTGTTTTTTTTTTTTAAATATCATGTTCTGCGACATGCTGCTGCAGATTATGCGAAAGAAAAAAATTGCTTTTCTCAGAATTTCGCGATCTACAGATCACATATGCTGCAGCGGATTATACATGGTATTTTTTTTTCACAGCCTTTGGATTATATATATACCCTTGTGGCTCAAACAAAAAAAATTTTCTGAATATATGGTTTAGAGATTATATGAAGAAAAAAATGGCACTTTAAATTAATATGTAAAAAATATGACTTCCGCAAATAGTATTTTAATAAAATCAAAATCTGAAATTTTTTCAGATCGTCTACTGAAAGAATATAAAAAGAAAATTATGAAGCAAATTGGAACTTTATTTTGCAATAAGTGGTTTGGGTAATAAGAAAAAAAGACAACAAACATGGTTTACCACTTTTCATTCCAGTGTCATAACCAAACATGTGTTCATACATTATTGACTTTGTTTCACCTGGCGCCTAAATTTTAGAGCTGGCTCCTAGATCTAGAACATATTTGTCGAGCCCTGGTTATGAATACAAGAAGTTATGAGGGCTGTGACGTACTGCGAACTGCCGCATCAAATGATTGTTTCAGATACTATATATGTTCTATGTATAATGGCACGATTCGGTTACCATAATGTGCAACTAAAAAAAGGGGACAATTTTTTTCGTGGAAAAAAAAAAAGCTTCATTGGAATAAATATTAGTTTGTTTGTTTTTTTCAAATTTTTAAGTAATAAGCTTTAAGGATAGTTTTTGATCATCGACATGTACTCTAATAATAGTCTAAACTTGTATGAAAATTCGCTACAGTTTTGGGGGAAATTTCAGACAAAAAGGGGGGGTTCTGGGAAAATATTGGACCCTCAACATTTTCTGCACCCCTGGTTGGGAGGTGTGTATTTAGTTCCTGCTTTGGGATAGAGTTTTACAAGTTTTCTGAGGAATTCCTATGTCATGAACTGTTAATTATGGCATTTCTATGCCCATAGTGAAGAGTTTGTTTGCCTGCTATGCATGTTTGAAAGATTAATTCTCCATTCTGTGACATCACTGCAAAAATAAGTGTTGAGTCCTGTCATGTGTTCCTTTGTAAGGGTAGAATGGAATGCTCATTGCTACAGGGTGCACTTGGATGCCTTAAGTACCACAATTAGATATTTACTTCAATTTTGATATGGAGGGAATTGTGTGGTCTCTCATTTCTGTTTTGTGAAGGTATTAAGAAGCACAGGAATAACAATTTGCCTCAGTTTGGACAAATTAACGAGCTTTTTAAAGGTAAACAAATACATTACTTCAGCTGATAATTTGAAATATGTAATGTGGTCTTTCTTCCAAAAATTTAGTAGGGACACTCGGGGCGCTCCGTGGTAACAATGGCACACACAACAGCAACTAGGGCCTCTGTGAATCTTGGAGAGGTGCAAGCTAGTTCTGTGCGACATTGGCGAAAAGAATCCAACTCACTCGGTTTTGTTCCAGAATCCTTAGGTTGAATGACCAACTGGAACCCTCAGCTGTGGGCTACTCCCCCACACTGATGTACTTACCTGATTAAAAAGAAATATTGAGAATGACTCAAGTGTGGGATATGGTGGACCTACCACACTTGAGAAGGACGGTCCACCACGGATTCGACCTGGACTTTCTAAACGGCGTATGAGAAAGAGATCTCGGCTGAGTGAATGTAAGATTGGTGTATGGAATACTAGAGGTATAAATGGCAAGATGAGTGAGGTGATTGAGGTGATGAATAAGTATAGAATGAATGTGCTGTGTGTAAGTGAAACCAAAAAGAAGGAAATTGGGGTAGAAGTGAATAGCACGATGAGTGTGTGGTCTGGAGTATTAGATAATATGAGAGG
The DNA here is from genome assembly GCA_039090855.1 of Macrothele yani. Classification (NCBI taxonomy): domain Eukaryota; kingdom Metazoa; phylum Arthropoda; class Arachnida; order Araneae; family Macrothelidae; genus Macrothele; species Macrothele yani. The sequence continues at coordinate 81,883,988 of CM077005.1, forward strand.
ACAGGTTGGTGTAGGTGTGATTTTAAGTGAAAAGATGAACAACTTGATTCACTATAGTTGCGTAAGGGAGAGAATTCTCTGGATTCGTTTGAAAGTGAAACTTCAGATAATTGTAATTGTTGTAGTGTATGCTCCTTGCGACTCAGAACCTTCTGTGATAAGAAGGAAGATTTCTGGAATGAGCTAAAAGCTGTTTTGAGCCAAAAGAAAAAGTTATAATAGCAGGGGATTTCAATGCTAGAGTAGGTGTGCAGAATGCCATTTCTGACAATGTTCTGGGTAAGTTTAATGATACTTGTGTGAATGATAATGGTGAAAGATTAATTGAATTCTGCATTGAGAATGGTTTGTGTGTATCTAATACACTTTTCAACCGCAAGTATATCCACACGTATACTTGGGAAAATCGTACTCTTGGTCAAAAGAGTGCGATAGATTTTGTTGTCTACGATCAGCATTTGAAACACTTAGTTGTTGACACCCGTGTGATGAGAGGTGTGGATGTTGGTTCTGATCATTACTTGGTAGTGTCACGAGTGAAACTTAATGTTGGTTGAAGGAATAGGAAGAGACCCAGGATAGAAAGAATAAAGGTTGATAGGCTCCTTAAAGATCATCAGCGGTATTCTGACTTACTCAGAGAACGACTGAAGGATCTGAAGTCTGGTGAGAGGGATGTAGAAAAGAAGTGGGAATGTTTTAAGAACTGTGTTGTCACTGCTGCTAAAGAGGTCTGTGGCACCACAATAGTGGGTAACAATAGAGGTGATGCTTGGTGGAATAGTGAGATTGAAGAGGTAGTAAAGAGAAAGAAGGAAGCCTATTTGGGGATGTTGCAAGGGAGAGTCTCTGTTTATGAATATCGCTGTAAGAAGCGTGAAGCTGCTAAGGTGGTTCGCCACAGTAAGGCAAAAGATAGGAAGGAGAAAGTGGAAAGGCGTGAACTGGCTTTTTGGAAAGATAGGAAATCCTTCTGGAAGTACATGAGACTCAGGAAAAATAGGGGAAACAAAGTTGTAAGTTGTGTGAAGAATGAGACTGGGGAAATGATATGGGAGCCCAATGAGTTAAGTGACAGATGGGGTGAATACTTCTGTGAGTTATTAGATCAGGAAAGCAAAGATGATTCTGAGACAGATGCAGATGATGTCACAATGAGGGATGAAAGCAGAGTAGGAATCTCAAGAGAAGAAGTGTGTAAAGCTCTAAAATCTTTTCAGAATGGTAAGGCTCCGGGAGTTGATGGCATAACTGCAGAGATGTTGAAATATGGTGGTGACTCTATAATTAACTGGTTAACTGAATTTTGCCAGTTGTGCTGGGAGTTAGGAATGGTCCCTCGGGATTGGAAGGATGTTATCATTGTTCCCTTGTATAAGGGAAAGGGTGATCAGACTGAATGCAAAAACTATCGTGGTATTAGCATACTGAGTGTGCCAGGGAAAGTGTTTGGTAAGGTTGTTATTGAAAAAGTACGGAGTCTTACATCATTGAAAGTGTGGGATGTTCAGAGTGGTTTTATGCCTGGTTAAAGGCTGCACCAACCAGATTTTTGCATTACGCACAATGATTGAAAAGTATCTGGCTGTTTCGAAGAAAGTTTTTACTGCCTTCATAGATTTAGAGAAATCTTATGACCGAGTTAATAGGACACTTTTGTGGAAGGTATTGAATGAATGTGGTGTTACTGGGAATCTACTTAATAGTGTAAAAGCCATGTATGCTGGTAGTAGAGCTTGTGTACAAGTGAATGGTGTTTTATCAAAATGGTTTTCCATTGGTGCAGGAGCTAGACAAGGTTGTGTAATTTCACCATGGCTGTTTAATATATTTATGGATGCATGCATGCGTGATGCCAAAATAAATAATAATGGGTTATGTCTTGGTGATATCCGTGCGTGCAGATCGCTGTATGCTGATGACACTGTCCTGTTGGCAGAGAGCAAAAGTGAGTTGCAGAGTATGTTGACTCGGATGCATGAAGTTTGCATGAAATTCAAACTGAGTATTAATAAGGGAAAAAACAAAGTTATGGTGTTTGAAAGAGGAACGGGTAGCACTGAATGTAATGTAAGTATAAATGGCACTGTGATTGACCAGGTGAGTGAGTTTGTGTATTTAGGAAGCATGTTTGACAGAGAGAACAAATTGGATGGTGAAATCAGTAGGCGAGTGAATTCTTCTTTGAAAGTCATAGCTGCTCTAGGAGGTTTTCACAGGAATGATGGGTTCTCTAGAGAGTCCCGCATGGCTGTGTATGAAACTGTAATTGTTCCTACTCTGATGTATGGCAGTGAAACCTGGGTACTGCAGAAGAAACATAGGAGTCGTTTGTGTGCTGGAGAAATGTGTTACTTATGTGGGGTTTGTGGCAAGACACGATGTGATTGTGTGAGAAATGAAGATGTATTGTAGTTGTGTGATGTGAAGCAAAATGTTGTTAGCAAGGTGGAGACCAATATGCTTTGGTGGTTTGGCCATGTTGAAAGAATGTGTGATGAAATGCTTACGAAGAAAATCTTTTCAGCTTAAGTGGCAGGAAGGAAAGGCAGAGGAAGGCAAGGAAGACATGGGTGGATCAGATTCAGGAGTGTCTGCATGAGAAAAAGATTAGGAGTATGAAGTATAAAAGATCTTGTGTACGGCGTGTAATGGATATCAGTGAAGCATGAGTTGTATGTCAAGATCGCTGTAAATGGAGAAGATTGATAAGACAACAATAAGTAAAAATATCTGGAAGTTTGTATTTCTTTTTGGAGCTAACCTCTGAATCTCAGAGAACAGCTTAGTGATGTGTATGTATGTACTATGTAAATGGTAATAACACACTGCACTTTGTTGCGCAGATGAGTATGTACACAGTTCCACTCTTGTGATGATTGGAAGGTGTCCTGCTGTTAAACAAACAACTCCTCTAAAATGTGCTGTAGCAGGCACAGAGACGAATTTCCTGCATCCCGGGAATGCTTTCTGTCGTCGTGCTGTAAAGAGGCTGACCGCCAGTCCCCTTAGAGAGCTGACCCCCCTTACCTTCTCTACAGCAAAGTTTCCTCCCATCCGATCTACAAATTCAACCTTGCATCTGGGTATTGCACCTTCTCCAGTGTTCTACATATTTCTCAGCTTCCATCTCCTGGATGTAGGTCCCCAAGTTTACCTCTGCGACACCTTTTCCCCTCTATTCTTCTACTTGCAATATCACTGGCCCCGAGTGAATTTTTCTCACCCAAGCGGAAGCAGACATGTTTTAACTTTCGACGTTCATCCGCAACTGCCCACCAAAATGACGCTCTAAATCTCACCTCCTCCCTTTTTCGGTAATTCCCCACTCTTAATTGCCCTTTGTTCTTCACTGACGCCGGAGTATCGTCACCCTTGCTGAAGGAATTTGTGTCTTCTGCCTGTCGCATTGTGACCCAAGTGAGCGCGGCAGCTGCATCTTTCAAGTGCAAGATTTAAGACATTTTTCGTGACCCCGTTAGCCTGCTGGCCAAAGACATCGAATCCCTTGGCATTTATGCTGTAAGAAACCAAGAAACCGCTTAGCTTACCCACGATTTTTGTCCGCCTTTGAAAGCACCACACAGTCATCTTCCACCCTCTTGAGACCCTCAAAGAAGGAAATTTTCCTTTTAAGCTGTACTTGAGTCCTCTGCGTGGGGGCTCTGCCCCCCCCCCTCTCGTTTCCCTCTCATCAGCAAGACATTCTTCTCTCCCCTTTCCATTTCCGAGAGCATTGGAACGATGTCCTAATTAGCCCTTAATTTTGGAAATTAATTTAGCAGGCCTGCAGACAAACCAATATATATCAGCGCAAACGCCAATGAGAAATGAAAGGAACTGTAAACTGAAAAAAAGTAATGTTTGACCCTGCCAAAATGTGATTCCCAGCTGCCTCATAGAATTAGTGACAGGGGGGATAAATTAGTCCAAATGAACAGAAGGGTAAATGGGAGAGTTTTCTTCAGGTTCCGGGGGGCACTGTAACAATATGAACTAAATTTGATTTGGTTTTACCTGACCTTGCCACTAAAGTCCAAAAGCATCAGACAACAAAAACTTCCCCCTCCCATGTGAAAATTTTCAATTGGCAAAAAAGTAGCTGCCAGGAACCACACTTCTTGGAAAAGGGAAGAATAATCGCAACAAATGGTACCCTACATTATAAAGTGCAAGTTGGTAGGTGCATTTCACCAGCCACCCCACCATGGAATTTTTTAATTTTTCAGACACCATTCATTTGTACCACGTATGGACCGGAATGAACTCCGTTTTTTTCGTTTGAAGCGCAATAGTTTTGGAGATATTTAAAAAACAAAGTGGGGGGCTGGTGAAACGATAGCCCCCCACCACGGAATTTTTAAAATTTTTTTGCACCATTCGTTTGTACCACGTATGAACCGGAATGAACTCAATTTTTTTCGTTTGAACTGCAATAGTTTTTGAGTTATTTAAAAAACAAAGGGGGGGGTGAAATGGTACCCCCCAAAAAATGGATATTTCAAATTTTAGCATAGCCATTCGTTAATAAATCGTATGAACCGGAATGAACTCCATTTTCATCGTTTGAACCGCAATAGTTTTTGAGATATTTAACAAATAATAATGATGATTTACATATAAATATAGGAGGCCGACCATTTCACCAGCCCCCCCCCCATGGAAATTCAAAATTTCAAAATAGCCATTCGTTAGTAAATCGTATGAACCGGAATGAACTCCATTTTTATCGTTTGAACCGCAATGGTTTTTGAGATATTTAAAAAATAAAAAAATATTGAGAATTTGCATATATACTGAGAAACCGACCATTTCACCAGCCCCCCCCCCCCCCCATGGAAATTCAAAATTTCAAAATAGCCATTCGTTAGCAAATCGTATGAACCGAAAAGAGCTCCATTTTCGTCGTTTGAACCGCAAAAGTTTTTGAGATATTTAAAAAATAATGTTACAGGCCTACCATTCCCCCCCCATCATGGAAATTAAAAATTCCGAAATAGCCATTCATTAGTAAATCGAATGAACTCCATTTTTATCGTTTGAACCGGAACAGTTTTTGAAATATTTAATAAATAATAGAATTTACATATACGCACAGAGACTGACCATTTCACCAGCCCCCCACCATGGAAATTCAAAATTCTGAAATAGCCATTCGTTAGTAAATAGTATGAACAGGAATGAACTCCATTTGCATATATACAGAGAGACCGACCATTTCACCAGCCCCCCACCATGGAAATTCAAAATTTCAAAATAGCCATTCGTTAGTAAATCGTATGAACTGGAATGAACTCCATTTTTACCGTTCGAACCGCAATAGTTTTTGAGATATTTAAAAAATAATATTGAGAATTTACATATACAGAGGGACCGACCATTTCACCAGTCCCCCCACCATGGAAATTCAAAATTTCAAAATAGCCATTCGTTAGTAAATCGTATGAACCGGAATGAACTGCGTTTTCATCGTTTGAACCACAATAGTTTTTGAGATATTTAAAAAAGAACGTTGTGGGATCAACCATCTCACCCCCTCCCCATTCCGATTGTGAATACTTCAAATTTCAAGTTAGCTTTCTTCAGCAAACCGTATGAACCAGAAGAAACACATTTCCATCGTTTGAATAGCGATAGTTTTTGAGATATTTGAAAAAAGGGTGAATAAGTATCATGAAAAAGTAACATATTTTCCAAAAGTTGTTCATTCTTTTTCGTCATATCTCAAAAAACCTGCGTTTCTAGCTTTGAACAGCAGCTGTTGAAGAGACATTCCAAAAACAACATGATGGGAGGCTGTATGAGTAAAGTATCGTACAAAGACAATTTGTTTGGATGGAACCCTTTCAAGGAAGCTTATTTTAAATTTTAATGGTGCTTCTGCTTTGCACTTCCTTTAGACCAAAGCGTAAAGTGAAACAGTCTCCTTAGCGTTATTTGAAAACTAGAGGAAGTACTTATAGTCTTCACTACGTATCCGTCTGCATACGCTATCTGTGAACTTCTAAGTGTGATTTGATATCATCCTCTTTTTGTTTTGGAAAGCTAGAACAGTGAGAACGATGATCCTTTTAAATATTTATCTGATCCACAATTTCGCCCCGAAGACTGAAATGCAAATGCCATCGATTTCAGAAGACATTTTGTTTCATATCGTTGCTCTAAATATCAGATTGAAAGAATTTGTTTTACTTTCGAAGCCTATTAGAGCTAACATTTACATACAGCATTTTTGCAGGTGCATTCCACCAGCCCCCCCCCCCCCCCCACCACCACCACCACCACGGAATTTTTTAATTTTTCAGACACCATTCGTTTGTACCACTTATGAACCGGAATGAACTCTGTTTTTTTCGTTTGAACCGCAAAAGTTTTGGAGATATTTAAAAAACAAAGTGGGGGGGGCTGGTGGTGAAACGATAGCCCCGCCACCATGGAATTTTTAAATTTTTTTTGCACCATTCGTTTGTACCACGTATGAACCGTAATGAACTCAATCTTTTTCGTTTGAAACGCAATAGTTTTTGAGATATTTAAAAAAGAATGTCACAGGCCTACACCATTTACCTCCCCCCCCCTTCATCATGGAAATTCAAAATTCCGAAATAGCCATTCGTTAGTAAATCGTATGAACAGGAATGAACTCCATTTTTATCGTTTGAACCGCAATAGTTTTTGAGATATTTAAAAAATAATATTGAAAATTTGCATATTTACAGAGAGACCGACCATTTCACCAGCCCCCCCCCCCCCATGGAAATTCAAAATTTCAAAATAACCGTTCGTTAGCTAATCGTATAAACCGAAAAGAACTCAATTTTCATCGTTTGAACCGCAATAGTTTTTGAGATATTTAACAAATAATGTTACAGGCCTACCATTTCACCCCCCCCTCATCATGGAAATTCAAAATTCCGAAATAGCCATTCGTTAGTAAATCGTATGAACAGGAATGAACTCCATTTTTATCGTTTGAACCGCAATAGTTTTTGAAATATTTAAAAAATAATATTGAGAATTTGCATATATACAGAGAGACCGACCATTTCACCAGCCCCCCACCATGGAAATTCAAAATTTCAAAATAGCCATTCGTTAGCAAATCGTATGAACCGAAAAGAACTCCATTTTCATCGTTTGAACCACAATAATTTTTGAGATATTTAAAAAGAATGTTACAGGCCATTTCATCCCTCCTCCCCCTCATCATAGAAATTTGAAATTCCGAAATAGCCATTCGTTAGTAAATCGTATGAACAGGAATCAACTCCATTTCTATCGTTTGAACCGCAATAGTTTTTGAGATATTTAAAAAATAATATTGAGAATTTGCATATATACAGAGAGACCGACCATTTCACCAGCCCCCACCATGGAAATTCAAAATTTCAAAATAGCCATTCGTTACTAAATCGTATGAACCGGAATGAACTCCATTTTTATCGTTTGAACCGCAACAACTTTTGAGATATTTAATAAATAAAATTGAGAATTTACATATACACACAGAGATCGACCATTTCGCCAGCCCCCCCCAACATGGAAATTCAAAATTTCAAAATAGCCATTTGTTACTAAATCGTATGAACCGGAATTAACTCTATTTTTATCGTTTGAATCTCAATAGTTTTGGAAATAATAAATAAAAAAGGAGTGAGAAAATTCGGAACCGACCATTTCATCAGCCCCCACCCCACCCCCACCATGGAAATTTCAAATTTCAAAATAGCCATTCGTTAGCAAATCGTATGAACTGAAAAGAACTCCATTTTCATCGTCTGAACCGTAATAGTTTTTGAGATATAAAAAATAATGATACAGGCTTACCATTTCACCCCCCCCCTCACCATTTAAATTTAAAATTCCAAAATAGCCATTCGTTAGTAAATCGTATGAACTGGAATGAACTCCATTTTTACCGTTCGAACCGCAATAGTTTTTGAGATATTTAAAAATAATATTGAGAATTTACATATACAGAGGGACCGACCATTTCACCAGTCCCCCCACCATGGAAATTCAAAATTTCAAAATAGCCATTCGTTAGTAAATCGTATGAACCGGAATGAACTGCGTTTTCATCGTTTGAACCACAATAGTTTTTGAGATATTTAAAAAGAACGTTGTGGGATCAACCATCTCACCCCCTCCCCATTCCGATTGTGAATACTTCAAATTTCAAGTTAGCTTTCTTCAGCAAACCGTATGAACCAGAAGAAACACATTTCCATCGTTTGAATAGCGATAGTTTTTGAGATATTTAAAAAAAGGGTGAATAAGTATCATGAAAAAGTAACATATTTTCCAAAAGTTGTTCATTCTTTTTCGTCATATCTCAAAAAACCTGCGTTTCTAGCTTTGAACAGCAGCTGTTGAAGAGACATTCCAAAAACAACATGATGGGAGGCTGTATGAGTAAAGTATCGTACAAAGACAATTTGTTTGGATGGAACCCTTTCAAGGAAGCTTATTTTAATGGTGCTTCTGCTTTGCACTTCCTTTAGACCAAAGCGTAAAGTGAAACAGTCTCCTTAGCGTTATTTGAAAACTAGAGGAAGTACTTATAGTCTTCACTACGTATCCGTCTGCATACGCTATCTGTGAACTTCTAAGTGTGATTTGATATCATCCTCTTTTTGTTTTGGAAAGCTAGAACAGTGAGAACGATGATCCTTTTAAATATTTATCTGATCCACAATTTCGCCCCGAAGACTGAAATGCAAATGCCATCGATTTCGGAAGATATTTTGTTTCATATCGTTGCTCTAAATATCAGATTGAAAGAATTTGTTTTACTTTCGAAGCCTATTAGAGCTAACATTTACATACAGCATTTTCGCAGGTGCATTCCACCAGCCCCCCCCCCCCCCCCACCACCACCACCACCACCACGGAATTTTTTAATTTTTCAGACACCATTCGTTTGTACCACTTATGAACCGGAATGAACTCTGTTTTTTTCGTTTGAACCGCAAAAGTTTTGGAGATATTTAAAAACAAAGTGGGGGAAGGGGCTGGTGAAACGATAGCCCCCCCCACCATGGAATTTTTAAATTTTTTTTTGCACCATTCGTTTGTACCACGTATGAACCGTAATGAACTCAATTTTTTTCGTTTGAACCGCAATAGTTTTTGAGATATTTAAAAAAGAATGTCACAGGCCTACACCATTTACCTCCCCCCTTCATCATGGAAATTCAAAATTCCGAAATAGCCATTCGTTAGTAAATCGTATGAACAGGATTGAACTCCATTTTTATCGTTTGAACCGCAATAGTTTTTGAGATATTTAAAAATAATATTGAGATTTTGCATATGTACAGAGAGACCGACCATTTCACCAGCCCCCCACCATGGAAATTCAAAATTTCAAAATAGCCATTCGTTAGCAAATCGTATGAACCGAAAAGAACTCCATTTTCATCGTTTGAACCGCAATAATTTTTGAGATATTTAAAAAAGAATGTTACAGGCCATTTCATCCCTCCTCCCCCTCATCATAGAAATTTGAAATTCCGAAATAGCCATTCGTTAGTAAATCGTATGAACAGGAATGAACTCCATTTTTATCGTTTGAACCGGAACAGTTTTTGAAATATTTAATAAATAATAGAATTTACGTATACGCACAGAGACCGACCATTTCACCAGCCCCCCACCATGGAAATTCAAAATTCTTAAATAGCCATTCGTTACTAAATCGTATGAACAGGAATGAACTCCATTTTTATCGTTTGAACCGCAATAGTTTTTGAGATATTTAAAAAATAATATTGAGAATTTGCATATATACAGAGAGACCGACCATTTCACCAGCCCCCACCATGGAAATTCAAAATTTCAAAATAGCCATTCGTTACTAAATCGTATGAACAGGAATGAACTCCATTTTTATCGTTTGAATCTCAATAGTTTTGGAAATAATAAATAAAAAAGGAGTGAGAAAATTCGGAACTGACCATTTCATCAGCCCCCACCCCACCCCCACCCCCACCATGGAAATTTAAAATTTCAAAATAGCCATTCGTTAGCAAATCGTATGAACTGAAAAGAACTCCATTTTCATCGTCTGAACCGTAATAGTTTTTGAGATATAAAAAAAATAATTATACAGGCTTACCATTTCACCCCCCCCTCACCATGGAAATTTAAAATTCCAAAATAGCCATTCGTTAGTAAATCGTATGAACTGGAATGAACTCCATTTTTACCGTTCGAAACGCAATGATTTTTGAGATATTTAAAAAATATTATTGAGAATTTACATATACAGAGAGGAACCGACCATTTCACCAGTCCCCCCACCATGGAAATTCAAAATTTCAAAATAGCCATTCGTTAGTAAATCGTATGAACCGTAATGAACTGCGTTTTCATCGTTTGAACCACAATAGTTTTTGAGATATTTAAAAGAACGTTGTGGGATCAACCATCTCACCCCCCCCCCCATTCCGATTGTGAATACTTCAAATTTCAAGTTAGCTTTCTTCAGCAAACCGTATGAACCAGAAGAAACACATTTCCATCGTTTGAATAGCGATAGTTTTTGAGATATTTAAAAAAGGGTGAATAAGTATCATGAAAAAGTAACATATTTTCTAAAAGTTGTTCATTCTTTTTCGTCATATCTCAAAAAACCTGCGTTTCTAGCTTTGAACAGCAGCTGTTGAAGAGACATTCCAAAAACAACATGATGGAAGGCTGTATGAGTTTAGTATCGTACAAAGACAATTTGTTTGGATGGAACCCTTTCAAGGAAGCTTATTTTAAATTTTATTGGTGCTTCTGCTTTGCACTTCCTTTAGACCAAAGCGTAAAGTGAAACAGTCTCCTTAGCGTTATTTGAAAACTAGAGGAAGTACTTATAGTCTTCACTACGTATCCGTCTGCATACGCTATCTGTGAACTTCTAAGTGTGATTTGATATCATCCTCTTTTTGTTTTGGAAAGCTAGAACAGTGAGAACGATGATCTTTTTAAATATTTATCTGATCCACAATTTCGCCCCGAAGACTGAAATGCAAATGCCATCGATTTCAGAAGATATTTTGTTTCATATCGTTGCTCTAAATATCAGATTGAAAGAATTTGTTTTACTTTCGACGCCTATTAGAGCTAACATTTACATACAGCATTTTTGCAGGTGCATTTCACCCCCCCACCACCACCACGGAATTTCTTAATTTTTCAGACAACATTCGTTTGTACCACTTATGAACCGGAATGAACTCGGTTTTTTTCGTTTGAACCGCAAAAGTTTTGGAGATATTTAAAAAACAAAGTGGGGGCTGGTGAAACGATAGCCCTCCCACCATGGAATTTTTAAATTTTTTTTTGCACCATTCGTTTGTACCACGTATGAACCGTAATGAACTCAATTTTTTTCGTTTGAATCGCAATAGTTTTTGAGATATTTAAAAAAGAATGTCACAGGCCTACACCATTTACCCCCCTTCATCATGGTAATTCAAAATTCCGAAATTTGCATATATACAGAGAGACCGACCATTTCACCAGCCCCCCCCCCCCCCATGGAAATTCAAAATTTCAAAATAACCGTTCGTTAGCTAATCGTATAAACCGAAAAGAACTCAATTTTCATCGTTTGAACCGCAATAGTTTTTGAGATATTTAACAAATAATGTTACAGGCCTACCATTTCACACCCCCCCCCCTCATCATGGAAATTCAAAATTCCGAAATAGCCATTCGTTAGTAAATCGTATGAACAGGAATGAACTCCATTTCTATCGTTTGAACCGCAATAGTTTTTGAGATATTTAAAAAATAATATTGAGGTTTTGCATATATACAGAGAGACCGACCATTTCACCAGCCCCCCACCATGGAAATTCAAAATTTCAAAATAGCCATTCGTTAGCAAATCGTATGAACCGAAAAGAACTCCATTTTCATCGTTTGAACCGCAATAATTTTTGAGATATTTAAAAAAGAATGTTACAGGCCATTTCATCCCTCCTCCCCCTCATCATAGAAATTTGAAATTCCGAAATAGCCATTCGTTAGTAAATCGTATGAACAGGAATGAACTCCATTTTTATCGTTTGAACCGGAACAGTTTTTGAAATATTTAATAAATAATAGAATTTACGTATACGCACAGAGACCGACCATTTCACCAGCCCCCCACCATGGAAATTCAAAATTCTTAAATAGCCATTCGTTACTAAATCGTATGAACAGGAATGAACTCCATTTTTATCGTTTGAACCGCAATAGTTTTTGAGATATTTAAAAAATAATATTGAGAATTTGCATATATACAGAGAGACCGACCATTTCACCAGCTCCCCCACCATGGAAATTCAAAATTTCAAAATAGCCATTCGTTACTAAATCGTATGAACCGGAATGAACTCCATTTTTATCGTTTGAATCTCAATAGTTTTGGAAATAATAAATAAAAAAGGAGTGAGAAAATTCGGAACTGACCATTTCATCAGCCCCCACCCCACCCCCACCCCCACCATGGATATTTAAAATTTCAAAATAGCCATTCGTTAGCAAATCGTATGAACTGAAAAGAACTCCATTTTCATCGTCTGAACCGTAATAGTTTTTGAGATATAAAAAAAATAATTATACAGGCTTACCATTTCACACCCCTCACCATGGAAATTTAAAATTCCAAAATAGCCATTCGTTAGTAAATCGTATGAACTGGAATGAACTCCATTTTTACCGTTCGAACCGCAATAGTTTTTGAGATATTTAAAAAATAATATTGAGAATTTACATATACAGAGAGGGACCGACCATTTCACCAGTCCCCCCACCATGGAAATTCAAAATTTCAAAATAGCCATTCGTTAGTAAATCGTATGAACCGGAATGAACTGCGTTTTCATCGTTTGAACCACAATAGTTTTTGAGATATTTAAAAAAGAACGTTGTGGGATCAACCATCTCACCCTCCCCATTCCGATTGTGAATACTTCAAATTTCAAGTTAGCTTTCTTCAGCAAACCGTATGAACCAGAAGAAACACATTTCCATCGTTTGAATAGCGATAGTTTTTGAGATATTTAAAAAAGGGTGAATAAGTATCATGAAAAAGTAACATATTTTCTAAAAGTTGTTCATTCTTTTTCGTCATATCTCAAAAAACCTGCGTTTCTAGCTTTGAACAGCAGCTGTTGAAGAGACATTCCAAAAACAACATGATGGGAGGCTGTATGAGTTTAGTATCGTACAAAGACAATTTGTTTGGATGGAACCCTTTCAAGGAAGCTTATTTTAAATTTTAATGGTGCTTCTGCTTTGCACTTCCTTTAGACCAAAGCGTAAAGTGAAACAGTCTCCTTAGCGTTATTTGAAAACTAGAGGAAGTACTTATAGTCTTCACTACGTATCTGTCTGCATACGCTATCTGTGAACTTCTAAGTGTGATTTGATATCATCCTCTTTTTGTTTTGGAAAGCTAGAACAGTGAGAACGATGATCCTTTTAAATATTTATCTGATCCACAATTTCGCCCCGAAGACTGAAATGCAAATGCCATCGATTTCAGAAGATATTTTGTTTCATATCGTTGCTCTAAATATCAGATTGAAAGAATTTTTTACTTTCGACGCCTATTAGAGCTAACATTTACATACAGCATTTTTGCAGGTGCATTTCACCAGCCCCCCCCCCCTCCCCCCGCCACCACCACGGAATTTCTTAATTTTTCAGACAACATTCGTTTGTACCACTTATGAACCGGAATGAACTCGGTTTTTTTCGTTTGAACCGCAAAAGTTTTGGAGATATTTAAAAAACAAAGTGGGGGGCTGGTGAAACGATAGCCCTCCCACCATGGAATTTTTAAATTTTTTTTTGCACCATTCGTTTGTACCACGTATGAACCGTAATGAACTCAATTTTTTTCGTTTGAATCGCAATAGTTTTTGAGATATTTAAAAAAGAATGTCACAGGCCTACACCATTTACCTCCCCCCTTCATCATGGTAATTCAAAATTCCGAAATTTGCATATATACAGAGAGACCGACCATTTCACCAGCCCCAGGGATCGCATTCCTCCTAAAATTCCTAATATTTTGTGACCCTCCTTAAATTCCTAAAATTAGACCTAAAATTTGCTATTCATCCTAAAATTTTCGTAAGCTTATTTTTATTAAAAACACAACCGTTATTAACGCCAATAAATTTACCATTACGGTAAGGTAAAAAGACCTGTTTTTGTAGAAACACAGCCTATATGCTGTGCTGCTGAAGGGAGGGAAAAATGACGCCATCGAGATGCACTTGCTTCGGGGCGGGCGTTCCATTTTTTGCCTTCGAACAGTTTTCGAGAGTAACAAGAGATCTAAGGGAAAAGGGGAGGGGTCATTTTCACCCCTGGTTTGCGCTTTGCAGACGAACTCCGTGGCACGCAGAAGATCGTACTTTATTTTTGTACATGCCTTGTGGAACCTCCTCTTCCTGCTGATGTTTTGTTATTGTAAACCGCAGGTGGGTGGAAGCAAAAAGGAAACATGTGGTCTCCTTCCGTAACCTCCGGTAATGACGATGGGATGGTAGCTGAGTATTATCTTGGCAGGCAGTAGAGCACGTGATCATTGACCTTCGATCATGCGTCGGCGAGAGCGACCTTCGATGCGCAATATATCTCGGCTCCGACTCGCTTTGACTGAACTTGCGTGAGATGCGTATGATAGTTTCTGGTTTTACGTCTTTTATGGTGTTCTCTGTGCTGTGTGCAGGTTCAGTTCTCTAGTGGTGACCTGCTTTTTTTTTTTTTTTTTTTTTTTCCATATCTTCTGACATCCTCGCAGCCAAATTTCGGGAAGTTGTCTGGTTTTGCAATATTGGAACGTGTTTTTGTACTTCCCTTTCATTTTCTGGTTAGTAATACAAGTGTTTAAGATGCCTAAATCCAAAACGAAATTTCAAGATGCGTGGCTCGCCAAAGAATTGGACGGAGTGAAGTTGAAAGAATGGTGTTCTGCAACTGAAACAATATTTTGTGCTAAGTGTATATTGTGTTCAGAAATTTTCAACATTTCTAATAGTGGCTTTTCACAAGTAAAAGCGCATCATATAGGGAAAAAACATTTGCAGAAATTTCAAAGTAAATTTCAAAATAAGTCCATCCTGAAAGCCTTTGGAGGACGGGATCTTCAGCCCAAAACAAATATTAGTGAAGTACTGAGTCATGATTTACAGTTGGCTAAAGCCGAAGCATTATGGGCCATGAAAGTTGCTAAGGACAATATGTCTTTTGTTTCATGCACTGAAACAGTTTAACTTTTCAAAGAAATGTTTCCTGATTCTGCTATTGCAGCCAAAATGCAACTTAAAGAAAAAAGTTGCTTATGTGATATCACATGGATTGTCAAAATATTTTGAAGAGGATTTGAAAAAAGACATTGCATCTAGTAGCCCAGGGAAGGTTACTATAGCATTTGATGAAACTACAAATACACAAGTGAAACGGCAGTTGGATGTGTATCTCAGGTACTGGTCTTCAGAAATAAATTCAGTTTCTTGCCGATACCTAACAAGCGTTTTTCTGGGTCATGCAACAGCAGATATTTTGCTAAAAGAAATTCTTGATGTGTTATCATCCTTCAATATTTCGTTGAACAGAATTATTTGTGTATCCATGGACAGCCCAAATGTAAATAAGTGCTTTTACGCAAATTCAATGAAGTTGTAAAACAAGAAACAGGCCAGAAATCTTTGGAACTAGGTTTTTGCAACCTGCATGTTGTTAGTAATGCATTTAAAATTTTTTTGACAAGCTTAAATATAGATTTTGACGAATTTGCTACTGATATGCATTACTTTTTAAAGAGTAGTGCTGCAAGACGAGAGGATTATAAATCTGTCGAGGATATAACATTGGTCACTGCCAAATTTCTTTTGCGTCATGTCAGCAACAGATGGTTAACCGTTGGTTCTGTAGCCCAGAGGCTCTTGGATCAATGGCTAAATATTACAGAATATTTTTTAAACTTCTTGCCATCTCAAAAAATATTTGAAAAACAACTGCGCAATTCGGCAAGGTATAAAAGAATTCACTGTTTCCTGAAAAATGAGCTTACTCCTTGCTATTTAGCATTAATTTCATTTTCACACCAAAATTTTGAAAAGTTTTCATTATGTTATCAGAGTGAAGAACCAAAAATACACCAGTTATATTCTGATTTAAATACTTTAATGAGGAATGTTATGGCTCAGTTTATCCAAGATGATGTTATAGCAGGGAAATTTGGAGAAGACCTAAAGAATGTAGATTTTGAAAACAAAAATTCATGGAAAAAACTAGGGGAGTTAGAAGTTGGTATGAAGACAAAAATCTCCTCAGGAATGTTCAGGAGACCAGGCAGAAATTATTTCTCTTAGATGTAAGATCATCACTAATTGCAACCACAAAATATTTAAAGTCAAATTTGCCATTCTGCAATCAAAAGCTAAGAGACATAGAAGTTTTAAAGGTAAAAGAACCAAAGAAAGAGTCAACTCAACTTTCAGTCACTGAAGGACTTTCGGAAATAACCAGAATTTCAAGTGTTTTGCATCTTTCTGAGGAACAAATTGATAGAGTAAGAGAAGAGTGGAAACTTTTAAATTGCGATAAGCCAACTCTAGATGAACTAGTGAAATTTTCAGAGGAAGGGCATATTCCAGTGCGGATTGATCATTACTGGCGTAATATATTTAGTATTAAAGACTCTAGCGGAAAAGAAAAATACTCAAATCTTGCTAAACTCATAAAGTCAATTTTAGTTTTACCTCATGGTAATGCTGATGCAGAAAGGGGATTTTCGGTTAACACTGCTCTGTTAAGGAAGGACAAGGCTAACTTAAAAGACTCAACTATAACATCATTAAGAATAGTTAAAGGGGCCATTAAACACTATGGATGTGTAAGTAAAGTTCCCATAACAAGAAATTTGTTAAATAGTGTTTGTGATTCACATAAATTTTATAAAGAGTATGTTGATAAGCTGAAGGAAGAAGAATCAAAAAAGGTAAAAGAAAGGAAGCAGAAAGAGAGGGAAAATAAGGAAAAGCAGCTAGAGAAAAAAAGAAAAGCAGCTAGAGCTAAAAAAGAAAAGCAGCTAGAGAAAAAAAGTTTGATGACAAAATAAAAGAAAATGATGCAGAAATAAATAGACTTAAAAACGATAAAGAAGCCTCCCTAGCAATAATTCAAGAGGGAACAGAAAGAATGAGAAAAGCTGTAGAAAAACAAAATACTGTTGAAATAGCAGTTGCCTCTAACTTGATCATACAAGGTTCAGCTGAAATAAAGAAAACTGAAAGTAAATTAGTTGTGGTAGAAGCAGAAAAAGATAGGCTAATCAGGAAAAGGTTAAAACAATAATATGAAAAAAGTAATTCAGTGAACAATTGTACATAGTTCTTGGTTTTCAATTACCTTTTTAGGATATTATAATTTAATGTGAAACCTGAAAACTTTACTGTGAAAATCGTGAATTGCTTCTGGTTCAACAGCATATTAATGTTCAAAGTGAAACTTGAATGTGGTAAATATACTTGAATATGATAATAACACGTGAAAAGATAAGAACTGAACATTAGAAGTAAATCATACTTAAACTTTAGACATTAGACGTTATGCAAAAAATTTGGGTGTTAACTTCGACCATATATACTAATGGACTGCACATTGGCAATAGCTGCATCAAAGCCGCCATGGCTCAAACATTGGGCACGTCATCATCAGACTCCAAATTTCGTGTAAAAATGCTGTTATGATTACTAATTTACGCTGCAGAACTTCAGTGTTTTCGGTGTATTATGTGAATGCGCCTCATATATAATGAAAACTCTTCAGGTAAGTTTACTTATGAGCTATATACATGCATGATCGGGTTGTTTACATTTTGTGATTTATAATGTGATGAACATTTGCGAAGAATTTGGAACATGCATTCCATTTCTTTTTCTTAAGTTACTATATTTTTATATCAATAGCTGCAAGTTTCTGGTTAAGTAATTGAACTTTATCGACTTAGGTATTTAATTCGTTTCTTACCCATGAAAAATCATAGAACTTTCTTTACTATATCGGTCAGAGCAACCATAAGCACAGCAGGTGTAACCCATCTTTTTGACTGTTGTCATGTGATTTTATGTTGGAGCCAGAAATTTTGATGTCATGCGCAGTCTATCAGTATATATGGTTGAAGGGTGTGAAGCAAACTCTTTACAATGTATACAAAGTTGTTTTACTAGATGTATACAAATATACATCTAATTTTTATTGAAATACACTCCTAAAATTTTCCTAAAATTTTTCTAAAAATTCCTAAAATTCCTACCTAAAATTTTCCAGAAGTATGCTATGATCCCTGCACCCCCCCCCCCCCCATGGAAATTCAAAATTTCAAAATAACAGTTCGTTAGCTAATCGTATAAACCGAAAAGAACTCAATTTTCATCGTTTGAACCGCAATAGTTTTTGAGATATTTAACAAATAATGTTACAGGCCTACCATTTCACACACACACACCCCCCCCTCATCATGGAAATTCAAAATTCCGAAATAGCCATTCGTTAGTAAATCGTATGAACAGGAATGAACTCCATTTTTATCGTTTGAACCGCAATAGTTTGAGATATTTAAAAAATAATTTTGAGATTTTGCATATATACAGAGAGACCGACCATTTCACTAGCCCCCCACCATGGAAATTCAAAATTTCAAAATAGCCATTCGTTAGCAAATCGTATGAACCGAAAAGAACTCCATTTTCATCGTTTGAACCGCAATGATTTTTGAGATATTTAAAAAAGAATGTTACAGGCCATTTCATCCCTCCTCCCCCCCTCATCATAGAAATTTGAAATTCCGAAATAGCCATTCGTTAGTAAATCGTATGAACAGGAATGAACTCCATTTTTATCGTTGGAACCGCAATAGTTTTTGAAATATTTAAAAAATAATATTGAGAATTTGCATATATACAGAGAGACCGACCATTTCACCAGCCCCCCCCCCCCCCCCCATATGGAAATTCAAAATTTCAAAATAGCCATTCGTTAGCAAATCGTATGAACCGAAAAGAACTCCATTTTCATCGTTTGAACCGCAATAAATTTTGAGATATTTAAAAGAATGTTACAGGCCATTTCATCCCCCTCCCCCTCCCCCTCATCATGGAAATTTGAAATTCCGAAATAGCCATTCGTTACTAAATCGTATGAACAGGAATGAACTCCATTTTTATCGTTTGAACCGGAACAGTTTTTGAAATATTTAATAAATAATAGAATTTACATATACGCACAGAGACCGACCATTTCACCAGCCCCCCACCATGGAAATTCAAAATTCTGAAATAGCCATTCGTTACTAAATCGTATGAACAGGAATGAACTCCATTTTTATCGTTTGAACCGCAATAGTTTTTGAGATATTTAAAAAATAATATTGAGAATTTGCATATATACGGAGAGACCGACCATTTCACCAGCCCCCCACCATGGAAATTCAAAATTTCAAAATAGCCATTCGTTACTAAATCGTATGAACCGGAATGAACTCCATTTTTATCGTTTGAACCGCAACAACTTTTGAGATATTTAATAAATAAAATTGAGAATTTACATATACACACAGAGATCGACCATTTCGCCCCCCCCCCCCCCAACATGGAAATTCAAAATAGCCATTTGTTACTAAATCGTATGAACCGGAATTAACTCTATTTTTATCGTTTGAATCTCAATAGTTTTGGAAATAATAAATAAAAAAGGAGTGAGAAAATTCGGAACTGACCATTTCATCAGCCCCCACCCCACCCCCACCATGGAAATTTCAAATTTCAAAATAGCCATTCGTTAGCAAATCGTATGAACTGAAAAGAACTCCATTTTCATCATCTGAACCGTAATAGTTTTTGAGATATAAAAAAAATAATTATACAGGCTTACCATTTCACCCCCCCCCCTCCCCCTCACCATGGAAATTTAAAATTCCAAAATAGCCATTCGTTAGTAAATCGTATGAACTGGAATGAACTCCATTTTTACCGTTCGAACCGCAATAGTTTTTGAGATATTTAAAAAATAATATTGAGAATTTACATATACAGAGAGGGACCGACCATTTCACCAGTCCCCCCACCATGGAAATTCAAAATTTCAAAATAGCCATTCGTTAGTAAATCGTATGTACCGGAATGAACTGCGTTTTCATCGTTTGAACCACAATAGTTTTTGAGATATTTAAAAAAGAACGTTGTGGGATCAACCATCTCACCCCCTCCCCATTCCGATTGTGAAAACTTCAAATTTCAAGTTAGCTTTCTTCAGCAAACCGTATGAACCAGAAGAAACACATTTCCATCGTTTGAATAGCGATAGTTTTTGAGATATTTAAAAAAGGGTGAATAAGTATCATGAAAAAGTAACATATTTTCTAAAAGTTGTTCATTCTTTTTCGTCATATCTCAAAAAACCTGCGTTTCTAGCTTTGAACAGCAGCTGTTGAAGAGACATTCCAAAAACAACATGATGGGAGGCTGTATGAGTAAAGTATCGTACAAAGACAATTTGTTTGGATGGAACCCTTTCAAGGAAGCTTATTTTAAATTTTAATGGTGCTTCTGCTTTGCACTTCCTTTAGACCAAAGCGTAATAAAGTGAAACAGTCTCCTTAGCGTTATTTGAAAACTAGAGGAAGTACTTATAGTCTTCACTACGTATCCGTCTGCATACGCTATCTGTGAACTTCTAAGTGTGATTTGATATCATCCTCTTTTTGTTTTGGAAAGCTAGAACAGTGAGAACGATGATCCTTTTAAATATTTATCTGATCCACAATTTCGCCCCGAAGACTGAAATGCAAATGCCATCGATTTCAGAAGATATTTTGTTTCATATCGTTGCTCTAAATATCAGATTGAAAGAATTTGTTTTACTTTCGACGCCTATTAGAGCTAACATTTACATACAGCATTTTTGCAGGTGCATTTCACCAGCCCCCCCCCCCCCCCCGCCACCACCACGGAATTTTTTAATTTTTCAGACACCATTCGTTAGTACCACTTATGAACCGGAATGAACTCGGTTTTTTTCGTTTGAACCGCAAAAGTTTTGGAGATATTTAAAAAACAAAGTGGGGGGCTGGTGAAACGATAGCCCTCCCACCATGGAATTTTTAAATTTTTTTGCACCATTCGTTTGTACCACGTATGAACCGTAATGAACTCAATTTTTTTCGTTTGAATCGCAATAGTTTTTGAGATATTTAAAAAAGAATGTCACAGGCCTACACCATTTACCTCCCCCCCTTCATCATGGTAATTCAAAATTCCGAAATTTGCATATATACAGAGAGACCGACCATTTCACCAGCCCCCCACCATGGAAAGTCAAAATTTCAAAATAGCCATTCGTTAGCAAATCGTATGAACCGAAAAGAACTCCATTTTCATCGTTTGAACTGCAATGATTTTTGAGATATTTAAAAAAGAATGTTACAGGCCATTTCATCCCTCCTCCCCCCCCCTCATCATAGAAATTTGAAATTCCGAAATAGCCATTCGTTAGTAAATCGTATGAACAGGAATGAACTCCATTTTTATCGTTTGAACCGCAATAGTTTTTGAAATATTTAAAAAATAATATTGAGAATTTGCATATATACAGAAAGACCGACCATTTCACCAGCCCCCCCCCCCACCTTGGAAATTCAAAATTTCAAAATAACCATTCGTTAGCTAATCGTATAAACCGAAAAGAACTCCATTTTCATCGTTTCAACCGCAATAGTTTTTGAGATATTTAACAATTAATGTTACAGGCCTACCATTTCACCCCCCTCATCATGGAAATTCAAAATTCCGAAATAGCCATTCGTTAGTAAATCGTATGAACAGGAATGGACTCCCTTTTTATCGTTTGACGCGCAATAGTTTTTGAAATATTTAATAAATAATATTGAGAATTTGCATATATACAGAGAGACCGACCATCTCCCCCCCCCCCATGGAAATTCAAAATTTCAAAAAAGCCATTCGTTAGCAAATCGTATGAACCGAAAAGAACTCCATTTTCATCGTTTGAACCGCAACAGGTTTTTTTTTTTTTTATTGGAGATTTAACGACCACCGTGAGCAACTCAATGGGCTATAAGCAGTCACCCGTCCCTAATTCAGGGTCACTGGTTCTAGGGAAGGGAGAGAGCCAGTGCCGTAAAACAAACACAACATTCATGCCTCACCGGGATTCGAACCCGGACTCTGTTCGAACGAATGATCAGAGTCCGTCGCTTAGACCACTGCGTCACCGGAGCGGCCAACAGTTTTTGATAGATTTAAAAAAAAAAAAAGTTTGAGAAAATTGGGGGACGACCATTGCACACACCCCCATGGAAAAATTCAAAATTTCAAAATAGCCATTCGTTAGCAAATCGTATGAACCGAGGGGAAATCCATTTTCATCGTTTGAACCACAACAGTTTTTGAGAAAAAAATAACAATATTGAGAACTTATGTATATATATATTCGAGACCGACCATCACCCCCCCCCCCCCCTCTCACCATGTAAATTCATTAAAAATTTCAAGATGGTCATTCGTTAGTAAATGGTGTGAACCGGAATAAACGCCATTTTCATAGTTTGAATAGCAATAGTTTTGGAGATGTTTAAAAAAGAATGTTAGTAGCCCACGATTTCACCTGCCTCTCCCCCTCCCCCCCCACCCCAACCTGGCATTTCTCATTTCAGGATAGCTATTCGTTAGCATGGTGTGAATCAGAAAGACCTCTTTCTTCATCGTTCGAATCTTGATAGTTTTTGAGATATTTGTAATAAGGGTAATGGAGGATAATGAAGAAGTAATTTGTTTTGCACAAAGTCTTTCATTCGTTCCTGACATTAGCTGAAAGAACTCCCCGTTTCTAGCTTTGAACCCCAGCAGTTGAAAAGACATTCCAAAAACAACGTGACGTTGCTTTATTAGGTATCGAGGACTAGTACACAGGAGAACGGAAAATAAATGGCATGATAAAACAATAAGAATAACGGTACTGAACGAGCAGCACAAAGCAGTCTGTAAAAGCCAATCAGGACATACAAAGATAAACGAAGCTGAACGAGCAGCACAAGGCAATCTGTGATAGGCGAAGCACACTGGAACAGTCACTGAGCAGAAGGAACGACGGACATGGAGATGGAGAATACATCGAACTGGAGGCTGCTTTTCATGCTCCGGGGCGCAGCATGAAAAGCAGAAAACGAGGTGCAACAGATAACACTTGCAAAGATGGCATGGTGTAGGTAACAGTATGGGACAATCAATTAGCATGAGGCAAAGCAATAACGGTAAGTATCTGACGAGATGAGTCACACTGGATGAGCAAGTAACGTAGCACAACAGTAGAAGGTATGCTGAGGCACATGGCATGACATAAGACAAATACTCGACGAGACAGGAAAAACAAACCCACGGAACACCTGAAAAAACTAACTGGGTGCGAACAGCAACATAGGGCAATCCAGGACAGTGACGAAAGGTATAAGAGAAGAATCGCGCATAACAATGCACACAGGAAGAAGCTCTGTGAACAAAACGATGTG
Source organism: Macrothele yani (assembly GCA_039090855.1). NCBI lineage: Eukaryota > Metazoa > Arthropoda > Arachnida > Araneae > Macrothelidae > Macrothele > Macrothele yani. Next base: position 81,907,575 of record CM077005.1, read on the forward strand.
ACGGGTTCACGGAAGTAGGCACCGGGCGGATGTTTGAAAGAACCGGGATGTGGAGAAAACATGGCGGTACATAGGATACAACGGAAAGAAAAAGGTTGGGTACAACGCATAACAGAAACATGCAAAGGAGTAAGATGGAACAGCAGCAAGGCAAAGACGGCAGGAAGCGAAACATCATGCAAGTGCAGACAGAAACTAATCGGTCAGAACCAGATCAATGAGGCGATTTTGAGTATCACCAAGGTAGCAATTAAGAAAACTTTAATAACGAAATATCTCGGGGGTAAGATCTCGTGAGGTCAACGAAAACTTGGAGGAAGCAGCGAATATCCTCGATCATATTCGAGTAATCAGCTGGATCATGTGAGTCAAGAAGGGGATCCAAACCAGCGTCACAAGAAGAGGCAAAGAACAAGGGTTGGCAGCATCTGGGAAGAGAATCTTCGAATACCCAGGGACAGCTTGGAGGTGAGCGACAATTGCAGTGGAAACGGAGGGAGTACCAATAAGGTCGGCGAAAGCAGCAACAGTAGAATTAGGAGCGGAACCTGAAGAACGATGAAGAGAAGGCTGAGCGACTGCGGTTCGCTTAGTACGAGTCTCTCGATTAGAGCGACGACGGCACTTCTTATTAGAAGCGGTACCAACAGGGACATGGTGATAAAGAAGGAGTAACCGACAGCAAGTGAGAAGTCTGACAAGGAAGATCTGCATCATGTGCGCATAACGCAAGCAAAGAGGCAACTGATGGGGCAACAGGAGCTGGTGAAGGTGAGGCTTCACACAAATCCAGAAGAGTAGCTGTGCTGGAAAGCGGGGACCGATCACGGGACCAGAAATCGAAAGGAAGGCAACAATACTAGAGGCATCGGAAGAGCTCGGAGAAGGTGAAACGGGCGGAGAGCACACCGGAGTACTGGAACGGCTGAAGAAAGGATGAGCGTCTGAGGGTGGCGAGGCTGACGTACACAGCGAAGATGATGGAGCAGAGAATCCCGGGGTTGGGATTGACAAGGTGACGTGCGAAAACAAAGAAGGCAGCACCTGAACAGGCGGAGAAAGGTCGGCAACGGGATGTGACAAAGCACAGACAACAGATGACGAAGAAGAAAGCAAGACAGACGAAGGCACCGAAGCAGGAGCCGTAGATTCAGATGTATCCACAAGAGGCAACGCTAGTGGAGAAGGAAAAAGACCTGCAGAGGAAGGCAACGACAATCGAGATGGAGACTAAGAAGGTGGAAGCGAAATAAGCGCAGGCATGGTGACCGGAAGTGAAGAAGGGGTTCTGTGATGGGCACTTGAGCAGCCGTTGAGGAAGAACAAGAAGAGGTGAGCGGACACTGCAAGCGATGATGACCAGGCATTTTACATGAGAAGCAATGATATGCAGTGAACACGTTTATAACGACGTTGTGATGAACACAAAGCACCTGGAAAGCAGTGGGGCAGGAAGTAATGGAGTCCATATCAGGGAAGAGAACTAAGGCTTGGCGTCGGAGGCCTAAATAAGGACGATCACCTTGATCGGCGGGGAGCGTGCGAATAACACAAACAATGCGCCCACACCGAGAAAGAAATGCATGTAAAACCGTCGTCGGGGCTGACGTTCGCAAACGGAGGACTTTGCTATGACATTTGTTACAGTTCAAACTGTGGTTACGAAGATACTGCAATATCGGAAAGTATGTTTACAATTAATCCCGCGGATGCTGACTGACCACCATAAGGAAGAATGTATGGGTTGGAGTTTGAACTACTTGCTGCGTTACAAAGCAGAGGGTGATGCATTTACATCGCGCATAGTGGCAGGTGACGAATCGCGGTGCCACCACTTTGAACCATCCAGCAAACCAGCGAGCATGCAATGGAAACATCACGGATCACCAAAACACTTAAAATTCAAGTCACAGGACTCCGCCGGGGAGGTTATGCTGACCGCATTTTTTGACCATGAAGGGCTTTTGTTGGTGGACTTTAAAGAGCCTCACGTGAACAGCAATGCCAACCACTACATCGACACAGTGGACAAGCTGCATAAAGCAATCAAGAATGGGTGACCTGGCATGCTTTCGCGTGGTGTGATTCTGTTGCACACATTATGCAGGATGCGTTAGCACGAAAAGGGTCAGAGGTTCTGCACCACCCAGCCTATAGCCCGGATCTGTCAACATGTGACTTTCATGTTGACAGATCCAAATGGTTCAAGGAGAAACTAAAGTTCCTCTTTCCAGACGGTATGCGTCGTCTTTCCAAGCAATGGGATGCGTGTTAATTCTGCCACACCTGCGGATGTAACTCTTCGTTCGTTTATATATATATAGATGGAATGTAAGGTCAGGTGATGCGTAACATCACAGCCTCTCCTTGACAAATGTCAACCCCGCCTTCTCGTGGTGCATCCTGTTCCCACTAAAGGGGCTCTGACGACCGCCAATAGCGGTATAATTATACCATCGGGATTAGAGGAAATGCTATCCCACACTCACCAACCCGCTTGGCCAGCGTGGTGAGTTATGGCCAAACCCCTCCAAAATGACTCTACAACTTAAATCTTGGTCCTCAGTCTCCTGCAGCTGGAATGTACCTGGCCAAGGCTGCGGCCAGTGCGACATGAAGGCAGAGGGTGCTAAGAATCCTTGGAGGACCGGAATAGGCTGACATCTGATGCTGACCTTGGCTACTTACAATGGATGCTCCCTATCTCCTGATTCAAGGCTTCTTGAATTGGAAAAGGAACTACAAAGGATCAAGTGGGACATCGTCGGGCTAAGTGAGGTAAAGAGAAAAGGAGAAGATCTCATTGAACGGAAAAGTGGACATCTCCTCTACTATCGTGGGACACATACTGGCAGAACTAGTGGTGTTGGATTTATAATAAACAAGAAACTGAAGGATAAAGTTGTAGAAGTTGAAAGTGCCTCTGACAGAACTGCGCGACTCGTTATCCAACTCTCGAGAAGATACAAGGCTCAGATTATTCAAACTTATGCACTCACCATAAGTCATCCTGAAGAAGAAATTGAAGAATTTTATGAGGAAATTTGTCATCTACATAATAAAGGTAAGCAGCACTTGAAACTAATTATGGGAGATTTCAATGCAAAAATAGGGCAACGGCAACAGAATGAAACTTCAGTAGGTAAATTTGGTCACGGCAACAGAAACCAGCGTGGAAATACTCTCGTTGAGTTTGCAGGGGCAGAAGGGTTTTTCATCTTGAACTCCTTCTTCAAGAAAAAGCCACACAGGAAATGGACATGGAGACATCCAAATGGGATAACAAGTGAAATTGATTTTATTATGTGTAACAAAAAATTCGTCAACGAAGACTGCAGTGTGCTGAACAAGTTCAACACAGGTAGTGACCATAGATTGGTGAGATGTAAGATGCACCTCAACACTAAACTCGAACGTGGCAAGCTCATAAGACAAACAAAATGTATTGACATAACCAACCTTAAAAACACCATAATACCTTTAAGTTGGAACTGAAGAACAGATTCTCTGCTTTAGAACGCCTAACATCGAAAGAAGTGGATATTTCTGAAGTTAACAGAAAAGTAACCAAAACTCTTATGGAAACACCAACAAAATGAGCTGGGTCTAAGAACAAGTTGCATGTGTACAAATTATCAGGAAAAACCAAAATGTTGATGCACAAAAGAAGAGAGATGAGGACAACTAAAGAAGATGTGACTTCCAAAGTGGAATATATAGAGCTATGCAAGACAGTACAAAAAATTATCACTAAAGACGTAAGGAAATTCAACTGCGAACTAGTGAGGAAAGCAATTGAAAACAACCAAAGCCTAAAGATAGCAAAGCGACATTTCAGTAAGGGAAGAAAACAGATTATGGAACTGAGCAAAGAAGATGGTTCTGTAACAAGAAATAGAGGCGAAATTTTGACAAGAGTGAAAGATTTCTACTCCAAATTATATGAAAGGGATGATACATGCACTCCAGACATCATGAAAGATACCAGTACCAGAGTTCCTCCAGTCCTTCCAGCAGAAGTTGCACATGCAATCAAGAACATGAAGCGGGGGAAAGCTCCAGGAGAAGATGGAATTACTGTAGACACCATACAAGAAGCAAGTGGAGAAATCGAAACAGTATTCGCCCAAATTTTCACTCGATGCCTTAATGAAGGGAAGATTCCTGAGGACTGGAACAACGCTACAATGATCCTGCTACATAAACAAGGTGACATTGAGGATCTCAGGAACTACAGACCTATCAGCCTCCTATCAGTGGTTTATAAAATCTTCACTAAAGTTCTTTCACACCGCTTAAAGGTAACACTGAACATGGCTCAACCGAGAGAACAAGCTGGATTCAGGAGTGGCTACAGCACAATAGATCATATCCACGTACTGAGAAAACTAATTGAAAGAGCGAAGGAATAATAACTTCCATTGTGCATGGCTTTTATCGATTATGAAAAAGCCTTTGATTCAGTGAAACCATCAGCAGTTACAATGGCTCTGAAATCCTGCGGTATTGAAGATGCATACATTAATATTATTAATAACATCTATGAAAATTCAAGTGCAAATATTTGGCTGTTTGAAAATACAACACACATAAAAATTGGAAAGGGAGTGAGACAAGGTGACACCATATCTCCGAAGCTCCTTAATGCCACATTGGAAAAGGTCTTTCAATACTGAACTGAGAAAACAAAGGGATAAAGATTAATGGAGATTATCTAACCCACCTTCGTTTTGCTGATAACGTAGTCATTTTTGCAACTACCCCATCAGAGCTGCAGAGTATGATCCATGATCTGACAAGAGTAAAGAAGTGGGATTAAAAATGAACTTCCAGAAGACAAAAGTGATGTGCAATGCTTTTACAAGAAATGAAGATTTATCGATTGATGGAGATAAGCTGGAGATAACAGACACGTACGTTTATCTTGGACAGCAGATATCAAGTGAGGGTCACATTGATGAAGAAATTAGTTGTCGTACAAAACTTGCCTGGAGAGCTTTTTGAAGAAACATCATAATTTTTAAGAGCAATATGCCATTATGTCTTAAAAGAAAAGTGTTTGATCAATGCATCCTTCCAGTGCTTACGTATGGTGCAGAGACGTGGACCTTAACAAAAGAGACATACAAAGGCTGCAGACAACTCAAAGCAGCATGGACAGGTGCATGCTTGGTGTAACCAGGAGAGATAAGAAGAGGAACTCGTGAATCCGAAAAATGACGAGAGTGGAAGACATCATGATCAGAGTAAAATCCCTGTAATGGCAATGGGCTGGACATACTGCCAGAAGGACAGACCATTGATGGACAGCCGAAATTTTAGATTGGATTCCAAGGGACAGGAAAAGACCCAGAAGAAGACCACATGGGAGATGGGTGGATGAAATTCGAAAGTATGCGGGAGTGACATGGAGGAGACTGGCACAAGACAGACCGTTGTGGAGAAAATTTGGGGAGACCTTCATCCAGCAGTGGATTGATAATGGTTGACAATGATATATATATATATCATCATCATCATTGTCAACTGCTTTGAATCCACTACTGGATGAAGGTCTCCCCGAGTTTCTTCCGCAATTGTCTGTCTTGAGCGTGTCTCCTCGATGACACACCTCTATGCTTTCGAATTTCATCCATCAATCTACCATAGGGTCTTCTTCTGGGTCTTTTCCTGTCCCTCGAAATTCATTCTAAAATTTCGGTTTTCCGTCGGTGGTCGTTCTTCTAGCAACATGTCATGCCCTCACCATTTCAGCGATTTCATTGTGGTCATGATGTCGTCAACTCTTGTAGTTTTCCTTATCCACGAGTCCCTCTGCTTATCTTTCCTGTTTACACCAAGCATGATTCTCTCCAGGGCTTTTTGCGTTGTCTGCAGTCTTTGTTTGTCTTTTTTACGCTTTCCAACCGTAGGTTGAAGAAGCGTATATGCTTCAGCGTTTTCCGTCCGTCTGTCGGCATGATAACTCACGTAAAAACGGTTCGATTTCGGTGAAATTTTAGTATGTGGTAGGGAACCCCTGGGGACAAACCCTATGGAAAATGGACAAAATAGGGTCAAAGGTTAGGACACAGGAGCGGGATCTATTCCATAGTCCTTATGCATCATAACTTACGTAAAAATGCTTCGATTGCGACAAAACGTTATCTTGTTATTTCGGAGGTATATCGAACTGGTTCTGTTGAATATCATCGAAATGGGATCAAAGATCAGGGCACAGGACCGAGATTTATTCCACAGCCATTATTCTCATAACTTGAGTAATTATTTCTGGTATGTTGGAAAGCGTATCATATTCAATGCATTGCATTATTTTACTAACTTGTTTAGTTAAGGTCCATGTCTCTGCTCCGTACGTAAGCACTGGCAGGATGAACTGATTAAACCCTTATCTTTTAAGACACAATGGCATACCTTTCATAAAAATTGTACTTCTTCTTCCAAAAACTATCCATCCAAGTTTTACACGCCGATTAATTTCTTCATCAATGTGATCCTTACTTCATATCTGCTGCCCAAGATAAATGCAGGTATCGGTTGTCTCAAGCTTTTCACCATCAATAAATAAATCTTCGTTTCTTGTAAAAGCAATATACGTCACTTTTGCCTTCTGAAAGTTCATTTTTAATTCCACTTCTTTACTCTTGTCAGCAAGTTCCTGGACCGTATCCTGCGGTTCAGAAGTCGTAGTTGCAAAAATGACAACGTCGTCAGCAAAACGAACGTGATTTGAATTATCTGCATAAATATTTTTTTCTTTGTCCCAGTTCAGTAATTAAAAAAATTTTACTATGTGGGATTAAAGAGTTTGGAAGATATGATTTTACTTTGTCACACTAGCTTTCCAATTTTTATTAGTGCTGCATCCTCAAATATCCAAACTTTTGCAATTGCATTTTCAGAGATACTATTAATAATGCTAATGTATGCATCTGCAATACCGCAGGTTTTCAAAGCAGTTGTAACTGCTGATGGTTTTACGGAATCGAAGGCCTTTTTATAATCAATAGAAGCCTTGCATAATGGGAATGGGAGTTCATATTCTCTTGTTCTTTCAGTTAGTTCTCTAAGTACATGGACATGATCTTCAGTGCTGTAGCCACTCCTGAATTCAGCTTCTTCTCTTGCTTGAGCCATGTCCAGTTTTACCTTCATGCGATGTGAAAGAACCTAAGTGAAAATTTTGTAAATAACTGATAGGAGGCTGATGAGCCTGTAGGTCCTGAGATCCTCAACGTCACCTTTTTTATGTAGCAGGATCATTGTACCATTATCCCAATACTCAGGAATCTTACCTTCGTTGAGACAGCTGGTGAAAACTTGGGCGAGTGAAGTTTCAATTCTTCCACTTGCTTCTTGTACACTCGTGGACAAGAAATTTGCACACCTAGAAGAAAACATGCTACAACCGCGAAAGTTTGCAAATAGCTAGGGTGCGTTTGGTGCGATTGCACATAACCGCACACCTTGTGGCGGCGCTGCTAGCATGAACCGGCAGCCTTATAAACCGGCGTGTAGTCGATGCCCCATGAAAGAGAAAAGCACCGGCCGGCGCAAGCAAGAGTATAGAGTGACAAGAATGCCGAGTAGACACCAGAGACGCCGATGTACGCAACTTACGGGCTTTGAGAGAGGCCTGATCATCGGGCTGAAAACAGCAGGTCGGTCGGCGCGCCGTATAACCCACCACGTGGATCGTTCTGACCATACCGTCCGACTGTGTTGGGAGCAGTGGACACATGACGGCACTGCCACATGGCGGGTGTCTCCGAATGAACCAGGAGGACCATCCGTAGAGAGGATCGACAGTTCGTACGGTAGGCACGAATGGATCCCATGAGAACCCTGTCCTCTCCCCAGGCAAATGTAGCGGCTCTTGTGTGCCAACGAGCCATTTCCTGAAGCCTCGCGGAAGCGAATCTGCGATCCCAGCGCCTCTTACGTGTTCTGCCATTAACATGGGATCATCGCCGGCTCCGTTTGCAATGGTGCCAGGCGAGAGCAACGTGGAACGCCACAGACTGGCGACGTGTGGTGTTCAGCGATTGGTGTCGGTTCGTTTTGGGGACAGATGATTATCGTGTCCGGGTGTGGAGGTCCCGGGGTCAACGGCACAATTCCAACCTTGCTATCGAGCGTCCCACCTACCCCACTGCAGGCATTATGGTCTAGGGAGCCTTTATGGTTTATTGCCTACGATAGCCGATCAGCTCTAGTAGTGGTACGTGGATCATTGTCGGGCCAGCGGTATGTGGATGAGATCATATGGCCCCATGTGCTCCCACTCCTGGGCGGAATTCTAGGTTCGCTATACCAGCAGGATAGTGCCATCCCGCACACGGCTCGAGTTTTCTAGGACTGCCTACGTCATGTCCATACAGTTCCATGGCCTGCCCGCTCACCGAACATGTCCTCTATCGAGCATGCGTGGGACCAGTTGAAACGCCGGTTGACTCTGTGCCGCACTATCCGGGATTTGGAGCACACCGTCCAACAAGTGTGGGCCCTCTTCAGCAGGACATCAGGCATCTGTTCGCCTCTATGCTGGACCATATTGCAACATGTATCACCGCACGAAGCGGTGCGACGCACTATTGAAGATGACCGGACTACGTGCCACAGATGCCTCTGTAATTGTCCTGCATTAGTACACACAATCGACGTGGATTAGGAACATCAAACAGAAGTCATTTCTCTTTCCACGTTTTTAAGTGAGTCACGGAAAAACTATCATCGGCCGCCTCCGGGAATTGAATTCAGGGTCTTCCAGTTACGCGCTGGACATGCTACCACTGCACCGCAGCGGCCTCGAATTCTCCAGACTCACATGTGATTAATTGCCAAACCACATGGCTGGTTGCTTCTTGGAGACCCGCACAATGGTGGGGATTCCCCAAAGGTGGTAAGAAGCAATTGGTGCAGTGGTAGCATGTCCAGCGAGTAACTGGAAGACCCTTGGTTCGATTTCCGTTGGCGGCCGATGATACTTTTCCCGTAACTCACTTAAAACCGTGGAAAGAGCCATGCCATCTGTTTGATGTCCCAAATCTGCGTCAATTGTGTGTATTAATTATTCATTCGTATACTAGTTATTTGTTCAGTTGCTGCCTACCATCTTTGGTAGGCAGCAACTGAACAAATAGTACTGAGATTTGAATTGACAAAATCTTCTATAGATCTAAAAATAAAATCAGTTATCTCCTGCAACATGAGGAATCTGTGATATAAATTTCTTTTGAATAGTGCGATTCTTTTTTGGCGTTGCAATTTTCACAAACAGTAATGTACGTATTTGCTCGTCGTAACAGAAAAATTCGGTAATATTAAGATACAATAAGCTGTACGTAAAAATGGTACATTCAATAGGCGTCGAAAGTGTTTCAATCTGATTTTTGAGCAACGATATGAAGTGAAATATATTTTGAAATCGGTGGAATTTGCATTTCGCTCTTGGCGGCGAAATTATGGATCAGATAAAGATTAAAATGCTAGGATCATCGTTCTCACTGTTCTAGCTTCCCAAAGCAAAAAGAGGCTGATATTAAATCAGACTTAGAGGTACACAGATAAACGTATACAGACAGATACATGTATATAGTGAAGGTATAAGTACATCCTTTAGTTTTCAAAGAACGTGCAGGAAACTTTTCCACTTTAACACGCTTCGGTCGAAAGGAAGTGCAAAGCAGATGCACCCTTAAATTTAAAACAAACATTCTTGAAATGGTCCCATCCAAACAATTGTCTTTGTACGATATTTGACTCACACAGCATCCCGTCACGTTGCTCTGCTGGCCACGCCCTTTCGAGCTCTGCATTTTGTGCTCCGCCTGTATCTAGCGCCCACCGCCGAATTAATTTGAGTTTCTCTCGTGCATGAATGTCTGCGCTCTCTTCCTAGTCATTCTTTCGAGTTGGTACATGCATATTTTGCCGATATTCCTTTATAATTCATCTCGTTGGGCCTGTTTACAATTCATTTCGTTGGGCCTGTTTACAATTCATTTCGTTGGGCCTGTTTACAATTCATCTCGTTGGGCCTGTTTACAATCTGCCCATCGTGACTCGCCTTGACTTTTTGCTCTAAAACTGTCTGCTGCATGTAGTAGCCTTCCTGCTGCTGTGTCTACGTTTGCCTTCCGTGTTTGCGCTCCAATCATCGTTAATGGTTCTCTGCGCTGCCTTCACCGGTGTGTGGATTACCTTCCTTGTGTTCCACCCATTGACAGTGGTTCTCTGCGCTGCCTTCTTCGGTATGCTGATCGCCTTCCTGGTGCTCCACCTTGTTATAGTGGATCTGTGTGCCCTTCGCCGTGCATTTCTACACATTGTCCATGGCCTGTGCTTCTGCTTCTAAATTCTATTTCCCTCTCACGTCACTATGTGCTGCTTCGATGACTTGTCCTCCAAGTGTGTTGGATGCGTCCCAGGACTGCTCTTCTCCTCATCCTGCTACAGATCCGTGTTCAACGTCTCCGACTTTCCTCGCGACAGCCTTGGACTCCTATATTTCACGTCAAGGTTCCACGCTTATTGCACACGTACAATGCTTTCAACTCTTAGTTTAAGTGTCAAGTTCGACGCCTTACCCAATGTCAAGTTGCACGTCTATACAGTGTATGTCTGCATTGTCGTTTCTCCCTTCCGATGCAATTACACATTTCGCCAGCAAGCCTAAGTCCATTCTTGTATATATTTTTTCACCTGAGTTTGTTCCTCAAGTCCTATCGACTAGCCTTTCCGTTGGAGATCATAGCTTGGTCCCTATCCCCCTTGCACATTCTCCCGTTTTTCTTAATTTGTAACCTGTACCTCCGGACGTTTCCGATGAGTTTTTACATGCTTTTCCTTCTCGGTGTGGCCGCGTTCTTGATGATATCCGCAAGATACCCGCCGCCCATGTTGATCAAGGTGATCGTCCTTATTTTGGCTTCCGCCGCCAAGACTTAGTTTTTTTCCCTGACACAGACTGTTTCTTACTGCCCCACAACTTTTCTGGTGATTTGTTGTCATCACAACGGCGCAATCAACGTATTCACTGCCTATCATTGCATCTCATGTAAACAGCCTGGTCACCATTTCTCGCAATGCCCCCTCATTTCTTCCTAGTCTTCTTCAACGGCTGCTCAAGTTCCCGTCACAGAACCTCTTTCTTCGCTTCCAGTCACCACACTTTCGCCTGATACGTTCACACCTTCTTAGTCTCCATCTCCATCATCTGCCTCCGTTGGTCTTTTTCCTTCCTCGCCAGCATCGTCTGTTGTGGGTACATCTGGATCTACTGCTCCTGTTTCGGTGCCTTCGTCTGTATTTCTTTCTTTTTCATCGTCTGATGTTTGCGCTTTGTCACATCCTGTTGCTGCACCTTCTCCGCCTGTTCAGGTGCTGCCTTCTTTGTTTTCGCAAGTCACCTCGTCTGTCCCGATCCCGGGATTTTCTGCTCCACCATCGCCGCTGCGTACGTCGGCTTCGCCACCCTCAGACGCTCATCTTTCCTCCACTGGTTCCAGTACTCCGGTGTGCTCTCCGCTTTTTTCACCTTCTCGGGGCTCTTCTGATGCTTCTAGTGCCGTTGTCTTTGTTTCACCTTCTGGTCGCCATGATCGGTCCCCGCTCTTTCGCACAGCTCCTCTTCTAGACTCGTTTGAAACCCCACCCTCCCCGGGTTCTGTTGTTCCTGCAGTTACCTCCTTACATGTGTCATCCGACTTTGTACCCTATTCACCTCGCCAGATTCCCGAGACGCCGCCTGTTGTTCCTTCTACGTCGTCTCGTCCTCTTCGTCAACATTTCCCTACTGGTATTGCTCCTAATAAGAAGCGTCGTCATCGGTCTAATCGCAAGATTCGCGCTAAGCGTGCCGCTGTGGGTATGTCTCCTCCTCATCGTTCTTCGCAAGGCTCCGCTCCTGATCCTGCTGCCGTCACTTTTGCTCGCGTTCTTGACAGTCCCTCTGTTGTGCCTGATCTTGTTGCTCGCCTTCAAGTTGTTCCCGAGTTTATGCAGACTCTTTCTCTAGATGCCGCTTTCCCATTGTTCTTTGACTCTTCTCACGATGCTCCACTTAATCACTTTATTGCTTCCAACTATCCGGCAGTTTACTCATCTCTGGTTGACAATCTTAGCGCTTTTTACTTTGCATTTTTTCACCTTTCGGGCTCTTACCCGGAAGTTGAATGTTACTATGGTTGTCTTGACCACTTCATTTGTCATGCTAAACATAGTCTCCTTCTTCGGTGTCCACCTGATTAGCTCCTGTGTGGTTTTGTTTGATGATTGATTTCTGTTGTGTTTTCTTAGCTATGTTTCTCCCTGTCTCTTTGAGCCCTTGTTTCGTTCTCCTCTTTGTGAAGTGTTTTCTCTCGTGCCTCGTTTTTTTCCCCTCATCATTCTGCTTTGTGACCTTTTTCTGTGTGTTTTGTCTTATGATGTCCTGTCTGCATCCGCTTTATATGACCATCACCAACTGCCTCGCACTGTTCGTTCTGCTTCTGTTTTTCTGTGGTTCAAGCATGCCCCCTGCCCGATTTTCCCGGAGTGCCATGTGTTGCTTCCTACCCTGCTATGTTTTGCATAGTATGTCTAACTGCTATGCCACTGTTAGACAGAAAATGCCAATTTTAAAGAAAGTAATAGTTTTTCCTTAATGTTTTTCTTTTCAATGTGGCATTAGTACCATTATTTCTCTTTTTGTCGGAGGATGGCGCCCAATAACCACAGATGGACAGCAATAATTTCGCACCAATAATTTCGTTTTTTCCTTAAAAGGAAGAAGGAATAGTTCCTGGGTTTTCTACTCATCATGTTGCTCCGTGGTTCCAGGTATGGTGCTTTCTCTATTTGCTGGCTCAGCCGTTCCTCTGCTCAGTGACTGTTCCCTGTGTGCTTCGCCTCGTGTTGTATCTGCCACCAATTACAGCGCACGATTGTAATGTAACAGACTGCTTTGTGCCTCTGCCATGCTCCGTTTCTTTCTGTGATGCCTTGTACTGTATGTTTACTACAGACTGGATTGCGTAGTTTGTTTCTGCTCCGAGATTTTGGCTGTTTTACTATGCCATGCATTTTCCGGTTCTCTTGTGTTCTGGTCTTTGAGACACATTGAAGAAATGTTGAAACCGTCACGTTCTTTTTGGAATGTCTTTTCAACTGCTGCGGTTCAAAGCTAGAAACGGAGAGATCTTTAAGATAATGACAGGAACGAATACAAGACTTTTTGAAAATAAATTACTTCTTCATCATCCTCCATTACCCTTTATACAAATATCTCAGAAACTATCCAGATTCGAATGATAAAGATGTAGCTCCTTCCGGTTTACACGATGCTAACAAATAGCTATTCTGAAACAGGAAATGTCCGGGGGTGGGGGTGGGGGCAGCTGAAATCGTGGAACATTTTTAAAATCTCAAAAACTATCGGGGTTCAAAAGATAAACATGGAGTTTGTAAGAACGGACACATTAACGATGTTAATTCATTTTAATGATAAACATTATGTGGGGTTTTTTGACCAAAGAAAACATCGCAAGTTCCCAAAATGGCGACAGAGAATTCGTAAATATGTTTAATCCTTTTTTGGGGGGAAGGCAAGATGTATGACAAAAGACTTCAGGTTCTCACGCCTTAGAAAGGGCGAGGACTTGTTCTACGAACTGAAAATATCGCCAAGGACGCTGTGACTTTCACAGATACATTGTTCATTTTCACTTGGCGCCTACAAGTCTGAAATGCAGACATACTCTTTTGTATAGTTATAACAATGTGTATTGTATTGCTACGGATGTACTATGACGATAGGATTGCTTTCTCGGAAGGAGGCACTCAATAATGTATAGCCTGAGGATAAGAGAGGAATGCGCAAGGTAGATTTAAAGGTCCAGGAGCCCGATTCCCGGAAAACGACTAGGGAAAGGGCAGGTGAAGGGCGCGAGAGGTGACACGTGGCGCGAGAGGAGAGCAGCATGTTGAAGGTCAGCGCCGTCACCCTTGAAGAAGGAGCAGCGTGAAGGGGGCGAAGAGGTCGCTCCGAGTGGACCTGTTCGAGCAGTCTGTCTTCGGAGAGCGAAGGTGATAGTCCTCCGATAGAAAGGAACGCGTTTGTGTGGATGGTGTGGTGGGCTCTCGGAGTCCACGGGGAAAGAGCGGGCACCGACCTAGATGAAGTAAGAAGGAATCTACCCGAGTCAGGGATACCGGTAGAGTAGCTGATGATATACTACTGAATTACGGACTTAGTACAATCCACTGAAGCATTGATTAGAGAAGGATAGCTAGAAGACTAGTCCTGAAGCATCGATAAGATAGAGGTCTATCTAGTGTCAAGGAGACCCTAAGTTAGGACGCCAACGCAGGGTGAGATTTCTACAGAATTCGATCGCCTTATCTTGCGCGTTCCACGATCTTTGCCAGGTCCAGCCATGACGAGGTTACTTTCAAGAGCGAGTAATCCGCCGCCATCAAAATTCTAGTTGATGAAGAATAAGTGTTTCGTATATGTGTTAACCAAGCGTTCTTTTCAAATTATGTCTGAAAGTGGATAAACTTCCGTATAACTAGCTGTTGTCGCTCTGCCTCCCCGATTCACAGATATATATATAGTAAAGTGGGGGAGGTTTCGTTTGTTCGCTCGAACAGAGTGAGTGAGAGAGAGAGTGTGTATTTCCGGGAAGAGTAAACGAACTCTCTGCTTGTTGTGAGAGCCCCGTTGCGCGTGCTCCTCGGATACTTAAGTAGGAGGCGGCGCTAAGTCACGTGACGACACGTTCGCTCTTACAGAGTTTTACCGGTTCATACGATTTACTAACGAATGGCTATTTTGAAATTCCATGGAGGGGGGGGGGGAATTGTCGGCTCCATATTTTCTGAATCCTTTTTTTTTTTGTAGGTATGTCAAACACTATTGCGGTTCAAACGATAATAATGGAGTTCTTTTCGCTTCATACGATTTTTTTTTTTTTTGATTGGAGGTTTAACGACCACCGTGAGCAACTCAATGGGCTATAAGCAGTCGCCGGTCCCCAATTTAGGGTCACTGGTTCCAGGGAAGGGAGAGAGCCAGTGCCGTAAGACAAACACAACATCCATGCCTGACCGAGATTCGAACCCGGACCCCTTACGGACGAATGATCAGAGGCCAACGCCTTAGACCACTGCGCCACCGGGGCGGCCATACGATTTACTAACTAATGGCTATGAAATTTCGAATTCCATGGGGGGGGTTAATGGTGTAGGCTTGTAACATCCTTTTTTCAATGGCTATTTTGAAATTCCATGGAGGGGGGGGGGAATTGTCGGCTCCATATTTTCTGAATCCTTTTTTTTTTGTAGGTATGTCAAACACTATTGCGGTTCAAACGATAATAATGGAGTTCTTTTCGCTTCATACGATTTTTTTTTTTTTTTGATTGGAGGTTTAACGACCACCGTGAGCAACTCAATGGGCTATAAGCAGTCGCCGGTCCCCAATTTAGGGTCACTGGTTCCAGGGAAGGGAGAGAGCCAGTGCCGTAAGACAAACACAACATCCATGCCTGACCGAGATTCGAACCCGGACCCCTTACGGACGAATGATCAGAGGCCAACGCCTTAGACCACTGCGCCACCGGGGCGGCCATACGATTTACTAACTAATGGCTATGAAATTTCGAATTCCATGGGGGGGTTAATGGTGTAGGCTTGTAACATCCTTTTTTCAATACCTCAAAAACTATTGCGGTTCAAACGATGAAATGGAGTTCTTTTCGGTTTATACGATTAGCTAACAAATGGCTATTTTGAAATTTTGAATTTCCATGGTGGGGGGGGGGAGGGCTGGTGAAATGGTCGGTCTCTCTGTATATGTGCAAATTCTCAATATTATTTTTTAAATATCTCAAAAACTATTGCGGTTCAAACGATAAAAATGGAGCTCATTCCTGTTCATACGATTTACTAACGAATGGCTATTTCGGAATTTCAAATTTCCATGATGTGGGGGGAGGGGGATGAAATGATCTGTAACATTCTTTTTTTAAATATCTCAAAAATTATTGCTGTTCAAACGATGAAAATAGAGTTCTTTTCGGTTCCTACGATTTGCTAACGAATGGCTATTTTGAAATTTTGAATTTCCATGATGGGGGGGGATGAAATGGCCTGTAACATTCTTTTTTGAATATCTCAAAAATTATTGCGGTTCAAACGATGAAAATAGAGTTCTTTTCGGTTCATACGATTTGCTAACGAATGGCTATTTTGAAATTTTGAATTTCCATGATGAAGGGGGAGGGGGTAAATGATGTAGGCCTGTGACATTCTTTTTTAAATATCTCAAAAACTATTGCGGTTCAAACGATGAAAATGGAGTTATTTTCGGTTCATACGATTTGCTAACGAATGGCTATTTTGAAATTTTGAATTTCCATGGTGGGGGGGCTCATGAAATGGTCGGTCTCTCTGTATGTATGCAAATTCTCAATATTATTTTTTAAATATCTCAAAAACTATTGCGGTTCAAACGATAAAAATGGAGTTCATTCCTGTTCATACGATTTACTAACGAATGGCTATTTCGGAATTTTGAATTTCCATGATGATGGGGGGGGGGTGAAGTGATTGGCCTGTAACATTATTTTTTAAATATCTCAAAAACTATTGTGGTTCAAACGATGAAAATGGAGTTCTTTTCAGTTCATACGATTTGCTAACGAATGCCTATTTTGAAATTTTGAAATTCCATGGTGGGGGGGGGGGGGCTGGTGAAATGGTCGGTCTTTCTGTATATATGCAAATTCTCAATATCATTTTTTAAATATCTCAAAAACTATTGTGGTTCAAACGATGAAAATGGAGTTCATTCCGGTTTATACGATTTATTAACGAATGGCTATGCTGAAATTTGAAATATCTATTTTTTGGGGGTACCATTTCACCCCCCCCCACACTTTGTTTTTTAAATAACTTAAAAACTATTGCGGTTCAAACGAAAAAATTTAGTTCATTCCGGTTCATACGTGGTACAAACGAATGGTGCAAAAAAAAAATTAAAAATTCCATGGTGGGGGAACTATCGTTTCACCAGCCCCCCCCCCCACTTTTTTTTTTTAAATATCTCCAAAACTTTTGCGGTTCAAACGAAAAAAACAGAGTTCATTCCGGTTCATACGTGGTACAAACGAATGATGTCTGAAAAATTAAAAAATTCCGTTGTGGGGGGGGCTGGTGAAATGCACCTCAAGTTGGTGCTGCTATTTGTAGGTGACAAGTGGATCAACTTACTCCAGTTGGACAAGATATTCCCTTGCATAGACAAGGAGGTGCCTTCACTAAAATTTTCTCCCCCAGGGAGAGTGCCAATGCTTACACAGTTTCTTTCAGTGATGACCGGACTGAACAAAATTCTTCACAATCAGAGCTGACGTTAAGCGCACCAGTGCAAAATGATACGCCAGCATCCCCACAAGAATCAATGGATGAACTTCATACTTCAGTACTGGGAAGTATAAAACTCAGTGACTTGAACGAATCTCAAGAGACTAGTTTGAGACGATCGTCCCAGAACAAAAAAACACCTTCCAGATTACAGTGCTATTGACTTACAGGTTTAGTGTGGGGGTGTGTGGTGTTCTTGAGAGAAGCAACTCCCAGCTCCGCTGACATAGTGGAAGAAACCAGTTTTCTCGCTCCCCAGGGCAGCTGACAGAAGAGTTGACGATGTATGCTTTTGTGTGCGTGTTGTGAGGTAAGATGTTCTGTGTTCATCATGTTCCTTCCTCTACATGCTGTAATAATTCTTAAGGATATTAAACCTCTCAATTAACTTGAGGTAGGTATTTGTTTTCCATTAGTGAGTCTGGTTCAACTAATTGTACTTGTGGACAATGAAATTTGTGCACCAAGAAGGAAGCATCAGATTGAACTGAAATTTTATGGGCGTAATGATACAGATGAGTGATGCACATGATGGCAAAAACAGAGCTGCAGGACAATTGCAGAGGGATCTGTGTCATGCAGTCCGGTCATCTTCAGTAGTGTGGCAATACATGCTGCAATATGATCCGGCATAGAGGCGAACAGATGCCTGATGTTGTCCTGCGGCAGACTGGCCCACAGGTGTTGGACGGTGTGCTCCAAATCCCAGATAGTGCAGCAAGGCGGCAGCTGGCGTTTCAACTGGTCCCACACATGCTTGATAGGGGACATGTCCGGGGAACGGACAGGTCGTGAAAGTGTCCAGACGTAGTCAGTCCTAAGCAACCCGAGCTGTGTGTGTTGGCGGGCATTATCCTGCTAGTATAGCACACCTGTAATCCCGGCCAAGAATGAGAGCACATGGGGCCGTAGGATCTCATCCACATACCGCTGGCCCATCAATGATCCACGTACCACTACTAGAGCTTCTATATTTTGAGGTTACTCACCTTTATTCCTTAAATCTTTTAGGAGGTTTTCGTCTCTACACATTTCCAACACGTATTTTTCTTATTTTCATCGTGGTTCAAGGCCGCAAAAAAAAAAAAAAAAAAAAAATCTTTTTCAACTCACGCAAACTTCACTCCCTTCCCTTTTTCCCCCTATGATCAAATTCAGGCTCAAAATAATCTACCACAAATATACACAATTGAACTCCCTAAAACACATTAATCTAATTAAAATTTCAATCAATAAAAACCTATTTACACATTTCCTAAAACGTCAAAGTTAAAAAGCTGTAACCCAAAATTATTTAC
The DNA here is from genome assembly GCA_039090855.1 of Macrothele yani. NCBI lineage: Eukaryota > Metazoa > Arthropoda > Arachnida > Araneae > Macrothelidae > Macrothele > Macrothele yani. Next base: position 81,926,282 of record CM077005.1, read on the forward strand.
AATTGCACATCAGTGCCCAATTAAAATAAATCCAAATACCTGACACAACCACTATATTCAATAATCACTGACCTCTCTCCCCTCAAAAACAAGCATAACAACCAAGCACTTTCAGCCTCTGCCCAGGCCATTCTCAAGGAGCAGACGCAACAGATGTAGCACCTGTCACCATCCACGAAACGTAGCGAATGTTCCAGTGTTCACGCGGCATCGTCTCATTTCCCATTCTCCGTCGTTCAGGCACAGTGGCGGCATCGTCTCATTTCCCATTCTCCGTCGTTCAGGCACAGTGGCGGCATCGTCTCATTTCCCATTCTCCGTCGTTCAGGCACAGTGGCGCCATCTATCAGATGACTCAATAGCCTTCTTTTCCTTTCGTACTTATAAATATCTGTTCGATTTATTTGATTCTTGAAACTAATCATCTTATATTCTAACACATTTTTTTTTATATTACATCATTTTTTCCCCCCTCTTGCCTTTTCCCCTCTGTTCTTCTCTGCGGCTTTCCTTTCTGATCAAATCCTTCCAAATATGTGTTTAAGCTATTAGGATCATTAACGTTGCATAACCTGTTTCTATTTTTTTCTATCAACACTGTCTCCGCAAATCTCAAATGCCTTTCCGTACGACAATTCTTAATGATTTTTATTTCATCAAACTTTGGGTATTGCCTTTGTTCAATACAGTACTGGACCAATGCAGTTTTTGCTTCTTTTTCTGCCAATTCCGTAAGTGCTGTTGTAAACGATGTTTTAGTTTATTTTTAGTGCTTCCAATATATGATACTGTAGGATTGTTGCTTATAGGAATTTTGTAAACTTCAGCTCTGTCCAAGCACTTCTTGTTTTCTTTCATATTGATTACAAAATTTTTAATGGTATGTACTTTATTGCCCAATTGTAAATTATACCTATTACACAATTTATTAATTTCAGCTGAAATTCTTTTTATGTACTGAAACGATCCAATATATTTAATCTGCCTATTATTATTTCTTCTTATGTTTGAAGAGTTAATACAATTGTTCTGCACTTCCTTAATCCATTTTTTTATTTTTTTTACTGGGATATCCATAATTTTTTGCAACATCTGTAATATATTTCAATTCATCCTTTCTGTATTGCATATTTGACGTGTGCGTAAAAGCTCTTTTATTAAAGTCTTAATACTGTTACATTTATGAGCATATGGATGATAAGAATCATATGGTATAATCACAGGTACGTATGACGGTTTTCTGTAAACTGTATAATCTAATGTGTTGGGTTGTTTTATAATCTGTACATCAAGGTAAGCCAAAGTATCCTGCTGTTCAACTTCAATGGATGAATACTCTTCTTTAAATTTTTTAGCTATGTCATCTAGTTCTGTGGAATTCAATTTTGATAAGATGAAAATATCATCAACATATCTGCAATATATTAATGGTGGTTCATTCAGGTTATTTATCACTTTGGCTTCAATATCTTCTGCAAATAATGTTGACAGGGGTGATTCCATATGTCCTCCTGTATTTTGCTTATAAATAATATCTTCAAATGCAAAAACATTATTTTCGTATATATATATAACAATACATTTTTTAACTCTTGTACTTGTATTCCTGTTAGAATTTTTTGATGCATTAGTTCTTGAGTAATAATGTCAATGGCCTGAGGTACTGGAGTACTTGGATACAAAGCTTTAACATCCATACTAGCCATTTTGTAAAACTGAAAATCTTGATTAATATTTTTAATTAAGTGAATAAAATCATATGTATTCCTTAAACTGTATTGTTGTTTCATAAATATTGGTGCAAGAAAATTGTAAATATTTTTTTCTAATGAAATCAAGGGGCAATAAAGTACATACATTAAAAATTGCCTAAGATAGCTGATCAGCTATCATAGGCAATGGCTCCCCAGACCATAATGCCTGCGGTGGAGGAGGTGTGGCGCTCGATAGTGAGGTGGGGATTGTGCCATTGACCCGGGGACTTCCACACCAGGACACGATGATCATCTGTCCCCAAAACGAAGCGGCACTCATCGCTAAACACCAAACGTCTCTCTGGCCTGGCACCACTGCACAAGGAGCCGGCGATGTTTCGTTGTTATTGGCAGCACATGTAAGGGGCGCTGGGATCGCAGATTCACTTCCACGAGGCAGTGGGCACACAGGAGCCACTACATCTGCCTGTATAGTGAACCGGGTCCCCTTGGGATCCATTCATGCCCGACGCACGATCCGTTGATCCTCTCTACCGGTGGTCCTCCTGGTTCTTCCGGAGGCACTCCACCATGTGGCAGTGCCGCCATGTGTCCACTGCTCCCAACACAGTCAAATGGTATGGTCAGAACGATCCACATGGCGGGCTACACGTCGCGCCGAACCACTCTGTGGTTTTCCGCCCAATCAGGCCTTTCTCAAAGTCCATAAGTTGCGTAAATTGATGTCCCTGGTGTCTACCGGGCATTCTTGTCACTCTGTATTCTTGCTTGTGTTGGCCGGTGCTTTTCATTTTCATGGGGCATTGACTACATGCCGATTTGCGCTTGCAACGTCACCACAGGGTGTGCAGTCATGCGCAATCCCACTAAATGTAGATCGTTTGCATACCAGCACGCATTCTAGCTATGTGCAAAGTTTTGCGGTTGTAGCATGTTTTCTTTTAGGTGCGCAAATTTCATTGTCTGCAAGTGTATGATAGTGACAAATAAAGTCTACAATAAAATCAAAGTGAAAGTTGGCTTGTGCGTGCGTGCTTGGTCTCAAGGAACTATAAATTCTTGTGTTCCTGTGACTTGCACGAGATTCTGGTAAGATATCATACCTTCTTTTCTGAAAGTTTTGTTTAGTGGCGAGTGTGAAAGTGAGCAAGTAGAAATGTATTCATGTTGTTGTTTTCTTAGAAGCATTAGCTGTATTTTAAAAAAATTAAATCTGTTTTTTCTCAACTACTGTACATACATAGCTGTTCTCTGAGATTCAGAGGTTAGCTCCACAAAGAAATACAAACTACCAGATAAATTTTTAGCTGATTATTTACTTACTGTTTCAAACTTCTCCATTTACAGCGATCTTGACACGCAACTCGCGCTTCACTGGCGTCCATCACATGACGTACACAAGATTTTCTATACTTCATACTCATAATCTTTTTCTCATGCAGACACTCCTGAATCTGATCCTCCCATGTCTTCCTTCGCCTTCCTCTGCCTTTCCTTCCTGACACTTGGGCTAAAAAAATTATTAATATGCATCGCATCACTCATCCTTTTAACATGTCCAAACCAACGAAGCATGTTAATCTCCACCTTGCTAACAACATTTTGCCTCGCATTACACAACTGCAGCACATCTTCATTCCTCACATGATCAGAATGTGTCTTGTGACCCCCAACCCCCGTAAGTAACACATTTCTCCGGCACACAAACGACTGCTATGTTTCTTCTGCAGTACCCATGCTTCACTGCCATACATCAGAGTAGGAATAATTGCACTTTCGTACACAGCCATGTGGGACTCTCTTGAGAACCAACCCATCATTCCTGTGAAAACCTCCCAAAGCAGCTATGACTTTCGATGAAGAATTCACTCGCCTACTAATTTCACCATCCAATTTGTTCTGTCTATCAAACATGCTTCCTAAATACACAAACTAATTCACCTGGTCAATCACTGTGCCATTTAGACTTATATTACATTCAGTGCTGTTCCTCTCTATATTACATTCAGTGCTAACTGTTCCTCTCTCAAAAACCATGACTTTGGGTTTTCCCTTATTTATACTCAGTTTGAATTTCATGCAAACTTCGTGCATCCGCATCCGAGTCAACATACTCTGCAACTCACTTTTTCTCTCTGCCAACAGGACAGTGTCATCAGCATACAGCAATCTGCACACGCGGATATCACCAAGACATAAACCAATATTGTCAATCTTGGCATCAGGCATGCACGCAGCCATAAATATATTAAACAGCCATGGTGACATTACACAACCTTGTCTAACTCCTGCACCAATGGAAAACCATTCACTCATACACAAGCTCTACTACCAGCATACATGGCTTTTACACTATTAAGTAGAGTCCGAGTAACACCATATTTATTCAATACCTTCCACAAAAGTGTCCTACTTACTTGGTTGTAAGCTTTCTCTAAATCTATGAAGGCAGCAAAAACTTTCTTACAAACAGCCGGATACTTTTCAATCATCATGCGTAATGCAAAAATTTGGGTAGTGCAGCCTTTACCAGGCATAAAACCACTCTGAACATCACACACTTTCTTTGATGTAAGACCTTGTACTTTTTCAGCAATGGCCTAGCCAAACACTTTCCCAACTACTGTACAGAACTTATGAATTATGTAGGACTGCATTTGTTTGCAATCAGATGAAAATATTTTCTTCTAAAAATGTGAAAAAGAGATGCACTCCAGCCTGTTGGAATATTCCTAAAATATGTAATGGTTGTTTTCATTTAATTGCTGTGAAGAACGGGTAGAATTCTATGAACTGGAATTTTTTTATTTGTGTTTCATTGTAGCTTGAATTAGCTTTTTATTTGTATTTCATTATTATGGGCTGTTAATATTTTCAAAATAATGGTATGCAGGTGGCTCATATTTTAAAAGTTGCATTTTTTATGTGAAGACTAAATAAACTCATGTTTTATTGTGTTAACATGGTATTACAATTAACTGGATTCCAATTTCTAGTTGTAATGCTTACTCTCACTTAACATTTGTAACTCTTTACTCCTTGAGAAATATGCAGTGTAGCAATTAAGTAATGAGACTGATTTTTGATAGGTCATTTATCACATATGTGGTGGCAACAACATTTGTGTGAGATTGCACAGATGATTATTTACACTGTGCATGACATCATTTGGTGGAAGAACATTGTCAAGGCTCTGTCATGGAGCAGAGACCAAATATTTGTTTCTGTTTGAAAATCCGTAAAACTGCATCTGAAGCAGCTGAATTGTTGCATGATTTGTATGGGGCTAACTGCTTATCTCGTGCACAAATATTCTGATCATATGCATGTTTCAAGGATGGGTGGGAAGATTTGGAAAATGGCGAAAGACTCTGACACTCTATTTCAGTGTGCACATTTAAACTCTTAGGGAATGTTCATGAAAATATAAAAAGTGATCCTTGTATGACCTTGAAGATGCTGGAATATGAGCTTGGTGTTAAATAAAGAGACGATTTGTCAAATTTTAGTGCAAGATTGAGGGGAGGTGGTGTGCTCATTTTCTTCCGCATGCTTTGTCAGACGAACAGAAACTTGCACAAGTGGAGTTGCCAAAAGGCACTGTTGCAGGTGATGAGACATGGTGTTTTCATTGTGATCCTGAAACGAGGGTCGTAGCCACCGAGGGTTTTGAGGATTTAAACCCACCCCAAAATGTTTAAAATATCTCAAAAATAAAATAATCGTTTTATAAAATTTTCCTAGAAAATCGACAGAGTTCTTTATGTTACATGCACATGCTCAATCACCACAACCACTGGCATCCTTGGATAATGATTTTGTCATGTCAGAGATAAATTTGTGCAAAAGAAAATGGAGCGCCATACCGAGAAATGCGTGTCCTAGTACAGCCATTGAAGCACTGTCTCAGTGTAACAAAAATCCTATTGTTACTTCTTTATTATAATCATGAAACACTACTAGGTCAGATAGGTCATCTGCTATGTAATCTATGAGTTTGCCCAGGGTAATATTCATATACATTGACACAACATCCAAACTTGCCATGGAAGGGTTTTCAAATTCTGGAAGTTTTTCTAGTTTTTTTAATAGCTCTTCAGTGTTCTTTATCAGTGCCTTAGGTTTAGGAAGAAACTTTGATAAATGAAATATTAAGTAATAATGCAAATTGAACAGAGGAGAATATTTTGAGTCAATAATAGGCCTGATAGGTTGCCCTTCTTTATGAAGTTTAAGCAAACCATACATCTGCAGAGTACGATGGGTAATTTTTTTAATAATTTTTTAAGTTGTCACACTTTTTAAGTGAGGAGAGCAATTTTCTATAATTTGTGATTGTCGTTTCTAGTGGATTGCTATCCAATTTTTCATGTATTGGTTAACTTAGTTCTTCCATTTTCAGCAAAAATCTACTTTTTAATTACCTAGGGCTATTTTCTTGCTTTTATCTGCTCTTACTGCTACTGTTTCTGAGTTCTTTTTGAAATTTTCCAGGGCTATTAATTCTTCCTTCAAAAGAATTTTTATCAGCATTCTGCTGAATGACCTTAAAATTCATGAGGCAAGAATTATACTCTTTCCTTGGCGCTAATGCTGCTTCAGGATTTTGTCTTTCCAGAGAATAACTTATACATTCAAGTTCCATCATTATTTTCTTCTTATCTATCTTATTCCTGTGAATATTAAAGTTGTATCATTTATCCAAAGCACTTAACAGAGCTCTGTCAGCACTATTTGTGAGATCTACCACGTGTTAAAGTTCCACTCTTTTACGTGGTACAGCGGAGCCGCATGGTGGATTTTTTCCCGTTATTTCTTTAGAGAATTATGAAATTTATTGTTATCTCTTACTGTGCACATTAGCCAAGTATTTAATTCATTTTTTATATTTTCTCCTAAAAAGAAAGTTCCGAATTCCAAATTGTATTTTCCAATCTCTTGTTTACGCTAATGCTTTTGTACTTTTCCTGAATGGCTCTGGCTATGGTCTTCCATTCTGCATTTCTATTGAAGTTATTAGTTTGTAATTTTGAAACATTAGGCTTGATTTTTAGTGACTGGGGCATAAATTCTGCTTTCTTGCACTCCTTTTAAATAACTTACTTGATCCTGGAAACGATCTAACTTAAAGAACTCCTGACAATGATCTAGTGTATAGATCGAAAATTTGAGAGGTAATGTACCTCAACAAGTTTATCGTCTATAATTCCCGTTAAGTATTTATGATTCCCACTTATTTTCTACATCCCTCTCACAAAACATTCTACGTCAGAATGACGCTGATGATCTTCAGGCAGCCTTTTAACCTTTATTCTTTCCATCCTAGGCCACTTCCTATTCCTCCAACCAACATTCAGTTTCACTCTTGACACTACCAAGTAATGATCAGAACCAACATCTGCACCTCTCATCACACGAGTGTCAACTAAGTGTTTCAGACGCTGATCATAGACAACAAAATCTATCACACTCTTTTGACCAAGAGTATGATTTTCCCAAGTATATTTGTGGATATACTTGTGGTTGAAAAACGTATTGGATGCACACAAACCATTCTCAATGCAGAGTTCCAATTAATCTTTCACCATTACCATTCACACAAGGATCATTAAACTTACCCAGAACATTGTCAGAAATTGCATTCTGCACACCTACTCTAGCATTGAAATCTCCTGCTATTATAACTTTCTCTTTAACACCAAATTAGCTCAAAACAGCTTTTAGCTCATTCTTTCCTATCAGAAGGTTCTGAGTCACAAGGAGCATACACTACAACCATTACTATTCCCTGAAGTTTCACTTTCAACCGAATCCAAAGAATTATCTCATTTATGCAGCTATAGTGAATCAAGTTGTTCTTCATCTTTTCACTTAAAATCACACCTACACCAGCCTGTCTTCTCACATTATCCAATACTCCAGGCCACACACTCACTGTTCCATTCACTTCTTCTATCCCAATTTCCTTCTATTTGGTTTCACTTACACACAGCACATCCAATTTATACTTATTCATCTCTTCAATCACCTCGTTCATCTTGCCATTTATACCTGTAGTATTCCATACACCAATCTTACTCAGCTGAGATCTCCTTCTCATTCACCTTTTTCCAGTTCCAGGTCGATTCCATGGTGGACCATCTTTCTCAAGTGTGGTAGGTCCACCACATCCCACACGAGTCAGTTTTTACATTTCTTTGTGTCTTTTTAATCAGGTAAGTACATCAGTGTGGAGGATTAGCCCACAGCTGACGGTTCCAGTTGGTCATTCAACCTAAGGATGGAACAAACCCAGTGAATTGTGGTCTTTTTGCCAATGCCACACAGAATTAGCTGGCACCTCTCCAAGATTCACAGAGGCCCTTGTTGCTGTTCTGTGTGCCATTTTTCCCACGGAGCGCCCCGAGGAGGCAAACCCATCTCTCACTAAGATCGCCCTCTAATAAAATGGAAATGTTAAATATGTAAAAAAAAGTTAATATTTTTTCACTTAACAAACCAGAATCCTCATTTTTTTTTAATCTTAAAAGATGAATTTTCTTGGGCATCCAGCTTTTACTACCTGAGCAGGTAAATAATATCTACACATGTCCAGCTGGGCATTGACTGATAATCCTCCAAATACTTGGCATCAGTGAATAAAGAAAGACATTGCTCTTTCCATGTTTTATCAACACAAAGCAACCAAAAAATTGTTACCGGTCACCGCTAGGGATCCGACCGAATCCCAGATCTCTTGATATCTGGCCAAGCACGTTAGCCTTATGCTATGGTGGCCAACAATCAACAGTGCTATGTGTGCTTTTCTGTCAGCTTCTGACATCCTAAATCTGTAAGATGGGCTCAGCTACTGAGACGTTTTCATCTGGTGGCATTAATGGCACTGGCTATATATGTATTAATTATACAGGATTCCCACTCAACCTGGAAAACAGGGAAAACCTGGAATTCTCAGGGAATTTGAAAATGGTTCCAAAAATCAGGAAAAACTCAGGGAAAATTACCCTTTTTATGTAAAAATCAATGGATACTTTATTTTGCCAAAGAAACTTCTTTTTTTCAAGATTTCAAACTTTTGCTTGCAATTACTGCCTGCCTAGAATTTGGTAAATCTTACTTTCAGTTATATTAAGTATTTCCTTTATTCTCCAAAAAAAGATGTAAAATTGAATTTTTAAAATTGCCAGTTATTAAGCTTTTGTTCAATTTCTGCAGGCAGTTGTTATAACATGGAACAATTAGGCACAATGGCTCCTGCTTGAAGAAACACTTCACAAGAGAACCAACCAAATGATGGATCAAAGTCCTTTGTCTGTTGGTTCTCTTGAAACATGTTTCTTTGAACAGAGCCATTCCATCATTTGGCTTAGCTGCATTGTGTTATAGAAAAACTGAAACTATTCAACTGACAGATTTTTTCTTACATATGACCTGTTTCTATGGGAATGTATTTACAAATTCCGTTTGGGTAGTATTTACAATTTAAGTTCAACGAACTTTAGTACAGAAAGTAATGTGCATAGCTGCTTGTTGTTAATGAAAAGCAGGTAATTTTATATAGACAAATTAAAGAATTTACAAGTGTGTGCTTTGGTTAGAAAAATGAATGGAATGAAATGAAATGTAACAATTCTTTGCAACATGCCACTCTGGAAAACTTTAAAACCATCTGGAGAACCTGGAAAAGTCGGGGAATTTTTTTTACTTTTGATTGGAAACCCTGTTATAGCAGTTAAATCCAAAGTGAAAATCCTCCAAATAGGTGGTATCATTGAATAAAGAAAAACATCGCTCTTTCCACTTTTTATCAACATATAGCAACCAAAAAATTGTTATCCTGTCACTGCTGGGGTTCTAGGCCGAGAGATTTATGCTCGGCTAGATATCAAGAGATCTGAGGTTCGGATTCCCAGCGGTGACCGGATAACAATTTTTCGGTTGCTATGTGTTGATAAAATGTGGAAAGAGCAATGTCTTTCTTTATGGGCATTGACTGATGGTGGCTGTAAAGGAATGTTCTAATAGAATATTTAATTTTTCAATAAAATGTGAATAGTCTCACTTAATTAATTGTTATACCGTCTAGATTTATTCTATCAGTCACTATCCTTTGTTTCTATGTGATTTCATCTATGCCATTCTTTTCAAACAATTCTCTTAAGTGCTCTTCTTGCCTAGAACTTCCAAAGGTTCACTGAGCCAAAACAGAAAGTAACCATCCACTCAGGAATACGAATTCAAAAGCAACTACCCAGTGATGGATGAACAACCAAAAGTGATCATTCACTGATAAATTTGAAACCAAAATTAAGCATAAACTGCAAAGGAGAACTGTAACGTTTTTAACCTACACCCCTTAGACTTTATACATTCACTGGATCACGTTCAGATCTGTAAATTTTTAAGCATTGCATAGTTTTATGAATTTAACAATTATTAGTGGCAATCAAATATAAAACTGAGAAAGGAAAACGAATAAGAAGAAATTTGTTAGCATGACTTAAAACAAAAAAATCTGCTGCTGCTGAGTGAGTTGCATTCTTCAAAGGATAATTTTTTAAAATATGCTAAATTTCATATTAAAATTCAAAATTTAGGTTGAAGTACATAATAAAACCATAGTCTAGTTTATTGTGTATGCTATAAAATATGTTTTTTCTAGAAAGCATTCCTGCATAAATGTCTGTTGTACATGTTTAAAGGGTATCTGTGTTCAAAGCTGAAATAAATGTAAAATTAAATTTATTTCAGTGTTTCAAGATTTTATAAATCGAGAACCCTTTGCTGTCCCATTGTAAAATTTTAACAATATGTAAACAACAATTCAATGATAAAAATATTTTTTTTTAATTTGTTTAAAAAAATGAGTTTTTATGCAATTCAGGTCAAAGGTTAATTTTAATGACCTTGAAATTTTTTTCAATAAGAATGTGTTACACATTAAATTAAAGCTCATAAAAGTAGCTTTCCAACAAGACTAGTTTTAACTCTGTAAGTTGAAAACAAACTGAGAAATAATAATTTTAATACATAACACCCCTGAAATTGTACTTTTTTTCCTAAGTTCAAAGCCTCGCAGAGAAAGAACTAAAGATTCTTTTGAGTCAAAATTTTAACAGAATTTTATTCTAGTAGCTATCTAACTGTATACCAAATTTCAATAAAATCAAAAGATGCAAGGTTGAAAATCATATTTTTCTGTGTTGATTTCACATAAAATGATCCGTTAGCATCTAATCTCTGTCAAAAAATCTATTTTTCTTTCAGCTATTCCATTCATCTGAGGATAGTATGGTACAGTTGTTTTATGTTTTATTTCTTGTTTCGCTAAGTAATCTTCAAAATATCCATTATCTGTTTTTATTGATTTGGGTATTTTTCCGAATTTGTTTTGTACTGAAGCTACATATTGTTTAAATTTTACTAATGCTTCATCTTTACTTTTAAGCAAATAGATGCAGGGATCGCATTCCTCCTAAAATTCCTAATATTTTGTGACCCTCCTTAAATTCCTAAAATTATACCTAAAATTTGCTATTCATCCTAAAATTTTCGTAAGCTTATTTATTAAAAACACAACCGTTATTAACGCCAATAAATTTACCATTACGCAGGGTGCGCACGCGTGCTTGAAAACCTGGAAAGTCCTGGAAAATCATGATTACGTTTTCAAGGCCTGGAATATCCTGGAAAAACGGTGTTTTTTTAATGCCGTCTTGAAAAGCCTTGAAATTTGAAATTAGTGCATAAAAAATGCCCTTTTAGGAAATCGTGTTACTGTTACCCCTTCATTTTTTAAAGTTCCTTTTCTCTGTTCTCAAAGAAACCACCGGCAGCGGTTTCCGATGTGCACCAAATCCTAATTTGGCTGGGGGGGAAAAAAAGAAAAAAAAAGCACTACTTCCAGTGCAATAAAATTGGATGATTACTAGTAGGTAGAAGGGGAGCTTGATGTCCGTCCCACAATTGAGAACAGAAGGGGAAAGAAGAGGCATTTAGCATTTGCAGGGGGTCGCGTATGTACCAAGTCAGCTGGCATCCACCAGTGAGGAGTATGCCTGAACAACACATTCATCTTCTTCTTGTTTATGTGCATGCCACCCTCCCTCCCCTCAAGAGACTTCCACTACTTAATGATAAAAAATAAGAAAACTATCTTTGCGAATTTTTCACGAAAGTGGCTGAAATTTTTACATTCACTGTAATTGGATTACAGAAGCTCACTTCCAAAATTCCAGTTGAATCGATTTAAAACTTTAAAAGTTAGCATTGGTAATTTTTATTATGGACAAGTATGTGTGCCTCTTTGGACAGAGTGAGCCTCCAGCAGAAAGGGTGTTACCATAGCAACGGTTGATTGACAGCTGGGAGTGCTGATCTGAAGCCCTTGGTTGGGAAGAAAGCAAACACCTGTTTATCACTTCCACAGCACAAAAGGACTAGGAGAATATTTTCAGAAATCCATTTTTCTGAATTTTGAAAATAACACAGTAAAATTTTTACAGTAGTTAAGATACATCACAATAAAGTTCTAGTGCAAATTTCGCCAAATTCCGTTAGGAACTTTAGCAGATGCAAAAAAAAAAAAAAAAAAAAAGTTGCATGTGGTGGAAGCAGAAAAAGATAGGCTAATCAGGAAAAGGTTAAAACAATAATATGAAAAAAGTAATTCAGTGAACAATTGTACATAGTTCTTGGTTTTCAATTACCTTTTTAGGATATTATAGTTTAATGTGAAACCTGAAAACTTTACTGTGAAAATCGTGAATTGCTTCTGGTTCAACAACATATTAATGTTCAAAGTGAAACTTGAATGTGGTAAATATACTTGAATATGATAATAACACGTGAAAAGATAAGAACTGAACATTAGAAGTAAATCATACTTAAACTTTAGACATTAGACGTTATGCAAAAAATTTGGGTGTGAACTTCGACCATATATACTAATGGACTGCGCATTGGCAATAGCTGCATCAAAGCCGCCATGGCTCAAACATTGGGCACGTCATCATCAGACTCCAAATTTCGTGTACAAATGCTGTTATGATTACTAATTTACGCTGCAGAACTTCAGTGTTTTCGGTGTATTATGTGAATGCACCTCATATATAATGAAAACTCTTCAGGTACGTTTACTTATGAGCTATATACATGCATGATCGTGTTGTTTACATTTTGTGATTTATAATGTGATGCACATTTGCGAAGAATTTGGAACATGCATTCCATTTTTTTTTCTTAAGTTACTATATTTTTATATCAATAGCTGCAAGTTTCTGGTTAAGTAATTGAACTTTATTGACTTAGGTATTTAATTCGTTTCTTACCCATGAAAAATCATAGAACTTTCTTTACTATATCGGTCAGAGCAACCATAAGCACAGCAGGTGTAACCCATCTTTTTGACTGTTGTCATGTGATTTTATGTTGGAGCCAGAAATTTTGATGTCATGCGCAGTCTATCAGTATATATGGTTGAAGGGTGTGAAGCAAACTCTTTACAATGTATACAAAGTTGTTTTACTAGATGTATACAAATATACATCTAGTTTTTATTGAAATACACTCCTAAAATGTTCCTAAAATTTTTCTAAAAATTCCTAAAATTCCTAAAATTCTTACCTAAAATTTTCCAGAAGTATGCTATGATCCCTGTAGATGGTACAGTATCTGCTATCATCATCATCATCATTGTCAACCATTATCAATCCACTGCTGGACGAAGGTCTCCCCAAGTTTCCTCCACAACGGTCTGTCTTGTGCCAGTCTCCTCCATGTCACTCCCGCATATTTACGAATTTCATCCACCCATCTCCCATGTGGTCTTTTTCTGGGTCTTTTCCTGTCCCTTGGAATCCAATCTAAAATTTCTGCTGTCCATCTATGGTCTGTCCTTCTGGCAGTATGTCCAGCCCATTGCCATTTCAGGGATTTAACTCTGATCATGATGTCTTCCACTCTCGTCATTTTTCGGATCCACGAGTTCCTCTTCTTATCTCTCCTGGTTATACCAAGCATGCACCTCTCCATGCTTCTTTGAGTTGTCTGCAGCCTTTGTATGTCTCTTTTAGTTAAGGTCCACGTCTCTGCACCATACGTAAGCACTGGAAGGATGCATTGATCAAACACTTTTCTTTTAAGACATAATGGCATATTGCTCTTGAAAATTATGCTGTTTCTTCCAAAAGCTCTCCAGGCAAGTTTTGTACGCCGATTAATTTCTTCATCAATGTGACCCTCATTTGATATCTGCTGTCCAAGATAAACATACGTATCTGTTATCTCCAGTTTTTCTCCATCAATCGATAAATCTTCATTTCTTGTAAAAGCATTGAACATCACTTTTGTCTTCTGAAAGTTCATTTTTAATCCCACTTCTTTACTCTTGTCAGCAAGTTCCTGGATCATATTCTGCAGCTCTGATGGGGTAGTTGCAAAAATGACTACGTCATCAGCAAAACGAAGGTGGGTTAGATAATCTCCATTAATATTTATCCCTTTGTTTTCCCAGTTCAGTGATTGAAAGACATTTTCCAATGTGGCATTAAAGAGCTTCGGAGATATGGTGTCACCTTGTCTCACTCCCTTTCCAATTTTTATGTGTGTTGTATTTTCAAACAGCCGAATCTTTGCACTTGCATTTTCATAGATGTTATTAATAATATTAATGTATGCATCTTCAATACCGCAGGATTTCAGAGCCGTGGTAACTGCTGATGGTTTCACCGAATCAAAGGCTTTTTCATAATCGATAAAAGCCATGCACAATGGAAGTTCATATTCCCTCGCTCTTTCAATTAGTTCTCTCAGTACGTGGATATGATCTATTGTGCTGTAGCCACTCCTGAATCCAGCTTGTTCTCTCGGTTGAGCCATGTCCAGTGTTACCTTCAAGCGGTGTGAAAGAACTTTAGTGAAGATTTTATAAACCACTGATAGGAGGCTGATAGGTCTGTAGTTCCTGAGATCCTCAATGTCACCTTTTTTATGTAGCAGGATCATTGTAGCATTGTTCCAATCCTCAGGAATCTTCCCTTCATTAAGGCATCGAGTGAAAATTTGGGCGAGTACTGTTTCAATTTCTCCACTTGCTTCTTGTATGATGTCTATAGTAATTCCATCTTCTCCTGGAGCTTTCCCCCGCTTCATGTTCTTGATTGCATGAGCAACTTCTGCTGGGAGGACTGGAAGAACTCTGGTACCTTTCATGATGTCTGGAGTACATGTATCATCCCTTTCATATAATTTGGAGTAGAAATCTTTCACTCTTGTCAAAATTTCGCCTCTATTTCTTGTTATAGAACCATCTTCTTTTCTCAGAGCCATAATCTGTTTTCTTCCCTTACTGAGATGTCCCTTTGCTATCTTTAGGCTTTGGTTGTTTTCAATTGCTTTCCTCACTAGCTCACAGTTGATAGTCATCTATAAATGTGATAAAATACTTGTGACCACTAGGACTGGTTTCACTCGTGGGGCTATAAATATCCTTGTGTACTAATTCTAATATAGCTTTGGCTTTAAAGCTACTTTGTTTGGAGAATGGCTTCTGTGTACATTTGCTTTTTAATGCAAAACTCAGTTTTCTCCCCTTTTACAATTAGAAAGTGTTATTCCTCTTGATAATTCCTTTTTCTCCATTTGCTTTATCACTTCAATGTCCCTATGACCTAGTCTTCTGTGCCATAAATTCAAACAATTTTTATTTTCACATTTGGTGGCTAAATTTGCTTTTCTATCTAATATTTGTATCTTGTACAAATTATCTGAGGTATCTATTATGCTTTATAGCAACAATAGCATCCCCACATTTAATTGTGCATTTCTTATTCTTGAATAAAATTTCATGTCTTTTTTCTGGGGCTTTTCTAACGGATAACAAATTAGTGTCTAAATCAGGAACATATAATATGCATTTTTTACTTCCACTTTTCAAACTTTTCCTTTTTCAATTTTACAAATAAAGGATATATTTCCTTTGCTTTCTGTCTTATCTGAGAACCATCCGCAGTAGCAATCAGCTCTGATTCACCTTTTGAAAGTTCCTTAAACAGTGTATGTCATTTGTCATGTGACACCAGAATAAATTGACCAACTTTTAAATATTTTTTCGTGTTTTGACTTCATTTCTAATGAGAAATTTTCATTTTCCCTTTTTATGTCATTTTGTTCAGTCTATTTTTGCTTTTCTTATCTTCAGGGCAATATTACTGAGACTCTTCATGTGGGCTATTTTTGTGGAGCTTACTTCTGTTCCCTTTATTTTGATTGCTTTTGTAGTGCCAACAGTCATCTTTGACTTAATTCTTTCTTTCACAAAAAGTGCAAAATTTTTCTTGTTTTGTGCTGTAATTTTTCTTTTATCACTTGTTTTCAAAACAGTTGTGTAGTCTGTGTGTGCCTGTGAGTTTTCTTTCCTTCTACTATATTAATCTATCACTTTACATTTGATGAACTCAAGTGTTAAATCTTCTTCCTGCCTTACTTCTAAAGCAGTACCTAGATTTTCATAGGTATTTGGCAAATTATTTAGCAAAATAGCACCTAAATGTGTGTCTTTAAATTCCTCTCCTTGCTCTTGAAGCTTGTGAACTATTTCCTGCATTCTATTTACATGATCTTGCATAGTTGTTCCATTTTTGTGAAATTGTAAGCTATACAGTTTTCCAAACAAATACAATTTGTTACTTAAACTTTGTCTTTTTTAAACCTCCAATCCAAAAAAAAACAAACTGTGAGCAACTCAATGGGCTAAGCTTTCATAAACCATTTTCAAAGCATTCCACATTTCAGAACTAGTTTTCTTATCGTGTATGTGAATAATCTGGTCATCAGATATGCAAAGTGTTATAGTAGCCTTAGCAAGTTTGTCATTTCTCGGCCATATTTCACCCTTTTTTTCTAGAATTGGCTCTGAAACAAGGTTCCATAAATTATCTAATAAGAATCATCTCCATTCTCACTTTCCAAATCTGTTAATTAGAATTATCTAATTTTGTTATGCTATACATGTCTTTACTTATGAATGGCGCCATTTTGTTCCACTTTCATTTATCGAATTAGGAATTGTGCAGTAACAAATACGTCTTTAATCGAGTGCTTGACAAAATAAAACAGCCTTTGTTTTTTCTTCTTCCTAACAGCTGTGAGATATCAGTATCATAATCAATAATGTTAGACATTTGTAAACAGATAAAATCTGTTTTTAAGTTTGCCTTTGGTAAAACACAGTAAGCCACTCACGAGCTACATGAAGATTTGCTGTGCATCAAGAAAAACAGAATAATAAACTAGAACTATTTATTCATTAAAACTTGAAAATAAACAACTCTTAAATACCTACAAAAACACATCCTCACACCAATATATATGTCTTTCAACTTAAAATATAGATAAGACAAACTTTAAATATAGATTTTAGTTGTTTACAAATTTCTAACAATTTGTGCCTTTTTCCAAAAAATGATGCATTTATCAACAACAAATGAAATGCTGTATTGCAAATTTAATTTCACTGCTCGCATATTATAAAACAGTACCCTTAAAATATATCTCTGTTCGAAGGTAAATCACTTCTTAAAATTTGATTTCTCAGTGGACCATCTATAGAAATTATCTGTTGATTCTTTACAATATAAATGTATCACAAATATACAGATGTAGAAAATGTAATCTGTGCGTAATGACGGAATACAAAAGTTCACAGAAAAATTAATGAAAACTCAAAAAGAAAGTATCATACAAAACAGCAGAGCAGATACTGTCAGGCAAGCTGACTTAAAAAGCTGTTGACATTACACTCAGTCACATGGATTTAACACATTTTTAAAGTTATGGTAAAGTTGCACAATTTGCTTTGATAAGCTGCAGTTTGCTTAGGAATAAGCTGGCTTTTTATTCCCATGTTACTTCAGCCAAAGAATGATGAATACAAAGGAAATTAATTGCCCTTTGTGGAAGAGAAAACATATTTTTATATCATGACGTGTCTTCTCGCTTGCTATGCTATCTGCTAGCTCATTCCTTCATTTTTAGGAACTTCAGAGAGAAAAAATCCTGTGATTCAGAAACCCTGTAATACCTCCTTACCTTTTGGATACTTTTTTTTTATTTACATTCTCATGCAGTAAAAAACAGACAGTGAAACAGAAATGTATTTTTTGAAACTTCAGACTTAATGCTACACATTACTGGAATGATTTCAAACTTCAATCATTGTAGTTTCTCGTATAAAGGAACCAAGTGTAGGGGTACTCGAAAATAAATATTCAGGTGTTCAAAAATAAGGACCACCCTAATCTCTCTCTTTCTGTGTGTATGTATTGTGTGTGTGTTTTAAATAATTATTTAATAAAAAAAAAAATCTTTGTACCCAATAAAGAAGTAAAGTTCAGTAGAAAAATTATCTGCCACGAAGGTCAATCTGAATCTCCAGAAAATCAGTAAGAAGTTTAGTGGTGAGATTTCCATCAAAGGTCTTAATAACAGTAAAGAAAAAAAATCCCACAAAGTAAACATTTTGAATAAGATACTTTCCTCATGCTAAGTTATTAAAAATATGAAATACTTGTAAACTTCTGTATGTCAAAGAAACAGATCATCAGTTTTAAAGGCTTATGTCACAGAGCATATAAAGCAGGATGAGATATAGAAAAACGTGTTCACAGTATGAACTGGGATTTATTGAAGATTAATTGTTAAAAGAAAATGAAAGAAAGGACTTGAAATTCAGAAAGAAAAACTCCATGACCACATGGGTTTTCCACTACTATAAGTATAGTTCTATGTTTTTAACTATACCATTGCAGAGGAGTAAGGTTCCACATGGATAACTGTAAACATTCTGAAATTGTACTGAAGAAGCCAATGAAAAGTCCAATTCATCTGTAAAAATTATAACCTTTTTTAAAAAAACAAACATAGATTTTTAGCGAGAGAACAAAAATTGGACTATTCTGAAGTATCAAAATCACTAGAAATTGCCATACATTTTATTATTTATATGGTTTGATAATCAGGAAATATGAAAACACTACTTTTTGTTGCAAGAAATGTCAGTGGTGAGCAATAAAATTTACTGAACTGTTTAGTGAGGTTAACATACTGGCATATTTAGAAATTTACTTTGTTTCAACAGTGATGAGATATCAGTAGCAATAGTATTCTGAGCATTGTATTGTTTTTATTTATCTGATCTGCGTTTAATGTACACATACATGTTTATTTTTATTTGGAATAGTACATGGATCATGTTTAAAAATATAAATTAAAAAGTTACTTATGGACACACATGCACATGTATTTTTATTTTTATAATTGATTTTTATAATTGAGCAACCTTAAAATGCTTCCTTGCCTTTTTTTTTTTTTTCTCAAAGGAACAATGGATCCAAAAGATTTCCTTGCAGAGGCCCAGATAATGAAGAAGCTCAGACATCCAAAACTAGTTCAATTGTATGCAGTGTGTACTCTAGAAGAGCCTATTTATATCATTACAGAACTCATGAAGAATGGTAGTTTGCTAGAATTTCTTCAAGGTAAAGATTTCTTATTCATGAAACAGTGTAGGAGCAATAAAAGTAGTGTACATTTGTAGAAATGCATATTGCTTTGGCATACAAGTAAGGTGATGTGGGAAAGAAAATTGTATATTATTTAACTGTTTTAAAGTCACTTTCATGATCTTTATTAGGGAAAATATTTATCACATGTTGAAATATTGCTGAATAAAAGATATTTGTTATTATTCTTTCATGTAATTGCTTTACCATATAGCATGAGGTTACTGTGTAGATTTCATAGAAACAGACAAAGTATTTAGGTCTGCTTCAAAGAGTTTAGTTGATTTAATCTTTGCATGTCATTAGAACAAAAAAAAAATAAGTAAAAGGCTCTTGTTGTTGTTTTTTTATTTTTATAGATCATTTTGAATGCATGGTTGGAATTGTGGTTTGTTTGAAGTGGCAAGCTCTTGGGTTTCAGAAATTTGTTTCAGACATAACATTTAGGTATTAATGTATGCCTCCAGAAAGACATTCAGAGAAGTTATTTAGGTGCAGCAGTGGACACAGAATTAATCTCCCTCAAGCATTTGAACAATCCAAAAATTCTGTATCAAAAATATTTATCACAAAGCTCGGAGACCTAGTGAAATTAAATAAAGGCAATGCATTACTTCACAAGGGCCTTTATGTTTGTGAAATGTTTTGAATTTCTAGTTCTATTGCGGACTTGATTTTATGATGTTTAGCTTCAAAAAATACCTGATTAATCTTTTGACCTACTTTTTTTTGTCATAAATAACTGGCAATGTTGTGCCAGTTATTTTATAACCATGAAACTTGAATTATGTCTTGCTGCAAAACTCTTTTTCATAACCTTTATGCCCACTTGAAAGGTTTATTCAAGCAGTTCTCAATTTTTTTCCTCAAGAGCAAAGCAGATAATTTGTTTATGAATTTATATGCAAATTTTGTTTGACAGTATGTGGTCATGTAAGCTTTGTTAAACCTGAATTATCAGTTTCATCACAAAAAGTATTCTGTACAACTCATTCTGTACTGCATAGTCATTCATTGTTACCATTCTAGGTGCCCATGAGCATTACAAATGTCACCTGACATTTATTTGTTATTTAGCATGCATGATAAGTTAGTATAAACCCAGCCAGTGTTCGTGCAAGAACTGCCCATTGCTTAAATTATATTTGTAGTTAAGATTTATTTAGTGCAGCACTTTTTATTTTTTTATTTTTATCCATATTTGTGAGAAGGGTTGATGCACAATCAGACTTGAAGACGCACGTTCAGCGTGAGGAAAGATTCCTGGAATGAGGTGGGCTCATTGTCCTGCCCAGCATGTATGTGATGCTAAATAGTGATATCAAAATTCATGTGTTTTCAGATCAGGAAGTCACACACACAATGACTAACTGGTAGTGAGGTGACCAGCAAACTACACTGATGTCCAAAATTAAGGTCACAAACACATATTCTGTGATATCTTGAAAACTAAATGGTTTATTGCAATGAAATGTGGTACATTGATGCCTCATACTATGAGACATGCAATAGCAACATAACAAAATGAACAGGAGGTAAATTGCATGCAATATGCAAATTAGACCAAAAATGGTCCAAACATGATGCATCATATTTCGAACGGTCCGGCTAATAGGGAGTGTGGCCACCCCGCACAGCTTTACAAGTCGCACAACGATCCCTCATACTGTAAATGAGGTTGTTGATAACAGCTTGTGGCAACAAATCCTATTTTTCTAAAATCGTGGATTTTAACGCCTGGAGGGTCTTGGGAGGGGGTCGACATCATGCAATTGCTCTTCCTATATCATCCCAAACATGCTCTATAGGATTTAGGTCCAGTGACTTCACTGGCCACACCATATGGGGAATATCCTGTCCCTTCAGAAAATCGTCAACAAGCTGAGCTCTGTGTTGGCCTCACGTTATCGTCCATAAAAATGAAGTTTGGTCCGACAGCTCTCCGGAAAAGCCTCACATAAGGTACAAAGACCTCATCCCTATAGTGCTGTGTGGTCACAGTGTCCCCCATTGAAGACATGCAGTGGTGTACGGCCATCCAACATGATGCCTGCCCACACAAGGATTACACTTCCACCAAAGTGGTCAATTTCTCTTATGTTGAAGGGATGACAGCGGGCCCCACGCTGTCTCCAGATGAAGACTCGTTGAGAATCACTTTGTGTACTGAATCTTGACTCATCGCAGAAATGTACACAACCCCAATCTTGCTGTGTCCAAGAAAGATGTGTTTGGCTCCACGAAAGATGGGCTCTCTTCCGCGATCTGGTGAGGGGGACACACACCACTGGTCGCCAGGTGTAAAGGGCCTTCTCTGCTAGGCGTCTGTATACAGTTTGCCTCGAAATTGTTGTTCCAGTCGCAGCAGCAAGATCCTGAGAGAGGTCTCTAGCCGTCATCCGTCCAAGGATGCCAACCCCTACGCATTTGGCGTAGAAACTATGCATTTCTTTAGCTTTACTACGCACTGCGCATCATATGCCTAACACTACGCTTTTGTTGCTGTGACGCAGCATTTTTTTCCCCACTAACTTTATTTAGCATAATTTTTGTGTTATTTGCGGACCCCCTTAGCATTTGTCTTGGACTTGAGCGTATTCAGACAACTCAAATGAGGTTGCATATAAGAATAGTCAAAAAGCGCAATGCAGAATCTCCATCAATGTTTCGCTAGCTATACTTTGGTATCTGTCCTGCGTCATCTGCTACAACGAAGCAACTGCTGATAGGTGGCGCTTTCGCTGATTTGCCGCCGAGGTTGGTAACTGCGCGTTAAAGACTGGGGATTCCATGCTGATCCTCGGCTACATCCCAACCCCACTCCCTCGCCTGTCTCTTCATGTCTCTTTGCTACTTCACACACGATAACCAACTGTAACTGGTTTCACCCTCCTGTGATGGGTAGCAGCATCACATAGGAATCGGAGTGCGCACGCTCTGTGCCAAAGGGTACTACTCGAAGCATTTTCACTGAAGTAAGCACGTGGTTTATTTTAGCATTCCAGTTGATCTTTCATCTATGCATGCGTGCGCACACTTGTTTCACGTTCTTCTAATTGGACTACGTGGGAGCGCCGCCGTGTCTCTCGCTTAATGGTACAGCTTCGGATTGGATTTTGTAGTGCTTTTCTTTCTTTATGACCAAGTGAGTGCTTGCTTTCTGTGTGCAGAGTTGTTTTGTGAAAACTCTGGACAAAATGACCAATCTGGGTGTAGATATAAAATTTAAAAATTTTGTTTATTGCATTTTATTTCATAATTGCTGCATATTGTTAAGAAATTTAAGGGTTGGCTCATCATTGTTAAAATCTGGCAAAAAAAAAAAAAAAAAAAGGGCTAAAAGGAAAGAAAGAAAAAAATTGCGCTTTACATGCGGGCATTCTCCCTAATGCTTTTAAAAAGGCTCTACGAGACCTGACCCCAAAATCATATCGTCCAGGACGACGAGCTGTAGAGAGACCCAATTGGGAGGAGCAATGAAGTGTCAATCAAACAAGTCCGGAAGCTCAAAGCACTGGGAGAAAACTCCCTCTGACCACAGAACACAAAGCAAAAAAGGGGATGTAGATAACTCACATATTACCCCCCCCCTAAAACCCTTGGAGCTAGATCATTCTTATAGCATTTGATTGCAACAGTGGGGAGAGGCAGTTGTCCTGCCAACAGCAAAGACGATTCACTACCATGCAATCTATGTCGTCCGTTGTTCCAACGAAATAAAAATTGATCTGGGTGATTGCATGTTTTTATAAACATTTTTGCTGTAAAATAGGGTCAAATAAAATAATTAAGAAAATATTACTGTCAAACTTTGTTAATTATTTTTAATTTTTTTTTTTTTTTTTTTTTTTTTTTTTGGAGTTTTGGGAATTGTAGGCAACAAATAATATATAAGCTTGGGTGGCGGAAGGTAGGGGACACAGGGCTCCGGACCCGCCCTGGAATTTCATGGTCCTCTCACTAGAGTAGGATCTTTATATGAAATATCTCAAAAAGTTATAGTTCATATATGGTATAACTTTTTCCTTGTGAAAATTTCCTGGAGACCATCACCACATTCAGCAGTTTTCTGGAAAACGCTTCAAGTGCAACTTTGAAAAATGATTTTACACAAAAGAGTTGAAAAGTTAACTCACTTTTGTGTTTTCCAATTTAAAGAAGATGGTTAAAAAAATTCTCAAATGGCAATAGGCTGGAGATGCAATGGCTGCAATGTGAACTGACTGAACGTTGTTAAACAACTGAGATATTTAGATTGAAATTGACCAAAGGTCAGGAAAAGACCCTAAAGCATTCCACCTGAGAGATGGGTGGATGAAATTCGAAAGTATACTGAAGTGACTTGGGAGCGAGATGCTAAAGACAAAAAGTTATGGAAGAGACCTTCATCCAGCAGTGGATTGATAATGATTATACACTGAGTGGCCACATTATTATGACCACCCCCTCAGTACTTCGTTGGACCACCTTTTGCCTTTAATACTGCATCAAATCTTCGTGGCATGGACTCCACAAATGTTGATAGGTGGTTTGTGGAATCTGAGACCATGCTTCATTAATAGCACTTTCCAGGAGTGTGAGATTGCAGGGTTGTGGATCCAGCTTTCTGATGGCTCGTTCAACTTCATCCCACAAATTCTCAATTGGGTTGACATCTGGAGATTGTGGGGGCCATCAAAGTAAAGTAAACTCACCGGAATGTTCCTGAAACCAATCCTGTAAAATACGAGCACTATGGCAGGACACATTATCTTGTTGAAAGTAGCCATCACCATTGGGATAAACCATCCACATGACAGGACGCACTTGGTCTGCAATGATGTTTAGATATGATGTGCCAGTCAGACGTTGATCAACACGAATTAAAGGGCGCAAAGCATGCCAGGAAAACATTCCCCAAACCATAACGTTGCCTCCACCAGCTTGAAGGGTTGTAGCAATACATTTGGGGTCCATGCTTTTGTGCTGTTTCCGCCAAATTCTCACGCGGCCATTGGCATGGTGCAACTGAAACCATGTTCATCGGACCACATAATTTGTTTCTAATTATCGACTGTCCGATCCTTGAGCTCCTGTGTAAACTGGAGACGTTTTCTCTTGTTAACTGCAGACAGCAAAGGTGTTCGAACAGGCCTTCGGGTGCCATATCCCATCCGATGCAGTGTACGGCGAACAGTGCGTGCAGAGATCATTTGAGGGGATCCTTAATTAAGATGGCCTGTAATTTGCTGCACTGTTGCCCTTCTGTTGTCTGTTACCAGTCTGGACACTTTGCGTTCCGCCCGAGCAGTCACTAGTCGATGACGACCACACGTTGCACGCAGAGACCCAGTTTTTTTGCTGACAGTCCAGTCTTTTAAACACTTGAACAACAGCTGCTCTGGAACATTTCATGAATGCGGCAGTTTAAGTGATCCTCGCTCCATGGCTCCAAGCTCCTACAATCATCCCACTTTGAAAGTCCGTGAAATCGCATTTTTTACCCATCTCATCACCCAAAAATCCCTTCTACTACTGTCGCAAGCAATAAGCTTTCCCTTTTTATACTAGCCTCGCCCTCTGGCGGCAGCAGCGTGCAGCCATAACTTATTTGCTTAAAACTATCAGGTGGTCATAATAAAGTGGCCACTCAGTGTATATGTATGTATATCATCATTGTCAACCATTATCAATTCACTGCTGGACGAATGTCTCCCCAAGTTTCTTCCACAACGGTCTGTTTTGTGCCAGTCTCCTCCATGTTACTCCCACATACTTTCGAATTTCATCCACCCATCTCACATGTGGTCTTCTTCTGGGTCTTTTCCTGTCCCTTGGAATCCAGCCTTAAAATTTTGGCTGTCCATTGATGGTCTGTTCTTCTGGCAGTATGTCCAGCCCATTGCCATTTCAGGGATTTTACTCTGATCATGATGTCTTCCACTCTTGTCATTTTTCTGATCCATGAGTTCCTCTTCTTATCTCGCCTGGTTACCCCAAGCATGCACCTCTCCATGCTGCTTTGAGTTGCCTGCAGCCTTTGTATGTCTCTTTTAGTTAAGGTCCACGTCTCTGCACCATACGTAAGCACTGGAAGGATGCGTTGATCAAACACTTTTCTTCTAAGACATAATGGCATATTGCTCTTGAAAATGCTGTTTCATCCAAAAGCTCTCCAGGCAAGTTTTGTACGCCTATTAATTTCTTCATCAATGTGACCCTCACTTGATATCTGCTGTCCAAGATAAACGTATGTGCCTGTTATCTCCAGCTTTTCTCCATCAATCAATAAATCTTCATTTCTTGTAAAAGCATTGAACATCAATTTTGTCTTCTGAAAGTTCATTTTTAATCCCTCTTCTTTACTCTTGTCAGCAAGTTCCTGGATCATACTCTGCAGCTCTGATGGGGTAGTTGCAAAAATGACTATGTCATCAGCAAAACGAAGGTGGGTTAGATAATCTCCATTAATCTTTATCCACTTGTTTTCCCAGCTCAGCGACTGAAAGACACCCTCCATTGTGGCATTAAAGAACTTCGGAGATATGGTGTTACCTTGTTTCACTCCCTTTCCAATTTTTATGTGTGTTGTATTTTCAAACAGCCGAATCTTTGCACTTGCATTTTCATAGATGTTATTAATAATATTAATGTATGCATCTTCAATACCGCAGGATTTCAGAGTCATTGTAACTGCTGATGGTTTCACCGAATCAAAGGCTTTTTCATAATCGATAAGTCATGCACACTGGAAGTTCATATTCCCTCGCTCTTTCAATTAGTTCTCTCAGTACGTGGATATGATCTATTGTGCTGTAGCCACTCCTGAATCCAGCTTGTTCTCTCGGTTAAGCCATGTCCAGTGTTACCTTCAAGCGGTGTGAAAGAACTTTAGTGAAGATTTTATAAACCACTGATAGGAGGCTGATAGGTCTGTAGTTCCCGAGATCTTCAATGTCACCTTTTTTTATGTAGCAGGATCATTGTAGCGGTGTTCCAATCCTCAGGAATCTTCCCTTCATTAAGGCATCGAGTGAAAATTTGGGCGAGTACTGTTTCAATTTCTCCACTTGCTTCTTGTATGATGTCTACAGTAATTCCATCTTCTCTTGGAGCTTTTCCGTACTTCATGTTCTTGATTGCATTTGCAACTTCTGCTGGGAGGACTGGAAGAACTCTGGTACTGGTACCTTTCATGATGTCTGGAGTACATGTATCATCATCCCTTTCATATAATTTGGAGTAGAAATCTTTCATTCTTGTCCAAATTTCGCCTCTATTTCTTGTTACAGAACCATATATATATATATATATATATATATATATATATATATATATATATATATATAGTACATAAATAAAACAAAAAATTGCTTTATAAATAAATTATTTTAACACAAAAAAATTAGACAAAAAAGGCTAATACCATGAGAAGCGCTGAAGGCAGCTTCTTATGGTATTAGCATGTAGTAGCTTATATAGAATGAAAATATTGCAGAACAAAAATTTCAAAACAAGTGAAAACTGGACCAGGTTGCCCTCATCAGGAGAGCATCAACCTGTAGGAGTGGCCTTTCTAGTACCAACAAAATGACAAGGCAAGCCAAAATTGTCAGTTGGTCATGCTCCCTAGGTCACAAAACCAAATTCTAATAAGCACAAAAATTCCAAGAATCAAATTTATAAAACTAAAAAAAAATAAAAGCTTGCCGGCAGAACAAAACCCGCCATGACAAAAAGTCAAACAAGACTGAACAGAGCACCCACAAGAACCCAAATATATACACTGATAAAAAAGGTTGTCACGGTTAATCAACTACCTGGTAAGCCAAAAAATGTGTGAATTGACAAGATGAAAAACTGTGTATGTAGATAAGATCTTCAGCTACTAGGGACCCACCAAATAGCACTTTATGTTACCTATATACTTAAAATTGTTAGGTCCTAGGTTAATAAAGCATGTCAATGTGCAATTTGAAACTCTTGGACACCGAATTATAGTTCAAAATTAAATGGTTAAAATGATGTCTTAAGAAATTTTTAGGAAAATTGTTAGATTGCAATTTAGAAAGAAGAGCTTTCAGATTTTTTACAAGTAAGAGCTGTGTAGAGCAAATTTTTCTTAAGACATCATTTTAACCATTTAATTTTGAACTATAATTCGGTGTCCAAGAGTTTCAAATTGCACATTGACATGCTTTATTAACCTAGGACCTAACAATTTTAAGTATATAGGTAACATAAAGTACTATTTGGTGGGTCCCTAATAGCTGAAGATCTTATCTACATACACAGTTTTGCATCTTGTCAATTCACACATTTTTTGGCTTACCAGGTAGTTGATTAACCGTGACCACCTTTTTTATCAGTGTATATATTTGGGTTCTTGTGGGTGCTCTGTTCAGTCTTGTTTGACTTTTTGTCATGGCGGGTTTTGTTCTGCCGGTAAGCTTGTAATTCTTTTTATAGTTTTATAAATTTGATTTTGGGAATTTTTGTGCTTATTAGAATTAGGTTTTGTGGCCTAGGGAGCCTGACCAACCGACAATTTTGGCTTGCCTTGTCGTTTTGTTTGTACTAGAAAGGCCACTCCCACAGATTGATGCTCTCCTGATGACGGCAACCTTTTCGTTTTCACTTGTTTTGAAATTTTTGTATTTTTGTTCTGTAATATTTTCATACTATATATATACACACATATACATACATACACACACACACTGGCGGAAAGTGAAAAAAGATCACCACGAAGGAATTGCCGGACGATCATGAAATTTACATATGTTAATGAGGCCGAGTTTACGTAGGTGCGATGTTAATTTCGGGACCAACCGGTGAGTGCTTACGCCACAGCATGGCATAATATGCAAATTATCGTCGGTGGTATTTAAGGAGTTCGGCGAAGTGAATGTAATCAGTCGTCGGCGTACGGACATGTGGGAAGACCCTGAAGAAGCTGCAATGCCTGGACATGGAAGACGTGTACGATTTCAGCAGTTATCGGACTTTGAGCGAGGTCGTCTAGTGGGACTCCGCAAGGCCGGGTGGTCGTATCGTCGTATTGCGGAGCGAATTGGACGGGAAGTATCGGTGGTAGTACGATGGTGACATAGATAGTCCGAGGAACATTCCCACACGAGAAGACGTGAAACCGGGAGTCACAGACGGACTAATGAGCGGAACGATCGACGCACAAGAAGAGCGGCGTTGTCAAGCAGAACATCCACTGCAACGCAAATTCGAGCTGCCATTGCACCTGAGGTACACTGCGAACAATCCGCAACCATCTACTGGATGAAGGACTACGTGCACGTGTGCCTTTGGCATGTGTACCTCTGACTCCAGCCCACCGTCGGGGACGACTGCAGTGGTGTCGCCAACGTCTGCACTGGAGAACGTAATGACGATCTGTCGTGTTCAGCTATGAAAGCAGCTTCTGCTTGGGAGCCTCCGATGGCCGTATGTGTGTTCGCAGACGCACAGGGGAGCGTCTCCACCCTTCTTGCATCCGCCAGTGACACACAGGGCCTACACCTAAGCTCCTGGTGTGGGGAGCGATCAGCTATCACTCCCGTACACAACTAGTGTTTGTACTGGGTACGTTAAACAGCACCTCCTACATCAACAACATCATTCAGCCCGTTGTTGTGCCATTTGTAAGGTTGGTTCATTGTGGTGTTTTCCAGCAAGATAATGCACGGCCACACTGCACGTGTAACGCAACATGCACTTCAGGGTGTGAGACAATATCCATGGCCTGGTTCACCGGATTTGTCCCCCATTGAGCACGTGTGGGATTTTATGGGACAATGACTTATCCAGTCTCCACGGCCAGCCACGACCATCCCCGATTTACGCGTCCAGGTTGAGGATGCTTGGAACTCAATACCCCAAACTTACATCCAACATCTGTACAACCGACTCCATGCCAGAATTGCACAGTGTGACACAGTTCATGGTGATTCAACCTCGTACTAACCATGTTACATGGAAATGTTATTTTTCAGTTTACCAGCAAATACAGCTGTATTTTGCCATAATGTTTTGATCACGTTATCCTCTGTATTCCGTTATTATGCTGTATAAATTTCGTTGGTATCGGATGTTTCCTTCTTGGTGTTCTTTTTTCACTTTCTGCCAGTGTATATATATATATATATATATATATGGTCTCTTCAGTAACACTTTAAAATTACCCTGAAAGTGTTATGGAATACGGAAGAGACCTTCATCCAGCAGTTGGTCTCTTCCAAAGCACTTTCGAATGACCCTGGGCTTGATGAAAAATGTATGTTCATTTGATAGTGCTTGTATTTGTTTTAATCAAATAAAGTGTTTAATTTATTGTGTCAAGACAGAAGTTTTTAAAATGTTTAAATATATAAATATATTTATTCAACATCTGTATGCACTTGGGAATGATAGGAATGACCCCTTCGAATTTTTTTCAAAACAATAGTCAGGTATGCTTATTCTTCGAAATTATTGTACTTGTAATTCTCAAAATTTTACATCTGTTTTTTGACTATTTCTGCACGAATTTGAATTCTCCTAATTTTACTTGTGTTCCAGAAATTTTCCACAATATATTTCCTTCCTTTCTTCTTTTTTTTTTTCACTGGAATTTAATCTTTTGTTGTGCTTCAAACAGGTTTTCTGATCTCATCTTTTTGATGTTTATTTATTTTTTGTTTTTATTTTTTTTTGCTTGTGGGAGAAAATTTGTACTAATTAAAAACATTTATTAGTGCTAATTTGGTCTGCATAAAGTGGGGAAAATAATTTCGGCACAAAATTAGCACTAATTAATAATATTTATTAATGTTAATTTGGTCTGCTTAAAGTGAAAAAAACCACTTTGGGCACAAAAAATATTTGTTTGCATATAATGAAAAAAAATGCTTGTTTTACTTTTACTTCCAAGAAGTTAAAAATTAAGAAGTTTTAGTGTTATTTAATTTCACAAAATTTGACTTTGTGCTGATTTCAGGAAATTTGCATGTACACAGAAGCATTGATGACTTGTGTTTAATCTCGCATTCCGCCATTGATTTTTCAAATAATTTAAAACTATATTGTGGAAGCACTAGTAGTGAATTACTTCAGTCCACATTTATTTATCCAAAATGTCGGCACTCCGTATAGCCAGCCACGTGGATCGCTTTGACCATACCGTTTGACTGTGTTGGGAGCAGTGGAGACGTGAGGGCACTGCCACACTGCGTCGTAGCTCCAGACAAACCACCGGTAGAGAGGATCGACGGATCATGCGCCAGGCATGAAGGCATCTCACGGGGACCCGGTCCACTATACAGGCAGATGTAGCGGCTCCTGTGTGCCCAAGAACCATTTCCTGACGCTTTGTGGAAGCAAATCTGCGATCCGAGTGCCCCTTACGTGTGCTTCCATTAACACCAGAACATCGCCGGCTCCGTGTGCAGTGGTCCCAGGCCAGAGCGACGTGGAACGCCACAGACTGCTGATGTGGGGTGTTTAGTGATGAATGCTGCTTCGTTTTGAGGACAAATGATCGTGTCCAGGTGTGGAGATCAACTGCACAATCCCAACCTCGCTATAGAGCGCCACACCTTCCCCACTGCAGGCATGATGGTCAGGGGAGCCATAGCCTACAATAGCCTATCGGCAGTGATGTAGTTCTAAATAAAAAACTGCCTTAATGGTGAACGGACTAGGAAAAAATACTCTCAAAATTTTCAAAATCTGATTCGTTGTTTTTATTTAGTATTTTTAATTTTCATTGCTAAGTACCAATATGAATTTACATGAAAACTGCATAATCTGAGCAATTTTAAATAACAGGAAGAATGTAACGTGAGAGATATATGCTAAGATTATAAATTTTTTATTTAAATGCCGCTCTGTGTCATTCTACATGATTTTAGATATGCATTGGGGATATTTGTGAACTACCAGAGTAACATCAATTCAATATGACCAACGGGCCATTTCTACTAAGATTATGTGGTACCTGAGGAAGATTTTCGTGTTGCCCGCAAGGAGTCAGTGAGCTCAGGAAATTACTTTCATTGGAGCCGATACCAGTTGCGAGTTGTTCAATACAAATATCCATCACTACCATTTCCTCTCTGAACACTGCAATCTTAGCCCTACGGAGTAGTCATCCCCTACAAAATTATTTTAGTAGTCATCCCCTACAAAATTATTTTGACTGCTGTCTGGACAACAGATTCTCTTTGTGATAGAATTGTGTGAATTGTGAGATACCCTACTGCGTTATCAAACTATAATTAATCTACACTGTATTTTTGTTTCCTGGTTTAACAACAATGGGCAACTCATATAGCTATAAGAAGTTGCCAGTCCCTAATTTCAGATTAGTTGTTCCAGGGAAGAAACAGATCCAGCTCCTTTTCGCCATGCACACCACACATGACTCATCCGGGGTTGGGACTCAGTCTTAGCTCAGAAGAATGGTCAGAAGCCTGCGCCTCAGACGACTGTACCATCGGGGTGGCCATTTTTGTAGTATGAACATTCGGTTAAGATACGTGTATGTTTGCATACAGAACACAGTTCTCTATTGTTGCTTACATGATCTTTTAAAAAGTTCCTTTGCCCAGGTTCTGTTACCATGTAACCACAAAAAGTGCCTTAGTAGCGCTATGCCTAGAAAAATAGTGCCTTAGCATCGCTAAGGTGTGCTAAGCTTCTTCCACATCACTGCCTATCAGCTTTAGCAGTGGTACGTAGATCATTGATGTTGCCAGTGGTATGTGGATGAGATCCTATGGCCCCATGTGCTCCCATTCCTGGCCGGTATTCCAGGTGTGCTATACCAGTAGGATAATACCCGCCCGCACACAGCTCAGGTTGCCCAGGACTGCCTACGTCATGTCCAGACACTTCCATGGCCTGCCCGCTCCCCAGACATCTCCCCTATTGAATATGTGTGAGACCGGTTGAAGCGCCAGTTGCCGCCATGTCGCACTATCTGGGATTTGGAGCACACCGTCCAACACGGATGGGTCAGTTTGCCACAGGACATCAGGCAAAGGCGCCAAAATGTGAAGTAGTTTCAATGCTGTTTCCTCCCATGCGATAGATACCTTATCATGTTCTTTAGGAAATGTTTTTCTTGACATTGATGGGATATCCAAGACCGCAAAAAATTCTAGGTGGGAGAAGCCGGATCCAATGCCCATAAACAGCTGTTACTGGAGCAGTATTTACGTTCATTTTATCTATTTGTGAGTCTTCTGTGAAGACAATTTCTTGAAGGCGATACACATTTTGCATTTGAATGTCAAACTACTTTCGAGTCCTTTTCTTTGTTCAGAAATTATTTCCATGTCGGCGTGCATCCAAATTGCCTATGTGTTATTCAGCTTCTGCAGCTGCTGTACAAAATATTCGAGTTCTACGATGCACTTTCCGTTTTCTATTAAAATTTTCTTGATTTTGTAATGCAAGCTCGTGCTCTGAAATTAGATGGTATTCTCGAAGTGCCGTTTCGTATTGAACTTTGAACAAGGTGTTCCTGCAAGTGATCAGTACAAAGTGAAAACACAGAAAGCGATAAATAAATGATTAAATAAATAATACTGCACCGTTACAAACTATTTATTCCACTTCGCGTGATCTCAGGAAAAAAATCAGAATTTTTATTACATTTTTGTATACAACAGCACAGTAGGATTTGTTTGCCTTCCATCATTAATTCTTTTTAGCTACTGACCAGCAAAAATGACCTCCAGATGTAGGACAATGAGCTACCTGGATTCCTGTGCTGTCTTGCACAACAAGGCTAGTGTCTGGTTTGCGTAAACGTAACTACATGATCTGTAGTGGCCTCCACTGGACTTTTTCATACATAAACTGAGATTCGCAGCTGCATAGCAAAATCAAAAAACTGCAAAAGAAACTCCCACTTCTGATTCCCCGATTTCTACCAAAATTTAATCAGCACAAGAGAATATAACGTAATTCCTAAATATAAATTTTCTTGTCAACAGCTACAATAGTTTTTCAGCTACATAGAAAAATAGCAAAACCGATGTGGTGAACACCCAGCTGTAGTTCCCCCATTTCTACCAAAATTTTATCAACACATGAGGGTATCGTGCAATTCCTACATACAAATTTTCTTGTTGATATCTACAACAGTTTTCAGCTACGCCGAAAAATCGCAAAAATTGTATGGGAACGCCCACTTCCGGTTCCCTCGGATTTACCAAATTTTTATTACCACTTGAATTTATAACAAAACTCCTAAATATAAACCTTTGAGTTGATACCTATAATACTTTTATGAGCTTCATAGAAAAATTGGTGTGGGGAATGCCTGCTTCCTGTTCCCCAATTTCCACCAAAATCTAATCAGCACGTGAAGGTACCACAAATATTAAATTTGGTGTTGATAGCCATAATAGTTTTTGAGTTATGGTAGACATAAACCACACACAGAAACCACGGCAGAAATAGTGAAATGTTAATGTAAGTCATAAAAGCTGTCTACGTATGATTAAAAATTATCCTCGCTGATACTATAGAATAGTTTAAAAACTTTATTCACAAGTGAAAGCAAAGTTAAAAGCGAGATCTTTCGGGATCCCTAGATCCCATCTTCAATCTAAAGGAAATGGTATTCCGGTTGCCCCAAAACCTGTATTGCCGTTGAAATCTCGAAGTCAATTTTTTTTTCACGATTGCAATACTTCGTCATACTACATAATGTATGAGAAAGTCTAAACTCGGGGATAATGGCTCGGATAATTCTACATACAACGAGAAAAATCTGTAGTGCCTCCACTGGACTTTTTCGTACATAAATAAACTAAGATGTGCAGCAGCATAGCAAAATAAAAAAACAGCTAAGAGAATTCCCACTTCCGATTCCCCGCTTTCTACCAAAATTTAAGCAGCACAAAACAAGTATAACGCAATTCCTAAATATAAATCTTCGTGCTGATGGCTACAATAGGTTTTCAGCTACTCGAAAAATAGCTACAGTACACTGAAGAGCAGTTGAATTAGAGACAGCTGGTGTTATGCAAATGTGGTGCTGTGGGTGGCCATGTAAACGGAAACAACATGATGTATGCAGCGATCCGACAATATAGGGAGTGATGCGACAGGAATCAGTAAGAGTCGGAAGCAGAATGGGTAAGACAAAGGATATAAGCGCATTTGATCGTGGGCAAATTGTTGGGGCCCAACGAATGGGTCACTCGATCTCAGAGGTCGTGCAGGCACTGGGATTTTCATGAGCCACTGTGTCACAGTGCACCCGTGACACAGTGGCTCATGAAAATCCCAGTAAAACCATCCCTGCAAGGGCCAACTGCCATGGACAACAGCGTGTGGATGAGCGGGGTGGCTCATGAAAATCCGGTAAAACCATCCCTGCAAGGGCCAACTGCCATGGACAACAGCGTGTGGATGAGCGGGGTCATCGTCGGCTAGCTCGCATTGTAACAGCGGATAGACGGGCCACAGTGCAAGAAATCACTCGGCAATTTAACGCTGGTGCCGAAAAACATGTAAGCAGCCACACCATCCAGAACCATCTCCTCTCTATGGGATACAGAAGCCATTGTCCCAGGAGGGTAGCGCTGCTGACCGCACATCACAGGGTGCAAAGATTATCATGGGCGCTGGAACATCACCACTGGACCCTAGACATGTGGGAAAATGTTGCCTGGACTGTTGAGTTGAGATTTACATTGGTAAATGTGATGGCAGAATACGAGTACGGTGCAAACCACATGAAGCGATGGATCCTTCTTGCCAGCAGGGTACTCTGGCAAGAGGGATCCATCGCTTCATATTGCGCTTCTACTTATGCACCATATATTAATTAGTAGGCTGTAGGCCTGTGCCTTTTTAACACTTTTTTTCTTCGCCTATGTGATATTCATAAAGTTTTCAAAAAAGTCAAGTTAATGGCTTTGCACGTTTACTTAGGTATTCAATATTAATTATTAGGCCTAAGCCCTCTGGACAGTTTTTATTCTTCCGATGTTATATTAATAACGTTTACATAACAAGTCAAGGTAGTACCTTTTGCTTTTACTTAGGCACTAAATATTAGTTCATATGCCCTAGGCCTTATAACAGTTTTTATTCTAACGATGTCATATTCATAACTAAAGCCCGGAAGTTGAGGCAAAATGCCTTAAAATGCTTTTTTTGCCTTTTCGGCTCGTATTTGAAGAAAATGCCGTTTTATGCATTTAATGCCTTTTTTTGCCTATATTCAACAAATGCACTATTAAAAAAATGATTTCTTCTTAAGAATGCGATAAAATCAAAGTTTTGATAACAATCTAGCATGCAGTACGTAGTGTTTCCGGGTAAACACGTCATTTTTTTTAAGTTATTCATTTCTTTTAAAAACTCGTTTTTAGGGTATAGGTGTACATACCATAAGGTAGGTGGCATTTTCTCTAAAACAAAATCACAATCGGCAGACATCTGAAAGTAAACACGAGTTCAATCGGTACATTCAAATCGAGGTGCTCCAATTTAAGCAGCGGTGGCAGACTCATATGCAGAGTCTGCGATGGTTGACATCTCATTTTATGTTTTGCTCACCCTAGAATCCTAGATGATAGTTTCTGCGCATGGCGGAAGTAGCCGAATCCAGTCAGATAATATTGTAACCAATCAAGCTAGAGTGAAAGCCAAGAATACACGTACACACATAAGACCTTGAACGTAAGTGCAAAACAAGGGAGGAAGATTCTGTTAGTTCGCTACCCCTAATGGATCTCACCTCGCGTCCAAGTGAAACAATAATGCCAAAAACTGCTTCTTCAACCAGTGTTAAATTAAGTCGGTATGTTCAAGAGTATGGAAGTGATATCTTGTCCACTGATGGAATGGTGTTGTTTTGTAAAATATGTGATACGAAACTGAATTACGAAAAGAAATTCTTCATTTCAAAAAATTTGGCAACAGCTAAACATAAAGCTGCTGTTATTCGGAAGATTGGTGAAAAAAAGATATGTTTGATTTCGTCATTCGCTTCTACTTCAAGCAAGCAGTCACAGTTTGCAAGTGATTTGTGCCATGCTTTTATAGATGCTGGAATACCTTTGTGGAAGCTGAAAAATAAATCACTGAATAATTTTTTGGAGAAATATACAAAGGAAAATATTCCATGCGAAGCAACTTTGCGGAAAACATACTTAGATTCCTGCTACGTCGGTGTAATGAAAGAAATACGAGAAGATGTCTGGGATAAAAATATCTGGATCAGTATCGATGAGACAACAGACGCCACAGGAAGGTATGTGGCAAATGTTGTTATAGGTACAATGGAACCTGCTCAGCCCTCAACTATCTACTTACTTACATCAGAACAACTTCCAAAAACAAATAGTAGCACGATTTCTCAGCTTTTTGCCTCTTCATTAGCTCTTCTTTGGCCTGGCGAAATAGAGTATGAAAATGTACTATTGTTTTTAACAGACGCAGCTCCTTATATGAAAAATGCTGCCCACAGCCTGAAAGTTCTCTTTCCAAAAATGCTTCATTTAACTTGTTTGGTTCATGCTCTCCACAGAGTAGCGGAGGAAGTACGTGGGTTATTTCCGGATATTGATGCATTAGTGAGTAATGTGAAGAAAAGTTTCCTTAAAGCTCCTCATCGAGTTCACTTATTCAAAGAAATGGAACCAAATCTTTCTTTACCGCCTAAACAGATTTTGACAAGATGGGGAACATGGATATCAGCCGCTGTATATTACGCAAATAATTTGAACAAGATTGCTGAAATTGTTAACAGTTTTCAAGAGGATGAATCCTGCGCAATACGCAATGCTCAACAGATACTAGCTAAAGACTCCATTCGTAACGATTTAACTTTTATTCAAGCACACTTTTCTAAGTTGCCCAATATGATTACTTTGCTGGAAAAAAGGAACGAAACGTTAGTGAATGCCTTGAAAATATTAAATGATGTAGTTAGTACAATTAAATGCGTTCCCGGGAAAAAGGGTCAAATCGTGAGTGAAAAATGTCAACGAGTTCTTTCAGCAAATAATGACTTGGAGAAAATCAAAGTCATCGCTGAAATACTCCAAGGTGAAAGTTCAACTTCTATTGAAATGGATCCTACAACTGCCTCATGTTTCAAATACGCTCCCATTACCTTCGTAGAAGTTGAAAGATCATTTTTGCTTCTAAAACATATCGTAAGTGACAGAAGGCAGAGTTTCACGTTCGAACATTAAAAAAAACACCTAGTACTTATGTGTAACCGCAAAAATAAGTAAGTGATAATCTGATAACTGATTTTGCCAATTCAGCTTAACACCTGTGTATGATTCAGAATTTTTCGACCACTTCTATAAATGCCTATTTTTGATGCCTATTTTGACGCTTTATTTCGCTTACTTGCCTGCCTATTTTTAGCATTTTTACTGCCTCAACTTCCGGGCTTTATTCATAACGTATATGCATGAACTGAAGTTAATCATATTGCACTTTTACTTAGGCGCTAATTGTTAATTCATTGGCCTTAGCCCTAAGGCTGAGTAATTAATATTGTATGCTAAGTAAAAGCACAAAGCTATTAACTTGATTTTCTTTGTAAACTTTACGAATATCACATAGGCGAAGAAAAAAGTGTTGAAAAGTCCTAGGCCTATGACCTAATAATCAATGTATGG
Source organism: Macrothele yani (assembly GCA_039090855.1). Taxonomy (NCBI): domain Eukaryota; kingdom Metazoa; phylum Arthropoda; class Arachnida; order Araneae; family Macrothelidae; genus Macrothele; species Macrothele yani. The sequence continues at coordinate 81,964,193 of CM077005.1, forward strand.
TGTATAAGTAGAAGCGCAATATTATTGACAGTACTTGTTATGTAAACTTTAGGAATATGAAAATGACGGAATGAAAACTTTTAGAACGTAGACGTTAGATCTAATATTTTCTACCCGAGTAATATCGCAATATTAATAATTTGACATGTTAGGTAAACATTATGAGCATGAGAACGTCAGAATAAAAAATGCCGAACCCGGAAATTTTCTTCCCCCTATCCTTCAAATTACAAGACTGTTTTTTACTACAAACTGCGTAAAAGTCGAAATGCCGACCCCAGAAATTTCCCCCACCCCGTCCAGCTAATTGTAGGGCTGATTTTTACTATAAACTGCATAAAAGTTGAAATGACAAGCCCGGAAATTTGCCCCACACATTTGTGCTCATTGTATGGTTGCATCTTGGTTTAAACAGCGTGGAAATGGAGACCCAGAATTTCCCCACATTCGATATTTTGTTTAAACTGCAATTTGTGCACGGCACCTGAAAGAAAAAAATGGGGGACTTTTCCTGTGGAGGAGTTTATCTATGGAACCTTTTCCAATGTGGGGGGACATATTACATAGAAAGAATTAAAAAAAAAATAAGGCAAACAAAAAATCAAATAAGAATAAGGAGTGAAATTTAAAGGAACGATAAAAAAAATTGTTTAAAATGCAATGACAAAAAAAGGAATGAAATAAGATTGAAGAATAAATTCAAAATTGGAATAAAATAAAAATATGGAATATATATATAATAATGAAATATATAATTAGAACAAAGAATAAAATAAGAACGGAAAAATAAACCGAAATTAGAACAAATTGCCAAATACCAATAGAACACCAATGAAGAATAATAGAAATATGTATAAAACCCAAATTTGATGCACGAAAAGACAGAGTTCGAAGAATGGTAGCTGAACACAAATGCCTTGTCTTGTGTGACGAATGTCACTGAAACTTTTCTTGAGATAATTTATTTTGCCCCATCAGTTTCCCTGCTGGGTCGAGGTCAATTAAGACACCCCTCGACTGCTCTCCATCACAGGGAGGGAATCGCAGTCACTCGAGGGGGGGGCAGTCATCGTGACCAGTTGTTGAGATGTTTGAACCATCTTTTTTTCAATACGTAGCGACTTTATTTATTTCACAAATTGCAGCTTATATTTTTTACCAATTAAATAAATTTTAGTATTTTCGGAAAGTGAAGAATCGTAGAATTGGTTCCCCAGTTTCAGAATTTTTATTGGCCTTTCCCTTAATTTTTCATCTGCAGCGAAAGTTGTACCAAAGCATCTTCCATAGTTTTATTATTTAATAAAAAATGCTTAAAGGGTCCAAAATAAAAATCTGAAACCAGGGAACTCGTTATTTTTCATATCTTGCGTTAGTCACAAACAGCGTTCTAAAATGTGCAAAATTGCCCAAGCAATTTGGGAAGTATGCTTGCCCGTTGGTTAATTAGAGAAGGCAGCAATGCAAGATGGCGGGTCTCGTAGAGCCTTAAGTTGCATCACTCGGCCGGCTTACAGCTATTGGAAGCATGTTGCAATGTCTGTAGCAGATGAATGACCTCAAGATAAGTACTGAAGTAGGGATCCCCGCCCCGTGCAGGCAGCGTGATGTTTTTACATACTGGGAAACAAAATTGCGGATTATCTTTTTCCCGAATTTTCAGTTAAATGTACAGAACTGTTTACAGATACCATCATTTATTAAAATTAAGTGACCCTGAAAATTTCTCCTTCATAACTTAAAAACTTTTTAAATTAGAAATGCAAATTTTTTTTTATTAATACCTCTTTCTCTAAGTGTCCAAACAATGTGTGTGTGTAATTTTAAAAGTTTTCACTGGATTTAAGCAAAATTTTCAGGGTTACTTTGTTTGACCAAGTTTAGGACATCTATAAAAAAAAAATCAGCTTTTTAAAATAAAAATTCGGAAAATTAATTTTTCACATTTTAATCCTCAGTTAAGCAAAGGCGCAATACAACAGCAGGTGGCAAATGGGGCTCAGAGTAAAAGGGATGAGGGAAACGAATGTTGCAAGCTCATAGTTCCGCGTAGCCTCACTTACCCTAATCCGTTGCCCCTAATTCACATTTGCCCTAAACACGTTTACCCTAATTGTGTTTCCCCGAAATCGCTTTTACCGGAATTCTCATTCCCCTATAATTCCATTTGCCCTAATCTCATTTCCCCTAAATCACGTTTGCCCCAATCACGTTTCCCCGAAATCGCTTTTACCCTAATTCTCATTTCCCCTAATTACGTTTGCCCTAATCTCATTTTTCCCTAAATCTCATTTCCCCTAATTCATGTTTACCCCTAAATCTCATTTCCCCTAATTCATGTTTACCCCTAAATCTCATTTCCCCTAATTCCTGTTTACCCCAATCGCATTTCCCCAAAATAGCTTTTACCCAAATTCCGATTTCCCCTAATTTCATTTCCCCTAAATCTCATTTCCCCTAATCATGTTTGCCCGTATCAAGTTTTCCCTAATTCGCGTTTGCCTTATTTTCCGTTTGCCTAATATTTTTTTTTTTTTTTTTTTGTCAACAGAAATAAAACTGTGGGTCTTGATATCTCAAGAGAATTATTTTTTCCCTTTCTGTTGATGAAGTCGACCACCATGCCAGCAAAAGTGTAAAGAAGTGCACGTGGTTATCTATATATTAATTCTATACATTTTTTTACTGTAAGACCAGTTGTGAGAGAACGACTGAACGTAAACATGTGGTTGAGGTATCAAAATAAAGGTCTTACCATGTAGATGTGCTAGTTGAAGAGAAAAATGAGGTTGGGGCAACACTTCAGGCATTGTGGGGTGGCAAAATTCTCATGTAAAGTCTAAGGGAGAAGCATGCGGTTGACTTACGCACTGTTGAAGGCGAAAGTATGGAGGGACTCGGATAGTCCAAAGTACGAAGTCTCTCTTCTCAGCAAACCGTTGTGCAAAACAATGCTAGCAGGAATTTGTTTGAAAGTTCTTATCGGAACAGCGAACACTCGAAGACCTGATTGCGTTGGGCCATTGGACTGTGTGATGTATATATCTACCGGGTTCAAATTCCGGTGAGGCATGGATGTTGTGTTTGTCTTGAGCCACTGAGTCTCTCCCTTCCCTGGAACCAGTGACCCTAAATTAGGGACAGGTGACTGCTTATAGCCCATTGAGTTGCTCACAGTGGTCGTTAAATCTTCAGTCACAAAAAAAAAAAAAAAAAAAAAAAAAATTGCGAACCTGTACTATTATCTATACTGAAGTGGTTAAATGAATTTGTCAATCAAATAAAGTTTGCATTTATTGTTTCATATCAGTTTATTATTTATTATTTTCAAAAAAAAAAAAACCCCCACTGTCGTTTCAGACGGATTTCGTCTAGTTACCATTATTCGGATAGTCCATAACACAGCCATTGTATTTGTCACCCCCACCCCCTCACAGATAAAGTACTACATCACGCTAAACTTTTATTAGAGCAAGAATTAGTATTGTAATGCATTTGCTAGAATTGTGAACACAGAAGGCCCACATTTTAAGAGATCTTAGCGTACCAGACACCCCCCCCCCGCTCCCGTAAGACTAAACATGAGCCGTGGAAATGCCGTATAGAAACTGTGTTTTCGACCACTTCATGGCGCCACGTCGCCAGAGGTTGGTTATCTGAATCACAAAGTTTTCATAATGTGGTATTTTCTTAACTGCGATATTTAATGTAATTCTTTATAAAAAGTGTTTATAATCTAGAGCTCAACAGAAGAATTTCACAGTTTAAAAACTACAGCTCAAAATATTATCTGCAAATGCAGAAAATGTCTGAAGGTGTGTGTGTGGGGGGGGGGTATACCAATAATATAAAGTATAAAGAATTTCTGGTCCGATCTCGAGATTTTCAACGTTTGCAAACTACAGCTCTACAAATTATCTAAGGACATGTGCAAACACAGGAGACCTATCTGTGAAAAGGGCAGGAGGGGCTTAATACCGTAAAAATGGAATGTAAAGAGTTTGTAGCCCAATTGGAAGATTTTCGGCCTTTACACACTACAAGTCAACAAATTATTTGCAAACATGTGCTAAGGCAGGAAACCTAGGGGGGGGGGGGGTAATACCAAAACCAAAAATATGAAATATAAATAATTTGCAGATCAAATTGGGAGATTTTCGGCGTTTACACAGTACAGCTGAACAAATTCTCTCTGCGCATGTAATAACACAAGAAATCTGGCGGGGTGGGGGCGTAGCCTCAGAACAAGTTTCCTGCCTTTCACGTGACCTCAGATAAGTTGTTGAGCTGAAATTTATAAATGCTGAAAGGGTCATTCCTTGTGAAATCAAAATCAACTAGCAAAAATAGCATTTTCAACCTGACCATTTTTGATTTTTATGAAACTTGGTATATTTGTAGAATTCATCAATATAAACATACACTGACGGGGGGGGAATCCCAACACCAAGAAGGGGTTGTGTTAGATAAACGACAGTTGGTAGGCGGTGAGAGTACATCTGTAAGATGACGTCTATGCAAATTTCGCGCTCGGCGCATACGTGTGGCGCTAGTAGCGCCCCTCGGAACATGCAAAGCAGGTTTGCTGTAAATACGCGCTGTAACGTTCGTGAGCGTTAGTTATAGTTGAGATTCGACGTAGGGTGTTGATTTTAGTCAAGAATGCTTTTAATAAGACGAAGAAGCCATTATCAACAGCTCACGGAGTTTGAACGAGGTTGTGTAATAGGGCTACGAGAAGGTGGATTTTCTTTCCGCAATATTGCAGAACAACTTGGCAGGAATGTAGCCACTGTGCATGATTGTTGGCAGCGTTGGTCAAGGGAAGGTACTGCCGCAAGAAGACCGGGTTCCGGCCGGCCACGTGGCACTACTGAGAGGGAAGACCGCCATGTACGGCGTATGGCCGTGGTGCATCATACTGCGTCTGCAATTCGAGCTGCAGTTGCCACCACAGTGACACAACAAACTGTTACAAATCGGTTACTTGAAGGACAGCTCCGAGCCCGACACCCTGTAGCGTGCATTCCACTTACTCCAAAGCACTGCCGTTTGCAATGTCAGTGGTGTCAAGCTAGAGCTCATTGGAGGACGGAGTGGAGATCTGTTGTGTTTTCTGATAAAAGCCGGTTCTGCCTGGGTGCCAGTGATGGCCGTGTGTTGGTTAGAAGGAGGCCAGGTGAGCGCCTGCAACCAACCTGTCTGCTGCCGAGACACACGGGACCTACACCTGGAGTTATGGTCTGGGGAGCAATTTCCTATGACAGCAGGAGCACTCTCGTGGTTATCCCACGCACCCTGACGGCACAGTTGTACGTCGGTCTGGTGATTCAACCTGTTGTGCTGCCATTCATGAACAGCATTCCAGGGGGTGTTTTCCAACAGGATAACGCTCGCCCGCATACCGCTGTTGTAACCCAACATGCTCTACAGAGTGTAGACATGTTGCCGTGGCCTGCTAGATCACCAGATCTTTCACCAATCGAGCACGTACGGGACATCATTGGACAACTTCAGCGTCACCCCCAACCAGCATTAACCGTCCCTGTATTGACCGACCAAGTGGAACAGGCATGGAACTCCATCCCACAAACTGACATCCAGCACCTGTACGACACAATGCATGAACGTTTGCGTGCTTGCATTCAACATTCTGGCGGTTACACCGGTTATTAATGTACCAGCATTTCACATTTAAAATGGCTCTTCTCGCGCTTACAATAAGCTGTGATCTTGAAACCTTAATCGATTAAATATGTTACCTATACAAATGTATTGCCGCCATTTCATTCCTCTACAATTATTTTTCGTGGCGTTGGGATTTTTTTTTTCCGTCAGTGTATATGAATTTTTTCAGAATTTTTAATGCATCCATTTTTAAGTTATTGATTTTTGAAATTTAAAAAAAACCCTGAAATTTCATCATCTGAGCAAACTTTAACTGCCAATTGCTCATGTTCTAGTAGAGCTAGGGTCATGAATTATGGCTCATTTTAAAGATCTTGAATTGGGCTTTCATTTGATATGCCACATGACACTATTAAAAATATTTAATGTCAATTTTAAAATTTTAAAATTGAAATATTAAAAAAACATTTTTTTAAATCTGAAAAAATATATGTTTAACAAACATTATTTTTCTACATATCCTGAAAGTTTCATAATGGGATTGCTATAAAAAATTAAATAACATAGAAGGACGTTACTAAATGCACCATCAGTGACTGAGGAATTGTTTATTTTGTCTGTCTAAAATGTTATCCCTGGTCTTACAAACACTGCAAATGTTAATGAATTAATTATAATTAGTTAAAAAGTTAATATATATCCATAAGGGTTACAAATTGTGTTTCTTTCCTAGGTTTTAAAGTAAAAGCAAAGTAAAAGATGGATGCCAGCAGGCCATCCACATCAAAAGTTTCAAGTGTGGTTTACTGTTGCAACCCTGTTGGGAAACCAAACCATAAATATACAAAAAAAAAAAAAATAAAAAAAATTGCGACCAGTTCCCAAGAATCTATTGCTACAGAACAAGTTGCTCAAAACTGGAGACAAGATCTGTGACAGTTGTCGTAAATCAATCCAGAAATTTCACTCTGAAGCTGCTAAACATTCCTCTTTACCTTCTGACAGCTATAATGAACAAGAAGCCAAAGGCCATGCTGTTCCATCTTTAAACATTGAAGCATCAACTGAAAAAGAGCATGCTATAGAAGCATTTAACAGAAGTGTACAATGCCTGGATGAAACACCAATCAAGAAAAAACGCCTGCAAGAAAAAAAATACCCTGAAGAGAAATATAAAAAAGCCCAAGAAGCATTTCGAGCAAAATTATTATAGTTAAGTCCTGCGTCGGAACCAAAGGAAATTTCATCTCCTGAACCAGAAATTATAAGACAGTTGAAAGAAAAATTTCATTCCACAGAAAATAAAAGCATAAGAATGCAGATATTGAGTACACTGCCTAAATCTTGGTCACTGAAATTAATTGAGACAGAATTTAGAGTTTCAAATTTTATGGCTTTCAATTTTTATGCGTCGGAACCAAAGGAAATTTCATCTCCTGAACCAGAAATTATAAGACAGTTGAAAGAAAAATTTCATTCCACAGAAAATAAAAGCATAAGAATGCAGATATTGAGTACACTGCCTAAATCTTGGTCACTGAAATTAATTGAGACAGAATTTAGAGTTTCAAATTTTATGGCCAGAAAGGCTAAAAAGCTAGTAAAAGAAAAAGGTATGTCTTCTCCTGATCCAAAGCCAGGAAAGACTTTAGACAAAGACACAGCAAATAGTATACAAGAATTTTATGAGAGTGACGATGTAAGCTGCCAAATGCCAGGAAAAAAATACTTTGTTTCCATTAAAATAGATAATAAGCGTCAACAGGTACAAAAAACTTGCTTCTGAGTAATTTGCGTGAATTGTATACTCTTTTTAATGAGAGATTTCAAGAGAAAAAGGTGGGGCTCTCCAAGTTCTGTGAACTTTGCCCTAAGCACTGTGTTCTTGCAGGAGCAAGTGGCACACATTCTGTTTGTGTTTGTACAATGCATCAGAATGTTACACTGATGATGACACAATGCAAGTTACCTGAATTAACAGGAGACACTGTTCAGCCAATAAACTCCTATAAAGATGTCCTTGCAAACATAATTTGTGGAAACCCTACACCTGCATGTTACTTCAGTCAGTGCAACAACTGTCCAGGATTAGAACAGCTCAAGCAACGATTTGAATATTGTTTTTGATCTAAATGGTATAGAAAATGTGACATTCAGGCAATGGATGCAATTAGAGAAGAGGACAGTACTTGAAACATAAAAATCCACACAGGAGTTTTTGGACCTGTTGTTTGGAAAACTTCCAGCCCTGCTTCACCATTCTTTTATAGCAACTCAACAGTCAAGTTACTTATGACATCTTAAAGACACAATAACAGGAAATCAATACATAGTAATTTGTGACTTTGCTGAAAATTATTCTTTTGTATTGTAAGATGGAAATATGCCCAAGCAACTTTTGTATTGTATTCACTGGAACAATGCCCAAGCAACCCTGCATCCTATAGTTATATACTATCGAGATGAGAAAACTCAGAGCCTAGGACATGTAAGTTTTGTGATTATATCCGACTGCTTAATTCACGACAGTATAGCTGTGCATCTGTTTCAGCGTTACCTAATTAATTTCATGCAGACACATTTTTCTCAAAAACCTGAAAAGATATTTTATTTTTCGGATGGAGCAGCTTCACAATACAAAAACAAGTCAAACTTCCTCAGCTTGTGCTACCGCGAGACTGACTTTAATATAAAAGCAGAATGGAATTTTTTTTTGCAACAGCACATGGTAAAAATGCATGTGATGGGATAGGGGGTACTGTGAAGCGATTAGATGCAAAGGCAAGTTTACAACTTGTTTATAATAATCAAATTATGACCCCACACCAACTCTTTGAATGGGCCACTGCTAATATTTCCTCTATTCACTTTCGGTTTGCAACAACAGAAAATTACAAAGAAGAGGAAATTATCCTTAAAAGTAGAATAGCTTCTGCTAAGACAATAAGTGGTACTCAGAAACTCCCTTGTTTCATTCCTCCAGGAAAACACAAATTACTAGTCAAAACTTACTCACTTTCTGAGCATTTTAAAGAAGAGATATGTGTAACAGATGAAGGGGAAGAGAACATTAGTTTTGAAAATATGGTAGGTTTTGTGATTAGTAAGTACTCAGAGCACTGGTGGTTGGGATGTGTACTTGGTGTGAATGAGGACACAGAAGAGGTAAAAGTGAGCGTCCTGGAGCCGCATGGTCCATCTCCATACAAGTATCCTCAATCACCGGATATACTGTTGGTTCATAAATCTGATGTTTCGTTAAAAGTTGACCCGACAAAAGCTACTGGAAGAGTATATAATTTAACAATGACTGAGACAAAGAAGGCAAATCAAGCACTGGCATACAAGTGCGGCAAAATTTAAAAGAAAGAAAAAAAGCAGGGGACATATAGAAGATAAAATAATTTTGTAAGTGTAAATATGCACACAGAATCTTATACTGAATTATGAAATGAATTACTTTGGGACACAGTTTCAAATTACTTATGTGTTTATTTTCATTCTTTAACATTCACAATGTTTAAAAGAACAAGTATTACATTTTACACAAACCACATAAAGAATACCCTTCCAGTCATGGGTGGAACCGGTAAGTACATCTGGCACATTTCAGTTGCATTGTTCTACGTTGTTATTATTTTTATAGTGATCCCGTAGCGATCCCATTATGAAACTTTCAGGATATGTAGAAAAATGTTTGTTAAACATATTTTTTTTTCAGATATTTTAAAAAACACATGTTTTTTAATATTTCAATTTTAAAACTGACATTAAATTTCTTTTAATAGTGTCACGTGACATATTAAATGAAAGCCCAATTCAATATCTTTAAAATGAGCCATAATTCATGACCCTAGCTCTACTAGAACCCAAATAATTGGCTGTTAAAGTTTGCTCAGATGATGAAATTTCAGGGTTTTTTTGAAATTTCAAAAATCAATAACTCAAAAATGGATGCATTAAAAATTCTAAAAAAAAATCATGTTTGTTTATATTGATGAATACTACAATTATACCACGTTTCATAAAAATTAAAAAATTATCTGGTTGTGAGCCTTGTTGATTTGACATGGAATGACCCGAAAATCTCCCGATCGGAACGAAAATCTTTGTTTTCGGCATTAACCCCCCCCCCTCCGACAGATATCCTGCAGTTAGCAAAAGCCCCACAGAATTTTGTTGTAGAGATGCAGTTCATAAACGCTGAAAATCTCTGAATCAGACCAGAAATTCTTTAAATTTTACATTTTCGGCATCCCCCCCCCCCCAGTTTTCCTGCATTAGCATATGCCCGCAGAATGTTTCTTGCACACGGACAGTTGTACGTCGGTTTATCGAGAACCGGCAGTTCAGACAATCAATTTAGTTTGATAACGACTGGTAACAGGACAAAGAATGTTATATATGCGCATTGTGAATTATTTTCAAAACATAAAATAAGAATTATGTACTTAAATTTATGTAAAAATTAATTATAATTTTTTTTTACGTGAAACACTAACTGCCGACCATTTAATCTTTCGGCCAATTTCCTCCTTCGGTTGCTATGAAATTCAACTACAGTTCTTATGGATGGATCGGAGTACACGTGTTATCATAGCCCTGTTTTTCAGTGATGTCTTCACCGTGAGCATATACACAATTGCCCCCTCCAAGAAAGAAGCTGTAATATGTCTATAATCATACATGACAAAACCTTTTTTTACCGGTAAAGTGGACTTCTGTAAATTGACCGAGAGGAAACTGACTTCTTGGATTATTCAAAGCATCAACTGAACTAGTGCTTTACAGATTTTTTTTTTCTTTTAGTTTTATATGAGACTTGTGTTTTATGAAAACTTTAATTTATGGGAAAGAGAAAATGATGTTGCTAAAGGTATTATTTCATGTAAAAATGAATAAAAATTGAAAAATATTCTCATCCAAGGGGTGGCAAATGTCCCTGTTTGGATGGAGAACTTTTGGAAAAAACATTTCAATTTTCAAGAGCAATATGCCATTATGTCTCATAAAGAAAAGTGTTTAATCAATTCATTCTTCCAGTGATTACGTACGGAGCAGAGACGTGGACCTTAACTAAAAAAGACATACAAAAACTGCAGATTACTGGAAGAAGCCTGGAGAGATGCATGCTTGGTGCAACCAGGAGAGGTGAGAAGAGAAACTCATGGATAAAGAAAATGGCAAGAGTATCCATGATCAGAGTGAAATATTACAACTTTATCCATGATCAGAATGAAATCCCTAAAATGATAATCGGATGGACATGTTGCCAGAGGAACTGACCACCGATGGACAACCGAAATTCTTGACTGGATTCCAAGAGACAGAAAAGGACTCAGAAGACCACAAGGGAGATAGGTGAATGAAATTCAAAAGCATGCAGGACTGGTATGAAAGAGACTGGGTCAAGGCACACCGTTGTGGAAGAAACTTGGTGAGATCTTCATCCATCAGTGGATTGATAATGGTTGATGATGATGATTAAATATAGATATATTTTCCTGAATTTGACGATAAAAGAAAAGTTTTATTTCGCTTAACGAGAATCGACTTCTACAACTTTATCCTTAAGTTTCTTGTTTATTGTAAACCCAACACCACTAGTTCAGCCAGTATCTGTCCCACGATAATAGAAGAGATGTCCACTTTTCAGTTCAATGAGGTCTTCTCCTTTTCTCCTTACCTCACTTAGCCTGACGATGTCCCACTTGATCCTTTGTAGTTCTTTTTCCAATTCAAGGAGCCTTGAATCAGAAGATAGGGAGCATCCATTATACGTTGCCAAGGTCAGCATCAAATGGCAGCCTAGTCCGGTCCTTTGGTAATTCTTAGCACCCTCTGCCTTCATGTCGCACTGGCCGCTGCCTTGGCCAGGTATATTCCAGCTGCCAGAGACTGAGGGCCAAGATTTAAGTTGTGATGTCATTTTGGAGGGGTTTGGCCATAACTCACCACACTGGCTAAGCGGGTTGGTGAGTGTGGGATAGCATTTCCTGTAATCCCGATGGTATAGTTATACCGCTATTGGCGGTGTATATATATGTAATTTTTTTTTTCACCAAAACATGAACATGTGCTAATTTTGTCACCGTGGTTTAAAATAAATAAAAAAATTAACAAATTTTTATTTAGTGTGGAGCACTTACATCCTGAAACTCATACACTTTTTTGGGAAACTATTGTAGGCGTTAACATAAGTTAAGGCTTTTTTAAGGCTACTATTTAGGCTACTATTTTTATTTACGATTTCCAACCATAGGTTGAAGAAGAATATATGCTCCAGCTTTGTCCGTCCACACGATAACTGGCGTAAAAATGGTTCGATTTCGATGAAATTTTAGTATGTGGTCGGGGACCACCTGGGGACGAACCCTATTGAAAATGGGACAAATGAGGTCAAAGGTCACGACGTAGGAGCGGGATCCATTCCATTGCACTTATACGTCATAACTTGCGTAAATATGGTTCGATTTCAATGAAATTTTACAATGTGGTAGGAGACCACCTGGAGACGAACCCTATTCAAAATGGGTGAATTGGGGTCAAAGGTCAGGACATAAGAGCGGGATGCATTCCATTGCCTTTATGCGCCATAACGTACGTAAAAATGGTTAGATTTCGATGAAATTTCAGTATGTGGTAGGGGACCACCTGGGGACGAACCCTATTGAAAATGGACGAAATGGGGTCAAAGGTCAGGACATAGGATTGCGATCCATTCCATCGCCCTTATCCCATATTATTAAGGTGGACGTCAAGTAATTTTGCTTCCTATACTTCCAATGGAAAAACTTTTGAACATCTCCTTCACAATTCATGTGTTCCCAAGGATGAAAATTTGAACATCGATTAAAATAACTTCTTAATATAACTTGGAATACTTAATATTTTCTAAAACATAACCATAATTATATTAAAAATCAATAACTTTTTCTTTGGTGGTGTTGAAACCAGAAAAAGACTGGCGTAACCTGTACTTTGATGACGTCAGTAGACAAACAAATGTTGGATTGCATAATTATGGTTATGTTTTAGAAAATATTAGGTATTCCAAGTTATAAAATGAAGCTATTTTAATCGATCTTAAAATTTTCACTCTTGGGAACGCATTAATTGGGAAGAAAAAGATGGCGCGACCTGCATTTTCATGACTTCAGCAGTCAAACAAATGTGCGGATCCTATTAAAGTTTTATGACGTCACACTTTTGCTAGCAGATGGCCGCGATTCCCATCTGCCTCATTACGTCACGCGTTGTGAGCGTATGTTCGTCTGCACGATAACTTGAGTAAAAATCGTTCGATTTCGATGCAATTTTAGTATGTGGAAGGGAATCACCTGGGAAGGAAACCTTTTGAAAGTGAACAAAATGGGGTCAAAGGTGAGGACATAGGAGCGGGATCAATTCCACTGTTCTTATGTGTCATAACTAACGTAAAAAAGGTTCGATTTCGATTAAATATTAGTATGTGGTAGGGTATCACCTGGGGACAAACCCTATTGAAAATTGGCGAAATGAGGGTCAAAGGTCAGGACATAGGAGCAGAATCACTTCCATCGCCATTATGCGTCATAACTTACGTAAAATTGCTTCGATTGCGACAAAACTTTATCATGTTATTTCGGAGGTATACTGAACCAGTTCTGTTGAATATCATCGAAATGGGATCAAAGGTCAGGGCGTAGGAGTGAGATTTATTCCACAGCCATTTTATGATTTCTAGTATGTTGGAAAGCGTATCATAATCAATGCATTGCATGATTTTACTAACTTTGTTACCATTAGTGGCTACTAAAGCGACTATTTTCTTGGGTGTGATAGGCTGGCAGCCCTGACCATGTTGGCATCAACTGCATTGGCAGTAATGTAGTCCGTAACATCTTGTACAAACTCCAATCCGCTGTTCCTTATGGCCATGTCAAGGGTAACATCCCGCCTGGCAACAAACCTCATGATCTTGCGTGATGAGATTTTATAGGGCCGTTTGAATTTGTGCAGGAAATAAGTGCTGGCTTAAAAATTGGGGATACCCATTGCGTTAGCTGCTTCCTTCACCCACGTCTTTAAGTACCAGTAGTGAATTGAGAGTCCCATGTTACACGCATCTTGGAATTTGGTGTACATATGCTGGCGAATGCTTGCAGTTTTGTATTCATCGTACCACCACTCTCAACAGCCATTACTATTTGCCACACTTTTTCTGGTGATATCTTGTATTTACAGGCAGTTGCTGCAACTGGTTTTTTTTTTTTTTTTAACCTTCATAATTGTCATAGACACTCTGCATGGTTTGTCCAGAAAACTGTTCGTGAATGCTTTTCCGTTTCACTTTGGGAGGGGGGGGTGATCATAGGAACTCGAACTGCTTGGCACGTTGTGTGCTGGAGTAGCCGGTGTATCACTATGTTCAGATAGCATATCCAACGTTTCATCTCTATCATGCCACAATGTCTCTCTTTCAAACATGTCAGGGCCTCCAATGAGATGTTGCTCCAAAACACTGTACAACTGCCTTGCAATTCGCCTGTCGATGTACTTTGGAACCATGTCTCCGCTTGGTATTTCTGCATCACCTTGTTCACCAGTACTGTACTACAGCATGAGGGTTACAAGCCATTTTCTTAAAACACACAACACAATATTTGTGTGCTTACGAACAGGCCCGTGCACTGTCTCACACTACTCACATTTAACAGTCACTGACGTACACAATGCAGGACACCTTCCAGGTATGCACAGTATCGCCCAATCACATCACACCCACATTTACATCTTGTTTGACACTTTATGGCTGCATACATTACAGGCAGGCGTCCCACTTTTATAAGCCATGTTCTAGGGGTTGCGGGTGATTGCGAAATGCCGTACTTCACACCTGTTACTTTGCTGTCATGCTTGTTCACCGCAGAACTTTCCTTGATGATTGTCGTCGGGAGGTCCAATAGTTTCCCTTGTTAGAAGCAATACACAATGGTTTGATTGAATCATTTGCTCATGTAGTTCAGAAAGAAATTGATGCAATTATTCAAAATGCCCAGCTTTTTCTTGGCTGATTAAGTAATGGACCCTGTGCACAAGTTTTGATGGAGCACCAGTAGAAAAATTCTAGGGATTATTTGATGCATGTTCTGGATTGCAACATATGTACATACATATCAGTAAGCTGTTCTCTTACATTTATCTGGAGGTTTGTCTTTCTTTGTGGAGATAACCATCTCCACTAAGAAAGACAAACCTCCAGATAAATGTTTAACTGATTATTTAATTACTGTTGCAGTATCAAACGTCTTCATTCACAGCAATCTTGGCACACAGCTGGGAGTAAATCCATAAAGTGTTGTGTGTCAAAATAGGTTAAAAAAAAGAAAGAATAATAATGTACCCAGATCCTAGGCACAGAGGCACCAAATATTTTATAGGAGAAATACAGTACTAAATGATTTGTAGCAAAGAATTAAGGTGGTGTACTGTTTACTTTCCCATCAAAAGAATAAACTATTGAATTTGGGAGATGGGTGGATGAAATTAGAAACACAAAAGAATTTGATTCTGAGACATGATAAATACAATTCTTCAATAGTAAGCTTTACAATCCAAAATAGTTATTGTTTGTTGGTGTTTGCTTGCTTTTGCAGAGCTGAAATTCTGAAAGTGCAAAAAAGCATTAATGGTGCACGTGTAAGCAATGTGTAATACTAAGAATTCTTGGTGAGCATTGTACATGTGTAAACAAAATTTTGGCCATGTTCACAGGACAAAGCACTTATGCCAAAAGTAAAACTTAACCAGGAATGTTTCCATTCTCAGGCTAGGCTAGGGTAGATACTAGTTCTAGACAACAACTTTCACAACCTAAATAACTTACTGCCACAAAATTTTCAGCTTTTTGAAGAACCCATTGGAAATGACTGCTTATGAAAGTTGAGATGGTTTGGTGGTTTCTGTGGCTGGTAGGAAAATTAGATTAGAGTTCAAACAAAAACAAATAAGATATATCAGCCTTTTTTGACAAGTGAATCAACTTCTGACTCTACAACAACAAAAAAATTCACTATTTTGGGGGTGCCTTAGTCTCACTTAATCAAAACACAAGTCCTTAAGGACAACATACAATATTTAGTAACCATACTCAATATTTTTATTTGAGAATTTTAAAACCTTCAACCTAACAGGATTAAAATTTACTAGGCAAATACCACAAATAATTATTTTCCCAACTACTTCACAGCAGTTTGCAAAATAATAATAATAAGCTACTGCTAATAATATGTAAAATTGTACACATACGCAAATGCCAAACACAATATGATCAGAAATCACTAGATGTCAAATATATATATTATCATTGTCAACCATTATCAATCCACTGCTGGACGAAGTTCTCCCCAAGTTTCCTCCACAACAGTCTGTCTTGTGCCAGTCTCCTCCATGTCACTCCCGCATACTTTCGAATTTCATCCACCCATCTCCCATGTGGTCGTCTTCTGGGTCTTTTCCTGTCCCTTGGAATCCAATCTAAAATTTCGGCTGTCCATCAATGGTTTGTCCTTCTGGCAGTATGTCCAGCCCATTGCCATTTCAGGGATTTAACTCTGATCATGATGTTTTCCACTCTTGTCATTTTTCGGATCTACAAGTTCCTCTTCTTATATCTCCTGGTTGCCCCAAGCATGCACCTCTCCATACTGCTTTGAGTTGTCTGCAGTCTTTGTATGTCTTTTTTTAGTTAAGGTCCACGTCTCTGCACCATACGTAAGCACTGGAATGATGGAGAAAAGCTGGAGATAACAGACACGTACGTTTATCTTGGACAGCAGATATCAAGTGAGGGTCACATTGATGAAATTAATTGGCGTATAAAACTTTCCTGGAGAGCTTTTGGAAGAAACAACATAATTTTCAACAGCAATATGACATTATGTCTTAAAAGAAAAGTGTTTGATCAATGCATCCTTCCAGTGCTGATGATTCCTAGTTCAGTGACTGAAAGACATTTTCCAATGTGGCATTAAAGAGTTTGAGAGATATAGTGTCACCTTGTCTCGCTCCCTTTCCAATCTTTATGGGTGCTGTATTCTCAAATAGCCGAATCTTTGCATTTTCATAGATGTTATGAATAATATTAATATATGCATCTTCAGTACCGCAGGATTTCAAAGCCGTTGTAACTGCTGATGGTTTCACCGAATCAAAGGCCTTTTCATAATCGATAAAAGACATGCATAATGGCAGTTCATATTCCCTTGCTCTTTCAGTTTGTTCTCTCAGTACGTGGATATGATCTATAGTGCTGTAGCCATTCCTGAATCCAGCTTGTTCTCTCGGTTGAGCCATGTCCAGTGTTGCCTTCAAGCAGTGTGAAAGAACTTTAATGAAAATTTTATAAACCACTGATAGGAGGCTGATAGGTCTGTAGTTCTCGAGATCCTCAATGTCACCTTTTTTATGTAGCAGGAACACTATAGCATTGTTCCAATCCTCAGGAATCTTCCCTTCATTTAAGGCATCGAGTGAAAACTTGGGCAAGTACTGTTTCAATTTCTCCACTTGCTTCTTTTATAATGTCTATGGTAATTCCATCTTCTCCTGGAGCTTTTCCCCAAGTCATGTTCTTGATTGCATGTGTAACTTCTGCTGGGGGGACTGGAAGAACTCTGTTACCTTTTGTAATATCTGGAGTACATGTACCATCCCTTTCATATGGTTTAGAGTAGAAATCTTCACTCTTGTCAAAATTTCACCTCTATTTCTTGTTACAGAACCATCTTCTTTTCTCAGAGCCATAATCTGTTTTCTCCCCTTACTCAGATGTCCTTTTGCTCTCTTTAGGCTTTGGTTGTTTTCAATTGCTTTCCTCACTAGTTCACAGTTGAATTTCCTTACATCTTCAGTGATACTTTTGTGTACCGTTTTGCATAGCTCTATATATTCTACTTTGAAAGTCACATCTCCTTTAGTTGTCCTCATCTCTTTTTTTTTTTTTTTTTTGGCATCAGAATTTTGGTTTTTCCTTATAATTTGTTCGTATGCAACTTGTTCTTAGTACCATCTATTTTTGTTGCTTTTTCCATAATAAACTTCAGAGATGTCCACTTCTTCCGACGTTAGACCTTCTAGAGCTGAGAATCTGTTCCTCAGTTCCAATTTGAAGGTATTATGATGTTTTTTAAGGTTGGTTGTGTCAATTCACATTGTTTGTTTTATGAGCTTGTCGCGCTCGAGTCTAGCATTGAGGTGCATTTTACCATTCTATGGTCACTATCTGTGTTGAACTTGTTTAGCACACTAAAAGTCTTCCATGACAAATTTTTTGTTACACATAATAAAATCAATTTCACTTGTCAATTCATTGGGATGCCTCCATGACCATTTCCTTTACTGCCTTTTCTTGAAAAAGGAGTTCATGATGAAAAACCCTTCTGCCTGTGCAAACTCTATAAGAGTGTTTCCACGCTGGTTGCTGTGACTGAATTTACCTACTAAAGTTTCATTCTGTTGTCGTTGCCCTATTTTCGCATTGAAATCTCCCATAATGATCTACAAGGGGAGATTTATATATACAGGGTGATTCCTAAAGTCCTAAGTCGCCTCAATAACTTGGGAACAAAGACAACTAGAGCTATGGAAGTAAGGTATGGTACAGTAAAACAACCATGTGCTATCGGATGAGAGTGACTGCAGTGCCCCTAGTGACAAAATGTAGAAGTTAGCACTCCTATCTCGAAAACCACAAGAGATACAGGAAAGAGATCCATTAGAAACTTGTAGAGCATCAACGAATTAGTAGGAAATAACATATGGTAGAAACGGCTGAGGTAAGTAGAAGGCTGGAAACGTGAGGGAAACACAAGGTTTATTAAAATCAGGCATGAATACAAATGGAGTACATTGGTCGTATTTAATGCAACAGCTGTACTTACATAACGTTGTGTTTAACGTAAATAGGGTCCAATATGGCCACCATCTGCCACAATGCACATTTGAATGCAAGACAGAACTTCCTGTTGTACGTTCGCCTGCATAACAGGTGTCACGTTCTCACGCGCAGCGACGATACGCAGTCGAAGATCGTGGAGACTCGTCGGTTCCACCCTGTACACATGATCCTTTAGGTAACCTCAGAGGAAGAAATCCATGGGAGTTAGATCCGGGGGTCGTGGAGGCCACGCTACGGGATCACCATAACCGATGATCTGTTGCCCGAAAGTGTCGAACAGGAAGTGCTGTACTGCTGTTGGTTGATGTGCCAGAGCGCAGTCATGCTGAATCCATAATGGGCGTACATCTTGCAGCGACTGATCATCTAACCACTCAGGCAATGTGCTTTGTAACAGCTGCAGGTATCTTTGTCCATTTAATGCGCCCTCATAGAACACAGGCCCAACAAGTCGGTCCTTCCAGATGCCACACCAGACATCGATCGACCAGCGCACCTGATGCCTCATTTCTCGTGTAAAACATGGATTCTGAACTGCCCAGTAATGGGTGTTTTGTTTGTTCAGCACCGCGGCGCATGTGAACTGTGCCTCGTCAGTCCAATGGATGTTCGATAGAAAGGACACATTTTCTTCTACGGTGTTCATTACAAAATTGCACTAATCTAGATGTCGTTGGTTATCCCCTGACATCAGTACGTACAGTGGTACGGTACGGTACGGGTGGGCACCATGCTGATGCAAAATGTTCCACACACGGGATTGTGATAAGCCACATGCCATACTGACTTCCCTCGTACTGATGTTTGGGTTGGCCAAAACGTATTCCAGAATATCGACTGGTTGCACATCTCTACCCATTCCGGTGGGTTGGCCCAAACAGGGAGGTGCTGCAATACTGCCTGTCTCTCGTAGCCGTCGAACCGCACTACTCATGGTCCATGCTGTCGGCGACGGATGAGTCGGAAATCGTAAGCCATACTGCCGTGACGCTTCCCTTGCGTTGCGTCCAAATTCTCCATATAGCAGTACCATCTCGCAATACTGTTCATTTGAATAGCCTGCCATGCTCGTTCTTTACACGATACTTCGTTACAAATGACATAGCTCCTGACCGACGATCCTTTATACATTGCCATGCCGCGCCTGATAGGGCAGGTGAGGCATTATGTCACACCAGAATTTGCATACAACACTCACAGGCGTGCGGTCGCATACATCATACTCTTCTATCTGCTAGACTGTGACAACGACACGAACCGGCTTCGTACAAGTTAGCGTTTCCAGCCTTCTACTTACCCCAGCCATTTCTACCATATGTTGTTTCCTACTAATTCATTGATGCTCTATAAGTTTCTAATTGATCTCTTTCCCGTATCTCTCATGGTTTCCGAGGTAGGAGTGCTAACTTCCACATTTTGCCACTAGGGACGCTGCAGTCACTATCACCCGCTAGCACATGGTTGTTTTACTATACTATATCATACCTTACTTCCATAGCTCTAGCTGTCTTTGTTCCCAAGTTATTAAGGTGATTTAGGACTTTAGGAATCGCCCTGTATATATCATCGTCATTGTCAACCATTATCAATCCACTGCTAGATCAAGGTCTCTCCAAGCTTCTTCCACAACGGTCTGTCTTGTGTCAGTCTCCTCCATGTCACTCCCGCATACTTTCAAATTTCATCCACCCATCTCCCATGTGGTCTTCTTCTGGGTCTTTCCTTGTGCCTTGGAATCCAATCTAAAATTTCGGCTGTCCATCGATAATTTGTCCTTCTGGCAGTATGTCCAGCCCATTGCCATTTCAGGGATTTAACTCTGATCATGATGTCTTCCACTCTTGTCATTTTTCGGATCCAGAAGTTCCTCTTCTTATATCTCCTGGTTGCACCAAGCATGCACCTCTCCATACTTCTTGGAGTTGTCTGCAGCCTTTGTATGTCTTTTTAGTTAAGATCCATGTCTCTGCACCATACGTAAGCACTAGAAGGATGCATTGATCAAACACTTTTCTTTTAAGACATAATGGCATATTGCTCTTGAAAATTATGCTGTTTCTTCCAAAAGCTCCCCTGGCAAGTTTTGTACGCCAATTAATTTCATCAATGTGACCCTCACTTGATGTCTGCTGTCCAAGATAAACGTATGTGTCTGTTATCTCCAGCTTTTCTCCATCAATCGATAAATCTTCATTTCTTGTATTGAACATCACTTTTATCTTCTGAAAGTTCATTTTTAATCCCACTTCTTTACTCTTGTCAACAAGTTCCTGGATCATACTCTGCAGCTCTGATGGGATAGTTGCAAAAATGAATATGTTGTCAACAAAACGAAGGTGATTTAGATGATCTCCATTAATCTTTATCCCTTTGTTTTCCCAGTTCAGTGAAAGACATTTTCCAATGTGGCATTAAAGAGCTTCGGAGATATGGTGTCACCTTGTCTCACTCCCTTTCCAATTTTTATGTGTACTGTATTCTCAAACAGCCGAATCTTTGCACTTGCATTTTCATAGATGTTATTAATAATATTAATGTATGCATCTTCAACACCGCAGGATTTCAAAGCCATTGTAACTGCTGATGGTTTCACTGAATCAAAGGCCTTTTCAGAATCGACAAAAGCCATGCACAATAGAAGTTCATATTCCCTCGCTCTTTCAATTAGTTCTCTCAGTATGTGGATATGATCTATAGTGCTGTAGCCACTCCAGAATCCAGCTTGTTCTCTCAGTTGAGCCATGTCCAGTGTTACCTTCAAGCGGTGTGAAAGAACTTTAGTGAAGATTTTATAAACCACTGATAGGAGGCTGATAGGTCTGTAGTTCCTGAGATCCTCAATGTCACCTTTTTTATGTAACAGGATCATTGTAGCATTGTTCCAATCCTCAGGAATCTTCCCTTCATTAAGGCATCGAGTGAAAACTTAGGCGAGTACCATTTTAATTTCTGCACTTGCTTCTTGTATGATGTCTACACTAATTCCATCTTCTCCTGGAGCTTTTCCCCACTTCATGTTCTTGATTGCATGTGCAACTTCTGCTGGGAGAACTGGAAGAACTCTGGTACTGGTACCTTTCATGATGTCTGGAGTACAGGTATCATCCCTTTCATATAACTTGGAAAAGAAATCTTTCACTCTTGTCAAAATCTCGCCTCTATTTCTTGTTACAGAACCATCTTCTTTTCTCAGTGCCATAATCTGTTTTCTTCCCTTACTGTGATGTCCCTTTGCTATTTTTAGGCTTTGGTTGTTTTCAATTGCTTCCCTCACTAGTTCACAGTTGAATTTCGTTGCGTCTTCAGTAATAGTTTTTCGTACTTTCTTGCATAGTTCTATATATTCCACTTTGGAAGTCACATCTTCTTTAGTTGCCCTCATTTCTCTCCTTTTTTGCATCAACATTTTGGTTTTTCCTGATAATTTGTTCACATGCAACTTGTTCTTAGACCCAGCTAATCTTGTTGCTGTTTCCATAAGAGCTTTGGTTACTTTTCTGTTAACTTCAGAGATGTCCACTTCCTCTGATGTTAGACCTTCTAGAGCAGAGTATCTGTTCCTCAGTTCCAATATGAAGGTATTCTGATGCTTTTTAAGGTTGGTCACATCAATACACTTTGTTTGTTTTATGAGCTTGCCATGCTAGAGTTTACCATTGAGGTGCATCTTTCATCTTGCCATTCTATGGTCACTACCTGTGTTGAACTTGTTTAGCACACTGCAGTCTTCCATGGAAAATTTCTTGTTACACATAATAAAATCACTTTCACTTGTCCATCCATTGGGGTGCCTCCATGTCCATTTCCTTTGTAGCTCTTTCTTGAAAAAGGAGTTGATGATGAAAAACCCTTCTGCCCCTGCAAGCTCTATGAGAGTATTTCCACGCTGGTTTCTATTGCTGTGACCGAATTTACCTGCTGCAGTTTCATTCTGTTGCTGTTGCCCTATTTTTGCATTGAAATCTCCCATAATTATCTTCAAGTGCTGCTTGCCTTTATTATTTAGATGACGAATTTCCTCATAAAATTCTTCAATTTATTCTTCAGAATGTCTTATGGTGGGTGCATAAGTTTGAATAATCTGGGCCTGGTATCTTCTCGAGAGTTGGATAACGAGTCGTGCAGCTATGTCAGAGGAACTTTCAACTTCTACAACTTTATCCTTCCATTTCTTGTTTATTATAAATCTAACACCACTAGTTCTGCCAGTATCTGTCCCATAATAGTAGAAGAGATGTCCACTTTTCAGTTCAATGAGATCTTCTCCTTACCTCACTTAGTCCGACGATGTCCCACTTGATCCTTTGTAGTTCCTCTTCCAATTCAAGAAGCCTTGAATCAGAAGATAGGGAGCGTCCATTGTAAGTAGCCAAGGTCAGCATCAAATGGCAACCTAGTCCAGTCCTCCGGGGATTCTTAGAACCCTCTGCCTTCATGTCGCACTGGCCGCTGCCTTGGCCAGGTACATATAAGCTGCCGCAGACTGAGGGCCAAGATTTAAGTTGTGGAGTCATTTTGGAGAGGTTTGGCCATAAGTCACTACGCTCTCCAAGCGGGTTGGTGATTGTGGGATAGCATTTCCTCCAATACTGATGGTATAGTTATACCGCACTATTGGCGGTCGTCAAAGCTCCTTTAGTGGGAACAAGATGCACCACGAGAAGGCGGGGTTGACATATGTCAAGGATGAGGCTGTGATGTTGCGCATCATCTGACCTTACATCCCTATATATGTATATATACAGAAACTATACTTGTACTCCAGACATTGCGAAAGATACCAGTCCCTCCCAGCAGAAGTTGCACATGCAATCAGGAACATGAAATGGGGAAAAGCTCGAGGAGAAAATGGAATTACCGTAGACATCATACAAAAAGCAAGTGGAGAAATTGAAACAGTAGATTCCTGAGGATTTGAACAATGCTACATTGATCCTGCTACATAAAAAAAGTGACATTGAGGATCTCAGGAACTACAGACCTATCAGCCTCCTATCAGTGGTTTATAAAATCTTCACTAAAGTTCTTTCACACTGCTGGATGGTGACACTGGACATGGCTCAACCGAAAGAACAAGCTGGATTCTGGAGTGACTACAGCACTATAGATCATATCCACGTACTGAGAGAACTAATTGAAAGAGCGAGGGAATATGGACTTCCATTATGCATGGCTTTTATCGATTCTGAAAAGGCCTTTGATTCAGTGAAAACAATCAGCAGTTACAATGGCTTTGAAATTCTGCGGTGTTGAAGATGCATACATTAATATTATTAATAACATCTATGAAAACGCAAGTGCAAAGATTCGGTTGTTTGAGAATACAGCACACATAAAAATTGGAAAGGGAGTGAGACAAGGCGACACCATATCTCCCAAGCTCTTTAATACCACATTGGAAAATGTCTTTCACTGAACTGGGAAAACAAATGGATAAAGATTAATGGAGATTACCTAATTCACCATCATTTTACTGATGACATAGTCATTTTTGCAACTACCCCATCAGAGCTGCGGAGTATGATCCAAGAACTTGCCGACGAGTAAAGAAGTGTGATTAAAAATGAACTTTCAGAAAACAAAAGTGATGTACAATGCTTTTTAAAAAAATGAAGATTTATCGATTGATGGGGAATAGCTGGAGATAACCAATACCTACATTTATCTTGGACAGCAGATATCAAGTGAGGGTCACATTGATGAAGAAATTAATCGCGTATAAAACTTGCCTGGAGAGCTTTTGGAAGAAACAGTATACTTTTCAAGAGCAATGTGCCATTATGTCGTAAAAGAAAAGTGTTTGATCAATGCATCCTTCCAGTGCTTACATATAGTGCAGAGGCGTGGACCTTAACTTAAAAAGAGATACAAAGACTGCAGACAAGTCAAAAAGCATGTAGAGATGCATGCTTGGTGTAACCAGGAGAGATAAGAAGAGGAGCTCATGGATCTGAAAAATGACAAGAATTGAAGACATCATGAACAGAGTAAAATCCCTGAAATGGCAATGGGCCGTACATATTGCCATAAGAACAGACCATCGATGGACAGCCGAAATTTTAGACTGGATTCCAATAGACAGGAAAAGACCCAGAAGAAGACCACATGTGAGATGGGTGGATGAAATTCGAAAGTATGCGGGAGTAACATGGAGGAGACTGGCACAAGACAGACCTTCGTCCAGCAGTGAATTGATAATGATTGACAATGATGATGATGATATACTGAAACAATGCAAAATCTGAAGAAATAAAATCTTAAGAAAATGAAGAGGAAAAATAAAACAAATAAAAATCAAGAACAAACTGGAGACAAAACAAAACAAACCTCAAGTGTTTGAAGCAAACAAACTCCGGAGTAAGCAAAGACAAAAAATACCTAAATAAAAAATGTCAACCAGAAGAACATAGGGATATAGACCCATGACTGATTCCTTTATGGCTTTGTCAGGGGCAAGCATGAAGAAAATCACTCTCTCATCTACAAAGACCAGAATCGTGTGGGTTTCTGCTAATCTAGTTTGCTTTACAGGCTAATTAAGATTAAACTCAACTGATGTTAAAAGGGACAAAAAACCCCAAAACAGCAAACTAGATGGCATTGCCCAACTCGCACACAAAATAACCATTTCAAGAGAATTTTAGCAAACGTATAAGTAGGGGGACAAACATCCAAATTTTTACCAAATGAATGAAGAATATTTGGGTTATTGAAATAGCTTGAAAACTTCTGGGAACAGAAATAAAAAATTACTCTGCTCCTAGGAAGTGTTACTGGTATTCTGGGTAGCTCTGAAAATCCATTACAGTTTTTTCAACTTAATAATTCTGGGTTTGTTGGAGGTTTCCATATTGGGAACCACCCAACTTTCAATTCCCAAGAAGGTTATATACTTGGCCGCTAGGTGGCGCTGTGAAAGGAATGCCCTTTCATTTGGTTTTGGCTGCCATGTTAGGCAGTCGTGTACTCTTTGCTCTTACTGCTGCAATAGTTAAGTAAGTTACAATTTTGTTTTGCATCTGTTATTTTAATTTGTTCTTTATTTGAGTTCTTCAATAGCCTCTTTAGATGGTCATTTTTATTGTAGGCAGTGTTGGTAGTTTTTTTGCCAGATAAATGGTCGGCGTTCTGGGTTCCTTTGATGCAGTAACCAAGTTTACTGTTACAGGTACAATGCAATAGGCTTAGAGCCTTCCTGCTGGTATTTGACTGATTGAAACAATATTTTGTAGATAGGTACCTCATACTAGCAACAATCTGTATTACCTATTATATTTTTTTTTTTTTTTGGTTCTATATATACTTTTTTAGAAGTAAGATGCTTTTTAGTTAATTCTAGATGTGCTCTAAACTTAACTTTTTTAGTATTTTTTGGGTGTTTGGGATTATATCTTACCTCTCTGAGTTTAGCAACTTGGTTCTATGGTTTCAATCACTCATTTTACCACAGTGACTTAAAAACACTAGCTAAATATGCACGAGTATTGTTAAAATATAATTTTTCAGTATTTTAAAGTTTCAGAACTTTTTTAGTATTTTTTGGGTGTTTGGGATTATATCTTACCTGTCTGAGTTTAGCAACTTGGTTCTATAGATTCAATCACTCATTTTACCACAGTGACTTAATACTCGTGCACATTTAGCTAGTGTTTTTGTTAAAATATAATTTTTCAGTATTTTAAAGTTTCAAGACAAATGTTACTGCATATGTATACCTTTTATTTAGGACAAGCTCCTCACATTTCCTTAGTATTTTATTTTATTTGTTTGTTCTGTAAATTTTGGGGTGTCTGTCCCCCTTCTAAAGTGTTGTGTGTTAAAATTTTCTTGGACTGGTTATTTGTTAGTGTGCAAGTTTATGTTTTAATACTCGGGCATGATTTACTGGTGTTTTCTTTAATAAAATTCTTTTTCAGTATTTTTTTTTTTAATTCTGTAATCCAAAGTGTCTGGACACAAGTTTACAATGTTTTCCTTTTCATTAGGCTAAGATATTTACTTTTCTTCAGTAAATTATTTTCTTTCATTTGGTAAAAATGTGTATGTTTGCTAAAATTCTCTTGGAATGGTTATTTTGTGAGTGTGTGAGTTGGGCAATGTGATCTAGTTTGCTGTTTTGGGTTTTTTGTCCCTTTTAACATCAGTTGAGTTTAATCTTAAATTTAATTAGTCCGTAAAGCAAACTAGATTAGCAGAAAACCACACAATTCTGGTCTTTGTAGATGAGCGAGTGGTTTTCTTCATGCTTGCCTCTGACGAAGCCATAAAGGAATCAGTCATGGGTCTATATCCCTATGTTCTTCTGGTTGACATTTTTTATTTTGGTATTTTTTGTCTTTGCTTACTCTGGAGCTTGTTTGCTTCAGACACTTGAGTTTTGTTTTGTCTCTAGTTTGTTCTTGGTTTTTATTTGTTTTATTTTCCTCTTCATTTTCTTAAAATTTTCTTTCTTCAGATTTTGTCTTTTTTCTGTATTTTGGTTTGATCTTTCTTTCATGCAGCCTTTGGCGCATTAGAATTTCAAAGTTGTTTTTAGTTAGGTGGTGCTTGTGGTTTTTCAGCTATATCATCATCAACCATTATCAATCAACTGCTGGACAAAGGTCTCTCCAAGTTTCTTCCACAATGATCTGTCTTGTGCCAGTCTCCTCCATGTTACTCCCGCATACTTTCAAATTTCATCCACCCATCTCCCATGTGGTCTTCTTCTGGGTCTTTTCTTGTTTCTTGGAATCCAATCTAAAATTTCGGCTGTCCATCAATGGTCTGTCCTTCTGGCAGTATGTCCAGCCCATTGCCATTTCAGGGATTTAACTCTGATCATGATGTCTTCCACTCTTGTCATTTTTCGGATCCACGAGTTCCTCTTCTTATCTCTCCTGGTTACATCAAGCATGCACCTGTCCATGCTGCTTTGAGTTGGCTGGCCTTTATATGTCTCTTTTAGTTAAAGTCCACGTCTCTGCACCATAAGTAAACACTGGAAGGATGCATTGACCAAACACTTATATATATATATATATATATATAGAATGGAAATCTTACAGAACAAAAATTTCAAAACAAGTGAAAACTGGAACAGGTTGCCGTCATCAGGAGAGCATCAACCTGTGGGAGTGACCTTTCTAGTACCAACAAAACGACAAGGCACGCCAAAATTGTCAGTTGGTCATGCTCCCTAGGCCACAAAACCAAATTCTAATAAGCACAAAAATTCCAAGAATCAAATTTATAAAACTAAAAAAAAAATAAAAGCTTGCCGGCAGAACAAAACCCGCCATGACAAAAAGTCAAACAAGACTGAACAGAGCACCCACAAGAACCCAAATATATACACTGATAAAAAAGGTGGTCACGGTTAATCAACTACCTGGTAAGCCAAAAAATGTGTGAATTGACAAGATGAAAAACTGTGTATGTAGATAAGATCTTCAGCTACTAGGGACCCACCAAATAGCACTTTATGTTACCTATATACTTAAAATTGTTAGGTCCTAGGTTAATAAAACATGACAATGTGTAATGTGAAACTCTTGGACACTGAATTATAGTTCAAAATTAAATGGTTAAAATGATGTCTTAAGAAATTTTTAGGAAAATTGTTAGATTGCAATTTAGAAGGAAGTGCTTTCAGATTTTTTACAAGTAAGAGCTGTGTAGAGCAAATTTTTGCTATTCTATGAAACTGAGAGATGAGTAGACTGCAATGTATAACTTTTGAAATGTTAGATGACCAGTGAGTGTAGTGAATGATATCAAACTCAAGAGTTTTTTATCAAATAAATTCACCACACCTCTTCCCTCCCCGTCCACCTGAACCTCTAAATCGAGGTAACAAACATAAGTAGACGATCTGTTGGGATTTTTTGTAGGGTAAGGTCGTCAGGATACAAGTCAGTGGCGCAACGCAAAAGTCCGGAATGTTACTCGTGGTATACCGACGGGCAGTCGCTAGAAAAGCGACTGCCCGTCGGGATACCACGAGTTTGGAGGTAAAGCCCATCACCCACGGTAACAAAATTGTTATTAATACAGAAATCCAGTAGGAAATGCCAATACTGTTCTGTAGTCCCGGGCTCGAACTTCGTATGTATGTTTAGGGCTACTTGCCACAGACCCTTCAATGAAATTGAGGTGAAGAGGTTTTTAAAATCGTAAGTATCCACAGATGTGTCAGTCACCGAGCCAAGTGTCTCCAAGACAGAGCTCCCAACAATCCAAGTCGAACCCAACCTGCGAAGAGCCACGGACAAGTATCTCTGAAGCAACCCACCCGCTTTACTATTATAACAGTTGCGTTCACTAGTAATGAAACTGAAGGAAACTGGTTTCTTATGAAACTTTGGGATAGCATAAATAAAAGGAAAGTTTAAGTTGGACACAATTAAGCCTTATCCTTTTATGCAGAGCGATTATTTTTTTAACAATGTCTTTATGGTTTTGAGAAGCCAGAGTGTAAGTATCTGTGGTATTCATCTCCTGTATGAGGAGATCCTGATAGAACTGTTTACAAAAAAAGGCAAAGTTATTACCAGCCTTATCCACTTGAGAAATAGTGAATAAGTTTTGAAGTTCATGAGTTTGTGAATTAATCAAAGGAAAATTATGTGGCTGCCAGGTACAAACACCAGAGCTCTTTAACCCATCGCCCATTTGACAAGTTAAAGAGCTCTGGTGTTTGTACCTGGCAGCCACATAATTTTCCTTTGATTAATTCACAAACTCATGAACTTCAAAACTTATTCACTATTTCTCAAGTGGATAAGGCTGGTAATAACTTTGCCTTTTTTTGTAAACAGTTCTATCAGGATCTCCTCATACAGGAGATGAATACCACAGATACTTACACTCTGGCTTCTCAAAACCATAAAGACATTGTTAAAAAAATAATCGCTCTGCATAAAAGGATAAGGCTTAATTGTGTCCAACTTAAACTTTCCTTTTATTTATGCTATCCCAAAGTTTCATAAGAAACCAGTTTCCTTCCGTTTCATTACTAGTGGGCGCAACTGTTATAATGGTAAAGCGGGTGGGTTGCTTCAGAGATACTTGTCCATGGCTCTTCGCAGGTTGGGTTCGACTTGGATTATTGGGAGCAATAACAGTCTTGGAGACACTTGGCTCAGTGACTGTCACATCTGTGGATACTTACAATTTTAAAAACCTCTTCACCTCAATTTCATTGAAGGGTCTGTGTCAGGTAGCCCTAAACATACATACGAAGTTTGAGCTCGGGACAACAGAACAGTATTGGCATTACCTACTGGATTTCTGTATTAATAACAATTTCGTTACCGTGGGCGATGGGCTTTACCTCCAAACTCGTGGTATCCCAATGGGCAGTCGCTTTTCTAGCAGTTTGGCTAATCTCTATCTACATTTTTTTGAGGATAGATATGTTGCCAATCATTCTTTACCTGGGATTGCTCTAAGATATGTTGATGACATCATTGTTATTATCATTCCGGACTTTTTGTGTTGCGCCACTGACTTGTATCCTGATGACCTTACCCTAGAAAAAACCAACAGATCGTCTACTTATGTTTGTTACCTCGATTTAGAGGTTCAGGTGGACGAGGAGGGAAGAGGTGTATTGAATTTATTTGATAAAGGAAACTCTTGAGTTTTATTAGATATTTCAGTTAGATAATGCTGCTTACCTTTGCATTTCTATTTTGCTTAACTTTACATTTCTTGCACGTGGTCCGGTTGTCGCTGATGTTATCGTTCCAATCGTCCGTTTCAGGTATAGCTGTTCTTGGCGCTATTCTCGTTTAATGCAGGTTTGCTTCACTAAACTTCGATTAGGTTCCGTTAATACCAACTTTTACCGTTTTCTTTGCTCGAAATTTTTCGCCCAAACTTTGGGCATCTTCAGGAGCGTGGCGATTTTGCACCTTTTCTTGTGGGTGCCTTCTCGCTTACTGGGGCTTGCAAATCCTCGTTGCCATTCTTCATTCGTCTCGGATACGCAGCTTGATCGTTTCTACCCTGTCGCCATCTATGTTTCCTCTTTGGATATATTTTTTTTATTTTTTTTTTTTTTATAATATGCTATCTTGTTTGTTTTCCTTTACTTTCTTCTATCTTTGTCTTTCCTCCATTTCTCTTGTGTTTTTTTTTTTTTTTTTTTCTCTTTTTCTTGTCTGATAAGTTCTTTCCATAGGTTAGACAACGAGCTCGGGTCATTCTGGTTACATACTCTATTTTTATATATTAAAATTGCTTCTTCTATCCTCAATCGTTTTTCTGATTTTTTATTTCTCTTTAGCAGTTTTAGTTGGTCGAATTTCGGGAACGTTTTGTTTTCTAAACAGAACTGTCGTTTTTGCCTCTCTTTTTTTGCCAGTTGGCGATATGTTGCTTCAGCCTTTTTTTAACCTGTTTTTTGTGCTCCCTGTGTATGATATTGGGGGGAGTGTGCTGTTGGGATTTCGTACATTCCCGATTCTTCAAGCATTTTTTCCCCCGTTTTTTTGTTCACCGTCATATTCTTTAATGTGTTCACAGACATCCCTAGTTTTAGATCGTATTTCGCACATTGCTTGTTAACTTCTTGGCTGACACCTATGTATGGTAAGGCCCCTATGTATTTCTCTTCCTTATCCATATTTCTTCCTCTTTGGCTTCCCTTCCTCTGATTCTTTATTTTATTTTTTGTTTCATTGATCCACTTTTTCATTAATTTATTTGGGTACTCATAATCATGCGCAATCTTTAAGATGAATTCCAGTGTTCTTGGTTCTTAATCCTATTATTAGAGGTGTGCGTGTATGCCCTCCTTATGAGGTTAATAACGCTATTTTTTAATGCACGTTTGGATGGTGCGATGTGTATGGTATCATTACTGATATATATATGTTTCCTGAATACTGAGTATTCAAACTTACTTTTGTTTTGTTTTTACCATCACGTCTAGGAATGGCAGACCGTTGTCTACTTCATATTCTAGCGTTAGTTCAATTGATTTACATATTTCCGTGAACTTACGTGCCAGCTCTTGTAGCTCTGTTTTTTTTTAGCTTAGAGATGATTATGATATCGTCTACATACCTTGCGTACATTATTGGTTTTTCTTGCATGGTTTGTATGATTTTTCTTCTAAGTACGTCATCGCAACTTCTGCGTATATGGCTGATAGCGGTGATCCCATCGGGCCTCCCTGCGTTTGCTTGTATATATTATTTCCAAATGTGAAAATGTTGTTCTCTTTGATGAAATATAGGGTTGTTTTTCGTTCATTTGGGTCATGTTTAGCTCTTTTCTGCTTTTGAGTTGTTCCATAATTATCTCGATGGCCAGTTCTACCGGTGTGTTTGGGTATAACGCTTTCACGTCCATTGACGCCATCGTTACATTTTCCAGGTTTTGATTAATTACCTTGAGCCTTTCGATGAACATATAGCTGTTCTTCAGCGTATATTGGCTCTTTTTTATCTTTGTGGATAGATATTTGTAGATCTTTTTTTCCAGGTTAATGAGGGGTGAGTTTTTTTTCGACAGAATAAGTCTGAGTGGGGTATTTTCTTTGTGCGTTTTAATCTTTGAGAAAATAGCGGGCATCCTTACTCCCATTGGTGGGTTTGCTTTTTTAATTTCTTCAGGTAAGGTGCTATGGTGTCTTAGGTTTGCAAGAAAAGCTAGCTGCTTGTCAGTTGGGTCTTTGTCTGTTCTTTCACATTGTAACTCTGAAATTGCAGTTTGCATCTTGTAATTATAATCTTCTGTGTCCAAGATTACGATTTGCCCGGTTTTGTCGGCTTCACAAAATTTGATCAACACGTCTTTGCTCAGGTTAATTAGCTGTTGTCTGTCGTATTTCAGCTTATCGACTTTGTAGTTCATTTTTTGCTTACAGTTATATTCCTTAAGCGTTATCCTGAACAGTTTGAACCTCATGTTGCTAGCCTGTCCTGGTGGTACCTTTTGTACGATACGTTCTAAAATTGGAATGTATTCTTCTGTCCTAGGTGTTTTTGCGGGAATGCATATTTCTTCCCCTTTGTAACACCGCTTTTTCACCAGAGAGCTAACATACAGCGAAAAAGCGGTGTTACAAGGGGGAAAGAAATATGCATTCCCACAAAAAACACCTGGGACAGAAACCAATAGCACCTTACCTGAAGAAATTAAAAAAGCAAACCCACCAATGGGAGCGGGGATGCCCGCTATTTTCTCAAAGATTAAAACGCACAAAGAAAATGCCCCACTCAGACTTATTCTGTCGAAAAAAAACTCTCCCCTCATTAACCTGGAAAAAAACGATCTACAAATATCTATCCACAAAGATAAAAAAGAGCCAATATACGCTGAAGAACAGCTATATGTTCATCAAAAGGCTCAAGGTAATTAATCAAAACCTGGAAAATGTAATGATGGCGTCAATGGACATGAAAGCGTTATACCCAAACACACCGGTAGAACTGGCCATCGAGATAATTATGGAACAACTCAAAAGCAGAAAAGAGCTAAACATGACCCAAATGAACGAACTAAAAACAACCCTATATTTCATCAAAGAGAACAACATTTTCAAATTTGGAAATAATATATACAAGCAAACGCAGGGAGGCCCGATGGGATCACCGCTATCAGCCATATACGCAGAAGTTGCGATGACGTACTTAGAAGAAAAAATCATACAAACCATGCAAGAAAAACCAATAATGTACGCAAGGTATGTAGACGATATCATAATCATCTCTAAGCTAAAAAAACAGAGCTACAAGAGCTGGCACGTAAGTTCACGGAAATATGTAAATCAATTGAACTAACGCTAGAATGTGAAGTAGACAACTGTCTGCCATTCCTAGATGTGATGGTAAAAACAAAACAAAAATAAGTTTGAATACTCAGTATTCAGGAAACATATATATATCAGTAATGATACCATACACATCGCACCATCCAAACGTGCATTAAAAAAATAGCGTTATTAACCTCATAAGGAGGGCATACACGCACACCTCTAATAATGGCTTAAGAACCAAGAACTGGAATTCATCTTAAAGATCGCGCATGATTATGAGTACCCAAATAAATTAATAAAAAAGTGGATCAATGAAACAAAAAATAAAATAAAGAATCGGAGAAAGGGAAGCCGAAGAGGAAGAAATATGGATAAGGAAGTGAAATACACTGCTGGACAATTGCTAAGGACAAATCATAAACGGCTATATAGCGCATAAAAAAAGTAAGTGTGGTTGGATGCCAAGTGAAATAAAATGTCAGAATGCCAGGACATTACAAGAAAGACAATTTATTGTGCTCTGAAATCCAGAAGGCTTTGGAACGTGTTCAAGGGACAAACAGGCCATTTTGTGCAGAATACGTAAACGTGAAAAAAATGCAATTACCGTCCGCAGGCGTTCCGGCGTAAGATGTCAGTATGGGATATGGCCACCATGGAGGGCGATGCAAGATTCCACACGTCGTGTCATGCTTCGCACAATATTATCAAGCAGCTGTTGGGGTAATTTATCCCATTCCTCTGTTAGTGCACAGATGAGGGTGTCCTTGTTTATTGGAGGGCATTGGCGACCAGCAAGACTCCTCCCCAAAGCATCCCACACATTTTCAATGGGATTCAGATCTGGAGAATGTGCTGGCCATACGAGGCGTTGAATATCCTCGCTCTCCAGACACTCCTGGACAGCGACTGTTCGATGACATGTTGCGTTGTCGTCCATGAAAATGAATCTATCACCGACAGCACCACGGAACATGCGAACATGAGGTAGCAGAACATCATTACTGTATCGTTGGCCAGTCATAGTCCCAGTTGGAAGCACATAGAGGGACGTACGGCCATTGATCATGATGCCAGCCCATACCATGACACTACATGTCGGATATCGGTCCCTTTCCTGTATGTTTGCTGGACAATATGCAGTACCACTATCACGCCAGATCAGTTGTCGTCGACAATCAGACGATAAACTGTATCTACTCTCATGTGAGAAGAGGACAGCAGACCATTTGTTATCAGTCCAATTGCGATGTTGATGGCCCCATTGCAAATGGGCGGTGCGGGGACGTCTGGATAATGGGATGCACACAACAGGACGACGGGCGTATAGTCCTCCTTCAAGCAAATGTCTGGCGACAGTTTTTCGGGAGATCCGCTTGCCAGTAGCAGCCATAAACTGATTTGCTACCTCACTAGTCGTGTTGCGCCGGTGTCTTTTTGTTGATAGCACTATGTACCGATCTTCTGCAGGTGTCGTACTGCGAACACAACCTCCCTCGTGACGTTTGCTACAATCTCCATTTGTTTGAAATGATTTCCAAAGCCTTGAAACAACACTGTGGCTGACGTCGAACTCCCTGGCAACATCTGTTATTTTTCGCCCTTCTTCAATCTTGCCAATAATACGGCCATGCGTAAAATCATCTAGGTGATGTCGGGAAGACATACTGAAAATTGCAAGTTCGTCAATTGATTCTTTCCCTTTCAAATTTGCGTTTGAACAACAACGGTCAATACGCGTCAAATCCTTTATATCTCTTATCAGCGCTATGATGTCACGAACAAGTTCGGCAATCCAAAATTTGCATACGCACAACACGTCTTACACTATCCCACACTTATGCTAATTTCCACATTTTCCTGCCTTCAATTTTATGGTTGCTATCGTTGCTATTATCATCTGACCTTAGCAATTGTCCGGCAGTGTACAATAGGGGCCTTACCATACATAGGTGTCAGCCAAGAAGTTAACAAGCAATGTGCGAAATACGATCTAAAACTAGGGATGTCTGTGAACACATTAAAGAATATGACGGTGAACAATAAAACGGGGGAAAAAATGCTTGAAGAATCGGGAATGTACGAAATCCCAATAGCACACTGCCCCCCAATATCATACATAGGGAGCACAAAAAACAGGTTAAAAAAAGGCTGAAGCAACATATCACCAACTGGCAAAAAAAAGAGGCAAAAACGGCACTAGTACAGTTCTGTTTAGAAAACAAAACGTTCCCAAAATTCGACGAACTAAAATTGCTAAAAATAAAAAAAAAAAAAAAACGATTGAGGATGGAAGAAGCAATTTTAATGTATAAAAATAGAGTATGTAACAGGGTTCCCACGCAACCTGGAAAACCGGGAATTCTCAGGGAATTTTAAAATTGTTCCAAAAATCAGGGAAAACTCAGGGAAAATTGTGATTTTCCGTAAAAATCAGGGAATTTTTTTATCAGGGAACTATAAAGGCAGGGAATTTTTTATTTTGCCAGAAAAATATTTTGTTTCTGACTTTTGTAAAATATATTTCTGTATTGCTAAGTTTTAAAATAAGTCCGAGTTGTTTTATCCTTCGAGGCAACTCCGTAACCCACCCACCGCTTAAAGTGCAGCTGTGCAGGGGAGTGCGTCTCTTTGCGGTTTCCCCGTCTCCAGATGATCTAAACTACAACCGAACAAACATACACGTCAAAGCGTGAAAGAAAGCCATTAATCGCACACCCATTTCGCAGGCTCTTATCTGCTGGCGTTCGCGAAGAGAGGCAGTCATTTGTTCCTGAGTAGGTGCCCCGGTTCTCTGCGTAGACTGGGAAAAAAAGTTATGAAGAAGCTATTTCCTCAATTTTTTAAATAACCGACTGAAATTTTTACAGTGGGCAAGATATATGAAAATAACGTTCCATTTCAAATTTCGCCGAAATTCATTGGAAACTTTAGAAGTTGAGCTTTTTTTTTTCCCCTTTTGCATGTTCTACGTGTCTCTTATCAAACCGTACAAAAACATTTTATTTTGCCGGATATTGGTCATCCAAATAAATCCCCCCCCCCTTCCCCTTCAACAGCAGTGTGGATGAATGTTGCAAATTGAGGGCACCTAATTTATTTTGAAAAAGGTTCGTATCACTTACGAACTAAAGCTTCGCTTTCGTAATTCTGTAGCAGAATTGGTATAGTTGGAAAAGTATGTACCTTCAAATGTTAGAACAGGGAAAATATTATGAAATAGGAAGATTCTTCAAAGAGGGGGAAAGATTTATTTTTTTCATAGTACTTACGAGTATTTTGACAAAAAATATATGAAAAATGCCATGCAATGAAGCTGGTACTATTGCATACCTACCATATTCCCCAGATTTCACGGCCGTTTTCTAGATTCGTTGTCTTCCGGTTTTACGTCCGGAAAGAGATTTTTTTTATTCTGTCATATTTCTATTTCATAATGCATGAAGAAATTTATTTATAGCTATTTTAAGACGATATTCCAATTACTGCAAGAGCTGGCTGGTTGCGAAAAATAGGGTAGTCCGACGCCCGGAACCATAGATTTTAACATCTGGGTCATTCCACGCAAAATCGTCAGATATTGAAATAATTTTCCGCCAACACATCTCCGATTCGTGCGATTTTATTTTATTTTTTTTTGTTTACGGTTAGCTGCCTCCAAGTTATAAAAAAAAACCCTGAAAGTTTCAATTTTTTTTTTGTTTCTGATAGATTAGAAGATATTATTTTTTGAATTTTTGTGTATAGTAGAACCGTTTTCCGTAAAAATGCAAATATCTCCGTTATTTAGAATAAGAAATATAAAATTCATCATTCTGTCGTAATTTTTCCCAAGGTTTCAGCTTATACATAGGGAAAAAAAAAAAAAAATTGCGAGAACAAAAGTTAGACGGGGTAGAAATTTTCTTGTAATCGTAAATTATTCTTCTTGCGTTGCTGCACCTCACAAGATTTGCATAAATTATTCATTTCACATCTTTACCCTCATGACGTTATTTGTGGGGAGTTACTGCAAATGACCTGAGTGGGCTCCAGACCTTTCTCGCACTTTGCCTGATCAACATCGCACAAATGTATTGCCCTTCGTAAAGATATTGTTAAGTATAAACATGCCACTCGCCGCAGGATGATAAATTATGTTGACAAAAAAGTGTTAGGAGGATTTTATGAGCACACATGCACACAAAACTTCCTCTAATTGTTTCCCGTACAAGTAATTTGACGTAGCGTGGAAATGAACTGTGACCTGCGAGAAAAGTTCAGTACTAATGTTTGCGTCACAAACGTAGCCAATCAATTTTAAAACTTCCGGATTTTGGAAGTATTAATATGAATTGTAGCCTCTCAGGCAAAATGGTATTCCGTATTAACTGTTAGTTTTCCCCACTTGTTGCTTCCATTATTTTTTCTTTATCCCTGGTTTTAATTTTTTTGCCGTTATGGCATTAGGATCTCTGTGTGCCAGCTTATTGGTTATGAAATTTAACAGCACAATGTCTAAATATACTATGCTGCGTTATTTAGAAGCAAATAGCAGAGGTGCCAACTATTACGAATTGTTCGTAATTATTACGGTTTCGACTGTCAGATTACGGACAGGTTGGAAGAATTACGGAATTCAGTGTGTTTTGGAGAATCTCAATTTTGTTTACTTTTTGTTAAACCCTTTTAGTGCGACGCTGCTGATTTCTCGGCCTTCGATTTTGATCCGCATATTTTCCGAATCAGACTGCGGATTTCGGTGTCTCAATGATCATATCATTTATCAATCATATCGTTTTGAAATGGAATGTCCATGAATCATATCGTCAAACAGCGATATTATCGGAAGAATGGTACCGTAATTTTCGTCGTATAATCCGCGGATTATCTGCTAAAAAAGTTAAAATTATAGGTTTTGCGGATTATACACCGATGCGGTTAACACGCCGATTTAAAAAATAAATAAATAAAAGACCTTCCGATTTAAAAAAATCTGCAGCGTGATTGTGCAGGAAAAGGTGTAATAGTTGGAAAAGGAACTCCCTCGGAAGAATTTTCCTCAGTTCAGGAGTTTGTACGGAGCGGGGAGGAATGTAAGATCGGAATAGTTGTGGAGAGGGACGGCAGGGGTAATTTTATCGTTGAGGAGAGCTCTGACTGTCGTGCCGGCAGGGGTCATTTTATCGTTGAGGAGAGCTCTGACTGTCGTGCCGGCTCTGTTTTTTTGGCAAAAAGCCAAAGAAGTACGCACAGCGCTTGCTGCACGAACCTATGCGTTTCTCCTTTCGGATTTCATGTGCGCGACCTTGTATCTAGTTTGCTTTCGTTGTTTTGGCGAACGTCGCTGCTGCTGTTTTCCTTCATTGCTAATCATAATGTCTCTGAAAAGGAAACGTTTCAGTTACACTGCCGAATTTAAACTTGAAGTGGTGGACAGAATTGAGGATATGATCATGTCACTGCGCGATAGTTTCGAGGTCAGAACACAATCGTGCAGCAACATACGGAAAGCCTCTGTGTCGCGATCTAAAACGTAAACAAATCCGTTGGTAAATTCCACGGGAGAATTCACGGAAGTTTTTTATTGGCCCACGTATAAGACGATCTCTCAACTCTGAAAGCAGGAATTCCTCCAAAAATTTTCGACTTATACGCGAGTACATACGGTATTTCTACGACTTGTTCTGTATCAGCCTTTCGTCATTGGCAGTGTAATGCAATACTCTGGAGCTACATCGGCGTGATCTATGGATGCCACACCCTTTATCTGTTCGGAGATAAAAATATAAAACAGTAACCTTTAAAAATGAATTTCTTCATTTATTAAAATATATTTTTTTTTCTCTTACTTCTTCGGACTCGTGTGTTTCTGGAACGTGGAAAGAGCGACGTATTTATTTATTTACTGACGCCACGTATTTGGAGGATTTTCACCTTGGATCTCGCCCTTTGGAATTAACTGCTATAATATATATAGCCAGTGCCGTTAATACCCACCAGATGGAGACGTCTCAGTAGCTGAGCTCATCTTACGGATTTATGATGTCAGAAGCTGACTTAAAAATACACATAGCACCGTGGACTGTTGGCCAACGTGGTGTAAAGCTAACGCGCTCGGTTAGATATCGAGAGATCCGTGACTCAATTCCCCGGCGGCGGCTGAAAACAATTTTTCGGTTGCTATGTGTTTCTGGAACGTGGAAAGAGCGATGTGTTTGTGACCGACTTTTCTGTCGGAAATTCCACTTCTGATTCAACATCTATGATGTGCGGATTATACGGCGATTTTTTTCCCTAAATGTCAGTCTGCGGATTATACGAAGAATTTTTTTTTTTTATGTGAATTTTGCGGTCTGCGGATAATACGACGAAAACTGCTGGTAATATGCCGTAAGTGTCATCGTAAAAGAGTTTGCGCTTGCTATCGGTTCCCCACGCAATTTCTCCGTGTGACAGGAGAAAGGTTACTTTAGCCAAAACGTTTCCTACTGCTGTTGAAGCAGGGTTGTTCACTTGGAATTGTTGGTGTATTATAAGACGTCGTACTGTCGGAAATCACTTTTTCGAGCCCCGTTCGAAGTGCAATAACGATCAACTCGTCGCAACGCGTGGTCCCGCGATGACGGATGTTTATATTTCTTGAGGACTTTCGCCGCGCGGGAGAACGAAGTGCGGTGTTTTATTACTAGAAGCTCTTCACATTATTCATTTCTTTTTCCTAAACAGACACAATCGCAAAACTCCATGAATTACGAATCCCCCTCTTTTTCCAAACTCGTGTTAGCAGAGGATGACTTTATTGACAGCTTGTTCCTCAGACTAGCAGAAGTGCTTTTTCCTACTGTGTGAAATTTTTTTCTAAGGTTATTTGAAATGGCTTGTAGTGAGAGTGAAAGTTTGCCAAGTGATGGTGATGATTTTGAATCATCTGAGAGTGATATTGGCCAAGCAACATCAAGCCAGAAAACTAGCCACAGTGCCACGCACACCATATCTTCTTCAGAAGGTGAAGATCTTCATAGTGAATCTTCAGATCATGAAAGTTCTGAAAGTGAATGGGAGGATGTAATAGAGGGAAGTGATGAACAACCTCAGCATCCTTTTGATTGTCATGAAATGCAGGGGCCCAAACATGCTCTTGCAACTGATGTGGCACCTATTGCATATTTTTACTTGTTTTTTACCAATTTCATCCTTGGAATTATCGTTTCTGAAACAAATAAATATGCAAAGAGGTTTCTCCAGGAACATCCAAATCTTTCTCCCAAATCTTGAGCAAGGAAATGGAAAATGCTGAAATAAAGGTTTCCTTGCGTGCCTTCTAATATGAGAGTAATCAGTAGCCCATGTAGGACGAGATGAGATGAGATGAGATGATTGCGGAAGGCATATCCAGTCAAAACAAACACCAGGATTGTGTAAAATTAAAGACTCGATCAAAGCCTTTGGATAATTTTTTTGCAAAAAGAATGAAAATAGCGTGATAAATGCTGAATTGCTGTTTACTGCAATCGTTGTGGAGCATAACCTACCTATAGCAATCTGTGATCATGCTGGTCGCTTCTTTCATGCTATGTTCCCAGACTCTGATATTGATGAAGCTGGATATCCTTGAGCAGATGTGGCATGGAATGAAATATCTAAGATGAAGGACTCATCTGGCCTTCCCAAGTATTCTGCATTGTCTAAACTAATGTTGGCAATATTGACTATCCCTCACAGCAATTCCTCTACGTAGAGAATATTTAGTATAGTAAGGAAAAACCTCGCATACTTCTGCCCAACAATGAGCACCAAAACATATTAAGTGCCCTTCTTATACAGAAAAGTAAAGCATTTTCCTCAGGTGAGCTGTGTTATAAAAAGTTTTCTGAAAAAGAATATACCACTGCAAAACAAGCAACAAGGGAGTTTTTATGTCAGCAATGACATGAGGTAAGTACAATATTGATAATTTAATTTCATATTTTTTTGTGATGATAGTGTAAACATATAAAGTTATTACACACTTCACGCATTAATTTCTCATGAAATACCCATTCCACGCGTTAGCGATGAGGCTTCGTATGGTGATTACCGATAGGCACCTCATACAAGTATTACAGGTTACACAGTAATACTATAATATTGTCCTTAACTTTGAAAAAAAATGGCGTGTTACATTACTGAAAGTTTGTGTTCGATTACTGAAACATACTGTAAAATCCCCTATTGATTACTGATGCGTTCTGCTAGAGGTTGACCCCTCTGAAATAGCATAGATTCGATGTTCTCATTGCCAAGTGCAAGAACTAACGTTAGCTAAAATAATTACAATTTTGATTTTTAAATGTCAGCAGTATTTTCCCTGATTGCTAGAAATTGTTGGGATGGTACTGGCACACGTTTTTCCTCAGACGCAGAAATGCTGTCACGATTTCTGTTCTCTCTTTTCTTCTTTTTTTATTTTTTAATAACTGTTTTACTTTGCTTTGTTTTTAAAGATTCTAAGTAAATTCCAATAGAAAATACAAATTGGTAGATCGATTTGATAGAACCGCTCTAACAAAATGTTAAGAGACTCTGTCAGACACTCACTATTTTATCGTTCCCATTAGACTTCAATTTCAGCAAATGTTTCTGTGTTGTTTAATATTTATGTAAAATAAGCTCTTAAAGGATTTAAAGCTTCAGCATTGTATCATTTAAGGGCAATTTATTCTCTTCAGTCACAATTCTCCCAGCTTGCAATTTTAAACCTAACTGGAACTCTAAATGTTATGAGTCGTTTAAAATGTTATTTATATACTTGTGTGCACTTAAAATACAGATAAATCAGTTGTATAATTTCACCTAATCGATTGAAATATTTCATTATATGTAGAATTTAAATTAAGTCTTTGTTCAAATATTCTTTAAAACATGTAAATACATGGTTTACATGTTTTAAAGGATATTTGAACCAACGGTACCAAAAATAAATAGTGGTACCAAAAATAATATGCCTCATGCATTTAATTGTTATTTAAAAAAAGCAGGTAATTGTATAAAGGACAGTTATTTAAAGAATTAACAAATGTATGCTTTCGTAAGGAATGCAAGAATGTAAGGAAATGCAACAATTTGTTGCAATGTGATTTGATTTGCCGCTCTGGAAAAACTCTCAGGACCACCTGGAAAACCTGGAAAAGTCAGGGAATTTTTTTTCTACTTTTGAGTGGGAACCCTGTGTAACCAGAACGACCCGAGCACGTTGTCTAACCTATGGAAAGAACTTATCAGACAAGAAAAAGAGCAAAAAAAAAAAAAACACAACAGAAAAGGAGGAAAGACAAAGATAGAAGAAAGTAAAGGAAAACAAACAAGATAGCATATTATAAAAAAAAATTAAAAAAATATATCCAAAGAGGAAACATAGATGGCGACAGGGTAGAAACGATCAAGCTGCGTATCCGAGACAAACGAAGAATGGCAACGGGGATTAGCAAACCCCAGTAAGCGAGAAGGCACCCGCAAGCAAAGGTGCAAAATTGCCACGCTCCTGAAGAGGCCCAAAGTTTGGGCGAAAAATTTCAAGCACGGAAAACGGTAAAAGTTGGTATTAACGGAACCTAATCGAAGTTTAGTGAAGCAAACCTGCATTAAACGAGAATAGCGCCAAGAACAGCTATACCTGAAACGGACGATTGGAACGATAACATCAGCGACAACCGGACCATGTGCAAGAAATGCAAAGGTAAGCAGCATTATCTAGCTGAAATATCTAATATGATGAACGTATGCACGTTTAAAGGACAGTAGTTTTGGGATGATATCAGAATTAGAACTACGAAGATTGTATTCTTTTGAGTTTGATATCATTCACTACACTCACTGGTCATCTAACATTTCAAAAGTTATACATTGCAGTCTACTCATCTCTCAGTTTCATAGAATAGCAAAAATTTGCTCTACACAGCTCTTACTTGTAAAAAATCTGAAAGCTCTTCTTTCTAAATTGCAATCTAACAATTTTCCTAAAAATTTCTTAAGACATCACTTTAACCATTTAATTTTGAACTATAATTCGGTGTCCAAGAGTTTCAAATTGCACATTGACATGCTTTATTAACCTAGGACCTAACAATTTTAAGTATATAGGTAACATAAAGTGCTATTTGGTGGGTCCCTAAAAGCTGAAGATCTTATCTACATACACAGTTTTTCATCTTGTCAATTCACACATTTTTTGGCTTACCAGGTAGTTGATTAACCATGACCACCTTTTTTATCAGTGTATATATTTGGGTTCTTGTGGGTGCTCTGTTCAGTCCTGTTTGACTTTTTGTCATGGCAGGTTTTGTTCTGCCGGTAAGCTTTTAATTCTTTTTTTAGTTTTATAAATTTGATTCTTGGAATTTTTGTGCTTATTAGAATTTGGTTTTGTGGCCTAGGGAGCATGACCAACCGACAATTTTGGCGTGCCTTGTCGTTTTGCTGGTACTAGAAAGGTCACTCCCACAGGTTGATGCTCTCCTGATGACGGCAACATGTTCCAGTTTTCACTTGTTTTGAAATTTTTGTATTTTTGTTCTGTAAGATTTCCATTCTATATAAGCTACTACATGAGGTTTAGCTGCCTTTGGCACTTCTCATGGTATTAGCCTTTTTTATCTAATTTTTTTGTGTTAAAATAATTTATTTGTAAAGTAATTTTTTTTGTTTTATTTATGTACTATTTATTATATATATATATATATATATATATACACACACAAACACACTGCTGGCCACCCAAAATGCAACACCAAGAATGACACGAGATAGCAAAGCCAGATTTACTGGACAC
Source organism: Macrothele yani (assembly GCA_039090855.1). Taxonomy (NCBI): domain Eukaryota; kingdom Metazoa; phylum Arthropoda; class Arachnida; order Araneae; family Macrothelidae; genus Macrothele; species Macrothele yani. The sequence goes on from CM077005.1 coordinate 82,008,299, forward strand.
ATAACAACAGATACAAAGATGAAACGTTCCTCATCATTCCTTTTATGGCTCAAAATTTCATAAGTTTTTTTTTTTATTTGAGTAACACAGTAGTTTATGTCTAGTGATTTGTTCTGCAAAATTTTGAATAATACAGTGCTGGCCACCCAAAATGCAACACCAAGAAAGACACGAGATAGCAAAGCCAGATTTACTGGACACATAACAATAGATACAAAGATGAAACAATTGAGCTTACAGGCCCGTGCGACTTGCGGATCACACAGACTTCAATAGCTCGTGTGGCCCCCATGGCTGGCAATAACGGCCGCTACACGCTGCGGCATCGAACGAAATAGACTTTGGATGTGAGTTTGGGGCATGTCGGTCCAGGCTGCTTTCACACGTTGCCACAGTTCATCAGGCATAGCCACGGTTGGTGCTTGCCGGGCCACTCGGTTGCCGATCAGCGACCAGACGTGTTCGATGGGCGACATATTGGGAGAACAGGCGGGGCACGGCAGCATTTACACCTGGTGGGCCGTGAAGAATTGTTGCACAGCGCGTGCCATGTGCGGGCGCGCATTGTCCTTTTGGAACGTGGCGGCTGTCAGGTCCTGCACATAAGGGAGGACTACAGGCTCCAAAACGTCGGAGACGTAGCGGTGGCTGTTGAGTGTACCGCCGATGCTTACCAGAGGGGTGCGGGTATCATATCCAATTGCGCCCCAAACCATAACACCAAGCGCCGGACCGGTATGGCGATGCATAATGCAGGCGTCATACAATCTCTCGCCGTGGTGCCGCCACACGCAGATTCGACCATCGTGGTGTTGCAGGCAGAAGCTGGATTCGTCAGAGAAGAAAATATCTTGCCATTCCGTAGTCCAAGTGTGGCGTTCAACGGCCCACTGCCGCCACACTCGCTGGTGGTGTAATGTCAATGGTAATCAGAGCAATGGGTGCCAGGCGACAAGTCCCCACTCCTGCAGACGACATTAAATGGTACATGCTGACACAGGTTATTGTGCAACACACCCTAATTCCTGCGCTAACATTCGTAATGTGGCGATGCGAGACGTGGCGCCTCGCCGCAAAACGTGCCGGTCCTCTCGTTCGATGGTGTGCCGTGGCTGCGGCAATCTCTCACGTCGGTCCGTCCATCCCTCCTGCACCCACCGAATCCATACTCGCCTCACTGTGGCTGGATGTCGTCCCACACGGGCGGCGATGTCTCAGTACGATAACCGCTGTCGCGATAAGCCACTATTTGTCCTCTGTCAAACTCGAACCGTGCTGGAATGACTGCCGTATTCTGTGACGAGGCATCAGGAAGCTTCCCATGCACAGGTCCGGCAGCACAACACACTTCCACTACTTACACCCCACCTTCTGTGCATCCTTCTTATAGTGCTTCTCAGTGGCGTGCCGGAAGCACATGATTTGCATATGCCCTGCAATGCTAATCGTTTGCATGCCCTTTCGCGGGCGACGCATGCTGCGGATTTCAGGCCAGTCGGATGCTTCCTTCTTGGTGTTGCATTTTGGATGGCCAGCAGTGTATATACACTGGCGTGCAAAAATTAAGGACAAGACGGTTTTTCGAATGTAACGTCGTGCAGAAGTGCTCCACGTCGACTGAAATCATACCACAAGATCCCCAAGATGTAAGAATATGGAACAAGTGAGCAAAACCTTCCAAACAAGGAATCCAAAGGATACAAAGGCACTTTATTGGAAAGGTAACTTCAAGCACAATTGGACAGAAGACAGAAACGTCCATGTGACAAGCGGCTGCCAAGAAAAATCCAGTCTTTAGTAGGGGATATGATCACCCCTGATTGCGTTGCAGGATTTACAACGTCTGTCCATGCTGAGGATGAGGTTGTCACGGAGCTATTGAGGCATCGCGGCCCATTCCTCTTGTAGCGCCAATCGCAGCTGCAGAATCGTTGTTGGCGGCTGGTGACGTGCTGCCAAACGTCTCCCGAGAAGGTCCCACACGTGTTCAATTGGATTTAGGTCTGGGGACCTTACGGGCCAATCCACGCGTTGAATATCTTCACTCTCCAACAGCTCTGCAACAGCCACTGTATGATAAGGTGTAGCGTTGTCGTACATGAAGTGGAACTCAGGACCCACAGCACCTCTAAACAGACGCACGTGAGGCAGGAGAACCTCGGTACAATAGCGGACACCAGTGACTGAATCTCCTTGGATGATATGGAGGTCAGTACGGGTACCAAGCATGATACCGCCCGAAACCAGAACTCCGCCACCTCCAAACCGGTCCTTTTCGATTATGTTGGAGGTGTGATTGTTTGTACCCTGCTCTCTCCAGATGTGTATACGTCCAGAATCGCTCGTCAGACTAAATCGGCTCTCGTCCGTAAAGAGAACTTGACCCCATTGCTGATGTGTCCAGTTCTTGTGTTCCAGGTACCACAGAAACCACAGTCTCCGATGAGCAGGCGTTAATGGCACACACCGTACTGGTTGTCGTGCAAATAGACCACCTTTGTGCAGCCTCCTGTCCACTGTAAAACGCGATAACGGACGTCCAGTTGGCTGTGGCACGTGCCTTGCGATTTCTCCCGCTGTCTGCCATCTGACTCTTCTCGCCTGTAGGACAATATACTGGTCGCTTGCCGCCGTGGTTGCTCATGAACGACCACTGCTAAATTCTCGGACAGCTGTTCCTGTCATTTTAAATGCTCTCCAAGCTCGTGAAACGATGCTGTGAGCGATCCCGAACTCCTTGGCCACACTTCGACCTTCTTCCAACTTCCCAATGACATGACCTCGGGAAAAGTCATCTAGATGTCGTCTACTGGATTCTCCATATCACACGGTGGCAGCAACTCGACGTCATTGAAACCAATGTACACCGTGCAATAGCTTTCACCGAATTGCTGAGCATACACCGCCCGTGTGCTTTATACCCTTCCCACCCCCACGTCATGCTGCATATATGCGCATGCCCTACCGTACTGGACTCTAGTCTATCTCCTGAGTGGTCTTTTGGTTCGTCCTGCCTGCTCGTTCCACTGTTATGCTAATTTCTCCTCTTCATCCTTAATTTTTGCTCACCTGTGTGTATATATATATAATTAATTTTCAGAACAAATTTTAGATGCCAGCTAAAATAGAAATTTAGATTTTTGTCATTGAGACTTATTAAACTCTATATCAACATGTCAGAACCAAACATTATTTTAGTATACCATGAACAGATCAGAACTCATGTGCAAAACCCAACTCAAACTAAACATTGATTAATCTTTCTTGACTATTACGGAAAGTAAAAAAAAAAAAATACACAAAACAGTAAACAATAGGAACATCTCTTTTAAACCGGTTTTTCCCCTCAAAAATGATAAGTTAATTTAGCGACACTTTGCATATGATAAAAAAATATATAAAAATTTCTGCACGATTCCATACCAACAAATGTCGCTGAAAATCACACTGGCATTATGCACTAGAACTTACTAAAATACGCACATATTTTTTGATGTATCGAGATTTAAAAAACAAATGTTTTCCATACGTTATTTTTCAAGTAGAATTATTTAATGGTGGTTTTAGCTATTGTAACTTTTTACATGTTATATTTTCTTTGAGTGAAAAGCAATTTCTCAGTTGGAAGTTATTAATATTCGCTGCAAATATATATTGCGGTAATCAAATGTGTTTCAAGAAAAATCTTTCACGTACCTCTCTGTTGTAGGTGGTCGATGTTCAAATCTTTACACAGTTGTTCTTGTCAGGTTCCTGGGAGTAGGATTTTTTTTTTTTTTTTTTTATGTTAGTCCGCACGTTTCCTTGAGTAGAATATACTTTTTTAGTTGAACTACGGGAGGCACATGAAGACAAAGGAGATGTGCAAATTACATTGGAAAACTGAAAAATTAATCACTCGTAAAAATATTCGCATATGAGGAAATGCAATCGCCAAAAAACTTCGTCAGACTTCCTGGATGTATTGTCCAATGCATTTCGGCAGATCTGTCTGCCATCTTCTGGGACCTCTGGTCGTCTATTCTCTCAGCAGTTTACGTTGAATATGCCACGTGCTCGGTTTGGAACCGATCTGCTGAAATGCATCGGACAATACATCCCGGAAGTCTGACGAAGTTTTTTTTGTGATTGCAAGTTTTCCAACGTAATTTTCCCATCTCCTTTGTCTTCATGTGCCTCCCGTAGTTCAACTAAAAAAGTATATCCTACTCAAGGAAACGTGCGGACTAACTTCAAAAAAAAAAAAAAAAAAAACCTACACCCAGGAACCTGATGAGAACAACCGTGTAAAGATTTGAACATCGACCACCTACAACCTAGAGGTACGTGAAAGATTTTTTTCTTGAATCACATTCGATTACTGCGATATATATTCACAGCGAATATTAACTTCCAACTGAGAAATTGCTTTTCACTCAAAGGAAATATAGTGACTCCTGAGAAAAAAAAATATAGTAGAGCAATTCCATGTCAGATCAAGCACCTTCTTGACCTCACCATTTCTGATTTTGATGAAATTTGGTATGAAGCACACATATGACAAGGTAAGTAATTCTGCCAATTTTCAGATTTTTATTTTGAAAATTGTCCAAGATACACACATAATAAAAATTGAAATTTTCGTAAAAAATGACACTCTCACACTTATAAATGGCTGTAACTGTTTTCCTAATTGTAGTACAGTGACAATTGAAACACAGCTGCAAAGCTATAGCATTGAGCTTTCTATAGATACCATATATGACCTTCTTACAACAGATTAAAATTTCAAGGTCATCCACTGTGATCTTGAATATCTCAAAACATGCCATCTTAAAAAATTACGAAAAAAATATATTTTATTGCTACAACATTCTTCTACCCATGTGCCAGATATTAGGCTGGCACCGCTATGGCAAGGCAGTGTAGGATTAATAGGAGTGTCATGCTGCACCCGTATGTAAGGCACAGAGACATACCATGCAATAAATATTTCTTACGTTGAGGATTTGTGTTTATTATACATGAAATGTGTATATATTATAACAGATCAACAGATTTATCAGAAATATGCTATGTGACAGCAATTTTACTTGATAGACACAATTTTCAGCAGTAAATAATGTCAACAAATCTTTGAGATCAGAGATTGAAACTCCACCCATTTTAGCCAATCACAAAGCTTCTTATTAGCCAATGACAGGGTTTCTTATTAAAGCCAATGGCAAGGCTTCTTATTACAGCCAATGAGAAATCTTACTGGTACACCATTTTACATTTGCTGTTATTTCAATTCTGAGCTTGTCAGTGTGTGGTTATCAATTTACCTGTAACGTTGTTAACTGTTTGTTATTTTATTTTATCTTTATTTAATCAATTTCTTTTTATCAAACTATATTTATTTATCATTTTTTTTTTTTTTTTTTTTTTTTTTGCAGGTGCAGTTTCATTAACCAAAATGGACTTTAAAAGTCAAATTTTTTGTTGCAATCCTCTGGGTAAAAGTGGACACACAAGGTTTAGAAAGAATCTGAGAAAAGTACAGCCTTGGATGGTTCAGAAATATCCAAATATAACATTAGAACAGAAAATATGTAGTTCATGCAGAAAATCTATCTCTGAAATGCCAGGTCCTTCATGTATAATTGAAACAGATGCAGAGGCAGAACAACCTCAGTTAAGTGAAGTTAATTCAGAAGGAGTGGTGAAGAGTGAGATATGGACTGACAGAGACACAACTTTGGATAGTCTGAATGATACGTTACTTTCTCTAGGCGAATCTCCTGTGAAAACAAAAAGATTCGGTGTTGGACAGTACAGTAAGAAGAAATATCAGAAAATTGGTGAAGTGATAAAAGACTACATAGGTGTTCCAGAATGTGATAATCCTGTGACAATGTCTGATGAATCGGTCATGATTTCACAGTTGAAAGAAAAATTTCAAGAAACAGACTCTAGCAGTGTTAAAGTCCAAATACTAACAATATTACCTAGAACCTGGAGTATTCGTAAAATTCAGGAAGAATTTGGTGTAACATATTACATGGCACGAAAGTCTAAAAATCTTGTGGAAGAGCAGGGTATTTTAGCAACTCCAAATCCTAGGCCTGGGAAAACTCTCAGTGACAGCACAGTTGAAAACGTTATTGCGTACTATAAAAGTGATGAAGTGAGCCGTTGTTTACCAGGAAAAAAAGATTGTTACAATGATGGAATCAGGATCAAAAGTACAAAAACAGAAACTTCTTATTCTAGGAAATTTGAAAGAGATATTTCAAGGATTTAAAGACAAGAATCCTAATGTCAAAGTAGGGTTTTCAAAGTTCTGTGGTTTACGCCCAAAGAATTGTGTGCTGGCTGGTGCAAGTGGAACACACTGTGTCTGTGTGTGTTGTACTCATGAAAATGTAAAACTTATGCTAGCAATGTGCAAATTGCAAGACTTAACTCGTAATGATGAATTACCAGTTAGGACATACAAAGATTGCCTTGCAAGAATAACTTGTAACCCTCCTCTTCCAGAATGCTTCTTCTTCAAGTGTGATTCTTGTCCTGGTATAGCACACTTACTAGAGCAAATAAGTAGCTTATTCATCATGAATGGGATTGATGAAATTGTATATAAATTGTGGACTACAACTGATCGCACAACACTTTTGACAGTCTGTAACACTCTAGAAGAATTCCTTGAGACCTTTGAATCAAAAGTGAAATTGCTATTGCCACATTCTTTTATAGCTATTCAGCAGTCATACTTTCTGTCAAATCTGAAAGAAAACCTTGATGATAGTCAGTGTGTTGTGTTGTGCGATTTTGCTGAGAATTATTCCTTCATACTGCAGGATGCAGTCCAAGGATACCACTGGAACAATTCCCAAGCTACTATTCACCCTTTCGTCGTGTACTACAAAAGTTCACACACACTTCAGTTGGATCATGTTTCTTTTGTTGTCATCTCAGAATGTCTTAAGCATGACACTATCAGTGTTCACCTTTTCCAGAGCCAATTGTTGCAGTTTATATCATCACATTTTGACAAGAAAGTAGAACACATCTATTACTTCTCAGACGGTGCAGCCTCACAGTATAAGAACAGGAAGAATTTTGTCAATCTGTGCCATCATGATATAGATTTTGGTATCACAGCTGAGTGGATTTCTTTGCCACCTCTCATGGAAAGGGGCCATGTGATGGCGTGGCAGGCACCATTAAGAGATTAGCTGCACGTGCCAGCCTTCAGTGTTCATACAATGACCAAATTATGACACCGCGACAACTGTATGATTGGGCTTCCAGAAACATTCCTTCGTGCCATTTTAAATACAGCACGGACAAGGACTATGAAAACCACAAGGAGTTCCTCGAGATATGTCATGCTAGTGCTCGACCAATTCCTGGTCCTCAAAAACTTCACTGTGTAATACCAGTAAGCCGCACAGCTATGAAAACCAAGATGTATTCAAACTCAACTGAATACAAGGTTGAGTCAGTATTGCTAAATCCAATAGAACTGGATCTGGAGGATATTCGTGGCTATGTTATTGTTGAGTATGATAACCAGTGGTGGGTTGGTTGTGTTTTGGATGTGAACATTCATACAGAACAAGTTAAGATAAGTTTTCTGCACTCCACATGGACCTTCAGTGTCTTTCACATACCCACAGAAGCCAGATATATTAGAAGTGGATAAAACAGCGGTCATTACAAAGGTTGACCTACGAACAGCAACAGGTCGGACATATTTTATGGAGAGAAGCGAAATAGAGATGGTCACTAGCAAGATGGCATCACATTCTTTTGGTTTGCAACCTTATTAACCAAGCGGTTCACTTGTATGTGTACACCACTAATATAACCTGTAACACATTGTGAAATTAATACATACATGCATCTGGAAAACAGTTATTGTACATTTGTCCGAACCTAACCTGGAGGACATATACTTCTATTAATCCTACACTGCCTTACCATAGCGGTGCCAGCCTAATATCTGGCACATGGGTAGAAGAATGTTGTAGCAATAAAATATATTTTTTTCGTAATTTTTTAAGATGGCATGTTTTGAGATATTCAAGATCACAGTGGATGACCTTGAAATTTTAATCTGTTGTAAGAAGGTCATATATGGTATCTATAGAAAGCTCAATGCTATAGCTTTGCAGCTGTGTTTCAATTGTCACTGTACTACAATTAGGAAAACAGTTACAGCCATTTATAAGTGTGAGAGTTTGTCATTTTTTACGAAAATTTCAATTTTTATTATGTGTGTATCTTGGACAATTTTCAAAATAAAAATCTGAAAATTGGCAGAATTACTTACCTTGTCATATGTGTGCTTCATACCAAATTTCATCAAAATCAGAAATGGTGAGGTCAAAAACTTATTTTTTTTTTTTTTATTGATCTGACGTGGAATGTCCCAGTACTTACTAAATTAAAATAACAACTGCTTAAGGACTTAAAAAAAATGTATTTCGAATTCTAAAATTACTTTAAAATTACTTCAGTTAAAAAACACTGTCGAGCACTTTTCCTATGAACACTCATTATAACAACTCAAGTTATAAATTATCCATATTTACTCGTTCTACAATACCCTAAGACCAGTACACTTGCAATAAAATAAACTTCAAGAAACTTTACACTTATATTACCAAATAAAATATTTGAATACATCTCTAAAACAACTATTTCAAACTAAATCAGTCCCCACTAGCAATTACTATTATTATCACTCAATCACTTAGGCTTTTAAAATTTCCTGGCAAAGTTCAGACATCCTTTAAGGTACTTTTAAATGTAGAATAACTCAGGCTCATCTCACATAATCAGATCATGACACATTAGAATGAAATTTAAGTACAAAAAGAAAAGAAAAACTAGCGACTCCTGAGAGAAAAGGGTAAAGGAATCAGGAAAATAAAAACTTATCACAGGCTTTTCCCGCCTATGCATTACTGGGTGTATTTTTCTTGTTTGACATATTACCATGTACACATGAAGAAATACCAATCGTACCACACCGATCTACTTCCAAATGGATTTTTGCATCTAGTCGGGTTATCTATCAGGAGGATAATCCCCCAATCTCCTGACATCCCTTTCATACGCTTACTGCATCATCGGACACATGACTTTCCAAGGTCACAAATGCCAACTCAATATTCCCAGAAATCACCCCACTACTCGAAGAAACCATATCCCTACATTATAATAACTTATAATAACTCAGTACACATTCAAGGCAATATTTATGTAAACAATCGAATTCCTCAGGTCAGAGGCATGCCTATTCACCAACCCCCTTATTTTTGAGCTACATAACATTCTCGCACGGTTGACGTTGGAATTTAGCTTACTGAGAGAAACTACTGCATAGCTTATGAAGTACATTTGTAAAGTAAATTTGCCCAAGAACACTACCTCAAAAAAAAAAAAAAAAAAAAAAAACTCCAATGCATTAATTACTATTTCCTTACTAATTGCACATGAAATACACTAAAAAAAATACGGAAAAAAAAACTATTAATTTATTAACCGATTTGAACTTGAAAACACACACACGCACACACAGTTTGAAAGAGTGTTCAGCTCTAGGGAGCCCCAACTAGTTATTTCACCATCAACTCATTACTGTTACTCCATAACAACAACAACATTTAAGAAACTTCATGAAATTTCATTACCAAAGGAAATCACTTCTCATTCGAAGCTAAGGTTTTGAAGACTAATAATTTTCAACTGTAATTTCAGTTACTCTATTTTCTTTTCCCACCACTTTACACAGATGTGGGATTAATTTTTGAGATGAGTTATTAATTTCCAAGAGAAAAAAACAAAAAAAACTTCCCTGGCGAGAACACATATATAATCGTCACCTTTTCATTTATTTTTTAATGTTTTTCAGCTGGGGTGAAGGTTGAACATCTCTAAAAGATGTGGTCACATGGAGAACACGCAGAGAAAGTTCCTGGCTCCAAAAGTAGGATGAAAAACATATCTGCAGCAAGGAGGTTAGAAGAAGAGAGGTGAAAGGATCTGTTTTGAGTGAAGCCAAAATATATCAGCTGTTTCAATCCTCTCTCTGAGGTGGTGGGAATTTGTGGGAGTTTGGAAACATGACATCACTTTCTGTGCCTGAAGCAGTTTCGCTTAGCACATGTAAACCATTCAAACAAGGAATATTTTGGACTTCGTATTTCTCAACAGCAGGGTTTTGTTTGTATTTTAAACATGGTTACTTTCACATTTGCAGTATGCAAGTAATCATGAACAGTATGCACTTCCACTCAAAAAACATTATTTGTTCTTAATAATCTAAAGCAACGTATGGGATTTTACTAGGAAATTTTTTCTTTAATAGCAAATTTTCGGAGAAAACTCTTCTCCTTCTTCAGGCTGTCTTGTTGTTGTCACTTTTTACTTGTGACTATCATGGTTATGGTTAACCTTGACGGTTTAGGTTATTTTTCAACAAATCCTGCCAGATGTTAGGCAGGGAAAATCCTTTGCAGTCATTGATGATGGAATTTTGATTTTTCTCAATCTCTATTCCTTCTTTCAGTTTTCTTTTTGGAAATTGCTTTGGAAACTGATTACTTTAAGGGAATTCCAATTCATGCTGTGCCCAGTTTCTCTAACATGCCTATCTAATCCAGTCTTGTTGGAGCAATTTTTTATAGCTGCTTTATGCTCAGCTATACGAGTTTCTAGTCTGCGACCTGTTTCACCTATGTAAGATAGTCCACAACTACAATTTACTTCATAAACTACTCCTTGCATTTTTAAAATATCTTCTTCTCTTTGAACTATTTTAGGGAAAAAATTTTTAACTTTGTTCTCTAAACTTGGAGCTAGCCTAATATTGTATTTTTTACTAATTCTCTTTAAAGCCTCAAATAAACCTTTGTGATAAGAAATTTTTGTAGTGAATTTTACTTGTTGCTTTTGTGGGTTCTTCATACCATTAAAATTCAGAAGCTTCTCAATTTCTTCTTTAGGATAGTTATTTTCTGCAAATTATTTGTTCGTTTTTTTAAAAGAAATTCCAACACATATTTTACTTTTTTTTTTTTTTTTTATTCTGGAATTTTTTAATTATAGGAAGAATATTTCAGCCTCAATTTTTTTCATGGCTGTATGGGTAAAGTAAGGGTCCGAAAAACCCGTTCAAAATCACAATTTCCCCATAGAGATATACAGGAAATTCTTGGGTTGGGCGCATTGGCATAGTCAGCTGATAAAAAGTGGTGTCACGCCAGAAGCACAGGGATAGGTGCTGTTGCCATCTCCTCCTCCTCCTCCTTCTAACCTCCTTGATCGGTAGCTATGATGGAATTTTTCCTCATCACATGGCTTTTGGCTGGACGGACCTCACATAATATTTAGTGTTGGAGGAACTTCCCAGGCCCCGGGAATGGCATTTTTTTTTTTCTTCCAAAGTTCCCGCATGGACGGAGAAAATAACTTGCAGTTAGGCAGCTGGGTTGATTTTTCTCCATAGCATCTACCTGAATGGCAGAAGCACCTCCCGGGCGTAACACGTCGTGTTCGGCACAATTTACCATGATGAATCCTTCCTAAAATTCTTTCCTTCTCCACGACCCATTAAACTTCAGACATCCTTTTGGATTTTACTTCTCACAGGGACCAGCCAGCCAAGCTGAAACGGGAACACCCATAGCTGTCCGAACCAGCCGGCTGGGCCCCGATCAACCTTGCACAAGAAAAGTTGCACTAAGTCGCAGGTTCTTTTATTTTTCCTGTCAAGAGAAAGTGTATCTGAGTGAGAGAGAGATGTAAGTGAGAGTGTGGGGGTAGAATAAGGGTTTTATATGGGGGTCTGCGCCAGTCCCCTGTAACGAACCCAATTTCATTGGATGAAACTTCCATAGCAACAGTGGCTGACAAATAGAGTGAAAAACCTAACTTTCGCTAACCCCCGTCCAAAGGCTGATGTAAGTAGAGGTCACTAAAATACATTGAGTTGACCTTCGCGAAGTAAGGCATTTCTAAAAATAGATTTGCATGCACCCGATTTCTTTAAGAAACGACCTTTTTGGTGACCCAAAGAAGCCATGCTTACTAACCCAGAGCTGCCAAATGTCCCGGTTTACCCGGACTCCATCTGATTTTGAAAATATTTTCCAGAAACCCGATTTTTCTACAAAAAATATGGTTTTGTGGGGGTTTATTTTTTACTTTTATTTATTTATTATGCATGGTAATTTTTTTAATCATTTTTCTCCAGAATCAATGCTGGCTGTGAGAGTTGGTAATGAATGGAGACAAATGCTTTTTTTTTAATCCACGGCACTTCAAGCGCCAAAGTCATGAGCCCCACGATGGTAGCAACACAGTCAGTAGCTTGGAAAGTTGAAGTACTGGATTATAACGTCACATTCACGTCGCTTGTGCACTGCCTCGCACAGGGACGGGAATTCTGTGCCAATGTGTGCCAAATCAAAAATATTGCGCCATCTTGCTACAAAAGGCAGATTTTGCAGCATTGTGCATCACGAACGCCGTGCTTTGTTATCATCGACGGTAAATTCTCCATGCACACCATTCCGTTTGACGTCTAGTAAGACTATGCGGTGGAAAGAAAGATTAAGAGATTTCAAGTACTACAGATTTTATGTAGTTACTATGGAAATGGTCATTCTGCTGCTGACTACAAAAAACATTGAGTATGCTATGAAAATCGAAAATCTCTGTGAAATAAGGTTATTAAACATCTGTGTAAAGTTCATTTTTGTATTTTCAAAATGTTTCCATTGAAAAAACTAGAAAAAAGTCAGCCGATCTTGCAAATGTTCGTAATCACACCAAAAATGAGTGCTGTAGCAGCGATGAGAATATCACATCGTTTTCCGTATTTTTCTGACTCTCTCTCTCTCTCTCTGTGTGCGAGAGAGAGTGACGTTTCTCGTTTTTAATATCTTCAGTGATAGTGAAAAGGAGTGACTTCGTATTTTTTAGGAATTTTTTTAATGAAATGCAAGTTTCCTTATTCCTAATACATACTTCTTCAAAACTAATCAATAGAGAGCAATTGTTTTCATCACTTTCTTTTTTATTAAACGAAATTAAATTTCTAGATCAGTATTTAATCTGTCTGGTGGAATCCGCGTCGTTTCTGTGCCCCGTGAAATTGTTTCAGGGCAGAGTGAGCAACGCAGTATAGAGTTTTCACATTTAATTTTCCATAAATTCATTTACAACTAGGATAAAATTCATGTTTTGAATTTCTTAGTCATTTCTTACTCTTACACGAGATCCTTTCGTGGATTCGCGGAATTCAGCTTTTTCTGTTATCATTTGGATAATTTCAGAGATCAATACAAAACTAAAGAGAAATCTATCTTTTTTCTGGGGTTGTGGGGATCTTAAACTTATAATATACAGTTGAACCCACATATAACGAGCTCGAATATAAAGAAGGTTCATATATAACGATGTCTTTGCAGTTCCCTGAATTTTCAATGCCGTCGTAATGCTTTTTCAACTGGATATTACGAACAGCAGTTTTGTCCAAAATCATATATAACGAAGTTTTTGCCTTTTTCCCATTCAACATTTCTCCTGCGGGAGAGTAGCCATTTTCGTTTTTCTTCTTCAGGATATCTTGAGACCTCTAACTTAGTGAAATGCCCAAAGACTAGCCAGGCGGTGTCGGAATCCCCCACTTTTCCTTAATCCTCCTTCACTGGAGGGACCCCACTTCATTACCCCAAGAGCTTAGAGGGTAAATGATCTGTTTCCCAGCTTGAGAACAGGAGGAGGAATGCGACAAAGGATCAGGGGGTGGTGTGTTGGGGAATCATGCCAGGGGTGTCCTATGTCAGCGTCTTCGTTTTGGGGCCGTATGTTAAATTGTTCGGATGGACCAGATAGGCAGATGTTTGTCTTAATCGCACTTCTGCAATTCCTAAGCAGGCGCAGCAGCAATTTATCTCACAAATTTGTTCGTTAGAACGCATCAACACAAGCTGGCAAATCATGTCAGTTGTTAAACAAAAAATACTGAGTTTAAGTGAAAACATTGAAGCAATCAATTTGGTGGAGAAAGGGAAAAAGAAGTGCGAGGTAGCCAATGACATTCCGGCAAATTCACTATCCACAATTTTAAAAAATAAGGATGGTTTGAAGCGAAAGTTCTCGGAAGGTTCTTTTAGCCATGATAGAAAACGATTTCGTGAAGGTCTTTATACAGGCATGGAAGCAGCGCTGTTAAAGTGGTTTCAAGAAGTGAGAAACAAAAATGTTGCAGTCTCTGGCCCTTTGCTGAAAGAAAAAGCATTAGATTTCGCCCGACTTCTAGGAAAACCTGATTTTCAGCCAAGCAATGGTTGGCTTCAAAGATTTAAAAGAGCATCGTGGAATCATATTTAAATCCATTTGCGGAGAGAGTGCTTCCGTGGATGATAAAACAACCCAAAAGTGCCTGGAATCAAGTGAAACCTTAATTTCACAGTATGAAGCTTGCGATGTTTACAATGCTGATGAAACTGGTGTTTTTTATCAGTTATTGCCAGAAAAAACCTTAGCTTTCAAAGGTGAAAAATGTTCTGGTGGGAAAAACTCAAAACTCCGTTTAACTGTATTGCTGTGCGCAAATATGGATGGATTTGATAAAAGGGAACTTTTCGTAATCGGGAAATCAAAAAATCCCAGATGCTTCAAGAAAGGTGAAAAATTACCAGTATGTTACAGAACTAATAAGAAAGCGTGGATGACATCAGAACTCTTTACAGAATGGTTGAAACAATTTGACAACGAAATGACAAAGAAAAATGGGAAAGTTCTGCTGCTCATCGATAATTGTGCAGCACATTCATCTAACATAGTGTTAACGTCTACAAATGTACATCGGTTTCCACCAAACACTACATCAAAACTTCAGCCCATGGATCAGGGTGTTATTAAAAACCTAAAACTTCATTACCGCGAAATTTTACTCAGAAAGATTCTTATTAGCGTGGAAAAGATGCAACCAACTTTCATCAATGTTCGAATGGCATGTGATATGCTATCTAATGCTTGGACAACCGTAACTGATGTAACCATAAAAAATTGTTGGAAACATGCTGGTTTTGGTATTTCAGTAGTAAATGAAGGCACAGTGGTTACTACTAAAGATGAAACATGGAATCACCTGAGTGCAAAAGGGCTCATTTCATCGGATTTATCTTTTCCAGATTATCTGCTGGCTGACGATGACATCTCAACAGAATCTCAAAATACAGATCAGTACATCGTTGATGGCATGTTGAACTCTCAGTATGATGCATCCTTTGATGAGGAGGAAGAATATGCAGAAGTTAAAAAAATATCAAATGCGGTGGCAATTGAAAGTCTTGATAATTTGCGTGCTTTTTTTGCGTCAAAAAATCTGTTTTGTTCAGCATTGTTGGATCAAATAGAAAAACAGGCATCAATCCCAAAAACAGGCAACTCTGGATAGTTACTTCCAGAAGTGTGAATGAAAAATTAAAGGTAAATGTTTCAATTATTGTACTTCTGCTTTCTAATACATACATACTATAGTAGTATATACTGTATGTGCTTTTTTACATAAGTTTTGCTCGTTTGCTGATACATTTAAGGCAAAATCGGATAAAACGAAAGTTTGCGTATAACAAACTTTTTCTTAACTCCCTTCAACTTCCTTATAAACGATTTTGACTGTATAATTTTATTATTTGTAAATTCTAAATATCTGCAGCGCTGAACGTGCGTTGATATCCCGGTTTTTTGTTTTGAAAAGTTGGCAGCCCTGCTAACCAAAATGGTGGTTACTCAACAGCAAATTTTCTTTTTGACTTTTGCAATGAGTCTGGCTGGTCTTGCAATTTCTATGCTTTTTACAAAATACATACGGAGATAAATAAATAAAAATACTCTTTTACAAACTCAGCATTATTAAGCTGAAATGGACCAGAACAGAGGTAAAAAAAAAGAAAACGTAATTGTGTGCTTTTATTATTTAAAGAGTAAATTCACAGCTCACGAAAACAATGCATATTACACAATTTAAACTTTAGCTTACATACTCAATAATGGATATCTTTTATGTAATTACAAGCTGAGCTCATTTAAAGGGGTGTACAGAAGGAAGAAAAACAAACATATGAATATTACAATGAAACGAAGTTAACTAAAATTAATCTATGATTTCCACATAGATTGAAATGTACACTTCTCAAACAACTTATCATAAAACTTCCTTGAATGAAACAATTAAATAAACACTTCACTACTCTAGAGAACATTTAAAACAATATATCTAAGGATTCATATCTTTTTTTTTTTTTTAAATCTCAGCACCTCAGAAAAAAAAATGTTGCTCCCAGGACATTAAACAAAAAACAAGTACACGACATTCGTACACCTCACTCAAGCAAGTACACACACACATACAAAAAAAAATTATCCTAGCATTCCATAAAGAAAGCTGAGGAAGGGACAAAGAGTAAAAAAAAATCAAAATCGGACTGGAAATGAAAGAAATTCTTGGCTTCCCGAAGGAATGGAACTGAAAAATTCTGGTGATGAAAATTAATCCTGGTTCCCTACCAAATAATTTTTAGGAGAGTCGATGGGGGGGTTAAAAGAACTGCTGCGCATCATTCTTTTTTTTTTTTTCCCCAAAGAAAATAATCATAAATTGGCACACATTTTTCATTCTGAAAAAAATGGCCAGTTTTTTTCCAGAAGCTGGGAAATGGTGACACATCAAAAGCCAATCTTATTGGTAACACTCCTGCTTCTCTACAAGAAGAATATAACAACATTCTCTGTCAAGTTGAATTTGGCATCCACTTTGCCCGCACCATCTGTTTGACTATCAACATTCTCAGTTTTGGTCATGCCCATAACATTCTCCTTTCTTTAATCCATAGGTTTATTTGCTATTTTGAATTTGGAAAAAGGCCACCAGCTTAGTCTCTGAAACGTGTCTTTCCACCCATTTTGTAGGTGCCATCCCTTTTGATCCTTTCTCTCCTACAAGCTTTAAATCCTTTGGATATTTGTTAGCAGTCAAACTACCTCCTCAGCTTCTCAAACTGACTCTTAATGATAGAAATTTAATCAACCCACTTCGAAAGATTCACCGGGTGTTTATTCCATTCCATTCCAGTCAATGCCTTGCAAGGCTTAACCTATCACAATGAAAACACATACCACAGTATTAAGCAACATTTGACTGAACATATTTCCATTGTTAAGAAAGGGAATTCTACTACATTGTTATCTTTGTGAACAATAAGTGACACATCTGCAGTTCCTGATTGGCAAAAATACAAAACCTATTGCCCTTTCATGAATTGGACATCACTCAGGTTTTGTGAAAGTTCAAAAATTTTCCTTTGTGTTATAACCCTTGCAACCAGTGGTGGACTGGTTCTAAAAATATTGGTTGCCAGGAGTCAAAGGGGACCCACTCACAACTATATAAGGCTATCATTGAATTTTTATAAGAAATAAATAAAATTTTCAAAATATGCATAAGTAAAAAAAAAGGTATAATTAGAATTTTTTGCAAAATAAGTTTATATTTTTTAGTAATTACAGTGTACACATATTGTACATATTACTGACAGTATACAGTAGATACTAGATGTAAATACAGATTTTTATAACTGAATTTTTAAATTATTTTTTAATTTTAAATAAATGGTGGATTTTTTTTATAAGTTTGCTTGTACTGAACATTTTACACATTAACAGGTAATTCAAAAGTATATTTGATGCAGTCCACTATATTAAGAGCAATCGTTTGAATTCACTAGATGATTGTGCGAGTCTGTCAATAATTGCTTCTGCATCCAATTCATCTAACAATTCCTTTTCAATGGATAGCAACATGTACGATTCCAAATTCTCCTCTGACAGTGAATTTCTTAGCCTTGCCTTTATGATCTTTAGCTTTGAAAATGTCCTCTCACATTGGACTTGAGTAACTGATAGTATGCAGATGACTTTATAAAGTTCATAAAGGTTATCATATGCCTTGTCAATTAAGTCTGTTGGACGCCAGAATTTTTAGCACACATGATGGGCAAGCGCTACAGATTTTACACTTGTTGCAACTGGAATCCATATTCTAACCATCATTAAGCTTTAATACATCAAAGTTCAAAGCAAAAGAAAAAAATTCTCATATTACTTGATCTTTGTTGATTTGTGGAGGCAGCTTAATAATACCTTTCAATGCTTCATCTTCAAGGCCCTTCCTTCTCTGCAGTAGTTTTAAACTTTGCTGGATCCAAGCAGGATAAATCTTTATAAAACTTTTTGTGTTGTACAGAGCATGAATCTAGTGACTGGAAAATGTGGTTCACTATTAGGTTAAACACATTTACTCAAAAATCAGCTAGAGAATCTGAGGAACTTCCTTCATCATCTGTAAGCTCATCTGCTGTTCTTTTCTTCTTCCTCTGCCTCTTAACTGGCAATGCTGTTCCCAAAGAGTCAATTTCCAATGTTTGATTTTCATCCATATTCAACTGTGAAATCTAGTCATTACTTTTTTATTTGCAAATTTCAATGCCTTGCTGTGAATGTTATTAAATGTTCTGGTCTCTTCCTTCAACCTTGTTGTAGCTGAATCTATTAAACTCCTTGCAGTAAACATCTAAACTACTTGTATGTAAATAACTTGATAATGGGACTGCAGTTTCAAATATATACAAGTAAGTAAATGCTGTCAATATTGTTTCAAACTTTAGAAGACTTTGAAGAAAAGTATTTGCTTCTTGTTTTGTTTTTGCATCAAACTTGTCTGAATCTTGTATCCATTGATAAGCATGTCAATAGATTTACAAAAGTACTGACAGCAGCATTATCAAAATGTCCAAATATAGTTGTTGCTGCATTGGATTTTCTTGAGCATCTTGTCTCACCAATTAGCTTTAATCGTTTAATTTTTTCTTGTCCTAGATGTTTTCCAACAACTTTTATCCACACAGTCATTATCTTGTATGATATTTTCAAAAAGTTGCTGAATTCTGGAGCAAATTGGAAAAAGAAACTGCAGGCACACAACAACATTTTGTTGTTTCAGTTATCACCAAATTCAAGACATGGGTATAGCACCATATATGAACATGTTGATCAGCCACATCAGTAATTTTATTTTGTAAACCATTATACTGGCCATGGTAGCTTGCATTTCCATCTGTATAATCCCATAAACATTTTTTGAGATCAATTTTAAGATGCTGTAATGTTTCAGTCAATAGATCAAAAAGTCCCTGTTCTGTACCATCATTACTTAGCACAACTGAAAGTAGTCACCCACAAATAACACCTTAAAGCACATACCAAATAATAATGCTAAACTGATTGATCAGTGAATTATCTTGTGTTGAATCAACTTGAATAGAATACTATTTTGCTTGAGAAACTTCATTACTAATTCTTTCTTGTATTATATTCTTCGTAATTTGGATGAACATGTTAATAGTTGTTTTACTCAGGTGTGTAACAAGTCCACCACTGCCTTTACTTTGAGTCTTTCCTTGTTGTTCTAATCATTTGATTCTTTGTATAAACTTATTTTGTACTACAGAAACGTCAGCTGCCATAATTGTGTCATATTTTGCCATTAACTGCAATATAGCTAAAAAAAGTGTCATGATTCATAACCTCATTATCCAGAGTGTTGTAGGCCAATTCATTTATGTGACCCCGAAAAAGAAGTGCTTGCTTTCCTAACATCTTTAGCATGTCTGTAATCCTCATGGCAATACTCCTCTGCTTTAAAACTTTTTTCTTTTTAATTAGTGAAGATGCAAAAAAATATCTAAGGTGCCGTCATTAACCACATTGATAATTTGCTGAATATTTCTGACATGTGTTGTCGATTCATGTAAAGACAAGCTCTGGCTAATATGCCTGTGGTCACTAAAGCCTTGTAAGAAAAGGTGATGGATTACAAATGTTGGGAGACTCAAAGGCCAAGCAATATGAACAATATAAGCACCTATAGATTAAGATAATACAACGTAGTTGTCACAAATGTTTATTTTTTTTTATTTCTCAAGCCGACCATGGTTTCGCTGGGTATTGACCTAGCTTCATCAGGACGAATGGCACGTAAATATTCAAATTGTATATGACATCATAAATGGTGTTTACAGTCACGTGTTTTGGTTAGATGCTTCCACGCGTTTGATAGAAATGGCGTGGATGCCATGTCATTAACAAGTTGCGAAGGCTTCTGATATATATGAAAAGCTTCCAAACTATCAAGTTTGGAGGTTGAATCTGGCTTGTCAATAAGTTTTGCTTCTTCAAAGAGAAATCTGTGGTCCTTTTCGTAACAGTGTTTAGCCATCGATGACTTCTTTAGGTCACAATTCCGAATGTAGGTCTTGTGCTCCTTCAATCGAAAACGCAAGGCTCTACGGGTCTGTCCTATATACGAAACTACGTTGTATTATCTTAATCTATATATAATAGTCACAAGACTGTAGTCATTGAGATAAAGAATATAAGCACCTATTTTCTTTGTTATATGTTAGCCATTTTCTTGGGATTGAGTCATTCATAATTTTCCTCTCATACAAACGAGCATCAAATGGTAGATCATCAAGTGGCTGAAATGGTGGATGTTCAGCAAAAAAACTGTTTCAGATTTGCTCGTGATGGATATTGGAAGATTCCAGTAGTTGATTTTTCATTTTCTTGTGTAAGTTCATTTATAAAATGTGCTTCAAAAATCAAGTCATTTATGCCTAAAGGTATATCTGATTCCCTGTAACTAGTTGAAGCTTTGTGTTCAAATGTTGCAACTACAATTTGTAAAGATACCGGAACAATGAAGCCAAAAGAAGCACTTTGGCCTGGGTTGGTGAGTAAAGGATGCAATTGTATTTGTCTCTACATTGAAAGTATCTCTTTCCTGTTCGTGTAACTCACATGTCATTGCATCATCATCACCATGAGTATTGTTTCTTGCTTCTTGACTGTAGAACTGTGCATTGATGTGGATGGTGGTTGTGGTATTATAAAATTTGCAATAGACCATTAGACCTGCATTGCTCGACTGATTCCTGCCTTTCTGCTTCTTTTTGCTCTTTGCGTTTCAGTGATCCAGATTTTTGCTTTTTCTTTTCCATGCTGATAGGGGTAATATTCCTGAAATTAAAACTTAATTTAAAATCATCCATGTTGGGAGAAATGAACATCTACAATATCTACAGAACTCAATGTAAAAAAATTGGCTTTCATGAGGTTTCTTAAAACAAATTAAAATTTGTACTTACAAATCAGCACACACTACCAATTTATGTTTTGTACAAACAAATTGACTACATACATTGCAGAACTGAATTAGAAGAAATTGATGAGATAGGCATATTTTCACAATGGTAGCACTCTTCATTTGGCTTTCTCATTTTTACAGTAATTTTAGAAACTAAGCGAGGAACTGGTAGCACTGAATGTAATATAAGTCTGAATGGCACAGTGATTGACCAGGTGAATAAGTTTGTGTATTTAGGAAGCATGTTTGACGGAAAGAAGAAATTAGATGGTGAAATTAGAAGGCGAGTGAATTCTTCATTGAAAGTCATAGCGGCTTTGGGAGGTTTTCACGGGAATGATGGGTTCTCAAGAGAGTCCCGCATGGCTGTGTATGAGAATGTAATTGTCCCTACTCTGAGGTATTGCAGTTATGTAATGTGAAGCAAATTGTTGTTAGCAAAGTGGAGACTGTTATTCTTAGGTGGTTTCGACATGTTGAAAGAATGAGTGATGAGATGCTTACTAAGAAAAAATTTTTATCCCAAGTGGCAGGAAGGAAAGGTGGAGGAAGGCCAAAGAATTTATAGGAGAATCAGATTAAGGAGCATCTGAATGAGAAAAAGATTGAGTATGAAGCATACAGGTAGAAGGTCTTGTGTATGTCATGTGATGGATGTCAGTGAAGTCCGAGTTGTATGTCAAGATCGCTGTAAATGGAGAAGTTCAATACGGCAACAGTAAGTAAATAATCAGTTAAAAATTTATCTGGTAGTTTGTTTTTCTTTGTGGAGCTAACCTCTGAATCTTACAGAACAGCTTAGTGATATGTAATGTAATGTAACCTAACAGAGGTATTTGCGCTTAATGGGATGTGGGGGCTTGTTTCCTGTTGCACAAAACATCGAATTTGGGGACAATGTTGGATACAGCTACGCGAATCTCCTTCTCAACGTTAACTTTGCTTCTATATCTGGATTTTATTATCGCCAGAGCTGAAAATTCTGCCTCACAAAGGTAGGATGTGGCAAAAGGGATAATTACTGTCACGGCTTTCTTACTTAATTCTGGGTATTCCTTTGCCACACTTTTTCAAAACTGTGATAGAGTTGTGGAAGAGAGTGTCATTTTCAGTGTGATGTGTTTTCTTTTTTCTTTCACATTCTTTCTTACAATTCATTCTTTAAAATATATACACGTCTTGAAAATTTGCACGGTGCATTTCACTATAAATTATAAGTTTTTCCTTATAGTTGCGATGCCTTGGACTAAGACCGACGACTCCCTGGGCCGTTGCGATGCACAGATTGGGAACCTCTGACTTAACTCATTAGACTCCTATAACATTTCCCTGATATTATTCTTCACACAACTTACAACTTTGTTTCCCCTTTTTTTCCTGAGTCTCGTGTGTTTCCAGAAAGTCTTCCTATCTTTCCAAAAGCCAATTCAGGCCTTTCCTGCTTCTCTTTCTTATCTTTTGCCTTACTCTGGCGAACCAGCTTAGCTGCTTCACACTTCTTACAGCGATATTCATCCACAGAAACACTACCTTGCCACATCCATAAATAGGCTTCCTTCTTTCTCTTTACTGCCTCTTCCTATTCCTTTTCCTCCAACCAACATTCAGTTTCACTCGTGACACTACCAAGTAATGATCAGAACCAACATCCACACCTCTCATCACATAAGTGTCAACAACTAAGTGTTTCAGATGCTGATCGCAGACAACAAAATGTATCGCACTCTTTGGCCAAGAGTACGATTTTCCCAAGTATATGTGTGTATATACTTGTGGTTGTAAAACATATTAGATACATACAAACCATTCTTAATGCACAGTTCAATTAATCTTTCACCATTATCATTCTCACAAGGATCATTAAACTTACCCAGAACATTGTCAAAAATTGCATTCTGCACACCTACTCTAGCATTGAAATCCCCAGCTATTATATCTTTCTCTTTAGCACCAAACTGGCTCAAAGTAGCTTTTAGCTCATTCCAGAACACTTCCTTCCTGTCAGAAGGTTCCGAGTCACATGGAGCATACACTACAGCAGCTACTATTCTCTGAAGTTTCACTTTCAAATGAATCCAAAGAATTCTCTCACTAATGCAGCTATAGTGAATCAAGTTGTTCTTCATCTTTTCACTTAAAATCACACCTACACCAGCCAGCCCTCTGACATTATCCAATATGCCAGACCACACACTCACTGTTCCATTCACTTCTACTATCCCAATTTCCTTCTTTTTGGTTTCACTTACACACAGCACATCCAACTTATACTTATTCATCTCTCTAATCACCTCATTTGTCTTGCCATTTATGCCTCTAATATTCCACACACCAATCTTATACTCACTCAGCTGAGATCTCTTTCTGATTTTTCTTTTTCCAGTTCCAGGTTGATTCCAAATATGGGTAATAGGTGTATCAAAATCCAGGAAATTGCCTGTATGTTGTCGTGTGGAACTGTCATTCCATCATTCACAAGCAGCTGGGATTTTGGAAATTGCATTGAGATGGGTGCCACATTTACTCAACGGCCAGTGCAGAAACCAATGTTTCCTGTTGTTTTTGGCTCTTCTGCAACGTTATTCTGCTGAGGGTCACAATTTATTGCATCGAATCATTACAGGTGACGAAATGTGATTTCACCCCTGAAAACAAAAGATTGTCTATGGAATGGAAGCATCTCACCTCTCCAACAATGAAGAAGTGCAAAGTCCAACCATCTGTGAGAAAGGTCATGATGACTGTTTTCTTTGACTGTGACGATGTTGTTTACACATAATTTCTGCCAAAAGAGACTACTATCAATGCTGACTCATATTGCCAAATGCTACAAAATTTGCAAAAGGCAATTAAGTACAGATGCCAGGATAAGTTGAACAAAGGTGTCATTCTGCTGGATGACAATCCCGCACAGCACAGAAAACAAAGGAATTGCTGCAGTCATTCAAGTGGGAGGTGTGGCAACATCCACCATATAGCTCTAACTTATCCCCATGCAACTACTATTTGCTCGGTAAAATGAAACAGGACCTTAGTGGACAATGATTCCAAACCGATGAGGCTGCGAAAATTGCGGTCCATAACTGGTTACAACAAACCGGAAGAGACTTTTTCTGTAGAAGTATGGAAAAGTTAATCGCACGTTCTGATAAATGTTTACAGTCCGTAGGCGACTATGTCGAAAAATGAATAAATGTTGTACCTTTAAACCAACTTTATACCCTGAGTATATCTCTTTATTTGTTTTTTATTCAACAGTGTAACTAACTTTTTGATCCACCCTCATATAATTTAAAAATTCCTTTTGTTATTATGCTAATAATTGACAAACACTTGTATGTGTTGACATTCATCTTCTACAGAAGTGCAAAAGAAAAAAAAAATCATTTTATGCTTTGCACAGCACTATTGGTAAAACTGTACTGTTTATTCATATAGATATAAAAATGTGACCAATCAGCACTTCATCTCTGATGTCAACCTCCTGAAGAAATAAAATAATCAAAAATTATTTTCAGTTTCTTAATGAATGCTCCAGCAGACTTTTTTATAAATGTCAGTATGTCATTAACTATTATTATTCTAGCTGGCATGTTTTAGTTTTTGAAATCATAATTTTCAGTTTTGTAATCTGAGTATTAGTTTGATTTCAAAATCCAGGTTTTGGATACCTGGTTAGTTTTATATATATATATTTTTTTTTGTAATGCAGGTATCTGGACAATCAGTTTTGAAATGCAGATATCCAAACTATTCAGATACTAAAAATGTGAATTTTGAATAGTAAAGTATTCAGATTTCAGGAAATCAGATAATCGTATAACTGTAACTGATGTGAAATAGAAGGTGGAAGAGAAGGGGGACCAAACCAAACCAGTTTGTGATATCTTTAGTCCAAGCCAGAAACTATGCCCAAGCTAAAATGGGGTAGTATCATGCTGGTATCTGGAGTTAAACTATGTTAAGAACAGTTGCCATAAAATCCTTGTGAAACACCATTGTAATCAACTTGCTTTCTGCTTGGGAAATAAGCATATGGAAACACTTATTCATTTACCTTTCATGGATGAAATTAATTTGAAAATTTTGGATGCATTTATGGGAAAAGGCCTCACAAAATTGCCTGATAAATATGAAATTATCAGACATGCACAGAATAAATGGAAAATGCATACAGTTATCCAAGAAATCAGATAAATTCATAAAGTTATCCAAGAAATTAGACAAATTCATCTGAAAAAGTATGATCAGCAAAAGAAACACATCAGATGGTTTTTTTTTTGTATAGCAGATTTAATGTTATTTTTTCTGGTGTAAAGAATGGTTAAGCATGAGGTAGTAATACTTTAGTCGATGATTGGTTTCAGATAGTTATAGTGCATAAGTTTTAAATACCTTCAGATGTATGAACTAAAAAAAAACATTAACTGCTTATACGGTAGGCAGAAAGATACTGTACCTGTTATTGTTTTAGTAACTCCGACCTAATGAATATTATGAAGAACTTGCATGTTAATATAATTTTAAGTGTTACACGCTAAAATTTGGTAGTCCCCCACCACCACTACCACCACAAAAAGTAAAAAGTAGCACAAGTTACATGGTTACCTTATATAAGGATCCTCAAGGTTAAGGGTGGGTATCACATGTTTTCTTCAGACATTGCTTCCTCTGTATATGTTGGGAAAATGTTGAAGAAAATGAAGAATAAATATAAGCAGTTTTGAATAGAAGAAAAAAATGAAGATCTTCAAATCAGTGGGTTCAAATGGAAAGATGGAGACATAGCTGGGAAGTTTGGAATTTCTCCTTTGAATATGTTTCAAAAAGATAGAGTAAAAATTGGAAAGGAGGTCATGAAAAGGTTCGATTTTGGACTGAAAAAAAAAAAAAATGTTAGGTGCTGATTATTATTGGTGGCACTTCATTCCCAGCCCTCTCTCCATGGGTGTCGGTAGAAATTTTTCCAGGGTGGAAATGCCAGCGGGCCCGTACCCCTTGAATTTTCAACTTTAAAATCATAGTATACATTTGCTGAGTACACATGTGTTTGAGTGTAGCTTTCTAATCTGTTACCTCCCCCCACACACACACACAATTCCACACCATGTGGAACTTAAGTTCCCTCCCCCTGATGAAGGTAAGTTTACATACGTGCATGCATGCGTACAGGGTCTGAGACCCCTGTTTCAGAGAAGCCCTAAAATAAAACTACAACTACAACATCCAAAAAAAAAAAAAAATAACTGCTGCATTTAACTGCAAACATTTATTACAGTGACTTGATTTATAGTTTTGCAGAAAGCATAATTTGCAAAAAGAACAATAAACATTTAAAATGTATACATGAATTCAAGTCCCAAGCTCTGCATTGCTTTTATATGTAACTTTTCTTCAGATTACATGTGTGTGTGTGTGTGTGTGTGTGTGTGTGTGTGTGTTTATTTTTTTTTTTTTCATTAACACACCTAAAAATGTTATACATAGATAATTCATTCAGTTACCTGATATTCCTTGAGACCATGAGATTTAATTTCTAATGCACATGGAATTTTAGTTCTTAAATAAAAACTTCAGTCGGCATCTGTCTTTCCCAAACTTGTTTAGAATTTCATTCATGAAATTTTCTTTGTTTTTCTTTACATAATCTCAATGAATATTCAACATACATAGACCGAATAAACGGTCTTCACACATAGATCGGACCCTTGTTTTCACACTCCTTAAAAGTGCTAAAACTTCTCTCTACTGTAGTTATCGAGACTGGCAAATTTAATGCTATTAAAAGAGCATGCTTTACAGCCGGGAAAAGGTCAACGTGTTTAAGAAGGTCCAATAGAGTTTTCTGCTCTGTCCATTGTACTAGTGGCTTTGTTGACCAAAGATCGAACCATGTCAAACCTTCGGATTTCAAATTTTCGATTCCATAAAATTTGGCAGTGTGAGAGATTTTTTTTGTGGAATTTCTCTGTCAAATGAACAGATTTTGTAAGGAGTTAAAGAAAACAGATAGAAAGAAGGTGTGTTTTCTGGAGAAAATCTGCACTCTAGAGATGCTGTAACAGACTCTAAATATGAGGTAAAAATTGTGTGCCGATAGTATGTTTCTACAGTCAGGGCCGTAGCTAGAGGTATTGGCGCCCCCCCCCCTGCCCCAGTCCAACTGGAACAGGCGATGGTGTCAGATTTTATTATATACCTGTTTGCAGATATGATACAATACCTGTATAAAAAAAATATTGCGATTTTTATTGTTATTTGCAATTATTGTCCCGTATATAATTTGCTAATTGTATGAAATAGTAATAAAATGTAAATTTTTTTGTATAAAATATTGCTCATAATATAATATTAAAAAAAACAACTTATATTGGTAATCCTATTCAATAGCCTGTGGTGACTATGTGAGCTTCAATAGGGATTGTTGAAGAAAGAAAAAACATTTAACATAGTTTGAATGAAAAATACTTTTTATTTATAATTAATTGCTACCTCAAGTGCTAATGAACAACTGAAAAAATAAGTACAAGTAGCATTTGTTTAAAATTATGCTTAAGCCTTAACAGCATGATTTTGTATTTACAAATGTACCTTTCGAGCTTTAACAGCAGCAAAATCATTTATTATTTTATCATAATTAATAGTTTTAGCAATATCTTTTTCTATTGACAGAATTGCCAGGTGCGTTAACCTCTCTTGTCCCATTGATGACCTTAAGTAATTTTTTATTATTTTCAGCTTACTAAAACCTTGTTCACTAGACACATTAGTAATTGGTAATGTTATGAATAATCTGAAAGCAATTACTAAGTTTGGATAAGATGTAGCAAGAGACATTTGGTGGATTAAATTTAATAGGTCAAGAGAGGTTGCTTTTGAAAAATCCTGATTTTTTTTTAAATAAAGAAGTGGCCTGAAACTTTAAACTAGCTATTTCCCCCTCTATTTCAGTAGCATCCAGATCCTTATCATATTTATTTGCTAAGCGCATTGCTCTAGCCTTTAACTCTTTTACAGTCATAGATTGCAAAGACTTGCCCGTTAAGAAATTAAAGTCATCTAACACTTCAATCAAACATTTATAACGCCATTCCATTTGTTCTAAGACTTTGTCCAAAACAGCATAAAAGTCCATACTGAACCTTTGTTTTCCTGTCAAAACAGTGTCCTCACTTTCTTCCAATGTCAGTCGTTTCCTCTTCCTTGCTCTTTTCTCCTCGAAGAAGCCGTCAAGAGATGTTGCGGCACAGATGTCCGATGCTTCGCCCAGTATAACATCAATCCCTGTATCCCGGATGTCTTGTAAAGCAGCTTTCAATCCTGTCAAGTGACTAACTGCACAGTCCACGGTCACATCTTTGCGCTGTAGTTGTTCATTCACGCGGGAGATCTGATTTAGTATTTTGTCCCACATAACAGAGTAACAAACAAACTTATAATTCATTTGTTTCAGAAGATTTTTAACCACTGATAAACAGTCATCATGGAATTGAGGGTTGTCAGAAATTTCCTCTAAGGCTTCGAGGACTTTATCAAGCTGTGAATAAAGTGCATGAACAGCAGAGTATTTGGATGCCCATCTTGTATCACAGTGACGCTTGAGAGTGGTAGAAAGTTTGTTGGATAATATTTCCCACATTTTGACATTGTGAGCAAATATTTTATACAGTTCTTGCACTGTGCCAAAAAATGTGATATCTGAAGAGACTCCAGCAGCGTGAACACCAACCAAGTTCAATGAATGAGCAGCACATGGCATAAAACGTGCATGGCTGCAAATTGCTTGTATACGGGCCTGGACTCCTGAATACTTCCCCGCCATGTTTGAACCATTATCGTATGCTTGCCCTCGGCAATTACGAATGTCAAGCCCATCGGCTTCTATTTTTTTTGTAGAATTTCTTCGGTTAAAACAGCCCCAGTCGTTTCAGTAGTTTTTATGAAATCGATGAAACTTTCTTCAATAGAGCAAACATCCTCTGAAACTTTCATGTACCTAATAATCTGGCACATTTGTTCCTGATGGGCTACATCTGGTGCACAATCAAATGAAATTGAGAAATATTTTGCCTCTCTTATGTCTTTTAGTATTTCTTGGCGTACAGTGTCACCTATTAAATTGATACTCGTTTTGAATTGTTGGGGAAAGGTAATTTGGAATTCCTGGTTTTTCTTTGCCTATGGTAATATACTCTTTTAGCTGTTTATCATAATGAGAAACAAACTCTAGCAAATGTAAAAAAATTCCACATTTATCTTCACCTATCTTTATACTGGAACCTCGAAAGGCCAAGTTGTTGACTGAACAAAACAAAATGCAATCGACAATGATTCTGAGAATGTGCCGCCATTTCTCTTTTTCTTTTGTAATCATTTGCTGTAGTTCAGTATCAATTACACAGCCCTCTTTAATCCTTTTTTTCAAAACTTTTCCAGGAAACATAACACTCACAGTGCTCTACAGAATTTTCATGCTCTGGAATTCGAGGGTGTGATTTTTTCCACTCAGAAAATCCCACTTTTGGATTTGCCAAACGTGATTTCAAATGCTTTCCAAATAGCATGCAAGGGAAACAATAAATAACTTTTTTGTTTCACTGTAAATTAACCAATCCCGCTCTACATTTTCTCCATTCAAAAGTTTTTTGTGGAACCAATTTCCCGTAAAATGCCTTTTTTCTGCATTAATTGATAAAAGAAAATTACCATTTTTATTTTGTTCTGGACCGTGTTCAACTAACAAGCTTCTCACACGGTCATTCAAATCAGGCCATGTTGTGGGATCATTAAAATTAAGTTGAATTTTGGTTTGTTCATCTTCCAAATCCTGTTCCTGTACGCCTTCATAAGGACTCAATGTTAGAAAGGACGGGTTGAAATAAGGTGTAGAATCATTTGAATGCACACTAGCACTACCAGTTATATTCTCAGTTACTTCAGTAACGTTTTCATTTTCTAAAAGTGTTGATGTAGATGGCTTACTTTCAATCACTTGCTGTAGAGGCTTACTTTCAATCACTTGCTGTAGTGGGAGCCACCTTCTTTACCCATCCCAGTTTTTGCCACTGCTTGGCTTGGACTGCGTTATCCGCCTCTTGTTTTTTTTTTTTTTTCGTTTTCTGCCTTGTGCTCCAGACAACTTTGTACATCCCATTTCGACACGCATGTCACGTGGCACAGTGCACTAATTCAGCGCGCTGCTCAATCAATTAAGCTATACAGACAACGTTAAGCAAACAAATGTCGTCACAATGTCACGGCAAATATTGCATTTAAACTGTAGCAACCTTAACTGAGTAATGTTTGTTCCGCGCATGCGCACTGTAGGCTTCCCTGTCGACGAATCATCGCCATCAGTCATTCGTTCTCAATACACGTAAGGAGTGATGGATCATGGACAGAGGAGGCCGTGAAGGTCACAGCACCCGTCGCCTATATTTCACCCCCTGAGACATGCAGCCGTGGTCGATGACGTACCTGCACTGGCCAAAAGCCTGGGAGCTTTCTGTCAGAGCACCACATGAAAGGCACTTTCAGTCAAAGTTACTACCGTATTTACCCGATTACAGTGTGTCATCTACTGCAAGGCGCACTCAAATGTTAAAAAATTATCTTTTTGGAAAATAAAAGTTCATGATTTTTGGGGGCCTAAAAATCGGAAAACATTGATGTTATAGTGTAAATTGGATAATTTTAAATGAACATTTTCTGTTATGCGTGCTCTTTCTTTAAAAAGTATTTTGCTTAATATAGCAAATATACTTTTCTGATCTCAAAATCAAAAATCATATGATTTGAGGTAAAGTGCTGGAAATGTCTTCTGGTGTCCATTTTAAAATTTGTTTCTTCTCGCCAAGAGCATCAGTTTGGGTTTTCAGTGTACAACTTAAATAAAATACAACATGAAAAAAATATGATACACCAAGAAAAAGTGCTGGCATAAAACACCATCATAACAGAGGGAAGTCTTGTCCTGAAGGGAACTGAGCTGAGCCAAAAGGCCAGCATGATGACGTAGAAACAAGTACACTACCCATTTTTTCCCCAACCTTTCAGACACGGACCGGTGTTCAGCACTTCAAAGGGGCGTACTAGCCCTTCCCCTCTAAAGTCCTGGCCTACACTAGCCGCTGCGCACGCTTCTCAAATGTTTCATAAACAAAGCAACTAAAATGTACTGTCACACCCAAGCCAAATCGATCCGAATATTTGGCGTTCGGACGATTGGAGTTCTCTTTAAATTAGGTTTCATCTGGTCGCCATTTTATTCTTAAAGCATAAAGAAGTTTAAATTTTATACATTTTTTTAATTACGCGTATAAATTAATTTCACATTTTTTTTACATTTATATAAAAAAAAAATCTACATCTTGATGGCGCCCCCTCCAGCTCAGCGCCCAGGGCGACCGCCCCTGCTGCCCCACCCCTCCTCGCTACGGCTCTACTACAGTCTTAGCCACACTACCAAAGTTTGATCTATGTCGCTGGAGCCCACATGTTCTTCGTATCTGAAGATCAATTCTTAATTTTCCAGCAAGGTCTTTTACCTCCAAAATAATGTTTTGAAAATTATCTTCAGCATTTTCTCTGTGGAAACGGAGAACAATTAGAAGATGGCATATGATTTCCCTCGCCTTAAAGATATCTGAATTGAACCACCTGGAGTGCTTGTGCTATCAGTTCCAATATGGCAGAAATTGTGAAATAATTATTAAACTAAACAGAAAAGTAGTGTTGCCTATCGCAGTTGCCAACTTTTATGCATCTTGGCTTATTTTTCCACGTTCATTATTGGCAACTTTGCAAAGCTTCTTGTGGATTGCTACAAAATTATCTGTGAAAATTCTAATACTTTTATATTTTGCTGTCCATTGAGTTTCACAAAGCAAAGCAAAGGAACATTTGGAATTAAGATAATGCCACCCCAGTGGCGTAGTGGTCCAAGCGATGGCTTCTGATAATTCATCCGAGATGGGTCCGGGTTTTAATCCCGATGAGGCATGGATGTTGTTTGTCTTGCTGCTCTGGCTCTCTCTTCCCTGAAATCAGTGGCCCTAAATTAGAAACGGGTGACTGCTTATAGCCCATTAAGTTGCTCACAGTGGTAGTTAAACCTCCAATCAAAAAAAAAAAAAAAAAAAAAAAAAGAATTAAGTTACAGCTTTTTGAAGACTCCTGGAAAAACTTTATCACTGATTTCACTGTTCTTGTAGTGTTTCTGTATCTGCATTCAGGTCATTGATGAGATTCAGGCTATGACAGGTGCAGTGTGAAAAAAAGGTGTTTTAGGATACTGGCGTTTAACGATAGCTTTAACACCACCTTCTTTTCCTGCCATAACTGAACACTCATCATATCCTTGCCCGAGTAGCTTCTGCAGATATAATCCTGCTTCTGTGCATTTATTTGTTATGGTGGCAGCTAACAATTCGGCCTTTAATTCCTGAAGGACCCCGAAGCCTATAAATTCTTCTTTAATGTATCCTTCACTACAAACGAAACATACGGCAACTGATAACCATTCTTTTCCAGCTATGTCAGCAGTTTCGTCAGCTAATACTGAAAATCCAACATCATTATTAGCCTCATGTGCAATTTTACGGTCAATACACATCTGTTCCTGCTCTGTCTGAACAGATGTGTATCGAGCATTTGCAGCAGACATTTGCAGGTGTCCACGTAGGAGTTCATCTCCGGCTTCTATTCTAAAATCATGCATCATAAAAGTTCCCAGAATTCTTTGTCTTACCTCTAAAGCTCATGCGTTACGCAAAAAAGAATTGTGGATAATATAAAATGCAGTTTTCCCCTATTATCTTCTATCTGAAGCATTATCAGTTTGTCATGCGATCTCTAATTGTGGATTTTTCCTGCGCTTTAAAAAATTCATGGTATCCATATGGGCTCCTTTGTGCCATCCAGAAGATGCATGGCTTTTTGAGTTTTTATGAAAGTCCTTATATTTTGTGAACACCTTATTTATGAAGGCTCCTTGCTTCCCACAATGTATTACCTGAGGAAACAATACACAAAATTTGCACAAAGCTCCTTTGAGCATTACAGAATAGTCAAGCCATGGGGAATATTGTTTGATTCAAACATAGCAAAACTCATGAACATCACTGCCATCCAGTTGGAATAAACCACTAATTCTTTAAAATAGGTGCAAAAAGTTACAACTTGAGGGAGAAATGAAATAAATGATTGCTGATACATTGCTCACTTGCTAAACAACTAGGACCAGATAAAGTTGACAATGGCGATGTGCTGGAGCTACTCCAATCTTACCATTGAAAAGCTGATATAGCTGCCCTTTGAGGACAGTGACCTCATAGAAACATAACCCAAAGAACCCAGCCTGCAGGAATTTTAACAAGAGAATGAGATCATGGATGCCTTGGATCTCTCCATTGAACGTGAAGACTTGTTAAAACTATGCTGCCTTTTCTTTTGTTTTTATTGTGAAGGATAGGATTCATTGTAAATTTGATTACTTAATAATCAAATTACAATTATTGTAAAAATAAAATCAAAAGTAATAAAATTTACATTGTAAAGTTGATTACTTTTTGGTCCATAGTACTGCAGTGAAAATAGTTGTCCATAGATTCTTCAACTACAAAGAAATTCTGTGTGTGAGGAAAAGCTTCAGGAGGGGGACATGACACAGCCTGGCCCATCTCCTGCAAGTTACTTGTGCCTTGTTTCCCAACTCTGCTAAGTTTGCCATGTTTGGAGTTATCCCATTTGCCAGGGAGTTAATAAACTTTTATTTTATTAAATTTTTGATTCATAATTATTTACTTTGCAATAAATGCATTTTTGAAGTCATGTTGATCTTCTGTATTGTTGTTTAAGTGACAAAATAACCTCATAAGGTATTACTTGTATGATCTTGAGCATGCTTTTCCCTAGACATGTGCTGTAATGACCCTGTGTAGCACTGATTCAGTTAGTGCTCCCATTTTTCTGAATGCATCTCCTGCACTAAATGGAGACCAACTGGTGTAATGACGCTCACTCCTTTCCAGCTGTTACTCAACATAGCCATGATCCAGCGAGAGCCGTCGCATAATTTTGTTGGTTCATTCGCAAAAGAATCGCTGCTGGAAAAGAAAAATATAGAACCCAGAACATTTGTAATAATAACAAAAACAGACAGTTCATTCTGCTAAAACGATGTGGCTTTGGAATTCTCGAAGGGCTGGTTAATGGAATGCTCCATTGACTTGGTCTCCACCTGCTGCTATATGGACCCTAGAGTGACGCCATTTTTCCATACGCCAACACCAAAAACTTGCCACGCCCTCTGAAACCGTCTCGTTCTGTCTTAATTTTCGTGACCCGACCTCTCTCAAAGCCTAAGGACCCATCTGTCTCACTTACACTACCAAAAGTGGCTTCCCCCCCTTAAACTTCAGAAAAGCTCCATTACCCTCTTAATCAGATTTCTCAGATAATACTCACCTGCGTGGGGCTACACCCCCTCTTAAGCTTGTGTTTCACTCATTAACATGCCCTCAAGACACTGCCACACAAGACAGATACAATACACTTCAAATACTAAGCTGATGGTAATGCAGCTAATCACGTGTATCTGACAGCAAACAGCCTTAAACATGCTGATTTCGTCCGTTCTGCCCGAAAATGGTGTGAAGAAAAAAATTTCTCTTGGGGAATGAATATACACGTACATATTTATAATACAATTATTTTTTGTGACCTGGGGGCTCGCAAATCTTACAGATTGGTGTCCCCTTTTACTTTCAACAAAATTCTTACTTTGAAAAAGTTAACTTAAACAAACCTATAAAGGTACCAAGTAGCAACTTGTAAGTACTTTTTCTGTTTCTTTTAAAAAGAAAGTGTGTTATGCTAAGAATTAGCTACATTTATTTACTGGTTCTTTTTTTGTCTGTAGGTCGTGGTAGATCTCTGAAGCTTCCTCAGCTGATTGACATGTCAGCTCAAATTGCTGCTGGCATGGCTTACCTTGAATCCCAAAATTATATACACAGGGACTTGGCTGCTAGAAATATTTTGGTTGGAGAAAGTAATATTGTCAAAATAGCTGATTTTGGACTAGCCAGATTGATAAAGGTAAAACGAGTATCTTACAGTTTTAAAGATGTCTTCCTTTCTTATAACAGTGTTAACCACACAGTTATATATGATAGGTGTTTTCAAGTAAAAGGCTTTAATGCACCACTGAGCTATTACATTATGACCACCCCCACCCTAGAGAAATGAGCACACCTGAAGACTGAACGGTAAGTCAGGTTAAGTACACAGAGCAGTATGTATACAACCCGAGGACCGGCTTTCAGTTAGTAGAGTGTTAGAAGTCAGAACGGGAAAAGCTGCCGATTTATCGGAGTTTGATGAAGGACAAATTGTGATGGCACGGCACCTCAGAACTATGATGTTGCAACAGCGTAGCTTGTGGGTTGTTTGTGTGCTGCTGTAGTAAGTACATATCAAAAGTGGTGCACAGATGGCCAAATCACCAACCGTCGTCCGCAGCCCATTGATGCCAGAGGGAAGCAAAGACTCGTGCACTGTTCACATAGACCGCAGAGGGCCACAGTTCGACTGGTTTACTGGCTAAAGGGGGTCCTACAGTTTATTAGATAGGTAGTCATAATGTAATGGCTCATCGGTGTATTTTTGTTTTGGGTTTTTCTTGTATTACTGTTTTCCTGTTTATTTTAAAGTCTTAATTTGTTATGATGCATAATAAAGGTAATCTTTTAATTTTTTCGTAATGTGGTCTGAAGTATGTATTTTTCAACATACTTGTATCAAAAGTGATGCACAGATGGCCAAATGACGCACCATCCTCGAGCTGTGTGTCATTCGCAGCTCATTGATGCCAGAGGAGAGCGGAGACTGTCGCGCATTGTTCACAGCGACTGCAGGGCCACAGTGTGGCAAATCACCCGCAGCTACAACAGTGGTGTTCAGGGCAATGTGTCGCAGCATACAGTTCATCGCAGCCTTCTGCTCATGGGCCTGTGCAGCCAAAATCCCATCCTGGTCCCATGCTCACTGCACATCGTCACCAACAACACAAGATTGGACCGTGAATGATTGGAAGAAAGTGGCTTGGTCTGACGAATCAAGATTCCTGGTGCTTCACGTAGATGGGCAAGCACAGATATGTCTATCACCAATGGAGGCTATGGCACCTAGATGCACTGTTGGGCGAAAACAGGCTAGCAGCGGTAGTGTTGTGCTGTGAGTGATGTTTTCTTGGGGCACTTTAGGTCCCATTATCCCAATAGCACAATCCCTGACAGCTATCGGATATCTGAATATTGTTGCGGACCAAGTTCACTCATTCATGGCAACTGTGTTCCCTTCTGGTGATGGCCATTACACAATTCCAGAATTGTCAAGGAGTGGTTCGAGGAACATGCTGGTGACTTTCTGTTAAAGCCCTGGCCTGCAAATTCACCTGACCTGAAACCAATCAAAGCCGCCCCGGTGGTACAGTGGTCTAAGCGATGGCATCTGATCATTCCTCCGAAAGGGGTCCGGGTTTGAATCCCTGTGAGGTATGGATGTTGTGTTCGTCTTACAGTACTGGCTCCCTCCCTCCCTTCCCTGGAACCAGTGGCCCTAAATTAGGGAAGGGCGACTTCTTATAGCCTATTGAGTTGCTCACGATGGTCGTTAAACCTCCAATAAAAAATAAATAAATAAATAAATAAACGAACATTTTGTGGTTCAACTTGGAAAAGCAGCAGTTCAACTTGTTCGCACTTAATCACATCCACCCCAAAATATAGGGAACTGGAGGACCTGCTGTTGACATTATGGTGCCAGATACACCAGGATACCTTTCGCCACCTCATCAAATCAATGCCTTGCCGAGTAGCCATTGTTTTGTGAGCTAAAGAGGGCCCTACAACTTATTAGGCAGTTCCTCATAATGTAATGGCTCATTGTTGTATGACCCATTAAAAAAAAAAAAAACAATGAAACCCGAAAAGACTAAGTACAGCTCAGTGGGATACGCTAAGCTTATTGGTGCCTCTTTGACCAGGAGTTGAGACTTCTACAAAGGAACAGTTTGACATATATATTATGGACAAAGCTGTTATGGACAAATTCAACCTTAAGTGCCTCTTAGAGCCCAACCTATCCCAATAAATTGCATGCTCACCATTGCAAAATATGCACAATAGCTGTGTTTCTCATGTGCTCCTTTGTAGAAGACTTGACCCCTGGTTGAAAGAGTCACCAATAAGAAACAGCGTACAATAGTGCTTAACTTACCCCATTGAGCTATGGTTTCACCAGTTTTTTAATGGATTAGAGGTGTTTTTCTGTTCTGGAATTTCAGCTGTTCCCTGATGAGGTAATACACAGATAAACAAAGATGGAATGCTGTTGGGTTGATGTGTTTGAAATCACATTGAAAAATACTTACAGTTCTGAAGTGAAAGAGTAAATGAGGTTGTGCTTTCAAAATAACATTATTCAAACAGTGAGGGAAAGTCAGTGTATTTATTCACTCTAGCATTTGGAAACATATGTTAAATAAAAATCTTTTTAAAAAAAATAACAAAAACAATGTGACAGCTCGAGGAGTTTTTTTTTGTTTTGTTTTTTTTTTTACTTCTCAGGCTCTCTATGTACCAAGCAATGAAAGAATGGCGTAATAAAAACAGTTTTGCTGTAAAACAAACTACATACTTTTATTTAATTTTGTGTAGTCATTCATTTACAGCAGTTTTTGAGCTATGAAACATAGCTTGAGCTAGTACACTAGTGTGCAAAAAGTAAGGACGAGACAGGTTTTTTAATGTAACGTCGTGCAGAAGTGCTCCACATCGACTCAAATCATAACATAAGATCCCCAAGATGTAAGAATATGGGACAAGTGAGCAAAACCATCCAAACAAGGAATCCAAAGGATACAAAGGCACTTTATTTTTTGTCCATGTGACAGGTGGCTGTGAAAAAAAAATCCAGTCTTTAGTAGGGGATATGATCACCCCTGACTGCGTTGCAGGATTTACAACGTCGGTCCATGCTGAGGATGAGGTTGTCAAGGAGCTGTTGAGGCATCGCGGCCCATTCCTCTTGTAGCGCCAATCGCAGCTGCGGAATCGTTGCTGGCGGCTGGTGACGTGCTGCCAAGTGTCTCCCGAGAAGGTCCCACACATGTTCGATTGGATATAGGTCCGGGGGCTTTGCGGGCCAATCTATGCGTTGAATATCTTCACTCTCCAACAGCTCTGCGACAGCCACTGTACGATGAGGTGTAGCGTTGTTGTCCATGAAGAGGAACTCAGGACCCATGGCACCTCTAAACAGACGCAGGTGAGGCAGGAGAACCTCTGTACAATAGCAGACACTAGTGACTGAACCTCCTTGGAAGATGTGGAGGTCAGTACGGCTACCAAGCATGATACCGCTGCAAACGAGAACTCCGCCACCTCCAAACCGGTCCCTTTCGATGATGTTGGAGGTGTGATTGTTTGTACCCTGTGCTCTCCAGATGTGTATACGTCCTGAATCGCTTGTCAGACTTAAATCGGCTCTCGTCCATAAAGAGAACTCTACCCCATTGCTGATGTGTCCAGTTCTTGTGTTCCTGGCGCCACAGAAACCGCCATTTCCGATGAGCAGGCGTTAATGGCACACACCGTACTGGTCGTCCTACAAATAGACCACCTTTGTGCAGCCTCCTGGCCACGGTAAAACATGATAATGGACGTCCAGTTCTCTGTTGCATGTGCCTTGCGATTTCTCCCGCTATCTGCCGTCTGTCTCTTCTTGCCTGAAGGACAATATACCGGTCATCCGCCGCCGTGGTTGCTCGTGGACGACCACTGCTAAACTCTTGGACAGCTGTTCCTGTCGTTTGAAATGCTCTCCAAGCTCGTGAAACGATGCTGTGAGTGATCCCGAACTCCTCGGCCACACTAGTCACACTTCAACCTTCTTCCAACTTCCCAATGACGCAACCTCGGGTAAAGTCATCCAGATGTCGTCTACTGGATTGCCTGTTGGCCATATCACACGGTGGCAGCAACTCGACATCTCTTCAAACCGTTGTACACCGTGCTATTGCTTTCACCAAATTGCTGAGCGTACACCACCCGTGTGCTTTATACCCTTCTGATCCCCCCCCTCTTCCGCCTCATGCTGCATATATGCGCATGCCCTGCCGTACCGGGCTCTAGTCTATCTCCTGAGTGGTCTTTCTGTTCGTTCTGCCTGCTCATTCCGCTGTTATGCTAATTTCTCCTCTTCGTCCTTAATTTTTGCACACCAGTGTATTATTGTTAAGCATGTAACAGACCTATAAATATTACAAGGTTGCTTACCTCTTTTAACATTTCAGTACAAGTTTCATTCTTTCTGCCATCATGCTTGGTTTAGGCTTCCGGTGCGGTGTTCTATTTTTGGTCTTCAGGTTCTTTCAAATGCTCTACCAACGCTCAAGTCCATGAAGTGCCTTGTTGTCCAGGTTGCAAAATTGTATCCTCCCCCTTTCCACCCTTCCCACCAGCTTGTAAAACCTAACTTTCATTGCTAAAAACCAATTATTACACAAAATCTTTTGATATTATGGACAAACTGCCTATTCACAAACATACAAAATTCCGAACAAAAAAGTTAAAAACGTATATACAGATATTTACACACGACTCATTCCTTGGACTCCTCAACACCCCACGAACAACCAACCACACCCTAAGCCATTCCAACGCAGATTGCCTCAAGCACTTTCTACCCTCTACTGGGTTATCTTCAGGAGGTGTTCTAGATGTTTTCTCTTCTGCCACTGCAGCAAGAGTGAGCGATACGCCCGGCTTCCTCACCCCGCCCCATCATCATCCACGAAACACTTCCACCGTGGCTCCATCTGTTGTTGACTTTAGTGAACTCTTCATTTTCTTTTTTCGCTTCTGTGTTTTTGGTTTTTATGGTCAATTTTTATTAGTTCCTTCCAATTCTCATTAAGGATATTTGGATCGTTATTATTACAAACTCGGTATCTAGTTTTTTCAATTAAAACAGATTCTGCAATACGTAGGTGTCTTTCATTGTGACATGTTTTTATTATTTTAATGTCTACAAAATTTGGATATGTCTGGTTATCTAGGCAGTACTGTATCAGTGCTGTTTTTTGCTTCTTTTTTTTTTTTTGCCAATTTTTAATATGCTGTTGTAACCGATGTTTTAACTGATTTTTCAGACCTCGGCGTAAGTCACTTTTCTCACTATTTGTCACCTTTTTTTAAATTTGTCACTTTTTGTTACCTTTTTTACAATTTTGTCACTATTCTCACCTTTTTCTTAAGTGTGCCACTATTTTTTTTTTTTTTTTTTCAATTTAGCTATAGTTTTGTGTTGTTGTATTTTATATCTAGGGGATTTTTTGTCAGATGAAAGAAGAAATGCTGAAACAAAAATAAATTGTTTTGTAAACACCCATCCCTGTGGAACAGGTGGGGTGGGGTCTCGAGTTGTAAACGCGACCTCACCACTCGCCTCAGAAGCAAGAGCGAGCTTCGTAACGAAGCAAGAGCGGGCAAGAGGCAGTGACGCACACACCGCACCTCTCCCCGTAACCCGCCCACAGCAGCCAGGTGGTTCTCTCGAGGATTTTTTCAAGTGGAATAAAAATGACGAAAGTTTATCTCCATGGATTTTTCATGAAAATCTCTGAAATTTTGATCAACTCCATAAATCGATAATAGGAATGAGCCCTCCAAATTTCGCTTAAATCAATTAAAAACTTTTTAAATGGGCCATAATTTTTTTATTTGCTCTTTATGATGTCATGTGGCTGGCATGCCCAGAATTCGTTCGTAATCGGTATTTTACGGCCAATTCAAAAACATTTTTGCCAATTCACTTGAAATTTTTAAGGTCACCATCTCCTAGCCAATTATAATACAGTAGTATATGTACAAATTTCAGCCAGTTTCATGAAGAATTCGGAAAAATAATTTTCTTAATTTATTTAGCACGTCTTTTGTAAAAAAGATGGTGCTTATATTATCGGTTTGTCCGTCCGTCTGTAGACACTATATCTCTGCAACTATTTATTAGTCCGATTCGGAAAATTCTTTTTGCATTGGGAAGCTTGAAATATACAAATGATGATCCTTCATTTCGTTTTTTTTTTTTTTTTTTTTTTTTTTTTTTGTTTTTTTTTACGATGGCGTAAATGCAGATGATGTCGAATTCAAAAATACATTTCATTACATATATTTGCTTCTAAACATCCAATTGAAAAAATTATTTTATCTTTTGATTCCATTTATGTCGAAGAGTATTTTAGGAATAGTTGCTTTTTAGGCTTTCCAACCGTAGGTTGAAGAAGCGTATATGCTCCAGCTTTGTCCGTCCGCACGATAACTCACGTGAAAATGGTTCAATTTCGACGAAATTTTAGTATGTGGTAGGGGACCATGTGGGGACGAACCCTATTGAAAATGGGCGAAGCAGGGTCAAAGGTCGGGACATAGGAGCGGAATCCATTCCATTGCCTTTATGCATCATAACTTGTGTAAAAATGGTTCGATTTCGATGAAATTCTAGTATGTGATAGGGAACCACCTGGGGACAAACCCTATTAAAAATGGGTGAAATAGGGTCAAAGGTCAGGACATAGGAGCTGGATCCATTCCATTGCCTTTATGCGTCATAACTTGCGTAAAAGTGGTTCGATTTCGATGAAATTTTAGTGTGCGATAGGGAACCACCTGGGCACGAGCTGGTAACCCCATCAGACCTTTAGTGGAATATTCTTTTTCTCCAGCAGTAAACCTTGAAAAGAGATTGGTCCTCAAATGCAAATCCCTGGCAGCCAACCATCCTCATACAGTTGTCTCTACTTCAAACTTCATCCACAACCTTCCTAATTCCTTTTCAAATCCTTGTGATAATCTGTATACTCTTGATGTAGAATCTTTGTTTCCCTCTGTACCATATTTTGATTCCTACAGGCTCCTCATGAAGAAATTGATTCTTCATTTTGAACCCCCCGGTCGGTCCTCTTATCGAAGATCTTTATGATTGTTTCCACACTATTCATCAACACGGTTGTTTTGTTTTCATCAAAATTGTGTATAGGCAACAATCTAGTCTCACCATGGGCTCACCTCTTTCCCCTCTGCTTGCTGAAATCTACATGCAACATATTGAAGTTTCCATCATTCCTCTACACCCTTTTTAACCTTCCCTATGGTTAAGATATGTAGACGACATTTTCATTAGCTGGCCACATTCCGAGTCTGAACTACAGATACTAATCAACTCCATTATGGAAAAATTTCCTTCCATTAATCCAGGGATCGCATTCCTCCTAAAATTCCTAATATTTTGTGACCCTCCTTAAATTCCTAAAATTAGACCTAAAATTTGCTATTCATCCTAAAATTTTCGTAAGCTTATTTTTATTAAAAACACAACCGTTATTAACGCCAATAAATTTACCATTACGGTAAGGTAAAAAGACCTGTTATTGTAGAAACACAGCCTATATGCTGTGCTGCTGAAGGGAGGGAAAAATGACGCCATCGAGATGCACTTGCTTCGGGGCGGGCGTTCCATTTTTTTGCCTTCGAACAGTTTTCGAGAGTAACAAGAGATCTAAGGGAAAAGGGGAGGGGTCATTTTCACCCCTGGTTTGCGCTTTGCAGACGAACTCCGTGGCACGCAGAAGATCGTACTTTATTTTTGTACATGCCTTGTGGAACCTCCTCTTTCTGCTGATGTTTTGTTATTGTAAACCGCAGGTGGGTGGAAGCAAAGAGGAAACATGTGGTCTCCTTCCGTAACCTCCGGTAATGACGATGGGATGGTAGCTGAGTATTATCTTGGCAGGCAGTAGAGCACGTGATCATTGACCTTCGATCATGCGTCGGCGAGAGCGACCTTCGATGCGCAATATATCTCGGCTCCGACTCGCTTTGACTGAACTTGCGTGAGATGCGTATGATAGTTTCTGGTTTTACGTCTTTTATGGTGTTCTCTGTGCTGTGTGCAGGTTCAGTTCTCTAGTGGTGACCTGCTTTTTTTTTTTTTTTTCATATCTTCTGACATCCTCGCAGCCAAATTTCGGGAAGTTGTCTGGTTTTGCAATATTGGAACGTGTTTTTGTACTTCCCTTTCATTTTCTGGTTAGTAATACAAGTGTTTAAGATGCCTAAATCCAAAACGAAATTTCAAGATGCGTGGCTCGCCAAAGAATTGGACGGAGTGAAGTTGAAAGAATGGTGTTCTGCAACTGAAACAATATTTTCTGCTAAGTGTATATTGTGTTCAGAAATTTTCAACATTTCTAATAGTGGCTTTTCACAAGTAAAAGCGCATCATAAAGGAAAAAAACATTTGCAGAAATTTCAAAGTAAATTTCAAAATAAGTCCATCCTGAAAGCCTTTGGAGGACGGGATCTTCAGCCCAAAAC
Source organism: Macrothele yani (assembly GCA_039090855.1). Taxonomy (NCBI): domain Eukaryota; kingdom Metazoa; phylum Arthropoda; class Arachnida; order Araneae; family Macrothelidae; genus Macrothele; species Macrothele yani. The sequence goes on from CM077005.1 coordinate 82,051,991, forward strand.
AAATATTAGTGAAGTACTGAGTCATGATTTACAGTTGGCTAAAGCCGAAGCATTATGGGCCATGAAAGTTGCTAAGGACAATATGTCTTTTGTTTCATGCACTGAAACAGTTGAACTTTTCAAAGAAATGTTTCCTGATTCTGCTATTGCAGCCAAAATGCAACTTAAAGAAAAAAGTTGCTTATGTGATATCACATGGATTGTCAAAATATTTTGAAGAGGATTTGAAAAAAGACATTGCATCTAGTAGCCCAGAAAAGGTTACTATAGCATTTGATGAAACTACAAATACACAAGTGAAACGGCAGTTGGATGTGTATCTCAGGTACTGGTCTTCAGAAATAAATTCAGTTTCTTGCCGATACCTAACAAGCGTTTTTCTGGGTCATGCAACAGCAGATATTTTGCTAAAAGAAATTCTTGATGTGTTATCATCCTTCAATATTTCGTTGAACAGAATTATTTGTGTATCCATGGACAGCCCAAATGTAAATAAGTGCTTTTTACGCAAATTCAATGAAGTTGTAAAACAAGAAACAGGCCAGAAATCTTTGGAACTAGGTTTTTGCAACCTGCATGTTGTTAGTAATGCATTTAAAAAATTTTTGACAAGCTTAAATATAGACTTTGACGAATTTGCTACTGATATGCATTACTTTTTAAAGAGTAGTGCTGCAAGACGAGAGGATTATAAATCTGTCGAGGATATAACATTGGTCACTTCCAAATTTCTTTTGCGTCATGTCAGCAACAGATGGTTAACCGTTGGTTCTGTAGCCCAGAGGCTCTTGGATCAATGGCTAAATATTACAGAATATTTTTTAAACTTCTTGCCATCTCAAAAAATATTTGAAAAACATCTGCGCAATTCGGCAAGGTATAAAAGAATTCACTGTTTCCTGAAAAATGAGCTTACTCCTTGCTATTTAGCATTAATTTCATTTTCACACCAAAATTTTGAAAAGTTTTCATTATGTTTTCAGAGTGAAGAACCAAAAATACACCAGTTATATTCTGATTTAAATACTTTAATGAGGAATGTTATGGCTCAGTTTATCCAAGATGATGTTATAGCAGGGAAATTTGGAGAAGACCTAAAGAATGTAGATTTTGAAAACAAAAATTCATGGAAAAAACTAGGGGAGTTAGAAGTTGGTATGAAGACAAAAAATCTCCTCAGGAATGTTCAGGAGACCAGGCAGAAATTATTTCTCTTAGATGTAAGATCATCACTAATTGCAACCACAAAATATTTAAAGTCAAATTTGCCATTCTGCAATCAAAAGCTAAGAGACATAGAAGTTTTAAAGGTAAAAGAACCAAAGAAAGAGTCAACTCAACTTTCAGTCACTGAAGGACTTTCGGAAATAACCAGAATTTCAAGTGTTTTGCATCTTTCTGAGGAACAAATTGATAGAGTAAGAGAAGAGTGGAAACTTTTAAATTGCGATAAGCCAACTCTAGATGAACTAGTGAAATTTTCAGAGGAAGGGCATATTCCAGTGCGGATTGATCATTACTGGCGTAATATATTTAGTATTAAAGACTCTAGCGGAAAAGAAAAATACTCAAATCTTGCTAAACTCATAAAGTCAATTTTAGTTTTACCTCATGGTAATGCTGATGCAGAAAGGGGATTTTCGGTTAACACTGCTCTGTTAAGGAAGGACAAGGCTAACTTAAAAGACTCAACTATAACATCATTAAGAATAGTTAAAGGGGCCATTAAACACTATGGATGTGTAAGTAAAGTTCCCATAACAAGAAATTTGTTAAATAGTGTTTGTGATTCACATAAATTTTATAAAGAGTATGTTGATAAGCTGAAGGAAGAAGAATCAAAAAAGGTAAAAGAAAGGAAGCAGAAAGAGAGGGAAAATAAGGAAAAGCAGCTAGAGAAAAAAGAAAAGCTGAGTTTGATGACAAAATAAAAGAAAATGATGCAGAAATAAATAGACTTAAAAACGATAAAGAAGCCTCCCTAGCAATAATTCAAGAGGGAACAGAAAGAATGAGAAAAGCTGTAGAAAAACAAAATACTGTTGAAATAGCAGTTGCCTCTAACTTGATCATACAAGGTTCAGCTGAAATAAAGAAAACTGAAAGTAAATTAGTTGTGGTGGAAGCAGAAAAAGATAGGCTAATCAGGAAAAGGTTAAAACAATAATATGAAAAAAGTAATTCAGTGAACAATTGTACATAGTTCTTGGTTTTCAATTACCTTTTTAGGATATTATAATTTAAAGTGAAACCTGAAAACTTTACTGTGAAAATCGTGAATTGCTTCTGGTTCAACAGCATATTAATGTTCAAAGTGAAACTTGAATGTGGTAAATATACTTGAATATGATAATAACACGTGAAAAGATAAGAACTGAACATTAGAAGTAAATCATACTTAAACTTTAGACATTAGACGTTATGCAAAAAATTTGGGTGTTAACTTCGACCATATATACTAATGGACTGCACATTGGCAATAGCTGCATCAAAGCCGCCATGGCTCAAACATTGGGCACGTCATCATCAGACTCCAAATTTCGTGTAAAAATGCTGTTATGATTACTAATTTACGCTGCAGAACTTCAGTGTTTTCGGTGTATTATGTGAATGCGCCTCATATATAATGAAAACTCTTCAGGTAAGTTTACTTATGAGCTATATACATGCATGATCGGGTTGTTTACATTTTGTGATTTATAATGTGAACATTTGCGAAGAATTTGGAACATGCATTCCATTTTTTTTCTTAAGTTACTATATTTTTATATCAATAGCTGCAAGTTTCTGGTTAAGTAATTGAACTTTATTGACTTAGGTATTTAATTCGTTTCTTACCCATGAAAAATCATAGAACTTTCTTTACTATATCGCTCAGAGCAACCATAAGCACAGCAGGTGTAACCCATCTTTTTGACTGTTGTCATGTGATTTTATGTTGGAGCCAGAAATTTTGATGTCATGCGCAGTCTATCAGTATATATGGTTGAAGGGTGTGAAGCAAACTCTTTACAATGTATACAAAGTTGTTTTACTAGATGTATACAAATATACATCTAGTTTTTATTGAAATACACTCCTAAAATTTTTCTAAAAATTCCTAAAATTCCTACCTAAAAATTTCCAGAAGTATGCTATGATCCCTGATTAATCTCACTATATCTAAGGAAGTAAATCACAAAATTGATTTCCTGGATGTATCTATCTGCAGAAATGCTGATCTCTCCATTACTCGTTCCGTCTTCTGCGGCCACTAACATCATTCCCTAGAAATCTTGCACCCTGCATCTCTACAAGCTTGCAGCATTGAAGTCCTACATCCACAGGGCTCATATCATTTGCAACAACCAACTCTCTCTTCAAGAAGAACTCTCCAAAATTTCTACAATAGCCCTCTCCCATGGTTTCCCTGCTGTTACAGTCAACTCCCTCATAAAGAAATATGAAAAATGGAGGCATTCGAAAATCGAATGCCTCCTTCCTCACAAGAAAGAAGACCTGAAATTCTGTGGTTCTGTTCCTTACCATCCTTCCTATGCTTATAAGTTACAGATTCTTTTTAGAAGTTTTGGTTACCATCTTGCCATTAAATCTACCCCAAACATCTTGAAACTTCTACAAAGGGATAGGGACAAAGTTGAAAGCCTGAACCTCCCAGGAGTTTACTGCATTCCTATCTCTTCTTCTACTGGGGATAACTTATACATTGGAAGCACATACAGGATCATTAACCATAGAATTTTAGAACATAGAAAAGATGTTTCGAAAGCCAATCCTAATACTGCCTTGTCTATTTTGACAATGGAAGACACATCTGCAGTTCCCCACTGGAACGAAGCAAAACGAATTGCTTCTTTTGACAATCGTTTTGCCCTCCGTTACCGTGAAAGCATAGAAATTATTTTCAACTCAATGACTTGCAACTCCGAATCTCCTCTCTACATTCCGTTGATCTGGAGATCAATTCTAAGTTTTGGCAACAAAAATAGGAAAAATTCAAATGTAGAATCTGGCAACAATCTTAGTCCTCCATTGGCGTGATGAAGACCTAAGATAAGGTCGAAAGCTTCCAACTTACGAACTTTTTGTAAAAGTTTTCAGTTAACGTAACTAGCGTGATCAAGTTACCTTTATTTGTTAATATTGTTACGTGTTTTGCCCATCATCGTCATGTCGTCAAACCTGATGTATTTGCAGCAAAATTTGAGCTCCTGAAAAATCGATTGAAAAAATTCTTTCGTGGACTGATACTGCTCGCATCGAACAACCTTTTAAGAATACTTCTTAAAATAATGCATGGTTTTTCCGCCAGTATGAGTAAACGCATATGTTATTTTTTTTGATATTTCTGCTTCTAAGACTCCGATTAGAAAAATTCTTTCTTTGTTGGAGGGCGTTTCCACGCCGAAATGTTTCTCATATAATTTTAAAATTTTCTTAGTGCGCAAGGCTGCCACCATAGGGCATAAGCTCACATTTCCGTTTACAGCAATATCTGCGGGACTTAAAAACCCGATTAAAAAAAAATTTTCTTCGGTCAGATACTACTAACTATCTATGTGTGTGTGTTTCATTCCAAACTAATGCACAATTTTGCCACTAGGGGCGCAAATGCTTGATCTGTTTTTCTCAATATCACTGCTTTTACATGTCTGATTTAAAAAATTCTTTCAACACCGAATGCTATTACCTTGTAGAACACTTTAGACTAGTATATGTGTAATTTTGTAGTTCACATTTCTGTCTGTAGGTGGTGTTTATGTACTTCAGTTTCAGCTGTATCGCCGCTTCTTAAAATACTATTGAGAAATTTCTTCTTTACTGTATACCATTCACTACAACAGAGATGTGGAGCATTATAGTCTTTAAATAACGCAAATATTTCCCACTAGATGCGGAAAGGTCGGAACCTTTTTTTTTTTTTTTTTTTTTTTACTATGTTTGCTCCTGGGAAACGTATTTGAAAAGTTCTTTTCCCTTAGCATAACCTTTTCCATGAAGAATAATTTTAACATTATTCTTCATGGAAAAGGTCTGGCCTGCACGTTCACCAGACATGTCGCCTATTGAACATGTCTGGGATATGGTCACTTGGCAACTGGCCCATCAAAGTCCTCCAGCGGTCGGTACCAGTGATCTGTGGCTGCGTATACATGCTGCCTGGCAAGGAATTACCCAGGACACCATCCAACGCTTTTTCGATTCAATGCCAATCCGTCTCAAAGCTCTTATTGCAGCTTGCAGCGGCTTCACAAGATACTGATTTTTGCAGGTAAAAATTGTTGTATTGTTCCAAAAATTAAATCACTTATGTACAGTCATACCAGTAATGTTTGGTAATAAAGTTCATTCGAATTGCATGGTTCCTCCTTCTTGGTGTTGCAATTTTCACAAACACTAGTGTATAAAAAAATATTAAAAGGAATCACCTGCCCATCCAATATATTGTTGTTGTTTTTTACAACAGATAATCACATTAATTAACATATGTTCTATCACAAAATATAAAGTGAATTGTTCACTGTTGAGCAAAGAATAAAGTAAATCCATTCAAAGTGCAAATTATATGTTCTATCCATATACTGTGTGTGTTCTATCAAACGGTTTAGTCTGGTTTTCAATTATTTGAGCAGTCACTATTTAGTCACTAAAAAAAAAAAATTGGTCACTTTTTTCTCAAAAAAAGTCACTTTTCTCACTACTTTTTACAATGAAGTCTGTGCTGAGGTCTGATTTTTAGTACTTCCAATATATGACATTGGTAGGATTCCACTTATGGGTATTTCATACACACCAGCTTTTTCCAAGATACTGCATTTTCCAGTGTTATTAATTATCATATCTCCAATAGTCATAACTTTGGTTCTCATCTGAATTCCATATTTATGGCATAATTTATTGATTTCCGTAGAGATTCCTGGTAGGTAAGGTGTTGCTCCGACATATTGTAATTGTTTTTTTTTCTGTTAAGTGAATATGTATCCTGCATCTTTACTTGTACTTCATAAATCCATTTATCTTCTGTGGACTGTATCCATAGTTGTATGTGATTTCTTTAATATAATTTATTTCTTCATTACGAAATTCTTCTTTAGAGGAATGTGCGATAGTTCTTTTAATTAATGTTTTTATGCTATTACATTTCTGTGCATAAGGGTGTGTTGAGTTATATGGTATCAGAACTGGGACATAAGTTTGTTTTCTGTGTACCTTGTACTGCAGTTGGTTATTTTGCTTGATGATCTTGAAATCCAAGTAAGGTAAGATATTTTCTTCATGTTCAACTGTCAATTTTATTGTGGGATAGGCATTACTAAGTTGTTGAGTTAAAGATTCCAGCTCATCAATTTTCATTCTGGTCATGATGAAGATATCATCTACGTATCTGCAGTAAACCAATGGTGGTTCATCCAATGTACTGATAATTTGTTCTTCTATGCTGTTCATAATTACTTCTGCAAACAGGTTTGACAGAGGAGAGCCCATTGGACCACCAAAATTTTGTTTATATATTTTCTCATCATATTTGAAGATATTATTTTCATAGATGTATAATAAAATTGTTTTTAACTCTTGTAGTTGTGTGTTATTAAGAGATTGATCCTGTTGTAATTTTTTATTAATAATCTCAATAGCTTCTGGTACAGGGGTACTTGGAAACAGTGCCTTGACATCCATACTAGCCATTCTGTAATCTTTTTAGGTCTTGGTTTACATTTTTCACAATTTCAATAAATTCATATGTATTCTTTACATTGTATTGTGTTTTCATAAATATTGGTGCCAAGAAACTGTAAATATTCTTTTCAAGATTAATCAATGGAGAGTTCCTTTTGGATACTGTAAGTCTCATGGGGTTGCCATCCTTGTGTGTTTTAATTTTTGCAAACATTCGTGGGACCTTCGTACCCATTGGTGGTTTTTCATTTTTGATCTCATTAGGTAAGGTGCTGTGGTTTCTGATATTAGCCAAATATCTTACTTGATTATCAGTTGGGTCCCTTTTCACCTCAGAACATTTCATTTCTTCTATTGCCAATTTCATTTTTTGGTTATATTCTTCTGTATTCAAAATCACTATTTGACCTCTAGAACACATCCTGAAGATAACCCAGTAGAGGGTAGAAAGTGCTTGAGGCAATCTGCGTTGGAATGGCTTAGGGTGTATTTGGTTGTTCGTGGGGTGTTGAGGAGTCCAAGGAATGAGTCGTGTGTAAATATTTGTATATACGTTTTTAACTTTTTCGTTCAGAATTTTGTATGTTTGTAAATACGCAGTTTGTGTTTGTCCATAATATCAAAAGATTTTGTGTTCAATAATTGGTTTTTAGCAACAAAAGTTAGGTTTTACAAGCTGGTGGGAAGGGTGGAAAGGGGGGAGGATACAATTTTGCAACCTGGACAACAAGGCGCTTCATGGACTTGAGCGTTGGTAGAGCATTTGAAAGAACCTGAAGACCAAAAATAGAACACCGCACCGGAAGCCTAAACCAAGCATGACGGCAGAAAGAATGAAACTTGTAGTGAAATGTTAAAAGAGGTAAGAAACCTTATAATACTTATATTTGTATGCACATAAATTTAAGAACAACTGTGGCTTCTGCTATAGATGTTTTAACTTGAATTTAGACCTATAAATTCTATGCTTTTAAGGGAAAGTGAAAAAAAAAGCCGTATAAAGAAATATCCATTTCATTTATATGGCTTTTTTTTTTTTTGCATAATATATATAAAAGTAATTGCTTTATTTTTTATTTGTCAGAAAAGTAGACTGAAAAATTCAATCTAAATACAGTAATTTTGCAAAGTTAGAAAAATATCGACTGAAAGACACTTTAACTAAAACTATGTTCACGTAAATTCATTTTGTAAAGTACATACTAATTTTCCTACCTTTCACCTTTATTATTGTTATTTTTAAGATTGCAAATTGATTTTAATTTAACTAGAGCCAAACATACTAGCATGTGGTGTGATTTGTGTTACATGCAGCTGTGGACCCAAACTTTGGGAAAACCCAAAAACCAACAATGCGCCAGTCCAGAGCTTCCCAGATAAAAGGTTTGGTACTGTATTTACATACAGAGCACCAAAAACTAATATTTATATGAACATAAAAGTAAGTTCCAAATGTTCATGAAAATTCATTTTTATACAGAGAGCAATAACGTTTCTGTTATGTACACTGCATTTCCTTTGAAATAGTTTCTTTGGCCAGCTACACACTTTTACCAATGTCCATGAACCTGTTTAAAGCATTCCTAGAATGAATTCTTTGAAACCTCTTTCAGTGTTTTGGTCGTGATTTTTATTATATCTTCAAAACAAGTTAAAATTGGGTGGTACCAAGTCAGGAGAATGTGTAGATGCTTCAGTGACATCACATTGTGCTTTCCAAGGCAGTGTTTGACTATTGGGGATCAGTGTGCAGGCACTTCGTAAAGAAGAAGAAACCAACTTTTTTGTTGCCTATTTTTCCAAATGTTTCCTTTGGATTGCTTTCCTGTGGGGATGGGAGAATATCGACCTATCACAGTCCTCCCTTCTTGAAAAAATTCATAGTGGACAAGGCTGTAAGAGACAAAGAAAACAGCCAGCATTACTTTTGTCCAAATGGGGGTTTATGTTTTTGTTGAAGTGGTGTTGAGATCTCTATTCACAGGATTGACATTTTGTCATGGATCATACAAAAAAACATGTCTCATTTCCTGCGACTGTGTAACTTAAAAAATTGTCGTTTTGATCGGCCATAGTGATTAGGTCTCTGGCAAGGATCATTTGTGTTTCTTGTTTTTGGGGGTCAATATTTTTGAAACCAAGTGTTAACAAATGTAATGCATGTTCAAATCATTGTGGAGAATGCTGTGAACACTTCCAAATCCTACCCCAACCTTGGATGCTGTTTCCTTTGTAGTTTTTCTACAATTATGTCAAACAATGTTGCATGCACGCTCAATCTTTCCAGCACTTGAAGAGGTAAATGGGTGTGTTTTACACAGATCATCATCCACACTCACATGACCATCACAGAAGTGCTTACAGCATACATAAACTTGCATTTTCTCCATTGCCATTTCACTGCATATGCTTGTTGAATCATGGTTAATGTCTCTTATGGTGATTTTTGATGCCAACACAAAATTTGATGTTTACATGCTGACATTTTTAACTATGCCATTATAAAATGCACAGTAAATAAGAAATTACTGGTGTTCTTCACATACAGGAAATGGGATAAGGCTACTTGCCATTAGTTGACACATACATGAGATTTGTCCATGGATTTGCGGAATTCCGCTTTTTTCGTCATCATTTAGGTCATTTGTTTGTGTTTTTTTAAGAAAAGACGACAAATGACCCTTGTCAGAGACCTTTTAAGAAAAGTCACAAAGAAATTGGGACAGAAGTGAATGGAATGGTGAGTGTGGTGATATTGGATAATATGAGAGGATAGGCTGGTGTAGGTGTGATTTTAAGTGAAAAGATGAACAGATTGATTCACTATGGCTTCATAAGTGAGAGAATTCTTTGGATTCATTTGATAGTAAAACTTCAGAGAATAGTAATTGTTGTAGTGTATGCTACTTGTGACTCTGAACCTTCTGATAGGAAGGAAGTTTTCTGGAATGAGCTAAAAGCTGTTTTGAGCCAGTTTGGTGCTAAAGAGAAAGTTATAATAGCAGGGGATTTCAATGCTAGAGTAATTGTGCAGAATGCAATTTCTGGCAATGTTCTGGGTAAGTTTAATGATCCTTGTGTGAATGATAATGGTGAAAGATTAATTGGAACTCTGCATTGAGAATGGTTTGTGTGTGTCTAATACGTTTTTCAAGCACACGTATATCCACACATATACTTGGGAAAATTGTACCCTTGGTCAAAAGACTGTGATAGATTTTGTTGTCTACAATCAGCATCTGAAACAGTTAGTTGTTGACACTCATGCGATGAGAGGTGGGGATGTTGGTCCTGGTCATTACTTGGTAGTATCACGAGGGAAACTGAATGTTATTTGGAGGAATAGAAAGAGGTCCAGGATGGAAAAATAAAGGTTGAGAGGCTCTCTGAAGATCATCAGCATCATCCAATGTACTCAGAGAATGACTGAAGGAGCTGAAGTCTTGTGAGAGGGATATAGAAAAGAAGTGGGAATGTTTTAAGAACTGTGTTGTGACTGCTGCTGAAGAGGTCTGTGGCACCACAATAGTGGGTAACAATAGATGTGATGCTTGGTGGAATAGTGAGATTGAAGAGGCAGTAAAGAGAAAGAAGGCAGCCTATTTGGGGATGTTGCTAGGTAGAGTTTCTGTGGATCAATATTGCTGTAAGAAGCGTGAAGCCACTAAGCTGGTTCGCCAGAGTAAAGCAAAAGACAGGAAGGAGAAGGTGGAAAGGCATGAATTGGCTTTTCGGAAAGATAAGAAGACTTTCTGGAAGTATTAGGTGTGCAACTTAATTCTCGGCCACAGGCACGACACATTGACAACAAATTATAACAAATCGAATACGTACCTAATCAGGGAAATAATCCCCGTCATGTTGGATACATTTGAGCCATCGGTCAGGGAGCTGTCGAACGCCACTGTGGAAAAAAGAGGGCTGTTTAAAGTTGATAAAGTCATCAATACTTGTGTGGACCTCCTCAACAGAAGTGAAGTGCGTATCACTCGGGTGATGTTGCAGGGAGCGAAAGAGGTGATAATCTGACAGGGCAAAGTCTGGAAAATACGCCAGGTGGGACAAAATCTCCCATCCCAGATCGGTGATAGTGTTTAAAGTCGTTTTTGCGGTGTAAGGACATGCGTTATCCTGAAGCAACAGGACTGACCTTCTGCCGTTGCTGGTGTATAGCCTTTTCGCCTCCAGTGCATCACTCACACGAATGAGTTGCTGACAATAACCTAGCATTGACCGTTTCACCAGGTTTGAGCAACTCAGTGTACAACAACAACTTCCTGGCATGGATATTTGGTTTGGAGGTACTGGTGGTAGGCTGATATGGATAAACCCAAGATTTGCGCCACTTAGGATTATAGTAGAGGATCCACTTCTCATCACAGATCAAAATCTTGTGGAGGAAATCCTTCTTCTTGAATCTGGAGAGCAAAGACACAGCAACATCGTAGCACCTAGACTTGTTTGCTGTTGTGAGTTGGTGGGGCACCCAAAGGCCCTCCTTGTGAATCTGTCCAAGCTTGTGCAAGTGCTTTAAAATGGCTTGCCATGTTACTCCGATTTCCTGGGCAAGCTCTGACTGTGTGCAACAGGGATCCGCGTCCACAGTTGTTCCAGTTCCTCATCGTCAACTTTCTGTGGCTGTCTCGAACGTTCTGCATCTAGGAGATTGAAATTTCCCTGCGTAAACCACTGGAACCACTTCTTATAGGACACAGCAGCCTCACCCAAAGTTGCACAGTTCATTTTTGGGCTTCCGCGACACTTTTCTTCAGCTGAAACGCAAACAGGAGGCAGTGCCTCAAATGTTGCTTCTCAAATGACATTGCTTTCACCGTCAACTTTCGTCCCTTCTGTCACTACAGCTGTGAGCGGTTATGGTTGCCTGGAAACTGTTGGATGGCTCTGCAATCAGCCATTATCGCACACAGCAATTTGCATTTGCTGACATTCTATGATTGCTTGCGGTTAGCGGCCGAAAATTAAGTTGCACACCTAATACACGAGACTCAGTAAAAGTAGGAGAAACGGAGTTGTAAGTTGTGTGAAGAATAGGATTGGGGAAATGATATGGTAGCCCAATGAATTGAGTGAAAGATGTACTGAATACTTCTGTGAGTTATTAGATCAGGAAAGCAAAGTGGAGTCTGAGGCAGAAGTAGATGATATCATAGTGAAGGATGGAAGCACAGAAAGGATCTCAAAAGAATAGGCGTAAAGCTCTAAAATCTCTTCAGATTGGAAAGGCTCTGGGAGTTGATGGCATAACTGTCAAGATATTGAAATATGGTGGCGACTCTTCAATTGACTGGTTAACTGAAATTTGTCGGTTGTGCTGGGAGTTAGGAATGGTCCCTCAGGATTGGAAGGATGCTATCATTGTTCCCATGTATAAGGGAAAAGGTGATCAGACTGACTGCAAGAACTATAGTGGTATTAGCCTACTGAGTGTGCCAGGGGAAATGTTTGATAAAGTCGTTATTGAAAAAGTATGGGGCATTACATCAGAGAAAGTCTGGGATGTTCAGAGGGATTCTATGCCTGGTAAAGGCTGCACTAACCAAATTTTTGCATTATGTGTGGTGATTAAAAAGTATCTGGCTGTTGGTGAGAAAGTTTTTTTGCCTTCATAGATTTAGAAAAAGCTTATGACCGAGTAAATAGGACACTTTTGTGGAAGGTATTGAATGAATATGGTGTTACTGGGAATCTATTGAACAGTGTAAAAGCCATGTATGCTGGCAGTAGAGCTTGTGTACGAGTGAATGGTGTTTTATCAAAATATTTTTCTATTGGTGCAGGAGCCAGACAAGGTTTTGTAATGTCACCATGGCTGTTTAATATATTTATGGATGCGTGATGGCAAAATAGGTAATACTGGTTTATGTATTAGTGATATCCGTGTGTGTAGATTGCTAACAGGACAGTGTTATCAGCATACAGCAGAGAGCAAAAGTGAGTTGCAGAGTATGTTGTACCAGATGTACGAAGTTTGCATGAAATTCAAACTGAGTATAAATAAGGGAAAACCCAAAGTTATGGTTTTTGAGAGAAAAATTGGTAGTACTGAATGTATTATAAGTCTAAATGGCACAGTGATTGACCAGGTGAATGAGTTTGTGTATTTAGGAGGCATGTTTGACAGAGAGAACAAATTAGATGGTGAAATTAGTAGGTGAGTGAATTCTTCTTTGAAACCAAAATTAGTAGGCAAGTGAATTCTTCTTTGCAGCCATAAGTAAAAAGACTTGTTTTAGAGCTGCAAGCTTGATTGTAGCGGTTGCCCTCCTGCTCTACATAGAAATGCAGCCTATCCAACACTGTTCTGCAGAAGCGAGGTAAAATGACATCATCAAGCTGCATATGCTGGTGGAACACGTAATATCCTTCTCCCGTAACGTCGGCACACTGCGAACTGTGGGTAATGATATCATTACGTGGGTGTTACTTGTTGCAGGCAGCAGAAGTACGTGATCAGTCGCCTTCAATTCGCAACACAGCCCTGTGCAGCTCAGCGTGGACTCACTTTTCCTGAACTTCGTGCTGATGGATTGTTTGTTTTTGCACCTTTTTTGAAGTTTTTTGGGTGCTTTTCGCATGTTCAGTTCTTTAGTCACGACTTCCATTTTGTTTATCTTTTGATGCCTGGCAACCAAACTTCAAAAAAAGAAGATAGTGCATGCTGACACGGTTCTTTGTTTGTTTATGAAACACTGGAACATGTATGTTTTTGTTCCGCCGTTCCATTTAAATTTTTTAATTAGTAATTTTACTGTTTAAGATGCCTGGATCAAAAACAAAATTTCAAGATGCGTGGCTCAGCACAGAACTGCATGGAGTGCAGTTGAAAAAATGCTGTGCTGCAACTGAAAAATATTTTCAGCTAAATGTTTATTGTGTTCAGAAATGTTTGATATTTCTAATAGCAGCTTTTCACAAGTGAAATCGCATCTAAAGGGAAGAAGCATTTACAGAAATTCCAAAGTAGATTTCAAGGTAAGTCAATCTTGAAAGCCTTTAGACAACAGGATCTTCAGCCCAAATCAAGTACTGGTGAGGTACTGAGTCATGATTTACAGGTTGCTAAAGCAGAAGCATTATGGGTCATGAAAATCGCTAACGACAATATGTCTTTTGTTTTATGCAGTGAAACAGTTGAACTATTCAAAGAAATGTTTCCGGAGTCTATCGCAGCCAAAATACAGCTTAAAGAAAAAGTTTCTTATGTGACACCACATGGAGTGTCAAAATATTTTGAAGATGATTTGCAAAAATACATTGTGGCTAGTAGCTCAGGAAAGGTTACTATAGCATTTGATGAAACTACAAATACACAAGTTAAATGGCAGTTGGATGTGTATCTCGGGTACTAGTCTTCAGAAGTAAATTGTTTCTTGCCGATACCTAACAACCATTTTTGGGGGGCATGCAACAGCAGATATCTTGCTGAAAAAAATATTGGATGTGTTTTCATTCTTCAATATTTTGTGAAACAGAATTATTTGTGTATCCATGGACAGCCCAAATATAAATAAGTGCTGTTTACAGAAATTCAATGAAGTTGTAAAAAATAAAACAGCCCAGAAATCTTTGGAACTAGGTTTTTGCAACCTGCATGTTGTTAGTAATGCATTTAAAAACTTTGGTCTAAGCGATGGCCTCTGATCATTCGTCCGAAAGAGGTCCGGGTTCGAATCCCGGTGAGGCATGGATGTTGTGTTTGTCTTTCAGCACTGGCTCTCTCCCTTCCCTGGAACCAGTGACCCTAAATTAGGGACGGGCGACTGCTTATAGCCCATTGAGTTGCTCGCGGTGGTCGTTAAACCTCCAAATCAAAAAAAAAAAAAAAACTTTTTGACTAGCTTAAATATAAATTTTGACGAGTTTGCTACTGGTGTACATTACTTTTTAAAGAGTAGCGCTGCAAGACGAGGGGATTTTAAATCTGTTGAGGATATAACATCGGTTACAGCCATATTTCTTTTGTGGCTTGTCAGCAACAGATGGTTAACTGTTGGTTCTGTAGCCCAGAGACTTTTGGATCAATGGCTAAATATTATTGAATATTTATTAAACTTCTTGCCATCTCAAAATTTATTTGAAAAACAACTATAAGCATTTCTGTCAAGGTGTATCAGAATTCATTGTTTCCTGAAAATGAGCTAACTCCTTGCTATTTAGCATTAACTTCGTTTTCACACACAAGTTTTGGAAAGTTTTCATTATGATACCATAATGAAAACTTTTCAAATTTTTTGTGTGAAAATGAAATTAATGCTAAATAGCAAGGAGTTAGCTCATTTTTCAGGAAACAGTGAATTCTTTTATACCTTGTAAAATTGCTTAGTTGTTTTTCAAATAATTTTTGAGATGGCAAGAAATTTAAAAAATATTCAGTAATATTTAGCCATTGATCCAAAAGTCTCTGGGCTACAGAACCAACAGTTCACCTCTAGGAAGGTATCAAAATTCACTGTTTCCTGAAAAATGAGCTAACTCCTTGCTATTTAGCGTTTGTTTTTACACAAGTTTTGAAAAGTTTTCATTATGATACCACAATGAAAACTTTTGTGTGAAAATGAAATTAATGCTAAATAGCAAGGAGTTAGCTCATTTTTCAGGAAACGGTGAATTTTTTTTTTATACCTTGCAGAATTGCTTAGTTGTTTTTCAAATAATTTTTGCGATGGCAAGAAGTTTAAAAAATATTCCGTAATATTTAGCCATTGATCCAAAAGTCTGAGCTGCAGAACCAACAGTTAAGAACCAAAAATACACCAACTGTATTCTGTTTTAAATGCTTTAATGAGTAATGTTATGGCTCAATTTATCCGAGATGATGCCATTGCAGAGAAATTTGGAGAAGACCTAAAGAATGTGGATTTTGAAAACAAAAATTCATGGTTTAAAAAAACTAGGGGAGTTAGAAGTTGGTATAAAGACATAACAAAATCTCCTCAAGAATGTTAAAGAGACCGAGAGGAAATTATTTCTCTTAGATGTAAGATCATCATTACTCGCAACCACAAAATACTTAAAGTCAAATTTACCATTCTGCAATCAAAACCTAAGAGACATAGAAGTGTTAATAAAGTAAAAGAACCAAAGAAAGAGTCAACTCAACTTTCAGTCACTGAAGGACTTTTGGAAGTAACCTGAATTTCAAGTGTTTTGCATTTTTCTGAGGACAAATCGATAGAGCTAGAGTGGAAACTTTCAAATTGTGATAAGCCAACTCTAGATGAACTCTTGAAATTTTCAGAGGGAGGGCCTATTCCAGTGCGGATTGATCATTACGGTGTAATATATTCAGTATTCAAGATGCTAGTGGAAAAGAAAAATATTCAAATCTTGCTAAACTCATCAAATTAGTGTTACCTCACATTAATGCCAATCAGGAAAGGGGATTTTTGGTTAATACTGCTCTGTTGAGGAAGGACAAGGCTAGCTTGAAAGACTTAACTATAACATCATTAAGAATAGTTAAAGGGGTCATTAAACATTATGGATGTGTAAGTAAAGTTCCCATAGCAAGAAATTTGTTAAATAGTGTTTGTAACTCGCATACATTTTATAAAGAGTATGTAGATAAGCTGAAGGAAGAAGAATAAAAAAGGTAAAAAAATCCTAGGAAGCAGAAAGAAAAGGAAAAGCAGATAGAAAAAAAAAGAAAAAAGAAAGAAAGAAAAACAAACTGAGTTTGATGACAAAATAAAAGAAATGATGCTGAAATCAATCAACTTAAGAAAGATAAAGAAACCTCCCTAGCAGTAATTCAAGAGGGAACAGAAAGGATTAAAAAAGCTGTAGAGAAACAAAATACTGTTGAAATAGCAGTTGTCCATAACTTGATCATACAAGGTTCAGCTGAAATGAAGAAAATTGAAAGTAAATTAGCTGTTGTGGATGCTGAAAAAGATATGCTTATCAGGAAAAGGTTAAAATATGGTTAAATATGAAAGAAAAATTCAATATACAATTGTACATAGTTCTTGGTTTTCAAATAATTGATCATAAAATAAGGTTGCCGTCTTATGCACGATTATAATAACTAAAAGTTAAAAGAACTGATGCTCCTGTACACACCAAATGTGGTGAAGGTGATATGAATGACAGATTAAAACAAACATGAGATCTTTCAATCCCTCTTGGGATCGTCCTCAGATGTGTTCTCAAATTAGTGATTCCGACCCTTAAATAACAGAAGGGGTAAGTGTCATGAATCAAACTGTGTTCACTGCGCATGTCTGGGATTGTTCACGGGAAATTCCGAATCGCTGAATGGGTGATTGTGTCATCTGGTGTTAAGGCATTCAAGGTGTTGTCACATTGAGCATTATTTGAGTCCCTTCGCAAGAAATTTTTCCAAGAATTGGGGGTGTACATAGGTATATAGTCGTTACAACATTGATTGCCCTTGATAAAAATTAACAAGCTCTCTGCAAAAAGTAACGAGGTTTTGTTCTGTGGTGTTGTAACGATGGAAGCCTCCTGCCAAGCTGGGAAATATGAACCCTTGTTGGCAAGGCGTGATAACGCGGTTTTCTGGTTTCGAGTCTTAATGTCATAAAGGTGCTCCTTCATTCTGATGTCCAACGTCCTCTGAGTAGATCCTATGTAAGTGAGAGGTGGGTCATCTGGCTCAGTACTGTAAAGAGGTATGTTATATACTCCATGACGGGATCCCTGTTTGATTTGATCGCGGTCGTTGCGAATGATGGAGTAAGTATTTGATGTTCTGAGGCCAAAATCGATTTTGTGACGATGACACGTTTTTCATAATGCGAGTGACGTGTGGGTCATAGCACATAGACCCAACAAATTTCTTATCTCTTGTTTCCCTCACAAGTGTGGACCTGGTTGAGTTTCCGAGTCTCTTGTAAATCGAATCCACCACATGATTTCCATAGCCATGGGTTTCGGACGATTTCTTTAATTTTTGCAATTTCTTGTTTCTTCAGCCGGTTGCTGGAGGAGTGTGTAATGGCTCGTTGTATCATAAAATGAATGGCTGCAAGTTTATGACATAGAGGGTGCATAGAGTTATAAGGGATGATACTAGGGGCAGACATAGGCTTCCTGAAAGCTGAGGTTTGAATAGTGTGATTTGTAATATTTCTGGTTAGCAAGATATCCAAAAACGGTAAGATTCCTTCAGTTTCCAGTTCCAACGTTACAAATCACGCTATTCAAACCTCAGTTTTCAGGAAGCCTATGTCTGCCCCTAGTATCATCCCTTACAACTCTATGCACCCTCTATGTCATAAACTTGCAGCCATTCGTTTTATGATACAACGAGCCATTACACACTCCTCCAGCAACCGGCTGAAGAAACAAGAAATTGCAAAAATTAAAGAAATCACCCGAAACCATGGCTATGGAAATCATCTGGTGGATTCGATTTACAAGAGACTCGGAAACTCAACCAGGTCCACACTTGTGAGGGAAACAAGATATAGAAATTTGTTGGGTCTATGTGCTATGACCCACACGTCTCTCGCATTATGAAAAACATGTGTCATCGTCACAAAATCAATTTTAGCCTCAGAACATCAAATACTTACTCCATCATTCGCAACGACCGCGATCAAATCAAATAGGGATCCCGTCATAGAGTATATAACATACCTCTTTACAGTACTGAGCCAGATGACCCACCTCTCACTTACATAGGATCTACTCAAAGGACGTTGGACATCAGAATGAAGGAGCACCTTTATGACATTAAGACTCGAAACCAAAAACTGCGTTATCACTCCTTGCCAACAAGGGTTCATATTTCTCAGCTTGGCAGGAGGCTTCCATCGTTACAACACCACGGAATAGTTACAACACCACGGAATAAAACCTCGTTACTTTTTGCAGAGAGCTTGTTAATTTTCATCAAGGGCAATCAATGTTGTAACGACTATATACCTATGTACATTCACAATTCTTGGAAAAATTTCTTGCGAAGGGACTCAAATAATGCTCAATGTGACAACACCTTGAATGCCTTAACACCAGATGGCACAATCACCCATTCAGCGATTCGGAATTTCCCGTGAACAATCCCAGACATGCGCAGTGAACGCACAGTTTGATTCATGACACTTACCCCTTTTGTTATTTAAGGGTCGGAATCACTAATTTGAGAGCACATCTGAGGATGATCCCAAGAGGGATTGAAAGATCATGTTTGTTTTAACCTGTCATTCATATCACCTTCACCACATTTGGTGTGTACAGGAGCATCAGTTCTTTTAATTTTTAGTTATTCTAATCGTGCGTAAGACGGCAACCTTATTTTATGACTAACTGAGCACGAATTTTTCATCTATTTTAAATAATTGATTGAAAAATGATAAACACATCGAAACTGAGGTTGTCATTTTTAGTGTATAGTATAAATAAGGTTGTGACAGATTTATTGGAACTCAAGTATGTACTGATTTTAGTGTCAAGATGTTATCTAAATTGAGAATGTGGTATATTTGTTATAGCAAAGTTCTTCTGAATTTGATGTTGGATTAATTGTTGTGCACAAATGTACGTTGAAAGTATTATGCAGCATCATAGCTGTTAATGATGAATAAATCTTTGGAAATACATGGAAAGGCAAGTAAGCATATTATTTTTATTTTTTATGCTTCGGTATACACCATTTGGCACTTTTTACATTGAAAAATAATTATACTTTTTAAGTTTTTGAAATACATGGGAAGCCTGTTTTTATTTTTTTATGCTGTAGTAAAAGAACATTTGACATTTTTTTATGGTGAAAAATGTGTGAAATTTGTTGGAGGTTTTCTAATACAGTTATGTTTCTTTATTTTTTGTATTTTAATGAGCTGTTCTACCCTGAATTCTCATAAGAGTTCTGTACTTTAGGAGGATGAATATGAAGCAAGAGTTGGTGCCAGATTTCCAATTAAATGGACTGCCCCTGAGGCTGCCAACTATAGCAAGTTTTCCATTAAATCTGATGTTTGGTCTTTTGGCATTTTATTAACTGAGCTGGTTACATATGGTCGAATTCCATATCCCGGTGAGTTAAGTTGGGATTTATTTATTTATTTTATATTGAGCATTGGAACTTCTGAAAAAATGTGTTTTTTGCCTGATTTAGAGTAGACAGAGATATTAAATACAGTTGTACAGGTTGCATATTAAACAGAATTTTAAATGAATTCAAGATTTTAACAGACTAGAATTGTAGTCTGTTTTAAATTTTAAATGTGTCAGTGTGTTGAAGTATTACATCAGCAGCATTCAGAATAGATTTCTCATTATGTGCAAATTCCATGAAGCCATTTGTAAAGTTTTACATCAATTTTTAAAATCTCATATAGTGAGCCAGTCATCTATCACACTTACCACAATTTTGGATCTAAAATTGAAACCATGTGTCAAACAAAAGTCTTCAGAAAAGCAAAACTCTCAGAATTAATAAAGAGGCCTGATAACTACTATCTTAAATGAAACAACTTAGAATGTAGGAAAAATTCAACTTAGTGTAGAAATTTTCAAATTCCAAGTTTGGGACTAAAGTTGTAAAAAATACTTGTCTCTGATTAAAGCCAATGTAAAATAATTTGTTCTAACATGTAACCAAAGTACCTTATTTTCAGGTTCAGAACTCTTGAAATTTTAAAGCTACAGCTGAGATTTTTTTTCCACTGGAAAGATAATGGGGGCTTTAATATGCATAATTACTTTTAATATAGCTGTGCCTCATGTTTATGTAAAAAACTAAGGAAGTGTAAAAACATTCAAAAAATGCAACTTTTAATTTTTTTTGTAGAAAATTATTCAGTTGTTTCATCTGTAAAATTAATGTATAGGTGGTTGTTCTCCTCGTGCTCATATTTGTTAAAAAATGCTTTATCTGCATTTCAATTTTACTTTTGCAATGATAAACACCGAAATATTGAAAAAAACAAAGATTTAAGAAAAAAGTGTCAAATTTTAAACAACATTTTTAAAAGTCCATATTGGAGAAACTTTGATAATACCATCTATCAAAGAATTTATCTCAACACTAACGCATCAGAATATACCTGAAGTTTTTAAAACATTGTCCCTTAGCAATAGCACAGTAAAGCGATGCATTGATGAAATGGCGGTTAATGTTGAAAATAAACTTATAGGTATTCTATAAAACTCTTCATTTTGCGTACAGTTGGACGAGTCTACCATTGCAGATAATAATGCTCTATTGATGACATATGTACGGTACCTTGATGAAAACAATATATTGCAAGAAGAAATGCTATTCACTGTAAATCTTATTACAGATACAAAAGGATTATCAATATTTATTAACTTTCATTTTCTTCAATTTAAGCAGCTCCCGCACTAGTAGGCGCTGTATAAATGGAGATGAAAAAATTCATTAAATTGAAATTATCTATGTGTAAACATACATAAAGTATAAATAAAAAGATAAATTTAAGTACATATTTTTTACAAACCCTCCCCTCTAAGAATTACTTCGCACTTGCGCTAAATTGAGTTATTGCGGCACCGGTGGCGGGTAAGGAAATTTTACCATCAACAAAGATTCAAAAGTGGGCAGTAGGTATTAAAAGTTTGACGACCCCTGAACTACAGTGTTTTCAATTTTGAATTTCAAAAAACTTGAAAAACTGGTTCACTCACGTGGAGAAAAAAAAAAGGAGTGTAGAACAAATTGACAATCGTCACCTATTGCTTTATCAAGGGTCAACACAGATAACAACTCTCATTTTTCCACAGGCCAAAAAGTGTGGGCTTCTGCATTATTCCAGGGTGTCTACCAGGTCACGGAAGTCACCGAAAGTCACGAAACTAAAGTCAAGAAAAGGTAAAGGTCAGACTTCAGGTCGTACGTCACGGCCATTTTTTTTTCTTTCCCTTTGTGCCTTACCCTGTAAAAATCAAATTTCTGCTTTGAGCTAAAAAGAAGTCTTTGCCAAGGACGATGACGTCATTTCCTTCCTTTAGACAAGTTCTGAAGGGACACACTGTGTACCATTCTCCCCTTCTGCGTTCATTGACTTCGCTTGGCACTTTGCTGACAACGGTTCTCTCGACTGTGGGCCGACAGTAAGGTCTTTTTGTCCAAAGTAACCAATAACCTGCTTGTTTGCTTTGCAGAAAAATTTGACGCTGGTCATTTGGGCTGGGCGATGTACCGGTATATCGCGAAAAACTAGTTTAAGTTTTACATCGAGGCTACGATTTTTTAGCTAACAGTACTACAATGTGTCATCCTTCGCAATATCACGATTGGATGTATTGTGAAATACGATGTTAATGAAACCACACGATGGCGTTGCAGACATAGGACATCGGAGCTTCTTCACGAATGATGGGAATCCATCACTAAGCAAACACAATGTTTAAACCAGTTCTTATCAGGCCGCAGCGTGTCGATGATGCCATAAATCAGCGAATTCGCAAGTACTGCTCTCTGGCAGCAGAAATTATGTCCGAACAGGTTTTGATCAGTAAGATTCCAAAACTGTAAATCGTTCCAAGTCATAATAAACACTGCTGCATGTTTGTATGCCGTGACTGCAATATCCGGGATCTCAGGAATTTCCTGCAGTCTAGGAAGTAGTTAGCGGGTAATTAGCATGTCTTTTGTAAAAAAGATCGTGCATACAAATCAGTTTGTCCATCCGTGGACAACCATGTCTCTGCAACTATTAGTCTGATTTGAAAAATTATTTTTTCATTGGAAAGCTTAAAATGTGAGAATAATGATCTTGGCATTCTGAGTTTTTCGGAGGCGCAACTTCGCTGCTGGAGGGTGTAAATGCAAATATCGAATTTAAAATGCATTTTATTGCATATATTTGTTTCTAAATATCCGATTGAAAAAATTCTTTCTTCCTTTCGATGCCATTTATAATGAAGACTATTTTAGATGCAGTTTCTTTTTCAAGTAATGCATAGATTTTCCACTAGGGGGCGTAAAGGTAACCTGCGTTTTTCTCTATCTCTGCTAAAACCCTGATTTGAAAAATTCTTTCTGCATTAGATACTGTTCCTAATGAGAAATGTTTTGCATATAATTTCTAAATTTTGATAAAGTATGGTTTGGCCACCAGGGGGCGTAAGCATTTATTTCTGCTTTTGATGTATTTGCGGCAAAATCCGAGCTTCTGAAAAAGTCAACTGAATAAATTCTTTCGTAAACCGATACCACTTACTTGGAAAATGTGTTGAGAACACCTGCTTAAAATAGCTCATAGTTTTCCCACCAAGGGCGTATATCTTATTTTTGTCAATAGCCCTGCTTCTCTAAGCGTCTGATTTAAAAAATTATTTATTTATTGGGGAGTGTTTCCACTGTGAAATGTTTCTCATATAATTTCGAATTTTTCTTAACGCACAAGTCTGCCACTGAGGACGTAAGCTCACATTTCCGTTGACTGCAATATCTGCAGGACTAAAAACTCTATATAAAATATTCTTTTTCGGTCAGATACTACTAACCATGAAAGTTCTGTGTGTATTTTCTTCCCAAAATAATGTCCAATTTCGCCGCTAGGGGGCGCCAATGTTTAATCTGTTTATCTTAATATCTCTGCTTCTAAATGTAAGATTTAAGAAATTCTTTCAGCACCGGATGCCATTTACCTTGTGGAACACTTTAGATTAGTATTTGGGGAGTTTTGTAGTGAACAGTTCTACCACTAGGTAGTGTTTGTCTACTTCTGCTTGCAGCTGTATCTCTGCTTCTAAAAATCCTATTAAGATTTTTTTTATTTTTACTGTATGCCATTCTCTACAATGGAGATGTGGTGCATTATCATCTTTAAACAATGCACAGAATTTCCACTAGGGTGCGTAAATGTCAGTACCTTTTTCTCACTATCTCTTCTTCCGGGAGACATATTTGAAAAGTTCTTTTTCGTTAGCATAGTTTTTTCCATGAATATTTTTTTACTTTCCCATTAGGCGTAGAGTTATATCATGTTTCTTTCTTTATTTCTCTCTTTTAATGGTTCGATTTGAAAATCTGTCTCCGATACCTTCCTTCTGCTGTGAGAAACTTTTTATGCACGGTTTGCTAATTTTCGTTACATACTTTTTAGCTGCTGGTGGAAGTAAGTAGCTGTTTCTATTTCTGGATGTTTTATCAATTGAAGAAATCTGATTGATATTTTTTCAACCGATTGCATTGCCTTTGAATAATTTTGATAAATTTAATTTGCATCAGGAAAGATCCAAGATGTGCTCATTACAACCCAAAGTTCTGTGTCATCTTTCTTGTTTTCTTTTTTGTTCACGTTTTAGCAAAACAGTATAAAAAGATGTATAGGTATTTAAAATTACATCTGTATAATTTTCCGAATATCAGTCGGTGCACTTCCACTCTTTCAGAGAATTATTTCATTTTTTTCAACATTTTCAAAATATTTAATCAGGTCTAGTATATGTAAAAAAAAAAAAACTTTAACTGCAGATTTCAGTGCTTCCTGACGGAATTGCGCCATAAAAATTGGTATAAATGCACTGCACATTGAGTAGACAGACACAAAAATATTACTTTCAAAATTTTTAGTCAGGCCTAGGCTAGACGTAAAAAAGGAAAAGGCCTGAATTGGATATTTTCTGATGAAATTTCAGTCATGAAAATAGTTATAAATGCACTGCATGCTGAGTAGACAGACACAAAAATATCCCACTTTCAAAAATTTTAATAGGCCTAGGCTGGGCACAAAACTAAATAAATAATGATAATAATAAATAAATAAAAAATAAAGGCCTAACCATACGTTTGGGTACTTCCTGGTGGAACTTCACCTGAAAATCTGTACAAATGCACTAAGCGTAAAGTAGATGGACAGAATAACATTATATTAAAAAAAAAAAATGATAATCAGGCCACATATTCAACATATATTCAAAATAATAAAACTAAATGTTGCTTAAAAATGTAAAGAAGCACTAAGAAAACAGAAAAATCGGCAAGCAGAGAAAGAAAGGGAAAATCAGATGTGCTGTGGGAAGAATTAAAAAACTGAAAGAAAGAAAAAGTTATTGGAACAGGCTGAAAAAGCTAATGCAATAGAAACAAAAATTAAAGCAGCATACACATACAAACAAACTGCAGAGTTAAAACTATGTCATTAATTGCATTTGGATTGTTAAAGCTCTTCATTAGTGCCCTTCATTAGTGCCCTGGGGGCTAAATGTTATCCGATGAGGAAGTGTTTGATTTAGATAACTTTTTTAGTATTATGTGTACACAGTAATACTTAGCTTTACATATGTCTACTTAATGCATGTTTGCTATAACATATGTACAACATTTTTACCTATTCCTGACATAACTTATCAACACCACACTGAAAATTTCCACCAATTGTGAAGCTGCGTGAAGTCCAGAAATCTTCGTTTATGGTACGCTTGTTTCTACCTTCCTTGGTCGGAGAAGGGAGAATTCTCATTGGTATTGCTTTTTTATTGATTTACTAAGGACATTCTTGTAAAAATGTCTTCGAATACAAGAAAAAGTGGTGATGAAAGTGAAATATTGGTAAAATGCCACAAAAATCCATATAATTACAAGAAAAAGTGGACATAATAAATATGAGGCTGATGTGTTAATAACTAAATTTTTAAACTCTATGAAATGGTCCTAGCCACCCCACATATTCAACAGACCATACTCTTATGCATTTTTTTTTTTCTTTTGCTATGTAACAAACACACACCTTAAGTTCAACCTATGGAACAAGGGGCTATTTCCACTTTTGAATCGTATTATTTATTGCATCGTGATCTGAAGACAGCTTATTTTAGTAACCGTTAGTAAGGACAAGGCAACTGTTAAACAGTTTAGTTGTGATTATAATATTTTGTATGCAGTATCACAGAAACTTTGATAGTGCATGAAAAATTATAACACAGTAATGCATGGTTGGACTTCGACACAAACTTTTTGTCCACAATTTGTGACTGATTTGGAAGGATTTGAACCCAACTGTTAGATTAATAATATTTTTCAAGAAATTCTCCAGCTACCTGAAAAGCTTGATTTGGAAACTGATGATGTGAAAGAATTGTTAGCCTTACACAGTGAAAGACTTAGCACTGAGGGCTTGATTGAACTGGAAACATGGTCAGGGGAAGTGGCCCATAAGAAGACTCAGTTGAATAAATTACTAAAGAAAACCTACACTAACAAATATTCTTGATAAAACTTTCAAAATCATAGAACAGCTTGTAAATAAAATTAAGTGCGGCCCTGATGAGTACAGTTATTCAGTTGTGTATATGTTCGGATACTTTGTGCAAAAGTGTGAAGCTTGTTTTGAATAGCATTTATTTCCTGAGTATATAGTGTTATCAAAAATTGAAATAAATTGCTATTAATTTTAATTGTTGACAAAACAGTCTAAACCTTTATAACGTACTTCCTATACTCGCTTAACATACTTTTGTGTAACATGCAGGTTTGCCGGTTACAATTCTTTATAGTGCAATATTTTGAGTTTTTCACTAAATGCAAGTTTATTGGTAAAAAAATTGCTATTTATTTTAACTTTTTAGAAATCATTTTATATACTCAATTTACCCCTTTAATTTCTTAATTTCGTCCGAACGGGGTCCGGGTTCAAATCCCGGTGAGGCATGGATGTTGTGTTTGTCTTTCAGCACTGGCTCTCTCCCTTCCCTGGAACCAGTGACCCTAAATTAGGGACGTGCGACTGCTTATAGCCCATTGAGTTGCTCACGGTGGTCGTTAAACCTCCAAACAAAAACAAAAAAAACAAAAAAAAATACGTAATCAGATTTTATATTTAATTAATTAAAATGGCCAAACTCCTACACTGTTGATAGAAAGAATAGTCGAGAAAACTTAGCTTTAGAATCAAGAAATGCCCCGTAAAAGTCAAGGAAAGGTCAAGAAATTGAGTCGCTTGAAAATGGTAGACATCCTGTATTCAGTTTGCAAAACAAACACAAACCTAAGAGAAAACTAGGGGGGAAATATTAAGCCCAAAGCTAAAAAAATCCAGTTCCTAAAGAGCAACAGAGTCCACCTAAACTTCACTCAGAGAAGAAATAAAAACAAAAAATAAAAGCTTTTTTAAAAAAATAATGAAGGCAGACAAATTATTTAGAAATGCAAATAAGTTAGGAATGAAATTAAAGATAAACTATTAAAAAAATCCCCATTGCAAACTGAATAATCAAGCGTGATGCACACTATACCTAGAATTTTGCTGACAATTCCAGAAAACTTCATGTATACACACACAATTTAGATACACTGCATTGCAAAAATTAAATGCATGTAAATAAATCCTGCTTGAAAGGAATGAAAAACTTCTACTGTGTTTCATTATATACAAAGGTATTGCAATTAATGATGAGGATTGACCTAAAAGAAGAAGAGAAATTGCTCCAAATGCTAAGCATAAGCCCAAAACGTCGTGATGCCTCCAAAGGAATAAAGGATGCACAGCTCAAAAACTACAAAAAGAAAAAGACAGTTCAGCTAAAAAAATCTGAAAGTGAATAAAGCCATGCAGCCAAACAAATTAAAACATAAAAACAAAAAATATCACAAGAAACTTACCCATTAAAAACTCATTCCACCATTCATGGCAGAAAACATGCTCGTGCTGTCACAGCTCAATTCAAAAGACAGCACGGGAAGGAAATGGCAGCAGTGCCCTCTAGGATACAAAACCACAACCTCCACCTAAATATCGGGAGAGAGGTTAAACACCAGAAAGCTGCCAATAAAGTTCAAGCTAAAAATGGAAGTTCAGAAACTAATTTAAAACTGTCCAACCCAACAGAATACTGGAATTTTTACCCTATGGGTTCAGAAATTGCTGCACTCAGCAGGTACTACCAGTATTAAAATACCCAAATAACAAACTCCTGCCATAGCCTTTAACTATTATAAATTTTACTTTTTTTATTATTAAATAAGGTTTTTTTATGAGGGTTTTTTTTCACATGAATTATTTTTTTAATATATATAACTTTTTTGCAATATTTTTATTAATTTTTAAACCTTTTTTGAATTTAAGGAATGGAAAATAAAAAGGTATTTTAGATTCCATAACAGGGCTGCCAGTGGCGACTAATAGAAGACTATTGCTACTATTTTTGATGACAAGCGACTATGGTTACTATTTCTTACAAAAAACTGCCAAAAGCAACTATTTTCAGAAAAACCTTGAACTATTTTAATTGTAAGGCTACTATTTTTTAAAAAACGTAATTTGTTTTGCGTATATCAATGCATGGTTTGTACGTGTCCTGAAATTCCTGGAAAAGTTCTGGAATTCCATTTTGTTCTGGAAATATCCTAAAATTGTGTTACATGTCCTGGAATTTTATCTATTCTTGCCTTTTTGTCCCTGAACAATGTTTTGTAGTTAAGGATTTTCCTACTGATGTAACTTATGTCTGACAAATTTACCTCCCCACCCCCTGCAAAATGCCTGGGGGGTGGGGCTGTCGGATTTTTTTGTCTGTTAGCAGTACTGAAGCTGCGTTATTAGTACATATTTTGTAAAAACACACACAAAAAAAAAAAAAAAAAAAAAAAAAAAAGATTGTATGTATGTTATCACTTTGTCTCTTCTGCTTTCTGCAACTATTAGATCGATTTGTAAAATTATTTTTGTATTGGGAAGCTTGAAATGTGAGAATGCTGATTCTTAAATTCAGTTTGTTTGTTTTTTTTTTCCTATGCACAACTTTGGCACAAATGATGATTCTTTGAGTTGTTGTTGGGTTTTTCGATGCACAACTTCGGCACTAAAGGGCATAAATGCAGATCCTATCAAATTCAAAATGCATTTTATTTTGTATCATCATCATTGTCAACCATTATCAATCCACTGCTGGACGAAGGTCTCCCCAAGTTTCCTCCACAACAGTCTGTCTTGTGCCAGTCTCCTCCATGTCACCCCTGCATACTTTCGAATTTCATCCACCCATCTCCCATGTGGTCTTCTTCTGGGTCTTTTCCTGTCCCTTGAAATCCAATCTCAAATTTCAGCTGTCCATCGATGATCTGTCCTTCTGGCAGTATGTCCTGCCCATTGCCATTTCAGGGATTTAACTCTGATCATGATGTCTTCCACTCTTGTCATTTTTCGGATCCACGAGTTCCTCTTCTTATCTCTCCTGGTTACACCAAGTATGCACCTCTCCATGCTACTTTGAGTTGTCTGCAGCCTTTGTATGTCTCTTTTAGTTAAGGTCCACGTCTCTGCACCATACGTAAGCACCGGAAGGATGCATTGATCAAACACTTTTCTTTTAAGACATAATGGCATATTGCTCTTGAAAATTATGCTGTTTCTTCAAAAGCTCTCCAGGCAAGTTTTGTACGCCGATTAATTTCTTCATCAATGTGACCCTCACTTGATATCTGCTGTCCAAGATAAACGTACGTGTCTGTTATCTGCAGCTTTTCTCCATCAATCGATAAATCTTCATTTCTTGTAAAAGCATTGAACATCACTTTTGTCTTCTGAAAGTTCAATTTTAATCCCACTTCTTTACTCTTGTCAGCAAGTTCCTGGATCATACTCTGCAGCTCTGATGGGCTAGTTGCAAAAATGACTACGTCATCAGCAAAACGAAGGTGGGTTAGATAATCTCCATTAATCTTTATCCCCTTGTTTTCCCAGCTCAGTGACTGAAAAACACCCTCCAATGTGGCATTAAAGAGCTTCGGAGATATGGTGTCACCTTGTCTCACTCCCTTTCCAATTTTTATGTGTGTTGTATTTTCAAACAGCCTAATCTTTGCACTTGCATTTTCATAGATGTTATTAATAATATTAATGTATGCATCTTCAATACCGCAGGTTTTCAGAGCCATTGTAACTGCTGATGGTTTCACCGAATCAAAGGCTTTTTCATAATCGATAAAAGCCATGCACAATGGAAGTTCATATTCCCTCGCTCTTTCAATTAGTTCTCTCAGCACATGGATATGATCTATTGTGCTGTAGCCACTCCTGAATCCAGCTTGTTCTCTCGGTTGAGCCATGTCCAGTGTTACCTTCAAGCAGTGTGAAAGAACTTTAGTGAAGATTTTATAAACTACTGATAGGAGGCTGATAGGTCTGTAGTTTCCGAGATCCTCAATGTCACCTTTCTTATGTAGCAGGATCTATGTAGCGGGGTTCCAATCCTCAGGAATCTTTCCTTCATTAAGGCATCGAGTGAAAATTTAGGCGAGTGCTGTTTCGATTTCTCCACTTGCTTCTTGTATGATGTCTACAGTAATTCCATCTTCTCCTGGAGCTTTTCCCCACTTCATGTTCTTGATTGCATGTGCAACTTCTGCTGGAAGGACTGGAGGAACTCTGGTACTGGTATCTTTCATGATGTCTGGAGTGCATGTATCATCCCTTTCATATAATTTGGAGTAGAAATCTTTCACTCTTGTCAAAATTTCCCCTCTATTTCTTGTTACAGAACCATCTTCTTTTCTCAGTGCCATAATCTGTTTTCTTCCCTTACTGAGATGTCCCTTTGCTATCTTTAGGCTTTGGTTGTTTTCAATTGCTTTTTTTTTTTTTTTTTTTTTTATTGGAGGTTTAACGACCACCGTGAGCAACTCAGTGGGCTATAAGCAGTCGCCCGTCCCTAATTTAGGGTCACTGGTTCCAGGGAAGGGAGAGAGCCAGTGCCGTAAGACAAACACAACATCCATGCCTAACGGGATTCGAACCCGGACCCCTTACGGACGAACGATCAGAGGCCAACGCCTTAGACCACTGCGCCACCGGGGCGGCCAATTGCTTTCCTCACTAGTTCACAGTTGAATTTTCTTACGTCTTCAGTGATACTTTTTCGTACTGTCTTGCATAGCTCTATATATTCCACTTTGGAAGTCACATCTTCTTTAGTTGTCCTCATCTCTCCTCTTTTTTGCATCAACATTTTCGTTTTTCCTGATAATTTATTTACATGCAACTTGTTCTTAGACCCAGCTAATTTTGTTGCTGTTTCCATAAGAGCTTTGGTTACTTTTCTGTTAACTTCAGAGATGTCCACTTCTTCCGATGTTAGGCCTTCTAAAGCAGAGAACCTGTTCTTCAGTTCCAACTTGAAGGTATTATGGTGTTTTTTAAGGTTGGTTATGTCAATAGATTTCGTTTGTCTTATGAGCTTGCCACGTTCAAGTTTAGTGTTGAGGTGCATCTTACATCTCACCAATCTATGGTCACTACCTGTGTTGAACTTGTTTAGCACACTGCAGTCTTCTATGACGAATTTTTTGTTACACATAATAAAATCAATTTCACTTGTCGTCCCATTTGGATGTCTCCATGTCCATTTCCTGTGTGGCTTTTTCTTGAAGAAGGAGTTCAAGATGAAAAACCCTTCTGCCTCTGCAAACTCAACGAGAGTATTTCCACGCTGGTTTCTGTTGCCGTGACCGAATTTACCTACTGAAGTTTCATTCTGTTGCCGTTGCCCTATTTTTGCATTGAAATCTCCCATAATTATTTTCAAGTGCTGCTTACCTTTATTATTTAGATGACAAATTTCCTCATAAAATTCTTCAATTTCTTCTTCAGGATGACTTGTGGTGGGTGCATAAGTTTGAATAATCTGAGCCTGGTATCTTCTCGATAGTTGGATAACGAGTCGTGCAGCTCTGTCAGAGGAACTTTCAACTTCTACCACTTTATCCTTCAGTTTCTTGTTTATTATAAATCCAACACCACTAGTTCTGCCAGTATCTGTTTCACGATAGTAGAAGAGATGTCCACTTTTCAGTTCGATGAGATCTTCTCCTTTTCTCCTTACCTCACTTAGCCCCACGATGTCCCACTTGATCCTTTGTAGTTCCTCTTCCAATTCAAGAAGCCTAGACTCAGAAGATAGGGAGCGTCCATTGTACGTTGCCAAGGTCAGCATCAGATGGCAGCCTAGTCCGGTCCTCCTGGGATTCTTAGCACCCTCTGCCTTCATGTCGCACTGGCCGCTGCCTTGGCCAGGTACATTCCAGCTGCCGGAGACTGAGGGCCAAGATTTAAGTTGTGGAGTCATTTTGGAGGGGTTTGGCCATAACTCACCACGCTGGCCAAGCGGGTTGGTGAGTGTGGGATAGAATTTCCTCTAATCCCGATGGTATAGTTATACCGCTATGGGCGGTCGTCAGAGTCCCTTTAGTGGGAACAGGATGCACCACGAGAAGGCGGGGTTGACATTTGTCAAGGAGAGGCTGTGATGTTACGCATCACCTGACCTTACATCCCTATTTTGTATATTTGCTTCTAAATATCCGATTGAAAAAACTCTTCCTTTCGATGCCATTTATATCGAAGACTTATTTTAGTTAGTCCAGGGCTGCCAGTGGCGACTATTGCTGCTATTTTTTTATGACAGGCGACTATGGCTACTATTTCTTACCAACAACAGCCAAAAGCAACTATTTTCAGAAAAACCTTGAACTATTTTAATTGTAAGGCTACTATTTTTTTTTTTTTAAACTTAATTTGTGTTGCGTACATCGATGTGCTTGTATAACATCAGTTTTAATATTGATACACGTGAATATCAACTTTGATATAGATACGTATATGTCGAATCCATGGTTCATGCACATCCTGGAATTTCATTTTGTTCTGGAAATGTCCTAAAATTATGTTACATGTCCTCGAATTTTATCCATTCCTGCCTTTTTGCCCCTGACAATGTTTTGTAGTTGAGGATTTTTCTACTGACATAACTTATGTCTGACAAATTTCCCTCCCCACCCCCTGCAAAATGTGTGTGTGTGGGGGGGGGGGCTATCGGTTTTCTTGTTTAGGAGGACTAAAGCTGTGTTATTAGCATCTTTTGGGTCATGCTTATGTTATAATTTTGTCTGTTCTGCCGGGAAGACCATATCTCCACAGTTATTAGTTCGATTTGTAAAATTCTTTTTGTATTGGGAAGCTTAAAATGTGAGAATAATGATCCGTTCGTTCTTATTATTATTATTTTTTTATGCACAACTTCACCGCTAGAGGGCACAAATGGAGATATTGTCTAATTTAAAATGCATTTCATTTCTTATATTTGCTTCTAAATATCCAATTCAAAAAAAAAAATTTCCTTTCGATTACATTTATAGTGAAGACTATTTCAGTTACAGTCCTGTTTTCAAGTAATGCATAAATTTTCCGCTTGGGGGCGTGAAGGTAAATTGCGATTTTCCCAATATCTCCACTTCTAAAAATCCGATTTGAAAAATTCTTCCCGAGTCTGATACAGCTCTTGAGGTTGAAATGTTGTGCATACAAATTCTCATTTTTGGTAAATAATGGTTTGCGCACCAAGGGGCGTAAATGTTTATTTTAACCTCTGATGTATTTGCAACAAAATCTGAGCTGGAAACTCGATTGAAATTTTTTTTCTGTGAACCGATACCGCTCAACTCTGAAAACATTTAGAGAATATTTCCTGCTTAAAATAGTGCATATTTTTTCTACCAGGGGGCATACATGTATATCCTTTTTTGTCCATATCTCTGTTTCTAGGAGTCCGATTTAAAAAATTCTTTCTTTGTTGAACATTTTCGGTGCGAAATGTTTCTCATAAAATTTCAAATATTTCTTAACGCACAAGTGTGCCACTAAAGGGCGTAAGCTCACATTTCCGTTTACAGCATTATTAGCGGACTAAAAACCCGTCTGAAAAATATTCTCTTTCGATCAGATGCCCAACTATGAAAACTCCTTATTTGTATTTTCTTCACAAAATAATGCACAGTTTCACTGCTAGGGGACGCAGATATTTAATTTGTTTTTCTTAATATTTGTACTTCTAAATGTCAAATTTAAAAATTTATTTTAACACCAGATACCATTTACCTTATGGAACACTTTAGGTTTGTGTTTGAGGAGGTTTATGGTTCACAATTCTGCCGCTAGGTGGTGTTTGTGTATTTCTGTTTGCAGGCCCATAAAAACCGTTGTGAGAAATTCCGTATTTTACTGTATGCGATTTGCTATAGATGGGTTCCATTTCAACTCAGGCAGGGTCGTACCATCATGGTCTCAGATTTCTCTAAAAAAAATTAAGAGGTGTTCCTTGACTAAAATAAGGAGAACCATATTTTTTTCTTTCGGCAAAAAAAAAAAAAAAAAAAAAAAAAATTCCTTCGAGATAGAGGGTTTCAAATCTTGCACCGTCAAACAAGCTCTCTAGAAAACGGTTATTTTTCCTAACTTCAGCGAGTCATTGCAGCAGAATTAAAAAAGATATCTTGTTCTGGTATTTTTTTTACATTGTGTGTATAATATATAATATATGGTGCTAATATTTTTCACACATCGTATGATTAAAATCTAAAAATATCGTAAACTTCGTGATTTAAAAAAAAATTGAATTTTTTAAGATTTTTTTTTAACAGGTGCGGATGCAGTTTTTTCTATACTCGTTTTCTTTGTTAAAGACATACAAATGTGCACTTTATTTGCGATTTTTTATGTGTCTGTGAAACAGCTAGTTTCCGCGTTTCAGCAGCGCTAAAAACAGCCGATTTTGAAAAATCTCTAACTTTGTCAACGATTTTCTCAAAAAAGCCATTTTTTTTAATTCTCAAAATTTAATCACTATTTTATTATCAACAGGAGAATATCTGTGTAAATTTTCACGGACCTAAAATTTTATCTGGTGCAGATTTTACAATATCATGAATTTTAACTTCACAATTGAAAGAATTCACATTCTTAGATGACGCACATATGAAGCCCCGACAGCCACTATGAATATTGTTAAGTACAGATACTTATTATACTTGACTTCAATTGCCAATACTATGTTAACGTCCTTTTGCAATCTCCCGATAGCTGAACTTGCATAACGTGTGAAACAGTATTTACAGACATTTAATGTCAACCGAATTAAAATATCGTAGCCACGTAAAAAGTATGTACATCGCAACTTAGCGAAAATTTAACAACGATATATGCTAAAAACGCCCATTTCCTAGTTAGACGCGTTTGAATTTGGTTTGAAAGCCTTCAATTTCCCGTGTTCTAAAGGCGCCAGTTTGGCAAAATCTCAGGCGCAAAGTACATATTATCTTCCCCAAATCAGAGCGTTGGATCAGCTGGCTGCGGTTGGATACGTCCACATCACCCTTCCCAGAGCGATGACATGACTAAAAAATGGTCGGGGGGGGGGGGGGGATAACAAATAAATAAATAAAATTCTTGCTGCCCCACTAACAAAGTTGAGTTGCGAAAGACAGTTGTTTGTTTACGTATATATTTAAACATCGCATAAGAAACTATGAAAGAGTAGAAAACTATTGTTGTGAAATAATTTTAAGAAAAAAGAATGCGGGCACACTTACTGTAAGTAATTTTCGAGAGCTAAACACCCTCGAGTTTTTCTGGGAGCTGCTAACTGTAGGCTACTGTCAGAAGAGCAGTCGCTGTTTTGTTATAGTTGGCAAAATTAACTTCTCAGTTTTTCGTAATAGCAAAATATTCGTTCAGGAGAGTTTTGTCTTCTGCGAACGGGGGAGAGGGTGCAATGCTCTTGACCTCGCTGCTAGGTTGATAGCGCTGGTCGCTACCCAAACTCTGCATACCTCCTCTCCAAAACGTAATGGCAATTGTCTAATCTACTAAATAAATAACAATTAGCACATGTGTGCACGCTTATTCATAAAATGTAAGTTGAGTATATTTCCTGTACACTCAGCTGATTTTATAAGTAGAAGTAGAATACATATACAACTTACGCGCTTATAGGTGCAAAGATTTTTATCTATTTAAAACATATTCAAAGTTTTTAATTTTTGTAAGGGGGGGGGGATTGTGTTCTCAGTGGTTTCCACCTGGGCCACGATAAACCAAGTACTGTCCATGTCCTCTGTCCCCTTAGAAGATAATGCTGGATCAATGGGTGACCAGCGGAGTTTTGCCCCCCCAGTCACGTGGTTGCGAGGAGTCTCAAAGCTAAGTAGCTTTCAAAAATGTTTTCAACTTAGTTGGGTGAGTAACAAGAGTCGAACCTGTCGCAACCCACTCCACTGGTCCATAAGATGCCTGCGGCCATAGCATACACGCTAACCATGGAATAGATTCTACCATACATGTATCTGGCAAATCTTTATATTTAATTTCTTTTTGTATTATCAACCCCAACTAAAAATTATGAAAAGCTTTGAAGTTTCCGACTACCCTGCTCATATAAATACGGTGATAATTCCTTTCGAGAAAAGTCAGGTCAGATGTAAACTCCCTCTCCCACTGTGGGTTTCGGCCCTGCTTTCAACAGAAACAAAGTTGAAGTGTTTCCTGTTTGCTAAAGTACGTAAAACAAATGAACGAAGTCACACATGCATGGGAAAAAAAAAAAAAAAAAAAAGAAAGAAGGATCTCCTTACCTAATTTCTCCAATGCAGTTATTTTCCTTTAAAGAAAAAAATCTGATGCTTTATATGTATATATATTGATTTGGTTTTGCTGTGTTAACTATTTGGGTGGTGTCAAAGTAACAGCATAATTGAAAGAAAACATTAAAAGGTAAAGGACCATTATATTACTAAATTTCGGTAACGCACATGTACGTAACTGGGGTGGTGGAAATGAATGAATTATTTTAAATACTAACGCTGAGACATCGGAAGCAAAAATATATGCCGGAAATTTTCTTTCTTTGCAGTGTTTACTATCAAACTAAAAGGGGGGGTGGGGGTGGAGTGGATTTACGACATTCTTTTCTACGAGGGGTTGATACAGGTTGTGAAATGAGTTTGCTGTAATATTTAGCGTTTTAAGATATACACGGTACAGACGAAGGTCGACAGCTGTGATCCTCCTTCTCCCACATGCGCACTCACACTCAAGGCTTCTTTAAACCTATGCCAATCAGAGTGAGGAACCAAAAATACACCAGTTATATTCTGATTTAAATACTTTAATGAGGAATGTTATGGCTCAGTTTATCCAAGATGATGTTATTGCAGGGAAATTTGGAGAAGACCTAAAGAATGTAGATTTTGAAAACAAAAATTCATGGAAAAAACTAGGGGAGTTAGAAGTTGGTATGAAGACAAAAAATCTCCTCAGGAATGTTCAGGAGACCAGGCAGAAATTATTTCTCTTAGATGTAAGATCATCACTAATTGCAACCACAAAATATTTAAAGTCAAATTTGCCATTCTGCAATCAAAAGCTAAGAGACACAGAAGTTTTAAAGGTAAAAGAACCAAAGAAAGAGTCAACTCAACTTTCAGTCACTGAAAGACTTTCGGAAATAACCAGAATTTCAAGTGTTTTGCATCTTTCTGAGGAACAAATTGATAGAGTAAGAGAAGAGTGGAAACTTTTAAATTGTGATAAGCCAACTCTAGATGAACTAGTGAAATTTTCAGAGGAAGGGCATATTCCAGTGCTGATTGATCATTACTGGCGTAATATATTTAGTATTAAAGACTCTAGCGGAAAAGAAAAATACTCAAATCTTGCTAAACTCATAAAGTCAATTTTAGTTTTACCTCATGGTAATGCTGATGCAGAAAGGGGATTTTTGGTTAACACTGCTCTGTTAAGGAAGGACAAGGCTAACTTAAAAGACTCAACTATAACATCATTAAGAATAGTTAAAGGGGCCATTAAACACTATGGATGTGTAAGTAAAGTTCCCATAACAAGAAATTTGTTAAATAGTGTTTGTGATTCACATAAATTTTATAAAGAGTATGTTGATAAGCTGAAGGAAGAAGAATCAAAAAAGGTAAAAGGAAGGAAGCAGAAAGAGAGAGAAAATAAGGAAAAGCAGCTAGAGAAAAAAAGAAAAGCTGAGTTTGATGACAAAATAAAAGAAAATGATGCCGTAATAAATAGGCTTAAAAAAGATAAAGAAGCCTCCCTAGCAGTAATTCAAGAGGGAACAGAAAGAATGAGAAAAGCTGTAGAAAAACAAAATACTGTTGAAATAGCAGTTGCCTCTAACTTGATCATACAAGGTTCAGCTGAAATAAAGAAAACTGAAAGTAAATTAGTTGTGGTGGAAGCAGAAAAAGATAGGCTTATCAGGAAAAGGTTAAAACAATAATATGAAAAAAGTAATTCAGTGAACAATTGTACATAGTTCTTGGTTTTTAATTACCTTTTTAGGATATTATAATTTAATGTGAAACCTGAAAACTTTACTGTGGAAATCGTGAATTGCTTCTGGTTCAACAACATATTAATGTTCAAAGTGAAACTTGAATGTGGTAAATATACTTGAATATGATAATAACACGTGAAAAGATAAGAACTGAACATTAGAAGTAAATCATACTTAAACTTTAGACATTAGACGTTATGCAAAAAATGTGGGTGTGAACTTCGACTATATATACTAATGGACTGCTGGCAATAGCTGCATCAAAGCCGCCATGGCTCCAACATTGGGCACGTCATCATCAGACTCCAAATTTCGTGTAAAAATGCTGTTATGATTACTAATTTACGCTGCAGAACTTCAGTGTTTTTGGTGTATTATGTGAATGCGCCTCATATATAATGAAAACTCTTCAGGTAAGTTTACTTATGAGCTATATACATGCATGATCGGGTTGTTTACATTTCGTGATTTATAATGTGATGAACATTTATTTGCGAAGAATTTGGAACATGCAATCCATTTTTTTCTTAAGTTACTATATTTTTATATCAATAGCTGCAAGTTTCTGGTTAAGTAATTGAACTTTATTGACTTAGGTATTTAATTTGTTTCTTACCCATGAAAAATCATAGAACTTCCTTTACTATATCGCTCAGAGCAACCATAAGCACAGCAGGTGTAACCCATCTTTTTGACTGATGTCATGTGATTTTATGTTGGAGCCAGAAATTTTGATGTCATGTGCAGTCTATCAGTATATATGGTTGAAGGGTGTGAAGCAAACTCTTTACAATGTATACAAAGTTGTTTTACTAGATGTATACAAATATACATCTAGTTTTTATTGAAATACACTCCTAAAATTCCTACCTAAAATTTTCCAGAAGTATGCTATGATCCCTGAAAGAAGTTCTTCTGTATCACGAAGAGTTCTTTCATCAAATAGAAGTCGTCACTCTTTCCGCATTTATTAGTGAGTCACGGAAAAATTCTCAGCAGCCACCACCGGGAATCGAACCCAGGATCTTCCACTTGCGCCCCGGACATGCTTCCACAGCACCACAGCGGCCTCGAAATTCTCCAGACTCACATACAACAAACTGCCAAACCACCTGGCAGGTTGCTTCTTTGGAGCCCCACACAATGCTGGGGATTCACCAAAGATGAACAGCAGCAACTGAACAAATAACTATAACGCGAATGAATAATAAATACACAGTTGACGTGGATTAGGAACATCAAATAGAAGTAATCGCTCTTTCCATGTTTATAAGTGAGTCACTGAAAATTTTCGGATGAGAAGGCATCTATGTCTGAGAAGATGTTGAATGAGAGACTAACAATTCCAGATGCATTAAAAATGTATAACAACCAAGTTTTAAAGGTGCTAATAACCAAAGAACTAATAAAATTAGCACTTAATGCACGTAGGTCATATAGCAACTGTTTGGAAGAGGAGCAGCGATTAAAAAAACAGCAACTGAAAGGAGAGAAAGAAAGTGCTGAGAGATTGAAACAACAATTGCTAAATAAAGGATTTGAAGAGCAGAAAGCAAACTATAGAAAACATAGAAAACAAGATAAAAAAATTTGTTCTAGAAAAAAGAGAAGTACAGGAATCATCAGACTCTGTGCTTAAAGAAGCCACTGAGAAACTAAAGCAAGCATTAAGAAAAAAAGACATACCTGAGATACGAGTTGCACATGGCATTCTAGAAGGAGCAGAAAAATTCCGTCAAAAGGAAAGACAACATGAACTTGAAGCATTAAAATTAATAGGGTAGTTCCTAAAAAAAAAAAATCCTCCCTAATTGATGCATAAATGCAGAAAACCTCAAAAAAAAAAAATCTATGGTTAATGAGGAAGCTTTTTTGTAAAGCCTACCCTTATATGATATATTATTAAAATAACCAATCACTTACCGGAAAGATCTTGGTCACTTGTTTCCTTTAACACTTCAAACACGTCAATTATCATCATGTAATGTTGGCCTTCAAAGGTTGAAAGACTCCTTGCCTATGAGATTCATTCTTCCAAGCATGAAACATCGTATTTTACTTCCTTTTTTTTTTTTTACTGGACCAAAAAACGCAGGTTCCCCTCTGCCATATGAGACGTAACCATAGCTTGTCATCTCCATAAAAACCTCACAAATATACACACCATACCACTCATTCATACATTTAGTTAAAAACACTATGTACATAATTACACTATTTACATTCCCAGGCAGTTAAACCTTTGTCAACTGTGACTAAAAAAGTGCTCCATCAGTTTCAAACTCCGTGCTAACCCTACTGCAAGTGCCAACCTCATTCAGCCCATCATACACAATCCTCTAGTGCTTTCAACAGGCAACTGTCATCATCAGGAGGCAGATGTGTCTCACCTGCCTACCACAGCTCAAATGAGCAGAGCTATTGAGGTTCAGGCCTCAGTCACACTCTCTGCATCTTTGTGTCTCTGGCACCATCTATTGTCAGTGCTGCTCTCTTTTCTTTTTTTCCCTTTTAGCTGTTGTTCAATTTTTATTAAGGCCTTCCATTGTTCGTTTAAGTTGCTAGGCTCATTGATGTTGCATAATCTTGATCTGTTTTTTTCAATTAATACTGATTCTGCAATTCTCAACTGCCTTTCGTTTTTACAGCTCTTAATAATTTTAATATCTTCAAACCTTGGACATTGGTGATTTTCCAGACAGTATTGGGTTACCCTTTTATGCACTGATGGCAGTGGAATAAATTCACACTGAATTTTTTAAATAATTTACTGCACATAACTCCTCCAAATTGCTACCATGATATAAAAATAATGTAAACTTTAAAAGCACCCCCCCCTCCCCCACCCAAATTGCTAAATGATAAAAAAACAGTTTGTTTATACATATATTTTTTTTGGTGGGAGGGCATCATATAAAAGTTTTTGATGTCCCATGACAATTTTCAGAAGAGTTGTAATCATTTCAAAAAATGTGAGCTTTGGTTTTATTATTGTCATCAGTCGGTGTAAGGATGATCTTAGTTTTACTGTTGTTAGAGCTTTGAAAATCGATCATGGTTAACATCTAGGGATTTTTCTGCTGTTATAAAAGTAACCCAAATTAGAAGAAAGTAAAGTTTTTTGTTTTCTTATTTCTGTAATTATGAGTTGGAGTAATTTTATAGGATAAAGTCATTTCTTTATATATGTCTCAAAAGCATAAAGGACACAGTGAAGATTGGCTGTAACATTATCAAGGCAGTGTAATGCTTCATATCAATTAGACCTGACAGTGTTCGAATTACCCAGTGGTTCGCTGGCCATTGGCCAGTAAAACTTCTGTCGGACCACTGAACTGTTAATTTTACGGTGCCAGATGGCCAGTTAGTTTATTTTTTTATTTTTATTTTTTTCTAAGTTGTCACAAGTTAAAAAATGAATTTCTATTTCTTTTACCTTGCTGTACGGTTTTCTTTTCAGGCTGCAAACTAGTGATAGTTTCTTGAAATGCTAAAGGACAACAGCTATTTTTTATCGCTCATGATTTGTAAAGAGTGGAAGAAACAAAAAATACAGAAGGCAGTTTCTCAGTCCTTGTCTTGTAATGACAACAGCCATTTTTTCTTATCTTTGCCCACCATAGTGAATGCAGCAGATACTGATGCCAGACACAAGCTAGCTTTTGTTTCTAGCCCTAAAAGTACACTAGCAGGGGAGGTCAATTGGATGTGTGAAGGTAATTTTTGAAAAAGAGCAATTCATACGAAACAGTGTTCAATGGAGGACTAAAACTGACTTCATGGAAAAGTAGGAGGGATGAGCAGACTAAAAATAAGGAAAAGGAAGTTAAACACTAAACATAAAAAAAAAGGCTGCTAATGTATAAGAATTTTTATTTTGTACCCTTGGAGTCTCCTTGTTCAGTGTTACTTAAAAGCAGATCGAGAATGCACTCTTACTCTGTTATATCGCCAATCCATCGGAATCTTATTCTGGAAACATTCTTTGTCCTTTCAGTTGCACTTTCAAATTAGATGTTTAAAAAACAAATACTGGAAATAATTCCATTAAAATGATACGTTATTTTCTACATATATTATAAATGCCTTTTTTTTTTTATTATTTATTTACGGACCAGTGGTTTGCAAATTCTAGTGATCCGCTGGGCCAGTAGAAGATTTATTTCTAATTCTAACACTGCCTGACGTACACAGACTTGAGCTTGAATTGTAAGACAGTTGTCCATGCCCTAATGAAATTAAGTAGTTTCGTGCAGGTTTTTCACGTTTATCTTTCAAATATGGGAATAAAAGTAAAATGTACTCTTTTACAACATAATTCAAAATCATGCTGAGCACCATTATTATTATTACTTATGAGTTAAAGAGTTTTCATTATTGAAGAGGGAGATTACACTATACCCATTCCATTCTTAATGATAATTAACTGCAAGTTTTCGTTTTTTTAGTTCTAGGCTTCGTGTTTTTGTTCCATACTAAACACATTCACAGTGTTTGATATTTATTGTCATAGCTGTACAAAAGACAAGTTTGAAATATTTCCAAATGTTCATCTATTCGAATGAGATTCTTGATATACCTCATATCAGATAACTACGATTATTATGTGTACAGAACAAAACAAGTGATAGTCATAACACTGAATGACCATAACTATGGCATTTGAAAGAAGAAATACACAACAATTTTTTCAACACAGTGTATAAATATAAAGCCCACTTGGAAAATCTTATATTTTTTTACCAACCGCAAACGCAGAAGAAAGCTCTCCATACTGGCTTGATACAGATGAGAACATCTGACCTCTAGAACAATGACAAAGAAGAGAGTGTTTTGTAATTCAGAAGTTTGTATCAGGGTAGTTTTTGATAAATAAATTAATATTTTTTTAGGGGGGGGGGCTGATTTCCATAACCTTTATAGTTCTGAGTGTCTTGAGTAGCATTATATTGAAACTTAAGATGCCCTTTTTGTAGGGTATGGATATATATCATCATCATCATCATCATTGTCAACCATTATCAATCCACTGCTGGACGAAGGTCTCCCCAAGTTTCCTCCACAACGGTCTGTCTTGTGCCAGTCTCCTCCATGTCACCCCTGCATACTTTCGAATTTCATCCACCCATCTCCCATGTGGTCTTCTTCTGGGTCTTTTCCTGTCCCTTGGAATCCAATCTAAAATTTCGGCTGTCCATCGATGATCTGTCCTTCTGGCAGTATGTCCAGCCCATTGCCATTTCAGGGATTTAACTCTGATCATGATGTCTTCCACTCTTGTCATTTTTCGGATCCACGAGTTCCTCTTCTTATCTCTCCTGGTTACACCAAGCATGCACCTCTCCATGCTTCTTTGAGTTGTCTGCAGCCTTTGTATGTCTCTTTTAGTTAAGGTCCACGTCTCTGCACCATACGTAAGCACTGGAAGGATGCATTGATCAAACACTTTTCTTTTAAGACATAATGGCATATTGCTCTTGAAAATTATGCTGTTTCTTCCAAAAGCTCTCCAGGCAAGTTTTGTACACCGATTAATTTCTTCATCAATGTGACCCTCACTTGATATCTGCTGTCCAAGATAAACGTACGTGTCTGTTATCTCCAGCTTTTCTCCATCAATCGATAAATCTTCATTTCTTGTAAAAGCATTGAACATCACTTTTGTCTTCTGAAAGTTCATTTTTAATCCCACTTCTTTACTCTTGTCAGCAAGTTCCTGGATCATACTCTGCAGCTCTGATGGGGTAGTTGCAAAAATGACTACGTCATCAGCAAAACGAAGGTGGGTTAGATAATCTCCATTAATCTTTATCCCTTTGTTTTCCCAGCTCAGCGACTGAAAAACACCCTCCAATGTGGCATTAAAGAGCTTCGGAGATATGGTGTCACCTTGTCTCACTCCCTTTCCAATTTTTATGTGTGTTGTATTTTCAAACAGCCGAATCTTTGCACTTGCATTTTCATAGATGTTATTAATAATATTAATGTATGCATCTTCAATACCGCAGGTTTTCAGAGCCATTGTAACTGCTGATGGTTTCACCGAATCAAAGGCTTTTTCATAATCGATAAAAGCCATGCACAATGAAAGTTCATATTCCCTCGCTCTTTCAATTAGTTCTCTCAGTACGTGGATATGATCTATTGTGCTGTAGCCACTCCTGAATCCAGCTTGTTCTCTCGGTTGAGCCATGTCCAGTGTTACCTTCAAGCGGTGTGAAAGAACTTTAGTGAAGATTTTATAAACTACTGATAGGAGGCTGATAGGTCTGTAGTTTCCGAGATCCTCAATGTCACCTTTCTTATGTAGCAGGATCATTGTAGCGGTGTTCCAATCCTCAGGAATCTTTCCTTCATTAAGGCATCGAGTGAAAATTTGGGCGAGTACTGTTTCGATTTCTCCACTTGCTTCTTGTATGATGTCTACAGTAATTCCATCTTCTCCTGGAGCTTTTCCCCGCTTCATGTTCTTGATTGCATGTGCAACTTCTGCTGGAAGGACTGGAGGAACTCTGGTACTGGTATCTTTTATGATATCTGGAGTGCATGTATCTTCCCTTTCATATAATTTGGAGTAGAAATCTTTCACTCTTGTCAAAATTTCGCCTCTATTTCTTGTTACAGAACCATCTTCTTTTCTCAGTGCCATAATCTGTTTTCTTCCCTTACTGAGATGTCCCTTTGCTATCTTTAGGCTTTGGTTGTTTTCAATTGCTTTCCTCACTAGTTCACAGTTGAATTTTCTTACGTCTTCAGTGATACTTTTTCTTACTGTCTTGCATAGCTCTATATATTCCACTTTGGAAGTCACATCTTCTTTAGTTGTCCTCATCTCTCTTCTTTTTTGCATCAACATTTTCGTTTTTCCTGATAATTTGTTTACATGCAACTTGTTCTTAGACCCAGCTAATTTTGTTGCTGTTTCCATAAGAGCTTTGGTTACTTTTCTGTTAACTTCAGAGATGTCCACTTCTTCCGATGTTAGGCCTTCCAAAGCAGAGAACCTGTTCT
This sequence comes from Macrothele yani, assembly GCA_039090855.1. NCBI lineage: Eukaryota > Metazoa > Arthropoda > Arachnida > Araneae > Macrothelidae > Macrothele > Macrothele yani. Next base: position 82,096,769 of record CM077005.1, read on the forward strand.
TCAGTTCCAACTTGAAGGTATTATGGTGTTTTTTAAGGTTGGTTATGTCAATAGGTTTTGTTTGTCTTATGAGCTTGCCACGTTCAAGTTTAGTGTTGAGGTGCATCTTACATCTCACCAATCTATGGTCACTACCTGTGTTGAACTTGTTTAGCACACTGCAGTCTTCTATGACGAATTTTTTGTTACACATAATAAAATCAATTTCACTTGTCGTCCCATTTGGATGTCTCCATGTCCATTTCCTGTGTGGCTTTTTCTTGAAGAAGGAGTTCAAGATGAAAAACCCTTCTGCCTCTGCAAACTCAACGAGAGTATTTCCACGCTGGTTTCTGTTGCCGTGACCGAATTTACCTACTGAAGTTTCATTCTGTTGCCGTTGCCCTATTTTTGCATTGAAATCTCCCATAATTATTTTCAAGTGCTGCTTACCTTTATTATTTAGATGACAAATTTCCTCATAAAATTCTTCAATTTCTTCTTCAGGATGACTTGTGGTGGGTGCATAAGTTTGAATAATCTGAGCCTGGTATCTTTTCGAGAGTTGGATAACAAGTCGTGCAGCTCTGTCAGAGGAACTTTCAACTTCTACAACTTTATCCTTCAGTTTCTTGTTTATTATAAATCCAACACCACTAGTTCTGCCAGTATCTGTCCCACGATAGTAGAAGAGATGCCCACTTTTCAGTTCGATGAGATCTTCTCCTTTTCTCCTTACCTCACTTAGCCCCACGATGTCCCACTTGATCCTTTGTAATTCCTCTTCCAATTCAAGAAGCCTTGAATCAGAAGATAGGGAGCGTCCATTGTAAGTAGCCAAGGTCAGCATCAGATGGCAGCCTAGTCCGGTCCTCCGGGGATTCTTAGCACCCTCTGCCTTCATGTCGCACTGGCCGCTGCCTTGGCCAGGTACATTCCAGCTGCCGGAGACTGAGGGCCAAGATTTAAGTTGTGGAATCATTTTGGAGGGGTTTGGCCATAACTCACCACGCTGGCCAAGCGGGTTGGTGAGTGTGGGATAGAATTTCCTCTAATCCCGATGGTATAGTTATACCGCTATTGGCGGTCGTCAGAGCCCCTTTAGTGGGAACAGGATGCACCACGAGAAGGCGGGGTTGACATTTGTCAAGGAGAGGCTGTGATGTTACGCGTCACGTGACCTTACATCCCATGGATGGATGGATATATATATATTTAAAAAAAAAAAAAAATTAAGTTGTACTACAAAGTTACCTTACTCATCTGGGAACTGCGCACTGCAGCAAGAACCACTGGTAAAGTATATAAGTCAAATTCTCTACACCTTCAACTAAGAACTTCTCGTAGAAATCCCACTATCCCACGATTGCCCGGAGAAGCAGATAAATCGTGAATGAAATACGGGATTACACCATACAATACAAATTTTGAAGATGGAAATTCTTTTTGGTGTAAATATGACAAGGATGGTAAGTCAGATAATATCTGAAAACTTGAAAATTTCGTCGTCCTGGAGCAGGAATTGAATCTGCACCTCCCAGATTACGCTGGGTATGCTAACCACTACACCACCCAGAACGACTGTCTTTTAGTTTCCGATTATTTTGGTTGCTTCAACTAGCAAATCCTGTGATAGTTATATTCAAATTAATTGGAAACTAAAAGACTCGGTCGTTCTGGGTGGTGTAGTGGTTAGCATACCCGGGCGCTATTTGGGAGACATGGGTTTGATTCCCGCTCCAGGACGACGAAATTTTCGAGTTTTCGGATATTATCTGACTTACCATACTTGTCATATTTACACCAAAAAACGGATTGTCATTTTCAAAATTTGCCATAAAATCTGATTGCTTTCTAATATCAGAAATTTAAATCTAGTTGTTTCTTAGTATTTTCTGAGCTGATTACCGTATATACTCGCGTATAAGTCTAGAAATTTGGGACAAAAAAGGAGCTTCAAAGTAAAGGGGTCAACTTATACGCAGAGCCTAAAAAAATCGTAAGTCCAAAAGTTCTTCCCGTGAGGCAAAAGGCAATCCACCCCCCCCCCCAAAAAATGCAGATGCGGTAGTAATTATGAAATCGCGACCCTCCAAATTTCTCCGCGCTTTGAAAAGCTTCCTGGCTTTGCATATCCACAGAGCAGCCACAGCCGCGCATCGAAAGCTCCACCCTCCCCACTACCAATTTATTGCACTGACTTACGACCTAACGCAGCCATGCGACAGCCATTGTTAGGTGTTGCTTGTTCTTAATCACACATGTTTTTGTCTCGCTTCTCCTATTATGGCTGACACGGATTGTGTAAAGAAGTGGATGTCCTATAATGCAGGATTTAAGTTGAAAGTGATTTCTTTTGCAGAAAATAGTAACAACTGTGGTGCTTCACGTTAATTTGGCAATAACTAAAAACTGATTCGAGATTGGCGTAAAAAAATGGACTTGGTGAAAATCGCAAAAGGCGCTGCGCTGTGGAACAGCATTTTTTCCAGAGCTGAAAAGTGTCTTGAATGATTAGATTGTGGACTGCAGACATAATGGTTACATTGTAACACGAACTGGTACACATTTGCGAGCAATGAAGCTCGCAAAAGATTAAAAGTTTGCAGCTGCGAATAACACTTTTCGTGCCTCACCAGGTTGGTGCACAAGGTTCATGAACAGCTGTGGGTTGCGTCTACCCCAGCGCTCCAAAATTGCACAAAAGTTATCTCATGACCTCGAAGCAAAAATAATGGAATTTCAAAAGTATGCAATTCGAAAGAGAAAAGAGACTGCTTTTGAACTTTCCCAAATAGGGAACATGGTTGAAACCGCCATGTGGTTTTGACCTTCCTGAAAATAAGACAGTGAACTAAAAGGGCGAAAAAAAATATTTTGATTAAAACGACTGGCCACGAAAAAAACAATTTCACGGTTGTTCTTTCCTGTTTGGCCGACGGCAGGAAGCTACCTCCGGTAATTATTTTCAAACTCAAAACTCTGCCGAAAAGTGTAGTCTTTCCGTCTGGTGTGCTCGTTCGTGCCCATCAAAAAGAATGGATGAATGAATCCGGAACAATTGACTGGTTAAAGAATGTGTGGAAGAAAAAGGCCAGACGCACTTTTGAGGAAACCTTCCCTTTTGGTGTGGGATATGTTTGTTGCACACCGTTGTGCAGAAGTGAAAAAAAATTCAGAAAATTCAAAAACAACTCTTGCTGCCATCCCAGGTGGGTTGACATCTGTTGTTCAACCACTAGATGTCTGCCTTAATAAGCCCTTCAAGAACAATATGCGGAGGTATTGGGCGGATTGGATAGATTCCGATTTGCCGACTGAAACAAAGGGCGGAAATCTAAAGAAGCCGGATATCATTTTGATTGCGCGATGGGTAAAGGATGCTTGGGATGCGATACCTGCGGAAATGGTCGTGAAATCATTCAAGAAATGTAGCATTAGTAACGAACTTGATGGCACAGAGGATGATGAGATTTTTATGAGTGACGACGACAGTGATTCTTATGGCATAGGCATAGATAGGAATACTGATGTTTATGATGACTTGCCGATGACGGAGAAAGACTTTTTTGAACTGTTTGGCGAGTCTGACTCGGAATCGGATTTTGAAAGGTTCCGATGAAGTTTTTGGGTACGCAAATTAAATTTATTATTATATATATAATTTTTTTTTTGTTCTCAAGTGTTTTTGAATAAATTCATTGAAAAAAAGAAATTCTCATTCCGGGATCGACTTACACGCAAGTTTTTGATTTTTACAATTTCTTTACTCTGAAAGTGGGGGGGGGGTCAACTTATACGCGAGTATATATGATGAAGTTTCATCTGCTATAATTAGTTTTCTAATCGTGCCCAGTTAAAATGTGTTGATCATTGATGAATGCAACTGTACACATGGCCCTTGGATTTAAAGTTTTCCCATTATTCCCTCATTTCATTTTGGAACTTTTGCACATACTTTGTTTGCTTGTGTTTACAAATTTAAAATATAACTAGTGTATCAATATTAGAAGCTCAAGCATCAATATTTTGTTCAAAATTCCTTCCCTAAATGAAATGTAACACAAATCCTTGCTCCCACGAGTATTTGTTAAAGAAATATTAATCCCTTTGTTCCTTTGAAAAAGTTTAAAACATTTCACCTTTCCTTATCCTTAAATTTCCAATGTAAGCATTATTTCAAAATAATTAAATATAAAGTGTTTTGTATATTGATTGTGGGGTATATGAAAGCATTTCAAGAGCAATGGCATGCCGTCCTGTGGTGCATCCTGTTCCCACTAAAGGGGCTCTGATGACCGCCAATAGCGGTATAACTATACCATCGGGATTAGAGGAAATGCTATCCCACACTCACCAACCCGCTTGGCCAGCGTGGTGAGTTATGGCCAAACCCCTCCAAAAGGACTCCACAACTTAAATCTTGGCCCTCAGTCTCCGGCAGCTGAAATGTACCTGGCCAAGGCAGCGGCCAGTGCGACATGAAGGCAGAGGCTGCTAAGAATCTTCGGAGGACCGGACTAGGCTGCCATCTGATGCTGACCTAGGCTACGTATAATGGAAGCTCCCTATCTTCTGATTCAAGGCTTCTTGAATTGGAAGAGAAATTACAAAGGATCAAGTGGGACATCGTCGGGCTAAGTGAGGTAAGGAGAAAAGGAGAAGATCTCATTGAACTGAAAAGTGGACATCTCTTCTACTATCGTGGGACAGATACTAGCAGAACCAGTGGTGTTGGATTTATAATAAACAAGAAACTGAAGGATAAAGTTGTAGAAGTTGAAAGTTCCTCTGACAGAGCTGCACGACTCGTTATCCAACTCTCGAAAAGATACCAGGCTCAGATTATTCAAACTTATGCACCCACCACAAGTCATCCTGAAGAAGAAATTGAAGAATTTTATGAGGAAATTCGCCATCTAAATAATAAAGGTAAGCAGCACTTGAAGATAATTATGGGTGATTTCAATGCAAAAATAGGGCAACGGCAACAGAATGAAACTTCAGTAGGTAAATTCGGTCACAGCAACAGAAACCAGCGTGGAAATACTCTCGTTGAGTTTGCAGAGGCAGAAGGGTTTTTCATCTTGAACTCCTTTTTGAAGAAAAAGCCACACAAGAAATGGACATGGAGACATCCAAATAGGACGACAAGTCAATTGATTTTATTATGTGTAACAAAAAATTCGTCATAGAAGACTGCAGTGTGCTAAACAAGTTCAACACATGTAGTGACCATAGATTGGTGAGATGTAAGATGCACCTCAACACTAAACTCGAATGTGGCAAGCTCATAAGACAAACAAAATATATTGACATAACCAACCTTAAAAAACACCATAATACCTTCAAGTTGGAACTGAAGAACAGATTCTCTGCTTTAGAAGGCCTAACATCAGGAGAAGTGGATATTTCTGAAGTTAACAGAGAACTCAACAAGGTTCTTATGGAAACATCAACAAAAGCAGGTGGTACTAAAAACAAGTTACATATGAAGAAAATTTCAGGAAAAACAAAAATGTTGATGCAAAAAAGAAGGGAGATGAGGACAAATAAAGACGTAACTTCCAACGTGGAATATATAGAGCTATGCAAGACAGTGAGAAAAGCTATCACTGAAGACATAAGGAAATTCAACTGTGAACTAGTGAGGAAAGCAATTGAAAACAACCAAAGCCTAAAGATAGCAAAGGGACATCTCAGTAAGGGAAGAAAACAGATTATGGTTCTGTAACAAGAAATAGAGGCGAAATTTTGACAAGAGTGAAAGATTTCTACTCCAAATTATATGAAAGGGATGATGCATGTACTCCAGACATCATGAAAGGTACCAGAGTTCTTCCAGTCCTCCCAGCAGAAGTTGCACATGCAATCAAGAACATGAAGCGGGGAAAAGCTCCAGGAGAAGATGTAATTACTGTAGACATCATAAAAGAAGCAAGTGGAGAAATCGAAACAGTACTTGCCCAAATTTTTACTCGATGCCTTAAGGAAGGGAAGATTCCTGAGGATTGGAACAACGCTACAATGATCTTGCTACATAAAAAGGTGACATTGAGGATCTCAGGAACTACAGACCTATCAGCCTCCTATCAGTGATTTATAAAATCTTCACTAAAGTTCTTTCACACCGCTTGAAGGTAACACTGGACATGGCTCAACCGAGAGAACAAGCTGGATTCAGAAATGGCTACAACACAATAGATCATATGCACGTACTGAGAGAACTAATTGAAAGAACGAGGGAATATGAACTTCCATTGTGCATGGCTTTTATTGATTATGAAAAAGCCTTTGATTTGGTGAAACCATCAGCAGTTACAATGACTCTGAAATCCTGCGGTATTGAAGATGCATACATTAATATTATTAATAACATCTATGAAAATGCAAGTGCAAAGATTCAGCTATTTGAAAATACAACACACATAAAAATTGGAAAGGGAGTGAGACAAGGTGACACCATATCTCCGAAGTTCTTTAATGCTACATTGGAAAATGTCTTTCAATCACTGAACTGGGAAAACAAAGGGATAAAGATTAATGTAGATTATCTAACCCACCTTCGTTTTGGCAACTACCCCATCAGAGCTGCGGAGTATGATCCAGGAACTTGCTGACAAGAGTAAAGAAGTGGGATTAAAAATGAACTTTCAGAAGACAAAAGTGATGTTCAATGCTTTTACAAGAAATGAAGATTTATCGATTGATGGGGAAAAGCTGGAGATAACAGACACGTATGCTTATCTTGGACAGCAGATATCAAGTGAGGGTCACATTGATGTAGAAATTAATTGGCGTACAAAACTTGCCTGGAGAGCTTTTGGAAGAAACAGCATAATTTTCAAGAGCAATATGCCATTATGTCTTAAAAGAAAAGTGTTTGATCAATGCATCCTTCCAGTGCTTACGTATGGTGCAGAGACGTGGCCCTTAACTAAAAGAGGCATACAAAGACTGCAGACAACTTAAAGAGTCATGGAGAGATGCTTGCTGTAACCAGGAGAGATAAGAAGAGGAACTCGTGGATCCGAAAAATGACAAGAGTGGAAGACATCATGATCAGAGTTAAATCCCTGAAATGGCAATGGGCTGAACATACTGCCAGAAGGACAGACCATCAATGGACAGCCGAAATTTTAGATTGGATTCCAAGGGACAGGAAAAGACCCAGAAGAAGACCACATGGGAGATGGGTGGATGAAATTCGAAAGTATGCTGGAGTGACATGGAGGAGACTGGCACAAGATAGACCGTTGTGGAGTAAACTTGGGGAGACCTTCGTCCAGCAGTGGATTAATAATGGTTGACAATGATGATGATACCTATATATTTTTTTAGTTTTATGTTTTTTTATTGTATAATTTGCTTCAATAATTGAACTGAAAGCAAAGTAGAGAAATAATTCTTTCTCAAAATCAGTGTAGTATAATGTATGTAGAAGTTTTGTAGAAATTATATCTGGTTACATTTTCAGTTACAGTTTTGGTATTTCAGTATTTATTTGTGATTCCGAGTTTCTTATTAGCTGCAGAAGACATCATTTTCAACTTTATGCATTCTCTATTAAGTTTTATCAAGCATGTAGGGAGTTGTTTGTTGTAGGTTACAGGTTGAACAGACCTATAGTTTCACTATATTTTAAGTAGGAGCATTTGGATCGTATGTCCTGAAAAAAAGTAAAAAAGTCCAGGAATTCTGCGAGTGAAAGTGTATGATCCATGTCGGTGTGGTTGTATAACATCAGTCTTAATATCGATAAACTTGAATATCAACTTTGATATCGTTATGTCTTGATCAGTTTATTGCTTTCTGCTTTATTGCAAATATCATGGAGGAAAGTGTATGGCAAGTATAGACTAGACCCACATGTGATTAAAGGATCGGCCTACTCAGATTAAGATATTCCACCGAAAAAGTGTCTTGTTTTTCTGTTTGGAATACAGCAATGCCAGGAGCGAGCAAGTATCTTGCCTTCGCCATATTAAAGACTGTTGTTTTCTGTGTTTACTGAAGTTTATGTGCAGTTAAATGTATCAATTTTAAGTCGAAAATTGTGTACTACGTACAAAATTTCCGTACCTAGGTACAAAATATTAATCACATGAATGACATGTTCATTGAAATAAATTTCATGAATGACATGTTCATTGAAATAAATTTCATGAATGACATGTTCATTGAAATAAATTTGTGCAATTGTTTTTACAGCTTTATTTTCCGAATGACATGGAAAACGCATGTTTTTGTCAACAGACATTTAAACTCACTTTACATTATCTACAAACTGTCTAATATAAATTAGGAATTGTTCATAATGAAAAAATTAAGTGGTGATAGAAAAAACGCCTGGTGAGACATTTGTGCTTATCTGTTAAAAATAACGAGACAGCACTTTTTGTCATTTGAGTAGGTCGTTCCTCTAATCACATGTGAGTCTAGGTATAGATTTACTTGTAGTATAGATGTACTTGTATGTATAAGAATTTATTCGAAACTTCGAAATTAGGATTGATCATTTTTGGAGAGACAAATTGTATCAAAAAACATTTGGAGATTGAAAATATCCATCTTTAGCTAAAGTTGTGAAAGCATGCCTTGCTTTATCACATGGCCAACAGGGATGTAGAGAGAGGCTTTTCTGTATCATGAAGAGTTCTTTCAGATGAGAAGGCATCTATGTCTGAGAAGATGTTGAATGAGAGACTAACAATTCCAGACACATTAAAAATGTATTACAACCAAGTTTCAAAGTTACCAATAATCAAAGAACTTGACGATGATGGGCAAAACACGTAACAATAATAACAAATAAAGGTAACTTGATCACGCTTGTTATGTTACATGAAAAAAACTTTTACAAGAAAGTTCGTAAGTTGGGAGCTTTCGACCTTATCTTAGGTCTTCATCACGCCAGTGGAGGACTAAGATGACTATCTGGCAACAATTTTAGTCCTCCATTGGCATGATAAAGACCTAAGATAAGGTCGAAAGCTCCCAACTTACGAACTTTCTTGTAAAAGTTTTTTTCATGTAACATAACTAGCGTGATCAAGTTACCTATATTTGTAATCAAAGAAGTAATAAAATTAGTACTTAATGCATGTAGGTCACATAGCAACCATTTGGAAGAGGAGAGATTTAAAGGAACAGCAACTGAAAGCAGAGAAAGTGCTGAGAGATTGAAACAAGAATTGCTAAATAAAGGATTTGAAAAGCAGAAAGCAAACTATGGAAAACAAGATAAAAATTCTTGTTCAAGAAAAAAAGAAGTACAAGAATCATAAGACTCTGTGCTTAAAGAAGCCAATGAGAGACTAAAGCAAGCATTAAAAAAAAAGACATACCTGAGAAACGAGTTGCACATGGCATTCTAGAAGGAGCAGAGAAATTCCGACAAAAGGAAAGACAACATGAACTTGAAGCATTAAAAATTAATAGGGCAGTTCATAAAAGAAAATCCTCCCTAATTGATGCATTTATGCAGAAAACCTCAAAAAAGGAACAGATCTAAGATTAATGAGGAAGCTTTTTTGTTATGCGTACCCTTATATGCACTGATGGCAGTGGTATAAATTCAAACTCAATTTTTTTAAATAATTTACTGCATATAACTCCTCCAGATTTCTACCATGGTATAAGAACAATGTAAACTTTAAAGTGGGACCCCCCCCCAATTAAAAAAGTTTGTTTATGCATATTTTGGTAGGGCATATAAAAGTTTTTGATGTCCCATGACAGTAATTTTGCAGAGTTATCATTTTAAAAAAATTGAGCTTTGGTTTTATTATTTTGTCACCAGTGGGGTGTTAAGGATAATCTTAGTTTTATTGTTATTAGACATTTGAAAATCGATCATGATTAACATCCTAGAGATTTAAACTGTCTGCTGTTATAAAAGTAACCCAAATTAGAAGAAAGTCAAGTTTTTTGTTTTCTTGTTTCTATAATTATGAATTGGAATAATTTTACAGGAAAAAGTAATTTCTTTATATTTGTCTCAAAAGCATCAAGGACACTGTGAAGAATGTGACATTATCAAGGCAGGTGTATATCAGTATAATGCTTCATATCAATTATACCTGTCCTGCATAGACTTGAGCTTGAATCGTTAGGCAATTGTCCATGCCCTAAGGAAATGAAGATATTTCAGTCAAATTTTTCACGTTTACCTTTCAAAATATGGGAATCAAATTAAAATGTACTCTTTTACAACATAATTCAGAATCATGTTAAGCACCATTATTATTATTATTACTTATGAGTTAAAGAGTTTCCATTATTGAAGAGGAAGATTACACTATACCCATTCCATTCCTGATGATAATAAACTGCAAGTTTTCATTTTTTAGTTTTTGGCTTCGTGTTTTTGTTCCATACTAAACATGTTCACTGTGTTTGATATTTATTGTTATAGCCGCACAAAAGACAAGTTTGAAATATTTCCAAATGTTCTTCTATTCGAATGAGATTCTTGATATTACCTCATATCAGATAACTATGATTATTATGTGTACAGAACAAAACAAGTGATAGTCATAACACTGAATGACCACAACTATGGCATTTGAAAGAAGAAATACACAACAATTTTTTCAACACAGTGTATAAATATAAAGCCCACTTGGAAAATCTTATATTTTTTTACCAACCACAATGCAGAAAGCTCTCCATACTGGCTTGATAAAGATGAGAACATCTGACCTCCAGAACAATGACAAAAAAGGAAGTGTTTTGTAATTCCAAAGTTTGTATCAGGTTAGTTTATATAAGTAGTTTTTGATAAATAAATTAATATTTTTTTGGGGGGGGGGTAATTTCTATAACCTTTATAGTTCTTCGTGTCTTGAGTAGCATTATATTGAAACTTAATATGCCCTTTTTGCAGTGTATGGATGTGTGTGTAACAAAATCATAAAAGGATTTGCTATATATATCATCATCATTGTCAACCATTATCTATCCACTGCTGGGCGAAGGTCTCTCCATGCCTCTTCCACAACGGTCTGTCTTGTGCCAGTCCAATTACTCCCGCATATTTTCGAATTTCATCCACCCATCTCCCATGTGGTCGTCTTCTGGGTCTTTTCCTGTCCCTTAGAATCCAATCTAAAATTTCAGCTGTCCATCGATGGTCTGTTCTTTTGGCAGTATGTCCAGCCCTTGCCATTTCAGGGATTTTACTCTGATCATGATGTCATTTTACTGATCCACGAGTTCCTCTTCTTATCTCTCCTGGTTACACCAAGCATGCCCCCTCTCCATGCTTCTTTGAGTTGTCTGCAGCCTTCGTATGTCTTTTTTAGTTAAGGTCCACGTCTCTGCACCATACGTAAGCACTGGAAGGATGCATTGATCAAACACTTTTCTTTTAAGACATAATGGCATATTGCTCTTGAAAATTATGCTGTTTCTTCCAAAAGCTCTCCTGGCAAGTTTTATACGCAGATTAATTTCTTCATCAATGTGACCCTCACTTGATATCTTCTGTCAAAGATAAATGTAGGTATTGGTTGTCTCTAGCTTTTCCCCGTCAATCGATAAATCTTCATTTCTTGTAAAAGCATTGTACATCACTTTTGTCTTCTGAAAGTTCATTTTTAATCCCACTTCTTTACTCTTGTCAGCAAGTTCCTGAATCATACTCTGCAGCTCTGATGGGGTAGTTGCAAAAATGACAACGTCATCAGCAAAATGAAGATGAGTTAGATAATCTCCATTAATCTTTATCCCTTTGTTTTCCCAGTTCAGTGATTGAAAGACATTTTCCAATTTGGCATTAAAGAGCTTGGGAGATATGGGGTCACCTTGTCTCACTCCCTTTCTAACTTTTATGTGTGCTGTATTCTCAAACAGCCAAATCTTTGCACTTGCATTTTCATATATGTTATTAATAATAATAATGTATGCATCTTCAATACTGCAGGATTTCAAAGTCATTGGAATTGCTGATGGTTTCACCGAATCAAAGGCCTTTTCATAATCAATAAAAGCCATGCACAATGGAAGTTCATATTCCCTCGCTCTTTCAATTAGTTCTCTCAGTACGTGGATATAATCTATAGTACTGTAGCCACTCCTTAATCCAGCTTGTTATCTCGGTTGAGCCATGTCCAGTGTTGCCTTCAAGCGGTGCGAAAGAACTTTAGTGAAGATTTTATAAACCACTGATAGGAGGCTGATAGGTCTGTAGTTCCTGAGATCCTCAATGTCACCCTTTTTATGTAGCAGGATCATTGTAGCATTGTTCCAATCCTCAGGAATCTTCCCTTCATTAAGGCATCGAGTGAAAATTTGGGCGAGTACTGTTTCGATTTCTCCACTTGCTTCTTGTATGATGTCTACAGTAATTCCATCTTCTCCTGGAGCTTTTCCCCGCTTCATGTTCTTGATTGCATGTGCAACTTCTGCTGGGAGGACTGGGAGAACTCTGGTACTGGTACCTTTCATGATGTCTGGAGTACATGTATCATCCCTTTCATATAATTTGGAGTAGAAATCTTTCACTCTTGTCAAAATTTCACCTCTATTTCTTGTTACAGGACCATCTTCTTTTCTCAGTGCCATAATCTGTTTTCTTCCCTTACTGCGATGTCCCTTTGCTGTCTTTAGGCTTTGGTTGTTTTCAATTGCTTTCCTCACTAGTTCACAATTGAATTTCCTTACGTCTTCAGTGATACTTTTTCATACTGTCTTTCATATCTCTATATATTCCACTTTGGTTTGGAAGTCACATCTTCTTTAGTTGTCCTCATCTCTTCTTTTTTGCATCAACAGTTTGGTTTTTCCTGATAATTTGTTCACATGCAACTTGTTCTTAGACCCAGCTAATTTTGTTGCTGTTTCCATAAGAGCTTTGGTTACTTTTCTGTTAACTTCAGAGATGTCCACTTCTTCAAATGTTAGACCTTCTAAAATAGAGAATCTATTCCTCAGTTCTAATTTGAAGGTATTGTGATGCTTTTTGAGGTTGGTCATGTCAATACACTTTGTTTGTTTTATGAGCTTGCCTCGCTCAAGTTTAGCATTGAGGTGCATTTTACATCTTACCATTCTGTGGTCACTACCTGTGTTGAACTTGTTCAGCACATTGCAGTCTTCCATGACAAATTTCTTGTTACACATAATAAAATCAATTTCACTTGTCCATCAATTGGGATGCCTCCATGTCCATTTCCTTTGCAGCTTTTTCTTGAAAAAGGAGTTCATGATGAAAAACCCTTCTACCTCTGCAAACTCTATGAGAGTATTTCCACGTTGGTTTCTGTTGCCGTGACCAAATTTGCCTACTGAAGTTTCATTCTGAAGGCAGGATATAAGAAAGACGACACAAACAGAATACACAAACTGTAAGAAGTCTGATAATTTCAGCAATAACAAAATCGCCTAGTAAGACGATGAGATACGCAGGATCCATCGCATATGTTCCTGGCTTTACATATTGGTTAATGAATGTATTACGTAAATACAACATATTGATAGCAATTAAGTCCCCGACCCTGTTATCACATATAATATCGAGTTGCAAGGAGAGACAGTGTGAGAAAAAAAAAAGCAAGTGTGTACGTTATACTGTTGGTATATCCTGACAACACGGATAAGATATATATCGGAATGACAAAGCGATCGTTGGACACTAGATGTGATGTAAAGGGATGTGTGAAGTGTCAACCAGGGCATGCAAAATACAGCCCTAGCCAGAGAAGTCATGCATTCATCAGCCACTCCTCTATGGAATAGTATTAGAAGAATTGCCCCATACACAAACTTTAAAGAGACTGCCATCAGGGAAACAGTCAAAATCATATCCAGCAAACTAGTGTTCAATGATATAGTTTTTACTAAACTACCAAGAGCTTGGCATGCATTATTAAAAGATGGAAGCACATCATGACACAGCGTATAATTGCATGATAAAAATTCATGTAATATGCTCATGACATCACCTGCGTTATTTGCAAAAATCATCTTTGTTCCTTACGTGTTCCAATTCCCTGCATTTTTATGTCTACCATTGCCTTGAGAAAGCCTCCCAGTGGAGTACGAAAGCTTGGTGAATCTTTGTACCTACTACGCCACAAAAATAAACGGATTTAATATGCTATATGTGTCTCTTGAGTGTTCACAGTGTGGTGTATTTACAATTATGGTGTCACCTTGTCTCACTCTCTTTCCGATTTTTATTGGTGCTGTATCCCCAAATAACCAAACCTTTTCACTTGCATTTTCTTAAATGTTACTAAATAATACTAATGTATGCATCTTCAATACCACACGATTTCAAAGCCATTGTAACTGCTGATGGTTTCATGGTATTAAAAGCCTTTTCATAATTGATAAAAGCCATACACAATGGGAGTAGTCACTCCTGAATCCAGCTTGTTCTCTCGGTTGAGCCATGTCCAGTGTTACCTTCAAGCAATGTAAAAGAACCTTAGTGAAGATTTTATAAACCACTGATGGGAGGCTGATGGGCCTGTAGTTTCTGAGATCCTCAATGTCATCTTTTTTTTTTATGAAGCAGGATCTTTGTAGCATTGTTCCAGTCTTCAGGAATCTTCCCTTTATTGAGACATCTAGTGAAAACTTGGGTGAGTCTAATTTCAATTTCTCCACTTGCTTCTTTTATAATGCCCACGATAATGCCATCTTCTCCCGGAGCTTTTCCCCATTTCACGTTCTTAATTGTACCTCTTGCCAGGAGGACTGGAGGGACTTCGGTATTGTTACCTTTCATAATATCTAGAGCAGATGCATCATCTTTTACATAGTTTTGAGTAGAAATCTTTCACTCTTGTCAAAATTTTGCCTCTATTTCTTGTTACAGTGCCATCTACTTTTCTCAGTGCCATAATCTGTTTTCTTCCCTTACTGAGATGCCCCTTTGCTCTTCAGGCTTTTGTTGTTTTAAATTGTTTTTCTCAGTAGTCTCTCCCCTCTCTTGAGGTCAAGTTTAAATCAAGGAAATTAATGATATGGTCTTTTTCCAGTTCCAGGGTGTACTACAAGGTATTTTCTAGCGAGTTAAATTCTGCTAGAATTTGAGACGGTAGAAATTGGTCCTCAGTATCTACTATAAATAGGACAGCATCCATGTATCTTACATAGAGAGCAAATATTGAAGGTTGTACAAGGATTTTTGCCTCTAGTTTATTTACATAATAATTTGCAAGCAGAGGTGCTAGTGGAAAACCCATTGCTAGTCCTGAAGTTTGCCTGTAATATTTCTTTCCAAACTGGAAGAAATTCTTGAAAGAAAACAGGAGCAGTTCAAATATGCCAAGTAGTATTTCTCTATTGTGATTATGTAAGACTATTTTTTTCACCAGGTCATCCGCAGTGAATTCCAGCAGAAAGTCCAGGTTAATGTTGGTATACCTAGATACTATATCCAGGCTTGCCATTACTGGATGAATTAATTCTGGCAAGTTGTCTAGTTTTTCTTTCAGCTGCATGGAATTTTTTAGAAGGTAGGGAGGAGAAGAGAAAATATCTCTGAGGTGAGTAAGTAAATAATAATTAATGTTGGAGAGTGGTGAATTTCTAGTGTCTATTATAGGTCTTATTGGATGGCCGCCTTTGTGAATTTTTCTTGTACCATAGATCTGTGGAACTCTTGACTGGATTTTGGAGAAGCTTTTGAAGAGCTCATTTAGCTGATTTTTACTTTTTAAAAAGCTGATTAATTTCTTAAGATTTTTGACAGTTTGATCAATAGGGTTTGCAGTGAGTTCTTCATAATAAGGCTTGCTCAATTCAGCTTCCATTTTATTGTAATACTTATTTTTTTCCAACAATACCAAAACTTTGCTTTTATCTGCTTTCAGTGCTACTACTTTATCATTGGTTTTGAATTTTTTAAGGTCAGTAATGGCTTTTCTATCAAAATTGTAAGCAATTTTTACTGGCTTTTTTACAAATTTTGAGACGCAGTCTGAGAATTCTTTCCTTAAAGTGGCTGCTGTATTTTCATCTTCTTTTTCTACCTTACTACAGATGCTTTCTGAATCAATAAGCATTTGTTTTTTATCAAGTGTTGTGGATGAAAGGTTGTAATTATATCCCTTATTGAGGAGATTAATCAAGTTTCCATCTTCCGTCAGATCTGTGATGTGTTTGTTAGTGGGGGATGGTATTAACTGTGGGCCAGGAGCTGAGACATTAACTTTGGACTCAGCCACTTAATTTCTTTAATTTTCAATTTTTCTTTAAACTTCTTGTTTTTATCTGTCACTGCTTTAGCTAACCAGTTATCAATATTTTTCTTTTCTGCTTCCAGAATTTCACTTAATCAAGAGGCCCAAATAAGAGATTCTAATCATTTGCTCAATAGTTCTGAACCTATTACTAATCGCACCATTTACCGTTTTTAGTTCTATTTTTTAACAAAATTTCTTGACAGATTCTTCGCGATGTTCTTCGCAAGTTTCAAAGAAAGTGGAACAAAATTAGCTCTCTTACATTTCTTAAGAAAATATAGTTGTGACTTACATTTGTCGCTTTTGCACTTACTCCTTTCGATCTTTCTGATGTTTCACCATATATCCAGCCCGTATGTGGTTTTAATCCTAGTTGTAAATGAATTTATAGCACCTCTATTCATATTGTACTGTGGAATTAACTTTTTACGGGTCTTATAGAGGTTATTATTCAAAAAACTTGGTGGTCAAATTTTCGAACTAAAGCCTAGTTCGTCATTAGGACTATGTTACTGGAGTAGTTGCTGCCACTCAGTTGGAAGAGTCCAACCACAATTATCGTTAATTGTGGTACTTCTTCTTGCTATTTCGATCCCTTCTTCTAGTTTCCTGTTTACTAAGTTTGACTGGTGGGTGATTATTCTTACTGAGTCCCAATTTATGGAGTGTCCACTTGCTTGTATATGTCTGTCTAGCCCTGTTTTGTTACTAATGTTCCTAATAGCTGCTTGGTGTTCTTTCATTTGGACTTTAATACTTCTCCCTGTTTCTCCTATATAGCTGAGTCCGCAGTTACAGTCTATGCAATATATTACTCCTTCTTGCAATTGGATGTCCACTTCTTTCTGCTTTAAAGCTGGCAGGAATTTTTTAAATTTGTTACTTAGATATGGAGCAAGCCTGATATTATATTTTGCTCCGATCCTCTTCAGTTTTCGAAAAGTCCCTTGTGGTAAGTAATTTAGCTGGTGAATTTGAAGTTGTTTATTTCCTGCTTCTTTTTTGGCACTTGTCTGAATAATTTCTCAACATAAGGGGAGGGGGTTGAGAAATTATTCAGACAAGTGCCAAAAAAGAAGCAGGAAATAAACAACTTCAAATTCACCAGCTAAATTACTTACCACAAGGGACTTTTCGAAAAACTGAAGAGGATCGGAGCAAAATATAATATCAGGCTTGCTCCATATCTAAGTAACAAATTTAAAAAATTCCTGCCAGCTTTAAAGCAGAAAGAAGTGGACATCCAATTGCAAGAAGGAGTAATATATTGCATAGACTGTAACTGCGGACTCAGCTATATAGGAGAAACAGGGAGAAGTATTAAAGTCCGAATGAAAGAACACCAAGCAGCTATTAGGAACATTAGTAACAAAACAGGGCTAGACAGACATATACAAGCAAGTGGACACTCCATAAATTGGGACTCAGTAAGAATAATCACCCACCAGTCAAACTTAGTAAAGAGGAAACTAGAAGAAGGTATTGAAATAGCAAGAAGAAGTACCACAATTAACGATAATTGTGGTTGGACTCTTCCAACTGAGTGGCAGCAACTACTCCAGTAACATAGTCCTAATGACAAACTAGGCTTTAGTTCGAAAATTTGACCACCAAGTTTTTTGAATAATAACCTCTATAAGACCCGTAAAAAAGTTAATTCGACGGTATTATGATGTTTTTTACGGTTGGTCATGTCAATATGTTTTGTTTGTTTTATGAGCTTGTCATGTTAGAGTTTAGTGTTGAGGTGCATCTTACATCTCGCCATTCTATGATCACTCCCTGTGTTGAACATGTTCAGCACACTGCAGTCTTTAATGACAAATTTCTTGTTACACATAATAAAATTTCACTTGTCCTTCCATTGGGATGCTTCCATGTACATTTCCTATGTGGTTTTTTCTTGAAAAAGGAGTTCATAATGAAAAACCTTTCTGCCTCGGTAAACTCTATGAGGGTATTTCCACACTGGTTTCTGTATGTCTACCATTGCCTTGAGAAAGCCTCCCAGTGGAGTATGAAAGCTTGGTGAATCTTTGTACTTACTATGCCACAAAAATAAACAGATTTAATATGCTACGAATCTCTTGAGGTGACACCCTATCTCCCAAACTCTTTAATGCTACATTGCAAAATGTCTTTCAATCATTGAACTGGGAAAACAAAGGGATAAATATTAATGGAGATTATTTAACTCACATTAGTTTTGCTGATGACATAGTCATTTTTGCAACTGCCCCTTCAGAGCTAGAGAGTATGATCCAGGAATTTGCTGAAAAGAGTAAAGAAGTGGGGTTAAAATAAACTTTCAAAAGACAAAACTGACGTATGATGCAAGAAATCCAGATTTATGGATTGATGGGGGAAAGCTGGAGATAGCCGATACCAACATTTACCTTGGGCAGCAGATGATATCAAGCAAAGGTCACAAAGATGAAGAAATTAATTGATATATAAAACTTGATTGGAGAGCTTTTGGAAAAAATAGTACAATGTTTACAGTAAGAGCAATATGCCCTTATATCTTTAAAAAAAAAATGTTTAATCAATGCATCCTTCCAGTGCTTACGTACGGAGCAGAGACATGGACCTTAACAAAAAAGGCATACAACGACTGCAGACAACTGAAAGAAGCATGGAGAGATAGATGCATGCTTGGTGTAAGCAGGTGAGATAAAGAAGAGGAACTCCCTGAATAAGGAAAATGACGAGTGGAAGACATCGTAATCAGAGTAAAAATCCCTGAAATGGCAATGGTCTGGACATGTTGCCAGAAACACATCCAGCCCAACAGACCACCGATGGACAACCGAAATTCTGGACTGGATTCCAAGGGAGAGGAAAAGACCTAAAAGAAGACCACATGGGAGATAGGTGAATGAAATTCGAAAGCATGTGGGAGTGACATGGAGGAGATTGGTGCAAGATAGACTATTGTAAAAAAAACTTCGGAAGGCCTTCATCCAAACAATGGATAATGGTTAGGCCAGTAATTTTATTGTGGGAAAAAAAAGGCAAAATTTGTGGGGCGGTCGCGGGGTAAACTATGAAATTTCGTGAAACGTTCGCAGCCGATGATATACACCAACATTTCCAAAAAAAAGTCTACCAAGTTATGAAGCAGTAATACAAATGACTGGTAAGTAACTAAATAAGCATTGTAACTTTATAAGTTTTTAACATTCAAATTCTGGCAATGTTATCAACACCGTTACACGAGATCAAGATTTCTATTTAAGGGGATGGCATTTTGATACATTATATTTTACATACACAAATTTTCTTCTTTAATGCTGTGTCTGTTGTCCTGTAACGCGTTTTTTTTTTTAATTTAGAAAAGGATCGTTCAGCGTCAACACTGTTTGTGGGTACTGACAGACAACAGATGGCGACCTTATGTAGCTTAAGAAAACGACCTTTTTTCGTATTCCAGAAGTCTAGCAAACCTTCGCTGACACGAAATTCTTTTGCACTCACTTTATATGAACAAAATTCATATTTTAGTTGGTCCTTATCTTTGAACATAGGAATGTGGCTGAAAACAAGCAAATCTTCATCGTCGGCTAAAAGGTCCAAGGACTTAAATTGATCAAAATCAAATAACCTAAATGCTTTGAAGAAATTTGCGGTTGGCCAACAAAATCGATGTTTGCTATCTTCAAAAAAATAATACTTAATTTTTTCATAACAAGCGGATAGAGCTCTTTTTGCAGCGACGTGATCGCAGTCTTGACTCTTGCTCAGAAGACTGTTGGCAATGTTCGACATTTCATTATATATTTTGTACGCGAAAATTCGCTAATTTTCAAATAAAGTGAGCTGTCCGGAAATATACTGCGCATGAATCTCGACCTGCTTCAGATTTTATTTTAAATCCATATCTTGACAATACCCAATGATTTTATCTACAATACAACTGCTACTCTTATCTTTTTCAAAAAATCTGCATAGTCTTCTAAATGTTTGCAGTGAAAAAGCACAGCCTCAAACCAACTGTTCCACCTAGTCTGCACAGGTGCTGGTGGTAAGCAAAGTATTATGCCATTCTCTTGCAATAATAGTCAAAAACGTCCTTTACGGGAGGGACAAGCTGTGAAGGCACGTTTAACCGCTCCTACTAAAGAGCAGTGACGTATATTCGAGGCTAGCTAGGCTAGCTGCGAAGCCCAGAGAATGCACAGATAAAACTGAATTAAATATACACAAAAAAGTCAATTATCAATGGTATTAAAATATATTGATGCTTTTGCTGCAAAAAAAAAACGTGTGCAGATTCGGTTCTTTGACTCAGTCTGGCGAGCGAAAACCAATGGCATAACGCAAGCAGCTCTTCCACAGTCTTCGCAGTTCTGATGCGAAAACCTTCCATACAATCGCCTGCTAGCATTTCCATTTTCCATTACAACATGAATCAGCTGGTAGAATGGATTGGCCCATTGCTTTGAGAAATGGTTCGCTCAGAAAAAAAGAAGACAGATTATCTTAGTCGCTCGCATACTCCCACACATAAGTGTTTCGCGAGAGTTGTTTCAGTTTTTGTGAAGTGTCAATGAATTAAAATCAGAGATATTATATCTTAAATTCGTGGCTTTGTTGGATTCAAACTGTTTTGATAAATTTTGTGAAAGCTTCCCTGAGCATCTACTGTCAGAACTTAAAGAACTCTGCTTCAAATTTTGATACAGCTAGACTAAAAAATGAACTGAAGGTGTTTTATTCCCTTGATGAACAGAAAAACAAATCAGTAAGAGACATTACATGTTGCATAAAGTTGAATAAATTGGACATAGTGTTTAGTGAGGTGTACAAATTAGCAGACCTCATATTAAACTTTCCATCAACGACTGCAACTGCCAAAAGTTTTTCAGCATTAAAAAGAGTCAAGATATATCTTAGAGCCACACAAGGACATGCACATTCGAAAAACTTGGCTGTTTTGTCAATAAAGAAAAACATTCTTTTTAAATATAAAGTACTCGGAAGAAACATTCTATGAAACATAACACTCAAGTTCACACAAAAGGAAAGAAGAATGGAGTTCATGTACAAATAAGTGTTCAAATCCTAATCTTCATAGCTATTTGATATCATGCTAGCAATGGCATGTACCAAAAATTTTGAAAAAAAAGTTACTTCTATTACTTAACAATTAAAAATTAAACTTTGCAATTAAAAAAAAAAAAACAGTACTGGGGCGAGGGACGGGCGAGATAGCCCAAGTCTCAGATCCAAGGTACACTACTCCTAAAGAGTTAACATTTTCAAATTCTCTGCCAAATTTCGCCCAAAAGATTTAACTGAATGTCATACCACAGAGACCTCAGTATGTACCTAACGGGGGAATGAACAAACACGTGTGTAAAAATGAATACAAAAGTGTACACTGGGACTTTACCAAGAAATAACCGTAAAGCAGGACACTCCATATTACAGAGCCATTGTTTCCACAGATGGATTACAGCAAAGACGTGATTGTCAGTATCGAATATGATGTCTCCTAACGGCAATGGCTGCGTTGCAGCGTCTGGCCATAGTTAACACGGGGCTGTCTATGAGTTCTTGAGGCAACTTTGCCCGTTCCTCTTGTAGTGCACATTTCAACTGATGGACATTTTCCAGCAGATGTGTGCTTGCCACAAGACATTTACCCAGAGCGTCCCACACATGTTCTATGGGATTTAGATCCACTGAGTTCGCAAGGCAATCCATATGAGTGATATCCAACTGATGGATATTTTCCAGCTGATGTGTGCATGCCATAAGACATCTCCCCAGAACGTGCCACACATGTTCTATGGGGTTTAGATCCGGGGAGTACGCAAGGCAATCCATATGAGTGATATCCTCACTTTCCAACAGCTCATCTACTGAACGTATACAATGAGGTCTCACATTATCGTCCATAAACACAAACTCTGAACCAATGGCACCTAGGAATAGGTGTACATGGGGAAGGAGCACCTCATCACAGTAGCAGTTTGCAGTTATAGAACCTCCTTCAAAAATGTGGAGCTCAGTATGACCATTCAATGTAATGCCTCCCCAGATAAGCATGACAACACCGCCATACCGAACTCTTTCGGTAATGTTAGCCAGTCGATAACGTGTTCCCACCTCTCTCCAGATCAGCCGACATCCAGAATCACTTGTGCTACTGAAACTACTATCATCCGTGAAAAGTACTGTACCCCATTGCTCTATGGTCCAATACTTGTGGTCCTTACACGATTGTAATCAATATCTCCGATGGGTAGGCTTTAATGGGATGCAATGTTCAGTTCATCGGGCAAATAGTCCACCTTTATGTAGACATCTGGCAATGATGAACCATGATATGGCACATCCTGTGGTCATCTGCAGTTGCTTCGCGATATTGCCCGCTGCCTGGTGTCGATCACGTTTGGCATGTAGGACCATATATCGGTCATCTCTTGCTGTTGTTTTCCATGGGCACCGACCACCATCCTTTCTAATGGCTGTCCCTGTCGTTTGGAAGGTCTTCCATGCACGTGAAACAATGTTATGGGTAGCATCGAACTCGTCAGCAACACTTGTTACGGTTCACCCCTCCTACTTTGCGATTGTTCGACCACGTGTAAAGTCATCTAAATGTCTCCACGTGGACATTTTCTCATCTACGACACACTAACAAACCACTCAAACCTCTTTACAATGCCGCACACTTTCGCTTTCTGTTTCCTGCCGTGCTGTGAGATGCTCCTTATATCCGTTTCAGTGCTGTCATGTGACCTGCGACATCACATTTTGGAAATTTGCATACACATGATGTTTCTACTGTTCCGCTTGTGTTTTACAAATCGCCCCAAGCTTGTGTGTTTCACTGTGTGGCTATAATCTGTAGCACTAGTGCCCCTCCTTAAGTTTTGCACGCCAGTGTATATATATATATATATGAATTTGCAGAGCCAGACCCTCACACACACGGTATGTTGGATGCTGCATGTAAAGGAGAGCATTGGCACACCTGTCAGACTGCACTAGAAGCAACTACACAGTGCAGAGATGGACTTTGAAAGGGGCAGGGTG
Source organism: Macrothele yani (assembly GCA_039090855.1). NCBI lineage: Eukaryota > Metazoa > Arthropoda > Arachnida > Araneae > Macrothelidae > Macrothele > Macrothele yani. The sequence continues at coordinate 82,119,994 of CM077005.1, forward strand.
TTTGGATGCATCCTGAGTAAGAAATCATTGTGTGGCGTTTCTGTTCTCCTAGGAGTCCCCAAATCCACTGTTGCTGATGTCCATTGATGGAGAGCAGATGGTGCCACTACAGTGAAGCTGTGCTCTTGAAGGCCACACAAACTGAGTGATTGTGTCATATAAAGCTTACTGCGGAATGTGAAAGCATGCTATCCTCTGCCACAGGCATGGAAAGTGTCACTGAAAGAGCCACTTGAACATCTATTTTCACCAGAACCATCTGTTGGGACTGCATGCCATGTTAGATCTACTGCATACAAGTGCTACATTACTCCAGGTAATAATGCCAGTCTGTGACTGCAATGGTACTTTGCTCACTGTTCATGAACCACAGATGAGTGGAAGATAGTTGTGTGGATAGACAACTCATGTTACTCACTCTTTCCTTTGGATTGACATATTTGGGTGTACCATTTGCCCAGGGAATGCTGTCAGGTGGACTGCATTGTCACTACACACAAGTTTGGAGGGGGATCTGTGATGGTGTGGGGATGTTTCTGCTGGTAAGGACTCAATTATTTTTATTTGGTTGTGGCACTCTTCAGCCTAACTGCCACCAGGTATGAAGACATCATGGACAGTTCTTCATTATCTGTGCTGTGACATTACTCAAGCACAGGCTACTGCCTGTTTTAGCAAAATCAAACACCTTTCCACACTGCAACACCCGTCCAGGCCGGGTTTGAGGAGCAAGACATATTGGTGTTGGATTGGCTAACCCAAAGTCACTTACCTAAATCACATAGATCTTCTGTGGGACAAGCTAGAACGACTAATCCAATCTTGGCAGGTACAACCTTACTCTACGGCAAGTGTATATTTTAGCGAATCAATAACTAGTATCGTAAAGTAAAAGTGCAAAAAACTACTAATGATTGAAGCTAAATTTAGAATTTTTTTAATCCCTAAATACATTAGTGGTCCTTTAGTGTACTGAATAATAAAAGAAGCAAATTTCCATAAAACTGTAGCAAAATTATTAATGGTTAATATATATCAAATACGTGGAGATAATGTAAATGGACGATGTCATCGCTCTTTCCACATTATTTTTTTAACGCTATGCGTTGTTTAAAAAAATAACGTGGAAAGAGCGATGACATCGTCCATTTAAAATTATTAATGTCACACACACCAATGTTCCCAAAGGGAACAATATATATATATATATATATATTTTTTTTTTTTTTTGTAAATACCAAATCTGTATAAAAATACACCATTGGTATAAGCTTTTTAAGCTGCAAAGAAAATTGAAGGTTTAAGCCATTTATTGCACGATGAGAAGATGATAATAAAATAAGTTATTCATAAAAGACAACACATAGCAATCACAAATTAAAAGGTGGTAGTTAAAAACACACTAGGTCCTTTCAATGCCACATCAGGATCATCATCAGATGTAGTGAAGGGTGAGTGTAGCAGTAGTTACTAGATATAATATCCAAAGAATCCGCAGATTGGTCTGAATGACTCGGACTTAGTACGAGGATATGATGTTGATGGAAATGATGATCATGATGTCAAACGAGGTGAAGTTATTCCATCAAAACATAAGGCTCCATAGTCTGTTTCCATGGTAATGGAATAACAAAAGGAGGATCTTCATTACAGCAATTATTGGTGTGATTAAGAATAAACAGACTTTCGGTAAACAGAGTGAGGAACTTAGAACAAGGTGTAGCTAAGAGAGAAGTCTCATTCCATACCTGGTAATATACTCCTTCATTGACTAGTCATGATAAGGCAGTAGCACTGGATCCGGTTTTAACATTATATTTATGTTCTGAAATCCTAACTTTAAGAGATCTGGTGGTAGAGCCTATATATACATGGTCTGGGCAAGTGGGATCAATTGATCTTAAGGGAATGCTGTAGACATCATCGTGAAAATGTGTTTCCATGGGATCATGATCCTTGCTGATGTAAGAGAACAGATTATGTGTTTGAGTTCCGAAGTCCAAGTTGATCCAACGACAAATATTTTTGAGAATTTTAGTCACTTTAGGAACATAAGATAAAAAGCCCACATATTTTAAACAGTTTCGTTTGCGATTTAAAGAAGAAAATGTTGACCTCCAAACATTCTTGATAACCTTTTCTGAACCATATAGTAAGGGTATTGATGAAGTTCAGCTATTTCATAAATTTTGGAAATCTCAGTTTGAAGAAGACTATGAGTTGACTATGAGTTGACAATTTGAAGAAGACTGTGAGTCGACGAATGCCCATCACACCATTACATAAAACGCTGAGAGTTTATGATTCACAGGGTTTGGTGAAGACATCAGTATGAAGGATGCAGAATAGGTGGGTTTGCAATAGATAGAATATTGTAATATCTGTGTATCAGAACAGTGAAATAAATTGAAATCTAAGAAAGGTAAAGAATGATTAGTCTCTCTTTCTATAGTAAATGTGATTGAAGGGAATTGAGATGATAAAGTATCTGCAAAATAAACTAAATTTCCAGTAGTTGAGAGCCAAAATAAAAGAATATCAACTTAACAGATATAAGGAAATGGCTTGATAATGCTTTATTCTATAACTTTGTTTTCCAAATGCTGTAATAGTATTTTTGCTAGAATTGGGGAAAGTGGTGACCCCATTGGTGTACTTTTAAGTTGCTGATAGATTTGACCATTAAACTGGAAGTAGGATCTCTTTTGAACTAGGTGTAAAGCAGCAAGAACAGACTGAACTTTAAGAGGGGAAATAGTTCCAAGGTTTAGCAATTTGTCTTGAATAAGGTCATGGACATTTGTAACTGGTACATTTGGAAACAGTGAAACAGCATCTAATGAAGCCATAAAAAGGGGGCTCGAGGTTTGAATGCTTTAATTAGTTTTATGGCTGCTAAAGAACTATGAATAGAAAAGGGGCGTGGAGTAATAAGTAGTGATAGGTAGGAAGCCAAAGTCTTCTCCAGGTTTCGAGTCTGGTTGGAACGGCTCGAAACAAGAAGGCGTGATGGATGTCCCTCCTTGTGAAGTTTTAACCTGCAAAAAAGAGAACTATGATTTTTAAGTTTATTTCTGTAGGTGATAGTAGCAGCAGTTGGATTCTTAGTGATTTTGGCATGAGGAATATTATCAATAGCTCGTCATTTTTAGAACAAAATCTATTCTATCCAAAGGAACCAGTCAAGTAGATTTTGTCTGCCAGAATAATATTTACATTAGAGTTGCTTAAGTTCTCGTCTTTCAATTGAGTGTGAAGCAAAATCTTGATGAGCAGCTTGGAAGTTGAAAGAATGAATGGCTTTAGAAATTTGAAATCTGGTAAATTCTCTATCTGAAGGGGATAAGGTTTTAATGACTCCTTCCACTTGTGGAATAAATTGAAATGTATTGATATGGGATAGAGGATATGTATATTTTAAACTTCTCTCAAGGGCTGTAATTTAAGTGAGGTTCAGTTGGGTGCTGCTTAAATTAATATAGGTTGGAGTTTTAGATAACAGTGGTTTTCTAGAAGGGTAAGAACTAAGTGTGACCCTTCTGAAAAGATCAGTAGCAATTAAATTGTGAAGTTTTTTTATATGAGTATCACGCAAGGAATCTATAACGGAGTTTGCAGGTAGCCATAATAGAAATAAGCAGTTTATCGAAAATGATAGGGTGAGTCCTTTGAGTAAGGTGAAGGTAGGCGACATAAGTTAGTACTCTGTAAGTTATTAATATGTCCTTGAAAGGACCTAATGTGTTTTTAACTACCACCTTTTAATTTGTGATTGCTATGTGTTGTCTTTTATGAATTACTTATTTAATTATCAACTTCTCATCATGCAATAAACGGCTTAAACCTTCAATTTTCTTTGCTACTGTGCACGACATTTCATATTTATTATTTTTAAGCTGCATAATAAGTATGAAACTCACAAACATATTGCATCATTCAAAAGGTTAGTCAAAAACTTGTGTGGTGCATCTTTCCTGATATGCAAATAATAAGAAAATGGTATATGTGGCTCAAAGCCTTTTCATGGCATGCTCAAAAGCTCTAGGGTGGTGGCTTGTGTTTCCTTGAAACCCCGAGTTTGTGTTTCCAATGCCAAGACTGTATGAATTTGTCATTTGTTGTTGCAGCATTGGTTATCTCCCTTCTCAGGATCTTGTTGCAGTGCAGTATGTTAAGATGTCTTCAGTAGCCTTATAGCAGTAATCAGGGTGCATCAGCTCTTAGACAAAATGTGTCCTTTACAATACCAACCATGCACTATATACTTTCATTAGTTATCTGCTGATAATTCTTGAGATGTGATAAAATTATGCTGAAACAGTACTGTAATAGCCACACATGACAAATCAAACACCATCCTCGATGGATTCTTAACACAAACCTGCTCTTCTTTGCAGAATTTCGATAGGAATCTTCTGATTGATCATTTTACAGATTTGCATGTTTTTTGGTTTTTTTAAGTGCTACTGCAATTGAAGACATCCATTAGTTTTTTAATTGCGTCTGACAAACAGTTCAGTTTGTCTCAATGTTTTCGTAAGTAACAAAGTTACTGAATCAGACTGGATGAGTGTTGTGGTAAAATAAGCTTGCAGCTTTCAGCAATCTGCCAGGAGCTTCCTGCAAGATACCCAGGTTTTGTTTGCAATCTGAACATCTCAAAATAAAATGAGCCTCCAATCATATGTCAGATTTGTTGTATAAATGTGCTCAAGGAATCTCTCCCTGGGGTTTCTATGAACCATTTTCTGACCATTCTGTATATACACAGGGTCTTAAAAATATCAGCAAAGTTAACACGGTAAAATGTTAAAAGAATTCTTGATTTGTCATATCACGCATAATTTACGTTAAAAATTAAAAGTGGTGGGATGTTTCGATAAACCCCTATAGTTACAAGGTGTCTACTCTATCCCTCTCAACACTTCCACAGGCATTACCCAGTATATTGGTAATATACCAGCGATTGATGGAACATATCGCTGATGTTAAGAAAGGTAACCCTTTCTTATTAGCCACCTCCCTTTCAATTTTAGCTATCAGCGATATGTCCGCGATTCCCGATTGGCAAGATGTTAAATGTATCGCTCCATTCAGCAATCAGAAAGCCCTCAGGTACTGCCAAAGCAATTGAAATCTACCTTACTCCTAACACCTGCAATACGACACACCTTTTCATATCCCTATCATTTGGAAAGCTATTTTAAAATCTGGAAACAACTAATGCTTATACCACGTGTTTCATTCCATGGCTGATGAAGGTAGAAGTCACTACCAAAACGTCCCACCACCTTTAATTTAACTTGTGCATGATATGATGATATCAAGAATTCTTCTGATTTTTGTGTGTGTTACATATTTCACTGCCAATTCTTCTCACTATGGTTAAAACGGTAGGCTGGACATGTGTAAAAAACATTTATCTTCCCAGGTAGTAAATACAGGATCCAAGAAAATTTATTTTTTGAAGCAACAAATCAGAAACATCTTTTTTTTTTTTTTTTTAAGTTAAAAGATATAATCAACAAAAAAAATTCCTGTATTCCTGCTTGAAAATGTTAAATGGACAAATGCTTTTAGGGTCATTCCATGTGAAATCAACCAGCAAAAAATAGCATTTTCAACCTGACCATTTTTGATTTTTATGAAACTTGGTATATTTGTAGAATTCATCAATATAAATATATATGAATTTTTTCAGAATTTTTAATGCATGCGTTTTTGAGTTATTTATTTTTGAAATTTCAAAAAAACCCTGAAATTTCATCATCTGAGCAAACTTTAACTGTCAATTACTCTGGTTCTAGTAGAGCTAGGGTCATGAATTATGGCTCATTTAAAAGATCTTGAATTAGGCTTTCATTTGATATGCCACATGACACTATAAAAATTTAATGTCAATTTTTAAATTGAAATATTAAAAAACATGTTTTTTAAAAAAATCTGAAAAAAATATATGTTTAACAAACATTATTTTTCTACATATCCTGAAAGTTTCATAATGGGATCGCTATGGGATCACTGTAAAAAAATAAATAACATAAAAGGACGTTACTAAACGCACCATCACTGACTGAGGAATTGTTTGTTTTGTCTGTCTAAAATGTTATCCCTGGTCTTACAAACACTGCAAATGTTAATGAATTAATTATAATTAGTTAAAAAGTTAATATATATCTATAAGGGTAACAAATTGTGTTTCTTTCCTAGGTTTTAAAGTAAAAGCAAAGTAAAAGATGGATGCCATCAGACCATCCACATCAAAAGTTTCAAGTGTGGTTTACCGTTGTTGCAACCCTCTTGGGAAACCAAACCATAAATATGACAAAAAAAAAATCTGCGACCAGTTTCCAAGAATCTATTGCTACAGAACAAGTTGCTCAAAACTGGAGACAAGATCTGTGACAGTTGTCTTAAAGCAATCCAGAAATTTCACTCTGAAGCTGCTGAACATTCCTTTTCACCTTCTGACAGCTCTAATGAACAAGATGCCGAAGGCCATGCTGTTCCATCTGAAAACATTGAAGTATCAACTCCTGAAAAAGAGCATGCTATAGAAGCATTTAACAGAAGTTTACAATGTCTGGATGAAACACCAATCAAGAAAAAACGCCTGCAAGAAAAAAAATACCCTGAAGAGAAATATAAAAAAGCCCAAGAAGCATTTCGAGCAAAATTATTAAAGTTAAGTCCTACATCAGAGCCAAAGGATATTTCATCTCCTGAACCAGAAGTTATAAGACAGTTGAAAGAAAAATTTCATTCCACAGAAAATAAAAAGCATAAAAATGCAGATATTGAGTACACTGCCTAAATCTTGGTCACCGAAAAGAATTAAAACAGAATTTAGAGTTTCAAATTTTATGGCCAGAAAGGCTAAAAAGCTAGTAAAAGAAAAAGGTATGTCTTCTCCTGATCCAAAGCCAGGAAAGACTTTAGACAAAGACACAGCAAATTTTATACAAGAATTTTATGAGAGTGACTATGTAAGCCACCAAATGCCAGGAAAAAAATACTTTGTTTCCATTAAAATAGATAATAAGCGTCAACAGGTACAAAAAAATTGCTTCTGAGTAATTTGCGTGAATTGTATACTCTTTTTAATGAGAGATTTCAAGAGAAAAAGGTGGGGCTCTCCAAGTTCTGTGAACTTCGCCCTAAGCACTGCGTTCTTGCAGGAGCAAGTGGCACACATTCTGTTAGTGTTTGTACAATGCATCAGAATGTTACACTGATAATGACACAATGCAAGTTACCTGAATTAACAGGAGACACTGTTCAGCCAATAAACTCCTATAAAGATGTCCTTGCAAACATAATTTGTGGAAACCCTACACCTGCATGTTACTTCAGTCAGTGCAACAACTGTCCAGGATTAGAACAGCTCAAGCAACGATTTGAAGATTGTTTTGATCTAAATAGTATAGAAAATGTGACATTCAAGCAATGGATGCAATTAGAGAAGAGGATAGTTCTTGAAACATTATCAAAATCCACACAGGAGTTTTTTAGACCTGTTGTTGTTTGGAAAACTTCCAGCCCTGCTTCACCATTCTTTTATAGCAACTCAACAGTCAAGTTACTTAAGACATCTTAAAGACACAATAACAGAAAATCAATTCATAGTAATTTGTGACTTTGCTGAAAATTATTCTTTTGTATTGCAAGATGCAGCTCAGGGTTTTCATTGGAACAATGCCCAAGCAACCCTGCATCCTATAGTTATATACTATCGAGATGAGAAAACTAAGAACCTAGGACATGTAAGTTTTGTGATTATATCCGACTACCTAATTCACGACAGTATAGCTGTCCATCTGTTTCAGCGTTACCTAATTAATTTCATGCAGTCACATTTTTCTCAAAAACCTGAAAAGATATTTTATTTTTCGGATGGAGCAGCTTCACAATACAAAAACAAGTCAAACTTCCTCAGCTTGTGCTACCACGAGACTGACTTTAATATAAAAGCAGAATGGAATTTTTTTTTGCAACAGCACATGGCAAAAATGCATATGATGGGATATGACATCTTAAGACACAACAACAGGAAATCAGTACCACCTGTTCAATCACAGTGTCAATACTCACCTGGTCAATCACAGTGCTGCAAAGGCAAGTTTACAACTTGTTTATAATAATCAAATTATGACCCCACGCCAACTCTTTGAATGGGCCACTGTTAATATTGCCTCCATTCACTTTTGGTTTGCATACATACATATCACTAAGCTGTTCTCTGAGATTCAGAGGTTATCTCCAAAAAGAAATAAAAACTTCCAGATATTTTTACTTATTGTTGTCGTATCAAACTTCTCCATTTACAGCGATCTTGACATACAACTCGTGCTTCACTAATATCCATTACACACCATACACAAGATCTTTTATACTTCATACTCATAATCTTTTTCTCATGCAGACACTCCTGAATCTGATCCACCCATGTCTTCCTTGGCCTTCCTCTGCCTTTCCTTCCTGCCACTTGGGCTGAAAAGATTTTCTTAGTAAGCATTTCATCACTCATTCTTTCAACATGGCCAAACCACCAAAGCATATTAGTCTCCACCTTGCTAACAACATTTTGCTTTAACATCACACAACTGCAATGGATCTTCATTTCTCACACAATCATATCGTGTCTTGCCACAAACCCCACGTAAGTAACGCATTTCTCCAGCACATAAACAACTCCTATGTTTCTTCTGCAGTATCCAGGTTTCACTGCCATACGTCAGAGTAGGAATAATTACAGTTTCATACACAGCCATGCGGGACTCTCAAGAGAACCCATCATTCCTGTGAAAACCTCCCAGAGCAGCTATGACTTTCAAAGAAGAATTCACTCTCCTACTGATTTCACCATCCAACTTGTTCTCTCTGTCAAACATGCTTCCCAAATACACAAACTCACTCACCTGGTCAATCACGGTGCCATTTATACTTACATTACATTCAGTGCTACCCGTTCCTCTCTCAAACACCATAACTTTGGTTTTTCCCTTATTTATACTCAGTTTGAATTTCATGCAAACTTCGTGCATCCGAGTCAACATACTCTGCAACTCACTTTTGCTCTCTGCCAACAGGACAGTGTCGTCAGCATACAGCAATCTGCACACACGGATATCACCAAGACATAAACCACTATTATCTATTTTGGCATCACGCATGCATGCAAGCATCCATAAATATGTTAAACAGCCAGGGTGACATTACACAACCTTGTCTAACTCCTGCACCAAAGGAAAACCATTTTGATAAAACACCATTCGCTCGTACACAAGCTCTACTACCAGCATACATGGTTTTTACACTATTAAGTAGATTCCCAGTAACACCATATTCATTCAATACCTTCCTCAAAAGTGTCCTATTCACTCGGTCGTAAGCGTTCTCTAAATCTATGAAGGCAGAAAAAACTTTCTTTCCAACAGCCAGATACGTTTCAATCATCGTGCGTAATGCAAAAATCTGGTTAGTGCAGCCTTTACCAGGCATAAAACCACTCTGAACATCCCACACTTTCAATGATGTAAGACCCCGTACTTTTTCAATAACAATCTTACCAAACACTTTCCCTGGCACACTCAGTAGGCTAATACCACGATAGTTCTTGCATTCAGTCTGATCACCTTTTCCCTTATACAAGGGAACAATGATAGCATCCTTCCAATCCCGAGGGACCATTCCTAACTCCCAGCACAACTGGCAAATTTCAGTTAACCAGTCAATTATAGAGTCTCCACCATATTTGAACATCTCTGCAGTTATGCCATCAACTCCCTGAGCCTTACCATTCTGAAGAGATTTTAGAGCTTTACACACTTCTTCTCTTGAGATTCCTCCTGTGCTTTCATCCCTCATTGTGACATCATCTGCATCTGTCTCAGAATCATCTTTGCTTTCCTGATCTAATAACTCACAAAAGTAGTCACCCCATCTGTCACTTAACTCATTGGGCTCCCATATCATTTCCCCAATCTCATTCTTCACACAACTTACAACTTTGTTTCCCCTATTTTTCCTGAGTCTCATGTACTTCCAGAAGGACTTCATGCCTTTCCACTTTCTCCTTCCTATCTTTTGCCTTACTGTGGCGAAGCAGCTTCACGCTTCTTACAGCGATATTCATCCACAGAGACTCTACCTTGCAACATCCCCAAATAGGCTTCCTTCTTTCTCTTTACTGCTTCTTCAATCTCACTATTCCACCAAGCATCACCTCTATTGTTACCCACTATTGTGGTGCCACAGACCTCTTTAGCAGCAGTGACAACACAGTTCTTAAAACATTCCCACTTCTTTTCTACATCCCTCTCACCAGACTTCAGATCCTTCAGTCGTTCTCTGAGTAAGTCAGAATACTGCTGATGATCTTCAAGGAGCCTATCAACCTTTATTCTTTCTATCCTGGGTCTCTTCCTATTCCTTTTCCTCCAACCAACATTAAGTTTCACTCGTGACACTACCAAGTAATGATCAGAACCAACATCCGCACCTCTCATCACACGGGTGTCAACAACTAAGTGTTTCAAATGCTGATCATAGACAACAAAATCTATCACACTCTTTTGACCAAGAGTACGATTTTTTCAAGTATATGTGTGGATATACTTGTAGTTGAAAAATGTATTAGATACACACAAACCATTCTCAATGCAGAATTCAATTAATCTTTCACCATTATCATTCACACAAGGATTATTAAACTTACCCAGAACATTGTCAGGAATTGCATTCTGCACACCTACTCTAGCATTGAAATCCCCTGCTATTATAACTTTGTCTTTAGCACCAAACTGGCTCAAAATAGCTTTTAGCTCATTCCAGAAATCTTCCTTCTTATCAGAAGGTTCTGAGTCACAAGGAGCATGCACTACAACAATTACAATTCTCTGAAGTTTCACTTTCAAACAAATCCAGAGAATTCTCTCACTTACGCAACTATAGTGAATCAAGTTGTTCTTCATCTTTTCACTTAAAATCACACCTACACCAGCCTGTCCTCTCATATTATCCAATACTCCAGACCACACACTCACCGTGCCATTCACTTCTTCTACCCCAATTTCCTTCTTTTTGGTTTCACTTTACACACAGCACATCCAGTCTATACTTATTCATCTCCTCAATCACCTCACTCATCTTGCCATTTATACCTCTAGTATTCCATACACCACTCAGCTGAGATCTCTTTCTCGTACGCCGTTTAGAAAGTCCAGGTCGATTCCGTGGTGGACCGTCCTTCTCAAGTGTGGTAGGTCCACCATATCCCACACTTGAGTCATTCTTAATATTTCTTTTTGTCTTTTTAATCAGGTAAGTACATAAGTGTGGGGGAAAGTAGAATAGCTTCTGCTAAGACAATAAGTGGTACTCAGAAACTCCCTTGTTTCATTCCTCCAGGAAAACACAAATTACTAGTCAAAACTTACTCACTTTCTGAGCATTTTAAAGAAGAGATATGTGTAACAGATGAAGGGGAAGAGAACATTAGTTTTGAAAATATGGTAGGTTTTGTGATTAGTAAATACTCAGAGCACTGGTAGTTGGGATGTTTACTTGGTGTGAATGAGGACACAGAAGAGGTAAAAGTGAGCTTCCTGGAGCCGTATGGTCCATCTCCATCATAGAAGTGTCCTCAATCACCGGATATACTGTTGGTTCATAAATCTGATGTTTTGTTAAAAGTTGAGCCGACAACAGCTACTGGAAGAGTATATAATTTAACAATGACTGAGACAAAGAAGGCAAATCAAGCACTGGCATACTAGTGCAGCAAAATTTAAAAGAAAGAAAAATAAGCAGGATACATATAGAAGATAAAATAATTTTGTAAGTGTAAATATGCACACAGAACCTTATACTGAATAATGAAATGAATTACTTTGGGACACAGTTTCAAATTACTTAGATGTTTATTTTCATTCTTTAACATTCACAATGTTTAAAAGAACAAGTATGACATTTTACACAAACCACATAAAGAATACCCTTCCAGTCATGGGTGGAACCGGTAAGTACATCTGGCATATTTCAGTTGCATTGTTCTATATTATTATTTTTTTATAGTGATCCCATAGCGATCCCATTATGAAAATTTCAGGATATGTAGAAAAATAATGTTTGTTAAACATATATTTTTTTCAGATTTTTTAAAAAACATGTGTTTTTTAATATTTCTATTTTAAAATTGACATTAAATTTTTTTTAATAGGGTCATGTGGCATATCAAATGAAAGCCCAGTTCAATATCTTTAAAATGGGCCATAATTCATGACCCTAGCTCTACTAGAACCCAAGTAATTGGCAGTTAAAGTTTGCTGATATGATGAAATTTCAGGGTTTTTTTGAAATTTCAAAAATCAATAACTCAAAAAACGGATGCATTAAAAATTTTGAAAAAAATCATGTTTGTTTACATTGATGAATACTACAATTATACCAAGTTTTATAAAAATCAAAAAATGTCGGGTTGTGAGCTTTTTTTATTTGACATGGAATGACCCTTTACCTAAAGTTTTTAAGTATGATGCTGAAGATAGTAATTGAGAAATGTGCTGAAACTGCTGTGTTTGGGAGTTATTAAAATATGTCCTGTGTTTTTAAGGAAAATTAAATAATCATAATTAAATATATGTAGTTTCGTACACTTTATTGTAGTTTGTTTGTATCAGTTTCTACTTTGCCGAGGATGTGGATTCCGATTGTGCACTTGTATCGCTCAGCAGTGCTGAAGTTGAATTTCTAACTACCATTAACAGATCGGGAATTTTTCAATTTCCTAAGTAGGCCCTAAACTCATATTACTGGATTTTCTCAAAAAAAACAGAATTCTATGATTTACTGCAGCTTGAACAACAGCCGTGAAGCAAGAGGCTTTTCTTTTATGTAAAAATAAGTGCCTGCATTTGTTTGTTCACATCTCTCTTGACTAACTAAGGTGCATTGTGCAAGTACATTTGAAAACAAAACCTTGCTTTCATTTCAGTATGATAGTTTGTTCAAACCCACCCTACTCCAGCACTGCTTTTTTGCCATCAATCAGCATCATTGTTTCACTGAAGTTAATGTCTCTTGTCACTTAACACTCTGGAGGTTAATTCTGACACAATATTCCCATTTCTAACTGTGAATAACATTTGGATCAAAACAACATGTTGCCTCAGTTTCTGGATCTAGAGCATACAATAATAGAAGAGTGATATTCTCCTGACCTAGGTGCTGCACAACAGTAATTCATCTTCCATGATTTGCAGTGAAATAAACAATGTTGAGAGCTAACTGTTTATTTTCATATGGTATCAAATTCTGCATTCCAGCATGCATGCGCCGTTCCATACCATTTTTCTTTTTTTGCCTGCTCAGGCCAATAATTTGCATGTGCCTGGGAGGCCACCTGAATTGTTTTTATTTATTTTGATCTTTTCAGTGTCTCTTAAGTCACTAATGTCACCAGTTTTCATTAAGTTACTAAACAATTTTGATGATTTTGATTAAACACAGAGAGGTTACTTGCAGACTGCATAATAGTTATTTTTTTACTTTGTTCAGTTTCCTCAGTGATTTTATATTTCCTTAAAAAATTCACACTGTTTTATTTAAACCACAATGGCTTAACTGCAATTGAAATCTTAGGATCCTAACTGGCAGAATCAGTAAGTGATCAAGCAAAAACATTTGGTAAAATATTTACGGAAGTGTTTTTGTATCGAAAGAAAAGTAATCTATATGTGAGGTCGCTGCAAACCCAAACAAAATGTCTGTTATCATTCACGCTGCTTTTGCTTAAAAAATGCACATCCTGGCCCTTGCTGGTTGTGATGATAATAAGCAAGCATCAGAACTTCAAGGTGGCAACTCTGTTGGCTTTTCTCTTTAAATGCGTATATATAAATCTCTCATATTTATGTCCTGTCTTCTGTAGATGTGTCTGTAATGAATGAAGGGGTGGTGCATCATTCAGTCCTAGAGTTTCACTACATAGTATTAGTTATGGTAGTGTATAGTTTTAGAAATAAAAATTTACTCTAACTACACACAATTAAATGCTCAGTAAGTGGAAGATATATAACCTATCAGAAACGTATAGCAAAAACTGGAGGCTGTTTCCCAGAGAAAAACTGATTATTTCACCTTTAATTATTTTGGAAATGAAATATATACTTATAAAGTTGGTTACAAGGGTACCATCTGCAAAATATCATTAAGTAGGCCACTAGGGTAAAGGAATTTTGAACATAGCAGTCTTTATTATTTTGTGGCACATTAATTAGTGTGTGTGTGTTTTCTCTCAAAGTTACCAGTTTTATTCTTCACTCAGATAGATGGAGACAGAATTTGCTATGGCCTTGACAGTGAAAGTATCAGATGGTTGAAGTACATGACGCTTTTAGGTTTGAAAGAGTAATTAGCATTTTCACCTGGACCTGTCTTTCTTAGGCTGTTTCAGAATTCTTGCTGTGTGACAAACACTTCCAAATAATTTTTACAGAGAAGTTACATAGTCCTTCCGGAGATGGAAAAACATTTATATACAGTTTTTGCAAGTTACCTGTTGTTGTCATACTTGTGTGTGTCTACTAGCACCACAGAAATGCCACTTAGTTGTAATTCCATCTATTTTGTATCTTAAATATTTACAAAATTTTCTTAGATTTTTATGCTAAGCCATGAGCCATCACTAATTAGTGAATGTATTATATAAGGAAGCTTTTCCATGACCTTATGCATCTGTTCATGCTCTAGCTCTGAATGAATTAACAGTGTGATATGATCTTCACGTTTGTTCCTCAGTTTCTGTGCATGCAAGAGTTGTTTCCCTGTGTTTATTGTTAGCATTATTTTAAAATTCATTTCATCAGAATATTTCGTGTAACAATTTTTATACCGCAAATATTTAAAAAATATGGCAAATGATTTTTTAATTTAGCTAACACTTTGAATTTGGCTATACTTCCAACAATGGCCTGCTCTCCACGAATTATTGTAATTACAGATCAGCTGATAAGTGGCAGCACATTAGCTTTTCCATTGGTATTAGCTCCGTACAATGGTATGCTTAGTAGCTGTTGGTTCCAGTGTGTTTCTTGAACATATGTGTTGTAGCGGGAGCCAGTAAGTTCTTCTTTTGTTTTGGGCACCTTTTATTGTGCTCTAAGAAGTGGAATTTATTTTGTGGTGTAAGCTCCAGAGATTGCTTCCAACTTCAAGATGTTCAGCAGGTCACCGAATGACTTTCAAATTGGATATGTCTCATCGTTTTGGACAATTTAAGTGTAGGAAGAAGCATGTTTCAGGGAAGGATGAGCTATATTCCCATATGCAGGATGTGCCATATAAAAGAGGCCCGAGTATAATGAACGACAACAGTCAGGCAATGTTACTATACATGGTAAAGAATGGTTGAAATGACAGAAAACAGGAGTAATTTACCTGTGTTTACAACAATTGCTGAAAGTGCTGTCCTCCAACATCAAGACATAGCTGCACAGAATGGAACATCTTGTTCGTAATGCGCCACAACTCATGACGATTATGGGCAAAACACGTAACAATATTAACAAAGAAAGGTGACTTGATCACGCTAGTTACGTTAACTAAAACTTTTACAAAAAGTTCGTAAGTTGGAAGCTTTCGACCTTATCTTAGGTCTTCATCACGCCAATCATCATTGGTAAAGAAACTCTAAACCAAAAAGTGCTTTCTTTTCTTACATCTGCTAACTGCATCCCTTTACAGTCAGACACCACCAACTCACTCAAAAACTCAGTTGACAGATTAGCTAAGAAAGAAACTCTTCAATCCTTCCTTGGTGATATATCACCCCCTCCTTACTTTAGAACTCCCAGGCTCTTCCTGCAAGTGAAACTGCATAAAGCTGGTAACCCCATCAGACCTTTAGTGGAATATTCTTTTTCTCCAGCAGTAAACCTTGAAAAGAGATTGGTCCTCAAATGCAAATCCCTGGCAGCCAACCATCCTCATACAGTTGTCTCTACTTCAAACTTCATCCACAACCTTCCTAATTCCTTTCCTCCTTGTGATAATCTGTATACTCTTGATGTAGAATCTTTGTTTCCCTCTGTACCATATTTTGATTCCTTCATGCTCCTCATGAAGAAATTGATTCTTCATTTTGAACCCCCCGGTCCTCTTATCAAAGATCTTTATGATTGTTTCCACACTATTCATCAACATAGTTGTTTTGTTTTCAACAAAATTGTGTATAGGCAACAATCTGGTCTCCCCATGGGCTCACCTCTTTCCCCTCTGCTTGCTGAAATCTACATGCAACATATTGAAGTTTCCATAATTCCTCTACACCCTTTTCAACCTTCCCTATGGTTAAGATATGTAGACGACATTTTCATTAGCTGGCCACATTCCGAGTCTGAGCTACAGATACTGATCAACTCCATTACAGAAAAATTTCCTTCCATTAAGCTCACTATATCTAAGGAAGTAAATCACAAAATTGATTTCCTGGATGTATCTATCTGCAGAAACGCTGATCTCTCCATTACTCGTTCCGTCTATCGAAAACCTTCTGCAGCCACTAACATCATTCCCTACAAATCTTGCACACTGCATCTCTACAAGCTTGCAGCATTGAAGTCCTACATCCACAGGGCTCATATCATTTGCAACAGCCAACTCTCTCTTCAAGAACTCTCCAAAATTTCTACAATAGCCCTCTCTCATGGTTTCCCTGCTGTTACAGTCAACTCCCTCATAAAGAAATATGAAAACCATTCGAAAATCGAATGCCTCCTTCCTCACAAGAAAGAAGACCTGAAATTTTGTGGTTCTGTTCCTTACCATCCTTCCTATGCTTATAAGTTACAGATTCTTTTTAGAAGTTTTGGTTACCATCTTGCCATTAAATCTACCCCAAACATCTTGAAACTTCTACAAAGGGATAGGGACAAAGTTGAAAGCCTGAACCTCCCAGGAGTTTACTGCATTCCTGTCTCTTCTTCTACTGGGGATAACTTATACATTGGAAGCACATACAGGAGCATTAGCCATAGAATTTTAGAACATAGAAAAGATGTTTCGAAAGGCAATCCCAACACTGCCTTGTCTATTTTGACAATGGAAGACACATCTGCAGTTCCCCACTGGAACGAAGCAAAACGAATTGCTTCGTTTGACAATCGTTTTGCCCTCCGTTACCGTGAAAGCATAGAAATTATTTTCAACTCAATGACTTGCAACTCCGAATCTCCTCTCTACATTCCGTTGATCTGGAGATCAATTCTAAGTTTTGGCAACAAAAATAGGAAAAATTCAAATGTAGAATCTGGCAACAATCTTAGTCCTCCATTGGCGTGATGAAGACCTAAGATAAGGTCGAAAGCTTCCAACTTACGAACTTTTTGTAAAAGTTTTAGTTAACGTAACTAGCGTGATCAAGTCACCTTTCTTTGCCACAACTCATCGGCAGTAATCTGGGCTATGGCATCTGTAATGTTCACTTTTAATTCAACACATACAAAAAGGACCCAACACACATGTAATAAAGTGTTGGGTCCATTTCACAGCTGACAATGGTCTCCTGAAACCACTTACAATATTGCATCCGTTTTGCATAATCAGGAATTTCAAGTTCTTAGAGCGCCATAACTTTGTACGGCCAAAAATGCAAATCCACCTTATGTATGCGTCGGCATGACGTGGCAAATATACCTGTTTCAGGCGATAATTAGGGAATCAACTTCTGAGGGCTTTGTAACATCATTGTGCACACATCCTTGATATTGCCTTCAGTACGAATTGTCTTGGGTTTGTTTCTTTTCCTGTTGCACACTGTGCCGGTTTCACGAAATTTCTGCACTAACTTCTGTACCACTGATTTTGACAGTGCTGCACAATGTGGAAAGTTTTCTGTAAAGAACTGATTTAAAATCTTGTATGAGTTATTTCTGAAATACTGTTCCACAATAAAAAAATCCACTATTCCGCACTTAAAACCGTTTCTGTTGCCTTTGTTTTCTCTTCACTTACACTTATGACCACGTACCTACACTGCTCTGGCTGTGACTAACCACTCCGGAGAATTCCTTTGAAGCTGTACATGCAGAAACTGGTTAGAAGCGGAACAAAGCGGTTTTAACTGGAAACCCACCAAACAACATCTGGCCACGGGGCTTCTTTTATATGGCGCACCTGGTATTTGGAATGTGGTTCCATGATGCTCATATTCCTCTTGATATCGTGATGATTCTAGTATTTTGTTTCATCAAAGGATTGTCTTACAATGAGGCAATCGTAGAATCGTCACAGGGTGATGTTACCACGTCCACCGAGACAGTGATTGATATTAGTATTGCAGAGACCTCATTTGCATCTCTTCAAATGCAAACTGATAGAGGGAAATCAAAAATTCACTTGGCATACCATATTCTGGAATATTTATTCCACCAGAGCTGTCTTCTTTTCTCAGAGCACTACTTTGAGGTGTTAATTTGCATCATCAGACAGTTCTTCCCTGGCAGGTAATCGGTTGATTTTAAATTTATGTAATTGATTTATTCCCCCAAATACACTTTCCTATTCATGAGGAAACAAAAATTTTCCATCATACTAAATGTTTTGGAGTAGGGACAGAAATGGCATTCATTAAATTCCTTTTAAGTTCCAACCAAAAAAAATCACGAAATGGGACTATTGCACAACTCACGCTCAGTATCTTTCCAAGCAGCCAATAGATGGCAGCACACTGACTCGTAAATCGCAGAGAGTGGGCCACAGATGGAAGTATAACCTTGAATTTCTTAGCACTAGCCCTGTATTCATTTATAAAACAGTAACGTTTGAAGGAAGCTGGCAATGTCAGACCTATGAAATCATTAAATGAGCGATAAATGAAGATCTGTTTTATACAGAGTGGAGTGCCATTGGGTGCAAAAGTTGCCTGTTGTGCTCATACTCTTTGCCATTAGTAGCTAGATGTTGCAGAAGAACCGTCAAAGTACTGTGCATACTTTTCCGAGGCAAAGTTTACATATTGTGAACGGTATGTTGTACATATTACTGTTTTGACTGTGTGAATTTACTCAATATAAAAAATTATTGCTATTACTATGTTTTGGGCATTTTTCCCTTGCAGAGCAATATTATTCGCACATCTAGAATACCATTAAATTTGGCCAAGAATTTACTTTCACACCTCAAGAATTTGCAGTTGTATCTTTCACATTGCAACCAGTTCACACCACCACCACTTGTCACTTGGTGCATGTAACTGTCCTCACCTGTTGCTTGTAACTCTCGGTGACATTTAACCTTTCGGCCATCCACATGGAAATGCCTTCTTGTTGGTGATCACACTTTATCAGCCTCACTGACTTCACATACTGTTCTCATTAATCCTTCTAAGAATTTGACTTTGGATCTCCACACAAACAAATGTTTTCCAGGCCAAAGTAGCTTGGAACTTTTGAATAATATTGTTTCATAAGTTATTAAACATTGAAAATTTGGTATTGTATCTGTATAAACATTCTAAAAAAGAGGGCCAGCAAATGTAAGTAATTGCCATTTTGGTAATCCTATAAGTCATAGTGCATACTTTTTTAAAAATGAGATTGTGACAGACAGTGACAGGTCACCATGTTAAGTTACAGGGATAAGATAAAATAATAGTTACTGTCAGAGGATTTTATTGCTGACAGCTGAGATGGTGACAGAGGTGTTTACTCATTGATATTGAGTGACAATTAAAGGCCTCAAACACTTCTTGAATCCTCTTCACTTATCGTCTTGGTGTTGTATTTGCATAACCATGTGGAAATATTTGCATAATACCAGATAGACGCTTCTTTGCTATGTCAGAAGCTTAGATAAAAAGGCATGTTACTGAGATCTTATCACTCTTTGTGACCATGCTCTTTTATGGCCACTCTTTGTCGTTACTAGCCTGGAGCCAGAGGTCAGCATGACTGACTGATTGGTGTGAAACTAATCATCCTCTGCTGTTTCCTGCTGGTGTTGTTGTCATCTGAGGAGCAGAGTATGTGCTTGGAACATCCTGGACTATGATTGGAACCAAGTGTGAACAGGTGCGAAACTATCGTCCTAAGCTGTTTTCTGCGGGTATTGAATTTCTTCTGTTAATGTTTTGTTATCCATGGAGTGGAGATATGTTTTGTTATCCATGGAGTGGAGATATGTTTTGTTATTTATGGAGTGGAGATATGTTAATCTCATGGATGGTTGAACTTGTAGAATTGTCTGGATGTGGATGTGGTTTAAACAGTGAAAGGCCTAATGTTACTGATATGACTGTGAGACCTTTTGACATGGTAAATGTTGTCCTGTGTATAAATACTAATATATTCAATATAAATTAAACAGTTGAATTCAAATTTGATGTTGTGAGATTTTTGTGCACTGTCTATGATTTAATGTACATGTCTAAGACAGTCCTTGAGGGATTGAGCTAGCCAGGGATATGAGGAAGAGTTAGGCAGGGGTGGACCATCTCAGCCTGAAACAACCAATCAAAACCAGTACTTTTTCCACTTCATACTGAACATCACCAAGCTATGTCACTGTAACCACATTCACAAATTCTAGAGTTCTGTGTTGAGAAAAAAGTGACAGTATTTTTTTTATTTTGTGCTGATTCAGCAAGAATTTGTGTAAGCCTAATTGTCACTTTTTTTATGGCTGAGCACTCCAAAGAAATCTAAGCTTAAAGACAGAAACTGAAGTCATTACAAGTTTCAGGCCGATGGGATTAAACTATTCCATGGCATTGTTGATATATCCAAAGTAGGATGTACTCATGTTTTTTTGTAAAATATGCAACAAAGATATTATAGTAGTAGTTTGTCTTATATGATCCAAAAGTCTTCAAGACAGAAATGTACAAAAAAAGTAAATTGAAGAAGGGTGCATGCATCAAGACCTTTACTCTACCTTAACAGAAAGATAATATTACAAGGGCTGTTGATTTATTTGCTGACTCAGTAGCTAAAATGTTTCCTGACAGTGCCAAGAAGTTTCAGTTAAAGCAGACCAAACATTTTGAGCACAGTTCTAAACAACTTCCAACTTTACTGAGATGGATGACTTAAACTTTGCCAGATGATGACTAGGATGAACAAAGTGGGTAGACAGGGCTCTCAACCAACCAGTCTGCAGCTCTTTCATCGTATTTTGATCATCCTATCCTATATCACCAAACATTACTCAGGAGTTTATTTTTAAATTTGTGCAGATAAGACATGTCAAATAAGTGTCTGACTTGAGGCTAATCAAATTTAATAGTCATGAGGTGCAGCTAGTTCTGGCTCAAGCTGATAAGCAGGTAAGCAGGGTGCCTTTGACAATGGAACTCTTGTAAAATTTTCAATGTTGAATAGCTGTGTGGGGAAAATAAAGTATTTCTGCAGTTCCTGTTACCTTATTTTGTTTTATAGCCGAGAACAAGGAGTGGTTTTACTCAAAAGCAGTACTGACCAATTTATCCTGCCTCCCTATTTGGCCACAGGCTTTCTTGTTTTGTCGCATCTGTCAACACATCTTCTTTTCCCTTTCACTTCTTTTTCTAAGGAAACAAACCATAATGTTGATTTGCCTAAAGTGCCCCCCCCCTCCCTCTCCCAATGCAGTGTTTTTCATTAAACAAAGAGAGCAACTGCCCGGAACCACAGTTAACCCTCGGGCAGAATTTCGCTGTCTAAAATCTTCATGAAACACTCTTTTTATTTCCCATGAATAAATGCAGTGGACATTCTCTGTGTTATGAGTGGAGATAAGCATATCAGGGTGCCAATCTGGCTAGATGAATCTAGTAAGCCCAATAATTTTGTGGGAGAAGAAGGCCAGTTCTTATCCAATATATCTTAACTTGAAGGAAATCAGTTACAGTTGTGTTACTAAGCACTTGAAAGATATGAAAACACCTTATCTCTAAATTTTTGGAAGTGGAATGGGGCAAAACAGCCAAATG
This sequence comes from Macrothele yani, assembly GCA_039090855.1. Classification (NCBI taxonomy): domain Eukaryota; kingdom Metazoa; phylum Arthropoda; class Arachnida; order Araneae; family Macrothelidae; genus Macrothele; species Macrothele yani. The sequence continues at coordinate 82,141,961 of CM077005.1, forward strand.
CATGTGAGTGTGTTAAATTCAAAAGCATTATGTAAATTTTCTCCGGTGAAAAGTTCACAAAGGGATGCTGCTGAAGTGGTACTGTTCATCATTGCACAAACATGCCTTGACCAGGCACTGGGTGCAACACATTAGCAGTAGGCCTCTCCAATAGAATATTAATGGAAGAAATGGAGCTTAATGGTGCTGATAAAAAGTTATTTTTTGAAGATGTAAAAAACTTATATATATATAGCAGTGGTGAGGAAGATAATGGATAAATTTCCTTTTTAAAATCGGGTGCTAAAATACTTGTAAGTACTGGACACAACCCCCCAAAGACAGTGAAATACACACACATTTGTAGATTGGCATATACCTTTGTTCCACACATTGATCAGGAAACTCTAAAGAATGAGTCTGATGACTAATTTATGCTTTCTTGTAGTGTGTTCCTGCACTGACAGACAGTGGTCAGGATGAGTCTGATGACTATTTTATGCTCTCTGGTAGTGTGTTCCTTCACTGACACAGTGGTCAGGATGAGTCTGATGACTATTTTATGCTCTCTGGTAGTGTGTTCCTGCACTGACAGACAGTGGTCAGGATGAGTCTGATGACTATTTTATGCTCTCTGGTAGTGTGTTCCTGCACTGACAGACAGTGGTCAGGATGAGTCTGATGACTATTTTATGCTCTCTGGTAGTGTGTTCCTGCGCTGACAGACAGTGGTCAAGATGAGTCTGATGACTATTTTATGCTCTCTGGTAGTGTGTTCCTTCACTGACAGACAATGGTCAGGATAAGTCTGATGGCTATTTTATGCTCTCTGGTAGTGTGTTTCTGCACTGACAGTGGTCAGCATGAGTCTGATGACTATTTTATGCTCTCTGGTAATGTGTTCCTGCACTGACAGACAGTGGTCAGTATGAGTCTGATGACTATTTTATGCTCTCTGGTACTGTGTTCCTGCACTGACAGACAGTGGTCAGGATGAGTCTGATGACTATTTTATGCTCTCTGGTAGTGTGTTCCTGCACTGACAGACAGTGGTCAGCAAAAGAGCTTTGGTAGCTATTGGCTGGATGTTTTGTGCCGGAGAACAAGTACCAGTGGCATCTGCTTCCCAAATCTTAAAGTAATTATTCAGTGATTACTTATTTTGCCTCACAGTAATGCTGACTGTGAGTGATCTATCCCCATGATGAAGAAAATCTGCACAGACTATAGGAAGTCCCTGAATGCAGATGCTCTAGCTTTTTTTTTTTTACAGTGTAAAATAAACAGTGACACATGCTGCATAGGCTTTTAAGCCTACTGATTACATTTTGAAAATAGCAAGACATGCATGTGTTGAATATAATACAATACACTTTAAAATTAAATTGCCTAAATATGTATAAAATAAATTCATGTAAATTTGCTGTTTTAAAACTGTTGATCTTGTAAAATTTATTTTTTTTCATAAAATTTAGTTTTTCATGTAAGTGTTCTTGGTCTTTGTAAGGTTTTTGCCTCAGAAGGTTGACAGGTATAATATTTCTTTGATTTCAGGCATGACTAATGCTGAAGTTCTCCATCAAGTAGAACATGGGTATCGAATGCCATGTCCTCCTGGATGTCCACCTGCCCTGTATGAAATAATGCTGGAATGCTGGCACAAGGATCCTATGAAAAGACCTACCTTTGAAACATTACAATGGAAATTGGAAGACTTCTTCACAATGGAAGGATCGGAGTACAAGGAAGCATCTATCGCCTACTGACAATTACCTTCACGCCCTAGGTACGAATGGGGTCTGCAGCCGTTTGGACGGGGCGTCTTAATTCCACACTATGACCTTAATGGCTAAAGTGTCAAGTCCTTTCAGGACTATAACTGACTGAAAACTTTTGGCACCTGTGGTGCTTGAAGCTGACATTATTCTCATTTTGAGAATAGCAAGATATTTGGTGGAATTAATTGTGCTGATTTTGTATGGCATGTGGATTCAGCTTCATTACTGGAATGTAACTTACAGGTATAGGTTGCTCTACAAGCTTTACATTTTTCCCACTTGTGTGAGCAGCCATTACATAAATAATAAATGGTCTAAGGCAATGCCAGATGTTTAAGCTTGAAATGTTCATTTGTGTAGTGTAGCTTAGGGTGATTATCTGTCCATTGTGCCTCACCACACAGTGATGTAACTGAATTTTGATACCAATATAACATCGGCTCTTTGATATGCTGCTCGTCTTTACTTGTCTTTTAGTCAGCATATGCACTTTGCATAATTTTGATAAGGTCGTTGAAGCCTTCAAAGTCGTGGACTTTTTACCTCATTAAATCCAGATGTATCGCACATCTGACATAGTTGAGCAGTCATGTTAAATGGGGCCACTAACACCAACAACTTGTTGCTAAGTGCTTCAAGTGTGTTCTCATGGAAGATTTATAGTTGTTCACATATTTGCTTGTGCCTCTGTAATAGATAAGGCTGTCGTGGTTTTTTCTTGGAATTGTAACTGTTGTACATTTATTAATAGTTTTCCAGTTTTTTACCCAAACAGCATTTAAAAGGATTTTACATGGAGTATTAGTTTGGTATGTTTGTGTGGTATTGAATTAACCTGTGATTTTGTTTCATTGTAATATGGAAATATTGTTATTATACAGCCTTTATTTTTTGAGTATTAGTTAATATTGTAACTTAATTTGAAAATATTGAAATATGTAATTATTCTGTGAAAATTTTTAAACTTTTTTTAATCAGCAAGGAGAATAAACTGTAAACTTGATAGCTCTGTCCCATTCTGTATATGTACTGAGTTTGAGAATTACCTGAAGACTAACAAAGTAAGTAATTATATATTGTAGCAGCTGAAGTTCAGAATATTTTGTTTGGGCTTTTCAAGTCTCAGTTGGCTAAGTACAAGCAAGGCAAATATTGATGCCTTTCTGCTAACTTTTATATGCTTTGTTAGAAAGTATACAAATGATAAATTGCCCACTGGTACCTTATAATGATGTATATAGCTTTTATAGTTCACCATAAATCATGGCAGCAGCTTCCAGTTTGTTGAGAAACACTAGACTACGTACCCACTTCATCACAATCGATGTGCCTAATTTGATCAACTTTTTGCTATTATTCGTAGGGTCATTGACTGTAATTGTTTGTCAACTGTAGTATATATATTTCCATGTATTGCCACTTTGTCACAGTTATTTATAAATATGGAAACTGAACTTCTAACTTGGTTTTATTTATTTATTTATATCAAAGGCTAAGTTCCATCATTCAGAAGGCTCTCAATCATATCAATGCACATTTTAATTTTGCCTTTAATATACAGCTTCTTTTTTGAAGAGCATAAATAAACTGATACAGAAAAGATGGTCTTCCTTACAACTACTGGGTCTTAGTTGTTGTTTTTATAAGGTATTTTTTTTCTTTCTCTTTAGTATATTTTAGGACTTATAGGAGTGTAATTAATTAGGCTTGTTTGAATATAAATTCCTGCTAGATCTTTTGAAATTTACCAGTCTTCTAAAATTTAATGAACAGAACTGACAGACATTGCTGTTTTCCTGACCTCATCTGCACTTATGGATATCTGGCAGAAGGTTAGACAATTTTTTTTTTTTTTTTTTTTTTTTTTTTTAGAACAAGTGTTTTGGTACACAGGTGATATAGGTTCTTTCCTTTCTTTGGAACAAGCAACTCAAAATTATGAATGGGTGATTCAGTCTCACTATATAGACTTGTGGGAGTTGACAAAAAAAAAAATTCATTTAGAGAATTAAGTAACATTGAACTCTGCAGATTGGTATACCATTGTGTTTTTGTTAGGAATGCAGGCATTTTATGACTATAGATGTAAGAAAGTAATTGATATTCTCTGTTACATCAGGTTTTTTATTATTATTATTATTTTTTATTGCAGTTGATTCTTACATTTTGTTAAGTGATCAACTCCAATAAAACAGGAACTTATTTCACATTTAAAAGCTGTCAGCATTTTTTAAACAGCTCAGAATTTTTCAAGATAAATAAATGGGTTTTAAATATATTGTGTCTTATGTTTTATACATGTGTTACAGTGATGATCTATTTTTCTTAATGTGTTCATGCAGAAAAAAATATTATTTACTGCAGAAAGGTTTGGTTGATGGTATATGTAAATTCTTCATCAGACACTGCCTGTAATCTTCACTTTTTAAACAGTTTATTTCATTGTTTGGTTCAAACACCAATGCAAGGCAGAACCAAGAAAATGTTTGTTATCACTGCATGACGATGCAAATACTGTTTTTTATAAATATATTTCTCAACTTCAAGAACTTTTATGAGTTATAAAATTGATTGCAGTCTATGTGGACAGTGATGTAGCCCGTGAGGTATAATGATATTGTTTTACTGACAGGTGTATAACAAAATCTACAATCATGTTTGTCATTATTAATCATCTTAAAGGAAGTTAACTTATTTCATTGTGGTATTTTCTCCAGAGCAATTTTTTTTTTTTAACTTGTGCTTCTCATTGTGGATGTTAATCAGAGCATTAGCTTACATGATAGCTGCAAGTGTCATGCTGATTGCACAAAAATTTAGATCATTAGTAAAACGAAAGAAAAAAGATTGTCATATCAGGTTACTTTGGATTGGTTTATGAATAGGTCAAAGTTTGGGTGAATCCATTATCCTTCTTTCTGTGCCTAACTAGCCATTCCATAATGATCATTGAGAAGTTCTAATGGAAGTCTTCATGTGTTTAAGAATTGTGTAAAGATATTTTTTCTTTCTCTGTGATTTGTGCATAGATAGTTTTGTGTTAAGTCCACAACTTTTTTGTACAGATACTGTCAAAAAACTCCTTTGTGATATTTTGTACACAAAATAAAAAAAAAGTAAGTTATTTTCTCCGTTTGTTTTTTTTTTTTTTCCTCATTCATCAGACAAAAGACTTAGTGAAGTACAAATTTAAAAAAGATAGTCACTGATTTGATGTTAAATTGATAAAATGCTGCTTTTTAAAACAAAAACTAAAAACATTTTTTGCAGAATTTTGATTTTTTTTTTTAATCTGAATTGTAATTGTCAGGAGAGGTCATATATTTCAAAAATTACCAAAAATGCATTAATAAAAGAAAAACATAATTCAATATAATATAAAGGTAAAAGTCCACAAACACTTGGAAAGTAGTTTTGGGTGGTATTTTGTTATTAATTTACTAGCATTTTGACAGAAAATAACAAAGCAATGAAGTCTATATTTGCCCTCTCGGGCGATCACTTTCGTTGGGAAGCTCGTTGTCACACACATTCCTGGGTGCCACCGGTTTAATTAAGAAACTGTACACTATGGAATACAACTGCAGAACTGTTAGGTCTAATAACAAAACTTAATATTGGAAAAACTCATGATTTTTGCTCTTTATTCACTTGAAAGTAACATAAAAGCTGCTAAAATTGACAGTTATTATTTTTTAATAAAAAGATTTTTTTTTTTTTTTTTTTTACATTGTTGCCCTGGGTCAACTCTTGAATTGTGACTTTTCTATAGGAAATCACAATCGGGATCTGCATCACGGTTTCGGATTATATAGCGAATTTTTTTTTATTTTTTATTTTTTTTACAGTCTGTGGATTATACAAAAGTCATTTTTTTGTCTCCTGAATTTGACAGTCTGCGGACTATTTGACTAAAAATGCCGTAGGTTCCTTGTGAAAGATGTATATCTTTATGAAAAGACTGATCTCTGCAGCAAACTTGGTATCTTTATGGGTATATTATTTGATAAAACATGCAAGATTAATGGTAAATATATGAGACCCACAAACAGAAACCAAGAAATAAATTATGTTGCTACATATAACAAAACTGTGAAGTCTTCCTTGATTCTCGAAGCAAGAGACTTAATAGTAACAATTATAATGCACTAATAGATTAAGTACTATTACGTACCTCTAAACCTCAGTTTATATGATTCACATTGTTGGTGTGTCTTTTTTTCTTGCTTGTTGATTCATTGACGATTCTCAACACATGTCGCGATATTCCAATGATAATTCCTCGGGAGGTGAAACTTTTTGGTTTTAATATTTTCTTTTATGTACATTATTGCACTATGGTTCCATGCTCTTTTCATGTTAAAATCACTATATACATCTTGATAAAACACTATTCCATTGATGTTCACTGTGCTTATTCCACCAGTAGTTCAACTTGAAGTCTAAAAATTCATTATTAAAAATCACATTCCATCGATGTTCGCTGTACCTGCTGCACCACTAGGTTAAAATATTTCTCTATTAAAATCCAATAAGAAGTTTAAAATCATGGCATGCCTGAGATCACCACCATTCCACCAAACTCTGGTTGAAGCTTTTCAACCTCGTGGCAGTCTTCAGAACACTTGACCTAACCACATGCTGCAAACTGATCATGTGCACCAGATTCCCTACGGGGTCTCTCTACATGGGCAATCTGTAACAATGTCTACAATTATACATAATACAAGGCAAAAAATTCCAGATTTACAAAAAGGAGTATATAGAATACCTTTGGAACATTGAGAACAACCAAGTATTTGAAAAAAAAAAGCCTATATTATTATGGATCAATCAAAACTAGACTTATAAAAAGAAGAAATCAACATATTAAAAATTGGGAAAAGAGAGAGAATGTTACAGCAGTGGTGCAGTACTATATTGAAGAAAATGCGAAACCAAAATTTGAAGATATTGAAATGAAAAGTGGATATAAGAATGGGAGTTGAGGTACCAGAGGCTCTCACCATAGAAAAAATAAACACAGAGCCTGTAATAATAAACCATTCATCATAGCAGAACCTTGGTCGGTTTGCAGCATGTGGTTAGGACAAGTGTTCTGAAGACTTTCTGATAGAGGTTGAAAAGCTTCAACCAGAGTTTGGTGGAATGGTGGTGATCTCGGGCATGTCATAATTTTAAACTTCTTATTAGATTTTAATAGTGAAATGTTTTATACTAGTGGTGCAGCAGGTACAGTGAACATAGATGGAATGTGATTTTTAATGATGAATTTTTAGACTTCAAGTTGAACTACTGGTGCAATAAGCACAGTGAACATTGATGGAGTAGTGTTTTATCAACATGTATATAGTAATTTTAACATTAAAAGAGCTGGATCCATAGTGCAATAGTGTGTGTGCAATATTGTACATAAAAAAATTTATTAAAACCAAAAAGTTTCATCTCCCGAGGAATTATCATTGGAATATTGTGACGTGTTGAGAATCGTCAATGAATCCACAAGCAAGAAAAATGACACACCAACAATGTGAATCATATAAACTGAGGATTAGAGGTACATAATAGTACTTTAATCTATTAGTGCATTGTTACTATGAACTTTCGGTGTGAGTTATCAACGTGGACCCAAAACAAAACTTTGTGGTTCTACAGAGATATTTTATCAGGAGAGTTAAGTTGGATGAGTCCTGGGCTGGGGCTGGGGACTATACTATGACTGTCATTTGGTATGCTGTTTTCTGCATTTTGGCATAGGATCAGAATTTACCGTCTGATTTGAAGCTCCTTTCATTATTGGATTGTATTCAACCACTTTGTTTATGATGTCATTCAATTATCTGAGGTACACATTGCAGAGCTGCTTCCTCACACTATCACTATCAATGAGCTCAGCAAAATCCTCTTCAAGGAATTCTTTAGTGTGTGACATGTGCAGCCATACTGCATATTTTTATAGCATCTCCTCTAAAATCACTAGTAAATGAAACTGCTTTTTTAAGACCATTTGTAATGAGAAAAAAAGCTTATGATTGCTGTCTGTAAAATAACTGGCTACAGTTTACTTCACAGACATCAATCATAAATGGCTTACTTTCATTTATTGAATTTTTAAATAATCCTATACTAGCCTGATAATCACTTGGTCTAGAACAGTAATTCACAAACATTTCGCACACGTGACTCTTCCACAGATTCATGGAATTCCACTTTTTCATCATTTGGACATACTCGTTATCCATGCAAAACTGAAGAGCAATTTTGTGGAGATTAGTTGGGAACGGGGGGGGGAGTTGTTTTCCGTTAGGGGATGGTAATTCAGTTTTCAAAACTTTCAATTACTAAAATTAAATGTAATTTAGTGTTAGAACAACTATAGCTTATGGCATAACTATTCATAATTTACATGCATACATTACAATAATAATAGGTAGCTTACTTTTTGTTATAAGGCCAACTCCTTTGGTATACATTTCACTGCACGTTTGGTTCTTTTTATAGTCTATAGTTGGTTCCAGCCCTCGGTGCGGTGGTCACATTCTGTCTTCATCTCATTCAATGCCAGATTAGTGAAATAAGCCTTTGAAGTGTTTTGCAGTAACAACATTTGACCCTAAAAACTATCTATTCCCCTTAAAACCACTTTTACTGACATGTAAACTCAAAACTAAGGTGGCAAAATGACTTATCAAAATTCATTAACCCAACATACATTGACCAACATACATAAAAACCAACGACCTATTTACATACACACAAATATTCCAACCAAAACATTAAAAACATATATACAACTATTTACACTTAACCTGTCCTATTGCCTTCTATGTCATTCTTGTTCCCTACACTTCAAGATATTTATAGCATGCGGCCACCACACCTCTGTCTTTCCAACGTAGTAGACTGCCTCAAGTACTTTCTACAACCCCCTCCACACACACACACACACACACGGTCATCATCAGGAGGCATTCCAGATGTTATCTTTTCTGCTGCAGCAGAGTGAGTAAGCCAAACAATCGTCGCCCCCGTCCCTACGCCACCTACGAACTCTCTACCGTGGCACCATCTATTATGAACTTTAGTAAAATCTTCATTTTGCTCTTCAGTGCTTTTGACTCTTTTGTTCAATTTTAATTCTTTCCATTTTTCATTAAGGAAAATTGGGTCATTATTATTACAAATTCTATTTATTTTTCTCAATCAAAACTGATTTGGCAATGCATAGGTGTCTCTCATTTCCACATGATTTTATTATTTTAATCTCTTCAAAATTAGGGTGTGTGTGGTTATCCAAGCAGTATTGTATTAGTGCTGTTCGTGCTTCTTTTTTTTGCCAATTTTTAATATGCTGTTGTAGACGGATGTTTTAGTTGGTTTTTGGTACTCCCAATGTAAGACATTGGTGGGATTCTGGTTATAGGTATTTCGTATGCACCTGCTTTTTCTAAGATAATACAATTTTCAGTATTCATATCTCTAACTGTTAGCACTTTGCTTCCCATCTGAATTCCATATTTATGATATTATTTATTTCTGTAGATATTCCTGGAATGTAATTGCTAATTGATTTTCCTTTTGAGGTAGAAGTATCTTGCATCTTAACTTGTACGTACTTCATTTATTTATTTTTTTGTGGATTATATCCATAATTATATGATATTTCTTTAATGAAATTGATTTCTTCAGTAAAGAATTCTTTAGAGGAGTGTGTGATTTCTCTTTTAATTAAAGTTTTAATGCTATTGCATTTCTGTGTGAGAGGATGTGTTGAGTTATATGGTATCAGAATAGGGGAACATACGTCTGTTTTCTACATAAATGAAGATATTCAGAAAAAAAAATTTATCTTTCTACATAGATAGATGAAGATAACAGAGCAAACATTTTGCCTGTAACAGTAACATCCCCCCCCTGCGATGTTTCCTGTATTCTGTGTTGTGCTTTTAACTGTCAGTAATTTTATATTTTGTACAGAGCGTCGTGCTCCAGTTTAATATTTACATAAAATATAAATTAAAGTGAATAATTCTTTTTGCTCATGCTGCATTGTATTCACACTGTTTCGCTGCCTGTTCTGCACAGCAAAACTGTGTTTCACATGGTTAAAAGTTCAGCTTTTTTTTTTTCTTTCTTTCTTTGTCAGTCTCATGTACGACACTTGTGTCTCAGGACTCCTTTACACTCTTAACACTTATTGAGGATCCCAAAGAACTTTTGTTTGTGAGTTATATCTGTCAAAATTTACCATATTTGAAATTTAAAAGAATTTTCTAAATATTTACTTATTTCATGTAAAACTAACTAACAAACCCATTTCATGTTAACATAAATGTCATTTTCTTAAGCTGAATTTTCATATCTGTTTCTGCATTCAGTTGTTGCAATATATTGTTTTGGTTAAGTATGGAAAGAAAATTCAGCCTCACATCCAAAAAGTTCGGAGACTAGGCCGACATACAACAAAGTAGTTACGTTACTTAAGTCAGGCTATGATCTCCCTCAAAGCAGTCTCCTTGGGCAGCGATACACCACTGCCAACGTTTTTGCCACTGTTGAAACGCTCCCTGGAAGTCCTGTTTGCGATTCGTGCTGGATCTCGTCCACGGTTTAAAAACGGCTACCCTTCAGCTTCATCTTCGGGAACAGAAAGAAGTCGCAGGGGGCCGAATCCGGCGGGTGAGAAAGGGTAGTTGTGCTGCTGCATTGTCCTGATGGAGCAGGAAATCGCCCCTGCGCCACATTTCAGGTCGTTTGCGGTGAATGTCCTCCCTAAGCACCGCAGAACATCGCAGTAAAGGGCGGTGACGGTCTGGCCCTGGGGGACAAATTCACGGTGCAATACCCCACGAATGTCGAAGAACAAGGTGAGCACGCTTTTGGTTGCGCTCCGGATCAGTCGGGCCCTTCAGTCATGGAGATGCCGGGCTCTTTCACTGCGAGGACTGTTGTTTGGTCTCCGGGTTGTAACTGTCGACCCAAGTCTCGTCCCTAGTGATGACCCACGACAGAAACGTCGGATCATTCACCACCTGCTGACGAAGATCTTGACAGTTCGACACGGAGCACCTTCTGTTCGGGGTTCAGAATCTTTGGCACAAACTTTGCAGCAATGTGGTGCACGTTCAAAACCAAAGTCAGAATTTCTTGCACTGTTCCGTGTGACACATTGACGATGGTAGCAATGTCTTGAATGGTTCTCCGACGATCCTTATGCACCAGTTCCTTAATTTCGTCCACATTTTCGGGGGGTTTGCTCGTGGATGGTTGCCCTGACCTCTCGTCGTCTTGCAGTGCCGCTCTTGAAGCGTGAGTGCCACTCAAAACACCTTGCACGACTCATTGCTTCATTACCACAAGTCTGCCGCAACATTTCATGTGTCTCCGTTCCCGATTTGTCGAGTTTGACACAGAATTTGATGTTCGCTCACTGCTCTAGTTTGCAGTCTATACTGAAATTGCAGCTTTGTTCTGCACATGGTCACCAAATATCGTGTAGCGCACAGCTCCCGATGTTCACAGAACGACTCCACTTGGAACAATGACTCGTGAAGGTCCTGCCCTCAAACGCTGTTCGCGCATCCACATACTGCCATCTGTTGGCACACTACGTATCTAGTCTCGGATCTTTTTTATCGCACTATGTATGTACACTACTGTTTGTGAAAATTGCAACACCAAGAAGGAACCACGTGATTAGAATAAAATTTATACCACACATTACTGATATGCCTGTACATACATACATACATATCACTAAGCTGTTCTCTGAGATTCAGAGGTTAGCTCCAAAAAGAAATACAAACTACCAGATATTTTTACTTATTGCTGTCATATCAAACTTCTCCATTTACAGCGATTTTGACATACAACTCGTGCTTCACTCATATCCATTACACGCCGTACACAAGATCTTTTATACTTCGTACTCATAATCTTTTTCTCATGCAGACACTCCTGAATCTGATCCACCCATGTCTTCCTTGTCCTTCCTCTGCCTTTCCTTCCTGCCACTTGGGCTGAAAAGATTTTCTTAGTAAGCATTTCATCACTCATTCTTTCAACATGGCCAAACCACCGAAGCATATTGGTCTCCACCTTGCTAACAACATTTTGCTTAACATCACACAACTGCAATACATCTTCATTTCTGACACAATCGTATCGTGTCTTGCCACAAACCCCACGTAAGTAACGCATTTCTCCAGCACACAAACGACTCCTATGTATTTTCTGCAGTACCCAGGTTTCACTACCATACATCAGAGTAGGAACAATTACACTTTCAAACACAGCCATGCGGGACTCTAGAGAACCCATCATTCCTGTGAAAACCTCCCAGAGCAGCTATGACTTTCAAAGAAGAATTCACTCGCCTACTTATTTCACCATCCAACCTGTTTTCTCCGTCAAACATGTTTCCTAAATACACAAACTCCCTCACCTGGTCAATCACAGTGCCATTTATACTTACATTACATTCAGTGCTACCTGTTCCTCTCTCAAACACCATAACTTTCGTTTTTCCTTATTCAGTCTGAATTTCATGCAAACTTCGTGCATCCGAGTCAACATACTCTGCAACTCACTTTTGCTCTCTGCCAACAGGACAGTGTCATCAGCATACAGCAATCTGCACACACGGATATCACCAAGACATAAACCACTATTATCTATTTTGGCATCACGCACGCATGCGTCCATAAATATATTAAACATCCATGGTGATATTACACAACCTTGTCTAACTCCTGCACCAATGGAAAACCATTTTGATAAAACACCATTCACTCGTACACAAGCTCTACTACCAGCATACATGGCTTTTACACTATTAAGTACATTCCCAGTAACACCATATTCATTCAATACCTTCCACAAAAGTGTCCTATTCACTCAGTCATAAGCTTTCTCTAAATATATGAAGGCAGTAAAAACTTTCTTTCCAACAGCCAGATACTTTTCAATCATCGTGCGTAATGCAAAAATCTGGTTAGTGCAGCCTTTACCAAGCATAAAACTACTCTGAACATCCCACACTTTCAATGATGTAAGAACCCGTACTTTTTCAATAACAACCTTACCAAACACTTTCCCTGGCACACTCAGTAGGCTAATACCACGATAGTTCTAGCATTCAGTCTGATCACCTTTTCCCTTATACAAGGGAACAATGATAGCATCCTTCCAATCCCGAGGGACCATTCCTAACTCCCAGCACTACTGGCAAAATTCAGTTAACCAGTCAATTATAGAGTCACCACCATATTTCAACATCTCTGCAGTTATGCCATCAACTCCCGGAGCCTTACCATTCTGAAGAGATTTTAGAGCTTTACACACTTCTTCTCTTGAGATTCCTCCTGTGCTTTCATCCCTCATTGTGACATCATCTGCGTCTGTCTCAGAATCATCTTTGCTTTCCTGATCTAATAACTCACAAAAGTAGTCACCCCATCTGTCACTTAACTCATTGGGCTCCCATATCATTTCCCCCATCTCATTCTTCACACAACTTACAACTTTGTTTCCCCTATTTTTCTGGAGTCGCATGTACTTCCAAAAAGACTTCCTATCTTTCCAAAAAGCCAGTTCATGCCTTTCTACTTTCTCCTTCCTATCTTTTGCCTTACTGTGGCGAACCACCTCAGCAGCTTCACGCTTCTTACAGCGATATTCATCCACAGAGACTCTACCTTGCAACATCCCCAAATAGGCTTCCTTCTTTCTCTTTACTGCCTCTTCAATCTCACTATTCCACCAAGCATCACCTCTATTGTTACCCACTATTGTGGTGCCACAGACCTCTTTAGCAGCAGTAATAACACAGTTCTTAAAACATTCCCACTTCTTTTCTACATCCCTCTCACAAGATTTCAGATCCTTCAGTCGTTCTCTGAGTAGGTCAGAATACCGCTGATGATCTTCAAGGAGCCTATCAACCTTTATTCTTTCTATCCTGGGTCTCTTCCTATTCCTTTTCCTCCAACCAACATTAAGTTTCACTCGTGACTCTACCAAGTAATGATCAGAACCAACAACCGCACCTCTCATCACACAGGTGTCAACAACTAAGTGTTTCAAACGCTGATCATAGACAACAAAATCTATCACACTCTTTTGACCAAGAGTACGATTTTCCCAAGTATATGTGTGGATATACTTGTGGTTGAAAAATGTATTAGATACACACAAACCATTCTCAATGCAGAGTTCAATTAATCTTTCACCGTTATCATTCACACAGGGATCATTAAACTTACCCAGAACATTGTCAGAAATTGCATTCTGCACACCTACTCTAGCATTGAAATTCCCTGCTATTATAACTTTTTCTTTAGCACCAAACTGGCACAAAACAGCTTTTAGCTCATTCCAGAAATCTTCCTTCTTATCAGAAGGTTCCGAGTCACAAGGAGCATACACTACAACAATTACAATTCTCTGAAGTTTCACTTTCAAACGAATCCAGATAATTCTCTCACTTACGCAACTATAGTGAATCAAGTTGTTCTTCATCTTTTCACTTAAAATCACACCTACACCTGCCTGTCCTCTCATATTATCCAATACTCCAGACCACACACTCATTGTGCCATTCACTTCTTCTACCCCAATTTCCTTCTTTTTGGTTTCACTTACACACAGCACATCCATTCTATACTTATTCATCTCCTCAATCACCTCACTCATCTTGCCATTTATACCTCTAGTATTCCATACACCAATCTTACATTCACTCAGCCGAGATCTCTTTCTCATACGTCGTTTAGAAAGTCCAGGTCGATTCCGTGGTGGACCGTCCTTCTCAAGTGTGGTAGGTCCACCATATCCCACACTTGAGTCATTCTTAATAATTTTTTTGTCTTTTTAATCAGATAAGTACATCAGTGTGGGGGATTAGCCCACAGCTGAGGGTTCCAGTTGGTCATTCAACCTAAGGATTCTGGAATTCAACCAGTGAGTCTGGGTCTTTTTTGCCAATGTCACACAGAACTAGCTTGTACCTCTCCAAAATTCACAGAGGCCCTAGTTGCTGTTGTGTGTGCCATTGTTACCACGAAGTGCCCCGAGGAGGCAAACCCATCTCTCACTACGACCGCCCTGTACATAAGTGATTTAATTTTCAGAACAATACAAAAAACTTTACCTGAAAAAATCAGTATCTTGTGAAGCCTCCGCCAGCTGCAATAAGAGCTTATAGGCGGCGTAGCATTGAATTGAAAAGGCATTGGATGGTGTCTTGGGTAATTACTTGCCAGGTGGCATGTATGCAAGTCCACAGACCATTGGTACTGACCGCTGGAGGACTTTGATGTGCCAGTTACTGAGTCACTCTATCCCAGACCTGTTCAATAGGTAACATGTCTGGTGATTGTGCATGCCAGGGTAGAAGCAGTATTTTGCTGTGCTGCGAAGAGGGCTTGAACATTCCTGGCACCATGTGGTCGGGCATTGTTCTGCTGGAATATAGTGCCAGGAGTGCTCTGAAAGAAGGGTATGACTTCTGCCTTGATATAGCAGTGTAACTTCCCTGTTGTAGCGATTGCTGTTGTGATTGCCCTCAAGCAGTGGCAGAGCGTGACTTTTCTGGAAAGGGAAGCGGTCAGAATAGCCCATGTTTAATTTAGTCACTTTATTAATACGCATACAATGCATTTGTAATAAAAAAATTATGCTTATAATGCATGCAAATATTAAAATTATGTACGCATATATATTTTAAAATTATGTACTTATAAGCATTTACACATTATATATACTAACACATACTATATAAAATAATAGCAGTGAAAAATTTTGTTGGTTACAAGAATTTTATGTGGGAAACACAGGAACATCATTGTAAATACATATTACAATGGATCTATATATTTTGTAAATGTTTTGATTCATTTGCGTGCAGAAAAGCAGGCCTGACGAGGGGGTGGGGGGAGGGTGCTGTATCACCGGGACACGTTTCTAAAGTAATTTTTTTCTAATTATTATTTTATGGTGTCCGAATATTTTTCAAACTATACCGTCACCAGGGTTGGGAAGTTATGCGTAAAAAAATATTTCTTACGTGACGTGTAAAAATGCATAATTTATGTCATAAATGTAAAAAATGTAATAAATTCAAAACTTGCTTTAAATACACTAAAAAATTGAAGAGTTGCAACTGGTCGGGAAGTAGGGGAATGGTGGGTTGGGGGTAGATGATCTAAAGGAAATATGGATTATGTGGTTATAGTGGAGGAGCCAAGGTGGGGGAGGCCCGGAGATTTTTTTTTCACTGGGGCCCGAACTCGTTTTCCACGGCCCTGCAGAAAAGGTCCTTTCAGCAGATGTATTTGTAGCAGGAATAGTGAATATAAGCTGACTGAGTCTCAATACCTTGGGGAATACGTTGACCAGGTCTTCAGCAATCAGATGCTGGTAAATTCACAGACACTTTCTTTCAGCATATCTGGCTGTGAATAAATTACGCTGAGTTCACTTTTCAGACAAATGAGATCGAAAAATGAAGGAAAAGCTTCTTTCGAATAAGAAAAGGCGATCTCTGGAAATTTCGTGATGAATTGAAGAAATTGTGTTTTGTCAAGCAGACGTACATAAAAACATTAACTTTGGCACTTCACACAATATTACGGAAATATTCAAACTAACAATGTTGAGGACTTCTCGAAATAATCGACTGCACGATGATTTTCTGTCTTCGCCAGAAATTGAATCAGTTCACATTCTTCTCTGATACAGGGAAAGAAGATTGCTTGTAAGATTTGAAACAACTTGTCAGTGTTACGAAAAACCATACAAAAAAGTGTAAGAAAGAACTTAGACTGTCTCACAGAAGTCGATCAAACAAGTAAATTCAGTACAATTCACATATACTGTATATTCACGATGAATATCACTGCAAAATACTATTTTCACACATTAACAGCCAATACAATAGAACACAAACAATGAAGTAATCATTTTATATGCAGACAAACAATTTCACTGAAACATAAGGCTATTAGCTGGAAGCGGTCTAAAGGCAGAGTCAAACGTCAAGCGCATGCGCCGCTCAGGCTCCCGTGCAGGGCTGAGGGGTTACAGCTGGAAGCGCACTTGAAATCGCATCCACGTAGAACGTAGTATGCCCGTCCGAAAGGGACATCACGTGCATCCGCCTCTTTGGCTTCCTTGCTGGGCTGGGCTGGGCTGGGAGGCTGAGCTAGAAGCACACTAGAGGTCGCTTTCACCCACGGAGAATGTAGTACGGTCACGTGTGTCCGAAAAAGAGAAGCCTCGCGGAACTGCCTGGTTCACAACATTGGCGTAACCGGTCGCAAGTCTTAACACATTCACGTAGTAGCATAATCATGAAACTTGTTTTTATTACGAAACAACTGAAAAAGAATGTATAAATGTATTTGAATTTTTAAAACTTCGTCTTTTTCACGATTTCGTGAAGCATTTTGCCTCATGTTTTCAAAGGGAAGCGGTGCTTCCATTGCGTCTATGGACGCTTCGCCGCTGCCCTCAAGTCGTAGCAGCCGAGATTGTGAGTTTTGTCTGATACTGTACCAAAACTCAACAAGTGGTGGTTGCCATGTGGAATCTGAAATCATATCAGTGCACTTAGTGAACCTTGTTCCATTAAAATCCATTGGTCTATTTTGTCTTGGAATGGATCTTTTTTGCATGCCTGGCTTTCAAACATCACACATTGGTAATTTGGAAAATATTGGTTCACTGAGTTAAGGAGGGCTTCCAAATAAATGTTGACTCATTTCATTACACAATATCAAAAAATCGCTTTAATTAAGAACACCACTGATCTCAACTGCTACGAAGTTGTCAAGCTCATGATGGTGGACTTGAGTCTTCCAGAATTCCGATTTTCTCTTGAAAGCTCAAATTTTGTCACTGGCTATAAACGCTGTCAGTTGTTTTCGTTGAAGTGACAAACTCACTTTGTTCATTTCGAGAAAATGACTGCCAAATACCCAAGTCTGAATAACCACAGTTTGTCTGTCAGTTGTTTTTTTAAGTAAAAATGGTGTTCCACGGAAGAAGCAGCTAGCTCAGCTCACAACTCAACCACTTAAATCCTCAAGACAACTGCTGTACTTCTGTATGCAGCAGAAGTGCTTTATGTGTACTTCCCATTTCATTATACAGAATATTAAAAAGACTTGTACTCAAGGGTTGAGATTTAATAAAATTGATAATTTTTACTGCTTCATCAAGAGCATTCTTGCGTGACACTGGCCTTTACTGCAAGTGCATGGAGGTCAAGAATACAATGATAGCGAAAAGAAACATTAATTTCTGTTATAATTCAGTACAAAACTTTATTTTGCATATAAATTGTATGTTCCAAAGAGATAATCATGTTGTTCTGCATATGAGCTTGCTGCTGTTTTCCCCACACCGCACATTATTTTAAACGGCCACGCCAATTGGTGGGAATCGCTGGATCCCCGGGGGTGGCTATAAGAACGATGTGTGGGTTCTGAAAAATGTTCGGTGATTTGAGCATGTCGTCATCATCGAGTGCGATTCAACCACAGAAATAAACATGTCTCAGCTTGTATCGTGTATATTGAGGTCAGTTGTATTAACTTAGTTATTCTTGTTATATTAATCTAGTCATTCTTGTTATATATATATATATATATATATATATATATATATATATATAAACCAATAGCGGTATAACTATACCACCGGGATTAGAGGAAAAATCTATCCCACACTCACCAACCCGCTTGGCCAGCGTGGTGAGTTATGGCCAAACCCTCCAAAATGACTCCACAACTTAAATCTTGGCCCTCAGTCTCCGGCAGCTGGAAAGTACCTGGCCAAGGCCGCAGCCAGTGCAACATGAAGGCAGAGGGTGCTAAGAATCCCCGGAGGACCGGATTAGACTGCCATCTGATGCTGACCTTGGCTACATATAATGGACGCTCCCTATCTTCTGATTCAAGGCTTCTCAAATTGGAAGAGGAACTACAAAGGATCAAGTGGGACATTGTTGGGCTAAGTGAGGTAAGGAGAAAAGGAGAAGATCTCATTGAACTGGAAAGTGGACATCTCTTCTACTATCGTGGGGCAGATACTGGCAAAACTAGTGGTGTTGGATTTATAATAAACAAGAAACTGAAGGATAAAGTTGTAGAAGTTGAAAGTTCCTCTGACAGAGCTGCACGACTCGTTATCCAACTCTCGAAAAGATACCAGGCTCAAATTATTCAAATTTATGCACCCACCACAAGTCATCCTGAAGAAGAAATTGAAGAATTTTATGAGGAAATTCATCATCTAAATAATAAAGGTAAGCAGCACTTGAAGATAATTATGGGAGATTTCAATGCAAAAATAGGGCAACGGCAACAGAATGAAACTTCAGTAGGTAAATTCGGTCACTGCAACAGAAACCAGCGTGGAAATACTCTCGTTGAGTCTGCAGAGGCAGAAGGGTTTTTCATCTTAAACTCCTTTTTCAAGAAAAAGCCACACAGGAAATGGACATGAAGACATCCAAATGGGACGACAAGTGAAATTGATTTTATTATGTGTAACAAAAAATTCGTCATAGAAGACTACAGTGTATTAAACAAGTTTAACACAGTTAGTGACCATAGATTGGTGAGATGTAAGATGCACCTCAACACTAAACTCGAACGTGGCAAGCTCATAAGACAAACAAAATGTATTGGCATAACCAACCTTAAAAAACACCATAATACCTTCAAGTTGGAACTGAAGAACAGATTCTCTGCTTTAGAAGGCCTAACATCGGAAGAAATGGATATTTCTGAAGTTAACAGAAAAGTAACCAAAGCTCTTATGGAAACGGCAACAAAATTAGCTGGGTCTAAGAACAAGTTGCATGTGAACAAATTATCAGGAAAAACCAAAATGTTGATGCAAAAAAGAAGAGAGATGAGGACAACTAAAGAAGATGTGACTTCCAAAGTGGAATATATAGAGCTATGCAAGACAGTACGAAAAAGTATCACTGAAGACGTAAGGAAATTCAACTGTGAACTAGTAAAGAAAGCAATTGAAAACAACCAAAGCCTAAAGCTAGCAAAGGGACATCACAGTAAATGAAGAAAACAGATTATGGCACTGAGAAAAGAAGATGGTTCTGTAACAAGAAATAGAGGCAAAAGTTTGACAAAAGTGAAAGATTTCTACTCCAAATTATATGAAAAGGATGATACATGTAATCCAGACATCATGAAAGGTACCAGTACTAGAGTTCTTCCAGTCATCCCAGCAGAAGTTGCACATGCAATCAAGAACATGAAGCGGGGGAAAGCTCCAGGAGAAGATGGAATTACTGTAGACATCATAAAAGAAACAAGTGGAGAAATCGAAACAGTACTCGCCCAAGTTTTCACTCGATGCCTTAATGAAGGGAATATTCCTGAGGATTGGAACACCGCTACAATGATCCTGCTACATAAAAAAAGTGACATTGAGAATCTCGGGAAACTACAGACCTATCAGCCTCCTATCAGTAGTTTATAAAATCTTCACTAAAGTTCTTTCACACCGCTTGAAGGTGACACTGGACATGGCTTAACCGAGAGAACAAGCTGGATTCAGGAGTGGCTACAGCACAATAGATCATATCCACGTACTGAGAGAACTAATTGAAAGAGCGAGGGAATATGAACTTCCATTGTGCATGGCTTTTATCGATTATGAAAAAGCCTTTGATTCGGTAAAACCATCAGCAGTTACAATGGCTCTGAAATCCTGCTGTATTGAAGATGCATACATTAATATTAATAACATCTATGAAAATGCAAGTGCAAAGATTCGGCTTTTTGAAAATACAACATAAATAAAAATTAGAAAGGGAGTGAGACAAGGTGACGCCATATCTCCGAAGCTCTTTACAGGCCTGTTTGTGCTTCGGGGAATTCGAACAAGGCGCCCCTGAAATTCCGGGGATTTAAGAAAGCATACCATTCGTAGATAAAACATTACCAGGTGACCAGCGTTCGGCTCCTTGGGCGCAAAGGGGGAGGGGAGAATGCTTGGTGGCTTAGCACATGCACCTCTTTTCACCGAAAGCCGGCCGAAGATGAGAAGGAAAAGCCATTATAAACAGTGCCAAGTGGAGAAAGACCACCGGTCCCCAGCTATTAAGAATCACGCACACCCCTTTGCCGTTGACGGTTGCCGTCTGGGTTGTTTATCCGATGCACTTTGTGTGACACTCCCGGTACCGTCCCCTCCTCTGTCATTGACGGTGGCATTTGCTCCTCTGATTTAAACGATCTTCCCATTCGCTTAAGGGGAAATAAGCGGGCCTATAGGTCGGAGCAGGGTTTAAACTGCGATCACATTTTGCGAAAATGAATGCAACCCATATTATAATAATGAGTTTTAAAATACTCATTGAATTAAAAGTCATAAAACCCTAGTAAGCCTGTGAGATTTTCAGTGGATTTTATCTGGTCTCGCAAACACCCCTGTCTTTAATGCCACATAGGAAAATGTCTTTCAATCACTGAACTGGGAAGACAAAGGGATAAAGATTAATGGAGATTATCTAACTCCTCTTCATTTTGCTGATGACGTCATTTTTGCAACTACCCCATCAGAGCTGCAGAGTATGATCCAGGAACTTGCTGACAAGAGTAAAGAAGTGGGATTAAAAATGAACTTTCAGAAGACAAAAGTGATGTACAATGCTTTTACAAGAAATGAAGATTTATCGATTGATGGGGAAAAGCTAGAGACAACCAATACCTACATTTATCTTGGACAGAAGATATCAAGTGAGGGTCACATTGATGAAGAAATTAATCGGCGTACAAAACTTGCCTGGAGAGCTTTTGGAAGAAACAGCCTAATTTTCAAAAGCAATATGCCATTATGTCTTAAAAGAAAAGTGTTTGATCAATGCATCCTTCCAGTGCTTACGTATGGTGCAGAGATGTGGACCTTAACTAAAAGAGACATACAAAGGCTGCATGCAACCCAAAGAAGCATGGAGAGGTGCATGCTTGGTGTAACCAGGAGAGATAAGAAGAGGAACTCGTGGATCCGAAAAATAACAAGAGTGGAAGACGTCATGATCAGAGTTAAAACCCTGAGAAATGGAAATGGGCTGGACATACTGCCAGAAGGACAGACCATCGATGGACAGCCGAAATTTTAGATTGGATTCCAAGGGACAGGAAAAGACCCAGAAGAAGACCACATGGGAGATGGGTGGATGAAATTCGAAAGTATGCGGGAGTGACATGGAGGAGACTGGCACAAGACAGACTGTTGTGAAGTTAACTTGGGGAGACCTTCGTCCAGCAATGGGTTGACAATGATGATGATGAATTGTTATATTAATTTAGTAATTCTAGTTATGTTAATATAATTACTCTATAGTTACATTATTTGAGTTATTCTAGTTATATTACTATCATCAAGCGCAGTGTGTGTAATGTGACTTTGTTTGGGATATTCTTGGCATTTTCCTAACTCCATAATGCCACATTTTGCAGTAACCATATGCAGAAATAGAAATCAGAACACTAAAGGGAAAAGAAAGGAAATGCTGTGTGCGTGCTTGTGTGTACTTTTGCAGTACTAAATCTTATAATACTGACACACCCTGGTTTGGGGCTAAGTATTTAATAATGAGTGATTTTTTTTTCTTATTTTTTTGTCAGCGGCTTGTTAAAACTGACCCTGTGGGATCTACATTTTTCTTTTCTCGCTGTTTGTTTACAAAGCAGTACCATGCACTTTTACCACTTAATTTTATATACAATTTAATTATTCCAATATGAACTTTAAACTTTGTTTGAAATGGTATTAAAAATGTTATTTACCCCATATTTTTAATGGGGGAAATCACCCACTACAAATTGTTAACCACAAAAATCTGATGATGTACAATATTTTAATGCAATGCCTCCTTTGACTCAGAAAAAAAGTTTCATTTGAAAATATGGTCAATAATAAATTCATTTGTTTTTGTACCGTTGATATTATTTACTGCAGTCTATTTATATGTGGTCCCAATTTATGGAATCGATAGTATGTTCAAAAAATATTGAAATATGTAGCATGGAAAGAACCTTTGACAGTAAATTTTTATTATGGGCATTTTTAAAACGTTCGGTATACTTATCTGTCGTTAGTTTCAATGGAATTTATGAAATTTCATCCGTTTTAAAATTAAAGTTTCGAAATCAAAATGCTATTAATCCATATATTTATTCCGCATTTGGACAGTTTTGTGGGCCTCGCTTTATATTAGCTAAATAAGTGTTGCTGTATCTAAAATCTACGATGAATATGCTTCTGCCGCCCCGGAGGCGCAATGGTCTAAGCGATGGCCTCTGATCATTCGTCCGAACGGGGTCCGGGTTCGAATCCCGTGAGGCATGGATGTTGTGTTTGTCTTACGGCACTGGCTCTCTCCCTTCCCTGGAACCAGTGACCCTAAATTAGGGACGGGCGACTGCTTATAGCCCATTTTGAGTTGCTCACGGTGGTCGTTAAACCTCCAATCAAAAAAAAAAAAACGAAATTATAAGTGCCTTAAAATATTTTGCATATTGCGAAAACTTAAAAGTGTGGTACGTGAGCGTACACTTTTGATTGATTAATTGTAGAGGATTTTAGGAAGGGAGTGTCTGACCCCAGGTCTTAAACAACCCTTAGAAATAGGAAGCTAGGAGATTTAGGCTAGAGTGCCCGATAGGAAATTGACACGGAAGCGAAGTAGAAAGGGGGAGGAAGACGCCCTTATTTATTACCGGGGGCCAGTACCCGGGGTCCGACGGCTTAACCTGCCCATCCGACGCACGGCGGGTATTTAGCGGATCGAGCGTTCGTACCTTGCGATCGGACCTGAGGTCTTTTCCGTGGCAGTCACGAACGTTGCCCACTAGGCCACCCGCGGCCCGTGAGCGTACACTGGCGGAGGTGATAGCGAGTTACGAATTTTCGTCGATACGCCATCTTTGGAAGATTCCCGCTCGATCGTTACGTCACGACCGTCAGCCAATGGCAGCTATTCCTCCGTAAAAACCAACCTTACCTTACTGTCTTTAAATAACCTTGTGGATCCCTAGCCTGCCGCGAGAAGTTAGTTATAAACATTTATTACACATGAGCAAAACCAATAAAAACTACATATAGAATAGAACACGGCGCTATCTAATGACATTAATAAATTGAAAACGCAACGGAATTTTCCCGGCAGCTAGACAGAAAGACATGAATCATTTAATCCTTCCCCGAAGAAGACCATTCCTCTCCAAATATTCGGACTGGAGACGCCACTCCGAGGTTTTTAGATATCTCTCCTATCCACGCAGCAGTATAAGTCACCGTCCGTGCTGCAAGTGAGATCACATCCAGACAAGAAGCTGCTTTGGGCCGCCCCGGTGGCGCAGTGGTCTAAGCGATGGCCTCTGATCATTCGTCCGAACGGGGTCCGGGTTCGAATCCCGGTGAGGCATGGATGTTGTGTTTGTCTTACGGCACTGGCTCTCTCCCTTCCCTGGAACCAGTGACCCTAAATTAGGGACGGGCGACTGCTTATAGCCCATTGAGTTGCTCACGGTGGTCGTTAAACCTCCAATAAAAAAAAAAAAAAAAAAAAGCTGCTTTGGAACAAAAGCTTCTAGGCGTACAGACAGATAAAATGAGGATTGAATAATTTTTCTGAATTATACACAAGCTTACTGTTTTATCAACTGTATAATTTAGTTCTTTTTTGCCTGTATGTGGTCACGCCAACGATTAGCTGTGCCCTATGGCGGCAGATTCAGTGGTGTTTCCATCTAATATTAGCTCGATGATTCGGACCAATCACAGAACAAGCGTGAATCTAATTTGTGGGCTGTATTCACACATAGCCTGAATTTAGTCTGTCATGTTTAGGGTTCATTCTGGGGCTGTGAACTGAAAAAATAACTTGCAACCAGGACTATAGCCAGGATGGTCATATCAGGGGTGCCGCAGTGGTCTAAGGCGTTGGCCTCTGATCATTCGTCCGTAAGGAGTCCGGGTTCGCATCCCGGTCAGGCATGGATGTTGTGTTTGTCTTACGGCACTGGCTCTCTCCCTTCCCTGGAACCAGTGACCCTAAATTAGGGACGGGCGACTGCTTATAGCCCATTGAGTTGCTCACGGTGGTCGTTAAACCTCCAATCAAAAAAAAAAATCAGGGGCGTGATTTAATACTCTGAGGAGCGTAAAAAATAGAAATGAGAAGAGTCTGAATATAAATTTGCCGAACATTTTAACTCAAAAGCACTTAATTTAATCTTCTTTTGTAAGTACTTTAGTTAGCCGCTTACACTATTACGCGCAGGGAACCAGCGTAGAGAATTTACACTGAGTTGTGGACCACCTCGTATGGATGCATGGAATCGTCCGAAACAATGGATGGAGGTATGTAAAACAATATCATGCTGATATGCCTAAGCTCCGTGACCTTTCCGAATACGTCGTGGGGTGAAGAGCTAATTAGTCATTTATGCTCTGTCCCCGAAAGTTTCTCTGAGCATTTAACCTTGAATGAAGTTTTTCCAAGCACTACTCCGAAAGCATCTTCCTATTGCAGGGCTGCCAGTGGCGACTATTGCTACTATTTTTGATGGCACGCGACTATGGCCACTATTTCCTACAAAAAACAGCCAAAAGCAACTATTTTCAGAAAAACCCTGTACTATTTTAATTGTAAGGCTACTATTTTTTTTATTTGAGTTTTAACGACCACCATGAGCAACTCAATGGGCTGTAAGCAGTCGCCCGTCCCTAATTTAGGGCCACTGGTTCCAGGGAAGGAAGAGGGCTCTCTAAACACAACATCCATGCCTCACCGGGATTCGAACCAGGACCCCTTCCAGACGAAAGATCAGAAGCCATTGCATAGACCACTTCGCCACGGGGGGGGCCTACTATTTAAAAAAAAACCTAATTTGTGTTGCATATATCGATATGTCTTGTTCAGTTAATTGCTTTCTGCTTTATTGCTAGTATCATGGAGGAAAGTATAGACTAGACCACGTGTGATTAGAGGAACGACCTACACAAATCAAGATATTCCGCCGAAAAGGTGTCCTGTTTTTCTGTTGGCAGTGATAGAAAGTTTGCACCGAACTGCGCCAATTTCATTATCTTGCGCCAGACTGCTACAAATTACGAAAAAAATTTATATTTGCGCCAAAACGGCAATCCACAGCAAAAATTGCCGAGCGAGAAAAAAAAATGTTTTCACGGCAAAAAATGCCGTTTTAAACGGCGAATCGAATTACGCTTTTTTAAGGTCTGCGCGATAGTTTGGTTAAACGTATAACAACGCTTAATCAACATGTACCGCCAATCCCAGCATTTCGAAATATTTTTCACCAACCTTCTAATTCGTTGTTTTTCAGTATAAGTGATGAATAGGTTTCGTGATGTAGGTGGAGCTTATGGAGGAGTTTTGCTGTAATCACGTGGTATGTAGGAGAAACGATGCTGTACGTCATGAAATGGTGGTCTGTCGGAGTGTTATGCTATTGATATTGTTTATACGGAGTTTCCTGCTCTTTGGGTGGCACAGCTATTTCGTTCCAGGCGAGGTGCGCGATTACGTAAATACAGCGTAAAGTCAGTCGTTAGCTATTTCGTTGACGCGGAGGACGACTGAAAATGGCTCTCCCGTGGCAGGATACGATCGTTCTGTTTCTAAAGGATTCATTCAGAGATGCCAACTTTTACAGATTTTCCGTAGTTTGTGTGGATATTCACTCCATCTTACGGTTTTACGGCAGTTACCCAAAAAACTACGGTAGCAAAACCCACGCAAGATCCTGCACGAAATTTTCTATTTTTTTTACCGTGTTTTGGTCGAAAAAGACGCACTTTACAGATAGTCCCCATACACCTTCGATGTTCTTACTTCCCCCGCTAACGGAGGCGAAGTTTTGTCACGTGATTTCCCTTACAGCCATTTGAGAGTGCCGTACGCAAAAGCCGAGAGGGAGCTTAGCACTATTTGCAAACTCTACATTGATTGCATGTGGCTTTGATCTTGTGGAAATTTCGGTGCAAACATTTTAACCCTTTCCACTCGACTGTCGGGTGGCACCTGACATAACGAAATTGTCGAATAGCTAGCCCTGCCACGCCGGTGATGGCTCTGTAGCTCGCATGTCGGCTGTCGGGAGACATTTCTTTTTCGTAGAATAGGTCGGGTGTGAATCACCACGCCACGCCTATGGCGCCCCTGTAGCTCGCATGGCAGGGCTCGCGAGACATTTCTTTTTCGCCGAATAGAGAAAAAGAAACGTCATCGGTGCTCTGGTGTCACCCGCCATTTCGATGACGCCTCTATAGCTAGCATATCGGCGCTCGCGAGGGATTTCGTTTTCGCCGAATAGTTCGCGTGTCAGGTGTCATCCGCCGCACCTATGACGCCTATATAGCTCGCATGTCTGCGCTCGTGAGGAACTTTTTTCGCCGAATATAGCATATCGCCATCCGCCACGTCTCTATAGCTCATGTGTCGGGCTTACGAGACAATTCTTTTTCGTCAAATATTGCGCGTATCGAGTGTCACCCTCCTTGCCGACGACGCCTTTATAGCTTTCATGTCGACGTTCGCGAGACATTTTTCGCCGGATAGGTTGGTTGTCACCTGCCACGTCGATGATGCCTCTACAGCTCGTATGTCGGGGCTGGCGCGCAAAAGCTGAGCTTTCATTGCTAAATTAAGGCCTCTACTGCAGGGAAAAAAACAAAAACAAAACGAGTGCTGGGTGAGAATGGGTGAAAAGTTATTCGATTGGAAAGAATTAATTTAGATTAAAACAAAATGAAAGGTAGTAGTGAAATAGCTATGACAACAAAAAGAACGAAGTCAGATAAAAATTATTGTCAAGTGTATCGAGATATATATAGTAAATAATGGCCTTTTTATGAAGCATCTAAAGTTTTGCTAAATCACGTTTTATAAGCCATGTGGCTGCGATTTTAGCCTAGCGCATGGCGGCCACGATGATTATAGGCATCAATCGGAGAGCAAGAAGCACAAAAGATCATGTCAAGAGACTAAATGGAGATGTGAATAAAATTAATGTAACCAAACAACTTCTGACAGTTTATAAAGAATCCTCTAAAAAATATCAAAAGCAGATTGGTGCTGGAAAAATGCAGCAAAATAAGTGAAAAGGAGAATCTAGTTCCAAAACACTTTTTGCTTAAGAGTTTGTTGTATCTACTAATATTTTACCTGCTCCGAAAAACTGTTTTCTTACATCAAAAAAGTATTTTATCTGCTCCAAAAATGCATTTTGTTGCTCCAAAAATGTATTTTACCTGCTCCAAAAATGTATTTTACCTGCTCCAAAAACGCATTTTACCTGCTCCAAAAATGATTTTGCAACTTTCCATAACTGTGTTTGGAATACAGCAGAGATAGATTATCTATTCGAATGAGATTCTTGATATACCTCACATCCAAAGACCTTTAAGATACATAGACTGGAAAACCGTAAGTTAACCGGGCGACATTTGAAGTTCAGCGTTGTACGGAAAGAATCTGTCACATCTCGTTCTTTACTATAGGCATTCGTGTGTTTATATCAATTACATCCATTTTTTTAATATATAACCAGTAAGGTTTATTTTTTTGTTTTTATAAATAGTGTATATATTGTAAAGTACACTGGCGGAAAGTGAAAAAAGAACACCAAGAAGGAATTAGCGGACGATCATGAAATTTACATATGTTCATGGGGTCGAGTTTACGTAGGTGTGATGTTAATTTCGGGACCAACCGGTGAGCGCGTACGCCACAGCACGGCATAATATGCAAATTATCGTCGGTGGTATTTAAGGAGTACAGCGAAGTGAGTCGTCGGCTTACGGGCACGTGCGAAGACCCTGAAGAAGCTGCAATGCCTGTACATGAAAGACGTGTACGATTTCAGCAGTTATCGGACTTTGAGCGAGGTCGTCTAGTCGGACTCCGCCTCGCCGGGTGGTCGTATCGTCGTATTGCGGAGCGAATTGGACGGGAAGTATCGGTGGTGGTACGATGGTGGCGTAGATGGTCTGAGGAACATTCCCACACGAGAAGACGTGGAACCGGGAGTCACAGACGGACTGATGAGTGGACCGATCGACGCATAACAAGAGCGGCGTTGTCAAGCAGAACATCCACTGCGACGCAAGTCCGAGCTGCCGTTGCACCTGAGGTGACTGTGCGAACAATCCGCAACCGTCTACTGGATGGAGGACTACATGCACGTGTGCCTCTGGCATGTGTACCTCTGACTCCAGCCCACCGTCAGGAACGGCTGCAGTGGTGTCTTCAACTTCTGCACTGGAGAACGCAATGGCGATCTGTCGTGTTCAGCGATGAAAGCAGATTCTGCTTGGAAGCCTCCGATGGCCGTATGCGTGTTCGCAGACGCACAGGGGAGCATCTCCACTATTCTTGCATCCGCCAGCGACACACAGGGCCTACACCTGGTCTCCTGGTGTGGGGAACGATCAGCTATCACTCCCGTACACAACTAGTGTTTGTACCGGGTACGTTAAACAACACCTATATATCAACATCATTCAGCCCGTTGTTGTGCCATTTGTAAGGTCGGTCCATCGTGGTGTTTTCCAGCAAGATAACGCACGCCCACACGGCACGTGCAACGCAACATGCACTTCAGGGTGTGAGACAACTTCCATAGCCTGCACGTTCACCGGATTTGTCCCCATTGAGCATGTGTGGGGTTTTATGGGACAGCGACTTATCCAGTCTCCACGGCCATCCCCGATTTACGCGTCCAGGTTGAGGATGCTTGGAACCCAATACCCCAAACTTACATCCAACATCTGTACGACAGACTCCATGCCAGAATTGCACAGTGTGACGCAGTTCATGGCGGTTCAACCTCGTACTAACCATGTTACATGGAAATGTTATTTTTCAGTTTACCAGCAAATACAGCTGTATTTTGCCATAATGTTTTGATCACGTTATCCTCTGTATTCCGTTATTATGCTGTATAAATTTCGTTGGTATCAGACGTCTCCTTCTTGGTAGTGTTTTTTCACTTTCCGCCAGTGTATTTCAGAAAATAATATAACCAAATTTAATGAGCTAAACAGATTTTTTAAAAGGTTATACCTTGCGTAGCGTGCGGATGTACCAATAAACAAACAACTGATACCTTTGGGAAGTGGATAAATGTTCTAAGACTTGCTAACTGGAAACGAAGCTAAGCCAAGCCAAAATCTGGCGATTGCCATTTAACAAGAAGTATCACACACCTTTGCGGCCTCACTATACCGGTATCCCATGTCTGGAAACAGAAAAGAGAAGTGCGACGATCAAGTTGTCCCCAAGAAAGACAAGCGTGAGAGAAAAAAAGGAAACATATTCATATTTTCATCCGGATTTAAGTGCTAGTCACAGCAATGTTGCCGTGACTTGCAGTTTCAATTTGGGCTTCTCACCTTCTTTTCTAATCTTTCTCTGAAAATAATAGAGGTGTTTTAGTATTTTAAGTGCAGGATAGTTCAATATCTTTATTCTTGGAATGCTGGACGTTACAGCAATAAATAACAAAGAAAAAAATATAGCAATACATGAAGGGTATATATTAACAATGGGGGGGTTAGCCACCCAGTAGAACGCTGGACAGTACAGCTATAAATAACTAGGAAAAAATATATAGCAATACAGTATGCCATTATGTCTCAAAAGAAAAGTGCTTAATCAATGCATCTTGCCAGTGCTTACGCATAGAGCCGAGACATGGACCTTAACTAAATAAGACATACAAAGACTGCAGACAACTCAAAGCCGCATGGAGAGATGCATGCTTGGTATAACCAGGAAAGATAAGAAGAGGCACTTGTGGATAAGAAAAATGACAGGAGTGGACGACATCATGACCAGAGTGAAATCACTGAAATGGCAATGGGCTGGACATGTTGCCAGAAATACGGACCACCGATGGACAACCGAAATCTTAGATTGGATTCCGAGGGACAGCAAAAGACCCAGAAGAAGGCCCCATGGGAGACGGAAGGATGAAATTCGAAAGCATGCTGGAGTGACATGGAGGAGACAGGCCCAAGACAGACAATTGTGGAAGAAATTCGGGGAGACTTTCATCCAGCCGTGGATAGATAATGGTTGACGATGATGATGAAATTGCTATATACAAACCATGGGGGCTTAGTCACCCAGAACAAAAAGGAATGACGAAAAGTTAATATCAGATCAACAAATTTATTGATAAACACCGTATGGACATCCTTATATTCCCATACGCAAAAAAAGGCATATGGCGTGATATTACGTGGCCAAAGACTTCAAAGTAGAACTGCTATTAAAAGCAGCGACAATACTGTTCGTCACGTATATTTTGTTTAAGTATGCAGGTTGGAGTAGTTAGGTCCATATAATGATATGAAAATACAAGACGAACATTAATGGTAAAAAATTTTACTTACTCATAATAATTTCGGCATTTTTTAGTCACTGTGGCAAAGCTTCTGCTCGATAGAACGGACATTTGCTTATTTAGATGAGATCCTAGTTCTGCCAGAACGGAAGATTCACGGATTAAAAAACACTATTTGGAGTTAAAATTCTATACCTTTGTATAGGTGTTTGCAAGGAATGATGATTAAAAACGTGAAAGTTCAAAACCCCAAATGAATAAAAAGACACAAAGGAATAAAATGTGGACCCAAACTTAATTCACCACCGCAACACACTTCCAAACATATTTCGGCAAGAATTTTGCCTTCCTCAGTGGAAACATTAAGGTGTACGTGGGCACCAAGTCCTCTTCGACGATCCTCGAAAGACTGATGTAATGTCTTGTATCGCTTTGCCTTCAGAAGGCATGATTCCATAGATTACGCTGTTTATCGAAAACCATGTTTCTAGATGAGATCCAAGTTCTGCCATGTTTCGTGCCTGCATTAATACCATCGGATTCCGCACACCCATGGAGATATAACACAGCTGCATTCCAGTATTACATTAACAGAGCTATAACGCATTCCTCTACGGCAGAGTTCGAACTTACAGAGATATAATGGATTGAAAATATAGCTGAACATTTTGGATACAATAAACGTTTGATTAATTCAATATACAACAATCTTAAGAATAATCAAAACCAGACGAAACAAAAGAATACACTGACGGAAAAAAAAAATCCCAACACCAAGAAGGGGGTGTGTTAGATAAACGACGGTAGGCGGTGAGAGTACATCTGTAAGATGACGTCTATGCAAATTTCGCGAGCTCGGCACATACGTATGGCGCTAGTAGCGCCCCTCGGAACATGCAAAGCAGGTTTGCTGTAAATACGCGCCGTAACGTTCGTGAGCGTTAGTTATCGTTGAGATTCGACGTAGGGTGTTGATGTTAGTCAAGAATGCGTTTAAGAAGATGAAGAAGCCATTATCAACAGCTCACGGAGTTTGAACGAGGTCGTGTAATAGGGCTATGAGAAGGTGTATTTTCGTTCCGCAATATTGCAGAATGACTTGGCAGGAATGTAGCCACTGTGCATGATTGTTGGCAGCGGTAGTCAAGGGAAGGTACTGCCTCAAGAAGACCGGGTTCCGGCCGGCCACGTGGCACTACTGAGAGGGAAGACCGCCGTGTACGGCGTATGGCCGTGGCTCATCGTACTGCGTCTGCGGCAGCAATTGGAACTGCAGTTGCCACCACAGTGACACAACGAACTGTTACAAATCGGTTACTTGAAGGACAGCTCCGAGCCAGACGCCCTGTAGCGTGCATTCCACTTACTCCAAACCACTGCCGTTTGCTACGTCAGTGGTGTCAAGTCTGTCAAGCTAAAGCTCATTGGAGGACGGAGTGGAGATCTGTTGTGTTTTCTGATGAAAGCCGGTTCTGCCTGGGTGCCAGTGATGGCCGTGTGTTGGTAAGAAGGAGGCCAGGTGAGCGCCTGCAACCTGCAACCAACCTTTCTGCGGCCGAGACACACTGGACCTATACCTGGAGTTATGGTCTGGGGAGCAATTTCGTGGTTATCGCACGCACACTGGCAGCACAGTTGTACGTCGGTCTGGTGATTCAACCTGTTGTGCTGCCATTCATGAACAGCATTCCAGGGGGTTTTCCAACAGGATAACGCTCGCCCGCATACCGCTGTTGTAACCCAACATGCTCTACAGAGTGTCGACATGTTGCCGTGGCCTGCTAGATCACCAGATCTTTCACCAATCGAGCACGTATGGGACATCATTGGACGACAACTCCAGCGTCACCCCAACCAGCATTAACCGTCCCTGTATTGACCGACCAAGTGCAACAGGCATGTAACTGCATCCCACAAACTGACATCCAGCACCTGTACAACACAATGCATGAACGTTTGCGTGCTTGTATTCAACATTCTGGCGGTTACACCGGTTATTAATCTACCAGCATTTCACATTTAAAATGGCTCTTCTCGCGCTGACATTAAGCTGTGATCTTGAAACCTTAATCGATTAAATATGTTACCTATACAAATGTATTGCCGCCATTTCATTCCTCTACAACTATTTTTTCGTGGTGTTGGGATTTTTTTTTCGTCAGTGTATATATATAAATCTTACATCTCCTTTCCATACTTGAGTAACATATTAAGGAAGAATGTGTTTCGAATGAAATAAATCTGGCAGAAACCATCATTGATAATGGCTCATTACTAACTTCTGGTAATAACAAAAAATTCATCCTAGATCGAGCAGGAGTATATGTCATTCCAACCAAGACAGACAATAATCAACAAGATTCCATTTATATCGGAAGTACAAAAAGATGAATTATTACGAGATTGAAAGAACATATTCAAGATTGGCAAAAGAAATGACCAAGAACGGCTCTGATAACCCTCGGGCGACCACGCTTGGCTGTGCCAGATGGAGCCTTAAAAGCACCTCGTTTATCACTGCGAGCACGGAGATCAGTAACGGATTCATCAGTGAGAGTCAAATCTTCAGCACTAGAGTGAACTTCAATAGGAGTAATAGTAGAAAGCAACGGATCAGAGACGTCCTGTGTGGTAGTCAAGAGAACAGATGTGTCCTGTGCGGTAGTCGAGAGAACAGATGTAGCAGTATTGGCCAAGCCGTCCGCACGAGAGTGTACTTCAGTGGGAGTAGAAGAGGAAAACTCCGGATGAGAGACTTCCTGTGCAGTGGGCGAGAGAGCAGATGCATCGGGATCAAGTGAAGTCGGAGGGAATGAATCAGCAGCAAAGGCCGGAGTACTCATGTCTTGCATCAAAGTCGTCGCCGTGGAAGACTGTACAGAAGGAACCGGAAGAGCCAACAGACTAACAGATCAACCCAGATAAGAAGAGTCGCCGGGACAGTTCTAATAGAAATGGCCAAGAGCCTTGCATTTACTGCAGTGGAACTTAGAAAGCATGTCGATGCGTCGACGCTGGCCGTTGCATTGGATGGTGAGTTGCGTGGGAAGATTAGTGATGTCATCTTGAGAAGAGAAAACAACCTGGACCCATGGCCCGACTTAGGTCAGTCGAGGCCCTGTGCACATCCTATGTCTGGGGCCCCCCTCGAATAAAATTTTCAGTCAAACAGTCAAAAAAGATATTTACTGGTAAGTTTTTTTTTTTTTTGGCAAGCAGTTTTTCTAGCTGTAAAAACATTAAAACACATCCCACATGCTAGTAAATTTTATAGCCAATGTGGCTTGTAATAGACAAGCACTTACACTGCTTTTACTTCCCCGCACCCGCAGGGCTTACAGCTGTAACATTAATTACTCTGGAATTCTTTTTTTTGTTTTATAGTATTATTTATGGAAACAAATAACTATCCTCCCAGATATAATTTAAAACACCTAGTTTACCATAACGTTATCTATAATTTAAAACACCTAGTTTACCATAACATTATCTATAATTTAAAACACCTAGTTAACCTTCTTTAAAAAAACAGCCGTCGTAGCACGATCTTTAACAACAGGTTTCAAAACACATGATATTTAAAACTTTATTAAGTTAAAAACACATATGGATTACAATGACACATGAGCGCTTTTGGGGTCGCCAGCAGCTCCCATCATCAGATGTGTGAATACTGAAGCAATTTGACATGTACTGAAGTATATATTTACAACGTTCAGTGACGTAGGAGTTTGAGTTATAGCGCAAGCGCAAAGTCTGCGAAATACAATCGATACAATACAATAAGCTTAATAGATTCAGCAATAACTATGTATTAGGTTTGTTTTCTATAAGAAGTCTCCAGGGGTGAGGTATATTGTATGGAATATCATCGTTGCATGCAGACTTTTTATGATGAATTATATACAGACTTTCGGTGATTAAAGTCAGAAACTTATAAGGAGGTGATGCAAGGATTGTGACACTATTCCGGTCTGGATGAAAGTTTCCTGTATGGACCAACATGGCTAATGAGGTATTTTGAGTACCCATTTTAATGCTGTATTTGTGTTCCTTTAAGCGTGTTGACAAGTTGCGCACTGTGGATCCGATATAAGTGCGTATTTCACCGTATTCATCTGTAGGGATGAACGGGACACTGTATATACCACTTTTGTTTGCAATATCCACTGGGTCTCTATCTTTTTAAGCATTGCCATGATGTTTGTAGTTTTTACTCTAAAGTTTAATTTGTATTTATGGCAAATGTTGTGCAATATTGTAGTAAGACTAGGGATATAATCCATGGATCCAATATACTTAAGTTCTGATCAACCAGATATGAGGGCTGTAGAGGATCTTCTAAGTAATTTTTTAAGCTCTGAATTTACTATGTATGCTGGGTAACCATATTGTGCTGCAATGTTTTTGATATTAACAATTTCATTACGTCGTAATTCAAGGGTTGAACAATGTGAAATAGCTCTGCGAAGCATAAATTGTAATGCCGACAACTTATAATTCTTGGGATGAAACGAATCATTGGGAATAATACATACAGAGCTAGTTGGTTTTCGATAAACGGTAGTTTGGATGGTACTAGTAACAAGGTCTCTGAAAATAGTAAAGTCTAGAAATGAAAGGCTATAATTTGACTCTAGATCCACTGAAAATTTAATAGTGTTGAAATGGCTTGAAAGTACAGAGACGAATGTGTGCAGTTCCCACATGAGTTGGTTTCAATAGCCGTCAGGGCTGCAAGAAGCACAGTCCGTGACGTTCTTCCCGCTCCCAGTGGTGTTATGCAGGGAAAACTTCCAGTTGAGTTCTTTTTTTTTTTTTTTTTTTTTTTTTTTTTGGTTGTAGGTTTAACGACCACCGTGAGCAACTCAATGGGCTATAAGCAGTCGCCCGTCCCTAATTTAGGGTCACTGGTTCCAGGGAAGGGAGAGAGCCAGTGCCGTAAGACAAACACAACATCCATGCCTGACCGAGATTCCAACCCGGACCCCTCACGGACGAATGATCAGAAGCCAGCGCCTTAGACCACTGCGCCACCGGGGTGGCCCAGTTGAGTTCAGAAAACTGCAGTCGTGGCATTATGCTGGGAAAAACTTACAGAGGTGTTCAGAAAACTTCTCTTTTTCGGTACGACATGAAAAAAAAAGCTGCTTTCGGTAGGGGGCTGCAGCCCCACAGCCCCATAACAGGAGTCGCAAGTGATTAAAAATGTAAAAATGTTATACCTTTATTTTAATTCAGTAATGCACCACGGATTTCACCATGCTGCGGTGGTGTAAGATATTAAGGATGCTAGTGAGATAACGCTGCTGTGCTGGAGAAAATTCTGCCCCCCCTAAACATTAGGAGTGGCAAAAATATTTTAGTCTTACAACAAGCGTTTTTCTGATTATTAAGGAATCATTACAGTGCTACCTGAAAACGTATGGTGCAAACCATTCCGCTGCCACTTGGTTTCAGCCATTTTAGATTATTTAGGTTAGCACATAGTAGTAAAAAAACAACAACTAATTAATAGTTTGAAATTCCTGGATTTTCTTTTTGACACAGAGCGTAAACCACATACCGCCAGGAAAAAAAAATATGGGAATCATTTTTAATTATTTCCTATCGTTAAAAATTAGGTAGCGCAAATATTTTGTTGTATTGGAAGCCCTAACGTCACGTTAGCTACAGTGAGGCTTACTTAACCATATACATGGGAAGTCGGCATCCAGAAGACTGAAATAAAGCTGAATGCCAGCTTCCAAAATATGATGATGTATTGCAGTGCAAGCGGCATTCCGTTGGTGATTACGAATCCACGGTAAACTTAACTATCAAATACAAAGGCTCTAAAAAATTTACTGAATTGTGAAACAATGCTTGGTTTTCTTGTTTGCCCCTCTTGCATATGTGATCAAGATGAACTGGTCTTTTTTTTTTTTTTTTTTTTGATTGGAGGTTTAACGACCACCGTGAGCAACTCAAAATGGGCTATAAGCAGTCGCCCGTCCCTAATTTAGGGTCACTGGTTCCAGGGAAGGGAGAGAGCCAGTGCCGTAAGACAAACACAACATCCATGCCTCACCGGGATTCAAACCCGGACCCCTTACGGACGAATGATCAGAGGCCAACGCCTTAGACCACTGCGCCACCGGGGCGGCGAACTGATCTTCTTCTACCCTCCTGATTTTTATCCGGAGAAAGTATTGAGTAATTTTAGTAGGACTTCATAATAGATTTTTAACATGGGCAATAGTTCCATTTATAAACAAATTTACAAAAGCATTCTCATCTAGAGCAACAAATTTTTCTATAGAGTATATATATTTTCATAACTACTTTGATTTCAGAGCTACATTTAAAAAAAGTTATTTAAAGTGTTAACACTTTGTGGGAAGTAATTTATGGGTGTAATTAACAACGGAAATTCCGTTTTTTTTTCTCGCGGTATTGTATACATTATTGGCTGCATTGATTCGTCGGATTTAGAAAACGTAAATATACATGCCGATGGCAATTTTAGTTTTAGTGTATCAAGCAAAGCAATTAATTTAATACTTAAAATAATCCTAATGCTACTGAGGTATGAAATCCATGTGAATGAGTTTTTTTTTATTATAATATTTTCCCCGTTTTCTTAAATTTTTAAAATTAATTTCTCCAAATTTTCATATATAGACAAAAAATTAGACTTAATATAAAGGATGATCACTCAAAATTCTACGGGGGGGGGGGGGGTGTCAATGGATTTTCGGGGTGGCTAAGACCCCCGAAGAGATGCCTGAATACATCACCGGTCGTACTTCGTGCCATTAGGTAATTCTTTGCTAATACAAAATCGCTCTATTTGATTTTATTTTTTAGCTAACCTCCTCACATTCATGAGGAAAAAAACTTGATCGTCAGGCTATTTCGTTGTGGAGATATACTTTTCATAGGTAAAGGTCCTTTTAAGGGTAATAGAAAGGACCTTTAAAATGATACTTTTTAGTATCCCTATATACGCACTTTCACCAGCACGAATCGTGATGGGTAGTTGACGTGCTGCCATCTATTGGCCGATACGGAGTATGGATTCAACTAGTTAGTTATTAAAGTCGTCCCCAATTTTAATATTAATATAGATTTCGACTTGTATTCATCTGAGAAACTGCAAATATTCCTTATGATAGCGTACACAAAATTACTTTACCGTATTATTCAATATGATCATTTGACACATTTGTTAAGTAACCTTACTGAATTTCTTAGGAAGCAGAACTTCCCACGATAAAACTCTACACGATATAATTCAATATGATCATTTCTCACATATGTTAAGTAACTTTACAGTGAACTTCTTAGGATGCAGAACTTCCCACGTAATAATTCAGTATGAATTATTTGTCACATATGTTAAGTAACCTCACAATGAATTTCTTAGCAAGCAGAACTTCCCCAGATAAAAAGACAGTGTTCCTGTCACATGGCTCTCCTCATAGGTCCCGCCTACTAGCAATCTCCAAAGTAGCTCTGAACCAATCGCGTGGCGGAAATGGCTCTAATCGCAATTTCGTACATTCACTTGTAAAATACGCTGCCGGGACAATTTTTATAGAAGTGGCCCATCGCCTTGCACTTGCAACAGTGAAACTCCGAGAGCATATCAATATAACGACGTTGGCCATGACACTGAATAATAAGATGCGTAGGAAAATCTTTGATGTCGTCTGGAGATGAAAAGAGAACCCGCACCATATGACCAGCTCCAAGTATGGATCGAACCTCTTTGTCGTCGGGACCGGCGGAGCAGGAAGTGAAGTCGCCAACCACTTGACCAAAGGCAGAGATCGCTGTAAGAAACATGGTAATCGTAACCTCGGGGGCTCTGCGTGTAAAGATATAGAGACTGGGCGACACGCAACGGGATCGGGCTTGAGATAATGAGCCCCAATGACAAGACCCGTATGTAAAATAGAGGTCGCATGCGCAGCTTCCTTGAAATACACAATAATGGAACGAGCATGACGATACATATGAGAAATCGCCCGGGAATGAAGCATTGCCTTGATCGCAGTGGCGTAAACTTTTAACTTTGTGTCCGGGAGGCCGTCAAAAGAAACACCTAGAGCCATTGTTGTAGAAAATTTCTGTCCCTCAGGGGAATTGTCATGGATTTCAAGAACTAAAGAGGTTCCAGTGCGTCGTAGCTGGGGTCGCAGATCCATAGCGTCGCAACGTAACAATGAAACATCAGGGTGTGGCATCCGAGTAGCAACAGCTGAAGAATAAGATGCTTTCTGAGCAATAGTGATGGAAGGAGTACTCTCAGAGGTGTCCATAATATCATTATGGGTAACATCATGATTGATGCTGGAGAGGCAAACAGTTTGAGCAGAATCATAGGAAGAGGCACTTGATAAAACACCAGTTGAATGCAAATGTCCAACGCCAGGATGGGAAGACTGCGTGGCGATGCCACCATCAGAGAGAGAAGTAGTGAACGGGCCGGAAGTGGCGATAGTATGCGATGTACCCTCACCGGATGACACCATTACTAATGGCGCAACATCCATGCCTCACCGGGATTCGAACCCGGACGCGTAATTCGCATTTCGACATGCAGTGCGCGATTACGTTCTCTAG
Organism: Macrothele yani; assembly: GCA_039090855.1. NCBI lineage: Eukaryota > Metazoa > Arthropoda > Arachnida > Araneae > Macrothelidae > Macrothele > Macrothele yani. Next base: position 82,181,745 of record CM077005.1, read on the forward strand.
ACCAATCACACGCAAGCCAGAGGTTCAGGATTTCGGTTAAGGGGCGGAGCTAGAAACTGTGGTCACGTGGCTACCTAGTATAACGTTAATAGCCATCATGGAGTCCACGCCGTGTGAAAAGTTGAAAAATGTTTTGCCTCAAACATTCAAGCATAAAATAATTGAATATAAGGTAGTTTCTGATGAAAGCTTTATATGTAAACTGCGAGTTGAATTAAAGAACGGCAATGATTTTCAGGTGTGGCTTCAGAATTTTGCAGACAATACTCCTGGATTGTGAGGAGCACTGTTGCGTGCAGTGAAAGATCAAAATCTGTTTTCAACAGAGATTATGTCTGTCAGCATTCAGGACATGGAAAATATAAAAAGGTAAGTGTTCGGTATTTACTAAACAAAATTATTAAAAAAATTACAAATAAAATAAAATAATAATAATAAATAAAAAATAAGAATAAATAAAAAGTAAATAATAAGAGTACATAATAAAATTAAAAAGTAAATAATAACAGTAAATAAAAAGTAAATAATAATAAATAAAAATATATAATACCAAATAATAATAATAATAATATCTGTTTCTTTTTTACAAGGATGAAGAATAATAAGAGTAAATAAAAAGTAAATAATAACAGTAAATAAAGAGTAAATAATAACAGTAAATAAAAAGTAAATAATAGTAAATAAAATATATAATAACAAATAATAATAATAATATCTGTTTCTTTTTTACAAGGATGAAGAGCTGACAAAGAAAAAGAAAAACTGCAAAGCAAGTTTATCCATAAGAATAAAACGGGATAGTAAAGATGTTCGCTACAGAGATGCATATGTTAAAGAAGACCTCACTGCTATCATAGAAGTAAATCATAACCACAGCTATTTAGTAGAAAATGCTGAAGCTTGGACTTGGCTTAGAAGGAGTGATGAAACCAGGGATAATTTTCTCAATCATTTTAATAAAGGTAAGCAGCATTATTATTGATGTTGTGTCATAGATTCTTTTTTTACTAATAATACTGAAATTTTACTGTGAAAGTTTCATGCAAGAGCGTTTTTCTGTGACACAGAGTAATACGACAAGTGAAACCATTCTCTTTGCACGGAGCAGGTGATGATCTTTGCATGGGAAGCTTGTGTGCCCCCTAGCTTGATATTTTTTTTTCCAGAATTTTTTATTTCCTGCATCTCTAAATTAACTACTAACATTAAGCAGATGGGCCCAAGGGAGAGATTCTTACTTATACACAAGCTTCACCCCCATAAATAGTGCTCGGTGAGAGCTACTAACCCCTAATAGCTACATATTTTTTCCAGTTTTAAAAAGACAAAAATTGGTTGTATTACACATAAAGAAACTTCAAAAAATTAAATTCGGGAAAGAAAAAAAGAAAGTGTTTTTTACTCCTCTCACACAGAAAAAAAATGTAAAATCCAGTAAATGAAGGAAATACTAGATTTTATAGATTGAGGGGGGGGGGGAGTAAAAACACTGAATTCAGTTTAGCAGTTTCCTTTGCTGAGATATGAAGATCCAATTTTGATTGATGGCCAGTGACTGGGCAAGAGGGAGATCCACTAATCTTTATTTTAACAGGTTGAAATATGTAATCTATATATATATTATATGGGTTCATAGGTTTGCTTCTATTTCCATGTGTTTCTTATGCTGGATTGTTTTGGTTAACTGCCTTAAAAATCAAAGTAAAAATCCAGGGAGCTGTAACATATACTGGAAGAAACTTCAGTTCATGATCTTTAAATAACTGTTTGCAGAATTTGAATCGGCACAATAGTTTGGATTTTATAAGCCACTATATTTGTAAACAAATCGAGGGTTCTTCGCGTTTTCCAGTGTTTTCGCTTACACTGCAGGCAATATGCATCTCATTTAAATTCTAAACAACTGGAACATTCTGGCTGGACGGTATACGTAAATACAAGTGAAGCTAAACACCATACCACTTCAATAAAATACGTGAAGATTGTTATTGATGTTGCAACACCAGCTAGAAATAGAAATGAGCCGAACAAACGTTGAGTAGCACGCTCCCAAAGGGTTCTGCTCTTGTACCAGAGAAAATGGCCGACAACGACTGGCGGCTGATGGAGGGGGAAAGAAACGGCTTCGTCAACTTTACGTTGCGCTTAAGCGCGCCTCTTGTTGTATTCTAACCTCCTTGGAGATACCTATGAACAACAAACGGTGTCAAGACAAAAATATCACCATTCCAAAATACGTTAGGGCAATCAGCCATCACCTGAAAATAGTGGGTAGCTGGGTCATACTAGGAAGCCACGTGACCCCAGTTTCTAGCTCCGCCCCTTAACCGAAATCCTGAATCTCTGGCTAGATTAGTCTAGAGAACGTAATCGCGCATTGCATGTCGAATGGCCATCGCTTAGACCACTGCGTCACCGAGGCGGCATGTGACCTTCTACTCGGCTAGAGGTTAAACAAATCTTTTTAGTGAAAAGAGTGTATACATTCTAACCGCACTCGGCGAAAGAAACAAATAATAAGAACAGCAGGAGATAAAACATATATCAATATTTACAAAAGCTTGGGGTTCAACCAGCCAAGAAAGGAAAAATCGCAAAAATGTTAAAAATCACATATCATCGCGAGCAGATATTACTGGACGCACAGTTGTGAGCAAGAGTCAAGACCAATGCCTTAGACATCGGAATCAGTGGGATACAAAAAAATCAAAGAGAAAAGTCAAATATACAAATTAGGCCAATATAAGGAGCACAGTACTCCACAAAGTCACAGTGCACAACAATAAACACTTTAAACGAAGGATGTGGAACAAATATCAGGAGGCATAGATTCAGGTGGCACGTAAGCAGTCACTCATCCCTAATTTAGGGCCACTGGTTCCAGGGAAGATACAGAGCTAGTGCCGTAAGACAAACACAACATCCATGCCTTATCGGGATTCGAACCCGGACCCCCCCTCCTTTTTTTTTCTTTTTTGATTGGAGGTTTAACGACCACCGTGAGCAACACAATGGGCTATAAGCAGTCGCCAGGGTCACTGGTTCCAGTGAGGGAGAGAGCCAGTGCCGTAAGACAAACACAACATCCATGCCTAACCGGGATTTGAACCCGGACTCCTTTCGGACGAGTGATCAGAGGCCATCGTTTAGACCACTGCGCCACCGGACCCCTTGCGGACGAATGATCAGAAGCCATCGCTTAGAGCACTGCACCAACGGGGCGGCTGGCAGAAGTTCAGGTTCTGTCGCAAGAAAAGGTTTTTTTTTGATTGGAGATTTAACGACCACCGTGAGCAACTCAATGGGCTATAAGCAGTCGCCCGTCCCTAATTTAGGGTAACTGGTTCCAGGGAAGGGAGAGAGCCAGTTCCGTAAGACAAACACAACATCCATGCCTGACCGGGATTCGAACCCGAACCCCTTACGGACGAATGATCAGAGGCCAACGCCTTAGACCACTGCGCCACCGGGGCGGCGAACCCGGACTCCTTTCGGACGAGTGATCAGAGGCCATCGTTTAGACCACTGCGCCACCGGACCCCTTGCGGACGAATGATCAGAAGCCATCGCTTAGAGCACTGCACCAACGGGGCGGCTGGCAGGAGTTCAGGTTCTGTCGCAAGAAAAGGTTTTTTTTGATTGGAGGTTTAACGACCACCGTGAGCAACTCAATGGGCTATAAGCAGTCGCCCGTCCCTAATTTAGGGTAACTGGTTCCAGGGAAGGGAGAGAGCCAGTTCCGTAAGACAAACACAACATCCATGCCTGACCGGGATTCGAACCCGGACCCTTTACGGACGAATGATCAGAGGCCAGCGCCTTAGACCACTGCGCCACCGGGGCGGCCAAGAAAAGGTTGGACGTCGTACTTAAGTGTCATTAACTGATAAGTAACATCGTCGAGTGAGTAAGGACAGTCGGACAGAAAAGGAACGAGATCATACCCGTCGTCACGAAAAAGGGAAAGTATATTTTTTTTTTTTGATTGGAGGTTTAACGACCACCGTGAGCAACTCAATGGGCTATAAGCAGTCGCCCGTCCCTAATTTAGGGTCACTGGTTCCAGGGAAGGGAGAGAGCCAGTGCCGTAAGACAAACACAACATCCATGCCTGACCGGGATTCGAACCCGGACCCCTTACGGACGAATGATCAGAGGCCAGAGCCTTAGACCACTACGCCACCGGGGCGGCGGGGGGGGAATATATGACATACTTGCTGTTGAGTGGATTATGAAGAGGATAAAACTCGTGAAACTGTGCTTGCATAGCTGCTTTCGCAGGATGAGCTGAATCACTGGGAATGTCCCACTCGCTAATGGACGTAGAGGAAGAACGAGTGCCAGATGATGATCGTCAGCGGTATACCCTCGGGCGTCCTCTCTTCGCGGTGCCACATGGGGATTTGAAAACGCTGCGTTTTTTACGACGCGCACGAGGGTCATTGAACGACTCATAGGTGGAGGGGAAGTCAGCATCACTAGAGAGATCCTCTGTAGGAGTAGTAGTGACGGTCACCTCTTCTACACTGAGGTGAGCTTCAAGAGGATAAGAAGTAGCAGACTCAGATTCAGAAACATTCCGTTCAGAAGGCGAAGAGCCAGATGCAGTATGATCAATTGAAGGCAAAGAACTTGGATGAGGGATAACATAGGCAGCAGGAGACTTTGAAGCATCCTCGGTTTGTGCTAGTCAAGAATGAATTGCCTCAAATTTGTTTTAAAATCGAACCTTTAATCTTTTTTTCTTGCTTAGCAGCAAATATTTCATACCTTCTGAAGACAAAGCTGACGGTCTTAGTGAGAGATAGGTTTGCCTCCTCCGGGCGCTCTGTGGTAACATTGGGACACAGCAACAACTAGGGCCTCTGTGAATCATAGAGAGGTGACAGCTAGTTCTGTGTGACATAGGCGAAAAGACCCCAACTCACTGAGTTTTGTTCCAGAATCCTTAGGTTGAATGTTCAACTGGAACCGTCGGCTGTGAGCTAATCCCCCACACAGATGTACTTACCCGATTAAAAAGACAAAAAGAAATGCAAAAATGGACTTAAGTGTGGGGTATGGTGGACCTACCACACTTGAGAAGGACGGTCCACCACGGAATTGACTTGGACTTTCTAAACGGCGTATGAGAAAGAGATCTCGGCTGAGTGAATGTAAGATTGGTGTATGGAATACCAGAGGTATAAATGGCAAGATGAGTGAGGTGATTGAGGAGATGAATAAGTATAGAATGGATGTGCTGTGTGTAAGTGAAACCAAAAAGAAGGATATTGGGGTAGAAGTGAATGGCACGGTGAGTGTGTGGTCTGGAGTATTGGATAATATGAGAGGACAGACTGGTGTAGGTGTGATTTCAAGTGAAAAGATGAAGAACAACTTGATTCACTATAGCTGCATAAATGAGAGAATTCTTTGGATTTGGTTGAAAGTTAAAATCCAGAAAATAGTAATTGTTGTAGTGTATGCTCCTTGTGACTCTGAACCCTCTGATAGAAAAGAAGATTTCTGGAATGAGCTAAAAGCTGTTTTGAGCCAGTTTGGTGCTAAAGAGAAAGTTATAATAGCAGGGGATTTCAATGCTAGAGTAAGTGTGTAGAATGCAATTTCTGAAAATGTTCTGGGTAAATTTAGTGATCCTTGTGTGAATGATAATGGTGAAAGCTTAATTGAACTGTGCATTGAGAATGATTTGTATGTATCTAATAATTTTTTTTTTTTTGATTGGAGGTTTAACGACCACCGTGAGCAACTCAATGGGCTATAAGCAGTCGCCCGTCCCTAATTTAGGGTAACTGGTTCCAGGGAAGGGAGAGAGTCAGTGCCGTAAGACAAACACAACATCCATGCCTGACCGGGATTCGAACCCGGACCCCTTACGGACGAATGATCAGAGACCAGCGCCTTAGACCACTGCGCCACCCGGCCTAATACATTTTTCAACCACGAGTATATCCACACATATACTTGGGAAAATCGTACTCTTGGTCAAAAGAGAGTGATAAATTTTTGTTGTCTATGATCAGCGTCTGAAACACTTAGTGCCGTCCGGGTGGCGCAGTGGTCTAAGCGATGGCCTCTGATCATTCGTCCGAACGGGGTCCGGGTTCGAATCCCGGTAAGGCATGGATGTTGTGTTTGTCTTACGGCACTGACTCTCTCCCTTCCCTGGAACCAGTTACCCTAAATTAGGGACGGGCGACTGCTTATAGCCCATTGAGTTGCTCATGGTGGTCGCTAATCCCCCAATCAACAAAAAAAAAAAGAAACACTTAGTTGTTGACAGTCGAGTAATGACAGGTGCGGATGTTGGCTCTGATCATTACTTGGCAGTGTCACGAATGAAACTGAATGGTTTTTTTTTGTTTTTGTTTTTTGATTGGAGGTTTAACGACCACCGTGAGCAACTCAATGGGCTATAAGTAGTCGCCCGTCCCTAATTTAGGGTCACTGGTTCCAGGGAAGGGAGAGAGCCAGTGCCGTAAGACAAACACAACATCCATGCCTCACCGGGATTCGAACCCGGACCCCTTTCGGACGAATGATCAGAGGCCATCGCTTAGACCACTGCGCCACCGGACCGGCGAAACTGAATGTTGGTTGGAGGGAAAGGAACCTTAGACCATGAATATGGTAGACACAGCTGCTCCCGTTTAGGCAGTGTTGAGAGAACGGCGCAAACATGTCAAGCGGGTTAGTCACGTGATGTGTGTCAAGATTGCTCTGAGGAAGCAGGTAATGGCGATGATCAACAGCATTTACCTTAGACCATGCATGAGGCAATTTACACGGTGACCCGTTCAATATAATTTTACTAAGTTTATCTTTATTAAAAATCATAGCGATCAATTGTCTTCATAAAAAATCAAGTGGTTTATTTTTCTGCCCACTAGTTCGTGTGGTACAAATTTTTAAAGTTCAGTCACTCTGGTTGGTGCTCGCGTTGAAGTGTTAGTTTACATATTTTTACGCATTTTTGCTGCCTCCTCCTATAACACAGGATTTTTTTTAGCAAAATAAACATTCATCTTTGCATCTTTAGCTTTAATTGTGTATACTTTTTGTTTTTATAGAGTGCATATATAATCTATAATTTTTAAAGTTGTCCCACTACGTGTATGTTCTCCCTATTGGAGTGTGAAAAGTGACCTCATTTCTCTCCATCCCACTCCCATTTATATTGTGATTAGTGTTTCACATCAAAATATTTTCCTCTCATTGAAGACAGTATAAGTATTTTTCTATGAACATTTTTTGTTGCTAAGTCAATTATTTTTGGGTGTGTGAAAACTTTCCGAGGTCCACAATAGCGGACCTCTGTAAATGGAGGAATTGTTTACTATCAACATATCGCGATGTAGGAAACATTAGAAGCACATATACATACATACACAGATTTTAATATATAGAAAAACCTCAATTTTCAGGCTAACAGCCACAGCCTGTATGTTGTAAAAATGAGTTATTTTGCCAAATGGCAGCCCTCATTGTGATCTTTTTTATGGGAGGGGGATGGTGTGTACGTTTTTTTTTAATTTTGATAATACACATCAGTTTTTTGTTTGCTTTCTAAAACAGCAAATCAATAGTTATCACGGGCTACACAAAATCTTGCATAGCTTAAGATACTGCTAATCAAAAAATAAATCAGAAGCTGCACATCCCTAAATTATAAATTTTGGACGATTCCTTTTTACGACGAACGAGACCCCTGACCTCGTTTTTTTTTCGGTCTACCCTGTTTAAATAATTAATTAATGAATATAACAGTTGATCTTATGTTGGGCCGGTTCTTCTTTTCTGTCAGACTTGCAAATTACTTTTTGTGTGTGACCTGCATTTCAACTTTTTATACAGAGGGAACTTATATGTTAAATTAAATCGTGATTTTCCTAATTTTTTCACTTTGCAATAACAAAATAATCTCGCTACCGATCAAGCACAAAACAGCACTATTTTTCAAGGTCTAAAAATCGTATATCTACTACATCTATGTCTTAAAATAACAAACATTACATCATAAAATGTAAACGATCATATCTTATATTCAAATCTTTGCTGACATACAATACATTATTTTATAATTTCCTTCAACCACAGAAATTAATATCGCTCACTTAACTTCAAGTAATCTATAATGATTTTCAGTACAGTTACGAACTACTCACCGTGAAAGCGGGTGGTTGACACACATCACGTGACTACCCTCTAGAGATGTTTGTGCCGCCTTCGGAGCTCCTAGCTCTGTCTACCTATATTAATGGTCTAAGAAAGGAACAGGAAGAGGCCCAGGATGGAAAGAATAAAAGTTGAAAGGGAAAATCATCGGCGTTATTCTGACGTACTCAGAGAACGACTGAAGTCTTGTGAGAGGGTTGTAGAAAAGAAGTGGGAATGTTTTAAAAACTGTGTAGTCACTGCTGCTGAAGAGGTCTGTGGCACCACAATAATGGGTAACAATAGAGGTGATGCTTGGTGGAATAATGGGATTGAAGAGGCAGTAAAGAGAAAGGAAGCCTATTTGAAGATGCTGCAAGGCAGAGTTCCTGTGGATGAATATTGCTGTAAGAAGCGTGAAGCCGCTAAACTGGTTCGCCAGAGTAAGGCAAAAGATAGCAAGAAGGTGGAAAGGCCTGAATTGGCTTTTTGGAAACATAAGAAGTCTTTCTGGAAGTACACGAGACTCAGAAAAAATAGGGGAAACAAAGTGTTAAGTTGCGTGAAGAATAGGGTTGGGGAGATGATATGGTAGCCCAATGAGTTAAGTGAAATATGCGGGAAATAATTCTGTGAGCTATTAGATCAGGAAAGCAAAGGTGATTCTGACACAGATACAGATGATAGCACAGTGAAGGATGAAGCACAGGAGGGATCTCAAGAGAAGAGGTGTGTAAAGCTCTAAAATCTCTTCAGAATGGTAAGGCTCCGGGAGTTGATGGCATAACTGCCGAGATTTGGAAATATGGTGGTGACTCTAATTGATTGGTTAAGTGAAATTTACCAGTTTTGCTGGAATTTAGGTATGGTCCCACAGGATTGCAGGGTTGCTATCATTGCTCACTTGAATAAGGGAAAAGGTGATCAAACTGACTGCAAGAACTATCGTGGTATTAGCTTATTAAGTGTGACAGGAAAGTATTTGGTAAGGTCTTTATTGGAAAAGTATGGCGTCTTACATAAGAGAAAGTGTGGGATATTCAGAGTGGTTTTATGCCTGGTAAAGGCTGCACTAACCAAATTTTTGCATTACGCATGATAGCTGAAAAGTATTTGGCTGTTGGTAAGAAAGTTTTTGCTGCCTTCATAGATATAGAGAAAGCTTACGACCGAGTAAATAGGGCACTTTTGTGGAAGGTATTGACTGAATATGGTGTTACTGGGAACCTACTTAATAGTGTAAAAGCCATGTTTGCTGACAGTAGAGCCTGTGTACGAGTGAATGGTGTTTTATCAAAATGGTGTTTTATTGGTGTAGGTGTCAGGCAAGGTTGTGCAATGTCTAAATGGCTGTTTAATATATTTATGGATGCGTGCATATGTGATGCCAAAATAGATAATACTGGTTTATGTCTTGGTGATATCCGTGTGATGTGTAATGTCTGATGACACTGTTATGTTGGCGGAGAGTAAAAGTGAGTTGCAGATTATGTTGTCCCGGATGTACGAAGTTTGCATGAAATTCAAACTGAGTACAAATAAGAGAAAACCAAAGTTATGGTTCTTGAGAGAGTAACTGGTAGCACTAAATGTAATGTAAGTGCAAATGGCACAGTGATTGACCAGGTGAGGGAGTTTGTGTATTTAGGAAGCATGTTTGACAGAGAGAACAAATTGGATTTTGAAATTAGTAGGCGAGTGAATTCTTCATTGAAAGTCATGACTATTCTGGGAGGTTTTCACAGGAATGATGGGTTCACAAGATAGTTCCGCATGGCTGTGTATGAGAGTGTAATTGTTTCTACTCTGATGTATGGCAGTGAAACCTGGGTACTGTAGAAGAAACATAGGAGTCATTTGTGTGCTGGAGAAATGTGTTACTTACGGGGTTGGGAGGTGGTGGCAAGACAAGTTCTGATTGTGTGAGGAATGAAGATGTGTTGCAGTTGTGTGATGTGAAGCAAAATGTTGTTAGCAAGGTGGAGACTAATACACTGGTGTGCAAAAATTAAGGACGAAGAGGAGAAATTAGCATATCAGCGGAACGAGCAGGCAGAACGGACCGAAAGACCACTCAGGAGATAGACTAGAGTCCGGTACGGTAGGGCATGCGCATATATGCAGCATGACGTAACGGGGAGTGTTGGAAGGGTATAAAGCACACGTGCGGTAAGCTCAGCAATTCGGAGAAAGCTATTGCACGCTGTACATCGGTTTGAACGACGTCGAGTTGCTGTCACCGTGTGATATGGCCAACAGGCAATCCAGTAGACGACATCTGGATGACTTTACTTGAGGTCGCGTCATTGGGAAGGTCGAAGTGTGACCGAGGAGTTCGGGATCGCTCACAGCATCGTTTCACGAGCTTGGAGAGTATTTCAAACGACAGGAACAGCTGTCCGAGAGTATATCAGTGGTCGTCCACGAGCGACCACGGCGGCGGACGACCGGTATATTGTCTTTCAGGCAAGAAGAGACAGACGGTGGGAGAAATCGCAAGGCACATGCAACAGACAACTGGACGTCCGTTATCGCGTTTTACCGTGGACAGGAGGCTGCACAAAGTGGTCTATTTGAACGGTGTGTGCCATTAACGCCTGCTCATCGGAGACGGCGGTTTCTGTTGTCAGGAACACAAGAACTGGACACATCAGCAATGGGGTCGAGTTCTCTTTACGGATGAGTGCCGATTTAGTCTGACGAGCGATTCTGGACGTATATACATCTGGAGAGAGCAGGGAACACGCAATCACACCTCCAACATCATCAAAAGCAGTGGCAAAGCGTGACTTTGTAAGTAAAGGAAGCAATGCAGTTAATATGCGATAAATAGATGGCAAAAGTGAAATGAATGAAAATTTATAATTAAAGTCAACAAGTGACCCGTAGTTTATATGCTACGTTGACAATGCGGCATGGCAGAAAGGATCATAAGACCCCCCCCCCCATTGCGGTACCACCAAAAAGAAATTTCTATGTATAAACTTATTTTATAAGTCCAAATGCAAAGATTTATAAAAAAAAAAGCTTAGTGAAAATGTTGAAAGGGAAAGAAACTTGTCTACCCATACAACGAAAAGAATAGGGGGTTGCTTCTGTCAGAGCAGAGTCCGAAAGCCGTAGAATGTTTACTGCGGTTCGGGCTCTTAGAGAAAGGGAGAGCGAGAGAATATTTTTTTATTTATAAATGTGATTTTATATGATTTATATATAAAATCACAAATTACCACATAAAATCACATTTATATAAATGTGATTTTATATTATTATGAAAATGATCCAAAAGACAGAAAGCATTTTTTCTAGAATGCAGTCTTCGTAGTTTTGGGAGTTCACGTGGCCGTGTACTGTAGATGTGCCAGAGTCCATTGCGCTTACATTCCTCAGAAGAGTCACAGAAACAAATAGCTACACTAATAAAAGTAACGCTTACTTTTATATTCCTGAAATAATGACATGTCACCGCTAAAGAACGCGCGACATAAAACTACTGAAAGTTCAAACCACAAGCCAATGGAACTGAATCAACTAATTACACTAACACAGAAAACTTTTGACAAATTGCAACTTCAAACTATTTTCACGGGAGTCCTCCGAGTGCTGAGTCTGACTGAACGTTTGGAAAGAGCGCATGCAGTGTTACCAGATGTTAAAAATGAAAATTCTCCAAGCTATAGCCAGATTTCTCCCAAAATTGGCGTTTCCAAACGGAAATTCCTCTCTTTTAAATTTATGACAAATTGATTTATGACTATAAAGTACAGCAACTTATTGTCTCTTCGTGGGATTTTATAGTAACTGTTTGGAAAAACACACGCACAAACAATATAGGCCATCTTTAATTCTTTTTAAATATGTCAAGCACTGAAATTTACAAAATGTTATTTTCTTTCAAATGATTTTGCACATTCCACCATATAGCAATTTATCTCCCCCCCCCCTTAGTGATGCCAGGGCGGCACTGGAGGTGTTGGTGTTAAGCACGTTTTTGCACAGTTAAGTATTAGGCCGCAGTGCCAGAGGTAGGGTGCATCCAGGGACAACTTTAATGGGAACTACACTATCTACCAACAAGTAATTGGACTCCTATGATAGCAAAGGAAAACGAAGTTTATTCACCTTCAATAGTTGGTGGAGCCTCCACGAGCGGCGATTACAGCTGCGACTCTCCGGGGCATACTCTCAAATAGGCGTTGTACGACGGCTAGCGGTATTTTCTTCCACTCGGCTTGGAGAAGACAGGTCAGTTCCTTCACCGATTTCGGACGGTGGGGGCACCCATTAAGTCGACGCTTCAACTCGTCCCAGAGCTGCTCGATAGGGTTAAGGCCCGGACTCTGTGCAAGCCAGTCCATTCGATTAACCCCATTGTCACCATACCAAGCAATGGTGGACCTCGCAACATGACAGGTGGCATTGTCATCCTGAAAGTAACATGGGTCCACCCCGTAAAACTGCCACAACGTAGGAATCGCATGGTCATCCAAAATGGTGCAGTAGGTCTCGGCGTTGAGTCTACCAGGAATTGCGACCAATGGTCCCGTGCCATACCAGGAGAAACACCCCCATAGCATAATTCCACCGCCGCCGAGCTTCACAGTTAGCACAATACATTCCGGCAGGAGGCGTTCTCCAGGCATTTGCCAAACCCAGACCATGCCATCCGAACGGTAGAGGGTGAACCTTGATTCGTCGCTCCAGAGAATCTGTTTCCACTGTTAAACGGTCAACTGTCAACGTTTTTTCACCACGTTAGCCGAGCAGCGCTATTGGACTTGGTGATCAAAGGCTTGTGGGCGGCAGCACGTCCTTGATAACCGAGCAGATGAGCTTCCTTAGGATGGTATTCATCGAAAGAACACTCCCGGATGCCTGTTGAAACTCCTCGTGGATGTGGCCCATCGATTTGGTGCGGTTCTTCCGAATTTCTTTGGTCAGCAGCCGTCGGTCTCTAACTCCCAGTTTTGTGGGTCTGCCGGGTCGGGACACATTCCGACAGTCACCTCTCATCTTCCACTTGCCAATCACGTAGGCCACTGTCGATTTTGGGTACTTCAACTCGCTGGATATGTCACGTATGGATCGGCCATTTCTGTGATACCCGACGATTACACCTTTCTTGAAATCAGAGAGCTCCGAACTGCGTGGCGTCTTGCATGCGGCTGGTTGCGTTGTTTTTGTTTCCCACACGATATTTAACGGCGACGGCCGTGACGTGTATCAGGACCGCAGATATCGTCGATTGCAGGGGTGTGCAATTACTTGTTGGTAGATAGTGTATTTAATAAATAATCTCTTACAAATATAACCTTTTTATTGCTTTACCAATTATTATTTATTCAAGTTACAGCTTACTCTGAGAAAATGCCTCTAGTAATCATTCTCAATTTTATTCCCAGAGCGAGAATATTTCGAACTACTACTGACAATTCCTTCAAATTTCATCGGTAAAATTATTTCCCCAAAACTTTCCAAGCAGTTAAGTATTTCCCCAAAATGAGGACCCCACCCCCCAATCTGGCAACACTGAGCGCATGCTCAAGAAACTGTCTTCGGCGCCGTGGAAGTAGTGTCTTCTAGGCACTGTAGTGGAAGTGTTTGGGAGAATGCTTCCCCACGCTCTATGCTTAGCATAGCATTACTGGCTGTGGCTGCCCATTACTGGCTGTGGCTGCCCAGGATGCATTATCTGCGGTGCTTCCAACGAGCGACTTACGTGCGAGACATTTGTTCTTGTTTTTGTAAAAATACAAATATGAATTTGCTTTCTTAAAAATAAAAGATACTGAAAAAAATGCCCGCTGCGTTATGTTGGAGTGATATTTTTATTTTACTTTAATGTTACATATTTTTAATTCACTCAAAAGAAAGCGCATGAACCAAAGGGAAGCAACGCTTCCCTTGCTTACATTGACGCTTCGCCACCGATCGAAAGGGACCGGTTTGGAGGTGGCGGAGTTCTCGTTTGGGGCGGTATCATGCTTGGTAGCCGTACTGACCACATCTTCCAAAGAGGTTCAGTCACTGGTGTCCGCTATTGTACAGAGGTTCTCCTGCCTCACGTGCGTCTGTTTAGAGGTGCTGTGGGTCCTGAGTTCCTCTTCATGGACGACAACGCTACACCTCATCGTACAGTGGTTGTCGCAGAGCTGTTGGAGAGTGAATATATTTAACGCATGGATTGGCCCGCAAGGTCCTCGGACCTAAATCCAATCGAACACGTGTGGGACCTTCTCGGGAGACGCCTCGCACACGTCCCCAGCCGCCAGAAACCGATTCCGCAGCTGCGATTGGCGCTACAAGAGGAATGAGCGGCGATGCCTCAACAGCTTCTTGACAACCTCGTCCTTAGCATGGACAGACGTTGTAAATCCTGCAACGCAGTCAGGGGTGATCATATCCCCTACTAAAGACTGGATTTTTTTTCACAGCCACCTGTCACATGGACGTTTCTGTCCAGTTGTGCAAGAAGCTACCTTTTCAATAAAGTGCCTTTGTATCCTTTGGATTCCTTGTTTGGACGGTTTTGCTAACTTGTCCCATATTCTTACATCTTGGGGATCTTATGGTATGATTTGAGTCGATGTGGAGCACTTCTGCACGACGTTACATTCGAAAAACCGTTTCGTCCTTATTTTTTGCACGCCAATGTATGCTTCGGTGGTTTGGCCACGTTGATAAAATGAGTGATGAAATGCTTACTAAGAAAATATTTTTAGCTCAAGTGGCAGGAAGGAAAGGCAGAGGAAGGCCATGGGAGGATCAGATTCAGGAGTGTCTGCATGAGAAACAAATTATGAGTATGAAGTATAGAAGATCTTGTGTACGGCATATAATGAATGTCAGTGAAGCTCGAGTTGTATGTCAAGATCGCTGTAAATGGAGAAGTTTGATATCGCAACAGTAAGTAAAAACTATCTGGTAGTTTGTATTTCTTTTTGGAGCTGACCTCTGAATCTCAGAGAACAGCTTAGCGATATGTATGTTCTGAAGACAAAATAAACGTGAACAAACAGAATAGCATTTCAGACGCATAAAAATACTGACAGTGCATAATATTTTATCATTCTTAGTTTGAAGATTTTGTTCATGTCCCTTTTTAAGAATTCTTTATGGTCTCCAAATGCAGCCTTTGTTTAAACCTTATGTTTGTTTCAAAGTCTTTCTGCATATTTATATTGTTCTGAACAATGGTCCTCAACCTTTTCTAGTCTGTGACCCCTATAAGGAGAAATAACATTGTCTCTGAGAGAGAGAGAGAGAGAGAGAGAGAGAGAGAGAGAGGTGGGAGGGACTGGATTTTACACACATTAGGTATATTTAAATATATAGGATGGACCAGAATAAGTTGCAATTTAAAAAATCATATCTTTGGAATGAATGAAGCAATTAACATAAAACAAATGACATTGTACTAGTAGAAACTCCAACATATTTCTGATAACCCGGCTTGGTTATTCCAGTCTCAAACAGATGGTACTAGTGCAGTCAGAATATATATGATTGCAGTACAATAGTTTTTCAAATGAAAATATTGAAAAATGCCTCCTACATGTTCTTCCATCACTAAATGACATTCATGCTTTGTACTAACAGGACATAAAATCAGCATTGGCCAGCTATTTCAAAAACTATAGAGGAACATGTGTGAGATGCATACCTAAAAAGTTAAACTAAATTCATTAGGTGAGTAAGCATGGAACTTCAGGTGCAAAAAAAAAAAAAAAAACCCATGCGGTATATCTTGTGTAAATGACTGAGCTTGAGACCATACGAACTCCAGCTACTTCATGTACTGTCAGACAATGACCAGAAACAACAGTATGAATTCTTCCATCACGAAACACTTTGCACTAACAGGACATAAGGCCAATGTTGGCCAGCTCTTTCTAAAGCTATAGTGGAATGTGTGCAAGAAGCATAACTAAAAAGTCTAAGTAAATTGACTTGGTGAATGAGCATGGAGCTTCAGGTGAGAAAACAAAGAAAACAAACTGCATGGTATATCTTGCATAAATGACTGAGCTCAAACTGCAACTACTTCATGCAATAGTGACCAGAAGCACCAGCATGAATTCTGCAGGAACATGAGTGAATGGATTGTCAGAAAACTACTTTCTCATGTGAACTGTCCTTTAGTGATGAGGCTGCATTTTACTTCAGCAGCAAGGTAAACAAGCATAACACATGCACATGGGGAATGGAAAAGAAATATTGTGCAACATGAATATAACAGTTTCAAAGGGAAAGTGTTTTCAGCTGTGATTATAAGAATCAAGGATCATTTTCCTTTGAGAAAACAATGGTCTCTGGTATCATTTACCTGGACACACACATGGCAGCCACCTAGAACATTTGTGAAATTATAGCTTGTAAAAAAATTTAGGTTTGTACCTATTAAATATAATTTGCTTTATGTCTGTTGCTGTCTTTTTCCCTAACAGGGTTTCCACTCATATTGGTTTTAAAAATTCCCTGAGTTTTCCCGAAGATAATTTTATGGGGAATTTCAGGTAAAATTTACAGATTATGTATAACTCCATGATAATATACATACTAAATGCCTCATCTATAATGCAATATATTCAAAGAAAGAAGAACAAGATAGAAGACACCGAATTTTCGGGTGCAATGAGTACGTCTTTTGAATCTGTTCTGACACAAATTAAATTTACTGAAGCAATTTATTTGAATCTGTTCTGACACAAATTAATTTATCAACTTTTCTTCAGTCAGATGCTATTGTTTTCCGGTATGGGAAACAATAGCATCTGACTGAAGAAAAGTTTTTCAATCGGGTTTTTAATCCTGCAGATATTGCTGTACACAGAAAGCACACTCTCCTACAGCACGACAAAGCTCAGCCTCATACCGCGCGAATGACCCGGGCAAAAAACCCAGGAACTTGAGGGCATCGAACTGATACCATACCCAGCATACAGTCCGGACCTTGCCCCGTCGGATTATTACTTGTTCCAGTATATGGCCTACTTCCTTTGCGGGTGGCAGCTGGTGTGAAGGAGGTCTTTGCCTCGAAGGACAAGAACTGGTACCGCCGCGGAATCGAAGAACTGGCAGACAGATAGCTAAAGATGGTACAACACGATGGCCTATACTTTGAATACTAGTCAGCTTTTGTCATAAAGGTACGTATGAAGACATACAGTGATCCAAATATTGCAAAAGTTTCGACTCGCCCTCAGTACTTTTTTTTAAATTCCTCTGTAATCAAACAGGAATAGTTAACAGTTCGATAGGTTAGTTTATGTTGTTTTGCAACTGTACGTTTTCAGATGTCTGGCTCCAAAGACAATTTTTAAAGCCACAGCTTTGGTTTGACATTAATCCTGTTTCTGTATTTATTTTTCATGTGGAGAAGAGCTGAAAATGTGGATTCATACAGGTATGTGTTGGCAAAAGGTATCAAGCAGTTTATTGTCCTTTTAGAAACATCAGGATACAAGGGCTGCACATGTAATCAAGTCTCATGAAACTTATAAAGAAAACAATTTTCAAAGGGGAGTTACACAATAACTAAAGAACTGATCTTTATTAGGCAGCAATTCATTTCAGTTTCCAGGAATGGAGTTTTCATGCAAGCATTTTTTTTTTATTGGAAGATGGGAAACTCTTTTGTAAGCCATAATGCTGTAATGTGCTCCTTCATGAATTCCACATACACTTGAGAAGGATAGTCCACCACAGAAACAATAAGGAAATGGCAAGTGGCATTTGAGAAAGAGATATCAGCTGAGTGAGTGTAGAACTGGTGTATGGAATACTAGAATAAATGGAAAGATGAATGAGGTGATTGAAGAAATGATTGAGTATAGATTGGATGTGCTGTGTCAAGTGAAACCAAAAACAAGGAAATTGGGACAGAAGTGAATGGATCAGTGAGTGTGTGGTCTGGAGTATTGGATAATGTGAGAGAACAGGCTGGTGTCGGTGTGATTTTAAGTGAAAAGATGAATAACTTAATTCACTATAGCTGCAGAAGTTATAGAATTCTTTGAATGCATTTGAAAGTGAAACTTCAGAGAATAGTAATTGTTATAGTGTATGCTCCTTGTGACTCAGAGCCTTCTGATAGGAAGGGAGGTTTCTGCAATGAGATAAAAGCTGTTTTGAAGCCAGTTTGGTGCTAAAGAGGAAAATATAATAGCAGGGGTTTTGAATCCTAGTGTAGATGTGCAGAATGCAATTCCTAATAATGTTCTGGGTAAGTTTAATGTTCCTTGTGTAAATGACAATGGTAAAAGATTAATTGAACTCTGCATTGAGAATGGTTTGTGTGTATCTAGTTCGTTTTTCAACCACAAATATATCCACACATATACTTGGGGAAATCATACTCTTGGTCAAAAGAGTGCTATAGATTTTGTTGTCTACCATCAACGTCTGAAACACTTAATTGTTGACACTCGTGTGATGAGAGGTGCAGATGTTGGTTCTGATCATTGGTAGTATCATGAGTGAAACTGAATGTTGGTTGGAAGAAAAGGAATAGGAAGAGGCCTAGGATGGAAAGAATAAAGGTTGAAAGGCTCCCTGAAGAACATCAGCATTGCTCTAACTTACTCAGAGAGCGAACAAGAAGAAGCTGAAGTCATGTGAGAGGGATGTAGAAAAGTGAGAATGTTTTAAGAACTGTGTTGTTACTGCTGCTGAAGAGGTCTGTAGCATCAGAATAGTGGGTAACATTAGTGGTGATGCTTGGTGGAATAGTGAGATTGAACAGGCAGTAAAGAGAAAGAAGGAGGTGTATTTGGGGATGTTGCAAGGTAGTGTATCAGAGGATGAATATTGCTGTAAGAAGCGTGAGGCAGCTATACTCGTTCACCAAAATAAGGCAAAAGATAGGAAGGAAAAGGTGGAAAAGCATGAACTGGCTTTTTGGAAAGATAGAAAAACTTTCTGGAAGTACATGAGACTCAGGAAAAATAGGGGAAACAAATTTGTAAGTTGTGTGAAGAATAGGATCGGGAAAATGATATGGGACCCCACTGAGTTAAGTGAAAGATGGGGTGAATACTTCTGTGAGGTTTTAGATCAAGAAAGCATAGGTGATTCTGAGGCAGAAACAGATAATGTCACAGTGAAGATGGAAGCACAGGAGAGATCTTTAGAGAAGAGGTGTGTAAAGCTCTAATCTCTTCAGAATGGCAGTTGATGGCATAACTGCTGAGATGTTGAAATATGGTGGTGTTTCATTGTTCCCTTGAATAAGGGAAAAGGTGATCAGATTGACTGTAACAACTACCGAGGTATTAACTTGGTAAGGCTATTATTGAAAAAGTACAAGGTCTTACATCAGAGAAAGTATAGGACTTTCAGTGGTTTTATGCCTGGTAAAGGCTGCACTAACCAAATTTTTGTTTTACCCATGATGATTGAAAAGAATCTGGCCATAGGTAAGAAAGTTTTTGCTGCCTTTGTAGATTTAGAGAAAGCTTACGAAAGAGTAAATAGGACACTTTTGTGGAAGGTATTGAATGAATATGGTGTTACTGGGAATCTATTGAACAGTGTAAAAGCCATGTATGCTGGCAGTAGAGCTTGTGTACGAGTGAATGGTGTTTTATCAAAATATTTTTCTATTGGTGCAGGAGCCAGACAAGGTTTTGTAATGTCACCATGGCTGTTTAATATATTTATGGATGCATGATGCCAAAATAGATAATACTGGTTTATGTATTAGTGATATCCGTGTGTGTAGATTGCTGTATGCTGATGACACTGTCCTGTTGACAGAGAACAAAAGTGAGTTGCATAGTATGTTGTACCAGATGTACGAAGCTTGCATGAAATTCAAACTGAGTATAAATAAGGGAAAAACCAAGGTTATGGTTTTTCAGAGAGGAACTGGTCGCACTGAATGTAATATATATCTAAATGGCACAGTGATTGACCAGGTGAATGAGTTTGAGTATTTAGGAAGCGTGTTTGACAGAGAGAACAAATTGGATGGTGAAATTAGTAGGCGAGTGAATTCCACTTTGAAAGTTATAGCTGTTTTAGGAGCTTTTCACAGGAATGATAGGTTCTCAAGAGAGTCCCGCATGGCTGTGTATGAAATTTTAATTGTCCCTACTCTGATGTATGGCACTGAAACTTGGGTACTACAGAAGGGACATAGGAGTCTTTTGTGTGCTAGAAAGATGCATAACTTATGGGGGGGGGGGGGGGGGCAAGGCACGTTCTGGTCATGTGAGGAATGCAGATGTGTTGCAGTTGTGTAATGTGAAGCAAAATGTTGTTTGCATTGTTTGCAAGGTGGAGACTAATATTTTTAGGTGGTTCGGCCATGTTGCAAAATGAGTGAGGAGATGCTTACTAAGAAATTTTTTGTAGCCCAAGTGGAAGAAAAGAAAGGCAGAGGAAGGCCAAGGAAGTCATGGGAGGATCAGATTCAGGAGAATCTGCAGAAGAAAAAGATTATGAGTATGAAGTACAGAAGGTCTTGCGTAGCTAGACAGATTTTAAATCAAAGATCTTTTGTATGTAGGCTGATGGATGTCAGTGAAGCCTGCATTGTGTGTCAAGATCAGAGTAAATCGAGAAGTTTGATATGTCAACAACAGTAAGCAAATAATCAATATGCAAGTACTGAGTACGTACCTAATTCGTAAATTTACTTACCAATGGTATCTCAGATGATTAAGCTACATTTCATGCATGTGGCATTATGCAACAGAGAGGTTCACATACAGTTCTGTAATGTTGATAAGACTTAACAAAAAATTTAAAGCAAGATTTATGCTAAAAAATTAACGATACAATTCTCCAAATTTAAAACTAGAAATGAAAAGAGTTATCTAACAAATTTTAAAATTTTCTTCAAATACAAAAAACTCAAGACTCTTACAGAAGTCCAGTTGACATCTAAGCTCAGAAAACAAAGGAAAATTCACAAACCACTGCATACTGCAACATAAAAATTCATGCAAAAAATCATGCTAATGAAATGATGGAACAGTTAAAAAGTAAGTTTAAAACCATTTAAAAAACTGAAATCTGCCTCTTGGTCAGACCATATTTTGCTCAGGGCCTTTCACCATTTGTCATGGCATCTTCAGGAGCATCAACTAATCTTTCTGCTTGACACAGAGGAACTGATGTCAAAAGGCTTGTGGTTTCCAGGCCATGCCACTAGATGACACATGCTGATGGCTATTGAGGCTCCATCTGGTGTCTGAAAATGAATTTCCTCTTTCTGTCTTGTTGCTATTTTCTCTCTCTCTTTTAATTTTTTTTATCAGTTCCTTCCATTGTGTTGATAAGCTGAAAGGATCGTTATGATTACAGTCATGGTGAGAAGTATTGGCAGTGAAACACGTAACACACACAAAATTAGAATTCTTATTATAGTCATATCACGTATAAGTTATGTTAAAAAATTATAAGTGGTGGGACATTTCTGTAGTGACTTCTACCTTTATCAGCCATGGAATAAAACATGTGGTATAAGCGTCAGTTGTTGCCAGATTTCAAAACAACTTTCCAAATGATAGGGAAAAGGTGCGTCTGCATTGTAGGTGTTAAGGATAAGGTAGATTTCAATGCTTTAGCTGTACCTGAGGGCTTTCCGATTGCTGAACGGAGCAATACGTTTAACATTTTGCCAATCAGGAATCGCGGACGTATCACTGATAATTAAAATTGAAAGGGAGGTGGAAGGGTTGCCTTTCTTAACATCAGCGATATCTTCGATCAATCGCCGGTTGAGGCTGCAGTAAGTACTACCAATGTAGTGGGTAACGCCTGTGGAAGTGTTGACAGGGATAGAGTAGACACCTTGTAACTTTAGGGGTTTATTGGGAGCTCTGTCTTTAAGGATGAGATTAAGAAGATGTGAAGGTGGTTTAACTGCAATCCTGTAGCCAAAAGATTTGAAAATAGAGCAAATGTTTTGAGTGGTGGAAGGTTCAGGCAGTAAACTATTAGTTCTATAATAAATATTTAACGGGAATTATCGAGGATAAATTTTTTAAGGTACATTACCTCTCAAATTTTTGATCTAAACACTAGATCTTCGTCAGTTCTTGCGTCCTACTACTTCCACAGGTCTGGCGACCAAGCCTGATGGATTTTCCATCCAGCATGGTCATTGATGTTGCCACCTTGTGTCTTGTAAATTTCCAGGGATTCCTCTAATTTCCGGATAATTGCATGAGATTGATGTTTGATCACTTTTAAGGAGTCCCAGTTCATTTTGTGGCCAGTTTGTTGCATGTGCCTGTCTAATCCTGTTTTATTTGAGCTGTTCCTTTTTGATGCTTTGTGTTCTTTAATTCTGGAGGTTAACCTTCTTCCTGTTTCTCCTATATATGGCAATCCACAAGAACACTATTTTATAAATGACTCCTTCCTGGAGTAAAGCATTTTCTTCTTTTTGTTTTGGGGATGGTAAGTATTTTTTAATTTTGTTATTCAAACCTGGAGCTAACCTAATTTTAAATTTAGTGCTGATTTTCTTCAGTTTTTCAAACAGTCCCTTGTGATAAGTGACTTTTCTTGTGAATAAATATTCAATTTTCTCTTTATTTTTGTCTGTAGTGCCAGTTCTGTTCCTAGTAGGATTTTCTTCCAGTAGTTCACGAATTTATTTTGAAGGGTAATCATTTTCTAATAAGATTGATTTTACCTTATTTGTATGCTTTTTCTTAGCTTCTGAAGTTGAATTCAGCTTTTCAACTTTTTCTTTAAATTGAAAAGCTACATTTTTCTTTATATAATTAGGGTGATTTGATTTATAATTTAAAAAAATTTCTGTATTTGTAGGCTTCTTGTATAATTCTGTGGTAATATATTTTCCTTCCCACTTCAAAGTAATATCTAGGTAATTTAGCTTATTTTCGTTTTGCTCTTCTAAAGTGAATTTTAGGGATTCATCTTATGCATTAAAACCTTCTAGGATTTTTGATGGGTATCCACTCGAATCTTGATCTATGATGAAAAGGATATCGTCCATGTATCTAATATCATCATCATTGTCAACCATTATCAATCCACTGCTGGACTAAGGTCTCCCCAAGTTTCCTCCACAACGGTCTGTCTTGTGCCAGTCTCCTCCATGTCACCCCTGCATACTTTCGAATTTCATCCACCCATCTCCCATGTGGTCTTCTTCTGGGTCTTTTCCTGTCCCTTGGAATCCAATCTAAAATTTCGGCTGTCCATCGATGATCTGTCCTTCTGACAGTATGTCCAGCCCATTGCCATTTCAGGGATTTAACTCTGATCATGATGTCTTCCACTCTTGTCATTTTTCGGATCCACGAGTTCCTCTTCTTATCTCTCCTGGTTACACCAAGTATGCACCTCTCCATGCTTCTTTGAGTTGTCTGTAGCCTTTGTATGTCTCTTTTAGTTAAGGTCCACGTCTCTGCACCACACGTAAGCACTGGAAGGATGCATTGATCAAACACTTTTCTTTTAAGACATAATGGCATATTGCTCTTGAAAATTATGCTGTTTCTTCCAAAAGCTCTCCAGGCAAGTTTTGTACGCCGATTAATTTCTTCATCAATGTGACCCTCACTTGACATCTGCTGTCCAAGATAAACGTACGTGTCTGTTATCTCCAGCTTTTCTCCATCAATCGATAAATCTTCATTTCTTGTAAAAGCATTGAACATCACTTTTGTCTTCTGAAAGTTCATTTTTAATCCCACTTCTTTACTCTTGTCAGCAAGTTCCTGGATCATACTCTGCAGCTCTGATGGGCTAGTTGCAAAAATGACTACGTCATCAGCAAAACGAAGGTGGGTTAGATAATCTCCATTAATCTTTATCCCCTTGTTTTCCCAGCTCAGTGACTGAAAAACACCCTCCAATGTGGTATTAAAGAGCTTCGGAGATATGGTGTCACCTTGTCTCACTCCCTTTCCAATTTTTATGTGTGTTGTATTTTCAAACAGCCTAATCTTTGCACTTGCATTTTCATAGATGTTATTAATAATATTAATGTATGCATCTTCAATACCGCAGGTTTTCAGAACCATTGTAACTGCTGATGGTTTCACCGAATCAAAGGTTTTTTCATAATCGATAAAAGCCATGCACAATGGAAGTTCATATTCACTCGCTCTTTCAATTAGTTCTCTCAGCACATGGATATGATCTATTGTGCTGTAGCCACTCCTGAATCCAGCTTGTTCTCTCGGTTGAGCCATGTCCAGTGTTACCTTCAAGCGGTGTGAAAGAACTTTAGTGAAGATTTTATAAACTACTGATAGGAGGCTGATAGGTCTGTAGTTTCCGAGATCCTCAATGTCACCTTTCTTATGTAGCAGGATCATTGTAGTGGTGTTCCAATCCTCAGGAATCTTTCCTTCATTAAGGCATCGAGTGAAAATTTGGGCGAGTACTGTTTCGATTTCTCCACTTGCTTCTTGTATGATGTCTACAGTAATTCCATCTTCTCCTGGAGCTTTCTCCCGCTTCATGTTCTTGATTGCATGTGCAACTTCTGCTGGAAGGACTGGAGGAACTCTGGTACTGGTATCTTTCATGATGTCTGGAGTGCATGTATCATCCCTTTCATATAACTTGGAGTAGAAATCTTTCACTCTTGTCAAAATTTCGCCTCTATTTCTTGTTACAGAACCATCTTCTTTTCTCAGTGCCATAATCTGTTTTCTTCCCTTACTGAGATGTCCCTTTGCTATCTTTAGGCTTTGGTTGTTTTCAATTGCTTTCCTCACTAGTTCACAGTTGAATTTTCTTACGTCTTCAGTGATACTTTTTCGTACTGTCTTACATAGCTCTATATATTCCACTTTGGAAGTCACATCTTCTTTAGTTGTCCTCATCTCTCTTCTTTTTGCATCAACATTTTCGTTTTTCCTGATAATTTATTTACATGCAACTTGTTCTTAGACCCAGCTAATTTTGTTGCTGTTTCCATAAGAGCTTTGGTTACTTTTCTGTTAACTTCAGAGATGTCCACTTCTTCCGATGTTAGGCCTTCTAAAGCAGAGAACCTGTTCTTCAGTTCCAACTTGAAGGTATTATGGTGTTTTTTAAGGTTGGTTATGTCAATAGATTTTGTTTGTCTTATGAGCTTGCCAAGTTCAAGTTTAGTGTTGAGGTGCATCTTACATCTCACCAATGTATGGTCACTACCTGTGTTGAACTTGTTTAGCACACTGCAGTCTTCTATGACGAATTTTTTGTTACACATAATAAAATCAATTTCACTTGTCGTCCCATTTGGATGTCTCCATGTCCATTTCCTGTGTGGCTTTTTCTTGAAGAAGGAGTTCAAGATGAAAAACCCTTCTGCCTCTGCAAACTCAACGAGAGTATTTCCACGCTGGTTTCTGTTGCCGTGACCGAATTTACCTACTGAAGTTTCATTCTGTTGCCGTTGCCCTATTTTTGCATTGAAATCTCCCATAATTATTTTCAAGTGCTGCTTACCTTTATTATTTAGATGACAAATTTCCTCATAAAATTCTTCAATTTCTTCTTCAGGATGACTTGTGGTGGGTGCATAAGTTTGAATAATCTGAGCCTGGTATCTTTTCGAGAGTTGGATAACAAGCCGTGCAGCTCTGTCAGAGGAACTTTCAACTTCTACAACTTTATCCTTCAGTTTCTTGTTTATTATAAATCCAACACCACTAGTTCTGCCAGTATCTGTCCCACGATAGTAGAAGAGATGTCCACTTTTCAGTTCGATGAGATCTTCTCCTTACCTCACTTAGCCCCACGATGTCCCACTTGATCCTTTGTAGTTCCTCTTCCAATTCAAGAAGCCTTGAATCAGAAGATAGGGAGCGTCCATTGTACGTTGCCAAGGTCAGCATCAGATGGCAGCCTAGTCCGGTCCTCCGGGGATTCTTAGCACCCTCTGCCTTCATGTCGCACTGGCCGCTGCCTTGGCCAGGTACATTCCAGCTGCCGGAGACTGAGGGCCAAGATTTAAGTTGTGGAGTCATTTTGGAGGGGTTTGGCCATAACTCACCACGCTGGCCAAGCGGGTTGGTGAGTGTGGGATAGAATTTCCTCTAATCCCGATGGTATAGTTATACCGCTATTTGCGGTCGTCAGAGCCCCTTTAGTAGGAACAGGATGCACCACGAGAAGGCGGGGTTGACATTTGTCAAGGAGAGGCTGTGATGTTACGCATCACCTGACCTTACATCCCATGTATCTAATATACATGTAGAAAATTGAAGGTTTCAATAGGAAGGCCTCTTCTATTTTACTTACGTAATAATTTGCTAGGAGAGGTGCTAATGAAGAACCCATTGCTAGCCCACATCTTTGCTTATAGATGCAGCCTTGGAATTGAAAAAAATTGTTGTTTAGAGCAAACACTGTAAGTTGATGAAGGCCTATTGCTTCTTCTTTATTGTATTCATGAAACGCTACTAGGTCAGATAGGTCATCTGCTATGTAATCTATGAGTTTGTCCAGGTTTATATTTGTATATATGGACACAACATCTAAATTTACCATGGAAGGGTTTTCTAATTCTGGAAGTTCTTCTATTTTCTTCAATAGCTCTTCAGTGTTCTTTATCAGTGCCTTAGGTTTAGGAAGCAACTTTGATAGATGTATCAGTAAATAAGAATGCAAATTGGACAGAGGAGAATATTTTGAGCCAATAATAGGTCTGATAGGTTGTCCTTTTTTATGCAGTTTTAGCAACCCATATATCTGCGGAGTACGATGGGTAATCTTTGAATAATTTTTGAAGTTGTCACAAATCAGATTTTTCTTCTTAAGATAAAAGAGCAATTTTCTATAATTTGGGATCGTTTCTAGCGGATCGCTATCCAATTTTTCATATATTGGTTTGCTTAGTTCTTTCACTTTAACAAATAATCTGCTTTTTTAATTAGGGCTATTTTATTGCTTTTATCTGCTCTTACTGCAACTGTTTCTGAGTTCTTTCTGAATTTTTCCAGGGCTATTAATTCTTCCTTCAAAAGATTTTTATCGGCATTCCGCTGAATGACCTTGAAATTCGAGAGGCAAGAATTATATTCTTTCCTTAGCGCTAATGCTGCTTCAGGATTTTGCCTTTCCAGAGAATAACTTATGCATTCAAGTTCCATCATTATTTTCTTCTTATCCATCTTATTCCTATGAACATTAAAGTTGCATCCTTTATCCAAATCACTTAACAAAGCTCTTTCAGCGCTATTTGTGAGATCTACCACGTGTTTTAGTTCCGCTCTTTCACGTGGTACTACGGAGCCGCGGGGCGGATTTTTTCCCCGTTTTTTCCTTAGAAAGTCATGGAATTTCTTATTTTTATCTCTTACTGCACGCATTAGCCAAGTATTCGATTCATTTTTTATATTTTCACTTAAAAAGAAAGTTCCGAATTCCAGATTCTATTTTCCAATCTCTTGTTTTACGCTAATGCTTTTGTACTTTTCCCGAATGGCTCTGGCTCCGGTCTTCTGTTCTACATTCCTGTTGAAGATGAACTTACAGTGTTTGCTCTAAACAACAATTTTTTTCAATTCCAAGGCTGCTTCTATAAGCAAAGATGTGGGCTAGCAATGGGTTCTTCATTAGCACCTCTCCTAGCAAATTATTACATAAGTAAAATAGAAGAGGCCTTCCTATTGAAACTTTCAATTTTCTACATGTATATTAGATACATGGACGATATCCTTTTCATCATAGATCAAGATTCGAGTGGATACCCATCAAAAATCCTAGAAGGTTTTAATGCATAAGATGAATCCCTAAAATTCACTTTAGAAGAGCAAAACGAAAATAAACTAAATTACCTAGATATTACTTTGAAGTGGGAAGGAAAATATATTACCACAGAATTATACAAGAAGCCTACAAATACAGAAAAAAATTCAAATTATAAATCAGATCACCCTAATCATATAAAGAAAAATGTAGCTTTACAATTTAAAGAAAAAGTTGAAAAGCTGAATTCAAGTTTAGAAGCTAAGAAAAAACATAAAAATAAGCCAAAATCAATCTTATTAGAAAATGATTACCCTTCAAAATAAATTCGTGAACTACTGGAAGAAAATCCTACTAGGAACAGAACTGGCACTACAGACAAAAATAAAGAGAAAATTGAATATTTATTCACAAGAAAAGTCACTTACCACAAGGGACTGTTTGAAAAACTGAAGAAAATCAGCACTAAATATAAAATTAGGTTAGCTCCAGGTTTGAATAACAAAATTAAAAACCATCCCCAAAACAAAAAGAAGAAAATACTTTACTCCAGGAAGGAGTCATTTATAAAATAGTGTTCTTGTGGATTACCATATATACAATAAACAGGAAGAAGGTTAAGCACCAGAATTAAAGAACACAAAGCAGCAATAAGGAACAGCTCAAATAAAACCAGGATTAGACAGGCACATACAAGAAACTGGCCACAAAATGAACTGGGACTCCTTAAAAGTGATCAAACATCAATCTCATGCAATTATCCGGAAATTAGAGGAATCCCTGAAATTTACAAGACACAAGGTGGCAACATCAATGACCATGTTGGATGGAAAATCCATCAGGCTTGGTCGCCAGACCTGTGGAAGTAGAAGGACGCAAGAACTGACGAAGATCTAGTGTTTAGATCGAAAATTTGAGAGGTAATGTACCTTAAAAAATTTATCCTCGATAATTTTCGTTAAATATTTATAATACTGAAAGTAATAAGAGGAAGCCATGAAGTCATTAATTACTGGTATTAGTTCTATTCTGTGACTCAAATTTCTTAATTAGTCTATGTACTAACAGGGGTGAAAATCCATATAATTTGCCAATGTTGATGATGTTCTGATATTCTTTTTGTAGCATAGAAGGGCTGTTGCAAATAAAGTTAGCTCTGTGTCTGTAAGCCTTTATAACAGCCAAATTAAACTTTTCAAACGTGCAAAAATGGTAAAGGATGATATTATTCGTGGCAGAACCGCAGAAGGTTTCCTGTAAACAGAGAGGCCAAGTGAAAAGTCTGGATTGATGTTAACATCCAGAAAACTGATATTGTTGTCGACCTGTTCTTGAGACGAGAATTTTATATGAGGGAATTTGGAGGTTATGGAGGAAATGAGTTCTATTCATGAGTGTTTCTGGTGTGGCCAAATGATGATGTCATCAACATATTGTAACCAAATGGTGGGTTTTAAAAGGGATGGGGCAAAGATTAATTTTTCAATATTAATCGTTGCATTAATACTGAAAAACGCTCCATTAGTTTTTAGTTTTGTTTGCTCCATTAGTTTTTTTTTTTTTTTCATTAGCACCAAGAACTTCCTGTGGAACTAATCAAAGATCTTTATGACTGTTTTGATTCACTGGATAAGTATTCCTGTTTTGTTTACAATGGTATCTACTACCAACAAAAACAAGGCATACCGATGGGCTCTACTCTTTCCCCCTTACTTGATGAAATTTATTTGCAGAATATTGAAAAATTAATCGTTGCCCCATCTCTCTTAAAACCCACCATTTGGTTATGGTATGTTGATGACATCATCATTTGGCCACACCTGAAACACTCACTAACAGAACTCATGTCCTCCATAACTTCCAAATTCCCTCATATAAAATTCTTGTCTCAAGAACAGGTCGACAACAATATTAGTTTTCTGGATGTTAACATCAATCCATACTTTTCACTTGGCCTCTCTGTTTACAGGAAACCTTCTGCGGTTCTGCCACGAATAATATCATCCTTTACCATTCTTGCACCTTTGAAAAGTATAAATTGGCTGCTATAAAGTCTTACAGACACAGAGCTAACTTTATTTGCAACAGCCCTTCTGCTCTACAAAAAAAAAAATATCAGAAAAATCTACAAAAAGAATAACCACCTCCACATATTAATTTCATCCTTAAAGACAGAGCTCTCAGTAAACCCCTAGAGTTACAAGGTGTCTACTCTATCCCTGTCAACACTTCCACAGGCGTTACCCACTACATTGGTAGTACTTACTGCAGCATCAACCGGCGATTGATGGAACATATCGCTGATGTTAAGAAAGGCAACCCTTCCACTTCCCTTTAACTATCAGTGATATGTCCGCGATTCTTGATTAGCAAAATGTTAAACGAATTGCTTCGTTCAGCAATCGGAAAGCCCTCAGGTACCGCGAAAACATTGAAATCTACCTTATCCCTAACACCTGCAATAGAGACACACCTTTTTGCATCCCTACCATTTGGAAAGCTATCTGAAATCTGGCAACAACTGATGCTTATACCACATGGTTCATTCCATGGCTGATAAAGGTAGAAGTCACTACCGAAACATCCCACTGCTTATAATTTTTTAAAGTAACTTATGCGTGATATGATGTTATTAAAAAATTCTTCTAATGATTACAAATTCTGATTTGGTTTTTCTCTATGATTATTGTTGCTGCTAAGCGCAGGGGCTTTTCATTATTTGCTGCTGTTAATAATTTTATGTCGTCAAATCTTGGATAGACTTTATTTTGTAAGTAGTACTGCACTAAAGCAGTTTTTCCTTCTTTTTATTCCAATTATTGACATGCTGTAATAGTTTATGTTTTAGACAGTTTTTGGTACTCCCTATATTCGCCATTGCACAATCCAGTTGTAACAAAGTACTCACTCTGACGGAGCACTTCCATCAAAATTTCCTTCACATTTTTAGCCCCATTGCATAAATTTTTCATGTAACATTGTTGTCAGACAATATTATGGCAGACAGTTCCATCAAATATTTATCACCCATCACAATGGACATCATCAATTTAGCTGCAGGAAAAATTACTTGAATGGCAACAATAAAGCTACCTACCTAGTAGGAAATCCAGACAGCCTTCTCATTGTGAGAACCTGAAACAAAAAGTGGTTACTTTTGTAATTCTATAAGCATCATAAGTTTATTTATGAAAAATTCTATTAGTTTGCTAATTTAGTTTCAAGATGTCTTTACCGTTTGAAGGCTTCACGCATTCATTTGAACTATTAAATCAGGTGCATCTTGACCTAACTTTACAAGTGCTTTCTGATATGCATTATGTAATAAGTGTATATTGTATAATTCCTATACAATAAGTGTCTCATAGCACAAGGAAATTAATTCATTCATTAATCTGTGATACTTTTTGTACATATTAAGACCATCACTCCCAAACATTAATAACTTATATACTTTTTATTTAATGCTTGTTTTGATTCTAGAATCTTCTGCTGTTGCACTGTTAAGAAAGAATGTTTCGAAGTGATAACCGACAACTGTGTTTTGGTAATATGACCAGTATCTCACAACAGCTTTTAATCTCCCCCCCATCAGTATTAGCAGTCTCATTATAGCATAAAGTACAAAATGGGTTCTTTGTGTCATTTCCCAGTTGCTGTTTAAAATATGGCTCAAGTGCCTGTTAATAATTCAGTGTTATCTAATTTAAAGAAAAACTTTAAGGAAACAATTCAGGGAACATTGCTTAAAACTTACTTATAGTGTCTGTGGATGAAGCAACTGAAAAATTAAATTTCACACTGTAAAGTTCTATGATAGCACTTGGTGGATTGATTGATGTTTGTTTGATACAATGGTTACAAGACGCTGTAATGGAGCTAATTTTGCTTGATACGAGTATTTATTTTTCACAGGGATTGCATGTTACACGATTGTTTGATAGCCCTTGTACTCAATGTCCACAGTATTCATACACAACTTGCAGAATAATTCTTCACCACTGTGTTTATCACCCCACTCAGATACCTTACATATATCGCCATCTTCTTTAATCAGGGTTTGTACACTTTTAAAGAAAATAAATTCCAGGAGATTTTCAGTGAGTCCGTAAAAAAATTCCAGGAGCCCAAATTTTTGCTACAATCACAGTGCGTTGTTGCCTATATTGCAAATTACGGTGAAGTTTACAACTTATTTTTCTTCTTCTTGTGTTTCAAGGTTTATTGACCATCATGTGCAACTCTGAGTGCTGTAAGCAGCCGCACATCTCTAATTTAGGGCCACTTGTTGCAGAGAAGGGACAGAGCCAATGCCATCAGACAAATACACCACCCATACCTCATATGGGACTCAAAACCACACCCACCTCGGCCGAATGGTCAGACCATTTGGCCACCGGGGCAGCACTACACATTTACAATACATCGACTGAAAGCAGAAAAGATATATACACATCAGTAAAGATGGGAAATTCTGATTCATTAAAACCTTGAACATGCTTCCTTGCATTTCTGAAACAAAATAGAATACATGCACGATACTGATAATTTTCTTCCCTGTAACACAATATTTTTTACAGTGCCTACATATCAGAAAGCAGGCACTGAGCTAAAGTAAAAGACCCCAAATCATTCACAGAGCATGAATCATGTAAACCTCAATAATGACAATGTGCACCACCAAGCTTCACAGGATTTAATTTTTTTTTATCCACTGTGATACAAACCTAAAAGGTAGGATATCCCATGCTCTAGAATTCAAGAAACTAGATAGAAACAAGAACCTGAAAAACTGGAATGCCAACCCTTTGGAGAACCAGGAAAAAAAAAAAAAAAAAAAAGAACAGTTCTGTTTTTACTTGTATAAAAATAATCCAAACTTCTGAACTTTCTATTTACAATATGTAACATGCCTTCATTGGATAGCAGACAGTGAAATACTGATGTTTCTGTATGCCTACTTAATATGAGGGAAACATTTAAATGTATATTTTTGCAACATGTACTTTACCTTCTCTACCTGGATTTCTTGTTTCTTTTTTATATTTTTTAAAAATGGCTACTGGTTAAAATTTTTAGGTAATTTAATACATGAAAATGTTTGACCAACTTTTTGAACGCACCCTGTATATGCCTAACTATCTTGAAAGCTGAGGAAAAGCAATGCTCGGAGTGCCTAAAAATGTTTTTTTGATTACGCGCTTTTCCTGGAAATTTGTCATTTTATTCCGGAAATTTTCATGTGGTTTCAGTACGTTCATCGAAACTTAATGCATGATAATACACATACAAAAGCCTTCAATTCCGTTGAAATTTTAGTTTGTTCTTAGGGACCCCGAGGAGGGGATCTTTTACTTAAAAACTAGATGGGGAAAAATGGTGTATATCGAAGGAATGTGTTGAAAATGGATGAAATTTGATTAATATGCAGTGTGCATGAGCTTGATCAATTCTTCCACAGACTTGCATGCCGCTAACTGCTATGAAAGAAACCAGGTGAATTCCTTTTAAAAGGTATACTTCTCTTTTTTTAGCAGGTAAAGTTTCCCCGTTTTATGGACGCAATATAAAGCCGTATGGGAATAAAGTTCGATTGGGAATTGCTGTTGACTTACATTTCCTCTTTCCACTTCACAGCCACTAATGACCACAATATAAACGAGAGGGGAAATAAAGCAGAATGGGAAGACACAGAGTTTTGTTATCTAAAAAGTACATTAAGAAAAAGGTACATTCAGGTAGACATATAACTTCAAGAGATAGGATGTTCCCTACCCCTTTATAATTCTTACGTTGCATGAGTTTTTCATGAAGTTCATCAGCAACAAGCAACAGTGCTTTTTCTTTTTCTTTGACACTGTGTCGCAGGGCTTTGATTTTGCAAGCAATGTTAGTGAGCTTTTTATTCTACCTGATCAGCATACATTTCAGAGAATTTTTTAAATTCAGAAATGTCTCTTTCAAGTCTTTTCTTCGATTTAAGACACAATATGTCTTCCATTAACAGCATTCTTTTTTTCATACATTTCTTTTGCTGGGTTTTCTTCTGTTCATCCAGGTAAGCTACATACTTTTGACGAGCATAGGCAACACTCAGTAATAGCTCTTTTGACAATTCAACATCTTCTATTTTCCCAACTGTATTTACATGGTCAACAATAATAATTCTTGCTACAACAGATTCTTCTCTTAAGTTCTCCACCATGATTTGTTTATTTGTAGAAAATCCTCTTTCAACAGTGGCCTGCCCATGGGATAGAAGCAGAAGTATCTTTGACTCCCCAAAAGTGTCTATACTTATTAGCAACAGTAGCATGGTAAAACTCATATCTAGTCTGTGTTCTTGGATCAAAATTTGTGAGCTCAACCTTCCTTTCATTGACAAGTTCCTGTACTAAATCACTATACTCCTTTATGATATTATCACAATTTGTTTCCAAAACTTTCTTTGCATCGACAAGGATGAGTAATATCCTGCTGAACTTCTGAACCATATCTTCTGAATTTCCCCAAAACTTATTTTGGGTCTAAACATGTCATTCACCTAACCAATGGATACTATAAAGGGGATTTTTTGAGTAACTTCTTCGTAACTTGGATCAAAAAATGCTTACATTGCAACTTAAATTCCATAATCTGTTTGTCACTGACATTTTGGCTTTTCTTTAGTTCCGTTATTAATTTGCTTGCAACAAAACCAATCATGATTTTACTCATATCTTTGTAATTTGTTTCATTTATTTCAATTTTCAGCAGTTTAAGAGGACTATTTACACTGTTCATTATTACTAGTTGTAAATGAATTTATGGCACCTCTACTCATAATGTATTGTGGAATAACTTTTTTACGGGTCTTACAGAGGTTATTATTCATGAAAGTTGGTTGTCAAATTTTCGAACTAAAGCCTAGTTCGTCATCAGGACTACGTCACTGGAGTAGTTGCTGCTACTCAATGGGAAGAGTCCAACCACAATTATCGTTAATTGTGGTACTTCTTCTTCTTGCTATTTTGATCCCTTCTTCTAGTTTCCTCCTTACTAAGTTTGACTGGTGGGCGATTATTTTTACTGAGTCCCAATTTATGGAGTGTCCACTTGCTTGTATATGTCTGTCTAGCCCTGTTTTGTTACTAATGTTCCTAATAGCTGCTTGGTGTTCTTTCATTCGGACCTTAATACTCCTCCCTGTTTCTCCTATATAGCTGAGTCCACAGTTGTAGTCGATGCAATAAATTACTACTTCTTGCAATTGGATATCCAATTCCTTCTGCTTTAAAGCTGGCAGGAATTTCTTTATTTTGTTATTAAGATCTGGAGCTAGCCTGATATTACATTTTGCTCCAATCCTTTTCAATTTCTCGAAAAGTCCCTTGTGGTACGTAATTTTGCTGGTGAATTTGAAGTTGGTTTTTTCCTGCATCTTTTTTGGCACTTGTCTAAATATTTTCTTAACATATGGGGAGGGGTAATTGTTTTCTGCCAATATTTCCTTTAATTCTTCTTTGTGGAGATCTTTTTGAGTAGCTGAAGAGACCAGGATTTCAATTTTTTTCAAAAATTGTCTTGCCATATTCAATTTAATATAATTAGGGTGGAATGAGCAGAAGTCTAACATCTTCCCTGTGTTGGTGGGTTTTCTAAAAAGCTGAGTGAATATTTTACCCTCTCTTGAGGTTAAGGTTAAATCTAGGAAATTGATGCTATGGTCTTTTTCCTGTTCCAGGGTGTACTGCAAGGTATTCTCTAGTAAGTTAAATTCTGCCAGAATCTGAGAGGGTAGAGATTGGTCCACAGTATCTACTATAATTAGGACATCATCCATGTACCTTACATAGAGAGCAAACAAGGAGGGTTGTATAAGGATTTTTGCCTCTAGTTTACTTATATAATAATTTGCTAGCAGAGGTGCTAGTGGAGAACCCATTGCAAGTCCTGAAGTTTGCCTGTAATATTTCTTTCCAAACTGGAAGAAATTATTCTTGAAGGAAAATAGGAGCAGTTCATATATGCCAAGTAGTATTTCTCTATTGTGATTATGGAATACTATTTTTTCTGCAAGGTCATCCGCAACGAATTCCAGTAGGAGGTCCAGGTTAATGTTGGTATACATAGATACTATATCCAGGCTTGTGATTACTGGATGAATTAATTCTGGCAAGTTGTCCAGTTTTCCTTTTAGCTGCATGGAATTTTTTAGTAGGTAGGGAGGAGAAGGGAAAATATCTCTGAGGTGACCAAGTAAATAATAATTAATGTTGGAGAGTGGCAAATTTCTAGTGTCTATTACAGGTCTTATTGGATGGCCTTCTTTGTGAACTTTTATTGTACCATAGATCTGTGGAACTCTTGACTGGATTTTGGAGAAGTTTTTGAATAGCTCATTTAGCTGTTTTTTATTTTTTAAAGAGCTGATTAATTTCTTAAGATTTTTGACAGTTTCATCTATAGGGTTACCATTGAGTTTTTCATAATAAGGCTTGCTCAATTCAGCTTCCATTTTATTGTAATACTTCTCTTTTTCTACTAATACCAAAACTTTGCTTTTATCTGCTTTCAGTGCTACAACTTTATCATTGGCTTTGAATTTTTTAAGGTAAGTAATGACATTTCTATTAAAATTGTAAGCAACTTTTACTGGCTTATTTACAAATTTTGAGACACAGTCTGAGAATTCTTTCCTTAAAGTGGCTGCTGTATTTTCATCTTCTCTTTCTACCTTATTACAGATGCTTTCTAAATCAATCAGCATACGTTTTTTTATCAAGTGCCGTTTTTTATCATCATTATGTTAACCTTTATGAATCTTTGCATCACTTCTTTTAACAAACTATATAAGTCATGAGCCAAAAAGGGAAGCATTGGCTGGTCAGTCTGATAAACGGTCACAAAATATTCAACACTTTTAGCCACACTAAGAAAAATTACATTTGACAAGAAAAAGTGGGTCTTTAACATGTTTCTTCACCACATCAAATGACTTGTTTTGAGGGTCAGGTAATATCTTTTGCTGAACCTTGCTGACATAATGAAATACTTGACAAAGTTTCAACAGCTCTTTCAACAACACTCACATTTTCAAGCCAATGGTGTTTGAAAAACTTTAGTGGAAAAACGTTGCAGTTTGTCACTTTTGAAAAGTTTTCACGTCTAGCTGGCGAGTCCTTGAATATATAATAAAATGCTTGAATAGTCTCACCAAGTTCTGGCATTATTTTGCAGCCACTGTTGAAAGCATTATGAATAATATGCAATCCACAACTGCCAACATTCAACAAAGAGGCATGGCCCTTTAGTTTTAATGCATTCAGCATCATATCATAAACTTTCCAATTGACATGGGGTCCGTCCATGGACAGCTGATGCAAGTTACCAGAACCTAAGCCGGAACACTTTTCTTGAATTTTACTACACAATACATCAGCAGTAGCATGTCCTAAAAAGTCAGAGCCTAAGTATCTTGTACAAACTTGCCCGCCATCCCAAAACCTAACATGAGAATCCAACAGTTTTTTGCTAGTTTCCTTGTTAAGGGTCTCGTCAAACAGTAACACATATCCATCTTGAGATTTGACTCTTCCCTTTAAAAGTGACATAAAAAATGGTGCAATACCAAAAACAGAATAATATGCACATTTTTTTTCCACCACAAGTGAACTTTTTTGCAACGCTACTGTCAGGAAACATTAAGGTCAGTACAGATTGGATGTTTTCACATGACTTGTATGAATAATGTGAAGTAATGACTTTCAACGTCCATAGAATTTCTGCTTTTAGCACATTGTTTTGAGAAAACGAATTGTCAGATACTGCAGGTTTTTTAATAGGAACATCACCATGTGACTTCTGGTAAAAGTCTTGGGTATCTACTGTATGCTTTTTACTAGCCACATGACTAGTAATGGCAGACTCACCCATATTTGAAATATTGAAGCAACGATCACATACTTTGCACTTTGCTTTGAACTTAGAAGTATCTTTCTGTTTCAGCAAAAAATCCTTATACTTAGCCAAGCTGGATTAAATATACACTTACCATCTGGCATAACTACACAACAATAATTTATTCTGACTAATAAAACAGAACAATGTTCTTGTTACCAATTTACAAGGAAGACAGCCAAATGCCTCTGCAATTAGCATTACGTATAGGCAGGGGTGGCTCCTGCTATGGGGCTGTGGGGCTGCAGCCCCCTACCCAAAGCAGTTTTTTTTTCATGCCGTACCGAGAAAGAGAAGTTTTGTGAACACCGCTGTAAGTTTTCCCAGCATAATGCCACGACTGCAATTTTCTGAACGCAACTGGAAGGTTTTCCTGCAAAGTTCTTCACTTACCAAGCACAGCGAAATTTTCGCTTTTAAACTCACATAAATTTTTATTCACCAAAAATCATTGAAGTCACTCCACTGGATACATTTTATTTTTTTGCTGCATCCCCCTCCCTCCCAAAAATCAGCTGC
This sequence comes from Macrothele yani, assembly GCA_039090855.1. Classification (NCBI taxonomy): domain Eukaryota; kingdom Metazoa; phylum Arthropoda; class Arachnida; order Araneae; family Macrothelidae; genus Macrothele; species Macrothele yani. The sequence continues at coordinate 82,220,031 of CM077005.1, forward strand.
ATATTTCAATTGAGGTAGTGTACTTAATTACTTTGAAAAGAACATTTAATCAGATATCATTGTTTAGAAAATTTACAAAGTTGATAAATTTTGGAAAACAAATTTTTCTACACTAAATTGTTATCATGATGGCTTCAGAATTAAAACTGGACTGAATATGTTTGCAATCCGTTTTTATTAAAGAGAATGCCAGTGTGTGCGCAATAACAACTTGTCGCGAAATTCTGGAAGACCCTTCAAAATTCCATAAAATGTTTTTCATCGCCGTCCAAGTTGCAGTGGTCGGTATCAAGTCGAAGTTTCAAAGGGAGTGTATCAGAAGAAAAAATATATATTGTCATATTTCTAGGGGTCACAATGAGACACTTGAGAACGCGTAACGCATACATGACCTTGAGTGTGTCTCCGCCACCACTGGCACACACATTAATTTTAAAAAATTTTTTTGTCCTTATATATATATATATATATATATATACGCACAGTATATGCATGTATATATAATTTGCAACCACCATCAATCCACTGCAGGATGAAAGTCTCCAAGTTTCTTCTTCCACAACAGTCTGCCTTGAGTCAGTTTCTTTCATGCTTTCGAATTTCATGTACCCATCTCCCTCTTGTCATATTCCGGATATTGTTTTTTCCCTTGCTATCCAGTTCGATATTTCAACTCTCCGTCGGTGGTTCTTTCTTCTAGCAATATGTCCATCCCATTGCAATTTCAGGAATTTTGACCGTGTCTTCCACTCTTGTCATTTTCCCGATCCACGAGTTCCTATTTGTATCATCCCAGGTAACATCAAACATGCATCTCTACATGCTTCTTTCAGTTGCCTGCAACGTCTGTCTGTCTATTTTAGTTGAGGTCCATGTCTGTGCTCCATGTATAAGAACTGGAAGGATGCACTGGTTAATCAGTTTCTTTTTAAGAAATAATGTATCAGGCGAAGTTTTATAGGTTGATTATTTTCTTCATAAATGTGACAACGTGGCCATCGCTTAATATCTGTTGCCTAATTTAGGTATCAGTACCTTTACATTTTCCCCATCAATCGCTAAATATAAAATCTAAATATTAATTTCTTGTAAAAAAAAAGCACTTTCGATCAATATATATATATATATTATTGTTATTATTATTATTATTAAACGGACAGTGTCAGCACAGGGGCAGTAACTTAACTTACGAAGTGGTATCGTGATATCTACAAAATTGAGATGCAGCCCCCTCCATCTCAGCTTACCACGAGCCGCCACTGCGTATAGGTCACTATACTCTTGAGTTAATGTAAGACTGCAACACTGTTTAAAATAGAACAGCCTGATTAAAAGGTCTGGGGAACACACAAGAGCTGTATCAGTCCATCTGCATCTCACTTCCACGATTACCCCCTCACCACATTTAAAGCTTTATAACCTAACATTTATGTAACCATAAGAATACTGTAAACTAAAATCAAGGTTTGGGGGATCTTCTCCATCTCATCTCATCCAGCTACTCTCATACCTGCCAACTAAATTTAAAGAACATGCAGATTTCTTTGAAAAATTTAGAAGATTGTATAAAAATTCAGATTTTTTTTACATCAATTTGTCACACGATAAAGTGATTTAGAACTCATACTGCTTAAACAAAAATGGAATAAAGGACACTTACCTTTATTTTTGTGTGTGTTTTTATTGAAGGAAACTTTTATTCATAGTAATTTAACAGTTAGCAAAACTTTTTACAGTGGCCTTTTTGGCTTTTTTTAAGAATTCTTTGGAGTACTCTTTTTGAAAACAAAGTTAATTTTCTTTGCATTTAATTAACAGAAGACTCTCAAGCGATTCACCTGACATTAATGATCGAAACATTGTGCGATTTTTTAAAAAAAAGAAAAATTCTTTTGCATTATTAATTAAATGGCAAATACACCCTATAATTATTATTTCACTTTGGTGTTGTTTTAAATGACGAGCCACGCCATTTTTCTCTTCTATCATTACTGGAGCATTGTCTGCTCCAAAAGCAATGCAATTTTTGAAAGGTATCCAGTGCTTACTAAAAACATCAACAGCAGCTGAGAATCATGAATTCCGATATCAGAGCTTTCACTATTTTAAATAAATGGTGTAATTTTCAGAGAATGAATACTTTTTTTTTGTAACACCATGCATTCATTTTTACAAATTTCCAAACTTCGTTACATCCGGTTTTGGAAATTTCCGCCACCCTTATCAAGCTAAAATGCACACACATTTGTGAGGGTGATAACATTTAACAAATACATAGGAGTGGGGGATCACATCGAGGGGGAGGGGAGTATACAATTACTTCGAAAAATTACCGTTTTTGGAAATTTATCCAACATTTTCAAGCTGAAATACAAATATTTATGGAATAAAATGATATCTAACAATACTTGGTAGAGGAAACATCACGATTACGAGAGAAATCTTACCTCCGTCTACTTTCTGTTTTCGAAGGATGAAATTCCGTTCTCTGACGGAGAAAACGATACTCTCTACCCCTCCCCACCACCAATCCTCTCAAAATTTCAGTTCAGTTGTGCATCGATCTCGTAAATGGTCCAAATGATAACAAAAAAGACGGAATTCCTCGAATCAGCGTAAGAATCTCGTGGCCGAAGATTACGGGGAAATTTTCGGGGCCTAACTTCCATTTTCGGAAATCGTTGCCTACAATTTCGAGCTGAAATTATGCAATTAAATTATATTTAACAACAATACTGAACAGAAGCAACATCGCGCGAGAAAAAAAAAAATACGATTACGGGAAAAATCTGCATTCCGTTTAGCTTCCGTTTCCGAACGTTTAAAAAGACAAAACAATGTTCCCAGACGGAATACGACCCACCCCCAACTAATACCCCGAAAATTTCTTCACTTTTACATCGATTTCGAAAATGACAAAAAAAAAAAAAAAAAAGGGTGTGTGTGTGTGTGTGGACTTCGCGAACCCACGGAAGAATTTTGCGTACGAATTAACAGCTGAATCGATTTCGAATTGTGTAAGATTACGCTAAAATATCGATGACCAGTAAATTTTAACTTTTGGCGCATAATTAGCGCAGATTTCGTCGTCAAAATTGCAATTTTTTTTGCAGAATGGTGCAACAACAACGTTTTGGCGCGGGCTGGAGCAATTGGCGCAGGTCTGGCAGCCCTGAGATTAAGACTAGTAAGTTACTGCTGCACTTTTCAACTCTTTTTTTTTTTTGACTTACAAAAATTGATAAAACAGGTTATTTTTTGCAAAAAACACAGAAATTTTTCGAACGGCAGAAGAACACAAGTTGGTCGGAAGAATGTATAAAAAATCGGAACTTCTGCCAAAATCGGAAGAGTTGGCAGGTATGTACTCTCCTTTCCTACTTACGGAAAAATGTGCCGAAAAATTTATTTTCTGAATTTTCAATTAAAAGATCTGAATTTTTCACAGATGTCGTAACTGGGTCACATAAGGTTACCCTGCAAATTTCCCTACAATCAAACGAAAACTTTTGGAATTGCGAACATTTTTTTTATTCTGACGTTAGAGCGGGAAAACTGCCGTCGTACGTGATTAAAAATTGGATTGGCTAGTTTTCAAAGTTTTTATCCGATTCACACGAAATTTGGTGGGTTCGTTCCTTTTGGCAATTTATTAAGTGCATTAAATTTTCAGTCAGTTTTGTAGAAATTCCGCTAAGATAGAAAATCATATTTTTTTTTTATCCCAGTAGGGTGCAGGAGCAGTTAACAGCTGTGCTGGCTCCGCCCACCTGATCAGGCAAGGAAGTTTCTGCAATCCCCTTCCCCCTACAAACACACTCTCTGTCTGTCTGTCTGTCTCTCTCTCTCTCTCTCTCTCTCCCTCCCTCCCTCCCTCCAGTTCAGAGCTGGAGAGGAGCTAACATTTACGGTGAAACATGCTGAAAACCATCAAACTAGTTCAGCATAAAAAGAAATACAAACTTTAACCAAACAAGGTCAGCATCAAAAGAAATACAAACATTCCAGGAGTTTTCCAGGAGTCATTAAAAAATTCCTTTTTTCCAGGAGTTTTCCAGGGCCCTGGAAAATAAAAATGTTATTCCAGGAGGCGTACGAATCCTGTTTAATTCTTCACCAATGCATTTATCACCCAACTCTGATACCTTACATCCAGAGCCCATTTAAGGAGGAAGGGGGGGGGGGCTGCAGCCCCGGGCCCCGCACTTTCAAGGGACCCCCAATTTCTGCTGAGTGTTTCAATTTTTTCGGACATAATGCGTTTATTCCTACAGAGGACGAGAAGATACGTTTTCACATACTGAGAAGGTGTAGGTTGTTTTCACATACTTAAAGAGCGCTCATTAAAAAAAAAAAACAATCAATATTTAAGGTAAAGAGTAGAAAGCTCGTCAAAAACATGAACACACTCCACGTCGTCATTTGTTGATGACGTCATACATACGTAGCGTCGCTCTGCTCTGATTCTGAGAGAGTGTGAGCGGAAATCTTATCACCAGTATAGTGGCGCCATCTACTGGCAGCGTCTAAGAAGAAAAATTATTTGACAGTCAAAAATATAGTTAACAGCATAGGGACGTTCCCACACACAAACACGTCCAAAATCTATAAAATGTTACATATATCCACCAAAAAAAAAAAAAAAAAACAGTTGTAGGGCACCAGTAATTGTCTGGATGATCACAGCCATCTAGTGGAATTTGTTCAAATTCTATTTGGAACTTTCAAGATCCGGTTTGGCAACACTGAATTTCTGGACCGGGTTTGCCGTTTGGCAACACTGACTTTCCAGATCCGGTGTGTCATTGTTGTCTGGTGCTCTTTTCAGAACAGTGGTTTGACGTTTACTTGGAGTAGAGTACGAAAAGAAAAAGAAAATTGATATGCTTGTGTTTAAGTAACAGTTTTATCAGGATCCAGTTTTGAAAATAGTTCTTATGTCATGTCTCAAAGACAATACTTAAGTGGCGCTACAAAGAGGAAACTGAGAATAAAGAGAGAAGAAGAATTAAGCAAGGTAAGGAAACTTACAAATTTCTTTAAGCTTCCAATAGCAGAATCCAATCCCATAACTGAGGAAACTGAGAATGAGCTTCAGAATTATAATTTATTTGCTGAGAAAAGTCCTGATAGCCCTAAATTTCGGAAAAGAGAACTTGAACTTGAACGTGAACCCAATAGCAATGAATCAGCTCCTATCAACAATAATGAAAAATGTGGCAGCATGGAGCATACAGATGAAACTGATATGAGTATGAATGACAGTGTGAAAAGTAAGCCCTGCGATTTAGGGCACAAAACTTGTAGTGCAGAGCATGTGCAAGCATCGGCCAATTTCCAAAGCATTAATTCCATTGATATGGAAAATTACAAAGATCCTGGCAAATGGCCAAATTTTTTAAGTAATAACTTCAGAGATTTATGCCTGAACAGTGGGCCTGAGTTCTTTCAAAATCGTAACCCCAATAACTTTTATTTGTCACAGAGGCAATTTAAAACACAGAACAGATATCTATGCAACACCCTTTTCGAACACAAACTTCCAAATGGAGAAGTTCAAGAACGTAAATAGTTGATGTTTTCAAAAAGCACAGGTTCTGTGTACTGTTATGTATGCAAATTGTTTAGTGACAATAATGAATCAACATTTGTTGGTTCTGGGTTTAATAACTGGAAACGCGCTGAGGAAAAATACATCAGAACATGAAAATAGTTCCTCTCATCGTAAACATATGATGTGCTGGTTATCACGAACAAATGTTAACTTAACTTTAAAGAAAAAAATTGCAGAACAATTAGCTTCTGAAAAACAATATTGGACAACTGTCTTGGAAAGAATAGTTGCAGTTATAAAGTTTTTGGCCCAAAGAGGTCTGGCATTTGAGGGTGAAAATAATTTTCTTGGATCTCCAAATAATCGGAATTTCCTACGGATGCTGGAACTATTGGCACAGTTCAATCCTTTCCTCAAGGAGCATTTAAAGAATCACGGAAATAAAGGGAAAGGTAATGTGTCCTACATTTCTCAAACGGTATGCAATGAACTGATAGAAGTAATGGGAAAAGAAGTTCTTCATAAAATAATTAGTGAAATAAAATGCACCAAATACTTTGCACTGATATTAGATTCAACTCCTGATGCCTCACATGTTGATCAGCTCTCCGTTGTTATACAGTATTGTTTTGAAGGACATGTTTATGAACGATTCTTGACATTTATACCCATTCAAAGCCATGTGGGTAAAGTGCTATGTGACTATGTAACAAAGTATCTTGTTGACAAGGGCCTTGACAAGACACTCTGCAGAGGGCAGAGTTACGACAATGCCAAGAACATGTCAGGTGAATATGAAGGCTTGCAAGCTCACATTAAGAGGATCAGCGATGTCGCACTGTTTTCACCATGCAGCGGTCATTCTTAAATCTTTGCGGTGTTCATGCTGTGCAGTGTTGCTTAGAAGCTGTAAACTTCTTCGGTTTTTTACAAAAGTTGTATTCATTTTTCGTTGCGTCAACGCATAGGTGGGATATCCTCTGCATGAATTTAAAAGATTCTGAGAGCAGCCGATTACTAGTCTTAAAATCCTTATGTGATACAAGGTGGGCACGCCATGCTGAAGCATGTAAAGCACTTAACGTTAATTACCAACGTATTATCGACAGCCTTGAGGAAATAGCCGACAATGAAAATGAACATGCAGAAAGCAGAACAGAAGCTAAATCCCTCAAGAAAAAAATGGTTAAGTTTGAGACAGGATTTATGGCTGTACTTTGGAACAAAATACTGGCTAGATTCGCCCACGTTAGTGCATACCTCCAAGAACCAGGGCTTGATTTATTTACTGCTGTTAATTTATCGAAATCATTGAATGCATTTGTGTCCACATTAAGAGAGAAATTTACAGACATAAAACAAGAAAAAAAAAGTCTGTCAGTTAAAATTATGGAATTGGCATTTGAAAAGAGAGTCAAAACGAAGAAATTCCTTGATGGTAGTGATGATTTCATTTTAACTGGTGAAAGAAAATTTGAAGTTGAAACTTTAAATGTGATTATCGATAGTCTGGATGTAGAACTGAAAAAAGAATTGCTGCATATGACAATATTTGTTCAATATTTGGTTTTGTATCAAAACTAGGTAAGGAAGTGTTAGAAGAAAACAGTGTACAAATGCTACTTGACAAATATCCTGCTGACATAGAAGATAGCATAAAAAGTGAAGCAGTGCACTTTTCTCATTTTATCAAGGAATGCAATCTACAAGAAAAAAGACCTTTTGAGATTTACAAATACATGCATGATCAGAAATTATTTGATATCTTTCCAAATATGTTTATTGCCATGAGGATATATTTGACTTTGCCTGTGTCAAACTGTGAAGCAGAAAGGTCATTTTCAAAGTTAGCTCTTGTGAAAAACGTTCGAAGAACAGCACTGAGAGAAGATAAACTTAATTATCTTGCTATACTGTCGTCCGAAAATGACATAACTTCGGCACTGAATTTCACTGACACAGTCGTAAAATTTGCTATAATGAAGACAAGAAAAAAGTGTTTCTAAGGCAAGACTTTTTAGTAGTCAAGAAATATTGCTATGATTTCCTTAAAAAGTCATTCTCAGTACAATATAACTTGTAAAAATGTTTTTTACCCTTGTCATTTGTATAGCTGCAATTAAAACGTTTCAATTTTCCACAAATACTGAATTTTTGTTCCCATTAATAATGACTCCTTCCTTAGTGATACTCAGTGGTTTTCTTAGGCACATCAGCATTAGAATTTATTCATAAAAAATAGCGTTACTTTGGAATTTTAATAAAAAGCAAGGCTTAATTCCCATACATGAAGCATTGCGGAGAGCACATTTTGTAATTCCAACCTTGCTCCTGGGGGCCCCTTAATATTGGCCAGCCCCTGGGTCCCATGTGGCCTTAAATGGGCTCTGCTTAAATCTATTGTCACCTCCTTTCATTCTTCACCACCGTTTCTCACCCCACTCTGATACCTTACATCTATCACCATCTTCTTTAATTAACAAATCCCTTCTAAAAGAACACTTCTTTATTACTTTTTTTTATTGTTCAGAATGTGCTTCACTGAGTATTAACAACCTGGCACAGAAATCAGTTCATCTTTATTACAGTGAAGCAATACATGAAAAGAAAAGAAAAACACTTAACATCAATGAAATGTGATAAATACCTGAGTGAAAAAAATAAAATAAAAAAAAATGCATCTACAATATGAATCATACTGAGATTTAACAGCTAGGGAATTTAATGCTTTAAATCATATATGAATGTAAAATAATCTTATATGAATGAATCGTGAACTTATATGTATTAGTAGGATACGAAGCTTGCTAATTCACAATTCATTCATTCATAAATACATTAAAAAAAAAAACAACATAATAAAGGTACTGGAAAAAACAGGCACTGCACTTATATGATAACATGAAAACAGGATAAATGTCCGCAAATGCATTTACACTTACTGTGGTAATATCTGCATTTCATCAGCCTTCGAAGAAAAATAAGTGGAGAAACGTGACTACAAGTGACCTTCCAAAAAATAAGTGACTAGAGAAAAGTGACTCTCTTGTATCTCAACTAATACTAAAGAATTGCAAGCAAGGAAGGAGAGATAGAGTATATAAGTGAATGGAAAAATTGTTAACATATCAAGGAAGTAGTTAGAAAAATGGAGAGGCTGTTTGTTTTGAAAGATCATGTTTGTTTCTAAAGTAAACTGTGTGTGTGTGTGAGAAAGAGAGAGAGAGAATAACAAATAAAATAAAATATTAAAGAAATTATTTACTCATGGAATAATTCTCATTAAGCTTTAGATGCCATGGGTAGACAAAAGAGTAAGGAAGAGGGGAAGCAAACAATATAAGCACTAAATGTCAAAATTTGTTTATTTCATTATTTTATCACATTCATTTAATGATTTTCACACATGCAGTGCAGTTTAACTACTTTATGAAGTTTGAAAACCAGCAAATACACTTTTTAAATTTCGGTTTCACATTTAAAATGGCACAGCAGGACAAAATTCTGTAGTTTATAATCACATAAACTGCATTTATATGCCAAAGCATAATCGTCATTCTTATGAGCTCTCAATAATTCAGTATCAGACATGATTTATTCATATAAATAATGCTCAATGTCAAAATTTTAAACTCAACATTAAATAGCATTTAGAGAACAATAAATCCCATAATCCTCCTTTTCTACAAATATGTACAAAATAAATAAACAGGCAGGAACAAGATAAATTGGGTTATTGGAATTTTCTCCTTGTGCCAATACATACAAATACAAAAATCTGTGCCAAAATATTTCTTTAAATACATCCAATTTACACTAAGGATTATATATATATATTTTTTTGACAGAATTACATGTATAACAAAATTCAAGTTAAATATATTGTTGCTTCACATTTCAAACATGTAGTTTTAGAAAATTTAAATGGAATTTTTAGTTTTGTAAATTTATCCCAATAAAAAATTGAAAAATTATGATACAATACTTCACATGATTTATCTAATATTTACTAAAAGATTTTCTTTTAAAATATTTATGAAGAAAATCATCCAAATCCACACTGAAGTCCTTTTACTTTCTTAAGATGAAATGGGAATTATTCTGTTACTTGTAATGCAATCTGCAAAGATAGGATGAAAACAGAATTAGTGTATGGTTCTAATTTAAATCTTTGTTTCATGCAAATAATTAAGAAAGTGATTAGTTTTTACCAAATACTTCTGCAGCTAAATCTGTAAGCACAAAATTGTATTCAGAATCTCAACACTATTACTTATCTAAAACTGATAACACACTTGCACCTTAAAAGGCTCAAAAGTGATGGTTATATTTTATGAATATAAACATGGTTCTCTCTATGTTTTCAGTTCATTCTCTCTCTCTCTCTCTCTCTCTCTCTCTCACACACACACTATTTTCTCAAATATTTACGTGAAAAGAGCATATTAATTAAACAAACATTCCCAATACTATACATTTTGTTTTATCTACTTGACAAACAAAGGTGTGTAGTCTTAAAATGATAATGATTTACAGGTATACAATTTACTGGTATACAATCATCTTTGCTGTCTTAAGCACGAAAAACACGACATAACCAACTTCAACATGAAATAAAACCAAGCCGAATCATCGCAAGCCGTGAACACACCTTTACTTACGAAAATTAAAACTTGTTTAAAAGCTTAAAATGATTAAAACCAATGTGCAAGATCTTTCGGGTCCATCTCTACAGACCCATCATCAGGCACAACGAGAAACTCACATGAGGCACGCTGGCTTATATACACACCTCTGTACATCAGCGAGATACAACGCATGTGCTACACTAAAAGGTTAAGTATGCTTTACACAGAAAGTAACAATAAAATGAAAATATGTACAAATGCATGAAAAAGAAATAATCCAAATGGAAATGGCAATAAGTAAGTAATCAAAACATATTTGCACTGGAAGAGGGATTCTCCAGCAGGAACCTCCAAGGAGCAGGTATGATTTGTGGGGTTTCTTCATTACAGCACTGTTCGGCAAAATCAAAAATATACAAACTTTCCAAAAAGAGCACTGCGGTTTTAGTTCTTGCTGAGCACAATAATTTAGCATCTTCCATTTGTTGACTGTTCGGGCCAAGGCCGTCGCGGATGAATGGGTCCGAACATTGCATTTATGTTCGGAGATTCTCACCACGAGTGACCGACAAGTTAATCCGATGTAGGCTGTTATAGGGAGAGTCATCAACCGATTGTAGTGGCACAGAATAAACACCATAATTTTCCATGATCGGAACATGGTCACGATCAGACTTGACCAAGTTGAAAAGGCATTCGAAAGAAATACCGAAGCTATAGTTGAACTTACGGCAAGTCTTATAGAGTGTGGATACTATGGTGAGGTGGTAAGGAATGGAGCCAACAAATCGGATGACAGGCAATTTACGTAGGGTTCGAAGTGTGGTGGAATAATGGCACTGAAACTTGTGAAGAGTTTTAGTGAAATATCGGTGGGGGTATCCGAACAACTTGGCCATGGTGGAAATGTGCTGAAGTTCTGGCAAGAGATCAGAGTTTGATGAGGAGTCTGTATAGGCTCGGCGAATCAAAGAATGAAGTGAACCAGATTTGCAACTGTTAGGGATGAACAAGTTATATGGGATCATAACTGGAACAAACGTTGGCTTGCGATAAACTGAGGTATGAACACGCCCGCCTGTGCTGTTTTTCAACAGTATATCCAAGTAAGGTAAGGAATCAGAAGATTCAATTTCTAAGGAGAAGGTAATCGAAGTGAGAACGGAGCAAAGAGATTCTGTAAAGATGCGTAAATTGGAAAGGGGGTTCTGCCAAAGTAACAAAACATCATCAACGTATCGGGTGTAAAGCAGGGGTTGGAAAGGCCCATTGATAAGTACAGTATTTTCAACATATTGTAAGACAATCTTGGCCAATACGGAAGAGAGAGGTGATCCCACTGTTGTACTATAGTCTTGGCGGTAAATGATATTATTAAACTTAAAATAAGTTCAGTTTTTAATAAGAGCGAGGGCTGATACTATGGCAGTGCATTCAGAAGGCTGTAAGCCCTAGCTAGGTAGCTGTGGAGTGATTAAATCTATGGCTGTGTCCACTGGGACGTTGGGAAAGAGGGAAACAACATCCAGACTTGCCATTAAGAATGGCAAATCAGAATGAACAGTATGTATTCTATCAAGGGCTTTGGTAGAACTGTGAATTGAATACTTAGATTGTTGAGTTAGTGGGGTGAGGAGGGATGCAAGTGATTTTTCTAAGTTACGTGTAGGGTTTGCATAGCCAGACACTAAAGGTCGGACTGGTTGATTAGGTTTATGTAGTAAAATTTTTCCGAACAATTCAGGAGTGCGTGGTCCAAATGGTGGGTGCATATGATCAGCAATAGACAGCGGAAGAGAATTGCTGTTTTTAAGTTTACTGAGAGCTGTAACGGTAGCGGGTATTGGGTTATGCGTGAAAACAGTATGCAGGATTTGATTAATAGATTCTATCATTTTTGAATGGTAAATAGGTTTATCAAGGATAACAATCTGGTGTGATTTATCTGCCGAAGTTATGGCCAGTGAAGAATCTTTTGCTAATCACAGCAGCAAGGATCTGTCATACTGTACCAATTCTTGGTGTTCAGTGGGTGGTTGTGTACTTTCCTGCGCGATGGCTCAAGCTATTTTGAACCGAAAAGGGTCTTGAGCTGGTTTTGGTAAGGTTTTGATTATTTGTTCAACCTGGGCAATAAACTGAAATGATTTAGGGTTAAGCACAGGGAAGGAAAACTCGAAACCTCTGTTAAGTGCACTTAACTCCTCATCGGATAACTGTCATGAACTAAGTTTCACAACGGCACCAGGTGAGCTCCCAAGAGTGGGTTTAGGGCCTGAGGGTCTATTGTGAGTGGATTCATAGACCAGAAGTCATAATTTCTGCAGTTGTCTCTGCTGGTAAAGCTGTACTTCACGCTCCACCCTGGCAAAATTTACAATGATGAGTTTATCGAAGATCACAGGCGGAGCATATTTTACCAGGAAACCATATACGTTGTAAGACCACCTATTAAAAAGGCCAACCAAGCTGTATTTCGCACGAATTTCTGCAGAAAGGCGTCTGGACTCCGCACAGGACAAAATCCTGGAGTCTTGATAGGACGTTGGCGTGGTCCTGAGGCGCAACAATTTTGGAGTGACACCAAGGGAGCGGCAATTTTGTAAGAAACTGAGGTGAGTTCTCTCCACTGCTAGCTTTCTAGAAGTCCTGTAGAATATATTGACAGCGCACTCCATGTGAGAGTTCACCGTGAGTTGACAAGGTTGGACGACAATAGTAAAAACTTACTTGTTTCAAGCCCCCCAGAAAACCAACCTCAACGTCCTCGTCGTGGGGTGGTGGAAACAGGTGGATTAGGTGCTGTTAGTCACAGTAGCTCCTCTTTTTTGGAGTGTCCGAAACATGCTGGCTAACTGAGGCTCTGGTTTACCTAAGCCAAGGTGTGAGGTATCGTGCTGAGGGCTGAATGATACTGAGGCAGTAAAAGATCAGTATCGTTAACGATCCCTTCAGGGCACCAGGCAAAATCCTGTCGTAATTAGCCTTCCACCCGGGATAGGAGGATTACCAGGTGGTGACTTTTTATTTTCCTCCAGTTTCGTGGGACCAAATATGGAAACTTTTTTGGACACAACAAACCCTGGGTTAGGGTCTGACTTAGTCAGTACTCAACCTAAAAAAGCAGCATCTTCCCAGCCAAGGCCGGGATCTGTTGATCCTGAGGTGAGGCCCAGTTGCTCTGGGAACACCTCTCAGGCTAAGGCGGGGGAAGTTGTTTCGCAAAAGCAAACAAGACATCTGGAGGCAGCAGGTAATACCGGTTGCCAAAAGAGTCTGTGGTTGCTAGTGAGGCTGGTAGCAGCAAGGAAGGGTTGCGACTTAGCAAGACTGCTAAGCGCAACATCAGGAGTAAGTTAGCAAGGCAGATGAAGGGTCAAACTGACAAGGAGTCGAGTTCAGCAGGACCCACATTTGTAGATACTTCTCCACCGGTGGTGGACAAGAAAGGCAAGAGGCAGAGATCAGTTCTCTCTACCCCTTCTCCATATGTGAGGTAGCCGACCAAAAGGAGTAGGGATGAGTCTCGTCCCAGCACTTATGGTGAGGCTGTCTCCACTGTTAGGATTCCCATCGTGAAGGAAAACTTCCCGAACGAATAGCTTGATGACAGTGAGGTTGGGAATATTCAGGAGGAGCTTTTGAGGTCTGTGATAGTTCTCAAGTAGGAGAGCCTCTACCGCGCATCAAGAGCTTTTCCCTGAACTCTGGAGCTCTTGTTTACCTTTGTGAGAATGAGGGAACAGGGCAATGGCTAACATCAGCCTTTGAAAAAAATGATAAGGTTTTGAGGGGCACTGGGCTCAAGGTGATGAGGGCCAGTGATCTTCCAAAACTGATCAAGGTTGCCTTTAGGACAAGGGATATTTGGACCAAGGATCCAAACGTCCTCTGCAGGAGGTTGTGTGCCTACAACAGCAGTTTGCACACAAACCACTGGAGGGTGTTGGATTGGGTACAAGATCCTAAGGCAGTCAAGGTGGATATTCCAGGTAGACAGGGAATCGGCTAAAGCCATTGCTGAAGCCAGGTTCACTGCCTACACTGGGGTTGATGAGGGTAAATTTAAAGTACTACATGACCCTCAGGGCCGTAGCACTTCAAAGGAGGACACAGAAATGGAAGAGCCTCATTCTGCAGTTGTGGAGCCAGAAACAACTGCACTGTCTTCCCCTGACCATGGTCTGGAAGCAGGGAAGGACTCAGGTCCAGTTGTGGTGGTGGGGGGGGGGACTGAGGAGGTGGATGTGATGGGCCTGGGTAGTGTCCATGAAGGTGTGGAGCTGGCTTCCAGCACCCACTGGGTGGATTCTGACCCGGCTGATCCTTCTACCACTTAGTTTCCATGCCTATCTCGCAATGGAGAACTGCATGAAATGTATCCAGATCAATCTTCACCATAGTCGATCTGCATCTGCTGCTTTGTGCTGCAGACTGGCTGCGGAGGATGTTGATCTGGCTTTCATTCAAGAGCCATGGATACATAATGGGGAGATCCTAGGCTTACAAGGAGCAGGCTTTACCGTCTTCTATAATACATCAAGTAGGAGGCCAAGGACCTGTATACTGTTGAGCAAAAGACATCATGCTATGCCACTTCCTGAGTTTACCACCGGTGACACAACCGTGATTAAACTTTTTATGTCATCTGATAGAGGCAGAGAAGAGCTATTTGCAGTCTCTGCATACTTACCATTTGATGGAGACATTGTCCACTTCTGTGAGCCAGGTGGAAGACGCCTCATCATCTGCTGTGATGCCAATGCTCACCATATCATGTGAGAGATCAGCGACTGCAACAGATGAGGGGACAACCTTTTGGAATATTTGGTAAGTACTAAACTTTATATTCTTAATAGAGGCAATGAGCCCACTTTTATTGTTTCTAATAGAAGTGAAGTCATTGACCTCACCCTCTGTAGTGCTAACATGTTTGACCGCATTATTAAATGGCATGTATCTAGTGAACCTTCATTGTCTGATCATAGATATATTTGCTTTTCAGTTGCCAATGTAAGACAACAGCTGGTGCAAGTCAGAAATCCCAGAAGGACCAATTGGATTGGCTTCAGGGAAGATCTGGCGGCCCATATTGGAGGCATGGAATTTAACATGCGCTCTGTGTTAGATCTCGAGTTAGCCGTTGACCAGTGGCAACGGTCTATTCTCGAATCTTACCACCAAAACTGTCAGGCCAAGACTGCTAGCTCACCAAGGTAAGTTCCTTGGTGGAATAAACAGCTTAGCAGTCTCAGAGGCAAAACTAGAAGGCTTTTTAATAAAGCCAAACGTACTGGTGAGTGGACGGTATATAAGACTACCCTCACACAGTACAACAAGGCAATTAGAGAGGCAAAAAGAGCCTCTTGGAGAGATTTCTGTGGAAGTATTTCAGATACTTCCCAGTACTGCCAGATTTATGAAAATCATGGCTAAGGACAATGCAAATTGCCTGAACCCATCAAATTGGTTGATGGGAGTTTCACAAAAACAGGTAAAGAAACACTAAGAGAAATGTTAGGTGTACACTTTCCAGATTCAAGTATAATTGACCCCACTGGTGTACGCACAGCTGGCCTTGAGCACCGACGTGCAAAAAAGGAGGACTGGAGGGTTGCCAGGGAGGTGGTCAATTTTTCTAGGATTAAGTGGTCCATTAATTCTTTTGAACCATTTAAATCACCTGGCTGTGATGGAATTGTTCCCATCTTGATGCAGCAAGGACTGGAGATAATTACTCCATTCTTGTGCAATCTTGTGCAAAATTTATCAGGCCTGCCTTGCTCTTGGTTATATACCAAGTGCTTGGAGACAGGCTAGGGTAATATTTATTCCCAAGCCAAGTAAGTCAAATTACCAGGAGGCAAAGGCCTTTAGACCTATTAGTCTAATATCTTTCTTTCTCAAGCCTCTTGAGAAGATGGTGGATAGGCATATTAGAGAGGTGGTTTTACTTCCTAAACCCCTCTCAAAATTTCAGTTTGCCTATCAACAAGCCACAGAAGCAGCTCCCCATGGCATTGTTTGTTGCCTGGAGAAGGCACTAGAATTTAAGGAGGTGGCATTAGCCACTTTCCTTGATATTGAAGGTGCCTTTGACAGGGTCTCTACGGAGACCATTGTGGGAGCTGTGGAAAGACATGGTGTTGATAGAACCTGTTGTCAATGGATTAAGGCCATGCTCACAAGCAGAACGGTTGCAGCCTCGCTACTCGGGGAGACTCTGTCGGTCTCCACCTGCCGGGGTTGCCCTCAGGGAGGAGTTTGCTCTCCCCTGTTGTGGTGCCTGGTGGTGGATGAACTGCTAGGGATCCTGGAGAGGTCTGGTTGCAACTGTTTTGGCTATGCAGATGACGTGGCCATAATTGTCAAGAGAAAATTCCCTAACACAGTCTTGAGCGTAATGCAAAGAACACTGGGACTTGTTGAGGATTGGTGCAGGAAGGTTGGTCTATCAGTAAACCCTGACAAAACCACCCTTGTGCCTTTCACTAGAAAGAGGAATCTTGGAGACCTTGGAGATATTGCTCTCTTTGGGAAAACAGTTCCTCTCAGTACACAGGTTAAGTACCTGGGAGTCATTTTGGACGGAGGCTTAACATGGAAACAGCACCTAGATTACTGTATTGCCAGAGCCAAGAAAGTGTTCTGGTCATATAGAGGTGCTATTGGCGAATCCTGGGGTCTCAACCCGAGGATCTTGCACTGGATATATACTATGGTCACTTATGGATCAATGGTGTGGTGGCACAGAGTTAACCTCTGCACGGTGCAGGCTGAACTTAACAAGTTACAAAGGCTGGCCTGCATAGGTATATCAGGAGCAATGAGAACTACTCCAACAGCTGCATTGGAGTTGCTTCTTGATATTCTGCCACTTCACCTTCGTATTGAGGGTGAGGCCATTATGGCGGCATATAGATTATGCTGCAATGGCATGTGGAGACCCTCCTTGTGGGTTGGCAGCCATACCAAGCCTATTCAGGAGTATTTTTGTAAGGAGCCCATCTTTCAAATGGGAACTGACAATATGCTAGTAAAATATCATTTTGATAAAGCATTCAGTGTGAACTTTCCCAGTCGCAGTGAATGGAAAATGTCCTTTGTCCCTGGTTGCAGCGGTGAAACTGTTTGGTTTACAGATGGCTCCAGGACAAACATAGGAGTTGGAGCAGGGGAATATTGCCTAACCAAAGGTTATGGTTCATTCCAAAGCCTTGGAAGGCAGGCTACCATTTTCCAAGCTGAGGTGTATGCTATTATAGCATGCACCTCAGAATGTCTGATCAAAGAATATCACAATGTGCATATCCAGATTTGTTCAGACAGCCAGGCTGCTTTACTGGCACTTTGTCAGTGCCACATTTCATCCAAAATTGTTTGGAACTGCCACCAGACCCTAACTGAAATTGGCAAATCAGAACAAAGTGCAACTGTTCTGGTTTTGAAGGTAATGAGAAAGCTGACCTTCTTGCTAAAGAGGGGGCAGACCAGGCTTTTTATGATCCAGAGCCTGCATTAGGGCTCGCCTCTGGTGTGGCCAGAGGACTAACTAAAAGGCTGCTGAGGACTAAGCAGCTTGACCTCTGACATGCTACCAGGGGTCAGAGGCAGGCAAATGAACTTAATCAAAGACCCTTGCCTCATAGGGCTAAGGAACTCCTTAAACTGCCAAAAAAGGATATTGGACTGATTGTTGGTCTACTTACAGGACACTGTCATCTTAACACGCACCTTAATTTGATTGGGGTGAAAGAGGATCCACTTTGTAGAGGATGCTATCTGGAAGAGGAGACTTCCTTGCATTTTCTTTGTGACTGACTTTTTTGCAGCACTCAGGCTTGAACACTTTGGTACTCACAACTTGAGACCAAGTGATCTCTCTTTAGTACCAGTCAAGAGCATTCTTGCTTTTGCTCGTGCATCTGGTCTCTTTCGAGATTAGGGCTAGGGATGCACAACAGACCTTAAGGTCGGGGTGCTGGTTCAATTTAGTAACCCCTCCCCCCATTGGTACAAGTAACAAGTACTTGTTTTAAAGGCAGCTGTCCTTGACGATGAGTAGAAGTTTTTTGTCGTGCTAATTGAGATTTACTGGTATACAATCATCTTTGCGGTCTTAAGCACGAAAAACAAGACATAACCAATTTCAACACGAAATAAAGCAAGCCTAATCATTGCAAGCCGTGAAAACACCTTTACTTATAAAAATTAAAACTTGTTTAAAAGGTTAAAATGATTAAAACCAATGTGCGAGATCTTTCGGGTCCGTCTCTACAGATCCATCCTCAGGCACAACGAGAAACTCACACAGGGCACGCTGGCTTATATACACACCTCTGTACATCAGCGAGATACAACACAGAAAGTAACAATAAAATGAAAATATGTACAAATGCATGAAAAAGAAAAAGTCCAAATGGCAATAAGTAAGTAATCAAAACATATTTGCAGTGGAAGAGGGATTCTCCAGCAGGAACCTCCAAGGAGCAGGTATGATTTGTGGAGTTTTTTCATTACAGCACTGTTCGGCAAAATCAAAAATATACAAACTTTCCAAAAAGAGCACTGCGGTTTTAGTTCTCGCTGAGCACAATAAATTAACATCATTCCATAGTGGTAAATAATCACCTTTGTTGACTGTTCGAGCTAAGGCTATTGCAGATGAATGGGTGCGAACATTGTATTTATGTTCGGAGATTCTCACCACGAGTGACCGACAAGTTAATCCGATGTAGGCTGTTATAGGGAGAGTCATCAACCGATTGTAGTGGCACAGAATAGACACCATAATTTTCCATGATCGGAACATGGTCACGATCAGACTTGACCAAGTTGAAAAGGCGTTCGGAAGAAATACTGAAGCTATAATTGAACTTACTGCACATCTTATAGAGTGTAGATACAATGGTGGGGTGGTAAGGAATGGAGCCAACAAACCGGATGACAGGCAATTCGCATTGGGTTTCAAGTGTGGTGGAATAATGGCACTGAAACTTGTGAAGAGTTTAGTGAAATATAGGTGGGGGTATCTTTTTTTTTTTTTTTTTGATTGGAGGTTTAACGACCACCGTGAGCAACTCAATGGGCTATAAGCAGTCGCCCGTCCCTAATTTAGGGTCACTGGTTCCAGGGAAGGGAGAGAGCCAGTGCCGTAAGACAAACACAACATCCATGCCTCACCGGGATTCGAACCCGGACCCCTTACGGACGAATGATCAGAGACCAACGCCTTAGACCACTGCGCCACCGGGGCGGCATTGTAGGGGTATCCGAACGACTCGGACATGGTGGAAATGTGCTGAAGTTCTAGCGAGAGATCAGAGTTTGATGAGGAGTGTGAATAGGCTCGGCGAATCAAAGAATGAAGTGAACCAGATTTGTAACTGTTAGGGGTGAACGAGTTACATGGGATCATAATTGGAACAAACGTTCGCTTGAGATAAACTGAGGTATGAATGCGCCATATGACGATGATGATGATGATAATAATAATAATAACAACAAGAAAGAAGACACCGAATTTTCGGGTGTAATAAGCACGTTTTTTGAATCTGTTCTGATGCAAATTAGATGTATCAAAGCTATTCAAAGTCAATGGAACTGGTATGGAAAACAAGAGTATCTGACGGAAGAAAGAAGTTTTTCAATCGGGTTTTTATATTGCTGTAAATGGAATCGTGAGCTTACGCCCTCTGGTTGCAGACTTGTGCATTAAGAAAAACATGAATTTATATGAGAAACATTTCGCACCGGAAACACTCTCCAACACAAAGAATTTTTCAAATCAGAC
Organism: Macrothele yani; assembly: GCA_039090855.1. Taxonomy (NCBI): domain Eukaryota; kingdom Metazoa; phylum Arthropoda; class Arachnida; order Araneae; family Macrothelidae; genus Macrothele; species Macrothele yani. The sequence goes on from CM077005.1 coordinate 82,240,006, forward strand.
TCTTAGAAACAGAGACATCGTCAAAAATAAGATGTGACTTTACGTCCCCTGGTGGGAAAACCATGCATTATTTTAGGAAGAAAGTATTCTCAAAAGGTTTATCCGTAAGAGCGGTATCGGTACAAGAAAAAAAAAAAAAAAGTCAAGTTTTCAGGATCCCAGATTTTGCTACAAATACATCAGAAGCAGATATTAACACTAATGCCCCTTGGTGGCCAAACCATTCTTTACCAAACATTAGAAATTATGTGAAAAATATTTTCCATCAGGTCTTGTATGTGATACAGGAAGAATTTTTCAAATCGGAGTTTTAGGAGCAGAAATAATGCAGAAAACACAATTTACCTGTGTGCCCCCTAGCGGAAAGTCTATGATTTACTTGAAAATTTTGAATTTATAGGAAAAACATTTCGCGTCGGAAACACTATCCAACAAAGAAGAACATTTTAAAATCGGACTCTTAGAAGTAGAGATATTGGCAAAAATAAAATATACATCTATGCCCCTGGCGTAGAAACCATGCATTATTTCAAGAAGAAAATGTTCCTAAAAGGTTTGTCGACATGAGTAGTATCGGTCAACAAACGACTTTTTTTTTCAATCGAGAATTTTAGGAGCTGACATTTTGCTACAAATACATCAGAAACGGAAATTAAGGCTTACGCCACCTAGTGGCCAAACCATTTTTGTTTACAAAAAATAGAAATTATGTGCGAAGGATTTCCCATCAGGAGATGTATCCGGTGCAGAAAGAATTTTTCAAATAGGAGATTTAGAAGCAGAGATATAGGGGGAAACGCAATTTACCTCTACGCCCCATAGCGGAAAGTCTATGAATTACTTGAAAATTTTGAAATTATATTAAAAACATGTCACACTGAAAACACTATCCAACAAAGAAGAAACTTTTCAAATCAGAATCCTAGAAGTGGAGATATTGACAAAAATAAGATATACATTTACCCCCTAGCGGAGAAACTGTGGAATATTTTAGAAGAAAATATTCCGAAAAGGTTTATCGATGTGAGTGGTATCAGTCCACGAAAGAATTTGTTCAATCGATATTTTAGAAGCTCAGATTTTATGGCAAATACACCAGAAGCAAAAATTAACACTTACGCCCCCTGGTGGCTTAAGTATTTATTACCAAAAATTAAAAATTACATGCAAAAGATTTTCCATCAGAAGGTGTATCCGCTGAAGAAAACAGTTTTCAAATCGGAGCTTTAGAAGCAGAGTTATCGGGGAAAATGTAATTTACTTTTACGCCCTCTAGCGGAAAATATATGCGTAATTTGAAAAAGTAACTATATCTAAAATACTCTTAGACATAAATTGAATCGAAAGATAAAATAATTTTTTTCAATCGGATGTTTAGAAGCAAATATGTGGAATAAAACGTGTTTTTGAATTCGACATCATCTACATTTACGCCCTCTAGCGGCGAAATTGTACATCGTAAAAAAAAAAAAAACCCGAAATAAAGGATCATCATTCGCATATTTCAAGCTTCCCAATGCAAAATTTTTTTTCAAGTCGGACTAATAGCTCCAGAGATATCGTGGGTACAGACGGACAAACCGATAACATAAGCACGATCTTTTTTACAAAAGGCGTGCTAATAATAATAGGCCATGGAGGGCCTAGTAGATGGTGTAAGCAGATACCAACTAAGCGGCAGGTACAATGCCACGTAGAACCATTGCCAGCTGCTATGGATTTCAATTTGAGATTACCAATCTAAAAGGTATCAAAACAGTTGCAGGAATGTATGGCACCGTCTAGGCCCCATATATTGCTAACAACATAAATTAAAAAGACAAAATAGCCACTAGTTAAGAACTTACATACTGAAAACTCCATCAGGATGATATTAAGAGATTAGCACATACTGCATTGAATGTGGTGCAGTGCAGGCAGTGGCGTGTATTCGTGGCTAGCAGCGAAGCCCAGAGAATGCAAATGCCGGAGACCGATAGGACAATTAAAAGTTGATTATCAACGTATTAAGATACAGTATGTCGATGCGCTCACTGCAAAAAATAAATGTGCATATTCGTTTCCTTTGACGAAGAATCAGTCAGGTGAGCAAAGACCAACATGGCCTGTAGTGGAGGGATGGTGTCATCATGACGAAAACAGCTCTACCAGTCTTCGTAGTGTCATTTGAAGCCTTCGTATATGATAGCCGGCTAAAGTTTCCATAACAGCAGGAAGGAGCGTGTAAAGAGGGAAATGCGCCATTGCTTTGGGCAAATGTTCGCTCATAAAAGAGAAGACTTAGCCCATTAGTTACTCGCATGTTCCGGACCTTAACAGCACATGTTTCACGAGAGCTGTTTTAGTTGTGTGAAGTATCAATGAATTAAAAGCAGTGATATCACTAGTCAACATTTTAAAACTTTGTTTTCATAATATGGGTGAAATAAGATGTTTTTAACTGATTTCGGGGTGCTGAATTCAAATATGACTAAAAACTCTCCACCGTGTACAGTTTTTTTGTGTATGAACATGTGCTGTATTTCCAGATACATATATACAATGCAAGATGTACACATTACAGCTTCACATTGTAATGTATTACAGCATTTATGTATCTTGTTAGCTATAGAATTAGTGTTGCAAATTATAAATACCATATTCATATATGAATGCATATGAGACAGCAAAAGAAAAAGAAATAGAGTAAACAATATTAACACAAATGTAAATGTATACACAGATACTCATATACCCATACAAGTGGTTCATTTTTCTCTCATGTGTCGTGTTGTCCTCCTTCTGCAAAAAACCAGCAGTAATCACTCATCATTGAGGGATCCCACCTGCCTTGATACCTCTTCTCAATCGTTCAGATTTCTTGGTGGAACCTTTCTCCTTGTTTATCGCTGACTGCGCCTAAATTGTCAGGAAAGAAGTCAAGATGCGAATGGAGAAAATGTATTTTTAAGGACATCCAGCACCCAAGGTTTTTATAGTTCTTGAGAAGGTTGTGAATCAAGTTGCCCTCTTTGTGGTTACCCAGAAATCCCTTGACCAAAGATGTGAAAGATTGCCATGCGAGCTCTGTGCTATTTAGCTTTTCAGTAAAAACAGAATCACGCAGTAGTTTCTGTATCTGAGGATCAATGAAGATGCCTTCTTTGAATTTTGCATCACTTAATTGCGGAAATGTTTGCTTTAAGTGCAAGAAACCTGGGCCAGATTTGTCCATAGCCTTTACAAAGTTTTTCATCAGCCCCAGTTTGATATGAAGTGGTGGAAGCATCACATCAGAGGGATTAACTAGGGGCTTGTGATGAACGTTACTCTCTCCAGGAATGAAAACATTTCGTTTAGGCCAGTTTGTCAGTTTGCAGTGTTCTGCTGTCCCTCATACAAAGAAAACAACAAAACTTGGTGAAGCCACTCTGAAGCCCGAGCAAGAGTGATATCACTTTCAGATCACCGCATATTGACCACCTAAACTGGTCATATTGTATTGCAGTGCGAATTTTGTCCATGCTTTCATACGTCTCCTTCATTCCTACAGCATGTGTTACTGGAATGGAAGACTTCTGGTTTCCGTTGGACAAAAGAACAGCTTTTAAACTAACCTTGGATGAGTTGATAAATAGATGCCATTCTGTAGGATCATGAGATATTCCTAATTCTGTTATTACCCCCGGAATATCTGAACAAAAACACATACCATTCTGTATTTCATAAAAAGAACATAGACCCAAATTTCTATTTCTGAACACAGACACATGTGTGCTCTTCACTAGCAGGTCCCACTCTTGCAGCGGGGAACCTAAAAGTTCAGCTTGTTGTTTGGAAAGATGTAGGTCTTGAATGAGATCATTTAGTTCATTTTGCTCAATCAAGTGGGACTTGTCTTAGTGTTTAGGAGTGCATGTAGGATCCGGATCTTCATGTGTGTCCATATCTTCATTGGATGAATTTGAATCTATCTCTTCACAGTTCAATGGGTTTTTGGTATAGGAAGATCTTCCCCATGTGGAACAGGCCTTATGGCTGATGGCAAATTTGGAAACTATTTTACTTTTATTCTTCTTTGAAAAGCCAATCACTTTGGTTAAACAAAAATAACAGTCATCCACGTGATCAGTTGGCTCAAGCCAAATCATCGGAACTGTGAAAGGCATGGATTTCACCTTACCTTTCAACCATTTACTCAGGCCAACAAAGTAGGAAATGCAGCAGACATGTGGAGCCCACAATTTATTTTGATCTCCAACATGACATCCAAAGTACAAATAGTAGGCTTTCCTCACAGTCTTTGTCAATGGACGACTCTGCGATTTTAAAACATTTTGTCCGCACACAGAGCAAAACTTATCTGGAACATTAATACATCCACAACGATTCCTTTTCTCTATTTTGTAAACTTTTGGTCATAAACATGTAGCACATGTTTCCCCTTCAACGTAAAAAAACAAAAACAGCAATGGCGGTTCGGTTGCAGTTACATATTTTCTACCTGTGAAAAAATCAGTGTTGCCACCCATAACATGTACGGTGGCAAAATATGGCAATAAAAAGATCTAATGTCCTTTTATATACATGCCTACAAGTGCTTATGTGGAGCAATAGTACATATTTAATGCCCCATAACTAAAAAACATGACATAGCACCCATTTTTTTGTCAGATCTGAAATCCGCACCCAAAAATTACACTGACAGAAAAAAATTCCCAACACCACGAAAAAATAGTTGTAGAAGAATGAAATGGTGGCAATACATTTGTATAGGTAACATATTTAATCGATTAAGGTTTCAAGATCACAGCTTATTGTAAGCGCAAGAAGAGCCATTTTAAATGTGAAATGCTGGTACATTAATGACTGGTGTAATCGCCAGAATGTTGAATGCAAGCACGCAAACGTTCATGCATTGTGTCGTACAGGTGCTGGATGTCAGTTTGTGGGATGGAGTTATATGCCTGTTGCACTTGGTCGGTCAATACAGGGACGGTTAATGCTGGTTGGGGGTGACGCTGGAGTTGTCATCCAATGATGTCCCATACGTGCTCGATTGGTGAAATATCTGGTGATCTAGCAGGCCACGGCAACATGTCGACACTCTGTAGAGCATGTTGGGTTACAACAGCGGTATGCGGGCGAGCGTTATCCTGTTGGAAAACCCCCTGGAATGCTGTTCATGAATGGCAGCACAACAGGTTGAATCACTAGACCGACATACAACTCTGCCGTCAGGGTGCGTGCGATAACCACGAGAGTGCTCCTGCTGTCATAGAAAATTGCTCTCCAGACCATAACTCCAGGTGTAGGTCCAGTGTGTCTCGGCCGCAGACAGGTTGGTTGCAGGCGCTCACCTGGCCTCCTTCTTACCAACACACGGCCATCACTGGCACCCAGGCAGAACCGGCTTTCATCAGAAAACACAACAGATCTCCACTCCGTCCTCCAATGAGCGTTCATGCATTGTGTCGTACAGTTGAGCTCCAATGAGCTCTAGCTTGACACCACTGACGTCGCAAACGGCAGTGGTTTGGAGTAAGTGGAATGCATGCTACAGGGCGTCTGGCTCGGAGCTGTCCTTCAAGTAACCGATTTGTAACAGTTCGTTGTGTCACTGTGGTGGCAACTGCAGCTCGAATTGCTGCCGCAGATGCGGTATGATGCGCCACGGCCATACGCCGTACACGGCGGTCTTCCCTCTCAGTAGTGCCACGTGGCCGGCCGGAACCCGGTCTTCTTGAGGCAGTACCTTCCCTTGACCACTGCTGCCAACAATCATGCACAGTGGCTACATTCCTGCCAAGTAATTCTGCAATATTGCGGAACGAAAATCCACCTTCTCGTAGCCCTATTACACGACTTCGTTCAAACTCCGCGAGCTGTTGATAATGGCTTCTTCATCTTCTTAAAGGCATTCTTGACTAACATCAACACCCTACTCGAATCTCAACGATAACTAACGCTCACGAACGTTACAGCGCGTATTTACAGCAAACCTGCTTTGCATGTTCCGAGGGGCGCTTCTAGCGCCATACATATGCGCCGAGCGCGAAATTTGCATTGACGTCATCTTACAGATGTACTCTCACCGCCTACCAACTGTCGTTTATCTAACACAACCCCTTCTTGGTGTTGGGATTTTTTTTTTCAGTCAGTGTAGTTAAAAACAGCTACATTTGTTCATGTTATGAAAATGCTGTGTGTACTGTCATGAGTATTTAATGTTATTGAATTAAAATGAGTGATATCATTAATGAACTGGTGGAAAAGACACCATTTTCTTGGCTTAGATATGAAGATAAACTTCAAATCGTGAGAAATGGAAGGCGTTAGCTGCATTTCCGGAACTTAAAACTGAACACAAAGAAAAGGACCAATCATATATTAGGTGTTTTAATGTAAGTAACTATAAAAAATACTTATGGTTAACCGGATAGAGTGACTCAAATAAACTGTACTGTTGGCTGTGTTTGCTTTTTTCGACTGAAACAGGGCCTTGGAATAAGACCGGCTTCAATAGTTTAAATTATTTAGCTATGGCCTGTGATAAACATCAAAAATAGCTTGATCACATAAGAGCGTTCACTGTGTTACAAACATTTGGATCTCAAAGAATTTATTACTCCTTAAATACACAGAAGAAAATGGCAAATAATTTGCACAATGAAAAAGTTAAAGAAAATAGAATTGTTTTAAAAAGATTGATTGATGTACTTGCAATTCTGGGTAAACAAGAGTGTGCGTTTAGAGATCAGAATGAGTTTGTGGACTTGACAAACAAAGGTATGTACATAGAGCTCTTACAATTTTTAGCTACTTATGACACAGTTTTAGTTAACCATTTAAAAATGTCATCTGTTTTTAGAGGCATGTGACCTGCAATACAAAATCACCTTACTGATGCAGTAGCTAGCGTAATTACTGATAAAATCAGATCAGAAATAACTAAAACATCTTTTGTTGCAATTTTGCTTGATGAAATGACTAATGTGACAAATAAAAGTCAATTATCAGCTGTGTTAAGGTATTATCGAAGACTTTACACCATTTATAAACTAAAACACTTTCTTTTAACGGCGCGAAACTAAACAGACCAGGAAAGCACCCATGAGTTCACCGATCTCCAGAATCTTAGCAGAAGCTATACTATGACCTATGAAGGAAAAGATATTTTCAAGCTGTGCCTTAAAACCAAAAGTCTGGTTCAGATATGTGGATGGCATCTTTGTTGTATGGCAACATGGAGAGCAAAGCCTAAAGAAGTTCCATGAGGAAATAAACTCTTTCCAACAGTCCATCAATTTTACATATGAGAAGGAAAACAATGGAACCTTGCACTTTTTAGACGTTCTTCTTACTAGGAAAGGAGATGGCCAACTACACACGGAAGTGTTATACAAACCGTCAGCGTTTCCTAATGTCATCCTCCCCAGCTCTTTCTGCCCGATTTTGTATAAAACAGCTATTTTTAGATCATGGTTCAGAAGAGCATTTTTCTTAATTCTTCAACCATAGAAGCCAGAAAAACACTAGATTCAATATTATGGCAGGTTTAAATGTCTAAATCCAGGACTCCTAATACCACAAGCAACAACAGTTTAAGATATTGTGGGTTTATAATGTATTATCCTAAGTTCTCTTTCAAGTTCAAAAACATTGTTAAAAAGTATGGAGTAAATGTGGCTATCAAATCTCCTGCATCTATACACGGCACGGTATCTACAAGCAAACTGCCAATAAATAAAGAAAACACAGCAGGAGTTTATGACATACCCCTAATCTATCCAGATGGCAGCACAAAGTCATATGTTGGGTTAACTAAAAGGTCACTCCAGATAAGGACCAAGGAGCATAAAAGAGACATTAAAGATGAGAAAACTACAACCACTTTGTGCAGGGAAGTCATCTAAAAAAATAGCACCCTATACAAGCTATGTTGGCACAGCTACGAGTGAAAGTCTTGAGATCATGACACACCGATGTAACAAAAACTTGTCTTATGAGATAACAGATGCCTAGAGAAATCTCCTGAACAAGCATCAAGGAAACTACAGGTAATTCCTTTCCATGCCGCATGATCATGTTTAAAACATGGACTCCACACGTGAGTATGTCTAAACACGGACCTCAACGTGAAATGGGACTGTTTGGTTCTATAATATCAAATTTTTGAATTGTAACAACATTGTAAGTTGCTATTTTAAGAAGGATATGAAAGATTAGCCCAGACGAAGCCTCATGGTGAAGCGTGAAAGCTCGGTTTAAATTGTGTATTAGTTTTACGCCATTAAAAGGGAGTGTTTTAGGTGTTAAGATATGTTAATAATGAAGGAAACTGTCAAAAACGATTTTTACATTTTTCTGATGTCAGTTCAGACCAAACTGTAAAAGGACTATTTCGGCACATTACCAAAGTTGTAGATACTTTAGATTAAAATCTTCGTAGTTCTAATTCTGATATCATCAGAAAACTACTGTCCTTTAAACGTGCATACGTTCATCATATTAGATATTTCAGCTAGATAATGCTTTCGAAATTTTTCGCCCAAACTTTGGGCATCTTCAGGAGCGTGGCAATTTTGTACCTTTGCTTGTGGGTGCTTTCTCGCTTACTGGGGTTTGCTAATCCCCGTTGTCATTCTTCGTTCGTCTCGGATACGCAGCTTGATCGTTTCTATCCTGTCGCCATCTATGTTTCCTCTTTGGATATTTTTTTTCAAAGAAAACGGTAAAAGTTGGCATTGACGGAACCTAATAGAAGTTTAGTGAAGCAAACCTGCATTAAACGAGAATAGCACCAAGAACAGCTATACCTGAAACAGACGATTGGAACGATAACATCAGCGACAACCGGATCACGTGCAAGAAATGTAAAGTCAAGCAAGATAGAAATGCAAAGGTAAGCAGCATTATCTAGCTGAAATATCTAATACTTTAGATTGTTAAAAAAAAACTTATAGCACAAACTTTTGATAGAGCAGCTATTATGGCCGGTCACATGTCTGGTCTTCAGACTTTAGTGAAAAATGAGTATGCAACAGCTACTTTCATTCACTGCTACAGTCACAGGCTGAATTTTGTTTTGTCAAAGTCTTACAAATTACATACCAAAATGCAAACGATTTTTCATTTCACTATCGGGGTTATGTAGCTTTTTTTCTCATTTCGCTGTCCGCACAAATGCTTTAAAAACTTTATGGAAAGGAATCTTCTGGAAATGGCATTAACAAGGTGGAACTTTTCATCACGACTTGCGAACCCTGTTAAAGATTACAGGGGACATCTTATCAAGTTTTTTTATCAATTGAATATAAGCCTGGTGACTGGACAGGTGAAGAAGTGAACACTGCTTCAGGCTTTATTTTTTTCCTAAGTTCGACACTAAATTTTTTCTTATGATTTTCCACAAAATATTCATGTTTTCTGATGTTTTGTTCGACATATTGTAAAATAAAAGCATGAGCGTTTGTCACTGTACAAAGAAAGTTAATGGGTTCTACAAGACTTTACAAAAAAAAATTAGGGATGAAGATTTTGATCAAGTGTGGACAGAAAGGAGAAGTCAAGATAAAGATGAGGAGAATGAACCAAGACAAAAACAACAGAGAAATGATGATGATTGTTCCGAATACCTACATACTTATAGTGAAATTCTAGATACTCTAATAACTCAAACAAAACTGACGTTTGAGTCTCAAAAATATCTTAAATTCATGGTTTTCATAAAATTTGTGAAAGCTTTCCTGAACATCTACTGTCAGAACTTAAACAACCTTATGCTTCAAATTTTGATACAATTAGACTCAAAAATGAACTGAAGGTGTTTTATTCTCCTGATGAATACTGAAATAAATCAGTAAGAGACATCACTTGCTACATGAAATTGAATAAATTGGACATTGTGTTTAGTGAGGTCTACAAATTAGCAGAACTAATATGAACGTTTCCATCAACAACTGCAACTACCGAAAGAAGTTTTTTCTGCATTAAAAAGAGTCAAGACATATCTTAGAGCCACACAAGGAAAAGTATGCTTGAGCAACTTGGGTGTCTTGTCAACACAGAAAAACATTCTTTTAAATATGAAAAAAGTACTCGGAAGAAACATTTTATGAAAATGCAACACTCAGGTTCACACAAAAGGAAAGAAGAATGGAGTACATGTACAAATGAAGTATTCAAATGGTAAAGTATTAAAATCCTAATCCTCATAATTATTTGGTGTTATGTTAGTAATAGCATGTACCTAAAATAAAAAAAAACTTCACAATTAAAAAAATAATAATAATAAATAGCACTAGGGAGGCGAAGATGGTCTAGGTCTTGGACTCAAGATACACCACTGGGTGCAGGATAAAGTTGTTCACGTCCGAGCCTCAGGTGGAGGGGCTCGTTTGACAAATAAGTTAGTCTCAGAAGGGAAGCAATAAAGCAAGTGTCCTTGCCTTTCTCATGGTTACCACAAGAAATAATCAACAATTGGACGGAGATGCTTCTGGGGATACTAAGCCAAAGCCAAGATGGACAGAAGTACAGGCTAATGCACAAGGAGTCCAGAAATGAACATGTACATCATGAAAACATACTACAAAGTGACTAAAATGGAGACAGAGATGACAATGTGCAGGAAGAAACTGTATAACAAATGGCAACAGCAATACCCTGACATTCAAGTCAGCGAACAGCAATCAGAGACGGACCATAGTCGTGAAGAACATGATACTATCTACTGTCTTAGAAGTCATCAAGCAAGAGTGGAAGATAAACTACATTCACAGAGCAGTGAACATCCTACAGAAAAGAAAACAAAGCCTGATAGCAAACATGAGACAGTATCAGAAGAACAGACTGACCAAAGTCAGCGGGAGCCAACGACAGACCTACAAACTTTCAAGAACTGAAATCCGTAAAACATTTTCAGCGAACCTTTAATCAATATGTTTTCTTGACTGATGTATCGAACATATCAATTAAAAGCAGATTTATTGTGGGAATGACTTATCAATTTTAATTGATTTTGCATGCTATAATTAACTATTACCCCCTTACAGCAATTAAAAAATTCTCATTAGTACATTATTGTTCAGTTACATATAAAAGTTTCACTTGCAACTGCGAAATTACTTCGACTGCAGTAACTTTTTTACTTTAAGTAACAGGTTTTGACCATAAACATTGTGCCAACATGTTAAAATACCTTAGAAAAACACAATTTTAAATCTTTTGCAAAGCTGATATTTTAAATTTCTTTCTCTCTCTATTCAGCACTTACAGCTAATCCTAATTGCACCGTGTTTTTACCATGTCTTTTTCTCTATGATGCATGCAGATAATATTTTACAACATTGTGATGAGGTAAATCAGAATATACAGGCATGGAGGTCCTTTGGGACATTCAAATATGTGATGAAATTCCACTAACTTGAAAAAAATAACAGAAATCTGCTAAATATGTCATCAGTAAAATAACTGTAAATTTTAAGGGTAAACCGTAAAACTTGGCAAGTGTGCAACAAATTCAGGACAGGCATCCTACAGTTCAAAGGAATGGAACTCACCATGGTAAAAAACAGAACACCTCAACAAGTCTGTCATGCCAGTCTAACTAGATGAAAATGGCACCATGTTAGAATCCATCCACACAGCTGTGTACTGTGCTGCAGTTGCAAGACTAAATAAAAAAAAAAAAACACCATTTCTCAGGAGAAGCAAAAAACCAAGACCACATTATCAGCACAGCAAAGAAGACTTCAAGTCCAAGTTGATGAATTGCGACAGAAAATCGGCCAAATGACCCAGTACATAAAAGGAAATAGGTCCAAAAAGCTGGTAAGAAAAATAAAGCACATCCTGAAAAGTGCCAAAGTCTGCCCCAAGTATGAATATAATCAGCAAATGGAAGAACATTTGGACATGCTGAAACAAAATCTTCCAGCTATCAGAAAGAGACTAAGATGATACAAAAAGAACACAGTGACAGATGGACAATAACACCTTCGAAAACGATGAGGAAAGCTTCTATCATAACATGACCAAGAAAGACATCGAAGGCAAAGGGCCAGCAGAACGTGAAGTGGTAAAAGAATTCTGGAGTAACCTCTGGATGAGGAATACAAATTACAACAGCAGAGCATCATGGCTACAGCGAGAAAAAAGGACAGCAAAAAAGGACAGCACAGGAAATGACCAACTGGAAGATAACAGTGGACTTTCAGGAAGCCACATCTAAGATACACAACTGGAAAGCACCAGGTGTCGATAGCATTCACAACTACCGGTACAAGAGGTTAACCTGTATTGTACAAGAGGCTCACCTGTACGGCACAAGAGGTTCACCTGGCAGATCAACTGACCAACATGATCCAAAATCCAGCCATCATCCTGAATTTCCTCATCTGGGGAGTAATGATATTAAAGACTAAAGACGAGGACAAAAAATCCAGCAAAATATCGACCAATAGTGAGTCTACCTATGTCCTATAAGATTCTAACAGCATGCATCACCAATAAGATGACGAGGCACTTAGAAGCACAAGAAATTATGGCAGAACAGCAAAATGGTTACCAACAGAACTGTAGAGAATGCCAGGAACAGCTTACCATTGACCCTGTTGTAATGGAGCAGTGGAGTAAGCCATCAAGATGCAACACAACACGTACACAACATATATCGATTACTGTAAGGCCTATGATTTCATACCTCACAGCCAAGGTAGTTAGAATGAAAGAAGGTAGGTCAATGAGTTCGCCCACCCCACTCCGGCTTAGGGTTCCAGGAATCAGTGACGTCAGTGGAATCCTCTTGGAGCTGTCCAACGCTCCCTCTCCGCAGTGCAGACCTACTCGCTTTGGGCAGACGTTCACTTGGTATCGTGAACTAGTTTTCAGATCAAGGTAGTTTGTATTTCTTTGTTTAATTAACGAATAATTTTACAATCATCCGTTACCAACTGAGTTCAAGCACAGGCTGAAAATGCTATTGCTTGGATAAAAGCTTCCGCTGTTGGCAAATGGCAACGTTAAAAATGACGAAGCAGGGCTGGATGCAACATAAGGGCAACTAGGGCGGTCGCCCAGGGCCCCACACTTTAAGAGAGAGAGAAAAAAAAAACAATAACTTTTTGTAGAATTTCTTATAATTATTTTTTTCTTTTGTAAGTTTTGGAGCACATAGTCCTTAAAAATATTTTTATTAAGTTTTTTTTTTTTTTTGCAATCCTCCCCCACCCCCGCCTCCATTTTCGAATAGGTTATCGCTCTTCCCCGTACAGATACTGAGACTTTCAGATTTCAAATTATTATTGTAACCACCTTAATGTTTTCTGCATTCATGAAATAGCAAATGAAATTGCATCATTTTGCAAGCCCTACTTTAATATATTTAACAATTTGTGTATAAAGCAAATACTTAAGTTTAACAAAATAAAAAAAAACAATCACTGCAACATGTATATGGGGGAAAAAAAAAAAAAGCTATTTTTACGAATTTATTTTAGAATAGTCCTTAATATTTCCTACACAAAAATGTTCGGAATGCAAAAATATTTGCTATGCAGGTATCTTTTTAAGCTTAAAGACTAAAGAGTATTTAAGCTTAAAGAGTATTTCTGTGAGATAATCATTATGTCTTTAGGACAGTTTTCGTGTGTTCTTTATGAACGGCATTTTTTCAAGTAACGATTTCATTAAAATATGAGATTTATTTTCTAGTGCCCGCAATGAAATTTTGCTCCGGTCCCCAAAATTAATAAGAGCCACTTTATTTTTTAATTTAATGGAAACACAAGACGAGGCAGAAAATTTGAGCACCTGTGAGATGGACAATGTAATGTGTCTATTAATACTTGCAGTTTTGCTAATCCTGAAAAGGAAGAACCGAAGAAGTCATACACTATTTTGCTGGATATTTAGATTTTTGTAACAAAAAAAAAAAAAAAAAAAAAAAAAAGTAATAAATAAAAAAATATTGGGAACGTTTCCTACGTAACAGGGAACCAAAATAAAGGCTGGATTGAGATTTTATCAAGAGGTGGGCTATGATACCAAACAACATTAGGATAGAAACTGTCAAACAGTTTGAATCATTTTTTTCAGAATTTCATGGAGAATTTCGAAGTTTTCATATACAAATCCCAAGGGGCCATAAACAAACTTCAATCGAAATTGAAATTAAACTTTCCCAAAGTTAACGTGGGTGTCATTAAAACCTATGCGAGACAAGAACATTTTTTGTATTAAATATATTAACAACGTCAACCAACAAAACTTAATGAAGAGAAAAAAAATTGCACGTGCATTGAATTCCAGTGAATTAAAAAAAAAAAGGAAACAATGGAGGGAAAGTTCCAAGTTTTAGTAATTGGTAAGTTTTGTTTTAATTCTGTAATTCTTATTTTAAAAATTCCGCTTATGTATTCTTAAAAGTTTCTAATTTGAACTAGGAATCACGCATTTCACCATTCTGTACCACTACGAAAGAAGACTGCTGGGGACCAACTACGTCACAGGCCTCCGCGAGGGGAGACGAACCGCTGTTTGTTTACAATCTTTGACCTACCTCTCTCATTCTAACAACCTTGCCTCACAGCTAGCTGATAGAGGGCCTTGAGATCTACAGAGTGAACCCTGTAGTCATCAACATCACAACCAAGCCCATTCGCATTAAGCCAGAGATGCCAATCTCAGAAAGGGGTGTTCAGTAAAAATGTCTTTAGGACAGTTCGAAGTTTTCAATAGTTTTCAGTAAAACTGCTTCAACCTTCAGTAAGATTTTCAGTATATCAAAAATATTTATTTTAAAATCTCAGAATCGTTTTATAACACTTTTTAATAAAATGAATAAGTTTTAAGATCATAAATGAGTGGTAGGCAATGCACGTAACTAACAAACAAATTAAGAAGAAGGTAGTGTAGATGTAACTTAGCGTGTTCTACACTGCCTTCTTCTTAATAAGTTCTAAGATGTAGTTTTATTTAAAAAGTATATATATTTTAGGGTGGTTGCCAAATGGTACCCTGCCATATTGTTACATATGTGAAATAAATGATTTCTGCCAAATCTGGAGCCATCTGAATAATATTTAGCGGTGGCTCAAGGCAAGTGAAAGACCTTGAACTTACGCTATATAAGGTACTTAATCAATAGTCAATAGCCATTGATTAAGTACCTTATATCGCGTAATAGTCAAAGCTTGAACGTACGCGATATCAGGTACTTAATCTATAGTCAATAATCATTACTCATATGCCAATATTAATTGCTATAAGAATTATACTATATATTCTTTTAACTGCAACTATTTCATTTAGTAGTCAGAATATTAAAATCATGTATTTTGTTTTCAGGAAGAAGGTAGCCTACTGTGGCAAGAAAGAATTAAAACGAGATGGTTATTAGGAGTAGTGCTTCTGCTTCAGTTCAAACAAGAACAGCATCTCAGATTTGGCTGGTAGGATGTGCTACAGAATGCATCACGGAAATGAAACTTCCTATGTATTGCCAAGCACTCTCTCTCTTCTTTCATGAACATAATGCAAACAAGATAACAGTAAGAGAAAGCTCACGACATGTTGTTAGGGAGGTTTCAAAATTCTGGAGTGTGGCTCGTATCCCAAAGACCATAGAGAGAAATGCCATTGAAAAACAGGAAATTATGTATGACAGATGGAAAAGACTAAAGAACGCAAAACGACGAACCCTAACTCTGGAGGCAAATAAAATTGCTTTCGAAAAAGATATTGATAAGCTTTTTGACATTGCGCATGCTGATACCATGAGACCATGATTGCCATCCCTGAAGATTGTGACTTCTTGCATGATAAAAAAAAAAAAAACGACAGGAGAGGTTACATGAGCAGCTCGATTGATGTTAAATTAGCAAAGAAAGAGGAAAGGATTTTTAGCAGAAAACGTCGTGAAATAGAACGGAAAGAGCGGGAAGAAAAAAGAAGAAAAGAAAGCCAGCCCAAGTCCAGTGATGAAACCGTCATGTCGCCTGAAGATGACACAGATTTAGAGGAGGAACAAGTGAAAAGCACCTGTGAAAAGGTAAATACAAAGTTTCAATTTACTTCCGATATTGGGGTATTTGTGGTGACTGTCATGAAAGACCCCCAAGTATTATATCCCCAGACCAGACAAATCTTAGCGACAGAAAAGCTGTGTTCCTGTTAACAGCAGCTGCTCAGAGTCTTGGCCATGATGCTTCCAATTTAGCAATAAATTGGTCAACTATCAGAGATGCAAGGATTAACCTCAGAAAAGATCAGGCTCAGTCTTCAATGCAATGTTTTTCTCCAGACGTGCCACTAACTGTTCACTGGGACGGTAAGATGCTACCAGACATGCAAGGAACATAATCAGTTGAAAGACTCCCTGTATTAGTGTTAGAACATCAAGTGGACAAGCTTTTGGGCATACCAAAACTACCCAATGGAACTGGGAAAGCAGCAGGTGATGTTGTTTTGTGTACTTTAACAGAATGGGGTATTACTGATCAGGTAAAGGCAATGAGCTTTGACACAACCGCTGTCAACACAGGGCTCAAAGCTGGTGCTTGTACGCTAATTGAGACAAGTCTTGAACGAAGTATGTTGCATCTGGCTTGTTGACACCACATCCATGAAATTGTCATCAGTGAAGTCTTCACTTACTGTTTTGGTCCGTCATCTGCTCCAGAAATTGGTATTTTCGAATGGTTCAAAGCAAACTGAAACCTCATAGACAAAGGAAGCTTCTCGGCAGCACCTGACGATCCGATATGTTCAGAGGTTCTTGCGAAAAACAACAAGCTTTGAACAGACGCTCTCGAGTTTGCAAGAAAATCATTGCTGCAGCCAGGTGGGTTGGCACGTGATGACTACCATGAACTACTGTTGGAGCTGACAATTGTTTTCCTTGGTGGGACTCCACCACGAGGCATTCATATAATGAGTCCAGGTGCAATGCATCGTGCCAGGTAGATGGCGAAGATTCTATACTCCATCAAAGTAGGATGTTTAAAACGCAATTCAAATTGACTTCACGGGAAGAGAAATCGGTCCGAGAAATCAGTCACTTTGCCTCTTTACTGTACAGTAAGGCTTGGATTTTATGCACTCTTTCAACTGCCGCTCTAGCAAATGATCTCAAATTTCCGAGGTCCGCAGTGAAATACAGCACCATTAACTCTGGCATTTCCACAGCTGCCGTCACATCCTTTACACAACATCTGTGGTACCTCAGTGAGGAACTAATTGCCTCAGCTTTCTTCGACGCTGAAATGGATATCAGCAAGAAGAAACAAATGGTAGAGGCATTAAGTAAACCCAGTTCTGATTGCCTGCCAAAGAGAATCACATTGGATGCAAGCACCATCGACTCCAAAGAACTTGAGGATTTTTTAACAGTCAACACCATCAACTTTGTTAATATTTTGAGGATTCCTTACAACTTTCTTACAAAGGTTGATTGATCCGAATGACTGGGAAGAGGAGGAAAAATATCAGGAAGCCAGGAAATATGCAGACAGCCTCCATGTAGTCAACGACGTGGCAGAAAGAGGAGTGAAGCTTATTCAGGATTTTAACTTAAGCACTACAAAGAATGAAGAACAGAAGCAGTACTTGATTCAAGTAGTGTCTGAGCACTGCTCAAAGTTTCCCGAGCCTAAGAAGTATTTGCTAGTTGGTGATAGCACCGATAAGGGTGGTGGAAGTAGATCGCGCAAATGCCGCAAAGTTTCTTGAGCCTAAGAAGTGCTTTGCTAGTTGGTGATCACACCATTGAACTGCAATTTGCTTTAATAGTGAACTGACAATTTGGCATGGATATGTTTTTTATTAATTGGCAACATTTTACTGTTTAAGATGTTTGTTACCTACTAAGAGGGTAGTTAGTGCATTTACCTATGCAAAACCATAATACTTTATTATGTTATATGTGCTGGAAATTCAAGTTCCCTGAGCGACCAATAAATACTGTCTAAACTGTTTCAAATTTTTTTGTCATGTTTACTTTACACATTGAAACCAAATTAGATGGTACCAACAATAATTTCCGACTTTTAATTTTGACGGCCACCCTAATATATATATATATATATATATATACATTGACGGAAAAAAATTCCCAACACCACGAAAAAATGGTTGTAGAGGAATGAAATGGCGGCAATACATTTGTATAGGTAACATATTTAATCGATTAAGGTTTCAAGATCACAGCTTAAAGTAAGAGCGTGAAGAGCCGTTTTAAATGTGAAATGCTGGTACATTAATAACCGGTGTAACCGCAAGAATGTTGAATGCAAGCACGCAAACGTTCATGCATTGTGTCGTACAGGTGCTGGATGTCAGTTTGTGAGATGGAGTTCCATGCCTGTTGCACTTGGTCGGTCAATACAGGGACAGTTAATGCTGGTTGAGGGTGACGCTGGAGTTGTCGTCCAATGATGTCCCATACGTGCTCGATTGGTGAAAGATCAGGTGATCTAGCAGGCCACGCAACATGTCGACAGTCTGTAGAGCATGTTGGGTTACAACAGCGGTATGCGGGCGAGTGTTATCCTGTTGGAAAACACCCCTGGAATGCTGTTCATGAATGGCAGCACAACAGGTTGAATCACCAGACCGACGTACAAATGTGCCGTCAGGGTGCGTGAGATAACCACGAGAGTGCTCCTGCTGTCATAGAAATTGCTCCCCAGACCATAACTTCAGGTGTAGGTCCAGTGTGTCTCGGCCGCAGACAGGTTGGTTGCAGGCGCTCACCTGGCCTCCTCCTAACCAACACACGGCCATCACTGGCACCCAGGCAGAACCGGCTTTCATCAGAAAACACAACAGATCTCCACTCCGTCCTCCAATGAGCTCTAGCTTGATACCACTGACGTCGCAAACGGCAGTGGTTTGGAGTAAGTGGAATGCACGCTACAGGGCGTCTGGCTCGGAGCTGTCCTTCAAGTAACCGATTTGTAACAGTTCGTTGTGTCACTGTGGTGGCAACTGCAGCTCGAATTGCTACCGCAGACGCGGTATGATGCGCCACGGCCATACGCCGTACACGGCGGTCTTCCCTCTCAGTAGTGCCACGTGGCCGGCCGGAACCCGGTCTTCTTGAGGCAGTACCTTCCCTTGACCACTGCTGCCAACAATCATGCACAGTGGCTACATTCCTGCCAAGTCGTTCTGCAATATTGCGGAACGAAAATCCACCTTCTCGTAGCCCTATTACACGACCTCGTTCAAACTCCGTTAGCTGTTGATAATGGCTTCTTCGTCTTCTTAAAGGCATTCTTGACTAACATCAACACACTACGTTGAATCTCAACGATAACTAACGCTCACGAACGTTACAGCGCGTATTTACAGCAAACCTGCTTTGCATGTTCCGAGGCGCTACTAGCGCCACACGTATGCGCAGAGCGCGAAATTTGCATAGACGTCATCTTACAGATGTACTCTCACCGCCTACCAACTGTTGTTCATCTAACACAACCCCTTCTTGGTGTTGGGATTTTTTCCCCCGTCAGTGTATATAGCAAAAGCATATAAAGGGAAAAACAAAAAAACCAAGAACAAATTTGAAATTCCAAAGTGTCAGAGGCTGTATAGAAGAAAGATCAAATAATATAAAAATGTGAAACATAAAAGCAAATTTTGAACATAAAAAAAACTTTTATTTTAAAAACAAAAAAGGGGAACGAGAAAAAAAAAAACAACCACCCGAAGCAGGCGAGCTTCAAGCGATGAAAATTTAACGAACAGAAGAATGCAGGGAAGCATATTAATGACCGACTCCTTGTCGACCTCGTCAAGGGCAAGCAACAAGAAAATAACTCAATCTACTGAGACCAGATAATTGTGGGTTTCTGCTATTTTATTTTGCTATAGGGACCAATTAAATTTAGGGGGTGAAATGTCAAAATAAAAGGGATTTCTAAAAAAACCCCAAACCCAGCAAACTAAAACACATTGCCCGATCGCACAACAGCAAAGATAATCACACAAAAAATAAAAGAAAGGGAGCCGAGGTCCCCAAAAACACAAACCCAGGTAATAAAAACCCAACCAATAAATGGTACTGAAAGGATATCTAATCTTGTCACAGAAAAAGTGAAACCTTAATCCTGCCAGCCAAAAAAATAAAAAAAATAAAAATAAAATAAAATAAATAAATAAACAGGAAACACCAAAAAAATTTTAATAACCAAAATTTTTTATTAAAATCAGAAAAAGCAACATTACAAAATTGAAAAAGAAAGAAAGCAACAAATTTAGGAAAAAGGAAGGAAAAATTGCCCAAGGAGCAATTTACAGTTGCAATTCCCGAGAGTGAATCAAAATAATTAAGTTGCATGTCACAGAATTGCAAGGAAAATGCCCAATACCCACAGCAAAAAACTTAAAAAATAAATTATTCACCTAAATAAAAATGTTAATACCAAAGGGCAAGGAAGCAAGCACCAGTGAAGCAATTTTTAAGCCCAAGATACACAAGAAAACATAAAAATTAAGCTTAGTGCAAATACACTAATTCCTACAAGAAAAATAAAAATAAAAATAAAAAACGACTTACATACAGTTAAAAGATGAGATTACATGTGAGGCGTTGCTTTGCTGTTACAAGTTCACATACAGTATTTACAAAATATTGTACTAATCTTTTGGCCCACAGGAAGGTTCAGAACCACTAAATTGAACTTTTGAAAAACAACAAATGGACACGAAATGCTACAATAAGTTTCCCAGGGAACTTAAATCGTGGCCAAAGTTCATAACCTTCTTTCAATGAGTGAAAACAGCCCCCCCCCCCAAATAAATTCATTCCAGTAAGAAAAGTTAAATTAGAAGAATGAGCATACATAACAGACCTACCATGCCTGAGAACAACAATGCACACACTACTACATCTAAGGGGTGTAAGAACTAAAAGCAGGGACAGGTCCTTTGCAGCGCCATCTAGCATCAAACTTTAGAACCTTCCTGGTGGGTAACAAGTGAAGTTCCTTGAGCAGACTTCAAAAACCAGATTTAACGCTCTGAAAAACCCCTTACGAGTTATCAGTGCAGACCAAAATACTTAAATGCTCTTCCTGTTAGCAGGGAAATATTTCTCTGCTCCCAAGAGTTCAAAGAGTATTATAAAACCTAATTAGCATCATTCCTCCCACACCTTTGAACTTTAAAGTATTACTTTTTTTTTATCTTTTATTTTTATAAATATTTTTAAGAAATTTTTTCTAGGGGTTTTATGCATTTTTTGTGTAATTTTTTTAATTATAACCTTTTTTTTTACTATCAAAAGAATTTTGCATTATAGGTTCCTCAATTGATTCTAAACCTCTAGAAATTAGCTTTAATTTAGACAATTCATTCAGTCAACAAGATTTAAATTAAATTAAGCCTTCCATCCTAATTCTATGTTTGAGAACTATTTTTCTTAATGCGATTTTTAAGAAGTTTCTAGGTACTTGGTTTTCGAGAAACTGCTTGATTAAAATAATAACGTTTTTCTAGTTCAGAGTTTAAGCTACATATTCTAGAAAGCCTTAGTACTTGTGATATAAATACATTTTCAATTACTTTTTGGAAAATGCATTTATATCACAAGTACTAAAGCTTTCTAGAATATGTAGCTTAAACTCTGAACTAGAAAAACATGTTATTATTTTAATCAAACAGTTTCTCGAAAAATAAGTACCTAGAAACTTCTTAAAAATTGCATTAAGAAAAATAGTTGTCAAACATAGAATTAGGATAATTGATTTTGGTTAGTAAAATAACCAAAAATAAAAATATGTGGTATTATATAATAGAATAATAGCTATATACTATACTCACTACTGTTTCACACGTTATATACGTTCTATGCGTTGTGTGCATATTTGCAGCAAAATCATCTTGGCATTTATATATCATATGACTAGGAATATTATTATAAGTTTCAATTATTATATTATCAAAAACTCACCTTGTATCGGTATTCCAAATTAGTAAGCTTCATCTTGTATCTTGAAATAAAATATGTGTCATTAGCCACGGTTAAAACGTTTGCATCGGAATTTTTACAAGCAAAAAGCCACATGTAATCAATGTAAAGAATTCGCAAAAGGCGCTGACCTCAGCTCCCTCTCGGCTTTTGCGCACAGCACTATCAGATGGCTGTACAAAGAATCACGTGACAAACAGTGTACGAGAAGCTTCTCCTCCGTTGGTGGGGAAGTCAGAACATCGCAGGCGTATAAGGGACTAACTGCAATGCGCGTTTTTTGCGAATAAAAGACGGCAAAAAGTAAGAAACTGCGTGTGTGGGCTTTTCCGTAGTTTTTTGGGTGACTTCTGTAAAACTGTAAGATGGAGTGAAAATCCATACAAACTACGGAAAATCCATAAAAGTTGGCATCTCTGGGAGAAGCAACTTCCAAGGAGATTCATTTAGCTCACTACGGTTCTGTCTAGTACTCAACCTGCTGTCCACTGTGCTCAACAAAAGCAAGAATGGGTTTACCATCAAGAGCAATAAGACCAACAAGTACAAACTCTCCCATCTCATGTACATTGATGATATCAAGCTGTATGCATCCTAACAGAACCAACTCCAGTAGCTAATCCGGATATCCGAGGGCTTCAGCAATGACATTGGGATTGAATTCGGTCTAGAGAAATGCAAGACACATGGTACAAACCAAGGAAAACACGATTCATATAGTTACCAGTTGAAGATTGGAGAAGAGATCACAGCTATGGAGGAAGAAGAAATCTATAAGTACTTGGAACACAAAGAAATTAAGAACAATCTATCTGCCAAATACAACTAAAGGCTGAAGAGGCTAATAAAGATCACACTCAAGGCTCACATCACCAGGGCTATCAGCACGTATGCAGATATGCCAACCTCAGAAAGGGTTATCAGTAAACAAGTCCAAAGTTTTTAGTAAAACTGCTTCAACCTTCAGTAAGATTTTCAGTATATCAAAAATATTTACTTTAAAATCTCAGAATCGTTTATAACACTTTTTAATAAAATAAATAAGTTCCAAAATGTAGTTTCATTTAAAAATTATATATACACTGCCGGAAAGTGAAAAAAGGACACCAAGAAAGAATTGGCGGACGATCATGAAATTTACATATGTTAATGGGGTTGAGTTTACGTAGGTGTGATGTTAATTTTGGGACCAACCGGTGAGCGCTTAAGCCACAGCACGGCATAATATGCAAATTATCATTATTGGTATTTAAGGAGTATGGCGAAGTGAATGTAATCAGTCGTCGGTGTACGGACACGTGTGAAGACTCTGAAGAAGCTGCAATGCTTGGACATGGAAGACGTGTACGATTTCAGCAGTTATCGGACTTTGAGCGAGGTCGTCTAGTCGGACTCTGCGAGGCCGGGTGGTCGTATCGTCGTATTGCGGAGCGAATTGGACAGGAAGTATTGGTGGTGGTACGATGGTGGTGTAGATGGTCCGAGGAACATTCCCACACGAGAAGACGTGGAACCGGGAGTCACAGACGGACTGATGAGCGGACCGATCGACGCATAAGAAGAGCAGCGTTGTCAAGCAGAACATCCACTGCGATGCAAATCCGAGCTGCCGTTGCACCTGAGGTGACTGTGCGAACAACCCGCAACCGTCTACTGGATGCAGGACTACGTGCACGTGTGCCTCTGGCATGTGTACCTCTGACTCCAGCCCACCGTCAGGAACGGCTGAAGTGGTGTCGCCAACGTCTGCACTGGAGAACGCAATGGCGATCTGTCATGTTCAGCGATGAAAGCAGATTCTGCTTGGGAGCCTCTGATGGCTGTATGCTTGTTCGCAGACGCACAGGGGAGCATCTCCACCCTTCTTGCATCCGCCAGAGACACACAGGCCTACACCTGGTCTCTTGGTGTGGGGAGCGATCAGCTATCGCTCCTGTACACAACTAGTGTTTGTACCTGGTACGTTAAACAGCACCTCCTACATCAACAACATCATTTAGCCCGTTGTTGTGCCATTTGTAAGGTCGTTCCATCGTGGTGTTTTCCAGGAAAATAACGCATGCCCACACACGGCACGTGCAACGCAACATGCACTTCAGGGTGTGAGACAACTTCCATGGCCTGCACATTCACCGGATTTGTCCCCCATTGAGCACGTGTGGGATTTTATAGGACAACGACTTATCCGGTCTCCACGACCAGCCACGACCATCCCCGATTTACGCGTCCAGGTTGAGGATGCTTGGAACTCAATACTCCGAACTTACATCCAACATCTGTAAGACAGACTCCATGCCAGATTTGCACAGTGTGATGCAGTTCATGGCGGTTCAACCTCGTACTAACCATGTTATATGGAAATGTTATTTTTCAGTTTACCAGCAAATACAGCTGTATTTTGCCATAATGTTTTGATCACGTTATTCTCTGTATTCCGTTATTATGCTGTATAAATTTCGTTGGTATCAGACGTCTCCTTCTTGGTGTTCTTTTTTCACTTTCTGCCAGTGTATATGTATAGAGTGAAACCTCTCTTACAGACCACCCCTCATTATAACAAATTTTCTGTAGAACCGATTTCAAAACCCATAGCGCTAATGCTAACCTTCTCCCTATTAAAAGACCTCTCACCCCCTCTTAATGACCATTTTTGCATAAGGACCACTGCACAAAAACTGTGTCGTCCGGATTACCATTCCAAGGCTGCTACTATAAGCAAAGATGTGGGCTAGCAATGGCCTCTTCATTAGCACCTCTCCTAGCAAATTATTACGTAAGTAAGGTAGAAGAAGCCTTCCTATTGAAATTTGAAACCTTCTATTTTCTGAATGTATACTAGATACATGGATGATATCCTTTCCATCATAGATCAAGATTTGAGTGGATACTCATCAAAAATTCTAGAAGGTTTTAATTCCAAAGATGAATCTATGAAATTCACTTTAGAAGAGCAAAACAAAAATAAGCTAAATTACCTAGACATTACTTTGAAGTGGGAAGAAAAAAAGCTTACCACAGAATTATACAAGAAGCCTACAAATACTGGAAATTTTTTTAAATTATAAGTCAGATCACCCTAATTATACACTGAGTGGCCACTTTATTATGACCACCCCCTCAGTACTTCATTGGGACACTTTTTGCCTTTAATACTGTGTTGATTCTTCGTGGCATGGACTCCACGAGATGTTGATAGGTGGTTTGTGGGATCTGAGATCATGCTTGATGAATAGCACTTTCCAGGAGTGTGAGATTGCAGGGTTGTGGATTCAAGTGTCTGATGGCTCATTCAACTTTATCCCACAAATTCTCAATGGGGTTGAGATCTGGAGATTGTGGGGGCCACCTAAGCAAAGTAAACTCACCGGCTTATTCCTGAAACCAATCCTGTACAATACGAGCACTATGGCAGGACACATTATCTTGTTGAAAGTAGCCATCACCATTGGGATAAACCATCCACATGACAGGACGCACTTGGTCTGCAACGATGTTTAGATATGATGTGCCAGTCAGACGTTGATCAACCTGAATTAATGGGCCCAAAGTATGCCAGGAAAACATTCCCCAAACCATAACGTTGCCTCCACCAGCTTGAAGGGATGTAGCAATGCATTTGGGGGTCCAGGCTTTCGTGCTGTTTCTGCCAAATTCTCACTCGGCCATTGGCATGGTGCAACTGAAAACGTGATTCATCGGACCACATAATTTGTTTCCAATTATCGACTGTCCAATCTTTGTGCTCCTGTGTGAACTGGAGATGTTTTCTCTTGTTAACTGCAGACAGCAAAGGTGTCCGAACAGGCCTTCGGCTGTCATATCCCATCCGATGCAGTGTACGGCGAACAGTGCGTGCAGAGATCATTTGAAGGGATCCTTGATTAAGATGGTCTGTAATTTGCTGCACTGTTGTCTGTTACCAGTCTGGACACTCTCCGTTCCGCCAGAGCAGCCACTAGTCGATGACGACCACATGTTGCACATAGAGACCCAGTTTTTTGGCTGACAGTCCAGTCTTTAAACACTTTAACAACAGCTGCTCTGGAACATTTCATGAATGCGGCGGTTTCGGTGATACTCGTTCCATGGCTCCGAGCTCCTACAATCATCCCACGTTGAAAGTCCGTCAAATCGCAATTTTTACCCATCTCGTCACCCAAAAATCACTTCTACTACTGTCGCAAGCACTAAACTTTCCCTTTTTATACTAGCCTTGCCCACTGGCGGCAACAGCGGGCAGCCATAGCTCATTTGCTTAAAACTGTCAGGTGGTCATAATAAAGTGGCCACTCAGTGTATAAAAAAATGGAGCTTTACAATTTAAAGAAAAAGTTGAAAAGCTGAATTCATCTTCAGAAGCTAAGGAGAAGCATAAAAATAAATTAAAATCAATCTTACTAGAAAATGATTACCCTTCAAGAGAAATTCGTGAACTACTGGGAGAAAATCCTACTAGGAACAGAACTAGCACTACAGATAATAAAGAGAAAATTGAATATTTATTCACAACAAAAGTCACTTACCATAAGGAACTATTTGAAACACTAAAGAAAATCAGCACTAAATACAAAATTAGGTTAGCTCCAGGTTTAAATGACAAAATTAAAAAATACTTACCATCCCTAAAACAAAGAGAAGGAAATACTTTACTTCAGGAAAGAGTCATTTATAAAATTGAGTGTTTATGTGGTTTACCATACATAGGAGAAACAGGACAAAGGTTAACCACCAGAATTAATGAACACAAAGCAGCAATAAGGAACATTTCAAATAAAACAGGATTAGACAGGCACATACAACAAACTGGCCACAAAATGGGCTGGGACTTCTTGCAAGTAATCAAACATCAATCCCATGCAATTATATGGAAATTAGAGGAATCCCTGGAAATTTACAAGACACAAGGTGGCAACATCAACGACCATGCTGGATAGAAAATCCATCAGGCTTGGTCGCCAGACCTGTGGAAGTAGTAAGATGCAAGAACTCCTGAAGATGATCTAGATTGAAAATTTGAGAGGTAAAGTACCTTAATAAATTTATCCTCTATAATTCCTGTTCAATATTTATAATACTGAAGTAATTACAGGAAGCCATGAAGCCATTAATTAATAGGGTGGAAGTTTATTTCCATCTGCAGTAACACAGAGAGAGCATTACAGTCACTCTGATTTTATAGCCACTCGTCAGTAATTTCACTTGTTTTGCTCCAACATTGTCCACTGTGCAGTTTGAAGGCATACTGAAATAGATCGGTGTTTGATCAACATTGCCAATCTGCCCCAAGTCGTGTTGCCCTTGCTTTCGCAAGGGCAACACGACAAATGTTTTTGGAAAGCATTTGGAAAGCATTCAACTTTTCCTCAAAGTCAGCTGGCAGCTTTTGGCAGATGGATGTCCGCCGTCTAAGAGAAAATTCCTTTCTCTTCATGAACCGCGTTATCCAACCACGGGATGCTTCAGATTTTCCTTGTAGCTGTAGCTGATGATGAATTTCTTTAGCTTTCACTTTAAGAATTTCTGCTGTTACTGGTAATCCACCTGCCAGCTGCTCTTTTACGAACATGCTTAACTGTCCGTCAATTTCGGGAAATTCCCCCTTTTAGGGCCAGTAAAAGCTTGTTTGGTTGTCAAGCACATCTTTAATCATTCTTTTTGATTGCACCACAAACACACATTCACTTCATGAATCCCAACTTTAGATTTACATGCCCAATTGCTATTTTCTTCCGCGAAAGCAATGACTAAGTTTTAACTTTGCTGTGTAATGCTACATTTTTGAAGACATCTTTCTGCGCACGTTGACTCAGAAAGAATGACTGCTAAAGAGATCAAGAATCAAGATTACCTTGGATTCTGAGGAGAAAGGCATGCATAGCCCTGAGGTAAAATGGGGTTGAAAGCGGAGGGAGGAGCAAATGAGTGATTGATGTGCGTGTAGACTCAAGGTCATCTGCTTCTGCTCTTTCCGGTTTTCGCCCCCTTCCCCATGCACCTGCTGTGACACATTTGCGCTGAATACTTGGAGGAATGAAAAGGCACGTCAACCTTACATATTTGCAAATGCTCATACTCAATTCCAACGCGCACCTTCCTTTTACAACAAAGTTTTTCGGACAAAAAGTGTGCGTTAGATTTGAATAAATATGGTATATGGAACTGGCTGCAGAAATCAAACAGATGTGGATGCTGAAAACATTTCATATACATCACTATTTATCTCTACAGCTAGTATAATTCTTCTTATAACTCATTTTGTGCTTTGGGTCTGCAATAGCTAAGGTCCAAAATCCAGGAAACATTGATTCTTGATATGTGACACAACATACAACGGTTTTTAGACCACAAATGACTATGTCTTTACTTGATTTCATGTCCGTAGTGACAAGTGGACCATGCTATAGATGAGGAAAGCAAATAAATAAATAAATAATAATAATAATAATAATAATAATAATAATAGAGCCCATTTTAGCCAGCTGTTCTCTTCTTGTGTCAAAACAGTACCTTAACAGACACAAACAGGATGTTCAGATCTTCCATCAAAAGTGTAAAGTTAAATGCTGCCTAATTCAAGGCTATACTCCACCTTATTACAAGTACCAATCAGAACCTATTGGTAAAAATTAGAATTGCATTATGTACTGGGATAAACCTATCATTACAGACAAGACTGACTATGATAAAGTTGACATTGTAATTGCAGACAAAATACTGAAGACACAACTAATTGAAGATTGCAGTTTCAATTACAGAAAACATCCAAAGAACAGTATCTGAGAACATCTAGAAATATGAGAAGCTGTAAACAGAAATCCAAAAACACCTGGAAACCAAGCACAGCACAGATTGTATTAGTTGTCGCTTTGGCAACCACAGTGGTACCTAATAACCACTGCAGTTGTCGAAATGACAGCTGCTTCACCTTGTCAACAATTTGACGGTAACCACAACTGTTCCACTGGAAAATGGAATGCATAATGAAATGAAAATGATTGAAAAGGTGAGATAGGACTGTAGAAAAAAACGTATGTCTAGAAATATTCAGTCCATTTAACTTTGGCAATTTCTCTGCACTCTTTGGAGGGAAGCAATCCAGAGGGCAAACTAGCATGTGCATAGGTCATTAGGACTTCAACAACTTGTTTGGCCCTCAATTTTTGGTGCAGATTTCATGACTTTTATTCTTGGCCATCTTTACACTCTCCACAATTGAGGACTCAAATACCATTGCATTGAACACTGAGGAGAATGGAGCACACTTTGGAGAAATACTAGATGGCTGGGTATGTTGATCCTGAGACTTTAAAGACCAATTATGTATTGGAGCTTGTAAAGACAGTCTTCTGTAATGTGGATATTGTTCAGTATAATGACTGTCTTCTTGGATGTCACTACTGATGTGTAGTAGTGCCAACTTGAATTATCAGTGCCTACCCTGTACTGAAACAAATGAAATTGCCACCATTTAAGCAGAGACTATGCATCTTTGAAGACATCCAGTGGTTGATCCCATTAGAAATGAGCCCGAAATTAAAATAAATAAGTGGTTGTTCATTTTACACGTGCTTTGTGTTCTGAGTTAAGGGTTAAGAATTGTATTACCATATTTTCAGATTTTGATTCTGGATGACATAAGTGTGACAGGAACGTATTTTTGACTCCAGAAGGCATACTTGCACAATAGAAACTTTATCCACACTTTCTACTGAAAAATGAATATGGTGCATGGCATTTGATGGTTTGGAAACCCAACATCTCAGCAACAATCAAATCAAGCAATGACACCCCAACAAAACTCAAGCATGCCCTTTCTACTGAACATCCTTACCATCTTGGCATGGACATCAGTTATGGTGCAGAGTAATAAGACACACAGTATGTCTAAGATGAAATCTGTGTAGCACAGACAATATTAGTTTGTACAAATGTGGGTCCCACAACTTTAGCAGACTTGGATTTGCCTGTAAAAACTGGAACAAAAAGCAAGTGTAGAGAGAACAATACTGATGAAATTGCTGATCCAATTTTGGAGAAAAACAACAACAAAAAACCATATCAAGTTTCATTACACCATTGAACTGTTATAGACTTATGTTTTCTTTCTCCCTGCTACCAGTAAATTAAATAACTATAAGAAAAGAAAACCAGAGTATTGTTACCAGCTAAAAAATTCAGGGGTGATTATGAAATGAAACAAAAACAAGAAAGCTGACACCAAATTGTTGGTTGTAATGGAGCATGTCTTTTGAATCTCTTCTGATGCAAACTAAATTTATCAAAGCTATTCAAAGTCAATGGAACTGGTTTGGAAAATAATCCACCAGTTCCTACAATCAATAAAACGTCCAGAAATAGAAACATCTACTCAGTTCCACCAGTGGCTAAAAAGCATGTCACGAAAATTAACAAATGGTGCACAAAAAGTTTCTCATAGCACAAGGAAGGTATCAAAGACAAAGAGATTTTCAAGTTGAACAGTTAAAAGAAGAAATATAGAAGGAAACATGATATAAGTCTACATCTGCTAGGGGAAGAATTTTGCATAATGGAAAAGTTGAAAATAGGTGAAAAATATTATTCATGGAAAAAGCTATGCTAAAGAAAAATAACTTTTCAAATACGTCTCCTGGAAGTAGAGATAGTGAAAAAGTTTTCGACCTTTACTTCAGATTATCTTTGCATAAATAAAGAGGATGATGCTCCACATCTCTATTGTAACGAATGGCATACAGCAAAGAAATTTCTTAATAATTTTTTAGAAGCAACGACACAGCTGCAAACTGAAGTACATAAACACCACCTACAGACAGAACTATGAACTACAAAATTCCTCATATACCAGCCTAAAGTGTTCTACAAGGTAAATGGCATACAGTGTTGTAAGAATTTTTTAAATTGCACATGCAGAAGCACAGATATTGAGAAAAACACATTAAGCATTTGCACCCCCAGAGGCAAAATTGTGCATAATTTTGGGAAGAAAACATGCACACAGATTTTGCATAGTCAGTACTATCTGGCCGAAGAGAGAATTTTTTTAATCGGGTTTTTAGTCCCGCAGATATTGCTGTAAACGGAAAAGTGAACCTATGCCTTTTCATTGTAGACTTCTGCGTTAAGAAAAATTCGAAATTATATGAGAAACATTTGCAGTGGAAATGCTTTCCAACAAAGAACGAAAATTTTAAATCGAACTCATAGAAACAGAGATATCAAACTATGCTGCCTGACGGAGAAATCATGCGTTATTTTAAGAAGAAAATATTCCGAAAAAGTTTATCGATGCGAGCGGTATCGGTCCATGAAATAATTTTTTCAATCGAGATTTTAGAAGCTCAGATTTTGGTTTAAATGTATCAGAAGCAGAAATTAAAACTTATGCCCCCTGGTGTCCAAACCATTATTTACCAAGTATTAAAAAATTATATGCAAAGTATTTCCCACCAGGAACTGTACCCAGTGCAGAAAGAATTTTTCAGATTGGAGTTTTAGAAGCACAGATATTGGTGAAAACACGATTTACTTTTATGCCCCCAAACGGAAAGTCTATAACTTACTTGAAATTTTTGAAATTATATGAAAAACATGTCACACCAGAAACTATCTAACAAAGAAGAAATTTTTCAAATCAGACCATTAGAAGCAGAGATATTGACAAAAATACGATATACATTTACACCGCCTGGCAGAGAAACCATGAATTATTTTAAGAAGAAAATATTCTGAAAAGGTTATAAACATGAGCAGTATTGCTCCACGAATGAATTCAAAGATTACTATTATGTGCTGAAGTATACGTATATTAACATCGAACCATCTTTGCACAATTTTAAACTTGCATTAAATATTTTTAATTTAAGAAAAACAACACCAAGTTAGAAGTAAATAAACTTTTTAGATCTTTAGGATACACAATGAATTCATCTTCAGAAAACATTAATTGCAAAAGAACCGTTACAATTTAAAATAAACAGAAACATCCTAACTGACAATGACGTACAACGCGCAATGTATGTGTTCACGTTCTCATTACGTAATTACAGATTCTTCTGGGTTGGGTGAAAAGTTTTATGAACAATAAATAGTAAACTTGATTTGGATTTATACAGATTAGTCATTATTAAGTATTATCTTCCAATGTTGAGGAATGTTTAATGGGCAGTCTTCATTGCAGCATCTATTGCAAATTTGTGGACAAAAATAGTTTCTGATAATAGCATTCTTGATTTTGAAGGAGTAGAAAGAATAGTTGCTTCATCCCATATAGGGAAGTGAGTACCTCCATGAACTAGACGAGAGAGGGCTGTAGTCATAGCACCATTTTTAACATTGTATTTATGTTCAGTTAATCTAGTTTGTAATGTCAGAGTAGTTGAACCAATATAGCATATATTTGCATCTTTCCGGGTGCACTGCTTTTAGGGAAATGCAGTAAATTCCATGTTTATTTTGTTCTTCCACACGGCCACAGTCTTTTTTAATAATGGAGAAAATGTTACTTGTCTTTAATCCAAAGTTCAGGCTATGACGTCAGAAAATGTTGTTAAGAGAACGAGAAAGTCTAGGAATAAAATTCATGGACCTTACATATCTTGTAGAAGTATGGTATCTCGAAAACGTAGGGGTTGTCGATCTCCTCACTTTTTTTAATAATGTTGTCAACAGTTGACTGGAAATACCCATAGTTAAGAAATTGGTTTCTTATAAACTGAGTAGGTGATTTCTGATGAATCAGGATCACGTTGTAAGAGAAAATCTAAAAACGGCAATGACAGATTATCTTCGAATTCAACTGTGAATTTAAGACTAGAATATTGAGAAGACAGACATTCGGGGAAATTGTTTAGTTCTTCGTAAGAAGATGGCTAGAAGATGAGGACATCATCTACATACCTTATGTAAAGTAGTGGTTTTATTGAGTATGATTCAAATATTTTGTTTTCCAATTCTTGAAGAAGTAATTCTGCAAGGAAAGGGGAGAGGGGGAACCCATAGGAGCTCCATTACATTGACTGTTAAAGTTGAAGTAAATATGTTGATGAATCAATCTAAGAGCTGATATTATAGCTTGAATTTCTGGAAGAGGAGTATTACCTTGAGCAATCAGTTTGGATTCTGTAAGTTTATGAACTACAGGTACTGGTATATTAGGGAAAAGCAAGACATCGTCTAGAGAGGCCACAATAAAGGAGGAGGTATTGTTCTGATTGAAAGACTTGATTTTGTCAAGAGCTTGCATAGAGCTCCTTACTGAGCACTGAGATGAGTTAGTCAGGTCCCGTAAATACACAGTCAAAGCTTGTTCAAGTGGTCTTGTTGGATTAGCATATGAAGAAACAAGAGGTCTCACAGGGTTACCATCTTTGTGTAATTTCACCTTTCCAAATAATTCTGGCACCTGTGAGCCGAGAGGTGGGTGCATGTTAGTAGAAATTGAGACTGGAAGGGAACTGTGAATACATAGTTTACCAAGGGCTGCAATAGTGGCTGATATCGAGTCACGTTGGATAACTTGATGTGGTATTTTGTTGATGAGTTAAGAATTAACTCGTCAACAAAATACCACATCAGTTAAGGATTACCACTTGGTTTGATTTATCTGTTGCCACTAGAGATAAGTGAGAATTTTTTCATAGATATTTAAATTGTTTACATTCTTCTTTAAAGGTTTCAGGTATACGACATTTGTTTTGAGTGTTAACAGATTTGAAGTCATTCAAAATCCTGTATGTAGCTGGTTCTCGTTCTTGTTGAGGTAGGAACCCGATGATGCCTTCTAATTGTGGAATAAGTTGAGTCTTATTTATGTGAGTAATTGGATAAGCAAATTATAAACCTCTGTTCAGTGCTTTTTCTTGTATCGGGTTTAGTTGAGCGTCACTTAAATTGATATATGGTGGAACTTTATAAGATGCCTTTGGTGTACTTCTAGGTCTCTGGTTGGCATTTCTATTTAACACATTACAGGCTACCAGATTTCTTAGTTTTTATATGATTTGCTGTACGGTGTTCTAATGTTGACATGCAGATTGCTGTGGTTATTACAAGATGTCTGTCAAAAATAGTAGGATGAATTTGTTGAGCCAGATGTTGATACACATTATAGGTTTTTTGCTGTAAATAATCAATATATCCTGTTTTTAGTCTAATCTCAGAGATAAGTCTTTTGTGTTCAGCTAAACTCAAAATTCTTGCATCCTTACTATGTAGAGGGTGAATTCTTATCATCAAATATTTAGGCATTACATTAAGATCTCTGCAGTTAATCAGGAAATCCAGGTGAAATTCTTCTGTAACAAGTTTTTGTTTCAGTTTACGAAAAGATTTAGTAATCGATTCCATTGCGCAGCACAAGATTTGTATATCATTAAATGAAACATACCATGAAAGCAGTCTCTGGTAATTCAAAGATTATTATTATTGTATATAGCATACCTCTAAAAGCAGTACACCTGGAAGATGCAAATATATGTTATATTAATTATATATTATTAAAACAACCAATCACTTACCCGAATGACCATGGTCACTTTATTCTTTTAACACTTCTATCGCGTCCATCTAATCCGCTGGCCTTCAAAGGTTGAAAATCCTTGCCGATGAGATTCATTCTTTCGGGGATGAAACATTGTATTTTCTTTTTTTTTCTTTTTTCTTTTTTTTTTTTACTGGACAAAAAACGCAGGTTTCTCTCTGCCATATGATACGTAACCATAGCTCGTCATCTCCATAAAACCTCACAAAACATACACACCATACCAGGCATTCATACATTCAGTTAAAAACACTATGTACATAATTACACTATTTACACTTCCAGGCAGTTAAACCTTTGTCAACAGTGACTAAAAAAGTGCTCCATCCATTTCAAAACTCCGTGCCAACCCTACTGCAAGTGTCAACCTCATTCAGCCCGTCATACATGAACCTCTAGCGCTTTTAACAGGCAACTGTCATCCTAAGGAGGCAGATGTGTCTCACCCGCCTACCACAGCTCAAGTGAGCAGAGCTATTGAGGTACGGGCTCCAGTCGCAATCTCTGCATCTTTTGTCTCTGGCGCCATCTATTGTCATTGCTGCTCTCTTTTCTTTTTTTTCCTCTTAGCTAATGTTCAGTTTTTATTAAGGCCTTCCATTGTTCGTTTCAGTTGCTAGGCTCATTAATGTTGCATAATCTTGATCTGTTTTTTTCAATTAGCACTGATTCTGCAATTCTCAACTGCCTTTCGTTTTCACAGCTCTTAATAATTTTAATATATTCAAACCTTGGACATTGGTGATTTTCCAGACAGTATTGGGTTAATGCAGTCTTAGCTTCTTTTTTATTTCAATTGTTTATATGCTGGTTCAATCTATACTTTAATTTGTTCTTGGTGCTGCCTATATATGCCAAAGGTGGTTGCTGGTTTATAGGAATTTCGTATATACCTGCTCTATCCAATTGGCGAAATTCCTATAAACCAGCAACCACCTTTGGCATATATAGGCAGCACCAAGAACAAATTAAAGTATAGATTGAACCAGCTTTCATGGTATGTTTCATTTAATGATATACAAATCTTGTGCTGCACAATGGAATCAATTACTAAATCTTTTCGTAAACTGAAACAAAAACTTGTTACAGAAGAATCTCACCTGGATTTCCTGATTAACTGCAGAGATCTTAATGTAACACCTAAATATTTGATGATAAGAATTCACCCTCTACATAGTAAGGATGCAAGAATTTTGAGTTTAGCTGAGCACAAAAGACTTCTCTGAGATTAGACTAAAAAGAGGATATACTGATTATTCACAGCGAAAGACCTATAATGCATATCAATATCTGGCTCAACAAATTCATCCTACTATTTTTGACAGACATCTCGTAATAACTAAAGCAATCTGCATGTCAACAGCAGAACGCCATACAGCAAATCATATAAAAAACTAAGAAATCTGGTAGTCTGTAATGTGTTAAACCGAAACGCCAACCAAAGACCTAGAAAGTACACCGAAAGACATCTTGTAAAGTTCCACCTTATATCAATTTAAGTGACGTTCAACTAAACCCAGTACAAGAAAAAGCACTGAACAGAGGCTTAAAATTTGCTTATCCAATTACTCACATAAATAAGACTCAACTTATTCCACAATTAGAAGGCATCATCGGGTTCCTACCTCAGCAGGAACAAGAACCAGCTAGATACAGGATTTTGAATGACTTCAAATCTGTTAACACTCGAAACAAATGTCGTATACCTGAAACCTTTAAAGAAGAATGTAAACAATTTAAATATCTATGAAAAAATTCTCACTTATCTCTAGTGGCAACAGATAAATCAAACCAAGTGGTAATCCTTAACTGATGTGGTATTTTGTTGACGAGTTAATTCTTAACTCATCAACAAAATACCACATCAAGTTATCCAACGTGACCCGACATTAGCTACTATTGCAGCCCTTAGCAAACTACGTATTCACAGTTCCCTTCCAGTCTCAATTTCTACTAACATGCATCCACCTCTCGGCCCACAGGTGCCAGAATTATTTGGAAAGGTGAAATTACACAAAGATGGTAGGTACCCTGTGAGACCTCTTATTTCTTCATATGCTAATCCAACAAGACCACTTGAACAAGCTTTGACTGTGTATTTACGGGACCTGACTAACTCATCTCAGTGCTCAGTAAGGAGCTCTATGCAAGCTCTTGACAAAATCAAGTCTTTCAATCAGAACAATACCTCCTCCTTTATTGTGGCCTCTCTAGACGATGTCTTGCTTTTCCCTAATATACCAGTACCTGTAGTTCATAAACTTACAGAATCCAAACTGATTGCTCAAGGTAATACTCCTCTTCCAGAAATTCAAGCTATAATATCAGCTCTTAGATTGATTCATCAACATATTTACTTCAACTTTAACAGTCAATGTAATGGAGCTCCTATGGGTTCCCCCTCTCCCCTTTCCTTGCAGAATTACTTCTTCAAGAATTGGAAAACAAAATATTTGAATCCTACTAAATAAAACCACTACTTCACATAAGGTACGTAGATGATGTCCTCATCTTCTAGCCATCTTCTTACAAAGAACTAAACAATTTCCCCGAATGTCTGTCTGCTCAATATTCTAGTCTTAAATTCACAGTTGAATTCGAAGATAATCTGCCATTGCCATTTTTAGATTTTCTCTTACAACGTGATCCTGATTCATCAGAAATCACCTACTCAGTTTATAAGAAACCAATTTCTTAACTATGGGTATTTCCGGTCAACTGTTGACAACATTATTAAAAAAGTGAGGAGATCGACAACCCCACGTTTTCGAGATACCATACTTCTACAAGATATGTAGGCTCCATGAATTTTATTCCTAGACTTTCTCGTTCTCTTAACAACATTTTCTGACGTCATAGCCTGAACTTTGGATTAAAGACAAGTAACATTTTCTCCATTATTGAAAAAGACTGGCCGTGTGGAAGAACAAAATAAACATGGAATTTACAGCATACCCCTAAAAGCAGTACATCCAGAAGATGTAAATATATGTTATATTGGTTAAGCTACTCGGACATTAAAAACTAGATTAACTGAACATAAATACAAAGCTAAAACTGGTGCTATGACTACAGCTCTGTCTCATCTAGTTAACGGAGGTACCCACTACCCTATATGGGACGAAACAACAATTTTTGTTACTCCTTCTTCAAAATCAAGAATGCTATTATCAGAAACTATTTTTATCCACAAACTTGCAATAGATGCTGCAATGAAGACAGCCCATTAAGCATTCCTTAACATTGGTAGATAATACTTAATAATGACTAATCTGTATAAATCCAAATCAAGTTCACTATTTATTGTTCATAAAACTTTTCACCCAACCCAGAAGAAGCTGTAATTAAGTTATGCGAATGTGAACACATACATTGCACGTTGTATGTCATTGTCAGTTACAATGTTTATGTTTATTTTAAATTGTAACAGTTCTTTTGGAATTAATGTTTTCTGAAGATGGATTCATTGTGTACCCGAAAGATGTAAAACGTTTATTTACTTCTAACTTGTTGTTGTTTTTCTTAACTTAAGGATATTTAATGCAAGTTTAAAATCGTGCAAAGACGGTTCGATGTTAATATACACGAACTAATTTTTCAATCGAGATTGTAGAATCTCACATGGTTCATACACTTTTTCAATCACAGAATTCCAGGACTTTTGGATTTTTTCCCAGGACATACGATCTAAACGCTTCTACTTAAAATATAGGGAAACCATAGGTCTGTTCAACCTGTAACCTAAAAAAAACAAAACAAAAAAAACTCCCTATATGCTTGAGCAAACTTAATACAGAATGTTGAAAATAATCGCTGCAGCTAATAAGAAACTTAGAATCAGAGATAAATACTGAAATCACAAAAACTGTCACTGAAAATATAACAAGGTTTAATTTCTACAGAACTTTTGTATACTAGGGGCTGCGCCTCTAGGCTCGCTACGCTGGTTTCCAGAGTAGCGCTCGGGCCCTGCAGCTCGATCTCCAAGTACATCACATGAAATAAAAACTGGAAAATTCATATAAATTTCAATTTTTATTGCATGTCTAAACAAATAAGGCTTGTTATTCCAAAATTTCAGAGTTTTTTTATTGTCGTTAATTTTTGGAAGGTCGGACCTTTGTCGTTTGAACTTATGGCACTTATAAATTTACCAAGAAAAACAAAAGCGGTCCAAAAAGCATTTCTGACCGCTATGCTAAACCATTAAGGTGGACGTCAAGTAATTTTGCTTCCTATACTTCCAATGGAAAAACTTTTGTACACATTTCCTTCACAATTATTGTGTTCCCAATGATGAAAATTTGAACATCGATTAAAATAACTTCATATTATAACTTGGAATACTTAATATTTTCTAAAACATAACCATAATTATATAAAAAATCAATACCTTTTCCTTTGGTAGTGTTGGAACCAGAAAAAAGATGGTGCGACCTGTACTTTGATGACGTCAGTAGACAAACAAATGTTGGATTACATAAATATGGTTATGTTTTAGAAAATATTAAGCATTCCAAGTTATAAAATAAAGCTATTTTAATCGATGTTCAAATTTTCATCCTTGGGAACGCATTAATTGTCCAGAAAAATGATGGCACGACCTGTACTTTGATGACGTCAGTAGACAAACAAATGTTGAATTGCATAATTATGGTTATGTTTTAGAAAATATTAAGTATTCCAAGTTATAAAATAAAGCTATTTTAACCGATGTTCAAATTTTCATCCTTGGGAACACATTAATTGTCCAGAAAAAAGATGGCACGACCTGTACTTTGATGACGTCAGTAGACAAACAAATGTTGGATTGCATAATTATGGTAATGTTTTAGAAAATATTAAGTATTCCAAGTTATAAAATGAAGTTATTTTAATCGATGTTCAAATTTTCATCCTTGGGAATTCATTAATTGTGATGAAAATGCGTACAAAAGTTTTTCCATTGGATGTATAAGAAGCAAAATTACTTGACGTCCACCTTAAACAACTGAGATAGCTTTACCAAAGACCTTTAAGCTTTACCAACAAAACATATGCCTAACAAATTTTCTGCGTCACCATGGCAGCAGGTCACGAGACCAGAACGTTCCTCTGTGGTTATCGTGAAGACAGACAAGCTGTTTGTTTCTTTCCTTTGCGTCTTTAAAAAATGCTTAAAAATCAGAAAATGACTTTTTCTTAAATTTTTATTTGTAAAAAAGGGACAATAGTTGTAAGTTTATGCTGTAAAAATTGCAATGCGTTATAATTTGCCATATATCCGTTTTAAATGGATCCCATCACGAAATAGAGAATTTTGTGAAATTTAGAAATTTAATTTCTTGTAAACTAAATTAAAATTCCAAAAAAAGGGTGACGAGACGCAAAAATTGGCACTACATGCCTACAAATTTTTGTGGTTCTGTTGCTGTTAGTGTGTCTGGAACGCAACCTGATATCACTTTTTTGCTTACTTTAACTTTGAAATACAATAGCTCTTGAAGTTTCACTAGAATCGAGAAATGGTTTATTTCAGCGTGTTCTCCAAACAATTCTCTACAAACGATGTAATTTCATATTTTTGTGTTCAATATGTTTTGCATTGCCAGCTAGGAAAGCAAGAGTGTGACAAAATTTCTAAAACAGCTGCAGCGGCGGCAGTTACTTTTTTAGAATAGAGAGACATTATGCTACATTGATTGAAAAAAATTACTTTTCTACTTTGGTTTCAGTTCAATTATTGAAGAAAATTATAGGATAAAAGATACCATAAAACTCAAAAATATATAGGTATAAAATCTGTAGTTAAAACATAAATGTGGCATCATGCTTGAAATGATTTCATATACCATGCAATCAATAAATAAAACACTATTTATATTTAATTATTTTGAAATAATACATTGGAAATTTAAGGAAAGGATAAATATTTGAAATTTTTTCAAAGTAACAAGGGGATTATCTTTTCTTAAACAAATATTCACGGGAGCAAGGATTTCTGTTACATTTTATTTAGGGAAGGAATTTTCAACATAATATTGATGCTCTGTTTTCTAGTATTGATGCTGCAGCTATACTTTAAATTTTTACTCACCAGCAACAAAATATGCAGAAATATTTCAAAAATGAAAGAGAATAATGGGAAAACCTTAAATCCAAGGGCTATATGAACAGCTGCATTCATCAGTGATCAAGGCAATTTTACTGGGCATGATCAGAAAACTAATTATAGAAGATGGAAAGTGATTAGTTTGCTCAAAAAATACTAAGAAACAACTGGATTTAAGTTTCTGATATTAGAAAGCAATCTGATTTTATGGCAAATTTTTACTTATATAAAGCATTTATTAGCAAATTTCAGTAAAGGTCAAAAAAAAAAAAAAAAATCAGCTTCTTACAAAACATTAGCCACTTACTTCCACCAGTGGCTTAAAGGTATGTAATGAAATTTAAGGAATGGGGCTCAAAAAGTTTCTCATAGCAGAAGAAAGGTATCAGGGACAAAGAGATTTTCAAATTGAACAGTTAAAAGAAGAAACATAGAATGAAACATGAGTGACTCTTCACCTTGTAGCAAAATATTTTGCATAATGGAAAAGTTGAAAATAAGCAAAAAGCATTCTTCATGGCAAAAGCTATGCTAAGGAAAATAACTTTTTAAATACGTCTCCTGGAAGTAGAGATAGCAAGAAAAAGATTTTGACCTTTATGGACCCCTAATGGAAAATCTGTACATTATTTAAAGAGGATCTTCTTATTGTAGCAAAAATCTTATTAGCTCCCCATCTTTATTGCAGCGAATGGCATACAGCAAAAAAAGAAATTTCTCAACAGGGCTTTTAGAAGCACAGATGCAGTACACAAACACCATCTAGTGGTAGAACTCAAATATAAACCTAAAGTTTTTCATATGGCAAATGGTATCCAGTGTTAAAATAATTTTTTAAATATGACACTTAAAAGTACAGATATTGAAAACAACAGATTAAATATTCATGCACCCACTAGTGGCGAAATTGTGCATTATTTTGGGTAGAAAATACAAAAGGAATTTTCACAGTTAGTATTTAGAGTACTTTTATTAGTGTTATTAGTATCATAGTACTTTTATTGGCATCTGATCAAAAAGTATTTTTTTTTCAATCAGGTTTTTAGTCCTGCAGATACTGCTGTAAATGGAAACGTGAGCTTATGCCCTCTAGTGGCACACTTGTGCATTAAGAAAAACTTGAAATTAAATGAGAAACATTTCGCACTGAAAATGCTCTCTAACAAAGAAAGAATTTTTCAAATTGGGCTCATAAAAACAAAGATATCGACAAAAATAAGGTATACATCTATGTCCCTGGTGGAAAAACTATGTACTACTTGAAGCAGGAGGTATATTAAAAGGGCTTTCTGAGGTAAGCGGCATCAGTTAACAAAATAACTTTTTTAATCGAATTTTCAGAAGCTCAGATTTTGTTGCAAATGCATTAGAAGCCGAAACAAACACTTACATCCCCTGGCAGGGACATAACTAGGCATTTCTGCGCCCGGGTCGAACCACAAAATATTGCGCCCCCATCTGTTCTCCAATCTTATATATGTAAAACTAATTTTTATAGTGTGTATAAATGCATATAAGTAAATATATATGTTGCTCGCCAAAACAAAATTAACGTTACAATCCAATGTTATTCCTATTGGGAAGGCACAATCAGACTGAGTGTTCGTACAGCTTTCCCAGCTGCTTCAGACTTTGGTACCACATTAAAAGATTAAAATGCAGCTGAAAGTCATGGCTCGCAGTCGTAGTAATAATCAAACAGCCCCCACAGAATCTTCAGTTTGAACAACATTTTTCTCTTGAAAGGTAAGTACAACAGTGCCTTCATTTTTGAATGAGAGCAACCAATATCCCCTGAACATTTAAAAAAAGAAATAGGAATTTTATTTTGCCAAGTTTACTGATACTGGCAAAGGCATTCTGTAAATGGACAATAGCAAAATATAGCACAAAAAAAAAAAAAAAAAAAAAAAAACGTACCATAAACCATCATAAAAGTTTCAATTCCAAATTTTATCCAAGGAGGTTAGAATAATACTTCTGGAGATGCCCTGAGTCCCTTAACCGTGAAACCCCAAGGTGTGGGAATTTGATGTTGTTTACATGATACCTATGTAATTTCAACTGTGTGCATTTTGGAAATGCATGGCTTTTGGTTGCAGAAACCATGTTAATATCAAATCGGAATGAATTATACTTCATACACGAGAAAAGTTTTCAATTTTAACATTATGTTTTGTTTAGAATTCACACTGACATTTGTGAATTTCAATTTAAAATAAAAATGGGATGGAGCCTCAAAATAATTTAGAATTTCAGAAATTGAACATATTCCTATTACTGAAAATCCTCCAATGGCTTATATAGGAAGTACCAAAAATAAGCTTAAACACAGATTAAAACAACACGTAAAAAACTGGCAGAAAAAAGAAGAAAAAACAGCACTTATCCAATACTGTCTGGATAACCAAAAATATCCTAAATTCGAAAATATAAAAATCATTAAAAGCTGTAAATCCGAAAAACACCTCAGAATAGCAGAGTCGGTAATGATTGAAAAAAATAGGACAAAAGTTTGCAACCATAATGACCCTAATAATTTGAGAAACAGCTGGAAAAATTTAATTAAAATTGAGCAAAAAAATGAAAAAGTTCGAAAAGTGAGATCACTGACCAACAAGAGATGGCGCCACAACGCCCAAGAAGAAGCGATAGCCGATGACAGAAGCAGCCCGCGAGAACCACCGAAATGCCCAGCTGACACGGTCCGTGCTAGTCGGAGCAAAACGTCCCCTCGAAGACGGTAAAGGAGTTTTACTGAAAGTACTCGGGTATGAATAAATATTGAAGTAAATGAGGATGCAGCAAAGGAAAAAACTCATTTGGTGATGAGACAAAATAAATTCCAACGGAAAAAAAAAAGAAGCGGACCCGTGGCCAAATGAAAAACCCCCGTGCCGCATCCACATAACGGAAATATGAATTGAAAGCCAAGCCCCACGTGCGGTAAGTGTTCATCGAACTTTACCAACTAAAAGTGAAGTTCAAAAATGCAAATTTTCTCACACAGTGGCAGAAAGATACGATGTAAAATTCGAAACATTTGCGACAAAAGAAGGCTATTCGGCCAAAACAAAATACCTTACGATAGCCTTGAAAATCACCAGCTTTCCCCACACTTTGATGGCCATTGCTCACGGTTATAAGCTTCACATAAAGTGATACTGCTCCATTAACAAGGGCATCTCGTGTTAGTTTATTCTAACCTCCTTGATTTTATAAGATTGTAAGTAGTGATTTTTGCACCCTTCTTGAGCTGCGCACGGGGCAGTCGCCCCACCCTAATTACACCTCTGCCCCCTGGAGGCCAAACCATTCTTTAACAAAAATGAGAAATCATATGCAAACATTTCCCATCAGGAGCTGTATCAGATGCAGGAAGAAATTTTTTGAATTGGACTCTTAGAAGGGGGCATATAGGGAAAACCGCGATTTAAATTCATGCTCCCTAGCGGAAAATCTATGTATTACTTGAAAGTGAGACAGTAACTAAAATAGTCTTCAAAATAAATGGCATCAAAAGAAAAAAATAAAATTCGATCGGATATTTAGAAGCAAATATATGAAATAAAATATATTTTTAATTCAATAGGATCTGTATTCATACCCTCTAGCAGCAAAATTGCGCATCAGAAAAAAAAATAAATAATAATAATAAATAAATAAACAGAATGCAAGGATCACCATTCTTACATTTCAAGATTCCCAATACAAAAAGAATTTCACAAATCAAACCAATAGGTGCAGAAACATGGTATCCCTAGCCGGACAAACAAAGTGATAACATAAGGATGATCTTTTTTTTTTTTTTTTTTTTTTTTTTTACAAAAGATGTGCTAATAATGCAGCTTTAGTACTGCTAACAGACATGAAAACCAACAGTCCCCCGCATTTTGCAGGGGGTGAGGAAATTTGTCGGACATAAGTTGTATCAGTAGACAAACACTCAACTACAAAACATTGCGCAGGGACAAAAAGGCAGGAATGAATAAAATTCCAGGAC
Organism: Macrothele yani; assembly: GCA_039090855.1. Classification (NCBI taxonomy): domain Eukaryota; kingdom Metazoa; phylum Arthropoda; class Arachnida; order Araneae; family Macrothelidae; genus Macrothele; species Macrothele yani. Next base: position 82,284,593 of record CM077005.1, read on the forward strand.
ATATAACAGAATTTTAGGACATTTCCAGGATTTCCACACATACGAACCATGAGCTCAGATTTTGCTGCAAATATATTAGAAGCAGTAATTAACACTTACGCCCCCTGGTGGCCAAATCCTTTTTTGCCATAAAATTAGAAATTATATACAAAAAGTTTCCCAAAAGGAGCTGTATCCGTTGCAGAAAGAATTTTTCACATCAGAGTTTTAGAAGCAGAGATATTGGATATTGGGGAAAACGCAATTTACTTTTATGCCCCCCCCTCTAGCAGAGAATCGATGTGTAACTTGAAAAAGTGACTATACCTAAAATAGCCTTCGACATAAATGGAATTAAAAGGTGAAAATTTTTTTTTCAGTCGGATGTTTAGAAGCAAATATACGGAATAAAGTGTATTTTGAATTTGATATCATCTGCATTTACGCCCTCTAGTGGCGAAATTGTGCATCTTAAAAAAGAACAAAATAAAGGATCATCATTTGCATATTTCAAGCTCCTGAATGCAAAAAGAATATTTCAAATCAGACTAATAGTTGCAGAGATACGTTGTCCACAGACAGACGAACAAATTGATAACATAAGCACGATTTTTTTTTTTTACAAAAGACGTGCTAAAAAAGCTGAACCCTGACCTCAGTTCTACATATATAAATAATGTGTATTATTTACGAACTAGCTGTAAAGCCCATTGAGATAAGAATACAATGGGTTCTAGAAATCACTTATTGCAATTCAAGCGTTTATTAACGATGTTCGAAAATATCTTTGTACACGATATTTTTTGCAAATATCTTTTCGGAATCTGGAAGTAGTTTTCCTTATTCTGGCTCTTGGACTACTTTAACTGTGACATAAAACTGTCAAACTCTTGACAATGCAACATAAAGTTGTCCATGGCTAATTCAGGAAGGTAGATACCTACTTTCTCCAATGTTTGACCTCAAGACTTATTAATGGTCATAGGCGAGTTTTACAGAAAATTGTCATTGTTTTAATGTGAATGGGAGGTCTATATTAGTAGGTGCGAGGCCAATTTGTGGAATACAAACAGTTTTACCACATGCTTAGCCTGTGAGTACTTCTGCAATGATCAAATTGGGATTTAGTTCCTTAATTCCATTGCATAAACCAATGTCTTTTTCCATTGCATAAACCTCGTTGTGTATTGAGGCTTCTTAAGAGCATGATAATAGCTCCAATCTTCAACTTCAGTCTGGGAAGTGGAATTCCTGATGGAGTTTGCTCATTTAAAAACTCTATAGGATAATACTGTTCACTATTTTCTTTGCCATCAGCATCAATTGAATCAGAGCTTAAGTATGTGCTTGCTGTCCCCTCTAAGAGATCATGAACATTCTCATTTAATTTGTCAATATCAGAGTTTTTGGGACACAGAATGGCTTTCTTTTAAAATGTTTTAAAATCAGAAATTTTAAAGTTCTTACCAAATATTTTTTTGGCTATATCACCATCATATAAAACATGTGTAGGTATCTCTATCATTTCCTCTGGTAGGCCCTCAGCTGTTTCATGGGCACCATCAATAAGTCGTAAAAGCCATTCACTGAATGATGAATCAACAGATTGAACATTACTTTTGAGTCTTAAAATCTCAAACTTCTTCCAGAAGTTGAATTTAATGCTGGCTTTGAGTATTTTGCTTCTGTCACCATGTTTGACAACAGGGAGAGTTTGTCTAAAGTCTCCTCCAAGTAAAATTACTTTGCCACCAAAAAGTTTCTGATTTCTCATAATATCTTTCAGTATTCGGTCAACTGCAAATAAAACAGTACCAGGGGCCATTGTAGCTTCGTCCCAAATGATGGCTTTCGCAGATCGAATGATTTCAGCATTGGTGGAATTAATCTTTATATTTGACATAGACATTTCATTTAAAGGTGGCACTAACTTAAATTGGTTAAAGTATGTTTTGCCACCTTCTAACAGATTAGCAGCAATTCCTGTGGATGCAACAGGCAAAGCTATGCTTCCTTCTCCACAGATAGTGCTGAGGAGGGTTTTATAGAAATAAGTTTTTCTTGTGCCCCCTGGGCCATCAAGGAAAAAACATCTATGAGGAAAATCATCATTAGTGGTTGCTGACATAATACTGTCATACGCTGCTTTTTGCTCTGCATTTAAATTACTTGCCATTTCTGTACCTTTTTGTCATTCTGCAGCACTGTAGAAATAAACATCCAGATTTTAAGAAATGTTACTTGATGGAATTGGAAGATTACATTTATCGCATGAGCTGTTGTTAGCTTTGAGAGTGTCGTTAATCTCTTGAAGGGTCTAATTCAAGCAATGTTCACAATCCTCAGTATGTCCAATGTTATGTATGTGTGCAAAATCATTCCAAAGAGGGGATTTATATTTTCCAAACAATTCTTGTGCATTGGGTGGTGAAACAAAGATAAGAATGTATGCAAATAAATCTCAGTTGTTGAGGCATGCTGCAAACCGATGCTTCATCTAAGGCTTTTCCCCATATTTCACCATTTTTAATTAAACCTTTCTGCAATGCAGCTTCTTGGAAGGTATCATATGGAATTCCATTGACTGTTCTTAGATCTGTAAAGCTTTTTGCTCCAGACACATGAAGTAGCAGTAGTCTCAAACAATATCTTTCTGGGTCAGAGCCAAGGTTAACTGAATACATTCTTCCAATCACATTATCTCCACCACATTTTTGCTGGACCCATTGCCTTTCTTTTTGATTGAACACATAATGTCTTGGCATGTCACTATATGAAATGGATCGTGCATCTTCATTGCCTTCATTTAGTTTGAACCATGCTGTCAGTATCTCTTTGAGCATTATGAACAATTGCATTTCGAAGCTAACAACTTGTTGCAATGTATGGTCCTTGTGAATCGGAACCTTCTGATAGGAAGGAAGATTTCTGGAATGAGCTAAAAGCTGTTTTGAGCCAGTTTGGTGCTAAAGAGAAAGTTATAATAGCAGGGGATTTCAATGCTAGAGTAGGTGTGCAGAATGCGATTTCTGACAATGTTCTGGGTAAGTTTAATGATCTTTGTGTGAATGATAATGGTAAAAGATTAATTGAACTCTGCATTGAGAATCGTTTGTGTGTATCTAAAATAATAAAATCAGCTATTAACAAACAATCCTGTGCTACTGAAACTCTGCTGACATTAAAAGGAAATTCTGGTAATTTTAATGTTGATTCAAAATCAGTCGCTGATGAATTCAACAATTACTTCATTAACATAGGTCATGATTTAGCATCTCAGCAAAACTTGCCCACAAATACTTAAGGTTATAGACTTTTCGAGTCTTTTATAACTGCTATTAATATTGTCTGAACCAGCACTTCTTTTTAGGGACAATGAAGTGATAATATTATATATTTCAGTATCATCCAAAGGGCGTAGAAACATTGAAAAAGGAACTTCCTTAATTTTGGATAAAGAATCATAACCTTAAGTATTTGTGGGCAAGTTTTGCTGAGATGCTAAATCATGACCTATGTTAATGAAGTAATTGTTGAATTCATCAGCGACTGATTTTGAATCAACATTAAAATTACCAGAATTTCCTTTTAATGTCAGCAGAGTTTCAGTAGCACAGGATTGTTTGTTAATAGCTGATTTTATTATTTTAGATACACACAAACGATTCTCAATGCAGAGTTCAATTAATCTTTTACCATTATCATTCACACATAAAAGTGCTGGTTCAGACAGACTCGATCTCTATTTTAGTACCACTTATAACTCATATTATTAATCTGAGTTTTTATTTAGGTCAGTTTCCTGACAGTCTAAAAATCACTAAGGTTATTCCTCTTTTTAAAAAAGCAGATAGGGAATCTACCTGTGATTACAGACCGATATCTTTGTTACCCGTTTTGAGTAAAAATTTTGAAAAGTCTATTCACAGCAGAATGGTTGATTTTTTACACACCCATGGTGTGCTCTCTTTGGATCAGTTTGGTTTCCAAAGAAACAGATCTACTGAAATGGCTGTTGCTAAGTTGTCAAACTTTATTTCCAAAGCACTAGATGAGAGTTGTTATACTATTTGTGCTTTTATTGATTTCCAAAAAGCTTTCGACACGGTAAATCATGACATTCTGCTACATAAATTACCCAAATACAGTTTTCATGGCAAAATTCTTTCCCTCTTAATGAGCTACCTCTCTAATCACAAAAAGTATGTCTTTGTAAATAAAGTAAACTTTGATCTACTTAATATTTCATGTGGAGTGCCTCAAGGTTCGGTATTGGGACCGTTATTGTTCCTGTTATACTGTATATTTATGACCTTCCTCTGTGCCTGCAATCAACTCATGCTTTGCTATAAGCTGATGACACTGTCATTTTTCAAAAATGTCATGATTTGCATAAGTTACAGATAATGATCAATAATGATCTATCAAATTTATCTCAGTGGTTATGCTCTAACAAATTATCACTTAATATTTTAAAAACCAACTCCGTACATTTCCGAAATGTTCATAAAAGAGAGGACATAAATAACTTTCCAGTCAGGATTAATTATCTCCCATTTAAAATTGTGGACAAAGTTCAGTATCTTGGCGTTTGGTTTGATGAATTATTTAACTGGAATACACATGTTCAGTTTGTTTCAAAAACAGTTTCCTTTCAGGTTGCCCTACTTGGTAAAATCAAGCATCTCTTCCCTATCAATGTCCTAAAAACATTTTACTATACTTTTATTCATACCCATCTCTCCTATTGTCTGGAATCCTGGTATTCAAATATAAGTGCAAACAATAAGTTATGCTTGCTCAAATTACAGAAGTAATCTGTTCGCTATATGTTGAACACAGATTACATGTCTCATTCAAAACCATTATTTCTAAAACTAAATATTCAAAAAATTCATGAAATTTTTACCTTGAAACTAGGTATCATGTTTTTTTTAAATAATGCATCTTAAACTGTCTATTTTTCAATCTGACATCAAATATCTGGATTATTCTATCTTCACCAGATCTGTTGCTAACAACAAATTATGTCAGCCATGTGTTAAACTTAATTATGGTTTAAATAGCATACTGTATAAAGTCATGATCATATGGAATAATCTCCCAGAGAGCATCAGATCTCTGGAAAATATCAAAAAGTTTTCCTTGTCTCTGCCAAATTACATTGTAAATCACCCTGATCTCCATAAAGAATCTCAACTCTATCATTAAATTGTAGTTCCAAGCATGCTGCTAACAGTGGTGCTTCTGTTATAACCATCTTACTTGCTTTTATATATGCCATATGTTTTATTCCTTTTCTTACATCTGATAGGGGGAATCACCTCACAACCAATGTGTTCAGATTCCTCCTGGTGTATTGCATTTTCATATAACTCTAAGTTTTAAATGTGTGCAATAAAATAATTGTATTGTATTGTAATATGTTTTTCAACCACAAGTATATCCACACATATACTTGGGAAAATTGTACTCTTGGTCAAAAGAGTGTGATAGATTTTGTTGTCTATGATCAGCATCTGAAGCACTTAATTGTTGACACTTGTGTGATGAGAGGTGCAGATGTTGGTTCTGATCATTACTTGGTAGTGTCACGAGTGAAACTGAATGTTTGTTGGAGGAACAGGAAGAGGCCCAGGATGGAAAGAATAAAGTTTGAAAAGCTCCCTGAATATAATCAGCGTTATTCTGATGCACTCAGCGAACGACTGAAAGAGCTGAAGGCTTGTGAGAGGGATGTAGAAAAGAAGTGGGAATGTTTTAAGAACTGTGTTGTTACTGCTGCTGAAGAGGTCTGTGGCACCACAAATAGTGGGTTACAATAGAGGTGATGCTTGGTGGAATAGTGAGACTGAAGAGGCAGTAAAGAGAAAGAAGGAAGCCTATTTGGGGATGTTGCAAGGTAGAGTTTCTGTGGATGAATATCGCTGTAAGAAGAGCGAAGCCGCTAAGCTGGTTCGCCAGAGTATGGCAAAAGATAGGAAGGAGGAGGTGAAAAAGCATGAACTGGTTTTTTGGAAAGATCAGGGATAGGAGAAGATCAGGGGGCCAAAAATAGAGATTTCAGAGACTAAAATTACAAAAAAAGAAAGAAAGAAAGAAAGAAAGAAAGAGAGAGAGAGAGAGAGAGAGAGAGAGAGAGAGAGAGAGAGAGAGAGAGAGAGAGAGAGAGAGAGAGAGAGAGAGAGAGAGAGAGAGAGAGAGAGAGAGAGAGAGAGAGAGAGAGAGAGAGACTACGATTACCATAGCTTTGACTTGAAAAAAAAACATTTTTTATTTATTTTTTAAAATAAAAACCCCTACATAAGTCTGGTAAAGTCCAAAATGAAATGTCAATTTATTGGTTCTGGCAAGTAAACTGCAAAACTTCTTCAGTTATAAGTAAATTGTTCATTTCATTCTGAACATGGATGGGGTATGGCCAGATTTTATTTATCAACATTACATGAGATTTCAAAATAAAAATAGCACAAATAAACTTATCTTGAAGATCTATCAGCCTATCAATAAATCACAATAGTGAAAAGTCTTTATTTTAAAGTACTAAGATTATAATTAAATGTAGCCTAATTATTAAAATTACAAAACTGTGTATTACAAAAAATTAAAATGCAACAAAGGACTGCTTTTTAGGCTTTTTGTGAAAAAAGTTGGTAATCATTGTGCTTTTTCTGTTTTCAACCACAGTTTGCAGCTGTTGAACTTTTGTAAATTCTTTGTTCTCCCAGTCTTTCAGTGACTCAAAACCCTCTAATACACCTTGAGCCACTTGAATTTGCACAAGATCTCCTTTCTCCAAACCTTTTTTCAGCTTTTTTGTGGCATCTTCTAACAAAACAGATGCTGATTCTCTAGTGGTTTCAAGGTTCTTCTTCTTCTCTTTAAGTGTACATTCCAAGTGTTGAATTTCTTTCTCAGAACTTTCTTCTTTTTTGAGTCTTTGTTGTTTTTTCTTTCTTAGAACTTTCTTCTTTTTTGAGTCTTTGTTGTTCTTCTTTCTTAGAACTTTCTTCTTTTTTGAGTCTTTGTTGTTGTTCTTTCGTTTTTTCTTCTTCTACCTTCTTTTCTTTTTTCTTTCTGATGCCGTGGTTCCTCCAGATATGCTTGGTAATGTTTATGAGCATTTTGTGCCAACGATATAAGTTTCTTAGTAATTGGTACAAAGGAAGGGTTATTTTTATATTGTCCCATTCCATCTTTTATAATAACTGAATTAAGTGTTCTCACAGACATCTGTGAACAATCATCAAGAATAAACTTGGAGGTTGAAAATCTTCTCTCAATGTCAGCATTTCCGTGCGAGAGGCATAATGCTGATTTCACCAGCTTGGTAACAATGGGATACTTGGATAATCCATCAGATGTTTTAAGAGAAAAAAAGTGATTCCAATACTTTTCAATTTCATTGGCATCTGATTCGTCACTTTCCACTTGAAGACGTTTCCACTCATCTAGGAGGCAATCTTCACGAATATCCAAAGGGAGCGCTTTGGCAACAGTCACAATCTGTCGACAGCTTTTTTCCGTCTTTCTTTCTGATTTGTGTAGACATCCAAGGGCTTTTTTAAGCCTTAATGAAGGTGTGATGGCCTTTTTTTATAAGGTGTGTACAACCAGCAATATAACATGATTGGACATTTTTCTGAAAAATCAGTTTACTTTTTGGTCAAGCAAAGAAACTTCTTTCTTTACTTCTTCAGACATAGTAATAGTTCTACCAAATTTTTCTGATCAAATAAGTTCTTATTTACCCAGTTATATGAGTACAAAGATTTTAAAGCAGATGAAAGGCAAATGTGACTGGCTAGCTTCTGCACTACTGACAGAAGTTCTTTAAACAAAATATGAACCAGCAGACGGTCAACCTGGAAAGTTCTAGTGAATGTCTGAAAAAGTTCAGCAGATGAAAGAGTAAAATGAAACTCAGCCAACATCCCAGGTTTCTTTAAAAATGCAACAACATTTTTAAAAGAGTTTCTTTGAAGATGGTCATTACTTTTTTTAGAAGGTACAAATTTAAAAAAATACTGTAAAACAGCAGACCACTGCTCAATCAGTCTTTTGGCAGCATCAACAAAAGTTAACCATCTAGAAGTAGTATGTTTAATGAATTTATGTGCAGGCAGTTTGAGTTCATTCTGGATAGCTTCAAAATCTTCCCATCTTGATGGCCACTCACTAAAATAATAACGAATGCTTATCACCAAAGAGAAAGCATCTTCATTAAAATTTTCAAGAGCTTTGAGAAATGCATTGTGGACAAATGTGGATTGGGCAGGTTCCAATGTCCACCAATCCTTTGGACCTTATTGTCAAGAGTTCTTCATTGAACAACCTATGCACAGTTTTGTTAACGTTGGGACCGTCCGAGCCTATCATTAACAGGTTATTGTTATTCAGTGGTGAATTAGCACGATCAATTCCTGAGGAAATTTCAGAGTAAATAGTTTCTGCATCAGCTTTACCAAGAAAAACTGTATCCAAATGACGTGAAACAACTTCAGTCCTGGCCTCTGACCAATAACGAACAGTGATCTGCAATTCCTTTTTGCTCTTAATATTAGTTGTTTCATCAAATGAAACAGTAAACAGTGTCAAACCTAAATCTTTTAGCATTTGATCACAAAAATAAATGCCTAGTGCATCATTTATAAGGTACTGCATCCTTTTTGGACTGAGAGAGAAGTCTGATGGAATTGCTCCTAGAAACATGGCATCCAAAACTTGCTTCCAGTCACTGGAAGAATTAGCTGAGAAATTGCTGCAAATGTGTTTGAGGGTAAAAATTATTTCAGCAGTGGTTGCTTTATCTTTTGAACTCACTAGCCCTAATTGGGCATTTTGAATAGTACTGTTGGTAAAGGAGCTACAAGATTGCTCTCCAACATTAAATGCTGCAGCTGAAGCCACCAGCATGCTGTAATAATGAGTGAACACCCTTGTTCTCAATATTTATCACAGCAGTACATAATTAATAAAAAGCCTCAGACTCACTTTGTTTAACACACCACAATGAAAGTTCGTGACCATTACTGTCTTCTTGTTTCAACCAAAAGTCTCGAAACTTGCACTTGTCCATAATGAAATCTCAGATTTTTTCACTAAAATGTTTAATTAAAACATCAAAATACTGCACTAGTTCCTCTTGAATTTTTACACTATCAATAAATATACTGTCATCAGTCATAGCTTGCATGAAAATTATTCACTCAAAGCACCTCGAACAATAAAAATACATTTCATTAGACACATTCAAAATTAAGAACACAGATTTCAAAAGTGCTCACCTCTCAAATTAAAAAGAGAAGCACAAATGAAACCAAAACACCTCTCAGTTAACCTAAATTGGGGTCACTATACAATATTACCTAAAGGTTAAACAAATTTGAGAAAATAAGACAAATAATTCAAGAACAAATCCCTTAAAAAGAGATTTTAGGAGACTTGGTTACAAAAAGATACTTTAAGAGACAAGTTGGAAAGAAAGAGACTTTTAGCTAAAAAGGAGACTCGCTCCTATCCCTGAAAGATAGGAACACTTTCTGGAAGTACATGAGAATTAAGAAAAATAGGGGAAACAAAGTTGTAAGCTGTGTAAAGAATAGGATCAGGGAAATGATATGGGAGCCCAATGAGTTAAGTGAAAGATGGGGAAATACTTCTGTGAGTTATTAGATCACGAAAGCAAAGGTCATTCAGAGGCAGAAGCAGACATACGCATAGCCAAGGGGTGGTCCTCGGGTCCTGACCCCCCTTGAGGGGAGATTTAGTACAAATTTAAAGCAATATATATGGGGCTTTCAATAATGAACAAAACCCATGGACCCCCCACCCCCTTAAAAAATTTCTGGCTATGCCACTGGAGGCAGATGATGTTACAGTGAAGGATGGAATCACAGGAGGGATCTCAAGAGAAGGGTGTGTAAAGCTCTAAAATCTCTTCAGAATGGTAAGGCTCCAGGAGTTGATGGCATAACTGTTGAGATGTTGAAATATGGTGGTTACTCTGTAATTGATTGGGTAACTGAAATTTGCCAGTGAGCTGAGAGTTAGGAATGGTCCCTCGGTATTAGAAGGATGCTATCATTGTTCCCTTGTATAAGGGAAAAGGTGATCAGACTGACTGCAAGAACTATCGTGGTATTAGCGTACTGAGTGTGGCAGGGAAAGTGTTTGGTAAGGTCGTTATTGAAAAAATACAGGGTCTTACATCAGAAAAAGTGTGAGATGTTCAGAGTGGTTTTATGAATGGTAAAGGCTGCACTAACCAAATTGTTGCATTACCCATAATGATTGAAAAGTATCTGGCTGTTGGTAAGAAAGCTTTTGCTGCCTTCATAGATTTAGAGAAAGCTTATGACCGAGTATGTACTTACCTGATTAAAAAGACAAAAAGAAATATTAAGAATGACTCAAGTGTGGGATATGGTGGACCTACCACACTTGAGAAGGACGGTCCATCACAGAATCGACCTGGACTTTCTAAACGGCATATGAAAAAGAGATCTCGGCTGAGTGAATGTAAGATTGGTGTATGGAATACTAGAGGTATAAATGGCAAGATGAGTGAGGTGATTGAGGAGATGAATAAGTATTGACTGGATGTGCTGTGTGTAAGTGAAACCAAAAGAAGGAAATTGGGGTAGAAGAAGTGAATAGCACGGTGAGTTTGTGGTCTGGAGTATTGGATAATATGAGAGGACAGGCTGGTGTAGGTGTGATTTTAAGTGAAAAGATGAAGAACAACTTGATTCACTATAGTTGCGTAAGTGAGAGAATTCTCCGGGTTCGTTTGAAAGTGAAACTTCAGAGAATTGTAATTGTTGTAGTGTATGCTCCTTGTGACTGGGAACCTTCTGATAAGAAAGAAGATTTCTGGAATGAGCTAAAAGCTGTTTTGAGCCAGTTTGGTGCTAAAGAAAAAGTTATAATAGCAGGGATTTCAATGCTACAGTAGGTGTGCAGAATGCGATTTCTGACAATGTTCTGGGTAAGTTTAATGATCCTTGTGTGAATGATAATGGTGAAAGATTAATTGAACTCTGCATTGAGAATGGTTTGTGTGTATCTAATACATTTTTCAACCACAAGTATATCCACACATATACTTGGGAAAATCGTACTCTTGGTCAAAAGAGTGTGATAGATTTTGTTGTCTGCGATCAGCGTTTGAAACACTTAGTTGTTGACACCCGTGTGATGAGAGGTGCGGATGTTGGTTCTGATCATTACTTGGTAGTGTAACGAGAGAAACTTAATGTTGGTTGGAGGAAAAGGAATAGGAAGAGACCCAGGAAAGAAAGAATAAAAGTTGATAGGCTCCTTGAAGATCATCAGCGGTATTCTGACTTACTCAGAGAACGACTGAAGGATATGAAGTCTGGTGAGAGGGATGTAGAAAAGAAGTGGGAATGTTTTAAGAACTGTGTTGTCACTGCTGCTAAAGAGGTCTGTGGCACAGTAATAGTGGGTAACAATAGAGGTGATGCTTGGTGGAATAGTGAGATTGAAGAGGCAGTAAAGAGAAAGAAGGAAGCCTATTTGAGGATGTTGCAAGGTAGAGTCTCTGTGGATGAATATCGCTGTAACAAGCATGGAGCTGCTAAGCTGGTTCGCCACAGTAAGGCAAAAGGTAGGAAGGAGAAAGTGTAAAGGCATGAACTGGCTTTTTGGAAAGATAGGAAGTCCTTCTGGAAGTACATGAGACTCAGGAAAAATAGGGGAAACAAAGTTGTAAGTTGTGTGAAGAATGAGATTGGGGAAATGATATGGGAGCCCAATGAGTTAAGTGACAGATGGGGTGAATACTTCTGTGAGTTATTAGATCAGGAAAGCAAAGATGATTCCGAGACAGACGCAGATGATGTCACAATGAGGGATGAAAGCACAGGAGGGATCTCAAGAGAAGAAGTGTGTAAAGCTCTAAAATCTCTTCAGAATGGCAAGGCTCTGGGAGTTGATGGCATAACTGCAGAGATGTTGAAATATGGTGGTGACTCTATAATTGACTGGTTAACTGAAATTTGCCAGTTGTGCTGGGAGTTAGGAATGGTCCCTCGGGATTGGAAGGATGCTATCATTGTTCCCTTGTATAAGGGAAAAGGTGATCAGACTGAATGCAAGAACTATCATGGTATTAGCCTACCGAGTGTGCCAGGGAAAGTGTTTGGTAAGATTGTTATTGAAAAAGTATGGGGTCTTACATCATTGAAAGTGTGGGATGTTCAGAGTGGTTTTATGCCTGGTAAAGGCTGCATTAACCAGATTTTTGCATTATGCACGATGATTGAAAAGTATCTGGCTGTTGGGAAGAAAGTTTTTACTGCCTTCATAGATTTAGAGAAAGCTTACGACCGAGTTAATAGGACACTTTTGTGGAAGGTATTGAATGAATATGGTGTTACTGGGAATCTACTTAATAGTGTAAAAGCTATGTATGCTGGTAGTAGAACTTGTGTACGAATGAATGGTGTTTTATCAAAATGGTTTTCCATTGGTGCAGGAGTTAGACAAGGTTGTGTAATGTCACCATGGCTTTTTAATATATTTATGGATGCATGCGTGCGTGATGCCAAAATAGATAATAGTGGTTTATGTCTTGGTGATATCCGTGTGTGCAGATTGCTGTATGCTGATGACACTGTCCTGTTGGCAGAGAGCAAAAGTGAGTTGCAGAGTATGTTGACTCGGATGCACAAAGTTTGCATGAAATTCAGACTGAGTATAAATAAGGGAAAAACCAAAGTTATGGTGTTTGTGTATTTAGGAAGCATGTTTGACGGAGAAAACAGGTTGGATGGTGAAATAAGTAGGCGAGTGAATTCTTCTTTGAAAGTCATAGCTGCTCTGGGAGGTTTTCACAGGAATGATGGGTTCTCTAGAGAGTCCCGCATGGCTGTGTTTGAAAGTGTAATTGTTCCTACTCTGATGTATGGCAGTGAAACCTGGGTACTGCAGAAGAAACATAGGAGTCATTTGTGTGCTGGAGAAATGCGTTACTTATGTGGGGTTTGTGGCAAGACACGATATGATTGTGTGAGAAATGAAGATGTATTGCAGTTGTGTGGTGTGAAGCAAAATGTTGTTAGCAAGGCGGAGACCAATATGCTTCAGTGGTTTGGCCATGTTGAAAGAATGAGTGATGAAATGCTTACTAAGAAAATGTTTTTAGCCCAAGTGGCAGGAAGGAAAGGCAGAGGAAGGCCAAGGAAGACATGGGTGGATCTGATTCAGGAGTGTTAGCACAAGAAAAAGATTAGGAGTATGAAGTATAAAAGATCTTGTGTACGGCGTGTGATGGATGTCAGTGAAGCCCGAGTTGTATGTCAAGATCACTGTAAATGGATAAGTCTGATACGGCAACAGTAAGTAAAAATTATCGGGTAGTTTGTATTTCTTTGTGGAGCTAACCTCGGAATATCAGAGAACAGCTTAGTGATATGTATGTATGTATGTATGTATGTATGTATGTATGTATGTATGTATGTATGCATTTCGATCATTGTTTAAAAGATCCGAATTAAAGGCAATGTTCTGCTTTTCAGGAAAAGGAACAGGTAATCTACCTATTGTATGAGATTGCAGATGCATATCATAACCAAGTATTTGCCACATTGCCTCAGGTGCGCTAATATATCAGAAATCAACATGACTTTTTACTTTGCCGTATTTGGTGTTGTGCGCTGTTATATGCGCATTTGCACCGTCATGACCTTTTTATATGTACTTGAAAAGGTATTTCACGCTTTTCAGAGTAGTGCACACCTCAACATTAATGTGGCAATTGTACTTTAACAAAAGATGCAGATTACAAGGTGCAATCCAGCTGTTATCAATAATTTTACAACGTACAGTTGTGGTTGCCCCATTCTTTCTGCGGGTACATAAAGGGTACCCGCCTTTGTTAGCTACTGTTTCATTTTGGAAAGATTTCGGAAATTGTTTGGTACATTTGCCATTTTCTATACAGAGTGAATTGTGATTATTTCCCCACATGGGCCATGAACAATGTGTTTTGCAACAGTTGCATGTAAAACTGGTAAATGCTCTTTATCTGGAAGTTCTGCTGATACAATTTGGTCGATTTTCAGTCATAAAAGTTTAAGGTAGCAGTCTTAAAAGCATGATAATTAAAACAGTACACCAGCTTTCGATGAAGTGAAGAACTTATTTAATCAATAATGTATAAGTTAAAAGATTAAAAATAAAGCCATAAGAATTTTCGGTCTTCTTAAAGACTGTCATCAGATGGAAGTACTAAAGGAGTTTTTGGGGTGGGGAGACATAAGTAACCGACAGACAGAATGTGACGTATTGAACAGGTGATCAAATTGTCAAATCCAAATTGATAGTTTTAAATCGATATATGAATAAAAACAATCAAGTGGTCAAATTATCAAATAAGTAACATACAAGACAGGTAAGACTTAAAAGAATGAATAAAGTAAGGCAAATGCATACAATAAAGAGGCAACCATACGTAGCTTACTTATAACACTGGGTGATATACATACTTAGGTCCAGCTAGAATATGACAATTTTTTTTTTCTTTAAATATTTTCATTCTCCACAACTGGAGAGGAAAGTTTTAATAGATGTGTCCAAAATTTCGGTATGTATACAGGAGTATTGTCATTACAACAGAAAGTTCCATGTTCAGTAATAATCAAACTTTTGGTGAATAATAAAGAGGAGATAGTACATGGTGTTATACTGATTTTAGCCTCTTTCCAATTAGGATAATGTTGTACATCGTTCACTAGTCTTGCAAGAGAAGTATTTGATAGGCCGTTCTTAACAGCATATTTGTGTTCTTTGAGCAATGATCTTTCGGTTTGTGTTCCTTGAGCTGTCCCAATGATATTTTGGTTGATCCGATGTATTGGCTGTAAGGGAGAACTTGGTTCAAACTATCAAGTGGGATGGTGTATACACCAAATTTGTTAGCTTCTGGAACTAGGTCATGATCTTCCTTGATCAAAGTAAAAATATTGGTGGTGCATATCCCTAAGTACAGATTGAATGTTTTACAAATATTTTTAACGATTGAGGAGAGAGTTGGAAAATAATCCAATGAGCCTAAAAAATTGTGACAAGGATGTTCAGCCAGAAGGGTAGTTAGACGTTGACGACAGATTTTCCCGAGTACAGCTTGAATAGTAGATTCTCTGAAACCATGGGCACAAGCAATGTCGAAAACCTTATCAATTTTGCAATGCCGCCTGAAGCCATCCGAAGAATGAGTGAACGCTCTTTTTAGCATGAAGTTAATTGATGAGAGTTTATAATTATTCTTAGCATGAAGTTAATTGATGAGTTTTTATTATAATAATAATATTTCATTATATTACAATAAAAACTCTCATCAATTAACTTCATGCTAAGAATGATTATAAACTCTCATCATTATCATGGACTACCTTCAAATGATGATGGCAAAATAAGAGCTTTTCCAGGAAGAAACTGATCTTCTCCAGCAATCTGAATTTGGTCCATCAGAACTTTATACTTTTCGACACTTAACTGAGACTGATTTTGTTGTATGTAATTCAGTGTATTAGCTTCCATTTTTACATACACATCAACAATGTATTGCTGCGTAATCTTTCTTGCTATCTTGCGCTTAATAATGGATTAAATTTGTCACGGATCGAAAGACGAGTTTGATAGTACTGCATTTGTGTAACCCTTGGCCGTGGCTTTGTACATTGGTTAACAATACTTAGTAAAGACGTTGGTTTATGTTGCAATGGAATGCCAGTTGACCGTGTGACGTAACTCATCTCTGACGTCATGTGAGAATGATTCGGATGAGATGACGTCACACTAGCAGTTGTGTTCTTTGTTGCTATGACAACAAAAGTGATATATGCATGCTTTGCGCGCATGTAGGTGATGATGTCACCTGCACGAATACACGAAAAGCTAAGCGTGACGTCACAAACATTTGTTTTTCGGTTGTTGCTATGACGACTTAAAAAGTTATCCACGTCGTCGCAGCTTAGCGTTTTATATATTAGGATTATATTGAATAATGTAATGTAGTAATAAAAAATGAAAAAATCAGCCAACTAGATAGAGCAGGTGTATATGAGATTCCTATTAATTAGAAACCACCTTTGTCATATATAGGCAGCACTAAGAAGAAGTTAAAGTATAGATTACATCAACATATGAGTAATTGGAATAAAAAAGAAGCTAAGACAGCATTAACCCAGTATTGTCTAGAAAATCACCAATGTCCGAAGTTTGAAGATATTAAAATTATTAAGAGCTGTAAAAACGAAAGGCAGTTGAGAATTGCAGAATCAGTATTAATTGAAAAAAATAGATCAAGAGTGTGTAACATTAATGAACCAAGCAACTTAAATGAACAGTGAAAAACATTAATAAAAATTGAACAATTAAGGGAAAAAAAAAGAACAGCACTGACAATAGATGGCGCCAGAGGCACAGAGATGCAGAGTTTTTGACTGAAGCCGGAATCTCAACAACTTTGCTCACTTGAGCTGTGGTTGGCAGAGAGACACATACCTTCTGAGGACGACAGGGTTCTGTTGAAAGCCCTAGAGGATTGTGTATGACAGGTTGAATGAGGTTGACGTTTGCTGTGAGGTTTGTACGGTGTATCAGGCAGATGAAGCAATACATTAGTCACAGTTGACAACGGTTTGACTGCCGTAGAATGTAAATAGTGTAATTATGTACATAGTGGTTTTAATTGAGTGTATGAATGTGTTGTATATAGCGTACCTTAGAGTGTTTTTATGGAGAGTATGCATTGTTGAGAGTACTAATTGAGAATTTTAAGGCCACGTTGTATATGGAGGAGTGAAAGAGGAATACGATAAAAAAGAAAAATAGGCGTAATGAATGTTGACAACACTCATGTTATAGTGAGTATACACCTAGTGATGACGAGCTATATTACATCTTTGAAGGCAGACTAGTCAGCATTTTTGTCCTGTGAATAAAAAAAGAAAAGGAAAGAAAAGAAAAAAACAAAACAAAACAATTTTTCATGACCGAAAGAACAAATATAAAACAGCGCCCTATAAGCAAGAAGTTTTCAACCTTTGAAGGTCAGCAACATAACAGGATGTTCTAATTGACATGCATGAAGTGTATAGCAAGAAAGTAGCCAAGAGCTTTTAGGTAAGTGTTTGGCCTTTTTTGAATGATATGTCACTATTATTTATTTTGGCATCATGCATCCATAAATATATTAAACAGCCATGGGGACATTTCACAACCTTGTCTGACTCCTGCACCAATAGAAAACCATTTTGATAAAACATCATTCACTCGTACACAAGCTCTACTACCAGCATACTTGGCTTTTACACTATTGAGTAGATTCCCAGTAACACCATATTCATTCAATACCTTCCACAAAAGTGTGCTATTTACTCGGTCGTAAGCTTTCTTTAAATCTATGAAGGCAGCAAAAACTTTCTTACCAATAGCTAGATACTTTTCAATCATCACACATAATGCAAAAATTTGGTTAGTGCAGCCTTTACCAGGCATAAAACCACTCTAAACATCCCACACTTTCTCTGATGTAATACCCAGTAACTTTTCAATAACAACCTTACCTAACACTTTCCCTGGCACACTTAGTAGGCTAAAAACCACGATAGTTTTTGCATTCATTCTGATCACCTTTTCCCTTATACATGGGAACAATAATAGCATCCTTCCAATCCCGAAGACCCATTCCTAACTCCCAGCATAACTGGCAAATTTCAGTTAACCAGTCAATTATACAGTCACCACCATATTTCAACATCTCGGTAGTTATCCATCAACTCCCGGAGCCTTACCATTCTGAAGAGAATTTAGAGCTTTACCACTTCTTCTCTTGAGCTTCTATTCTTCCTGTGCTTCTATCCCTCACTGTGACATCATCTGCATCTGTCTCAGAAACGTCTTTGCTTTCCTGATCTAATAACTCACAGAAGTATTCACCCCATCTTTCACTTAACTCATTGGGCTCCCATATCATTTCCCTAATCTTATTCTTCACACAACTTACAACTTTGTTTCCCCTATTTTTCTTGAGTATCGTGTACACCCAGAAAGACTTCCTATCATTCCAAAAAGCCAATTCATGCCCTTCGACCTTCTCCTTCCTATCTTTTGCCTTAATCTGGCGAACCAGCTTAGCAGCTTCACGCTTCTTACAGAGATATTCATCCTCAGAAACTCTACCTTGCAACATCCCCAAATAGGCTTCCTTCTTTCTCTTTACTGCCTGTTCAATTTCAATATTCCACCAAGCATCACCTCTATTGTTACCCACTATTGTGGTGCCACAGACCTCTTTAGCAACAGTGACAACAGAGTTCTTAAAACATTCCCACTTCTTTTCTACATCCCTCTCACCAGACTTCAGCTCCTTCAGCCGCTCTCTGAGTAAGTCAGAATAACGCTAATGATCTTCAAGGAGCCTATCAACCTTTATTCATTCTACCCTGGGCCTCTTCCTATTCCTTTTCCTCCAGCCAACATTAAGTTTCACTCATGACACTACCAAGTAATGATCAGAACCAACATCCGCACCTCTCATCACACGGGTGTCAACAACTAAGTGTTTCAGACGCTGATCGTAGACAACAAAATCTATCACACTCTTTTGATCAAGAGTACAATTTTCCCAAGTATATGTGTGGATATACTTGTGGTTGAAAAACGTATTAGATACACACAAACCATTCTCAATGCAGAGTTCAATTAATCTTTCACCATTATCATTCACACAAGGATCATTAAACTTACCCAGAACATTGTCAGAAATCGCATTCTGCACACCTACTGTAGCATTGAAATCCCTGCTATTATAACTTTCTCTTTAGCACCAAACTGACTCAAAACAGCTTTTAGTTCATTTCAGAAATCTTCCTTCTTATCAGAAGGTTCCAAGTCACAAGGAGCATACACTACAGCAATTACAGTTCTCTGAAATTTCACTTTCAAACGAATCCATAAAATTTTCTCCCTTACGCAACTATAGCGAATCAAGTTGTTCTTCATCTTTTCACTTAAAATCACACCTACACCAGCCTGTCCTCTCACATTATCCAATACTCCAGCCCACACACTCACCGTGCCATTCACTTCTACCCCAATTTCCTTCTTTTTGGTTTCACTTACACACAGCACATCCAATCTGTACTTATGCATCTCCTCAATCACCTCGTTCATCTTACCATTTATACCTCTAGTATTCCATACACCAATCTTACATTCACTCAGCTGAGATATCTTTCTCATGTGCCGTTTTGAAAGTCCAGGTCGATTCCGTGGTGGACCATCCTTCTCAAGTGTGGTAGGTCTACCATATCCCACATTTGAGTCCGGGTATTGATTTCTTTTTGTCTTTTTAATCAGGTAAGTACATCAGTGTGGGGGATTAGCCCACAGCTGAAGGTTCAACCTACGGATTCTGGAACAAAACCCAGTGAGTTGGGGTCTTTTTGCCAATGTCACGCAGAACTAGTTGGCACCTCTCCAAGATTCACAGAGGCTCTAGTTGCTGTTGTGTGTGCCATTATTACCATGGAACGCCCTGAGCAGGCAAACCCATCGCACACTACAACTGGCAGTAAACACATCATTAAAAAGATCATTTAACTGAGATTTCCGATTTACGTAGTATATCCAATGCTTTCCGTAATCCATAGCAGACCGACGAATTCCATAGTGGCTAAGGAGAATCTGCACTAGTTTGAGTCTCTGTATAGGTATAAAATCTATAGTTAGAACATAAATGTGGCACTTGAAATGCTTTCGTATGCCACACAATCAATATATAAAATACTACTTCTATTTAATTATTTTGAAATAATGCTTACACTGGAAATTTAAAGATAAGGAAAGGGGAAATATTTGAAACTTTCTCAAAGGAACAAAGGGATTATTATTTCTTAGACAAATATTCATGGAAGCAAGAATTTCTGTTACATTTTAGTTAGGGAAGCAATTTTCAACATAATATTGATGCTCTATTTTCTAATATTGATGTTGTAGCTATACTTTAAATTTGTACTCACCAGCAAACAAAGTATGCACAAAAATTTCCAAAATGAAAAGAAAGAGAATAACAGGAAAACCTTAAACCCAAGGGCTTTGAGTACAGCTGCATTCATCAGTGATCAAGGCAATTTAACTGGGCATGACTAGAAAACTAATTATGGAAAGTGATTAGTTGGCTTGGAAAATATTAAGAAACAACTAGATTTAATAGTATCTGAAACAATCATTTGATGTTTCTGAATATTTCTGTTTCACACATTATGTTCTGTGAAAGTTCGACTGGCTGATACATAATGTCCAACAGTGAAATTTATTTATGTGTCAATTGACCATTATAATTAAAAAATACATATTAAGCGTATTAATGTTGTCTAATTCTTAATCTATGTTGGTAAATTTTTGATTGTTTAGCACAGATGGATTGATATTTTTGTGCTCCATTAGATTCTTCCATGTACTGGATAATTCGACTGGAGTATTTGAATTGCAGTTCTTTTTCTTGGTCTTTTCAATTAATACAGCCTCGGCTGTGAGGATCTTTCTATGGGTGTTATGAGATGTTAATAGTTTCATAACACCCATAGAAACATCTTCACAGCCGAGGCTGTATTTATTGAAAAGACCAAGGAGAATAATTGCAATTCAAATACTCCAGTCGAATTATCCAGTGCATGGAAGAATGTAATCGAGCACGAAAAAACATCAATCCATCCATGCTAAGCAATCAAAAATTTACCAACATAGATTAAGAACTTGACGAACACCAGATGGAGGGACCTCCAATATACATGAAACAAATGATAACTGATGAAGTAAGGTTGGCTATAGTGGAACGATGGGACAAACCTTGGAGTTCATTGCAGAGTCAACAACCTTGAAAAAGGCCACGATATATGTGTGCTGAAACGCATCGGGAATGTCGACCGTGTGGTACCAATCTTTTTTTCTTTCGCATGAATTTTATTGTGACGACTTCATTCTATTTTATTTCATCATCTTTCAATACAGGTTTTTAACTTCTGTGTTTTTTAACTTCTGTAAGCGTTCTTTTAATGTTAAATTCGAAGCCCGTTCGCTATCCTTTGTGTTCAAGTCATTCCATTTCATTTGCATCCATTCAACAGTGTACAAATTCCATATATCTTTTACCATTTTTAAATATCTATCACCCTAATGTGCATCACAACGTTTTTATGAAAGACAATGGAACTAAGCATGTACCGGTATTCATGTGCACAGTGGCATACCCAGAAATCAATTTTGGGGGTGCATATCGTCGCCACAATGACAAAACCATGAATGCAAAATTTTGTAGTTTGAATTACCACTATTTAAAAATTAAATTTGATCAAAGAATCACTTTTGCAATTACATCAGACTGTTCAAGCACTATACATAACATTTACATCAAATTGCATCTGTGTTATCCATCAGTGAATGAAATTGTTTATGATGTAAAGTCAACAGTCGAAAAATTCTCACATTCTTGGTTTTTATCAGTGCAGCTACGATATCATTTCTTCCTAAAGTGATGAAAAAAATGTGCATGAAAACAGGCATTTTTATTTTTCTCAAATACTATTAATTACAAAGTACTGTTCATTCTACGTGTTTGTTTTCCTCCTAGGG
This sequence comes from Macrothele yani, assembly GCA_039090855.1. Taxonomy (NCBI): domain Eukaryota; kingdom Metazoa; phylum Arthropoda; class Arachnida; order Araneae; family Macrothelidae; genus Macrothele; species Macrothele yani. The sequence goes on from CM077005.1 coordinate 82,306,238, forward strand.
TATGTTCTCAAGATAAAAGGCTTACCCCTCCCTCCCTCAGGCTCCAGCCTCCACCATTCATTAGACTGATGCCCTCACCACTACAACATACAACACCAGTTTGCTCTCTTCTATCTTTGGTGGATACAAGTGGGAAATGCGCACGGGGGAGGGGGATAGGCATTCAAAATAAAGAAGTAACTAAGGGCAATTTAAGGAAGACCAGAATGGCGACACTAGCAAAATAATGTCACCGACAATTTTTATCAATTTTGAATGCTAGACAAAATTATTGGGGTTGGGTGGGTTGCATATGGCCCTTTGCACCCCCCCCCCCGGTACGTCACTGCTTGTGCAACAGACCTAGCCCCGATAAGCCTAACCTTGTTTTTATAAGGACGATGAACCGGAAGAACAGTGGCTACTACTGACAACGAAGGAAAGCAGGGCAGTTCTCAAGTGGTAAGCATTAATACGTTTAATATGTATTTTTTAACTGCAATGGTCAATTGACACATAAATAATTTTCACCGTCGGACGTTACATATCAGCCGGTCGAACTTTCACAGAACATAATGTGTGAAACAGAAATATGCAGAAACATCAAATGATTGTTTCAGATACTATATATGTTCCATGTATAATGGCACGATTCGATGAATACCATAATGTGCAACTAGAACTAGATTTAAGTTTTATTAAAAAGCAATCTGATTTTATGGCAACTTTTTACATAAAGCATTCATTACCAAATTTCAGTAAAGGTAAAAATAAGCCACACACACACACACACACAAAAAAAAAAAAAAAAAAAAAAACAGCTGCTTATAAAACATCATTTACTTACTTCCACCAGTGGATAAAACGTATGTTACGAAAATTAACAAATAGTGCACAAAAAGTTTCTCATAGCAGAAGGACGGTATCTGAGACAAAGAGATTTTCAAATCAAACAGTTAAAAGAAGAGATACGGAAGGAAACATGATATAACTCTATGCCTTCTAGCAAAAAATTTTGTATAATGGAAAAGTTGAAAATAGATGAAAAGTGTTCTTCTTGGCAAAAGCTATGCTAAGGAAAAAGAACTTTTCAAACATGTCTTCCGGAAGTAGAGATAGCAAGAAAAAAGTTTTGAACTTTATGCACCCTAGGGGGAAATCTACACATTATTTAAAGAGGATCTCCTTATTGTAGCAAAAGTCTTATTCCCTCCCCATCTTTATTGCAGCAAACGGCATACAGCAAACAAAGAAAACTTCTCAATAAGGGTTTTAGAAGCAGAGATACAGCTGCAAACAGAAGTACACAAACACCACCTAGCGGCAGAACTGTGAATTATAAAACTCCTCAAATACAAACCTAAAGCCTTCCATAGAGTAAGTGGTATCTGTTCTTAAAAGATTTTTTTAAATCAAACATTCAGAAGTAAAGATATTGAAAAAAATTATGAAATACTTGTGCCCCCTAACGGCAAAATTGTGCATTATTTGGGGAAGAAAATATACAGAAGTTTTCATAGTTAGTAGTGTCTGATCGAGAGAGAATTTTTTTGATAGAGTTTCTAGTCTCATAGATATTATTGTAAATGGAAACATGAACTTATGCTCCCTAGTGGCACACTTGAGCTTAAAGAAAAATTTGAAATTATATGAGAAACATTTCACACCAAAAATGCTTTCCAACAAAGAATTTTTTAAATCGAATTCATAGAAACAAATATTGATAAAAATAAGATATACATCTACACCCCCAGGTGGAAAAACTGTGCACTGTTTTAAGCAGGAGGTATTCTCAAAAGGGTTTCCGAGGTGAGTGGTATCAGTTCACAAAATAATTTTTGCAATCAAGTTTCCAGAAGCTCAGATTTTGTTGCAAATTCAAGAGAAGCATAAATAAACACTTACGTCCCCTGGTGGACAAACCATTCTTTACCAAAAATGAGACAATATATGCCAAACATTTTTGATCAAGAGTTGTATTCGACGCAGGAAAATTTTTTGAATCAGACTTTTAGAAGCGGAGATATTGGGAAAACAGCAATTTATCTTTATGCCCCTAGTGGAAAATCTATGCATTACTTAAAAAAAAGACTAACTAACATAGTCTTCAATATAAGTTACATCAAAAGGAAAACATTTTTCAATCGTATATTTAGAAGGAAATATATGAAATAAAATGTATTTTGAATTCGATAGGATGCCCTCTAACGGCAAAGCTGTGCATCAGAAAAAAACAACAACAGAAAAACGGAATACAAGGTGTGTATACTCACATTTCAAGCTTTCCAATACAAAAAGGATTTTACAAATAGAACTTATAGTTGCAGTGATATAGTGTCTGGCCAGACAAAGTGAGGACAAAAGCAATATCTTTTTTTACAAAAGACCTGCTAATAACACACTTTCAGAAATGCTAACAGATGAAAAATCCAACAGCCCCCCACATTTTGCAGGGGGTGGGGAGGGAAATTTATCAGATATAAGTGATATCAGTAGAAAAATCCTCAACTACAGAACATCACACAGGGACAAAAAGGCAAGAATGGATAAAATTCCAGGACATGTAACAGAATTTTAGGACATTTCCAGAATTTTCAGGACGTGTATAAGCCATGCATTTCATAGTATTATTTAACAAAACTCCTAAAAATAAAATTTTCTCTATATTGCTATAATAGTCCATAGACTAATACATAGACATCATATACACACATGTACAATAATTTAAGTACCCTGGTTCTTATGATAGCACCATACAATACCTAGTGCACAAAATGGGTGAGAGGGTAAAAAACATCCGGTGCCACAATAACCAAAATTTCATGCGATATGCTATCAACAATATCTAATCTTACTACATAACTTCAAAATCAGATTCTCTGACAGACAACTGAAATTTAATAGTTAATCAGACCTCAAGTATTTCCATGAATTCTCTTATTACCAGAAATTTTTGGTCATATGAATTGAAATTATAGCCTCACAGAAAAAAAAAACAAAAAAAAAACGCAGATCATTGGAGAAGATTTGCAGCTGCTCCAGAAGGATTGTGACATTACTGCATGGCAGGTGCCACTGTTGTTCACCCATCGAGGGAAGCGGCATGTACCTTGAAACCACACATCCGGGTCTCTCTCCCTCTCTCTGATGAGAGCGCGGTTGGGAAGAAAACTGTCTGTGTGCTCTGGCTAATGCTTGTGCGTGGTCATGTGCTACGATGATGTCTGTGTGTGTGTTGTTCATCAATAGAACTGCTTCTGAATAAAGGAAGCAACTTTATTAAATGTAATGTTCCCAATCATTAGACTCAGTTATGCTAGACTATTTTTTGGATGTGTATTTCCTATCATTAAGTAAGCATTTTCTCTAACAACGATGCAATTATGTGGCAAGACTGAAGTAAACTTCTACAACAAACATAGCATCAGTAAGAAAAGTGTTATTGTATTATTGTGGCACATCTATGTGTTATGAGCATATTAGCTCAAGACGGATATCACTGTGTCTACGTATCATCCTTTGTATCATAATTAAAAGATTTTCTATTTGTTTGCATAAAACTCAGGTTAGTATATGGTTTTATTATTATTATTAATATGATGTGCTCTCTGTTCTATTATTGTTAAGCACACATTCTTTCATCTTGAATGAAGGTCTAGTAAAAAAAAAAAAAAAAAAACTTTTTTTTCTTTTCTGTTGGTATTAGCTATTTAATTACACATCCAATTTACGAATTTATTAACAATATGGATATGGAAAAAATGAGAACAAGTTTTTGCCATTAATATACAAAACAAATTATGGAAGTTTCAATTTACTTCCGATATTGGAGGTTATATTATTTAACGTGCATTAATGCATTTGCATTTTTGAACTTCACTTTTAGTTGGTAAAGTTCGATGAACACTTACCGCACGTGGGGCTTGGCTTTCAATTCATATTTCTGTTATGTGGATGCGGCACGGGGGTTTTTCATTTGGCCACGGGTCCGCTTCTTTTTTCCTTTGCTGCATCCTCATTTACTTCAATATTTATTCATAACCCGAGTACTTTCGGTAATACTCCTTTACCGTCTTCGAGGGGACGTTTTGCTCCGATTAGCACGGACCGTGTCAGCTGGGCATTTCGGTGGTTCTCGCGGGCTGCTTCTGTCATCGGCTATCGCTTCTTCTTGGGCGTTGTGGCGCCATCTCTTGTTGGTCAGTGATCTCCTTTTTTGAACTTTTTCATTTTTTTGCTCAATTTTAATTAAATTTCTCCAGCTGTTTCTCAAATTATTAGGGTCATTATGGTTGCAAACTTTTGTCCTATTTTTTTCAATCATTACCGACTCTGCTATTCTGAGGTGTTTTTCAGATTTACAGCTTTTAATGATTTTTATATTTTCGAATTTAGGATATTTTTGGTTATCCAGACAGTATTGGATAAGTGCTGTTTTTTCTTCTTTTTTCTGCCAGTTTTTTACGTGTTGTTTTAATCTGTGTTTAAGCTTATTTTTGGTACTTCCTATATAAGCCATTGGAGGATTTTCAGTAATAGGAATTGAGTAAATACCTGCTTTTTCTAACATTTTTATTTTTTCAGTATTTTTTTTTACTATATTTTTGATGGGATTTACTTTTCCTCCAATTTGAATGTTATGCTTTTTACAAATATTATTAATTTCATTGGTAGTACCTTTTATGTAAGGAAAACCATTTAAATATTTGACTTCTTTTTATTTACTACAGCATTATTTTTTATTTTCTTTATTACTTCTGTGTCCCATTTTTTTATTAAATGGTTAGGATAACCAAAGCTGCCTGCAATTTTTTTTATGAATTTGATTTCTTCATTGATGAACTGACTATTTTCAGAATGCGTATATGCTCTTTTAATTAAGGTTTTTATACTATTGCATTTTTGAGGATAAGGATGTGCTGAATTGTACGGGATTAGGACCGGAACGAATGAACTTTTCCGATAAACCCTGTATAGAAACTTATCTGTGGATTTGATAACCTGTACATCCAAAAAGGCTAATGCATTATTTTTTTCTATTTCAACCGTGAGTTCTATAGTTGGATATAAAGCGCTGTAACATTTTGTTAATTTTTTTAATTCTTCTTCTTTCAGTTTTGATAGAATGAAAATATCATCCACGTATCGACAGTACACTTCTGGTTTTTCTTCCATACGATGCAGGACATTTTCTTCAATTTCGTTCATCACAACCTCAGCATATAGAGTTGATAATGGTGAGCCCATTGGGCCTCCTGAATTTTGCTTGAATATTTTGTTCTTGTATGTAAAAATATTATTTTCATATAAATAGACTAAAACTTTTTTGAATTCATGAATTTGTGTGTTATTTAAAATTTTAAGATTTTGCAACTTCTTAATGATAATTTCAATAGCTTCTGGAACAGGAGTGCTTGGATATAATGCTTTAACGTCCATGCTTGCCATATTTAAGTCCTTTAGGCCAGTTTTTACATTTTTAATTTTCTCTATAAATTCATATGTGTTCTTGATGGTGAACTTGTTGTTCATGAAAAAGGGTGCTAGGAATTAGTAAATGTTTTTCTCTAATGTTATCAATGGTGAGTTTTTTTTTTAAACTATCAGTCTCATTGGAGCACCATCTTTGTGCGTTTTTATCTTTGCAACGATACGTGGTATGCCTGCTCCCATTGGTGGAAAAGAGCGCTTGATTTCATCAGGTAATGTGCTATGATTTCTTATATCCGCTAAGAATTTAATTTGATTATCAGTTGGGTCTTTCATAATTTTGGTACAATTTAATCCATCGATTGCTGCTGTCATTTTTTGTTCAAATTCATCAGTGTTGAGAATAATGATTTGGCCGGATTTATCTGCTTCACAGAATTTGATATATGGGTCATTTTTCAATTCCAATAGTTGTTTTTTTTTCATATTTTAATTTTTTCTCTATATAGAAGTTTTTGTTGTTTTTGGCATTATATTCTTTTAGAATAACTCTATATAATTTGTTCTCTACTTCAGTTTTATTCTCTGCGCCTGGTATATTTTTGAGAATATCTTCGAGGCAAGGGATGATTTCTTCAGTTTTAGGGAGGCCTTGTGGAAAGGCAAATTTTTTCCCTTTTTGTAAAATTGCTTTTTGTGTAAAGCTTAAGTTCTTATCAGACCGATTTTCATATACATTATATTCATTTATGGGTTCCTTATTTAATTTTTGTTCATCAAATAGTGCATTTAATTTTTTATCTACCGTACCGCTATTGGAGTTGGCTTCTTTGTTAGCAATTTCGTTAATTTCGATGAACGTAGTATCCAAAATGCGATCTTTCCAAGTGCCATCAAATTGTGCATATTTTGAGTTGCTTATCAGCTTCCATAATTCATAAACTTGAGCATTAAGTCTGAATATTTGTTTTCTTTTAGCTATAATTTCGTTACTAAGTCGTTTTTGTTGACATCGAAGCAGGATGTAATAATCCTTCTTACTTGTTGGCTTGTTCTTAAGTCTCAAAAATTTGGGGATAAATCCAAAATCTCTGCAAGTTACAAGAAAACGTTCTTGAACTTCAAATTTCATACATTTGATTTTAAGACGTTTGAATTTGGTGATTGTTGTTAATTCACGGTTCGAAAAGAGATTGCGATAGTGCATCGTGAGGCCTAAGCTGCTTTTGATCTAACCACTTGAAAGAATAATTCGTGTGCTTCAAAAGTTTCAATTTACTTCCGATATTGGAGGTTATATTATTTAACGTGCATTAATGCATTTCCATTTTTGAACTTCACTTTTAGTTGGTAAAGTTCGATGAACACTTACCGCACGTGGGGCTTGGCTTTCAATTTATATTTCCGTTATGTGGATGCGGCACGGGGGTTTTTCATTTGGCCATTATTCTCAACACTGATGAATTTGAACAAAAAATGACAGCAGCAATCGATGGATTAAATTGTACCAAAATTACGAAAGACCCAACTGATAATCAAATTAAATTCTTAGCGGATATAAGAAATCATAGCACATTACCTGATGAAATCAAGCGCTCTTTTCCACCAATGGGAGCAGGCATACCACGTATCGTTGCAAAGATAAAAACGCACAAAGATGGTGCTCCAATGAGACTGATAGTTTAAAAAAAACTCACCATTGATAACATTAGAGAAAAACATTTACAAATTCCTAGCACCCTTTTTCATGAACAACAAGTTCACCATCAAGAACACATATGAATTTATAGAGAAAATTAAAAATGTAAAAACTGGCCTAAAGGACTTAAATATGGCAAGCATGGACGTTAAAGCATTATATCCAAGCACTCCTGTTCCACAAGCTATTGAAATTATCATTAAGAAGTTGCAAAATCTTAAAATTTTAAATAACACACAAATTCATGAATTCAAAAAAGTTTTAGTCTATTTATATGAAAATAATATTGTTACATACAAGAACAAAATATTCAAGCAAAATTCAGGAGGCCCAATGGGCTCACCATTATCAACTCTATATGCTGAGGTTGTGATGAACGAAATTGAAGAAAATGTCCTGCATCGTATGGAAGAAAAACCAGAAGTGTACTGTCAATACGTGGATGATATTTTCATTCTATCAAAACTGAACGAAGAAGAATTAAAAAAATTAACAAAATGTTACAGCGCTTTATATCCAACTATAGAACTCACTGTTGAAATAGAAAAAAATAATGCATTAGCCTTTTTGGATGTACATGTTATCAAATTCACAGATAAGTTACTATACAGGGTTTATCAGAAAAGTTCATTTGTTCCGGTCCTAATCCCGTACAATTCAGCACATCCTTATCCTCAAAAATGCAATAGTATAAAAACCTTAATTAAAAGAGCATATACGCATTCTGAAAATAGTCAGTTCATCAATGAAGAAATCAAATTCATAAAAAAAATTGCAGGCAGCTTTGGTTATCCTAACCATTTAATAAAAAAATGGGACACAGAAGTAATAAAGAAAATAAAAAATAATGCTGTAGTAAATAAAAAAGAAGTCAAATATTTAAATGGTTTTCCTTACATAAAAGGTACTACCAATGAAATTAATAATATTTGTAAAAAGCATAACATTCAAATTGGAGGAAAAGTAAATACCATCAAAAATATAGTAATAAAAAATAATGAAAAAATAAAAATGTTAGAAAAAGCAGGTATTTACTCAATTCCTATTACTGAAAATCCTCCAATGGCTTATATAGGAAGTACCAAAAATAAGCTTAAACACAGATTAAAACAACACGTAAAAAACTGGCAGAAAAAAGAAGAAAAAACAGCACTTATCCAATACTGTCTGGATAACCAAAAATATCCTAAATTCGAAAATATAAAAATCATTAAAAGCTGTAAATCTGAAAAACACCTCAGAATAGCAGAGTCAGTAATGATTGAAAAAAATAGGACAAAAGTTTGCAACCATAATGACCCTAATAATTTGAGAAACAGCTGGAGAAATTTAATTAAAATTGAGCAAAAAAATGAAAAAGTTCAAAAAATGAGATCACTGACCAACAAGAGATGGCGCCACAATGCCCAAGAAGAAGCGATAGCCGATGACAAAAGCAGCCCGCGAGAACCACCGAAATGCCCAGCTGACACGGTCCGTGCTAGTCGGAGCAAAACGTCCCCTCGAAGACGGTAAAGGAGTATTACCGAAAGTACTCGGGTTATGAATAAATATTGAAGTAAATGAGGATGCAGCAAAGGAAAAAAAAACTCATTTGGTGATGAGGCAAAATAAATTCCAACGGAAAAAAAAAAAAAAAAAAAAAGAAGAAGCGGACCCGTGGCCAAATGAAAAACCCCCGTGCCGCATCCACATAACGGAAATATGAATTGAAAGCCAAGCCCCACGTGCGGTAAGTGTTCATCGAACTTTACCAACTAAAAGTGAAGTTCAAAAATGCAAATTATGGAAGGGTTCCTGAAAATTCAGAATTTTTCATTAACAGATCTTAACAGCAGCAAGTTACCTTTAATATATGAAAAGAATTGCGAAAAGGTTTCTGAAAATTCAGTTTTCCTGGTGTACAAAAAAATCCATGAAATTCAGGGTTTTCACAGAAAAGGTTGCGTCAGAAATATGCTTTGTTAATTCACAAAAGGAACTGTACAAAATGGCTCGTGAATTTCAGATTTTTTTGCAGTGCAGTGCATGTGAAATTCAATTTCACACCATTATTGTACCAATTCTTTTTTTTTTTTTTTTTTCCCAGTATGTTAGAAATCTTTCAAAAATTGCACTTTTGAACTTTATTTGTGATATTAGAGATCTCTCAGAAATTGTGAAATCAGACCAAAACTTTCATTTTTGAAGTCAAATTTTGCACTTCCAAACATTCAGGCAAACTATAATCAGTTCAGCACTTTGGATGATCCTGATGCCCATCATACAGTGATTTTTGTCAATTCTGCAATTAGCTCATTGGATTCATTGAATTTTATGTAAAGAAATATAAGGGTTGTTCAATAAGAAGTGACATTTTCTGCCTGAAAGAGTCAAAACATGGCATACCTAAAAATAAGACAGTGGTCCCATCATTGCACAAGTCCTTGTATTCCTGTGGCATAGATGAAGGCTAGGCTGCTGCTGCAACCAGTTATCTACAGCTTCATGCACCTGATCATCTGAAATGAAACGTTTGCCTTTGAGGATTTTTTTCATAGGTCTGAGGACGTGAAAATCGCAAGGTGATATGTCAGGACTATATGCTGGATGTTGAAGGACTTCCCAACAAAAGCGCTGCAATGTCCTTTGCGTGGTAGCTTATGTATGCTGCCGGGCATTATCATGAAGAAGCACAATACCCTAGTGAGGTTGCCAGGTCTCTTTTTTTGATGGCTTGTCAAAGCTTCATTAAAGTTTGACAACATCGTTCGGCATTGATGTTTTATCCTTTTGGTAGCAACTCAAGATGTAGTGGTCCTCGATGGTCAAAGAACAAGGTTAACATAACATCCCCTCGCCTGCGGAAATGGTGACCATGATTTTCACGGCCGAGGCAATGATGCATGTTTCCACTGCATGCTCTGGCATTTTGACTATGGTTTGAAATGATAACACCAGCTTTCCTCCCCAGCAATAATAGCACATAGCAGGAAATCTTCACCTTCTTCATGGTACAAGAACAGATGCTGTAACGATATTCCCATTCATTGACTCATTGTGGTCACATTCATCTGTCTGATGAACATATGTTTCGGTACCCATGTGGCGCAGACTTTACAATATTCAACATGCAAATGCATGATGCTCACACGCACACTGTTTGCCAGTTCTTGGATCATAATTCTTTGGTTGGCCTTTACTGCATCATGGACATGTACAATTGTGGTCACTAAAACAGCACAACTTGGTGCTCCTGATCTTGGCTGGTCTGTAGTGCTTCTTCATCCACCACTAAAGAACTGGTACCAATGCTTTAGAGTACTGCATGGAAGACAAGAAGGCCCATATACACCACCTTGATTCGTCTTGGTGGCGTTTCAAAAACTGAATTACAGCACGACTAAGTTAACATAAAAATGTTACACACTACTGTACATCACGTTATTTCAGGTTTAATATACAGTTTTTGGGCATGACCCTATGCATAATAAAATAAATAAAATTAAATCGAATTTAAGAAATATCACTCATTTCACAAAGAATGAAATAATAAGACTACTCACAATGTTATATTAATTCAACATTTGTCGAAATCATTACGTGGTTTCAGAAATTAATAACTATATGTCAACAAAATAGTTTCCATATCATCTACTGTTTCGCACGTTACTAGAAATTCGAGCACGGGAAAAACGTCAATATAATAAAAAATTTTATTTTAACTTGTCACTAATATTCCTTTTTGATGTTTCTTATGATAGTTTAGAATTTTATTATATGAAGATTACAAATTTATATGAAAAAATGTTTTTATATGTACAGTCATATGCATCATAAGTTGTCAAAGTCCTCCAATATGTAGAGACAATATGTATTAAATGATTAACATTATTCCAGTTTTTTAACTCATGATTCACGAAATTAATACAATAGAAAAGAACTTTCGAACCTCTTGATTATGATGCGTTGAATCAGCAATATGCCATCTTGTTATCATAGAAGGCACGATTTTTCGTTTCCTGTGGTATCAGCTTCCAAGTTGAACTTCGATCTTATAATTTCTTATTATAGATGATGGTTGCATGTTCTGTTTTCCGTGGCTCGATATCCCAAACTAGTTTCAATTTCTTCTTTTTGGAATCATCTTCAGTGGGTATTATGATCTACTTCTCATACACGTTGTATTTCGGCCACTTGCATCGATTTTACTGGCGGCGTCCGACATTCCATGGCAGTTGTACTCTTGCGCATGCTATTTTGGTATTAATGCTCATTCTTAGTTGTGTTTTAATATAATTGGATGATATGAATTTCTGATTCTAAATTATTTGGTGTTGCCATTCGTTTGTTGAAAACAATTAATAAGGTCTTTTATTATATTTTTTAGCGTTATTTTCTTTTTCGATAAAATATTTCCAAGCGTACGGTAGACTCATTGGATCATTATTATTACAATTTATTTCTTTAGTTTTTTCAATCATTACTGCTTCTGAGGTTAATATTTGATTTTTAGTTTTATGTGAGGTTATTAATTTTGCATCATACCAATCAGGATAAGCTTCATTTTCAATACAATGATTTATTAATGATGTTTTGTTTTCTTTTTTATTCCAGTTGGATATATGTTCTTTTAATCTGGTCTTAAACCTTCTTTTTGTACTTCCTATGTATACTTTATTTCTTTCATTTCTTTCTATTTCTGTATAATATTTTGTTGGTATAGAATATACTCCGGCTTTATCAAGCATTAATCTTTCATTTCCTGTAGTTAGTATAGTTTCATTATCTATGACGGTTTCTGCTAATATCCTTTTTTCTTTAATGCATTCCTTCTTTAGGATATTTGTTATTGGAAGAATGTAGGGAATTTTACCAGCAAATTTTATTTCATTTTTTTGTTTATTTTTACTTTCATTTAAAGATTTCTTTGTATTTTCAAGTATATCATCTATGATCCTTTTCTTGTATCCAAATTTCATAACAGTTCTTTTTATCCAGTTAATCTCTATCTTTTCTTTGTTTTTATTACAGGAATGGGTTAATGCTCTTTTTATGTAAAATTGAAGTGCTGCCCTTTTATATTTCCAAGGATGATTTGAATCAATCGGAATTGTCGTTGGAGTAAAAGTATCGTTGATTGAATATGAAGTATATCGAAAACCAATATCCTGATTGGTATGAAGCAAAATTAATAACCTCACATAAAACTAAAAATCAAATATTAACCTCAGAAGCAGTAATGATTGAAAAAACTAAAGAAATAAATTGTAATAATAATGATCCAATTAGCCTACCGTACGCTTGGAAATACTTTATCGAAAAAGAAAATAACACTAAAAAATATAATAAAAGACCTTATTAATTGTTTTCAACAAACGAATGGCAACACCAAATAATTTAGAATCAGAAAATCATATCATCCAATTATATTAAAACACGACTAAGAATGAGCATTAATACCAAAATAGCATGCGTAAGAGTACAACTGCCGTGGAATGTCGGATGCAGCCAGTAAAATCGATGTAAGCGGCCGGAATACAACGTGTATGCGAAGTAGATCATAATACCCACTGAAGATGATTCCAAAAAGAAGGAACTGAAACTAGTTTGGGATATCGAGCCACGGAAAACAGAACATGCAACCATCATCTATAATAAGAAATTATAAGATCGAAGTTCAACTTGGAAGCTGATACCACAGGAAACGAAAAATCGTGCCTTCTATGATAACAAGATGGCATATTGCTGATTCAACGCATCATAATCAAGAGGTTCGAAAGTTCTTTTCTATTGTATTAATTTCGTGAATCATGAGTTAAAAAACTGGAATAATGTTAATCATTTAATGCATATTTGTCTCTACATATTGGAGGACTTTGACAACTTATGATGCATATGACTGTACATATAAAAACATTTTTTCATATAAATTTGTAATCTTCATATAATAAAATTCCAAACTATCATAAGGAACACCAAAAATCAATATTAGTGACAAGTTGAAATAAATTTTTTTTATTATATTGATGTTTTTCCCGTGCTCGAATTTCTAGTAACGTGTGAAACAGTAGATGATATGGAAACTATTTTGTTGACATATAGTTAATACTCACAATGTTTCTGAATACGTCAGGTAGACATGAATGGCCCCTTAACTCCGATGCAGCAGTTCAACCCTTCGCCGTATTTCCGAAAAATCCACTGCAAAATCAGCAATTCAAGATTTAACAAGCAAAGGTAACCCAACATGCAATCCAAGAATGGACCAAAGTCAGAAATATAGACACTATGAATGACAAAAAGACCACATAACATGAATCATGATAGTAAGAAGGTATATCATCATCATCATCATTGTCAACCATTATCAATCCACTGCTGGACGAAGGTCTCCCCAAGTTTCCTCCACAACGGTCTGTCTTGTGCCAGTCTCCTCCATGTCACTCCCGCATATTTACGAATTTCATCCACCCATCTCCCATGTGGTCTTTTTCTGGGTCTTTTCCTGTCCCTTGGAATCCAATCTAAAATTTCGGCTGTCCATCTATGGTCTGTCCTTCTGGCAGTATGTCCAGCCCATTGCCATTTCAGGGATTTAACTCTGATCATGATGTCTTCCACTCTCGTCATTTTTCGGATCCACGAGTTCCTCTTCTTATCTCTCCTGGTTATACCAAGCATGCACCTCTCCATGCTTCTTTGAGTTGTTTGCAGCCTTTGTATGTCTCTTTTAGTTAAGGTCCACGTCTCTGCACCATACGTAAGCACTGGAAGGATGCATTGATCAAACACTTTTCTTTTAAGACATAATGGCATATTGCTCTTGAAAATTATGCTGTTTCTTCCAAAAGCTCTCCAGGCAAGTTTTGTACGCCTATTAATTTCTTCATCAATGTGACCCTCACTTGATATCTGCTGTCCAAGATAAACATACGTATCTGTTATCTCCAGTTTTTCTCCATCAATCGATAAATCTTCATTTCTTGTAAAAGCAAGAAATGAAGATTTATCTTCACCTATATACCTTCTGGCAGGTATATATATGTTCACCTATATACCTGCCAGAAGGTATATAGGTGAAGTGAAGTAAAAGAAGAAGCAAATAAGGTCAATGCCTTCAAACCCATACAACCAGACCGGTTTCAGCATAAGTCAATGGCATCCTCAGTGGTACAAGCTGTTGCTAGTCCTCATCGCATGAATGCACTTGCAATGCCACATACATGTCAGACACATCAGCCACACTCTTCAGCAACAACAGACAAAGCCTCACGGGATTAGGCGTCAGAGGTGCCATCTAAAGCTCGAGTATGGTGTTTTTGTTCCTTTGAGTAATCAACTTTATCATTTTGTTTTTTCCTTTTTTTGTATGGAAATTGTTTCTTCTTCCATATCTCCTCAACCTCTATTAGGCATTTCCATGCATACAGTAAATGTATCGGTACATTATCATTACAATTCCTCTTTCTAGCCTTTTCAATAACAATAGCTATGGAAATAAATTGTTGACCATACTTTTTGTGGGATGTTATTAGTTTAATGTTAGACCAATCTTGTGTCAAATTATTATTCTCGTGGCAGTATTGCATTACAGATATCTTCATCTCCTTCTTATGCTAGCTTAATAAATGCTCATTCAGCCTACACTGTAGACGTCTCCTTGTGCTGCCTATATAATATTTCATTTGTTCACCTAACTGTAGGTATTGAGTATACTCCAGATCTTTCAAGGATGGACATCTTACTATTATTAGTCAATAATTTCCCATTGATAAGTACTGTTTCTGCAAGCTTAATGTTGTAATTAGCACATTTTTTCTTAAGGACATCGCTCAATGGAGGTAAGTACGGAAATTTTATAAAATGCTCTTTTTCACTTTCAGTAACTACATGTTCTTTATTTTTTAGTTTGTTTTTTATATTTATGTACATAGACTGTATCAACCATTTACTGTAACCAAACTCCTGGGCCATTGACTTGACCATTTTGATTTCATTTTCTTCAGCTTTTATGGTGGAAGATAAATTAATGGCTCTTCTTATGAAAATAAAAAAAGCAGCGGTTTTGTAATGCCATGGATGTGCAGAACCAAACGGGATCACTGCCAGAATATAAGTTGATTTTCTATACACTGAAGTTTCAATACAATTTTTATTTATATCCCAAAATAAAGTGATGCCAAGAAAATTGAGTTGCAGTCTATTTCTTTCTCAGCAGTAACCGTTATTGTAGGGTAATAACTATTGTTCCCGCACATGAACTCATCTAGTTTACTTTCAGAATGGTTCCAGAAAATAATGATGTCGTCCACGTACCTCAGAAATAACAAAATTAAGGATGTGTTATCAGAGGACAATAAATATTTTTCAAAATCCTGCAGAACTACCTCAGCTAAGAGTCCGGACAATGGTGAACCCATTGGGGCACCAAATTGCTGCTTGAAGATGCTTGTATCGTTCTTAACATAATTGCAAATAATGTGTTGATGTAGTTGAGAAATAATCCTATGATTAAGTGTATTGAAGCCGATAAAGCTAAACAAACAGTTATTTTGGATTCTGAGGTATTCCACGACAAAATGATTAATGCTATTGATAATTTATGTGCGACTAAAGTTACAAGAGATCCAACAGAATCCATACTTCAGCAGTTAGCGAAGTTTAAAAACCATAGTAACTTACCCAGTGCAGACCTGCCAACCTCTCAGAACCAAAAAACGTAACACTCAGATAGAAAAATCGTAACACGACGCATGCTGATAATTTTTTAAGCCTATTTCAGCTACATAAATTCTTGATGAGAATGTAGGGATTTTTTCCCTGCATCAAAATTTTGTTGAGAAACAGACCTCAGCACAGACTTCATTGTAAAAAGTAGTGAGAAAAGTGACTTTTTTGGAGAAAAAAGTGAGAAAAGTGACAATTTTTTTTTTTAGTGACTAAATAGTGACTGCTCAAATAATTGAAAACCAGACTAAACCGTTTAAAATGATAGAACACACACACACACACACACACACACACACACACACACACACACACACACACACACACACACACACGCACGCACGCACGCACGCACACACACACGCACGCACACAATATATGGATAGAACATATAATTTGCACTTTGAATGGATTTACTTTATTCTTTGCTCAACAGTGAAGAATTCACTTTATATTTTGTGATAGAACATATGTTAATTAATGTGATTATCTGTTATAAAAAACAACAACAATATATTGGATGGGCAGGTGATTCCTTTCAATATTTTTATACACTAGTGTTTGTGAAAATTGCAACACCAAGAAGGAGGAACCATGCAATTCGAATGAACTTTATACCAAACATTACTGGTATGACTGTACATAAGTGATTTAATTTTTGGAACAATACAACAATTTTTACCTGCAAAAATCAGTATCTTGTGAAGCCGCTGCAAGCTGCAATAAGAGCTTCGAGACGGGTTGGCATTGAATCGAAAAAGCGTTGGATGGTGTCCTGGGTAATTCCTTGCCAGGCAGCATGTATACGCAGCCACAGATTACTGGTACTGACCGCTGGAGGACTTTGATGGGCCAGTTGCCAAGTGACCATATCCCAGACATGTTCAATAGGTGACATGTTGGTGAACGTGCAGGCCAGGGAAGAAGCGTTATCTGCTGTGCTGCGAAGAGGGCTTGAACATTTCTGGCAACATGAGGTCAGGCATTGTCCTGCTGGAATATAGCGCCTGGAGTGCCACGAAGGAAGTGTATGACTTCTGTCAGTACAACTTCCCTGATGCAGTGGTTGCTGGTGATATTGCCCTCAAGCCATAGCAGCCAAAATTGCAAATGTTACCCAATGGCAACCCACACCATCACACTTGACGTTCGGCCTGTATGACGCTCAACAATGCATGCTGGAAGAAGGCGCTCACCACAATACCGTCTAATGCGTATGAGGTCATAATGGTAGTCCAAGTTGAATCGGAACTCATCCGAAAACACGACACGTTGTCAATTAGCATGCCATTGTCTGCACTGAAAACCCCATTGCAGCCTGAGGCATCCATGGTTCAGGGTCAAAGGAATCTGCCGCAAAGGGATGTGTGCAACCAGTCCTCTGTGCAACAGACGCATCAAACTGGGAGGCAGACAGTGCCACACCTGTTTCAGTGCTCCACTGTTGTACTAACACTTGCGAATATGCGGAACGGTTCGCCACTGCCATGCGGACAAGGTGTCAGCCATCCGCGGTGTCATCAAATTTCTCGGTCCACTGCCGGATTGTCAATGCACCTGGTTCTCCTTGGTCCACTGCCGCCACACACACATCACTATCATGGTGTTATGTCTTGTCCGAACCGCAATGACACGGTACGAAAATGCATCTTCACGCAGACCAATCATTCGGCCCTGTTCAAACTCTGTCGTATGGTGATAGTGTGCCCTTCGTCGTTGCCAAAGCATTATTGAATCCTAGAGACACTTTCACAACTTGCTGTCTGCGATGCACTACTGGTGTGTAACCTAAACAGTCCTCTCTTTATATCCCTCACTTGACTGTTCAGGCAGCACTGCTGGGTCAAGACATGCGCAATGGCTTTGCATTTCTAATCATTTGCCTGTTCTACCCTGCTCTGCATATCCTGTAAGTTTCATGTGATTACCATCATTTCTTCATGGTGTTGCAATTTTCACAAACAGTAGTTTATTTTATCAGCATGATGGCATTTGACGATTTATATACTGCACTAGCAAAATAAGTATGCTCTAGAAATGACTACATATACAAACTACAATAGGTTGATATAATGGAAGACAAATAATGAAGAATGAATGCAATGTTTAAAAAAGTACAGTAACCCTTTGCATTTTTAACTCTCCACTACCTGCATTTTCTTACAATCACATTAACAAATTCAATTTCCAACGATGCTTTGACAAATTTGCCTGTTTTAGTTAGATTTAAATTAATTTTTGCTTGTAAACTACTCATACACATACATTTAACCAAACCTTTAATTTGTTAGCAGATGTGTTTTACAGTCTAACACTGGTTAGATACCTATTTCAAACATCAATGCAATCGAAAAGGGAAGCACAGAGCAACAAGCAATAAAAAAATGCAATTCTGCAGATTTAAAATAAAAACAAAAAAGAAAAATAGTGAGCTCTTCGCGATTTAGCCCCCCCTCCCCCCAAGGGAATCTCTCGAATCAGAAAAGAAAATTAAAACAAAAACAAACAAAAAAAAATGCTGAAAAAAAAGACCATCGATTTGCCCACTATTCCTGCATTTTTCAACAGAAATTTTGTTTTTTGAGCTTATATTAAAAATGATGCCAATTCACATGAAGACAGCAATTCCACAACTTTGCTGACCACTCCAGGTCACGTGGTAAGCAACGTTTTGGTGGTTTATTTTTGAAGGACCAGTTTGGAATAGGAGATGATGGGTTTGATTCCTGTTGCTGACTACCCTTGTCCACTGGTTTTCCAGTGATTTCCTTCGACATCCTTGCATGAATGGGAGGGGGGATAGTTCCCATTGAAGTCAGCCCTGGACACACCCAGACCCTCCTCACCCAACACACTACCATGTGCAATAACCGTGCTCAGTTGGGTTTCAACACAAACATCAGAACTTTCACTAAATATTTTATGTAAGATTGCGTCCACCAAATTTTTATTGGGGGGGTCCAATTCAAATTTCTGCACTTCCACAACAAATAAAACAGTTAGTGAAAAAAAAAATCGAATAAAATTCCACTAGTTCGCATAAAAGTTAAAATAATATGAGGGTTGTGCTGAAAGTAATGCAAAAGTGGACATAACTTTTCTTATTAACTGAGTGGACATAACATTTTTATTAACGTTCAAATTGCACATGTTGGTAGGGTAATTCAACATAGTCTCCATCACAAGCGATGCATTTGCATCATCGTTGAACCCAACTCTCGAATCCTCTTTGAAAAAATTCAGGTGTGGACTATTGTACCCACTTTTTCACAGCCACTTTCATCTCATCTGTAACATCAAATCGTTGTCCCCGGAGACTGTTCTTCATTGGACCGAACAGGTGGAAGTTAGACGATGTTACAGCGTGGCTGTACAGTGGATGGGGAACCACTGACCAGGCTAATTTGCTGATCACCTGATTTGTTCCCAAAGATATATGTGGTCTCGCATTGTCATGGTGAATGTGGATCCTTTTCAGATTCTTGTTCGTTCTCTTCCTTCTTATGGCTTCTCTAAGCTTCTTGAGTGTCTAAATGTACCGCTTGCTGGTCATGATACAGCCACGTTCCAGAAAATCAAGAATGACACCCCTGTCATCCCAAAAAACAGTCACCACGACTTTTCTGAGCTGATCGCTGGCTCTTGAACTTCTTAGGCCTAGGTGAATAAGTGTGACACCATTCCATGGATTGATTATTTATTCCAATATTCCGGATTGTAAAGATACACCCATGTTTCATTCACTGTCACCAGATCAGAAAAACATGTCTTCATTGGCTTCAAACGCTTCCAGCAAATCAGAGCAGACTTCCACCCTACTCTCCTTCAAATCGGGTGTCAACTGCCGAGGTACCCACTTTGCACACACTTTCCAATACCCTAAGTCTTCCACTATTTTCTGTATGGCATTGTGACCACAGTCCAGTTGTGCAACAAGCTCACGGACTGTGATTAATTTCTCTGCATGAATCAATTCATCCACTCACTGACTATTCATGTCACTGTTTACAGATGATGGTCTCCCACTGCGTGGCTTGTCGTCAATGCTGGCTTCCTCTTTTTTTAAACTTCTTTATCCATCTGTGCACATTGCTCTTGTCAATGGTGTCATCTCTGTAAACATTCTGTAGCCTTCTGTGGATGTCGGACAGAGTGCACCCTTCCTTTGTCAAGAACTCAATGTCAGCATGTTGCTTCTACTTGGAATGCATTATTTCCTGCAATGAAGAAAAAACGTTACTACAGAGGAACAGTTACTCTACCAACACGTGCACTTGAACGACCTCTGTCAGTTAATAAAAAAGTTATGCCCACTTTTGCATTACTTTTGGTACAACCCTCGTAATTAAAAATGTTAACTGCAAGTAAAAATATGAATGGCACTGAGAAAAAATTAAGACTTCTTCAAGATCTTAATTTTTTGGCAGCATCGTTATATGCATTTGACTGTCCATCTTTCAGCTATAATTCAAGCCGATGCTGAACGCCACAAAAAACACAGCGCACGCACACACGTCATTTACGATCTTAAAAAAAATGGCTACCGACGGTTTGGAATTTCGGAATGATTTTCTAAATGAAAGTCATACCAACGCAGAATGACACTGGAAACAAACTACCGTTTGCAGCCACCCTATACCTGCCAACTTCCAAAGATCAAAATACAGAAGATTTTAGAAAATTTCCCCTAAAATCCAGAAATTTTTAAAGTGTAAGATTTAAAAAAAAAAAAAAATATGGAAAGGTTCTTTCTTGATGTGTACTATTGTATACTGAAGTGAACCATAGTACAGTGTTAAAGTTTACTATGGTATAGAATGCCATTAGCTTTAAAAATATATGTTTTTTTTCTTGCTTTTTTTGTGAGATAGAAATCATTTATTCTAAACAGAAGTCTAAGAAGAATGACAAAACAAGGCGATACAAAATAGAGGGTGTATCTGAAATAATTTCACTCTTCAAATATCATTTATTTTTCAAGTAAATTTTAGCAATTTACTTCGAAAATCAAATGTGTAGAGGGTAAATTACTTTTGTGCTTCTTAATGAATAACAAGAAAGATGACACCGAATTTTCGGATGTAATAAGTATGTCTTTTGAATGCATTCTGATGCAAATTAAATTTATCAAAACTATTCAAAATCGATGGAACCGGTTTGGAAAACAATCAATCGGTCCCAACAATCGATAAAACATCCAGAAATAGAAACATCTACTTAGTTCTACCAGTGGCTAAAAAATATGTTACGGAAATTAACAAATGGTGAACAAAAAGTTTCCCATAACACAAGGAAGGTACCAGAGATGAAGAGAATTTCAAATCAAACAGTTGAAAGGAGAAATATAGAAGGAAACATTATATAAGTCTATGTCTGCTAGCAGAAAAATTTTGCATAACAGAAAAGTTTAAAATTATTCTTCATGGAAAAGGTTATGCTAAGGGAAAAGAACTTTTCAAATACGTTTCCCAGGAGCAAACATAGTAAAAAAAAAAAAAAAAAAAGGTTCCGATCTTTACGCATCTAGTGGGAAATATTTGTGTTATTTAAAGAGGATAATGCTCCACATCTCTGTTGTAGTGAATGGTATACAGTAAAGAAGAAATTTCTCAATAGTATTTTTAGAAGCGGCGATACAGCTGCAAACTGAAGTACATAAACACCACCTACAGACAGAAATGTGAACTATAAAATTACACATATACTAGTCTAAAGTGTTCTACAAGGTAATAGCATCCGGTGTTGAAAGAATTTTTAAGTCAGACATGTAAAAGCAGTGATATTGAGAAAAACAGATTAAGCATTTGCGCCCCTAGTGGCGGAATTTTGCATTAGTTTGGAATGAAACACACACACAATAGATAGTTAGCAGTATCTGACCGAAGAAAGAATTTTTTTAATCAGGTTTTTAAGTCCCGCAGATATTGCTGTAAACGGAAATGTAAGCTTATGCCCTATGGTAGCAGGCCTTGTGCACTAAGAAAATTTTAAAATTATATGAGAAACATTTCGGCGTGGAAACGCCCTCCAACAAAGAAAGAATTTTTCTAATCGGAGTCTTAGAAGCAGAAATATAAAAAAAATAACATATGCATTTACTCATACCAGGGATCATAGCATACTTCTGGAAAATTTTAGGTAGGAATTTTAGGAATTTTAGGAATTTTTAGAAAAATTTTAGGAAAATTTTAGGAGTGTATTTCAATAAAAACTAGATGTATATTTGTATACATCTAGTAAAACAACTTTGTATACATTGTAAAGAGTTTGCTTCACACCCTTCAACCATATATACTGATAGACTGCGCATGACATCTAAATTTCTGGCTCCAACATAAAATCACATGACAACAGTCAAAAAGATGGGTTACACCTGCTGTGCTTATGGTTGCTCTGAGCGATATAGTAAATAAAGTTCTATGATTTTTCATGGGTAAGAAACGAATTAAATACCTAAGTCAATAAAGTTCAATTACTTAACCAGAAACTTGCAGCTATTGATATAAAAATATAGTAACTTAAGAAAAAAAAATGGAATGCATGTTCCAAATTCTTCGCAAATGTTCATCACATTATAAATCACAAAATGTAAACAACCCGATCATGCATGTATATAGCTCATAAGTAAACTTACCTGAAGAGTTTTCATTATATATGAGGCGCATTCTCATAATACACCGAAAACACTGAAGTTCTGCAGCGTAAATTAGTAATCATAACAGCATTTTTACACGAAATTTGGAGTCTGATGATGACGTGCCCAATGTTTGAGCCATGGCGGCTTTGATGCAGCTATTGCCAATGTGCAGTCCATTAGTATATATGGTCGAAGTTAACACCCAAATTTTTTGCATAACGTCTAATGTCTAAAGTTTAAGTATGATTTACTTCTAATGTTCAGTTCTTATCTTTTCACGTGTTATTATCATATTCAAGTATATTTACCACATTCAAGTTTCACTTTGAACATTAATATGCTGTTGAACCAGAAGCAATTCACGATTTTCACAGTAAAGTTTTCAGGTTTCACATTAAAT
Source organism: Macrothele yani (assembly GCA_039090855.1). Classification (NCBI taxonomy): domain Eukaryota; kingdom Metazoa; phylum Arthropoda; class Arachnida; order Araneae; family Macrothelidae; genus Macrothele; species Macrothele yani. The sequence continues at coordinate 82,329,092 of CM077005.1, forward strand.
TATAATATCCTAAAAAGGTAATTGAAAACCAAGAACTATGTACAATTGTTCACTGAATTACTTTTTTCATATTATTGTTTTAACCTTTTCCTGATTAGCCTATCTTTTTCTGCTTCTACCACAACTAATTTACTTTCAGTTTTCTTTATTTCAGCTGAACCTTGTATGATCAAGTTAGAGGCAACTGCTATTTCAACAGTATTTTGTTTTTCTACAGCTTTTCTCATTCTTTCTGTTCCCTCTTGAATTATTGCTAGGGAGGCTTCTTTATCGTTTTTAAGTCTATTTATTTCTGCATCATTTTCTTTTATTTTGTCATCAAACTCAGCTTTTCTTTTTTTCTCTTTTCTCTTTTTTTTTCTCTATTTTCCCTCTCTTTCTGCTTCCTTTCTTTTACCTTTTTTGATTCTTCTTCCTTCAGCTTATCAACATACTCTTTATAAAATTTATGTGAATCACAAACACTATTTAACAAATTTCTTGTTATGGGAACTTTACTTACACATCCATAGTGTTTAATGGCCCCTTTAACTATTCTTAATGATGTTATAGTTGAGTCTTTTAAGTTAGCCTTGTCCTTCCTTAACAGAGCAGTGTTAACCGAAAATCCCCTTTCTGCATCAGCATTACCATGAGGTAAAACTAAAATTGACTTTATGAGTTTAGCAAGATTTGAATATTTTTCTTTTCCGCTAGAGTCTTTAATAGTAAATATATTACGCCAGTAATGATCAATCCGCACTGGAATATGCCCTTCCTCTGAAAATTTCACTAGTTCATCTAGAGTTGGCTTATCGCAATTTAAAAGTTTCCACTCTTCTCTTACTCTATCAATTTGTTCCTCAGAAAGATGCAAAACACTTGAAATTCTGGTTATTTCCGAAAGTCCTTCAGTGACTGAAAGTTGAGTTGACTCTTTCTTTGGTTCTTTTACCTTTAAAACTTCTATGTCTCTTAGCTTTTGATTGCAGAATGGCAAATTTGACTTTAAATATTTTGTGGTTGCAATTAGTGATGATCTTACATCTAAGAGAAATAATTTCTGCCTGGTCTCCTGAACATTCCTGAGGAGATTTTTTGTCTTCATACCAACTTCTAACTCCCCTAGTTTTTTCCATGAATTTTTGTTTTCAAAATCTACATTCTTTAGGTCTTCTCCAAATTTCCCTGCTATAACATCATCTTGGATAAACTGAGCCATAACATTCCTCATTAAAGTATTTAAATCAGAATATAACTGGTGTATTTTTGGTTCTTCACTCTGATAACATAATGAAAACTTTTCAAAATTTTGGTGTGAAAATGAAATTAATGCTAAATAGCAAGGAGTAAGCTCATTTTTCAGGAAACAGTGAATTCTTTTATACCTTGCCGAATTGCGCAGTTGTTTTTCAAATATTTTTTGAGATGGCAAGAAGTTTAAAAAATATTCTGTAATATTTAGCCATTGATCCAAGAGCCTCTGGGCTACAGAACCAACGGTTAACCATCTGTTGCTGACATGACGCAAAAGAAATTTGGCAGTGACCAATGTTATATCCTCGACAGATTTATAATCCTCTCGTCTTGCAGCACTACTCTTTAAAAAGTAATGCATATCAGTAGCAAATTCGTCAAAATCTATATTTAAGCTTGTCAAAAAAATTTAAATGCATTACTAACAACATGCAGGTTGCAAAAACCTAGTTCCAAAGATTTCTGGCCTGTTTCTTGTTTTACAACTTCATTGAATTTGCGTAAAAAGCACTTATTTACATTTGGGCTGTCCATGGATACACAAATAATTCTGTTCAACGAAATATTGAAGGATGATAACACATCAAGAATTTCTTTTAGCAAAATATCTGCTGTTGCATGACCCAGAAAAACGCTTGTTAGGTATCGGCAAGAAACTGAATTTATTTCTGAAGACCAGTACCTGAGATACACATCCAACTGCCGTTTCACTTGTGTATTTGTAGTTTCATCAAATGCTATAGTAACCTTTCCTGGGCTACTAGATGCAATGTCTTTTTTCAAATCCTCTTCGAAATATTTTGACAATCCATGTGATATCACATAAGCAACTTTTTTTTCTTTAAGTTGCATTCTGGCTGCAATAGCAGAATCAGGAAACATTTCTTTGAAAAGTTCAACTGTTTCAGTGCATGAAACAAAAGACATTGTCCTTAGCAACTTTCATGGCCCATAATGCTTCGGCTTTAGCCAACTGTAAATCATGACTCAGTACTTCACTAATATTTGTTTTGGGCTGAAGATCCCGTCCTCCAAAGGCTTTCAGGATGGACTTATTTTGAAATTTACTTTGAAATTTCTACAAATGTTTTTTTCCTTTATGATGCGCTTTTACTTGTGAAAAGCCACTATTAGAAATGTTGAAAATTTCTGAACACAATATACACTTAGCAGAAAATATTGTTTCAGTTGCAGAACACCATTCTTTCAACTTCACTCCGTCCAATTCTTTGGCGAGCCACGCATCTTGAAATTTCGTTTTGGATTTAGGCATCTTAAACACTTGTATTACTAACCAGAAAATGAAAGGGAAGTACAAAAACACGTTCCAATATTGCAAAACCAGACAACTTCCCGAAATTTGACTGCGAGGATGTCAGAAGATATGAAAAAAAAAAAGCAGGTCACCACTATAGAACTGAACCTGCACACAGCACAGAGAACACCATAAAAGACGTAAAACCAGAAACTATCATACGCATCTCATGCAAGTTCAGTCAAAGCGAGTCGGAGCCGAGATATATTGCGCATCGAAGGTCGCTGTCGCCGACGCATGATCGAAGGTCAATGATCACGTGCTCTACTGCCTGCCAAGATAATACTCAGCTACTATCCCATCGTCATTACCGGAGGTTACGGAAGGAGACCACATGTTTCCTCTTTGCTTCCACCCACCTGCGGTTTACAATAACAAAACATCAGCAGAAAGAGGAGGTTCCACAAGGCATGTACAAAAATAAAGTACGATCTTCTGCGTGCCACGGAGTTCGTCTGCAAAGCGCAGACCAGGGGTGAAAATGACCCCTCCCCTTTTCCCTTAGATCTCTTGTTACTCTCGAAAACTGTTCGAAGGCAAAAAAATGGAACGCCCGCCCCGAAGCAAGTGCATCTCGATGGCGTCATTTTTCCCTCCCTTCAGCAGCACAGCATATAGGCTGTGTTTCTACAATAACAGGTCTTTTTACCTTACCGTAATGGTAAATTTATTGGCGTTAATAACGGTTGTGTTTTTAATAAAAATAAGCTTACGAAAATTTTAGGATGAATAGCAAATTTTAGGTCTAATTTTAGGAATTTAAGGAGGGTCACAAAATATTAGGAATTTTAGGAATTTTAGGAGGAATGCGATCCCTGCTCATACTGGCGGAAAAACCATGCATTATTTTAAAAAGTATTCTTAAAAGGTTGTTCGATGTGAGCGGTATCAGTTCACGAAAGAATTTTTTTCAATCGAGTTTTCAGGAGCTCAGATTTTGCTGCAAATACATCAGGTGCAGAAATTAACACTTACGCCCCCTGGTGGCCAAACCATTATTTATCAAATATTAGAAATTATATGCAAAGGATTTCCCATCAGGAGCTGTATTCAGTGCAGAAAGAATTTTTCAAATCGGAGTTTTAGAAGCAGAGATATCGGGGAAATACAATTTACCTTTACACCCCCTAGAGGAAAGTCTATGCATTACTTGAAAATTTTGAAATTATATGAGAAACATTTTACACCAGAAACGTTTTCTAACAAAAAAGGATTTTTCAAATCCGACTCTTAGAAGAAGAGATATATCGACAAAAATCAGATATACATCTACGCCCTCTGGTGGAGAAACCATGCATTATTTTATGAAGAAAATATTCTTAAATGTTTATCAACATGAGCGGTATCGGTCCATGAAAGAATTTTTTTCAATCGAGCTTTTAGAAGCTCAGATTTTTCTGCAAATACCTATGAAGTGGAAATTAACTCTTACGCCCCCTGGTGGACAAACCATATTTTATAAAAAAAATTAGAAATTAGAATCAAAACATCTCCCACCAGGAGCTTTATCTGGTGCAGGAAGAATTTTTCAAATCAGAGTTTTAGAAGCAGAGATATCAGGGAAAGCGCGATTTACCTTTACTCCCCTAGCGGACAGTTAATGAATTACTTGAAAATTTTGAAATTATATGGAAATCATGTCGCGCAGGAAACTATCCAACAAAGGAGATTTTTTTCAAATCAGACTATTAGAAGTAGAGATATCGGCCGTTTGGAAGCAAATATATGGAATTGAATGTATTTTGAATTTGGCATTTCTGCATTTACACCCTCTGGAGGCAAAATTGTGATTAGCGAAAAAAAAACCCCAACGAAATAAAGGATCATCATTTGCCCATTTCAAGCTTCCCAATGCAAAGAGAATTTTTGAAATCAGGCAATTGGTTGCAGATATATGGTGTCCACAAACGGACGGACAAACCAATAACATAAGCACAATATTTTTTACAAAAGACATGCTAATAAAAGCACACACAAAATGCCTAGCTACCACTCAACACTAGAGAATGAAAAGACTGCCGGCTTCCTTCCTTCCTTGGCTTCCAGCAACAGCGCCTCCTCGCTTTAGTTTTCCCCATGGCAGAAAAAACAAGAAAGATGACACCAAATTTTCGGGTGTAATTAGCACATGTTTTTAATCCATTGTGATGCAAATTAAATTTATCAAAGCTATTCAAAGTCAATTTAAACCGATATGGGAAACAATGGTATCTGACGGAAGAAAGAAGTTTTTCAATCAGGATTTTAATCCCTCAGATATTGCTGTTAACGGAATCGTGAGCTTACGCCTTCTGGTTGCAGACTTGTATGTTAAGAAAAATATTAATTTAGATGAGTAACATTTCGCACCAGAAACGCTCTCCAACAGAGAAAGATTTTTTCAAATCGGACTCTTAGAAAAAGAGATATCATTAAAAATAAGATGTGACTTTACGCCCCTGGTGGGAAAACCATGCATTATTTTAGGAAGAAAGAATTCACAAAAGGTTTTTTTATATGAGCGGTATGAGTCCAAGAAAAAATTTTTTTAGTCGAGTTTCCAGGAGCCCAGATTTTGCTGCAAATACAACAGAAGCAGAACTTAACACTTATGCCGCCTGGTGGCCAAACCATTCTTTACCAAACATTAGAAATTATATGAAAAATATTTTCCATCAGGTGTTGTATGCGATACAGAAAGAATTTTTCAAATTGGAGTTTTAGAAGCAGAAATAACGCAAAAGCACAATTTACCTTTGCGCCCCCTGGCTGAAAGTCCATGATTTACTTGGAAATTTGAATTTACGTGAAAAACATTTCGCATCGGAAGCACTATCCAACAAAGAAGAAAATTTTCAAATCGGACTCCTAGAAGTAGAGATATTGACAAAAATAAGACATACATCTACGCCCCTGGCGTAGAAACCATGTATTATTTTAAGAAGAAAATGTTCCTAAAAGGTTCGTCAACATGAGTAGTATCGGTTCACAAATGACTTTTTTTTTCAATCGAGATTTCAGAAGCTCATATTTTGATGGAAACACATCAGAAGCGGAAGAAGACGTTCGCCCCTGGTGGCCAAAACCATTTTTTACAAAAATTAGAAATTATGTGCAAAGGATTTCCCATCAGGAGCTGCATCCACTGCAGAAAGAAATTTTCAAATCTGAGATTTAGAAGCAGAGATATAGGGGAAACACAATTTACCTTTACGCCCCCTAGCAAAAAGTCTATGAATTACTTGAAAATTTTGAAATTATATGAAAAACATGTCACACCGGAAACTACATAATAAAGAAAGAATTTTTCAAATCAGACTATTAGAAGCTGAAATATTGACAAATATAAGATATACATCACGCCCCCTGGTGGAGAAACCATGGAATATTTTAAGAAGAAAATACTCCGAAAAGGTTTATCGACTTAAGTGGCATCGGTCCACGAAAGAATTTTTTCTATCGAGATTTTAGAAGCTCAGATTTTATAGCAAATACATCAGAAGCAAAAATTATCACTTATGCCCCCTGGTGGACAAAGTATTCTTTACCAAAAGTTAGAAATTATATGCAAAAGATTTTTCATCAGGAGCTATATCCGCTAAAGAAAACATTTTTCAAATCGGAGTTGCAGAAGAAGAGATATCGTGGAAAACGTAATTTACTTTTACGCCCCTAGCGGAAAATCTATGCGTAATTTGAACAAGTTCGTAAAGTCATGCAATGCATTGATTATGATACGCTTTCCAACATACCAGTAATTATTACTCAAGTTATGTGGATAATGGCTGTGGAATAAATCTTGCTCCTGTGTCCTGACCTTTGACCCCATTTCGATGATATAAAACAGAACCGGTTCACTATACCTCCGGAACAACATGATAAATTTTTGTTGCAATAGAAGCAGTTTTACGCAAGTTATGAGAATAATGGCCGTGGAATAAATCTGGCTTTTGTGCAATGACCTTTGACCCCATTTCGTTGATATTCAACAGAACCGGTTCACTATACCTCCGGAACAACATGATAAAGTTTTGTCGCAATCCAAGCATTTTAGGTAAGTTATGATGCACAAGGGCCATAGAATACATCCCACTTCAGTGTCCTGACCTTAGACCCCATTTCGCCCATTTTCACTAGGGTTCCTCCCCAGTGGCTCCCTATCACATACTAAAATTTCATCGAAATCGAACTATTTTTACGCAAGTTATGACGCATAAGGGCAATGGAATATATCCCGCTCTTATGCCCTGCCTGACCTTTGACCCCCATATCGCCTATTTTCAATAGGGTTCGTGCCCAGGTGGTTCCCTACCACATACTAAAATTTCATCGAAATTGAACCATATTGATGCATGTTATGACGCATAAAGGCAATGGAATGGATCCCGTTTTTATGTCCTGAACTTTTACTCCATTCCGCCTATTTTCAAAAGGGTTTGTCTCCAGGGGTTCCTTGCCAAACATTAAAATTTGATCGAAATCGAACCATTTTTACGCACGTTATGACGCATAAGGGCAATGGAATATATCCCGCTCTTATGCCCTGCCTGACCTTTGACCCCATATCCAATAGGGTTCGTGCCCAGGTGGTTCCCTACCACATACAAAAATTTCATCGAACTTGAACCGTATTTACGCATGTTATGACGCATAAAGGCAATGGAATGGATCCCGCTTTTATGCCCTGACCTTTGACCCCATTCCGCCCATTTTCAATAGGGCTCGTGCCCAGGTGGTTCCCTACCACATACTAAAATTTCATCGAAATCGAACCATTTTTACGCAAGTTATGACGCATAAAGGCAATGGAATGGATCCAGTTCCTATGTCCTGACCTTTGACCCTATTTCACCCATTTTCAATAGGGTTTATCCCCAGGTGGTTCTCTATCACATACTAGAATTTCATCAAAATCGAACAATTTTACACAAGTTATGACGCATAAAGGCAATGGAATGGATCCAGCTCCTATGTCCTGACCTTTGACCGAATTTCACCCATTTTCAATAGGGATCGTCCCCAGGTGGTTCCCTACCACATACTAAAAGTTCATCGAAATCGAACAATTTTTACTCAAGTTATGATGCATAAGAGCAATGGAATGGATCCTGCTCCTATGTACTGACCTTTGACCCTGCTTCGCCCATTTTCAATAGGGTTTGTCCCCAGGTGGTCGCCTACCACATACTAAAATTTCGTCGAAATTGAACCATTTTCATGTGAGATATCGTGCGGACGGACGGACGGACAAAGCTGGTGCATATACGCTTCTTCAAATTACGGTTGGAAAGCCTAAAAAAGCAACTATTCCTAAAATACTCTTTCACATAAATGGAATCGAAAGATAAAATAATTTTTTAAATCGGATGTTTAGAAGCAAATATGTGGAATAAAATGTATTTTTGTATTCGACATCATCTGCATTTACACCCTCTAGCGGTGAAATTGTACATCGTAAAAACAAAACAAAACAAAAAAAGGAAAGGAAGGATCATCATGATCATTCGTATATTTCAAGCTTCCCAATGCAAAAAGAATTTTCCAAATCGGACTAATAGTTGCAGAGATATCGTGTCTACAGACGGACGGACAAACCGATAATATAAGCACGATCATTTTTTACAAAAGACGTGCTAAAAAAATTAAGAAAATTATTTTTCCGAATTCTTCACGTAACTGGCTGAAATTTGTACATATACTATAATTGGCTAGGAGATGGTGACCTTAAAAATTTCAAGTGAATTGGCAAAAATGTTTTTGAATTAGCCGTAAAATGCCGATTACGAATTCTGGGCACATGATAAAGAGCAAATAAAAATATTATGGCCCGTTTAAAAAGTATTTAATTGATTTAAGCGAAATTTGGAGGGCTCATTCCTATTATCGATTTATGGCGTTGATCAAAATTTCAGAGATTTTTATGAAAAATCCATGGAGATAAACTTTCGTCATTTTTATTCCACTTGAAAAAATCCTTGAGAGAACCACCTGGCTGCTGTGGGCAGAGTTACGAGGAGAGGTGCGGTGTGTGCGTCACTGCCTCTTGCCCACTCTTGCTTCTGAGGTGAGTGGTGAGGTCGCGTTTACAACTCGTGACCCCACCCACCTGTTCCACAGGAATGGGTGTTTACAAAACAATTTATTTTTGTTTCAGCATTTCTTCTTTCATCTGACAAAAAATACCCTAGATATAAAATACAACAACGCAAAACTATAGCTAAATTGAAAAAAAAAAAAAAATACTGGCACACCTAAGAAAAAGGTGAGAATAGTGACAAAATTGTAAAAAAGGTAACAAAAAGTGAAAAATTAAAAAAAAAGGTGACAAATAGTGAGAAAAGTGACTTGTGCCAAAGTCTGTGAGAAACTAATTAAATATAATCAGCAAACACTTTTATGTTGATAATTATTAGAAAAAAAATTATGATTACGGGAGAAATCCTCACTCCGCCTAACTTCCGTTCTCGGAAATTTTGAGAGGTGGAAAACTTGCATCTTAGCAGGTCTGCAAGATGGTTTAATCAGGTTCTGGGGATGTCGTTTTTGTCTGCAGGACCAAAATAAATCTGTGATGTGCATCGGCCGTTGCCGCGATTCTGCGAAGAGGATTAGTAGAAAATGAATCTGCGATGTACGTCGGCCGTCGCCACGATTCTTCTACTATGGGGGTGGGTACAAAATAAATCTGCGATGAACGTCGGCCATCGGCGCAATTCTACTACGAGGACGAGCACAAAATAAATCTGCATTGTACGTCGCTTGTCGCCGCTATTCTGCTACAAAGCTTCTGTCTGAAATGGGAAAAAATGGGGGAAATCATGACTATTTAAAAAAAAATCGTATTTTTGGCTGCAAAATCTTATTAGCGTACTGCAGCATGATTTATCGTACTAAATACGATAAAATTGTAACAGTTGGCAGGTCTGCTAGTGAGATTAAAATAAGATTAATTTCACCAGATGGAGCTACTACTCTATACATTTTTAGTAAGTTAAAAACGCACAAGGAAGGAAGTCCTATACGCCCGATTGTTAACAGATGCACTGCACCAACTATTCATTTGGATCGTGCCATCTTCAAATACTTGTGGCCTTTGTTCGACAAACAAAAGTACACTGTTAAGAATTCCGCCAAAGTGATTAAACAAATAAGAACGCTGAAATATTCTGACTTTATTATGATGAGTTTAGATGTTTTGTCCCTTTTTCCCAAATACTCCCACAGATATAGCTATAGAGTTTATCGACAAAAGACTAAGACAGGTGAAAGTGGAGGAAGCTGAAAGGAATAGTATTATTTCGGCATTGGATTTCATAACTAAAAACAATTATTTTAAGTACGATACAAACATCTTCAAACAGCAATTTGGTGCCCCAGTGGGTTCACCATTGTCCGGACTCTTAGTTGAGGTGGTACTGCAGGATATTGTCCTCTGATAACACATCCTTACCTTTGTTATTTCTGAGGTATGTGGACGACATCACAATTTTCTGGAACCATTCTGAAAATAAACTAAATGAGTTCCTATGTGGGCACAATAGTTATTACCCTACAATAACGGTTACTGCTGAGAAAGAAATAGACTACAAGCTCAACTTTCTTGGCATCACTTTATTTCGGGATATAAATAAAAATTGTATTGAAACTTCAGTGCATAGAAAATCAACTTATATTCTAGCAGTGATCCCGTTTGGTTCTGCACATCCATGGCATTACAAAACCGCTGCTTTTTTGTTTTTCATAAGAAGAGCCATTAATTTATCTTCCACCAAAAAAGCTGAAGAAAGTGAAATCAAATGGGTTGTCAGTGGCCCAGGAGTTTGGTTACAGTAAATGGTTGATACAGTCTATGTACATAAATATAAAAAACAAACTAAAAACAAACAGAATGTAGTTACTGAAAGTGAAAAAGAGCATTTTATAAAATTCCAGTACTTACCTCCATTGAGCGATGTCCTTAAGAGAGAATGGGCTCATTACAACATTAAGCTTGCAAATTGGAAATTATTGACAAATAATAGTAAGATGTCCATCCTTGAAAGATCTGGAGTATACTCAAAACCTACAGTTAATGATGAAGGTGAACAAATGAAATATCATATAGGCAGCACAAGGAGACATCTACAGTGCAGGCTGAATGAGCATTTATGAAATTGGCATAAGAAGGAGATGAAGACATCTGTAATGCAATACTGTCATGAGAATAATTTAATACCAGATTGGTCTAACATTAAACTAATAACATCCCACAAAAAATATGATCAACAATTTATTTCCGTAGCTATTGTTATTGAAAAGACTAGAAAGAGGAATTGTAATAATAATGTACCGATGGATTTACCGTATGCATGGAAATACCTGATAGAGGTTGAAGAGAAACCGAAGAAGAAACAATTTCCATACAAAAAAAGGAAGAAAGAAAATGATAAAGTTGATTATTCAAAGGAACAAAAACACCATATTCGAGTCGAGCGTTAGATGGCACCTCTGACGTCTAATCCTGTGAGGCTTTGTGTGTTGCTGCTGAAGGGTGTGGCTAATGTGTCTGACATGTATTCGACATTGTTGTAGGTTCATTTCCTTTCAAAAGAGAGGTAATGTACCTTAATAAATTTATCCTCGATAATTCCCATTAAATATTTATAATACCGATTGTTGTAAGTGCATTCATGCGATGAGGACTAACAACAGCTTGTACCACTGAGGATGGCATTGACTTATGCTGAAACCGGTCTGGTTGTATGGGTTTGAAGGCATTGACCTTATTTGCTTCTTCTTTTACTTCATTTCACCTATATACCTTTTTATTATCATGATTCATGTTGTTATGTGGTTTTTTTATCGTTCGTGGTGTCTATACTTCTGACTTTGGTCCATTCTTGGATTGAACTGTTGCACGGAAGTTAAAGGGCTATTCATGTGTACCTGATATATTCGGAAACATTGTGAGTAGTCCTATTATTTCATTCTTTATGAAATTCGATTTTATTTAATTATGCATAGGGTCACACCCGAAAACTGTATATTAAACCTGAAATAACGTGATGTACAGTAGCGCGTAACGTTTTTACGTTAACTTAGTCGTACTTTGTGCCACGTAAATACATGCAATATGGTGTACTTCATGCACATATTTAAACGTTGTTGAATATGAATTACAGCACATTAAGCAACTTTGGACGTATCCATCTCCTACGAGAGAACAATAAAATTAATCCAGCATGTTGCACGCCTTCCGTAACAAACAAGCTGCAATACAGTTGCACAGCCTTTAATTTGACTGTACACTAGCACCACCCATTAACAAAATTATGAGGCGCAAATGCACTCCAGCCAAAGAGTCTCAGTACTTATCGAACAACCCTTATATCAGATAAAGATACAGCTGCAAAAACAATAAAAGCAGCCTTCCTTTCAACATGCACAACAGTTCTGAATCTGGAAAAGTATTTTCAATGAATAACCCCTTCACAGCATTTTCAGAAATGACATGACTGAGGATTCCCAGATTTAGAATATTACTCAAACTCGGAATTCTGGGCTACATGCAGAGCACAAACAGGCCTGAAAATTACTAAATAATTTACCCACAATTAGTGAAGGATGGATGATGATCGAGTGCTGTGTTTTTACAGAACTGAAGGCCTGGTGAATGTCGCCACAATGGACCACACAAAAAAACTGAAGCAAAGAAAGGAAGAACAGGAGGTGAGGTAAACAGCTTGGACTGTAGACACACAAACTTTAAACTAATTAGTACAGCTGATTTTGTGTGGTACACTGGATTAAAAGAAACATTGAATCCTGAATGTTCATTTCCTTTCAATGTTTTCTAGAATAACTCTGTCACTCCTCTGGGATAAGAGGCTTATTCTGGCAAGTTGGAAGACAAAGGTCATCAGCACTGAAAAAAACATTTTGGTTTTAAGGCATCACATATCAAACTGACATTGTATGTGTTGATCATTATGTAATTTATAAGGCCTTCTATCAAGACCCAAAGTGTAAATGATACATTTAAATCACATGGTCACAAACAGTGATTTCACATGCAAAGATTGAATTACATGGCTCAAACTGGGAGGCAGGTGCTATGTAGCACAGAAGCAGCTACCAACGTGAAATAAACTAAAAATTAAGCAATGCCAATGAAGGGTTCTCACTCTTTTTCATTCACAAAAAGTAAGCACTTTTAAGCACCCTCCAAAATTTTTTTGATGACCTTGCCAGTTGTATATGCAACAATGACATGTGCACAAATATACTTTTACACACAACTTCACAATGCAAATTACAGTATGCTAATGAAGTTTGCAATATTTTCCCATATAATTTGAGTTTGTGAATATGATAAACTAGAATTTATGCAATTTAAAAGTCAGTTCTCTTGGTCAAGTCAGCTTTTCTATCTGAGAGAATAATCACATTAACAGTAATGAGGATGTATATTGCAAAACTGTACATAGAGCTATGATTTCAATTTACTTCCGATATTGGAGGTTATATTATTTAACGTGCATTAATGCATTTGCATTTTTGAACTTCACATTTAGTTGGTAAAGTTCGATGAACACTTACCGCACGTGGGGCTTGGCTTTCAATTCATATTTCCGTTATGTGGATGCGGCACGGGATTTTTTCATTTGGCCACGGGTCCGCTTCTTCTTTTTTTTTTTTTCTCCGTTGGAATTTATTTTGTCTCATCACCAAATGAGTTTTTCCTTTGCTGCATCCTCATTTACTTCAATATTTATTCATACCCGAGTACTTTCAGTAAAATTCCTTTACCGTCTTCGAGGGGACGTTTTGCTCCGACTAGCACGGACCGTGTCAGCTGGGCATTTCGGTGGTTCTCGCGGGCTGCTTCTGTCATCGGCTATCGCTTCTTCTTGGGCGTTGTGGCGCCATCTCTTGTTGGTCAGTGATCTCACTTTTCGAACTTTTTCATTTTTTTGCTCAATTTTAATTAAATTCTTCCAGCTGTTTCTCAAATTATTAGGGTCATTATGGTTGCAAACTTTTGTCCTATTTTTTTCAATCATTACCGACTCTGCTATTCTGAGGTGTTTTTCGGATTTACAGCTTTTAATGATTTTTATATTTTCGAATTTTGGATATTTTTGGTTATCTAGACAGTATTGGATAAGTGCTGTTTTTTCTTCTTTTTCTGCCAGTTTTTTACGTGTTGTTTTAATCTGTGTTTAAGCTTATTTTTGGTACTTCCTATATAAGCCATTGGAGGATTTTCAGTAATAGGAATTGAGTAAATACCTGCTTTTTCTAACATTTTTATTTTTTCATTTTTTATTACTATATTTTTGATGGTGTTTACTTTTCCTCCAATTTGAATGTTATGTTTTTTACAAATGTTATTAATTTCATTGGTAGTACCTTTTACGTAAGGAAAACCATTTAAATATTTGACTTCTTTTTTATTTACTACAGCATTATTTTTTAGTTTCTTTATTACTTCAGTGTCCCATTTTTTTATTAAATGGTTAGGATAACCAAAGCTGCCTGCAATTTTTTTTATGAATTTGATTTCTTCATTGATGAACTGACTATTTTCAGAATGCGTATATGCTCTTTTAATTAAGGTTTTTATACTATTGCATTTTTGAGGATAAGGATGTGCTGAATTGTACGGGATTAGGACCGGAACGAATGAACTTTTCCGATAAACCCTGTATAGAAACTTATCTGTGGATTTGATAACCTGTACATCCAAAAAGGCTAATGCATTATTTTTTTCTATTTCAACCGTGAGTTCTATAGTTGGATATAAAGCGCTGTAACATTTTGTTAATTTTTTTAATTCTTCTTCGTTCAGTTTTGATAGAATGAAAATATCATCCACGTATCGACAGTACACTTCTGGTTTTTCTTCCATACGATGCAGGACATTTTCTTCAATTTCGTTCATCACAACCTCAGCATATAGAGTTGATAATGGTGAGCCCATTGGGCCTCCTGAATTTTGCTTGAATATTTTGTTCTTGTATGTAAAAATATTATTTTCATATAAATAGACTAAAACTTTTTTGAATTCATGAATTTGTGTGTTATTTAAAATTTTAAGATTTTGCAACTTCTTAATGATAATTTCAATAGCATCTGGAACAGGAGTGCTTGGATATAATGCTTTAACGTCCATGCTTGCCATATTTAAGTCCTTTAGGTCAGTTTTTACATTTTTAATTTTCTCTATAAATTCATATGTGTTCTTGATGGTGAACTTGTTGTTCATGAAAAAGGGTGCTAGGAATTTGTAAATGTTTTTCTCTAAAGTTATCAATGGTGAGTTTTTTTTTGAAACTATCAGTCTCATTGGAGCATCATCCTTGTGCGTTTTTATCTTTGCAACGATACGTGGTATGCCTGCTCCCATTGGTGGAAAAGAGCGCTTGATTTCATCTGGTAAGGTGCTATGATTTCTTATATCCGCTAAGAATTTAATTTGATTATCAGTTGGGTCTTTCATAATTTCGGTACAATTTAATCCATTGATTGCTGCTGTCATTTTTTGTTCAAATTCATCAGTGTTGAGAATAATGATTTGGCCAGATTTATCTGCTTCACAGAATTTGATATATGGGTCATTTTTCAATTCCAATAGTTGTTTTTTTTTCATATTTTAATTTTTTCTCTATATAGAAGTTTTTGTTGTTTTTGGCATTATATTCTTTTAGAATAACTCTATATAATTTGTTCTCTACTTCAGTTTTATTCTCTGCGCCTGGTATATTTTTGAGAATATCTTCGAGGCAAGGGATGATTTCTTCAGTTTTAGGGAGGCCTTGTGGAAAGGCAAATTTTTTCCCTTTTTGTAAAATTGCTTTTTGTGTAAAGCTTAAATTCTTATCAGACCGATTTTCATATACATTATATTCATTTATGGGTTCCTTATTTAATTTTTGTTCATCAAATAGTGCATTTAATTTTTTATCTACCGTAACGCTATTGGAGTTGGCTTCTTTGTTAGCAATTTCGTTAATTTCGATGAACGTAGTATCCAAAATGCGATCTTTCCAAGTGCCATCAAATTGTGCATATTTTGAGTTCCTTATCAGCTTCCATAATTCATAAACTTGAGCATTAAGTCTGAATATTTGTTTTCTTTTAGCTATAATTTCGTTACTAAGTCGTTTTTGTTGACATCGAAGCAGGATGTAATAATCCTTCTTACTTGTTGGCTTGTTCTTAAGTCTCAAAAATTTGGGGATAAATCCAAAATCTCTGCAAGTTACAAGAAAACGTTCTTGAACTTCAAATTTCATACATTTGATTTTAAGACGTTTGAATTTGGTGATTGTTGTTAATTCACGGTTCGAAAAGAGATTGCGATAGTGCATCGTGAGGCCTAAACTGCCTTTGATCTAACCACTTGAAAGAATAATTCGTGTGCTTCAAAGTTTCAATTTACTTCCGATATTGGAGGTTATATTATTTAACGTGCATTAATGCATTTGCATTTTTGAACTTCACATTTAGTTGGTAAAGTTCGATGAACACTTACCGCACGTGGGGCTTGGCTTTCAATTCATATTTCCGTTATGTGGATGCGGCACGGGATTTTTCATTTGGCCACGGGTCCGCTTCTTCTTTTTTTTTCTCCGTTGGAATTTATTTTGTCTCATCACCAAATGAGTTTTTCCTTTGCTGCATCCTCACAGCAGCATTTATTAATCATTTTTCAGCCAATGTAAAATCCATGTGAGCACTTTATAGTTAATGGTAGTTCCACGAGCATGATATATATTATTTTTGTATGAAAGTCAAAATGACTGAAACTGGATATCAGGAAAGGATAATGACCTCAGACCATTTATTGTGTTATTCTTGCCTTGACCATATTAGCTTCTATAAATATTGCGTACACTCTAAATACAAGCCTTGCAAATCTTTAAATACAAGAATGTTTGAGACATTTTCCTTAAACGTAAACAAATGTTCGAATTCACCAGATCAAGTCTAAGACAGCAGACGATGCCACTAACGCTGATTGACTGCTGATTGACGATGCCACTAACGCTGATTGACATCAGCGTTAGTGGCATCGTCTGCTGTCTTAGACTTGATCTGGTGAATTCGAACATTTGTTTACGTTTAAGGAAAATGTCTCAAACATTCTTGTATTTAAAGATTTGCAAGGCTTGTATTTAGAGTGTACGCAATATTTATAGAAGCTAATATGGTCAAGGCAAGAATAACACAATAAATGGTCTGAGGTCATTATCCTTTCCTGATATCCAGTTTCAGTCATTTTGACTTTCATACAAAAATAATATATATCATGCTCGTGGAACTACCATTAACTATAAAGTGCTCACATGGATTTTACATTGGCTGAAAAATGATTAATAAATGCTGCTGGGTAATATTAGTTGCGGCCCTTTTCTTAGGAACATTTGGCTTACAAACATGCCTTTTATTGATTTTCTGTCTCATCGTTTGTTGTTTTGGTTTTATTCTCTCTCGAAAAGTGAGATCACTGACCAACAAGAGATGGCGCCACAACGCCCAAGAAGAAGCGATAGCCGATGACAGAAGCAGCCCGCGAGAACCACCGAAATGCCCAGCTGACACGGTCCGTGCTAGTCGGAGCAAAACGTCCCTCGAAGACGGTAAAGGAATTTTACTGAAAGTACTCGGGTATGAATAAATATTGAAGTAAATGAGGATGCAGCAAAGGAAAAACTCATTTGGTGATGAGACAAAATAAATTCCAACGGAGAAAAAAAGAAGAAGCGGACCCGTGGCCAAATGAAAAATCCCGTGCCGCATCCACATAACGGAAATATGAATTGAAAGCCAAGCCCCACGTGCGGTAAGTGTTCATCGAACTTTACCAACTAAATGTGAAGTTCAAAAATGCAAATGCATTAATGCACGTTAAATAATATAACCTCCAATATCGGAAGTAAATTGAAACTTTGAAGCACACGAATTATTCTTTCAAGTGGTTAGATCAAAGGCAGTTTAGGCCTCACGATGCACTATCGCAATCTCTTTTCGAACCGTGAATTAACAACAATCACCAAATTCAAACGTCTTAAAATCAAATGTATGAAATTTGAAGTTCAAGAACGTTTTCTTGTAACTTGCAGAGATTTTGGATTTATCCCCAAATTTTTGAGACTTAAGAACAAGCCAACAAGTAAGAAGGATTATTACATCCTGCTTCGATGTCAACAAAAACGACTTAGTAACGAAATTATAGCTAAAAGAAAACAAATATTCAGACTTAATGCTCAAGTTTATGAATTATGGAAGCTGATAAGGAACTCAAAATATGCACAATTTGATGGCACTTGGAAAGATCGCATTTTGGATACTACGTTCATCAAAATTAACGAAATTGCTAACAAAGAAGCCAACTCCAATAGCGTTACGGTAGATAAAAAATTAAATGCACTATTTGATGAACAAAAATTAAATAAGGAACCCATAAATGAATATAATGTATATGAAAATCGGTCTGATAAGAATTTAAGCTTTACACAAAAAGCAATTTTACAAAAAGGGAAAAAATTTGCCTTTCCACAAGGCCTCCCTAAAACTGAAGAAATCATCCCTTGCCTCGAAGATATTCTCAAAAATATACCAGGCGCAGAGAATAAAACTGAAGTAGAGAACAAATTATATAGAGTTATTCTAAAAGAACATAATGCCAAAAACAACAAAAACTTCTATATAGAGAAAAAATTAAAATATGAAAAAAAAACAACTATTGGAATTGAAAAATGACCCATATATCAAATTCTGTGAAGCAGATAAATCTGGCCAAATCATTATTCTCAACACTGATGAATTTGAACAAAAAATGACAGCAGCAATCAATGGATTAAATTGTACCGAAATTATGAAAGACCCAACTGATAATCAAATTAAATTCTTAGCGGATATAAGAAATCATAGCACCTTACCAGATGAAATCAAGCGCTCTTTTCCACCAATGGGAGCAGGCATACCACGTATCGTTGCAAAGATAAAAACGCACAAGGATGATGCTCCAATGAGACTGATAGTTTCAAAAAAAAAACTCACCATTGATAACTTTAGAGAAAAACATTTACAAATTCCTAGCACCCTTTTTCATGAACAACAAGTTCACCATCAAGAACACATATGAATTTATAGAGAAAATTAAAAATGTAAAAACTGACCTAAAGGACTTAAATATGGCAAGCATGGACGTTAAAGCATTATATCCAAGAACTCCTGTTCCAGAAGCTATTGAAATTATCATTAAGAAGTTGCAAAATCTTAAAATTTTAAATAACACACAAATTCATGAATTCAAAAAAGTTTTAGTCTATTTATATGAAAATAATATTTTTACATACAAGAACAAAATATTCAAGCAAAATTCAGGAGGCCCAATGGGCTCACCATTATCAACTCTATATGCTGAGGTTGTGATGAACGAAATTGAAGAAAATGTCCTGCATCGTATGGAAGAAAAACCAGAAGTGTACTGTCGATACGTGGATGATATTTTCATTCTATCAAAACTGAACGAAGAAGAATTAAAAAAATTAACAAAATGTTACAGCGCTTTATATCCAACTATAGAACTCACGGTTGAAATAGAAAAAAATAATGCATTAGCCTTTTTGGATGTACAGGTTATCAAATCCACAGATAAGTTTCTATACAGGGTTTATCGGAAAAGTTCATTCGTTCCGGTCCTAATCCCGTACAATTCAGCACATCCTTATCCTCAAAAATGCAATAGTATAAAAACCTTAATTAAAAGAGCATATACGCATTCTGAAAATAGTCAGTTCATCAATGAAGAAATCAAATTCATAAAAAAAATTGCAGGCAGCTTTGGTTATCCTAACCATTTAATAAAAAAATGGGACACTGAAGTAATAAAGAAACTAAAAAATAATGCTGTAGTAAATAAAAAAGAAGTCAAATATTTAAATGGTTTTCCTTACGTAAAAGGTACTACCAATGAAATTAATAACATTTGTAAAAAACATAACATTCAAATTGGAGGAAAAGTAAACACCATCAAAAATATAGTAATAAAAAATGAAAAAATAAAAATGTTAGAAAAAGCAGGTATTTACTCAATTCCTATTACTGAAAATCCTCCAATGGCTTATATAGGAAGTACCAAAAATAAGCTTAAACACAGATTAAAACAACACGTAAAAAACTGGCAGAAAAAAGAAGAAAAAACAGCACTTATCCAATACTGTCTAGATAACCAAAAATATCCAAAATTCGAAAATATAAAAATCATTAAAAGCTGTAAATCCGAAAAACACCTCAGAATAGCAGAGTCGGTAATGATTGAAAAAAATAGGACAAAAGTTTGCAACCATAATGACCCTAATAATTTGAGAAACAGCTGGAAGAATTTAATTAAAATTGAGCAAAAAAATGAAAAAGTTCGAAAAGTGAGATCACTGACCAACAAGAGATGGCGCCACAACGCCCAAGAAGAAGCGATAGCCGATGACAGAAGCAGCCCGCGAGAACCACCGAAATGCCCAGCTGACACGGTCCGTGCTAGTCGGAGCAAAACGTCCCCTCGAAGACGGTAAAGGAATTTTACTGAAAGTACTCGGGTATGAATAAATATTGAAGTAAATGAGGATGCAGCAAAGGAAAAACTCATTTGGTGATGAGACAAAATAAATTCCAACGGAGAAAAAAAGAAGAAGAAGCGGACCCGTGGCCAAATGAAAAAATCCCGTGCCGCATCCACATAACGGAAATATGAATTGAAAGCCAAGCCCCACGTGCGGTAAGTGTTCATCGAACTTTACCAACTAAATGTGAAGTTCAAAAATGCAAATAGAGCTATGAGTTCAACATTTGAATTTTGCACATAATCATCTCATGCAAAACCAAAGTCAAAATTGCAGGCTCGAGATTTCAATTTTGCACTTCATCCTCTCATGGAGAACTGATTTTTTTTTATTTACATATGCAAAAGGATAAATACAAGTGTGAAATATCAGTACCAAGAAATGGGTGATGGGGTTTGTTGTGTGGAATCTGCTGGATGTGTTTAATTTAGCCCACAGCCCTTCACTTTTTTTCAGCAAATTACTTATCTCACACTGCCCCATGCTCTCCCATGGAACCTTCTTAAAAGGGGGAAATACAAAAGTCAAATATCAGTACCAAGATGTGGTGATCGGGCTTGTTGGGTGAATATCCTGGATAAGTTTAATTTAGCCCATGCTTCTTCACTTTTTTCAGCAAACTACTTATCTCACCCTGCGCAATGCTCACCCAGGGATCTTCTTAAGAGGGATAATACAAGAGTGAAATATCAGTATCAAGAGATGGTGATGGGGCTTGCTGGGTGGAACCTGTTGGATGTGTTTAGTTTAGCCCATGGCTCTTCACTTTTTCCAGCAAATTATTTATCTCACACTGTCCCTTGCTCTCAAACGGGCTTTTACTTGATGTCACCAACATAGCCAACCAGCAGCAGAAGTTTTATGCACGACATCATATTTTTTAGATTTTGTGCAGCCAGCTAGGAAAAATAAGTATTTTTTAAGGACTTTTCCCCATTTTAGGCACCCTAATAAAGAACAAGCACATTTAAGGACTTTCAAAGATTTATAAGGACTGTGGGAACCCTGCATCGCTATGCACCATCACTATGTTTAGAAATAAAGAAGTGCATCCATATGTTTCCATAGATATATATGCATCAATTACTTCCTGTCAACATAATCTTTGTCACATATTATATAAGTATTATAAAATAAAAATCACATGCAAAATACATAGGAAAGAAGTTTTACTGAAACATTCCTTAATCTTACATACAGTGCATCTGTGTCTGAGTTCAAGACAAATTGCAGTAAAAAAAAATGTACATAACTGAGTCACATGTTTAGCAAAAATATTTGGTCTCACCTTAAAAATCTGCATCTTGAATACATGAAGAGAAATTTTACTGGTTAATTTTTACATAAATGTAGCTTTTGTTAAATTATTTCAAAAGTTATAGAAAATAAAAATAAGTACCAAATATCCATTTTTCAGTAACAAATCTGGCACCAATCATCTCTTTTACTCCTGATCCAACTATAACAGCACATCTCTTTAAGCTCTTTGTTACCTAGAGAGAGATAGAGAGAAGTCAAACTTGAAGTGTACACATATTTGCATGCACCAGGGTTGTTTAATAAATAACTGACACATCTTAACTTAAAAGAACATTACTGACTATTTTTCTGTGAAACACTCATGATTATTTGTCCACAGATCGCACCTGTTCATTGGAGTTTTCATGACATTATTTTAATCACCCAAATATTACTTTTAGAGAGTTTGAAATGAATATAAATTTAAAAAAATATATACCAGTGATTTCAAACAAACTCTTGGGTCAATGTGGTTTAAGGAATACGCTGGAACAGTGGTTAGATTTAACCTGCTTCATTATTATTGTCCTTCAAGGATTATGCCCTTGGTATGTTCTGACTGCTGTATATTGACTGCCACTTCTAGGAAGCTTTATGGCTCTCTTATCTTTAGGATTGAATTCTTGCCCTTAGGATTACGTATCTCATCCATTCTTTCCATATGGTCACCCCATTTTTTTTCTATAAGTTTCAATTAAGTAGGTAATGTGAATTAATAACCATGACCTCCCTCAGATATTATGTGGTTATTTCAGAGGTAATTGAGTCTTGTAGAGACTTTACAGCCTTAGATATTGCATTCAGGTGCTGTCTCAAAAATAATACAAAGTATATGTATTAGGGAGGCACCAACACTTTCTTTGAGTCAGCAGAATATGTTGTTTCAGATGCATGAAGTTTGTATAAAATTCAAATTGAGTATAAATAAGGAAAAACAAAACAAAAAAACAATTCTTTGAATAAAGCTCATATTGAGAAATGGCTTCCTAGTTTAATTGAATTAATAATCTAAAGCAACTTATGGGAATTTACTAGGAAATGTTTTCATTTATAGCAAATTTTCGGAGAAAACTCTTCTCCTTCTTCAGGCTCTCTAGTTGTTGTCACTTTTTTGCTAGTCACTATCATGGTTACGGTTTACCTTGACGGTTACGGTTAACCTTGACGGTTTAGGTTATTTTTCACCAAATCCTGCCAGATGTTAGGCAGGGAAAATCCTTTGCAGTCATTGATGATGGAATTTTGTTTTTTCTCAATCTCTATTCCTTCTTTCAGTTTTCTTTTTTGGAAATTGCTTTGGAAACTGATTACTTTAAGGGAATTCCAATCCATGCTGTGCCCAGTTTCTCTAACATGCCTATCTAATCCAGTCTTGTTGGAGCAATTTTTTATAGCTGCTTTATGCTCAGCTATACGAGTTTCTAGTCTGCGACCTGTTTCACCTATGTAAGATAGTCCACAACTACAATTTACTTCATAAACTACTCCTTGCATTTTTAAAATATCTTCTTCTCTTTGAACTATTTTAGGGAAAAAATTTTTAACTTTGTTCTCTAAACTTGGAGCTAGCCTAATATTGTATTTTTTACTAATTCTCTTTAAAGCCTCAAATAAACCTTTGTGATAAGAAATTTTTCTAGTGAATTTTACTTCTTGCTTTTGTGGGTTCTTCTTACCATTAAAATTCAGAAGCTTCTCAATTTCTTCTTTAGGATAGTTATTTTCTGCAAGTATGACTTTAAGCTCTTCTTTATGGGCTTCTTTTTTATCTGCAGTAGAAACTATTTTATTAATTTTTTCTAAAAACTGACTTGCTACATTTTTCTTAATAGAAACTGGATGATACGAATTGAAATCCAGTAGTCTTTTAGTATTCATTGGTTTTTTATACCAACTAGTGAGGAATTTTTCATCTTCATAATAGATAGTAATATCTAAGAAGTTTATTCTTCTTTCTTTTTGAAGTTCAATAGTGAACTTAAGGGAATCATCTAATTCATTGAATGAGTCTAGAATTCTTTCTGGAACGATTTCTGAGCTATCTATTATAAATAAGATGTCATCCATGTATCTGCTATATAAGCAGAAGTATGTGGGTTGTACTAGTATCTTTTCTTCTAGTTTTCCCACATAATAGTTAGCTAAGAGTGGGGAGAGTGGGGAGCCCATAGCTAGCCCCGATTTTTGAATGAAAAAAGTTTTCCCAAATTGAAAGTAGTTGTTCTGCAAAGAGAAAGTAAGCATTTCAAAAATTCCTACTAATATGTTTTTTTCCTTGTTGTGAAAAACTATTAGGTCTGCCAAGTCTTCCGCTATAAAGTCTATAAGTTGATCTATATTAATGTGAGTATACATAGACACTATATCTAAACTACCCATAATAGGAGAATCTAATTTAGGAAGAAGTTCTAGTTTTTCTTTTAGCTGCATTGAGTTTTTAATCAAGTTAGGTGGCTCTTTTAAAAGATTCTGAAGGTGTGACTTTAAAAAATAGTTTAGATTTGAAAGAATAGAGTTTTTGAGTCTATTATTGGTCTAATTGGTTGGTGTTCTTTATGCAGTTTGACTATTCCATATATTTGAGGTAATCTGAACTGTAATTTTGAGAATTGTTTATAGTTTTCTGGAAGCTGGTTTTTCTTTTTTGAAGTGAAATAAGCTTAGAGACTTTTTTAATCAAATCTGGTAGTGGGTTTTCTTTTACTTCTTCATACATAGGTTTTTTAGTTCTTCTTCCATCTTTTCTAGATAATCTTTCTTATCCATAATAGTAATCAACTTACTTTTGTCTGTTTTCACAGCAACTATACTTTCATTTTTTCTGAAATCTTTAAGAGCTTGTAATTGACTATTATCAAAATTTTTTTGAGGTTTCCTTACTTGCTTCTGGAATTTTGTAAGGCTATTGTAGTAATCTTTTCTGAGGAGGTCTGCTTTAATTTGGTCCTCTTTAATTTGGTCCTCTATTAAGAAAAATGTAGCAAGTCAGTTTTTAGAAAAAATTAATAAAATAGTTTCTACTGCAGATAAAAATGAAGCCCATAAAGAAGAGCTTAAAGTCATACTTGCAGAAAATAACTATCCTAAAGAAGAAATTGAGAAGCTTCTGAATTTTAATGGTAAGAAGAACCCACAAAAGCAAGAAGTAAAATTCACTAGAAAAATTTCTTATCACAAAGGTTTATTTGAGGCTTTAAAGAGAATTAGTAAAAAAATACAATATTAGGCTAGCTCCAAGTTTAGAGAACAAAGTTAAAAATTTTTTCCCTAAAATAGTTCAAAGAGAAGAAGATATTTTAAAAATGCAAGGAGTAGTTTATGAAGTAAATTGTAGTTGTGGACTATCTTACATAGGTGAAACAGGTCGCAGACTAGAAACTCGTATAGCTGAGCATAAAGCAGCTATAAAAAATTGCTCCAACAAGACTGGATTAGATAGGCATGTTAGAGAAACTGGGCACAGCATGGATTGGAATTCCCTTAAAGTAATCAGTTTCCAAAGCAATTTCCAAAAAGAAAACTGAAAGAAGGAATAGAGATTGAGAAAAAACAAAATTCCATCATCAATGACTGCAAAGGATTTTCCCTGCCTAACATCTGGCAGGATTTGGTGAAAAATAACCTAAACCGTCAAGGTTAACCGTAACCGTCAAGGTAAACCGTAACCATGATAGTGACTAGCAAAAAAGTGACAACAACTAGAGAGCCTGAAGAAGGAGAAGAGTTTTCTCCGAAAATTTGCTATAAATGAAAACATTTCCTAGTAAATTCCCATAAGTTGCTTTAGATTATTAATTCAATTAAACTAGGAAGCCATTTCTCAATATGAGCTTTATTCAAAGAATTAGAACAGAGTATGGGTCAGATACTTGGCAAACAATAAAGAAAGTTCAACATGCTACATTGAAGATGGAAAGATCCATAGCTCAAATCAAGTTCCTGAAAAATTGCAAGGTAAATAACTTTATTCCAAATTCATTTAGACTTAGAAAACCTTTTAAAGATTTACTTTCAGCCAACTTCATAAGAAAAATAGAGCAAAAAACGTTAAAAAGAAGTATTGAAGCAAAATATAAAAATGTTGCTTATTATAAAAAAGTAAAAGTAGAAAATGAAAAGAAAATTTCTGGAATCTTAAGGGATGCAGTAAAAGCAGAATTGGATGACTGGCTAAAAATTGGAGTAAGAAACAAAAATAAGAAATTTGTTAAAAAGCTGAACCTTAAAGAAGAAAAATTTTTGAAGAATAACTATTCTAGTAAAAACAAAAAAACTGCAGTTCTTAGTCATGTGAAGGACAACACTGCTACTGGAGTTAGCCAAGAATTATTACAAGTGATAAATAAAGGAAGTAATTTCAATCTATCCAAAGAAAAAATAAATCCAGAAAAATTGGTAATTGAATTGGAAAGCATCTGCAGCACTTTAAAAAAGAGGACCAAATTAAAGCAGACCTCCTCAGAAAAGATTACTACAATAGCCTTACAAAATTCCAGAAGCAAGTAAGGAAACCTCAAAAAAATTTTGATAATAGTCAATTACAAGCTCTTAAAGATTTCAGAAAAAATGAAAGTATAGTTGCTGTGAAAACAGACAAAAGTAAGTTGATTACTATTATGGATAAGAAAGATTATCTAGAAAAGATGGAAGAAGAACTAAAAAAACCTATGTATGAAGAAGTAAAAGAAAACCCACTACCAGATTTGATTAAAAAAGTCTCTAAGCTTATTTCACTTCAAAAAAAGAAAAACCAGCTTCCAGAAAACTATAAACAATTCTCAAAATTACAGTTCAGATTACCTCAAATATATGGAATAGTCAAACTGCATAAAGAACACCAACCAATTAGACCAATAATAGACTCAAAAAACTCTATTCTTTCAAATCTAAACTATTTTTTAAAGTCACACCTTCAGAATCTTTTAAAAGAGCCACCTAACTTGATTAAAAACTCAATGCAGCTAAAAGAAAAACTAGAACTTCTTCCTAAATTAGATTCTCCTATTATGGGTAGTTTAGATATAGTGTCTATGTATACTCACATTAATATAGATCAACTTATAGACTTTATAGCGGAAGACTTGGCAGACCTAATAGTTTTTCACAACAAGGAAAAAAACATATTAGTAGGAATTTTTGAAATGCTTACTTTCTCTTTGCAGAACAACTACTTTCAATTTGGGAAAACTTTTTTCATTCAAAAATCGGGGCTAGCTATGGGCTCCCCACTCTCCCCACTCTTAGCTAACTATTATGTGGGAAAACTAGAAGAAAAGATACTAGTACAACCCACATACTTCTGCTTATATAGCAGATACATGGATGACATCTTATTTATAATAGATAGCTCAGAAATCGTTCCAGAAAGAATTCTAGACTCATTCAATGAATTAGATGATTCCCTTAAGTTCACTATTGAACTTCAAAAAGAAAGAAGAATAAACTTCTTAGATATTACTATCTATTATGAAGATGAAAAATTCCTCACTAGTTGGTATAAAAAACCAATGAATACTAAAAGACTACTGGATTTCAATTCGTATCATCCAGTTTCTATTAAGAAAAATGTAGCAAGTCAGTTTTTAGAAAAAATTAATAAAATAGTTTCTACTGCAGATAAAAAAGAAGCCCATAAAGAAGAGCTTAAAGTCATACTTGCAGAAAATAACTATCCTAAAGAAGAAATTGAGAAGCTTCTGAATTTTAATGGTAAGAAGAACCCACAAAAGCAAGAAGTAAAATTCACTAGAAAAATTTCTTATCACAAAGGTTTATTTGAGGCTTTAAAGAGAATTAGTAAAAAATACAATATTAGGCTAGCTCCAAGTTTAGAGAACAAAGTTAAAAATTTTTTCCCTAAAATAGTTCAAAGAGAAGAAGATATTTTAAAAATGCAAGGAGTAGTTTATGAAGTAAATTGTAGTTGTGGACTATCTTACATAGGTGAAACAGGTCGCAGACTAGAAACTCGTATAGCTGAGCATAAAGCAGCTATAAAAAATTGCTCCAACAAGACTGGATTAGATAGGCATGTTAGAGAAACTGGGCACAGCATGGATTGGAATTCCCTTAAAGTAATCAGTTTCCAAAGCAATTTCCAAAAAAGAAAACTGAAAGAAGGAATAGAGATTGAGAAAAACAAAATTCCATCATCAATGACTGCAAAGGATTTTCCCTGCCTAACATCTGGCAGGATTTGGTGAAAAATAACCTAAACCGTCAAGGTTAACCGTAACCGTCAAGGTAAACCGTAACCATGATAGTGACTAGCAAAAAAGTGACAACAACTAGAGAGCCTGAAGAAGGAGAAGAGTTTTCTCCGAAAATTTGCTATAAATGAAAACATTTCCTAGTAAATTCCCATAAGTTGCTTTAGATTATTAATAAAAAAACAATGTTTTTTTTTAGCAAGGAACTATTGGTACTGAATGCGTTTAGCCTAAATGGTACACAATTAGACCACGTGAATGAGTTTGTGTATTTAGGAAGCAGGCTTGAAAGATAAAACAGAGTAGATGGAGAAATTTAGCAAGTACATAAATTTGGCTTTGAATGTCATAGCTGCCTTGGGAAGATTCCGCAGGACTGATGTGTTCTCGAAAAGGTCCCAAATAGCTGTGTATGAAAGTGTGCTTGTTCCTACTCTAGTGTACGGAAGTGAAACCTGGGTACTGCAGGAGAGACATATGAGTCTTTTGTGTGCTGGAGAGATGCATTATTTACAGGGGGTTTGTGGCAAGACATATTCTGATCATATTAAGAACAAAGATGTGTAATGTGAAACAAAATGTTGCTAATAGGGTGGAGAAAAATATTCTGAGGTGTTTTAGATGTTGAAAGAATGAATGATGATTTGTTAATTAAGAGAATCTATTCAGCTCAAATGGCAGGAAAGAAATGTAGAGGAAGGCTACAGAAATTATAGAAGGATCAGATTCAGGAATGCCTGCAAATGAAAAAAATAATGAGTATAAAGTACAAAAGGTCTTGTGTGAGACATGCGATGGATGTCAGTGAAGCTCAAGTTGTGTGCCACAGTAATTGTAAATGGAGATGTTTGATACATCAACAGTAAATAAAACCTAATGCCATCAGTAACTGATTTGGCAGATGATTTTTCTTTGAGGAGCTAACCTCTGAATTTCAGAGGACAACTTTGTGATATATATGTAAGTCAACAGCTATTAGACGATTGTAGTCTTTTTGGCTTAACACTCATGTCTCACTTCCGTATACACAAGAAGATGGGCATAGCCAGAGTTGTATAAACATAAAATGTATCTGCATACACAATCATTGAAACAGAAAACTTGCTGCAAACCCACGAAGCGTGGACCATGATAACAATAGAATAAGATAATTTAAAGAAAAATTAATAAAACAATAAATAATTATTAGAACATTACAGATTCCAATGAGGACAAAGTAAGTACATTACAATTGAATGTGCAGCAATGTGTGTGAAATGATCTTTATGAAAAAATATTAAAATACTGGACTATGAACCTCATAAAAAAAAAAGAGACTAATTAAAGAAAATTTTTATATCCAGAAAACCAGTTCTATCAATGAACCTTCAAAAATTATAAATATCATTTTTAATATTTGAAGGTAATTGAATTATATTCGAACCTCCTTTGCACACTTTTGTACGTTATTTGGTAGAGCCAACCAAAACCCCTCACGGCAAAAAATAACATCGCTATCAACACATAAGAACAACAGGAATTCTCACAATACCTTAAAAATGAACTCTAAATTAAAGAATTCCTTTTTAAGGTATTATGAAAATTCCTGTTATTCTTGTGTGTTGAGAGCGATGTTAATTTTTGCCGTGAGGGAATTTGGTCGGCTCTACCAAATAACGTACAAAAGTGTGCAAAGAAGGTACGAATACAATAAATTACCTTCAGATATTAAAACATTTATAAGTATGCTAAATGAACAATGAGGATACCTTGTTGCTTCCTCAGTACAGATTGTACTCAAAAATAGTAGACTTACAAAATACATAAGGAAAATATTTTAATTTAATAACTGGCAACTGCAAGAGGAACCTGGCAATAAAATTTAAATTCTTTCTGTGTAAATGAAACTTTTGATGCTGTTCCTATACATTAAGAACAGGCTTTGATAAAATCTAGAGGCCAGATATGTCTGCGAAAACAAAAGAACTCAGAATATGTGTAAAATATTTGAAAGTTCTTCAAGTTACAACAGCATTAAGTACAATAATCTGAGTAAGCCACGAGAGTAAGTGTTTTAATTGCTGTAAATTACAAATAAAGGTAACTTGATCACGCTAGTTATGTTATAAGAAAAACTTTTACAAGAAAGTTCGTAACTTGGGAGCTTTTGATCTTATCTTAGGTCTTCATCACGCCAATAGAGGACTACGATTGTTGCCAGATTCTACATTTGAATATTTTCCATTTTTGTTGCCAAAACTTAGAATTGATCTCCAGATCATCGGAATGTAAAGAGGAGATTCGGAATTGCAAGTCATTAGGTTGAAAATAATTTCCAGGCTTTCACGGTAACGGAGGGCAAAACGATTGTCAAAAGAAGCAATTCGTTTTGCTTCGTTCCAGCGGGGAACTGCAGATGTGTCTTCCATTGTCAAAATAAACAAGGCTGTATCAGGATTGGCTTTCAAAACATCTTTTTTATGTTCTAAAATTTTGTGGTTAATGCTCCTGTATGTGCTTCCAATGTATAAGTTATCACCTGTTGAAGAAGAGATAGGAATGCAGTAAACTCCTGGGAGGTCCAGATTTTCAATTTTGCCCCTATCCTTTTGTAGAAGTTTCAAGATGTTTGGGGGGGGATTTAATGGCAAGATGGTAACCAAAACTTCTAAAAAGAATCTGTAACTTATAAGCATTGGAAGAATGGTAAGGAACAGAACCAGAGAATTTCAAGTTTTCTTTCTTTTGAGGATGGAGGCATTCAATTTTTCAAATTGTTTTCATATTTCTTTAATAGGGAGTTGACTGTAAGAGCAGGGAAACCATGAGAGAGAGCTATTGTAGAAATTTTGGAGAATTCTTCTTGAAGAGAAAGTTGATTGCTGCAAATGATATGAGCCCTGTGGATATAAGACTTCAATGCTGTGAGCTTGTAGAGATGCAGAGGGAACGATTTGTAGGGAATGATGTTAGTGGCCACAGAAGGTTTACGATAGATGGAACAAGTGATGGAGAGATCAGAGTTTCTGCGGATGGAGACATCCAGGAAATCAATTTTGTTGTTTACTTCATTAGATTTAGTGAGATTAATGGAAGGAAATTTTTCTGTAATGGAGTTGATCAGGACCTCTAATTCAGACTCTGTATGTGGCCAGCTAATGAAAATGTCATCTACATATCTTAACCACAGGGAAGATTGAAAAGGGTGGTGAGGAATGATGGAAACTTCAATGTTGCATGTAGATCTCTGCAAGAAGAGGGGAAAGAGGTAAGCCCATGGGGAGACCAGATTGTTGTTTGTACACAATTTTGTTGAAAACAAAACAACTGCGTTGATGAATGGTGTGGAAACAATCATAAAGATCTTTGATAAGAGTGCCGGGTGGTTCGAAATGAAGAATCAATTTCTTCATGAGGAGCATGTAGGACTCAAAAAATGGTACAGAGGGGAACAAAGATTCCACATCAAGAGTATATATATTTACACTTGGAGAAAAGGAATTAGGAATTTTGTGGATGAAGTCTGAAGTAGAGACAACAGTATGAAGATGGGTGGCTGCCAGAGATTTGCATTTGAGGACCAATTTCTTTTCAAGGTTTACTGCTGGAGAAAAATAATATTCAACTAAAGGTCTGATGGGGTTACCAGCTTTATGCAGTTTAACTTGCAGGAAAAGCCTGGGAGTCCTAATGTAGGGAGGGTGAGATATCTCTAAGGAAGGATTGAAGAGTTTCTTAGATAATCTGTCTACTGAGTTTTTGAGTGAGTTGGTGGTGTCTGACTGCAGAGGGATGCAGTTAGCAGAAGTAAGAAATGAATGCACTTTCTGGATTAGTATTTCTTTACTAATGATGACTGGGCAACCAACTTTATCTGCTTTGAATACGGCAAGGTCATTTTTTTTAATAGACCTGAATTATTTCAGACAAGTAAGAAGAGTAATTGATTGGCACAGAATTTTGCTTGGATAAGATAACAGCAGCATTGGCATGGAGGATAGGTTGGTGAACAGTCTCAGTTCTATGGATGGCTGATTCTATAAGAGAAACAGTTTGTGGAAGATTGATAGGAAGAGCTGGTGAAAATTTTGGGCCTAACGATAAGAATTTATCCAAGCTAAGAGGAATAGTAACCGAAGAACGATTTACATACTTTGGCTTGGCAGTAGAGGCTGAAGACGGAGTAGATGTAGCTTGACTTTTTTGCTTGGAAAGAAGAAAATTAAATTTTTTGAGAGGCGAGCACATTCATTAACTTCTATTGTTGAAAGGGTTTGGTTGATACGAATCATAAAAATATCAAGCAAAGCAGGACGAGTGGTAGCAGCAAGTGATTGGTAGCTAATGTACCAAGAAAGTTCGGTTTTAGCTACGGAGGAACGGAGGTCACGGATAGCGGCAGATAGGAGGTTATGCTGGTCTGCTGCAGTAAAGCACGGGAACGTCCTTTGAAAATGGGTTTGCAGATCTGAAAAGCTTGGGGGAGAATGCCTGAAGACTTGCAGGAAACAAGAAAACGTAGACTACAAAAAGAATTGGTAACTTTGGTCCAAAGTTTCCGGAAAGAAATCCAATCTTTCGTCCAGTCCAAAATAAAATGCCCTGAAGTTGCGCAGCTTTGAAACATGATGATGATGGGCAAAACACGTAACAATAATAACAAATAAACGTAACTTAATTACGCTAGTTACGTTACAAGAAAAGAGCTTTTACAAGAAAGTTCGTAAGTTGGGAGCTTTCGATTTTATCTTAGGTCTTCATCACGCCAATGGAGGACTAAGATTGTTGCCAAAACTTAGAATTGATTTCCAGATCATCGGGATGTAGAGAGGAGATTTGGAATTGCAAGTCATTGGGTTGCAAATAATTTCCAGGCTTTCACGGTAACGGAGGGCAAAACGATTGTCATAAGAAGCAATTCATTTTGCTTCGTTCAAGCGGGGAATTGCAGATGTGTCTTCCATTGTCAAATAGACAAGGCTGTATTAGAAAATCTGGACCTCCCAAGAGTTTACTGCATTCCTACTTATCTCTTCTTCAACAGGTGATAACTTATACATTGGAAGCACATACAGGAGCATTAACCACAGAATTTTAGAGCATAAAAAAGATGTTTTGAAAGCCAACCCTAATACAGCCTTGTCTATTTTAACAATGGAAGACACTTCTGCAGTTCCCCGCTGGAACGAATTGCCTCTTTTGACAATCGTTTTGCCCTTCATTACCGTGAAAGCCTGGAAATTATTTTCAACCTAATGACTTGCAATTCCGAATCTCCTCTCTACATCCCGATGATCTGGAGATCAATTCTAAGTTTTGGAAACAAAAATAGAAAAAAATCAAATGTAGAATCTGGCAACAATCTTAGTCCTCCATTGGCGTGATGAAGACCTAAGATAAAGTCGAAAGCTCCCAACTTACGTACTTTCTTGTAAAAGTTCTTTTCTTGTAACGTAACTAGCGTGATCAAGTTACCTTTATTTGTTATTATTGTTACGTGTTTTGCCCATCATCGTCATGCTGTAAATTACACTTTGTTTTGATCTACAAGTAAAAAGTATCTGCAAATAATTTGGAAACTATCCGTATACAGCATACACACATACATCTACATTCTGCTACTTTGGGCATAGCCATCAGCTTATGGAATTCGAACTGCATTTGCATCCTTGCTTTTATTTTTTGTTAACCTCTTTTTAAGTGTGCCACATATTTGTCTACATTTATTAAGCCTTGAAGTGATATTGTTGCTTTTATCATAAGAGATCTAACAGATGAGGTAAGTGAAATGTGAAGCTTGCTCAATAATTTTGTTGTTGATGATGATTTTCATTCAGACAGGTTATTTATATTTCATGGCCATGGCCTATTTTCTTCAAAGATATTTTTAAGTTATCCCTTTTTATCATTTGGCTGAGTAATATTGCAGTTTGAATTTGATTTTCACACTCATAAAGGATAATGTGGTCACCAGCAAATGAAAGGATATAAATACACTTGGTGTTGCCAATTTTTATTCTGGGTGAGATAAAACTTCTCATGCACAGATCATGTTGTATAAAAATACATTAAAGAGAGCAAGTGAAATACTGCACCATTGCCTCACACCTAGATTTATAAGAATTTTATCTGAGAGCCCACCATTAAGGTTTTGGTGAATTATATTTTTCCTATATACACATTAAACAGTCTAAGGTTTTTGGGGGTAGCCACATTTGTGCAGAATATTCTATCAAATGCTTTTATGTAATTGATGAAAGCCATATGTGTTTCAAGGTTGAATTCATGCTGTTTTTTTTATTGTTTGATTTACAATGAATATATACTGCCCATTGTCAACCTCTCATTCCTGATGCACTGTTGTTAGGCTAAAACTGCATCAGATATTACTTTCATTTGATTGTTTAAAACTTTAGCATGTTAACATGTTTAATATAGCTGTTTAATATGCTGAAGTCTCTTAATTTTTGTGACTGTGTTTGTTGCCTTTCCAGGGGTCAATCTAGGCTGAATTTCATACCACTGGGCGGTATCTTTACAAAAACATTTTTAGCTCAAACGGTATCTTCACTTAAAATTTTTGAATGGTGATGGTATCTTTACTTTGAGTAAAATTTAATCTTAACAAAAATATTTTAGTGTTAAGAGGCATCTTGAATATTGTGTTTAAAACGTGCTTTTTTTTTTTTTTTTTTTTTTTGTCGTTATGAACTGTTTTCAGTAAAACAGTTTCTGACAACTTGCTGAAAGGAACTCCAAAGCATTATGGGGACATTTTCCCCACCTCTGGCAGCCTCACTTCGCATGCATTTTTCTAGGATTAACTGAGAAGTAGGGATGGGCACATATATCGGTGAGAAACATTGATGTTGGACATTGGTAGATACTCATTCCCAAAATAATCACACATTAGTAGTGTTGGTGGTAATTTTCGATGTATCAGCAAAAATCTCAACGTTTTGCTAAAAAGCCAAAGAACCTGCATCTTTTTCCATCAGCAGCAGTAATAGGCACATTGATAGGTAAAATCACTGTTCAGTATATCGGTGATGACACACCAATGCAACATCAAATAGCCAATAGTATTTGTTAAAACGCTTGATGTATTGGCGGAAACCTTGACGTTTCAGCTCCTGTAACATTGAGGGTAAGAATGTTTTTGCAGATAAAACATCGAACAAAACAGCAAAAAAATTTCCAATTCATGAGATAGGAAGGTATTCCCTTCCTCTTTAAAATAATGCAACAAAGAGAAATTCATTTACTTCATGTAGAAAACATTCTTTTGCAGTTGCAAACATTGACGCTCAAAGGCATCCAAAGACATCAGCGTTTTCTGCCCATTCCTACTCAGATTAATGTTTGCCGTACCAATCGGAAATCCGGAAAATATATGGTATTTACAATCATGAGCAGGGGAACATGATGGGAAGGTGCTGACCATTTACTTTATGAGGGATCCCGTTGTGACATATGAGCGAATTTTTATTTTATTTTTTGTTATTTTAGTTATTTCATTTCCTTTAACACTTAAAAATTTTGACTTTTGATGTCTTTCCTGGTTTAATAAAATTAGGAGTGTTATTATTTTTATCATTATTATTATTATTGGAGTGATCTCAGCTGGAGCAAAATCACAGTTGTATAAAAAAACCCAACTGTATCTGCATACATAATCATCAAAAAGTAAACTTGCTGCAAATCCTGAAAGCGTGAATCACGATTAGCAATAGAATAAAAATCAAAATAAATAAAAAATAACTGAAAAAATAATAAAACAATAATTACTGTCAGAATAATAATTATAGAGGATTAAAATTTCTCTAAACACAAAAATACGAAAATTTCACAAAAATAGGTATCATCTTTAAATACTTGAATCCACCCCTTCTTTCCTTGAAATAGAAGTTACTTTTGCTCCTCTCTATGATTTGGTACAATTTTTGCCAGCAGGTGTTCAGCAGAGCATGTAGTTTAGTTGTGAGAGCTTGTCCTCTCCATACCTTAAAAGTTCAGTATTAATTCTATCTGGACCAGCTATTTTTTATTTCTGGATGTCTTTGGGCTAATTCAACATCAGAAAGTATGTAGAAACAGTTTCAGAAATGTTTTCATCTTCCATGTCAATTTTATTGTCATCACATCTTCTATGTTAATTTTATTATCATCCTCTGGAAGTTGTTTTCATTAATAATTTTCTTTTAGTAATTTTCAGTAATCCAGCAGACAATGGAAAATTTTAGTATCAAGCATGACAATGAATTCCAGTGTGTCACAACACAATTATTACAGGAAAAAAAAAGAATAAATACATTACACAATAATCTGCTAGTGGTAAAATTAAAAATGCTGTCAACAAGAAAAATCTAAGAGATTATCTTCAGTAATCTTTTAGATTTTTCTTTCCTATGTCTCTTTTATGCCCTCTGATTTTGGCAGAGTAGGAATCAACCGCTTTTCATACACAACCCATTTTACTGAAGAAATGAACATAAGACTTATCCTGTGTTTTAAGTTTGTTGGTCAGTTTGCATTGCCAAATATGTTTTCATGTTCACTCTTTCTGACCTTGCGACTATAATTTCATCCATTATGCTGAAAGAACTTTCAGCCTGAGAACCATGAATACACAGTAAAAAGCCTTCACAATTTTAGATAAATGCAGTAACTTTGAGAATATGAATACTTTTTAACACCATGCTGAAGAAATGCAAGCATTTATGGGGAAGGGAAGTGGGGGGGGGGGAGGGTTTAACAACAGTACTGGACATCACGAAAAAAAAAAGTTATGAATATGGGAGAAATTTGAGCTCCATCCAACTTCCGTTTTCGGAAAATTTTCTGCCATTTTCAAGCTGAAATGCAAATATTTATAGAATAAAATGGTATTTAACAGTAACACAGGGACAAACATTGTGAAAAACAGAATTTACAAATTACAGTGACATTTTTGCTCCATCTGATTTCTGGTTTTGGAGACCCCTGCCTAGAGGTCTGTCCGGGTTGGATCAGGCTTTTTCCCAGACACTTACGACCAGGCCAAGTCGACCCATTCTTTTTATCGCAATGGTAAAGGAAAAAAAAGCTGTGTTCCCCTGATTTCCTGGTGTGTTTAACTGTTCCTATTCATCCTCTTCATTTGGCTTTACTTACTTCCATGACATAGCCCAGGACATAATCCGAAAGGCAAGGAGAGGCACTCGCAGTGTTTTTACCAATATGTAGGTATTAAGTTGGTAAAACCATTTTGGTGCTTGTTGGCAACAAAAAAGATTCAACCCCGGGTGAGTGTGTGTGTGTGTTGTGTAGAGTGGGGGATGGCAGATGTCTGCAGTGAAGTAATGAGAGAGTGAGACGACATGGATTTTTTTTTTCAGATGTCTGCAGTGTTTGTATGAGAGAGTGAGACGACATGGATTTTTTCTCCTATCCTTAATCTGTAAAGGGATTTACTTTCGTGGTGTTACCACTTACTAGTTCAGAGAAAGGGAGATTCTGAACGCGCTTAGTCTTCCTTTTTCTCTCTTTTTAAAGGTTGTATTTTTCGATAATTTTCAAAGTTTAATTAAATTTTAGGCTTACATTCAGCTAAATATTTTCAATGATATCTCATTTCACTATTTAACTAAATAAGAGTTGCAATTGATGGGCCCGGGCCAGGCCGAATGTCTGATATTTGAAACAGGCTGGGCTGGGCTGGGCTAGGCTTACGCATGGGCTTGGGCCAGGCCGGGCTCACCAAAGTAGGTCCGTGCAGACCTCTACTGCTGCCTTTATCTTCCGACTAAAACACAAACATTTGTGCAAAAAATTATATTTAACAATACTGGAAGAAGCCACATTGCAAGTTAAGAAAAGGACCGGACTAGGCTGCCATTTGATGCTGACCTTGGCTACGTATAATGGACGCTCCCTATCTTCTGATTCAAGGCTT
Source organism: Macrothele yani (assembly GCA_039090855.1). Lineage (NCBI taxonomy): Eukaryota > Metazoa > Arthropoda > Arachnida > Araneae > Macrothelidae > Macrothele > Macrothele yani. The sequence continues at coordinate 82,366,652 of CM077005.1, forward strand.
CTTGAATTGGAAGAGGAACTACAAAGGATCAAGTGGGACATCGTCGGGTTAAGTGAGGTAAGGAGAAAAGAAGAAGATCTCATTGAACTGAAAAGTGGACATCTCTTCTACTATCATGGGACAGATACTGGCAGAACTAGTGGTGTTGGATTTATAATAAACAAGAAACTGAAGGATAAAGTGGTAGAAGTTGAAAGTTCCTCTGACAGAGCTGCACGACTCGTTATCCAACTCTCGAGAAGATACCAGGCTCAGATTATTCAAACTTATGCACCCATCACAAGTCATTCTGAAAAAGAAATTGAAGAATTTTATGAGGAAATTCGTCATCTAAATAATAAAGGTAAGCAGCACTTGAAGATAATTATGGGAGATTTCAATGCAAAAATAGGGCACCGGCAACAGAATGAAACTTCAGTAGGTAAATTCGGTCACAGCAACAGAAACCAGCATGGAAATACTCTCGTTGAGTTTGCAGAGGCAGAAGGATTTTTCATCTTGAACTCCTTTTTCAAGAAAAAGCCACACAGGAAATGGACATGGAGACATCCAATTGGGACGACAAGTGAAATTGATTTTATTATGTGTAACAAAAAATTCATCATCGAAGACTGCAGTGTGCTGAACAAGTTCAACACAGGCAGTGACCATAGATTGGTGAGATGTAAGATGCACCTCAACACTAAACTGGAACGTGGCAAGCTCATAAGACAAACAAAATCTATTGACATAACCAACCTTAAAAAACACCATAATACTTTCAAGTTGGAACTGAAGAACAGATTCTCTGCTTTAGAAGGCCTAACATCGGAAGAAGTGGATATTTCGGAAGTTAACAGAAAAGTAACCAAAGCTCTTATGGAAACAGCAACAAAATTAGCTGGGTCTAAGAACAAGTTGCATGTGAACAAATTATCAGGAAAAACCAAAATGTTGATGCAAAAAAGAAGAGAGATGAGGACAACTAAAGAAGATGTGACTTCCAAAGTGGAATATATAGAGCTATGCAAGACAGCACGAAAAAGTATCACTGAAGACGTAAGGAAATTCAACTGTGAGCTAGTGAGGAAAGCAATTGAAAACAACCAAAGCCTAAAGATAGCAAAGGGACATCTCAGTAAGGGAAGAAAACAGATTATGGCTCTGAGAAAAGAAGATGGTTCTATAACAAGAAATAGAGGCGAAATTTTGACAAGAGTGAAAGATTTCTACTCCAAATTATATGAAAGGGATGATACATGTACTCCAGACATCATGAAAGGTACCAGAGTTATTCCAGTCCTCCCAGCAGAAGTTGCACATGCAATCAAGAACATGAAGCGGGGAAAGCTCCAGGAGAAGATGGAATTACTGTAGACATCATACAAGAAGCAAGTGGAGAAATTGAAACAGTACTCGCCCAAATTTTCACTCGATGCCTTAATGAAGGGAAGATTCCTGAGGATTGGAACAATGCTACAATGATCCTGCTACATAAAAAAGGTGACATTGAGGATCTCAAGAACTACAGACCTATCAGCCTCCTCTCAGTGGTTTATAAAATCTTCACAAAAGTTCTTTCACACCGCTTGAAGGTAACACTGGACATGGCTCAACCGAGAGAACAAGCTGGTTTCAGGAGTGGCTACAGCACAATAGATCATATCCACGTACTGAGAGAACTAATTGAAAGAGCGAGGGAATATGAACTTCCATTGTGCATGGCTTTTATCGATTATGAAAAAGCCTTTGTTTCGGTGAAACCATCAGCAGTTACAACGGCTCTGAAATCCTGTGGTATTGAAGATGCATACATTAATATTATTAATAACATCTATGAAAATGCAAGTGCAAAGATTCGGCTGTTTGAAAATACAACACACATAAAAATTGGAAAAGGAGTGAGACAAGGTGACACCATATCTCCGAAGCTCTTTAACGCCACATTGGAAAATGTCTTTCAATCACTGAACTGGGAAAACAAAGGGATAAAGATTAATGGAGATTATCTAACCCACCTTCGTTTTGCTGATGATATAGTCATTTTTGCAACTACCCCATCAGAGCTGCAGAGTATGGTCCAGGAACTTGCTGACAAGAGTAAAGAAGTGGGATTAAAAATGAACTTTCAGAAGACAAAAGTGATGTTCAATGCTTTTACAAGAAATGAAGATTTATCGATTGATGGAGAAAAACTGGAGATAACAGATACGTATGTTTATCTTGGACAGCAGATATCAAGTGAGGGTCACATTGATGAAGAAATTAATCGGCGTACAAAATTTGCCTGGAGAGCTTTTGGAAGAAACAGCATAATTTTCAAGAGCAATATGCCATTATGTCTTAAAAGAAAAGTGTTTGATCAATGCATCCTTCCAGTGCTTACGTATGGTGCAGAGACGTGGACCTTAACTAAAAGAGACATACAAAGGCTGCAGACAACTCAAAAAAACATGGAGAGGTGCATGCTTGGTGTAACCAGGAGAGATAAGAAGAGGAACTCGTGGATCCGAAAAATGACGAGAGTGGAAGACATCATGATCAGAGTTAAATCCCTGAAATGGCAATGGGCTGGACATACTGCCAGAAGGAGAGACCATAGATGGACAGCCGAAATTTTAGATTGGATTCCAAGGGACAGGAAAAGACCCAGAAAAAGACCACGTGGGAGATGGGTGGATGAAATTCGAAAATATGCGGGAGTGACATGGAAGAGACTGGCACAAGACAGACCGTTGTGGAGGAAACTTGGGGAGACCTTCGTCCAGCAGTGGATTGATAATGGTTGACAATGATGATGATGATGATATATATATATATACAGGAGAAACCTTCACTCCATCTAATTTCTGTTTTCAAAAAATTTTTAGGTGGAATTTCATCCCCAGACAGAAAATGTGACCACCCAACTAATCCCACCCCTCAATTCTTTCAGTAGAGCCTCAATCTTTAGAATAACCCAAATGATGACGAAGGAACGGATCCGTTTCATGCCTGTTTCCGAAGCAGAATAAATCAAATAGCAATTTTTTTTCTGTAATTCCATCATTATGACCCTACTTCCAACCAAAAATTCATAACAGTTGGCATCTATGTATCAGTTAAGTCTCGAAACCAAGGGGGGGCAGTGTTCAACGACAAACTTCATTTACCCATGAATGCAGATTCAAGTTTTGCTTTGTATTTTTGTTCATTTTGTTAATTTCTTTCACTAGTAAACAGTTTTAATTTGCTGAAAAGTAAAAAAAAAAAAAAAAAAAAGAATTCAAAATATTAAAATTGGGGAGGCATGGGAAGAAAACTGAACCTGTTGAAATATAAAGAATAAATTGCATTATCAGAATTTCTTTGATGATGACTGAGTTGCAAGGTCATTATTGCTAAAGGAAAGACTTATAAGCATGAATTTTTTTTTTTTTTTTTTTTAGTTTACTTATTCAACGTTCCTTTCTGTGGATCAATGGAATGGCATCAGAGTTATTGATGCCAAATTTCAAAGCTTTCTTATACATCTTTAATCGCACGTTCTCCTTTGCTGGTGTGCTCAGAGAGAGTCTCTTACCATGATTAATAGTCAAACTTCCATTTCTCACTCAAAAACCAAAAGCCTTGAAATCCGTGCCAATAAACACTTCTTTTGCCACACATGCATAGCAAAATCCCTCCTACTTATCACAAAACAATGAATAGGAAGGGATTGAAAATTCTCTAACTTTCTCTTGCACAAAGATTTCTCTTTAGCACTGATTTACATCACCAAGAGAAATACATTTCTAAAATGCTCCCATTACATATTTTTGCAGGCAATTAACCACCCAGATATTTTTAAGCAGCAGCTTAGCATATCATAGTCACTTACAAAGTGACAGTGTTTCATCCGTATGCACAACACCACTTATTTTTCGGCGGAAAGGGGGGGTTGCATCACCCTTAGCAGCAACAAGTCAGGTATCCATGTGGAAGAGATTTATTGTACTGCTGTTCGTACTGATTAATTTCGAGAAGTAATATCTTTTGAGTTATCCATCATTCGTGAGGTATTATTTCAATTTCGCTTTTTGTTGGAAATCAATCCTTATTTATTATCTATCATTCTCATGTAATGATGTAATTCATTCATTCGCTCTTTTATAATGTAACTCAAGTCAAGTGAGATATAGATAATGTCACGCATTGTTCTTGTGACACGCATTTTCAAATATGCGTGTCATAACAGCTAAAGTATTTCAGAGCTGCTGTTCTCTTCACAGTGAAAGGTTGTGTTTGAACGTCATCACTGCATTTTTTATTTGTTTATGTTTGATAGTTATTACTAAGATAGTAAATCATTAAATCACATCTATTTCAATCATTTCTCTGTAAGAGTGATTTCACTGCGTCACTTGCCGCATCTATGTTTTTCACCCCACAATGGGTTATGGGCCCAGAGAAGGACGCAACGACTACTTCTTAGCTGGGACTGATGAAAAGTAAGAAGGCGTATGACGAAATTTTAAAAGGTTTCGATTCAGCTGTTGGTAATCAATTCTTATTAAATTTTCGACTGTATTTATAAATAGATGATGTCGCACATAATCATCAACAAGTTAAACAAGTGTAATTATGACACTTGGAAAATTCAAATGGAAGCCATTCTGATCCATAATGATCGTTGAAGTTATGTCACAGGTCAGAATTCAAAACCTGTTGACGGAACAACCGCAGCTGAGATAGAGGAGCTTAACAAATGGACTCTAGCTGACCAGAAGGCTAAAGCAGATATAATTCTTTCAATCTGTCCTAGTGAACCTTGTCATGTAAAGAATTGCAAAAGCTCATGCGAAGTCTGGCAAAAACTTCAATCAGTTTATGAATCAAAAGGATCGGCTAAAAAAGGCCACACTATTAAAGCAGCTTCTGTTTCACAAAGTAAATAACATTAGTGATATGTCAGAACACCTGACTGAATTTTCAGAAACAGTCGATAAACTCCATGAAATGGATATAGTGATAGCTGATGACCTTTCAATATTGATGTTGTACAGTATTCCTGACACTTTCGATAATTTCCGTTGTGCCATAGAGTCTCGAGATGAACTACCTAAACCCGAAGTTTTGAAAAAACATCGGGTTTAAGTAGCTCAACTCAAGACTCTATGAAACTTTTAGAAGAATGGGAGGCTCAAAAAGCAAAAAGAATCCAGACTGCCAAAAGGCATACTTGTCTTCCAACAGACAGGGTAATTCAAACCCAAAAGTAAGCTCTAGCAACTGGAGGCAAAATCAAGGGAAACACGACAGAAGGAACAGCAAAGTGTTCCGTATTTATAGATGCAACTATTGTTCGAAGATGGGTCACAAATCTTCGGAATGTCGCAAAAGAATTGCTGACAGAAAGGCAGAATCCTTGAGACCAGAGGCTTCCATGGTAACAAAATCGAGAAATGAAAGTACTCCCACAGTTATAACCACGAGTGCCAATCACAACGCAAAATCTGCATGGTGCTTAGACAGTGAAACGACTTCTCATATGTGCAATGACGAAGATCTGTTTTTTGAAATGAACAAACAGACAAACTGTTTTGTAAAGCTTGCCGTTGACAAAACAACAGAAGTAACTGCAAAAGGATCTATACGGATCGCAGTACGGAACGGAAGAGGAGTAAAAACCATTCGATTCGAAAATGTGCTCTGTGTTCCTGAGTTAAAAAGCAATTCACTGTCTGTGTCAAAAGCCACAGCAAATGACTGTTAAATTATTTCAACCGAAAAAGAAGTCAGGGTCGTTGAATCTAATAGAACTATACTTCTCTGAGCTGTCAGAAAAGGCGAATTATATCATGTCACACCAAGCTACGAAAGTGTGGCGGTGGTCACTAAATTCCAGAAATGGCATCAGAAATATGGTAATTTAAATAAAAATATCTAAAAAGGCTCAAAGCGGACAAAAATGGTATGAGGACTGTCTTTTGCAAATAAGGATACCTTAAGGAATTGTAAAGTCTGTATTCAGGCGAAGCAGATGGCGAAACCCTTTCCGAAGGAATCTAGGTTCAAAAGGAAAGAATTGCTGGAACTTGTTCATTCAGATGTCTGTGGACCAATGAAAACTCAATCTCTTGGTGGTGCACGCTACTTCATTACGTTTATTGACAAGTCACGCTATGTTGAAATAAGCTGTCTTAAAACAAAAGACGAAGTAAAGAAAGCTTTTTTAAAATTCAAGGCTGCAATTGAAAACCGTACAGGAGTAAAAATCAAAGCACTCTGTACTGATAATGGGCTCGAATATTGTGGAGCTGAATTCAACGCTTATCTGGAGCAGGAAGGAACACGCAGAGAAAAGTCTGCGCTATTAACACCGCAACAAAATGGAGTTGCCGAGCGATATAATTGCACAATCGTCGAAATGGAAAGGTGTTTTTTGATACAATCCGGGCTGCCTGTTAACTTTTGGGCAGAAGCAATAAACTGTGCTGTATTCCTAAAAAACTGTTCTTCAATACAAAGTTTAAATGGGAATATCGCCCCATATGAAGCTCTGTTTGGCATCAAACCAAATGCAGAGATGCCAACTTGAGAAAAGGGTCATCAGTAAAAGAAATTCGAAGTTTTCAGCAAAACCGCTACGACCTTCAGTAAGATTTTCAGTATATCAAAAATATTTATTTTAAAATCTCAGAAGTGTTTACAACAATTTTTAATAAAATGAATAAGTTCCAAAATGTAGTTTTATTTAAAAATTATATATATATATATTTCTGCAGTAGAGGCCACAATTTAGCAATGAAAGTTCAGCTTTGGCCCACCAGACTCGACATATGAGTTACAGAGGCATAATCGGTGTGGCGGGTGACACCTGACCTATTCAGCGAAAAAGAAATGTCTCGTGAGCGTCGACATGCGAGCTATACGGCGAAAAATAAATTGCTTGTGAGAGCCGATATGAAAGTTATAGAGCATCATTGGCATGGTAGGTGATACCCGACACACCGATGACATTTTTTTATCTATTCGGTGGAAAAGAAATGTCTCGCGAGCCCTGACATATGAGCTATAGAGGTGTCATCGGCACGACGAGCCACACGAGCTATTTGGCGATTTCCTAACATCAGGCGTCACTCGAGCGAAAAACGTTAAAACGTCTGCACCGGAATTTCCACAAGCACATGTAATCAATGTAAAGAGTTTGCAAAAGGTGCTGAACTGAGCTCCCTCTCAACTTTTGCACATGGCACTCTCAAATGACTGTACAGAGAATCATGTGACAAACAGCATATGAGGAGAAGCACCGCCGCCGTTGACAGGGGAAGTCAGAACATCAAAGGCTTTGTAAAAAGAACTACTTGTAATGTGAATTTGTTTTTTCGACCAAAAGACGGTAAAAAATAGAAAATTGAGTGTGTGGGCTTTTCAATAGTTTTTTGAGTGACTTCCATAAAACCGTAAGATGGAGTGAAAATCCGTACAAACTACGGAAAATCCGTTAAAGTTGGCATCTCTGCAAATGTGTCATTTTTCAAGGTGTTTGGGCAAAAAGCTTATGTTTTGAATAAGTGATCAAAAGGTAAATTCGACCCGAGATCTCAAGAGCATATATTTGTTGGTTATTCAACGGAATCCAAAGAATACCGCTTATGGAATAAGAATTCCAGAAAAATAGTCGCAAGCCATGACGTCTGTTTTACTGATGAATTTGAAGGTAACCTTCCATTTGGTTATGAATTTGAACTACTTATGTAATCTGAAATGTATATTCCAATTACCGGAATGAGTGACACGCCAAACTCAGCCGATGAGAATAGCGCACCAGACGCTGAGAGTGAAACAGACGTTACGCCAGAAGAAATGACTACAGAAGATGACGTCAGAGCCAGATACGTTAAAGGAAGTCATGCCAGATTCCTCAAGAGAGCAAAATTCACCATTGTTTACAAAGGTCATGCAGTAACAAAAGTGAGAACTGTTGGCCGTTCCAGAAAAGTTTGTACTGGGAAACCTGGCAGATCCATAAACAGTATCAAACAATTCCTGCTGAAATTACTGAAACAACTCAGTTTGTCAATAATGTCGAAGCTAATCCTAATCTTTCTGAAGCCTTAAATGGTATGCAAAGCAAATATGATGTTCTTGTCACGGAGAAAGCATGGGAATTGGTACCATGATCAAAACATAAAAGAGTTATTTATTGCAAATGGGTCTTAAAGACGAAATTCAATCCAGATGGTAGGATTGAAAAATTAAAAGCAAGACTGGTTTGAAAAGGGCGTTCTCAAACACCAGGAATTGATTACGAAGAAAATTTTTCACCTTGCCAGATTAAGTTCGATTAGAACTGTGATTGCTCAAGCTGTTAAAAATGGCTTAACACGGGCTGCCACCAAGATTAGTTTCAAAATCCTCCGACCAACAGTAAAAAATCCTGTAAAATTGGAGTTCACAATATCTTTTTTAAGTTAATCACGGAGTGCAGTCAGCTGAGGAAGAAGTCACTCTTCAATTCATCGCTTTATAAAAATAGAATACATAAGCTAATAAGCAATGTAATTTTATCAAATTTCCTATGCAAAACAGTGAATACACGTAAGCTATTAATAATGTCACTTCTCTCTATACATTTTTTCAAAACATAGTGCTCGCTTAGCACGTTACTCATTTCTTCAAATTTTTTGCTTTGTTTCCTCAGTTTATCAGTTGGTTTGAAATTTTTCCCCAATTTTTTTCTTATTCTGCAGTGCAACAAGGCATTCAGCACTGTAGATTTCTAACGATAATCTTTGTGCAGTTTTCACCATCTTAAGGTTTTCTGAATGCTCTTTCTACAGCAGCATTACTACATGGCAGAATTAGCATGGTCTTTGCTAGTTTTGAGAGCGTTGGGTATACCAGTTAACCATTCTCACTGTGTTCAGATACTATGTGCCAGTGTAAGTCGATATTTAGATTTTCTTGTGGTTCCCAAGGGGAATATACAATAAATTCAGTAATTAAGTTTGTCCATATCATCTTCACCAATGACATTTGGAAATCTATTGGCAAGATTCTGATGATTTGTGGCAATAATCAAGGATTGTAATGCTTTTTAGATCATCATCATCATCATCAAGAGATGATAGAGTTCTGTTGTTCCCCTTCCTCATAGAATTTCCTCACATTACAAAAAAAAAACTTCTTTTTTCTCTGGTGAGGTCACATTACAAAAAACTTTTTTTTTTTTCTCTGGTGAGGTCTAGGTTGTAAGCAGACTGTGTTTTGTGGCCTATGAAGTGAAAAAAAAAAAAAAAAAAAAAAAAAAAGCTCAAAGGATTTTTTTTTTTTTGCTGTTATAGATTCCTTCTAGTAAAAAATATTTTATAGCCATCAATGCAAACTCTTAAACTGTGGCCATAAAACCAGCTTGTATGAGTTCATACATGAGATTCTTCTGTGGATTCGCGGAATTCCGCTAGTTTTCTTTTTTTTTTTTTTATATATTGAATACAGTGATGTGCTCCAGCTTAATATTTACATAATAAATTTCAGTGAACAGTTTTGTCTTGCTCACGCCACGTTATATTCACGCTGTTTTGCAGCACATTCTTATTTTTCACATGTGCGGTTAAAAAGTTCAGCTTTTTTTTTTTTTACTTTGTAAGTCTCATGTATGACGAGTTATTATGAAAGAATCACCAAAATTTCTCCCACCCCACCTTGCAAACATACCGTATGCTTTGCCCTCGTAACCGAAGGTGTTGTTGCTTTTGCGGCCACTATGGAAAACGTAGCTTTTGCAGCCATTCGTACTTTGATTCCCCCTTTTGAGGCTGCCCCTTTGTGACTTTCAGACTTCCTAGGAGAGTCCGCGTTCCTTTTGTGTTGTTCCCTATCACTGAAATGCCCGAGGGAGGCTAGAAGTTGTGTGGTTTAAAAATCACCAAACCTCATGTTACACGTGGACTGCCATTTCATTACAGTTTGTTTTGAGTGTGCATCGTTTCGGATCTTTAGCAATGGAATCTTTTGAAGTCATTGAGACAACAAAAACAAACCATGTGCTTTACATGATAGTTATCAATATCGAATGAAAAGGAGAAATCAGAATGGTTTGATAATGTGGATTTGCTCAAAAGAAAAGAGTGAAAAGTGTAAGGGGGAATGTCTTCAAAGGAAAGATTTGTTTTACAAGTAACAGATCATACTTGTAAACCAAATTTAGCAGAGATTGATGTTAAAAAGAAATTACATAATGCCAAAAGCGGGCTCGTGAAAAAGATCAATTACTTCCAACAATTTACTGTGAAGAAATGACTGATAATTTTCATATAAACAAGTTCTATTTTTTGTATTTTCAAATCAAGTAGGAGAGAATGATACATAATATGACGATATATATCTGAAAGGCGTGTTATAATGACACCCATTATTTTACGCTTTTCATTAAAAAATCTGCATTCGATCTTATTTTTGCTAACAGGAATGGCCAAAAAAAAAAAAAAATCCCGAAAATATTTTGGTTTTAGGAAATTTTCCTTCATGAAATTTAAAAAGTTCGGGTAATTTTAGGATAAACTGTTCAGTGTTTTTTGGAAGTTATCAGGATATGCACTTTTTCTGTAAGTTCTTATTGTGTTTTGTAAACAAGCATGTGACATCTCATGTGAACATGCTACATATAAAACTATTAAAATCTAAATTAACGTAAACCACAAATTTTAAATTTATCAACCCACTGCTAAATGAAGGTCTCCCCAAGCTTCTTCCACAAGTGTCTGTCTGAGTTAGTCTCCTTCCTGTCATTCCCGCATGCTTTCGAATTTCATCCAGCCATCTCCCACATTCTGGGTCTTTTTATGTTCCTTGGTACCCAATCTAATACATCAATAATCCATCGGTGGTCCATTCTTTTAGCAGTATATCTGGCCTATTGTCATTTCAGGGATTTTACTTTGATCACGATGTCTTCTACTTTGGCTATTTTCCTGATCCAAAAGTTCCTCTTCTTATCCTTCCTAGTTATGCCAGTATTATTAACTTGACTTGATATGTAAACATCGTGAATATGACATCGGTAGAATAAAAACTGTTTAAAAGGCATAGGACATATCAATTAATATTTAGTGCCTAAATAAAAGTGCAATACTATTAACGTGACCCAATACATAAACGTTATGAATATGAAGCCGACGGACTAAAACCTGTTAGAAAGGCCTAGGGCATATGAATTAATATTTAATACCTATAAGTAAAAATGCAATATTGTTAACTTGCGCAGACACCTAAATGTTGTGAATATGACATCGGTAGAATAAAAACTGGTAAAATGACATAGTCATAAGGCCCATGAATTAATATTTCGTGCTTAAGTAAACACCCAATATTATTAGCATGATTTGCTGTGTAAATGTTGTGAATATGACATTGGTAGAATAAAAACTGATTAAAAGGCCTAGGCCTATGTATTAATATTTAGTGCCTAAGTAAAAGCACAGTGCTATTAACTTGAGTTGATACGTAAACATTATAAATATGAAGTTGACGGATTAAAAACTGTTAAAAAGGCTTATGTCTAGGGCCTATGAATTAATATTTAGTGAATAAGTAAAAGCACAATATTATTAACTTTATTTGATGTGTAAATGTTGTGAATATGGCATTCATAAAATAAAAACTATTAAAAAAGCCTAGGGCCTATGAATCAATATTTACTGCCTAAGTGAAAGCACGATACTATTAACTTAACTTCATATGTAAATGGTGTGAATATGTCATTGGTAGAATAAAAACTGTTTAAAAGGCCTATGGCATATGAATTAATATTTAGTGCCTAAATAAAAGTGCAGCATTATAAAAAAATTCCACCTGACCATCCTTTTCTGAACACAGCACGAGTCATGCTGTAATTCTGTTGTTTCGTCGAACACTGTACACTGTAGTTTTAAAAATTGTACTGAGTCAAGGCAATTTATTTCTTCAAATTAAATTCAAATTATCACTTGGCTTACATAGAACGTTTTCTGGAAATTTGTTTGGAGTTTCCAATTTAGTTTTTGCCACCCTGGTGACGGAGTGGTCTAAGCGATGGCCTCTGATCATTCGTCCGTAAGGGGTCCGGGTTCGAATCCCAGTGAGGCATGGATGTTGTGTTTGTCTTACGACACTGGTTCTCTCCCTTCCCTGGAACCAGTGGCCCTAAATTAGGGACGGGAGACTGCTTATAGCCCATTGAGTTGTTCATGGTGGTCGTTAAACCTCCAATCAAGAAAAAAAAATCGGTTCTCAATGTAGGCCAAGAAACGGTAATCTTTATACCCCCCCTCCTTTAACTTTTGTGGCCTTGCTCTAAACTCGTATGAACCGGCATGAAAATTCAGACAAACAAAAGAGCTCCTTCCATCCAGTTTTCCTGTGTGGCAGTTTACAGTGAACCACACAGTTTTCCAGCTAGGATTGTAAATGTTAGTCTTTTTCTTGCTATCTCTGCTTCTAGGAGACGTATTTAAAATAAATATCTTTCTTCAGCATACATCTCTTCTTCTAACTGTTCGACGTGAAAATCCCTTTGCCTCCGATATCTTCCTTCATCTATATATATATATATATATATACGGAAAATTTATTGTGCACAGTTTATGAATTATTTTAAATATTTTATTCGTGTCGGAAGTATTCAAAAGATGTGCTCATTACAACCGAAAATTCTGTTTCATCTTTCTTCTTTGTTGTCTCAATGACTCCAAAAGATTCCATTGCTAAAGATCCGAAATGATGCACACTCTAAAAGAAATTGCAATGAATGGCAGGCAATCAGTGGTGGGGGAACAAACATTACAAAAGGAATGTGGACACTCCTAGGAAGTGTGAAGGTCACAAAGGGCAGCCTTGGTTTATCTCAAAAGGGTGGTGAAAGTATGAACGGCCGCAAAAGCTACATTTTCCGCACCGGCCGCAAATGCGACCACATTGTAACCGTAGCAGTGATGCACGTGTGTGGTGGTGGTGGTGGTGGTGGTGGTGGTGTGTGTGTGTGTGTGTGTGTGTGTGTGTGTGTGTGTGTGTGTGTGTGTGAGGGGGTGTGTGACTTCCAAAGTGGAATATATAGAGCTATGCAAGACAGTAAGAAAAAGTATCACTGAAGACGTAAGGAAATTCAACTGTGAACTAGTGAGGAAAGCAATTGAAAACAACCAAAGCCTAAAGATAGCAAAGGGACATCTCAGTAAGGGAAGAAAACAGATTATGGCACTGAGAAAAGAAGATGGTTCTGTAACAAGAAATAAAGGCGAAATTTTGACAAGAGTGAAAGATTTCTACTCCAAATTATATGAAAGGGATGATATATGCACTCCAGACATCATGAAAGATACCAGTACCAGAGTTCCTCCAGTCCTTCCAGCAGAAGTTGCACATGCAATCAAGAACATGAAGCGAGGAAAAGCTCCAGGAGAAGATGGAATTACTGTAGACATCATACAAGAAGCAAGTGGAGAAATCGAAACAGTACTCGCCCAAATTTTCACTCGATGCCTTAATGAAGGAAAGATTCCTGAGGATTGGAACACCGCTACAATGATCCTGCTACATAAGAAAGGTGACATTGAGGATCTCGGAAACTACAGACCTATCAGCCTCCTATCAGTAGTTTATAAAATCTTCACTAAAGTTCTTTCACACCGCTTGAAGGTAACACTGGACATGGCTCAACCGAGAGAACAAGCTGGATTCAGGAGTGGCTACAGCACAATAGATCATATCCACGTGCTGAGAGAACTAATTGAAAGAGCGAGGGAATATGAACTTCCATTGTGCATGGCTTTTATCGATTATGAAAAAGCCTTTGATTCGGTGAAACCATCAGCAGTTACAATGGCTCTGAAAACCTGCGGTATTGAAGATGCATACATTAATATTATTAATAACATCTATGAAAATGCAAGTGCAAAGATTAGGCTGTTTGAAAATACAACACACGTAAAAATTGGAAAGGGAGTGAGACAAGGTGACACCATATCTCCGAAGCTCTTTAATGCCACATTGGAGGGTGTTTTTCAGTCACTGAGCTGGGAAAACAAGGGGATAAAGATTAATGGAGATTATCTAACCCACCTTCGTTTTGCTGATGACGTAGTCATTTTTTCAACTACCCCATCAGAGCTGCAGAGTATGATCCAGGAACTTGCTGACAAGAGTAAAGAAGTGGGATTAAAAATGAACTTTCAGAAGACAAAAGTGATGTTCAATGCTTTTACAAGAAATGAAGATTTATCGATTGATGGAGAAAAGCTGGAGATAACAGACACGTACGTTTATCTTGGACAGCAGATATCAAGTGAGGGTCACATTGATGAAGAAATTAATCGGCGTACAAAACTTGCCTGGAGAGCTTTTGGAAGAAACAGCATAATTTTCAAGAGCAATATGCCATTATGTCTTAAAAGAAAAGTGTTTGATCAATGCATCCTTCCAGTGCTTACGTATGGTGCGGAGACGTGGACCTTAACTAAAAGAGACATACAAAGGCTGCAGACAACTCAAAGAAGCATGGAGAGGTGCATGCTTGGTGTAACCAGGAGAGATAAGAAGAGGAACTCGTGGATCCGAAAAATGACAAGAGTGGAAGACATCATGATTAGAGTTAAATCCCTGAAATGGAATGGGCTGGACATACTGCCAGAAGGACAGATCATCGATGGACAGCTGAAATTTTAGATTGGATTCCAAGGGACAGGAAAAGACCCAGAAGAAGACCACATGGGAGATGGGTGGATGAAATTCGAAAGTATGCAGGGGTGACATGGAGGAGACTGGCACAAGACAGACCGTTGTGGAGGAAACTTGGGGAGACCTTCGTCCAGCAGTGGATTGATAATGGTTGACAATGATGATGATGATGATATATATACGGGAAACTTTTGTGCACAGTTTATGAATTATTTTTAATATTTTATTCGTGTCGGAAGTATTCAAAAGATGTTCTCATTACAACCGAAAATTCTGTTTCATCTTTCTTCTTTGTTGTCTCAATGACTCCAAAAGATTCCATTGCTAAAGATCTGAAACGATGCACACTCTAAAAGAAATTGCAATGAATGGCGGGCAATCAGAGGTGGGGGAACAAACATTACAAAAGGAACGCGGACACTCCTAAGAAATCTGAAAGTCACAAAGGGGCAGCCTTGGTTTATCTCAAAAGGGTGGAGTGAAAGTATGAACGGCCGCAAAAGCTACGTTTTCCGCACCGGCCACAAATGCGACCACATCGTAACTGAAGCAGTGATGCGCACGTGGTGTGTGTGTGCGTGAGGGGGATCTCTAGCCCATGGGTCAGGATTTCCATTAGACTTGGATAAAAAAGTAAAAAACGTATCTTTGCGAATATTTTATGAAACTGACTGAAATTTTACAAACTTTAAATTAGTCCTCAAAATTTTATTAACCATTTCTGTGTGTATCATTTCTGTTTACTGATGATTAAAAATTTCCATGGCTAATTTAAAAAGCTTGTAACCAATTCTGGCGAAATTTGGAGGGTCTGTTCCTATTACCAATTCATGGTGTTGATCAAAATTTCGGCCAGTTTTGTGAAGATTTCGCAAAGTTAGTTTTTGAATTTTTTTTTATGTGTAGTTCTGAAACAATGGACGTGGGAGACTGTGACTTCACCATCTCCTTCCTTTCGGTAGAGGTGGCAGAGAGGGGAGGGGTGTCACTTGCAGAAACGTACACCCCTTATTTATCTTCGTGCTGAATTGTGGGCCGATGATTAAAAATTTCCATGGCTAATTCAAAAAGTTTGTAACCGATTCTGGCAAAATTTGGAAGGTCTGTTCCTATTACCAATTCATTATGTTGATCAAAATTTCAGCCAGTTTCGTGAAGATTTCACAAAATTGGTCTTTGCATTTTTTTATGTATAGTCCTGAAACAATGGTAATGGGAGACTGACTTCACCATCTCCTTTCTTTCAGTGAGGGGGAAGCTCACTTGCGGAGATGTAGGCACCTTATTAATCGTCACGCCCAGTTGGGGCCCGCCTGTTGGTCAACTAATGAACAGGTTTTTTCCCTTTTAGCAAAGCTGGAGATCCAGTTAAAAGCCAGGTGGTATTCTGGTGAGCTGAAAACCCAAGGCACAGTTTTAAAGGCAATTTCCTGTTAAGAATCAGTACCAAGTGTTTATGTTTAAAAAACTGAAAAAGAAAAATCTGTAAAATTCAGTATTTTTCCGTTCATCCGTTTTAACTCCCAAATATCCGTAAAAACGGCAGGCTTGGCTTAACAGCTGGATTTCGTAATGGCATATGTAAACGGAAACTTGATGAAGAAATCTACATGGAACTACCAGAAGGTTTCCAAAATAAATTCAATAAAGATCAAGTTTGTCGATTAAAAATATCAATGGCCTTAAACAATCCGGCAGGCAAGGGTATAAAAAACTGGATGAAAAACTGAAATCTCTTGGTTTCAAAGCACTTAATTCAGATAAATGTGTTTATCACATGAAAAATCATACTCATGAAGTCATTGTTGCTGTTTATGTTGATGATTTGATGATATTTGCAAACATCAAAGAAAGTTACAAAACCATAAGGGATAATTTGGCCAGTTTTCAAAATGAAGGACTTGGGAACCTTGCATTACTGTTTGGGCATTGGGTTTGCGCAAAATGAAAACGGCATAACAATGACGCAAAATAAATTTATACAGGATATTTTACATAGGGTTGCCACTCATATTGGCTTCAAAAATTCCCTGAGTTTTCCAGGTTTTCCAAAAGGTAATTTTGTGAGGAATTTCTGGTAAAATTTACAGATTATGTATATCTCCATGATAATATACATACTAAATGCCACATCTATAATGCAATATATTCAATACAAGAAGAACAAGAAAGATGGCATCGAATTTTCGGGTGTAATGAGCACGTCTTTTGAATCTGTTCTGAAGCAAATTAAATTTATCAAAGCTATTCAAAGTCAATGGAACTGGTATAGAAAACAATAGCATCTGACCGAAGAAAGAAGTTTTTCAATTGAGTATTTAATCCCAAAGATTGTTGTAAACAGAATCCTGAACTTACGTCCTCTGGTTGCAGACTTGTGCATTAAGAAAAGTTTGAATTTATATGCAAAACATTTCGCAGCAGAAAAGCTCTCCAATAAAAAAATAATGTTTTAAAATCAGACTCTTAGAATCAGAGATATGGACAAATATAAGATATGCATCTTTGCCCCTGGTGGGGGGGGGACATGCATTTTATGAAGAAAGTATTATTGAAAGGCTTTTCGATGTGAGCGGTATCGGTCAAAGAAAAAAAAATTGTTAGTCGAGTTTTCAGCTCAGATTTTGCTGCAAATACATCAGAAGTAATAATTAAAACTTACGCACCCTGGTGGCTAAACCATTCCTTACCAAATATTAGAAATTACATGAAGAACATTTTTCATCAGGAGCTGTATGCAATATGCGCAGAATTTTTCAAATCGGAGTTTTAGAAGCAGAAATATCGGGAAAAACATGTTTTACCTTTGCGCCCCCTAGTGGAAAGTCCATGATTTACTTGAAAATTTTGAATTTATGTGAAAAACATTTTGCATAGGGAACACCATCCAACAAAGAAGGAATTTTTTAAAATGGACTCCTAGAAGCAGAGATATCGACAAAAATAAGATATATATCTACGCCTACTGGCATAGAAGCCATGCATTATTTTAAGAAGAAAATATTCCTAAAAGGTTTGTCGATGTGAGTAGCATCGGTCCACAAACGATTTTTTTTTCAGTCAAGAGTTTACAAGCTTAGATTTTGCTGCAAATACATCAGAAATGGAAATTAGGACTTACACTTCCTGGTGGCCAAACCATTTTTTACCAAAAATTAGAAATTATATGTAAAGGATTACCCATTACAAGCTGTATCCGGTGCAGAATTTTTTTTCAAATCAGAGTTTTAGAAGCAGGGATATTGGGGGATACGTAATTTACCTTTACACCCCCTAGGAGAAAGTCTATGAATTACTTGAAAATTTTGAAATGTTATGAAAAACATGTCACACCGGAAACTCTATCCAATGAAGAAATAATTTTTCAAATCGGACCATTAGAAGCAGAGATATTGACAAAAAATTAAAATAAGATATACATCTACGCCCCTTGATTTGTGAAACCATGTAATATTTTAAGAAGAAAATATTTCGAAAAGGTTTATCGACGTGAGTGGCATCGGTCCACGAACAAATTTTTTGAATCGAGATTTTAGAAGCTCAGATTTTATGGCAAATACACCAGAAGCAAAAATTAACACTCACGCCCCCTGGTGCCCAAAGTATTCTTTACCAAAAATTATAAATATATGCAAAAGATTTTTCATCAGGAGCTGTATCCGCTGAATAAAAAAATTCAATTCGGAGTTTTAGAAGAAGAGATATTGAGGAAAATGTAATTTACTTTTACGCCCCCTAGCAGAAAATCTATGCGTAATTTGAAAAAGTAACTATACCTAAAATACTTTTCAACATAAATGGAATCGAAAAATAAAAGAATTTTTGCAATCGGATGTTTAGAAATAAATATATGGAATAAAATGTATTTTGAATTCAACATCATCTGCATTTACGTCTTCTAGCGGCGAAATTGCACCGTAAAAAAACGAAACAACGGATCAACATTCGCATATTTCAAGCTTCCTAATGCAAAAAGAACTTTTTAAATCGGACTAATAGTTGCAGAGATATGGTGTCTACAGACGGACAAACCAATAACATATGCACAATCTATTTTTTATAAAAGACGTGCTAAAAAGCTATCATTGTACACTTGAATTAATTGCTGGCTGAAACTTTTTATTTCCATAGCATACTCGATGCTTTCCGTCATCCGTAGCGGACCGACAATTTCCATAGCATACTCTATATTTTCGGTCATCTGCAGCGGACCGACGATTTCCATAGCATGCTCGAAATTTTCCGTAATCCGTAGCGGAAGGACGATTTCCATAGCAAACTCGATGTTTTCCGTCGTCTGTAGCGGACTGACGATTTTCATAGCATACTCGATATTTTCCGTCATCCATAGTGGACCGACGATTTCCATAGTAACTACATAAAACCCTTAGTACTTCGAATCGCTGAATCTTTCTTAACACCACATGGTTTTGCTCAGCATCAAGTGGAACTTGGTGCGCACGGAGAACGTAGTGTGCCGAAGTATCGATGATGACCACGGCGGTTCTGGCACGTAATGGTGCAAAATCTGCCTTTTGTAGCAAGATGACACAAGATTTTTGTTTGGCGCACTCTGGCGCAGAATTCCCATCCCTGGTAACTGCATACGCATTCCGCAAAAAAAAAAAAAAAAAAAAAACATCCGTTTAATTTTCCCGGACATTACCAGGTTTTTGCAAAAAAAAAAAAAAATATTTCTCCCTGCTTTTTAGCCTTATTTTCGGATTCCCTGATTTCCCCCGGTTTTCTGGTCGGCTTGCCTGATAAATGCGGGCGATCTTAGTGAGATATGGGTTCACCTCCTTGGGGCACTCCGTGGGAACAATGGCACACATAACAGCAACAAGGGCCTCTGTGAATCTTAGAGAAGTGCCAGCTAGTTCTGTGTGACATTGGCGAAAAGACTCCAACTCACTGGGTTTTGTTCCAGAATCCTTAGGTTGAATGTCCAACTGGAACCATCAGCTGTGGGCTAATCCCCCACACTGATGTTCTTACCTGATTAAAAAGACACAAAGAAATATTAAAAATGACTCAAGTGTGGGATATGGTGGACCTACCACACTTGAGAAGGCAGGTCCACCAAGGAATCGACCTGGACTTTCTAAACGGTGAATGAGAAAGAGATCTCGGCTGAGTGAGTGTAAGATTGACGTATGGAATACTAGAGGTATAAATGGCAAGATGAATGAGGTCATTGAAGAGATGAATAAGTATAGACTGGATGTGCTGTGTGTAAGTGAAACCAAAAAGAAAGAAATTGGGATAGAAGAAGTGAATGGAATGGTAAGAGTGTGGTCTGGAGTATTGGATAATGTGAGGCTGGTGTAGGTGTGATTTTAAGTGAAAAGATTAGACACACACTGACACACACTTCTCACGTGACATGCAAGCTTTGTTGTTGTTTCTCTGCCCAGTGCGTTGTTTATCTTTATACACTTACGGACAATGAAATTTGCGCACTTAGTAGAACACATGCTACAACCGCGAAACTTTGCAAATAGATGGAGTGCGTGCTGGTATGCAAACGATCGACGTTTGGTGCAAATGTGCATGACTGCACACCTTGTGATGACGCTGCAAGTACATACCAACAGCCCTATAAACCGGCGTGTAGTCGATGCCCCATGAAAGCAAAAAACACCGGCTGATGCAAGCAAGAGTACTGAGTAACAAGAATGCCGAGTAGACGCTAGAGTTATCGACTTACGTAACTTACGGACTTTGAGAGAGGCCAGATCATCGAGCTGAAAGCCGCAGGGTGGTCAGCGCGCTCTATAGCCCGCTACGTAGATCATTATGATCGTACTGTCCGACTGTGTTAGAAGTAGTGGACACGCGAAGGCACTGCCACATGGCGGTGCAGCTCCGGACGGTCCAGGAGGACTACCGGTAGAGACGATTGACGGATCGTGCACTGGGCACGAACGGATCCCACGGGGACCCAGTCCACTATACAGGCAGATGTAGTGGCTCCTGTGTGCCCACGCCTCGCGGAAGCGAATTTGCGATTCCAGCGCCCCTTATGTGTGCTGCCATTAACACCAGAACATCTCCGGCTCTGTGTGCAGTGGTGCCAGGCCAAAGCGACGTGGAATGCCACAGACTGGAGAGGTGTGGTGTTTAGCGATGAGTGTCACTTCGTTTTGGGGACAGATGATCATCGTGTTTGGGTGTGGAGGTCCCCAGGTCAACGGCACAATTCCAACCACACTATTGAGTGCCACACCTCCCCCACTGCAGGCATTATGGTCTGGGGAGCCATTGCCTACGATGGCCGATCAGCTCTAGTAGTGGTACGTGGATCATTGAAGGCCAGCGGTATGTAGATGAGATCCTACAACCCCATGTGCCCCCATTCCTGGCCGGGATTCCAGGTGCGCTATACCAGTAGGATAATACCCGCCCGCACATGGCTCGGGTTGCCCAGGACTGCCTACGTCATGTCCAGACACTTCCATGGCCTGCCCGCTACCCAGACATATCCCCAATCGAGCATGTGTGGGACCAGTTGAAACGCCGGCTGCCACCGTGCTGCGTTATCCGGGATTTGAAGCACACCGTCCAACACGTGTGGGCCAGTCTGCCACATGACATCAGGCATCTGTTCACCACCATGCCAGAAAGTATTGCAGCATGTATCAACGCATGAGGCGATGTGACGTGCTATTGAAGATGACCGGACTGCGTGCCACAGATCCCTCTGTAATTGTCCTGCAGCTCTGTTTTTGCCATCACGTGTATCATTCATCTGTATCATTACGCCCATAAAATTTCAGTTCAATCTTCTTTCTTGGTGTGCAAATTTCACTGTCTGTGAGTGTACACCTGTGTTCTTCATTACCCAAATATTCATTCAAGGAGCTGTATCTAGTCAGTGATTGAACTTTAGACTATTCTTGTTGCGCTTTCTAGTCGACCTCGACATAAGTAATATTCTCACTTCTGACGAGTACAACAGAGCTTAAGCGCTGTAGTTCTTCTGCACGAAAAATGTCTGGCTCTGGAAGTAGTGATGTCTGGAAACATTTTAAGAAGTAAGATGAATTTGCTTCATGAAGTTGCATTTTAAAGGCAGTACATCCTGCCTCGGGAACCATCTGAGGTCAAGACATGTCGTATTATCAAGCAAAAGGAAAGAGAGAGAAACAATTTTATCTGAAGGCGAGTATAGCAGGACAGAAAAAAAAAAAGAAGTAAGTAATTGCTTTCGTTCATATAAAATCATGTCTATTCTGATGAGCTTTTAAGTCATTAGTTATATACTGTGTACTAAACATCAAATATCTCCAGCTGAAACAGAAGTTTGCTATACTTAATTAATATTCTGCCTCACAACATGTTTCATAAATCCTCCCATCTCAAATTCCTAATATATAATTGCCATGTGGGATCCTCTGTCCAGCCAAAAATATCTTGAAAACTACAAGGCCTAAGAGGCTGAAATTTGGTAGGCAATCAATTCTTACCCCAAAAGGATGCATGAGTACCTTTGTGACCAGAAGTTTTTCCTAGGGGGTGTGGTAATACAATATCTTAAACCGTTGATTTTTTCAACGGGTTATAAGCTAGTTAGAGCTATAAGTTTCCAAACAAGTGCGACATCTATTCTCAAAAACTGATTATACATAAGACTGTCTCTGTCCGTCTGTCACACAGCCACACTCTATATCTCACATTCTAATAATGGTCGAAGAAAGTTAAAAATTATTTAGTTTGGAGATAAAATATCAGAGAAAATATCGCCAATTTTGCCTGTGTATGAAAACTATTATATCGAAAACTTTAGTTTGGAGATAAGATTTTGGGGAAAATATGGAGTTTTGCCTGTGTATCAAAACTATTATATCGAAAACTACTAATATCTTGGAAAACTGATACAGAAAAAAACACAGAAAAAAATTGTTGCAGTAGCAAGAAACTTGCTACCCTAGCAAATTTTGTTAGGGCAAATAGGCACAACAAAGTCTTTCTACGAGTACTAAACTAACTGGATTAGTTTTGCAGCAGCAAGATTTTCGATTCCTGCAGCAAGGATTTTTCACTGGGCTAGCAAATTGAAATTGCTACTTTTAACATTTTTTTGCTAAAGCAGTTTTAAAGGGGGGAAAAAATCTTAGGTCTTTTTTTTTTTTTTAAGTAACTAATTGTACACATTGTTTTCCACTATGTCACCCTGGGAATGTTATATAACTATCTTCTCCTTAGAACATAAATAGAGATAGACTGCGCCAGCGGAGGAAGCCGTCAAGCACACGTCTCTGCCAGAGAAGTCATGTGACTAAATCAGCGGGTAGGACAGGAAGTTGAAATTGGAAGGGCAGAATGTGTAACATCTGTCTGTATACAGAGAAGTCATGCATCTTTTGACTAACAGAGTTTATCTGGATACTAGGTAGTCAAGTTTTCCATGGATTTTCTGCTCCAGGAGTTCGTAGACAACCCCACATTGGAGTTTTAAATGGAAAAGTCCATTGCTGTTATATACATGAAATGCAGTGACCCGTAGTTAGCTGGCCGTGACAGCACAGTGGTAGCACGCTCAAATCACAACTGGAATGTCATGAGTTCGAGTCCAGTATCGCCACTAAGGATAGAAAATTCCCAGGGGAACCGAGAAAATCAAAGGACACAAAGAACTACTGAAGGCATGGGGGGAAACTGGAAAACCAATGTAGCCAATTTTATTCCAGATTTTTAAAACTGAGTATAGCCAAGTGCTGCACCAGTCTCGCTATTGATGAGACCTTACACTCACAGTTTGGTGAGGCTCTTTTTACGGTGTTCGTCAATCTGAAATAGGCGCCATATCATCTCATTCGAGGCATATTCGGCATTTCATCCATCATCATTAATGTCTCATTCGAGGCATTTCGAGGCTTCCTGATTCAGAAATACTTCCTGAAAATACTTCTGCCGCACCATGAAGCGAGCTTGTTGTTATTACAAAGAATTTATTCTTCCTCTCAGCCGATTTCCGCACGACCGACAGCTGAGGCAGCTTGATTATTTTCCTGTCTTCAGTAGCCCTTTTGTGTCCTCTGATTTCTGCAGTTCTAAGTCAATACCTTCTACTTTTACAATTTCAATGTAGAACAGTGTAATAACTCAGCACAATCCTAAAGAAGTTGACTCTGTTTGTTAAAGTTTCTTACAGGATAAAACACTGCAATTTTATTTATTATTCCTTCACTTAGTACAATATCTATGTCACGAAAGATCACTTTGCCTAATCAAATGGACATCGTGCAGCTTAAAAAAAAAAAAAAAAAATGCATGTTCACAAACTGCTGCGTTAAGGTTTCAACAACCTGAAGCATGCGGTCTATCATGGCCAGATAGATCTATGTTGTTGAGATGTCTGAATATTCGGTATTCTAAATCCGGATATCCGGATTTCAAACTATTCGAATGATAAAATCCAGTTTTCGGATAGTAAAATATCCGGAAATTCGAAAACCGGATATCCGCAGTTCAAAATCCGGATATTCGGAGTTCGAACGCTAAAAATCCAGTTTACAGTTACTAAAATATCTGGATATCCAAAAATCTGAAACCCGTGAATGCAAT
Organism: Macrothele yani; assembly: GCA_039090855.1. NCBI lineage: Eukaryota > Metazoa > Arthropoda > Arachnida > Araneae > Macrothelidae > Macrothele > Macrothele yani. The sequence goes on from CM077005.1 coordinate 82,390,877, forward strand.
AGCCAATATCCCGTAATTCCAGTTAGAGGGGTCACCTGATGTTTCGTTAGCTGCTGGCATTATTTCCATGATCATAAAAGAGTGGTAGACAATGCACGTAACTGACAAACAATTATTTCCGTGATTGTGCCATCCATCTGTTCGCATATTAATTTTGCTTGCTACGAGGGAGAAATAATTTCCTAAAATCTAAACGGGGGGGGGGGTTCACAAAACTTATAATTTGAATTTCCAACATCATAATAGTAATAATTTAAGAAGTCAAAACATTTTTTTCCAGGGCCCTTATGGATAAAAAGTTCATTTAAGAAGCATATCCTTAAATTCCAGGTCCAGTACAAACCCTGCAAATAAAAAAAAAAAATGCTTTTAATTCAGATGTTAGCTTAGACAGGTCTTTCTTTGTTCAACTCCCTACATCAACATCCTTTTTTTTTTCTTTTTTTTTATCTGCTTCTGTTTTTATGTTTAGCAAGGCCATTTGCTTCTCATTTTTCTGCTGTAATACATCAGCATCAATAAAACAACTCATAAGTTACATATATACTCCTCATTCTTTACAGCTATACCTGAATAGTGAATATTCCAGAACTGAAATCTTCATTAATTTTCGAACAAAACTGTTCTGCAAGGCTTTTGAAAGACTGTACCAAAACTTATGTTGTCTGTATTGTTTCAGCGATTCAGGTTCCACATTCGAACTTCAAAAGAGTTCTGTTGTGGTGGAAGGGAATCTGCAGTCCATTTCATTCACAAAAGATGAAATAAACCTTGACTTGACATTGTCATGTGCAAATTTTAGCATTACAAGGGTCAACTAATTTATTGTTTTTTAACATGTTTTCCTTCAGCTCTGAAAAAAAAAAAATCTCTTCTTTAATACCACAAGAAATTTGCAGTTCATATAATCAATACTTGGTTGATTCAACCATTCTTCTGATATGAAAAATGTCTAGATTTTCCACTTTGCAGATATTTATGGGGGAAACACACAATAATACAGGACAGTGCGTACATCGCAGAAAAAAAAAAACAAAAAAAACTATGATGATGGGAAAATCTTTGCTCCGCCTGACTTCCGTTTTTGGAAACTTTTTCCCCATTTTCAAGCTGAGACACAACCTGTTATCGAACAAAATATTTTAAACTTCAATTTTCGCTTTTCAAAAGTTTTGAAAGACGGACTTCTGCCCCAGCCAGAAAATGCCCACCCCTTCCTCCCCACATAAATCACCCAGAATTCTCTTCAGTTTTTCCTCACTCTCGAGAATGATGCAAATGACGAAAAAGGCAGAATTCCTTAATCCGTGGAAGAAACTCATGCCTAAAGTTTACAAAGAAATTTTTCTTGGTTGAACTTCCATTTTCGAAAATTGTCGCCTACAGTTTCAAGCTGAAATACAAACATCTATGCAATAAATTGATAAATTTGAAGCGATAGCGGACAGAGGCAACATCAAGAGAAAAAGAAATTACTATTGCGGGAAATTTTTTCACTCTGTTTAACTTTTGTTTTTGGAAGTTTTGAAAAACAGAATACCATTCCCAGATGAAAAATGAAGCCTCCCGCCCCACACTAATCATCCAAAAATAAAGAAATTATTTTCCATTTTTCATCGACACCGAGTATAACCCAAATGATGGTGATAAAAGTGGAATCCCACGAATCCGAGGAAGAATCTCATGCCTGATTTGTAACAGTTGGTGATATGCAAAATGAACTGCTCACGCCGCTATGTATGGAAGCCAATTCACATGTCCAAAATCTGCTTATATTCCTAATATGAACGATGTATTCGACTGCAATTTTCAGAACTAACGCACCTAATTTTATGAAGGATATGTTTTAAATGCTCGGATTTGGTGAATGGTCCAAAAATGGACCCAAGATTATTTTTTTTTAATTAAAAATTTTTAATGCAGGAGACTTCCTCCTAACGACTTTATTTTGGCAGGAGTTTAAAATTTTTGGCGGGAATCCCGCCCTGAATTTTAAGCCCTGTTCAGTGGAAAAATATCTTGCATTTCTTTTTTCCTTTGTCCCAATAAAACTTCCACAATTCCTTGCAGAAAAGTTGCACCAAAAACTCTTGTTTTCTCAGTTGAGATCACGAATTTTCTCCCTCCCCTGCATTACAGGAGCTAGCACTGACAGCCACAAACACACTTGGCTGACTGCTAAACCACCTGCACACTTTAGGGCCGATTTTAAATGCACTTGACTCGGGTAGTTTTCATTTTCACTCAGTTAACCCACAGGACTTCAGAATCATGCCACAATGAAGACCAGCTGGCTGCAGAAAACTATTGAAGAGAACAGTTTAAACATTTGTTGTATCATATTACTTAAAATTATCAACACCAAACACTTTAAAAAGTTTTACAGAAATTAAAAAATCTTTCGCAAAATGGAAATATAAGACAATACACAAAATACAGGACAAAATAGGACGTTTTTTGGGCATTTTTTTCAAAAAACAGGATTATAGGAAATATAGGATGGTTGTGACCCCTGAGACATCTAAATGCAGCAGGACTATGTGCCCAGAAACCCTTTTAGGGTACACTGTACAGCTTGCCATCACTGGTGTGTCTCACATTGACTGGCCTTCAGATTCATGGCCCAAGGTAATGTTCACAGATGAAAACCTGTTCTTTAGTCTTTCATCAGATTCCAAGCAGTAATTGATTGGGAGGGAATGTGGGACTGCTTCTGAGCTTATGAAACTAGGATCATTGTTGAACAGGACATATATGACAGTCGTGGCATCATGGTCAATGGACATACCAAACTTCAGGTGACGAATCAAAGAAAAATCATCAGGCAGCAGTACTGAAATGATGTGATTCTTCTCCATGTTCATTTGTTCTGTGGGCACAGATTTCATTTTATGGTCAACAACCCCTGTTCTCACTGCACCATAGCTGAGGATGAAGTATCGACTAGTGAGGATATCCATTGGATGGAGTGTCCAGCATGCTCCTCTGATCTCAATCCAATAGACCATGCATGGGAAGCACTGGAGCGATGTGTTACATAAAGGAATCCTCCACTACAAGCCATTCTAGCACTTATAAGGGCTCTGCAACAGAAGGACCATTTACCTCAAGAGCTCCTAAACTACTTGTTGTTAAGCATGACACACCAGTGCCTAACATGGCATTGCTGTGTGGGATGGACATATCTCCTATTGTGGGTTTCGCACTGTAGTCTGTTTATGCAGAGCTGATGGAAGAGTGTCACTGAAAAACAGATGAGCCTGTATCTACTGCCTTTGTAAAATTTTGCTATGTTTTGACCTCTATCGCATATAACTCATGATTTTTGAAGCCATGCATTTCACTTTATTGTGCTATTACCATTGATACCACTCAGAGCTATAAAGCCACTTTTTTAGATTTTGACTGGTCCGAACGCACCTTGTTCATAACTTTTGAACAGCAAAGTACAACTAAATAGACAAATAATACATATATACAACATACATACAAACATATCCTTAATAAGCTGTTCTCTGAGATTCAGAGGTTAGCAACTGAAAGAAAGATCATCTGCCAAGTAAACATTTAACTGATGGAACTGGAATTAACTTACTGTTGGTGTATCAAATTTCTTCATTTACAGCGATCTTGGCACACAGCTCGAGCTTCATTGACTTTCATCACATGTCACACACAAGACCTTTTGTACTTCATACTCATAATCTTTTTCTCAAGCAGATATTCTTTAATCTGGTCCTCCCATAATTTCCTTGGCCTTCCTCTACCTTTCTTTCCTGCCACTTGGGCTGAATAAATTCTCTTAGTAAACATTTCATCACTCATTCTGTCAACATGGCCAAACCACCTAAGAATAATACTCTCCACTTTGCTAACATTTTGCTTCACATTACAAAACTGCAACACATCTTCATTCCTCACATGAATCAGAGCATCTTGCCATAACCCCCAATAAGTAAACATCTCCCCAGCATACAAACAACTCTTATGTCTTTTCTGCAGTACCCAGCTTTCACTGCCATACATCAGAGTAGGAACAATAATTACACTTTCATATACAGCCATTCAGGACTTTCTCGATAATCCATCATTCTTGTGAAATCTTTCTAAAGCAGCTATGATTTTCAAAGAAGAATTCCCTCGCCTACTAATTGCCATCAAATTTGTTCTCTTCATCAAACATATTTCCTAAATATACAAACTCATTAACCTGGTCAATCTCTGTACCATTAAGACTTACCTTGCATTCAGTACTAACATTTCCTTGCTCAAAAACCATAACTTTGAGTTTTTCCCTTATTTATACTCAGTTTGAATTTCATGCAAACTTTGTATATCCAGGGATAACATACTCTGCAACTTATTTTTGCTTTCTGCCAACAGAACAGACAAATAATACAACTGTAATTTTCAGTAACATAACTGAAATATGCCTAACTTTTTAATAAATGTAAAATTCGAGCAAAAGTGTGGTTATGGTTTAATGCCACTAGCATACCCTTTAAAACAAGATGCACATTTTGTGCATTACTACAAGAAAACTTTTTTGACTTAATCACTGACAGGGATTCAAAAATATCTGAAAAGTTACATATCCAGCTGGGCATGATCAAAGATTATTTACCTGCCCAGGTACTAAAAGCTAGATGCCCAGGAAAATTTATCTTTTAAGATAAATCAGAACCCACATTTTTTTTAAGTTTAAAATATTAACTTTTTTAATGTGCTTTGATTTCCATTTTAAGGGTCTGTATTCAAAATGTTCAATACACAAAAGCATTTATCTCAAGTTTTAAGATGATGATGCTGAAATTGGTATGAAATTATATGACGATGAAATTGGTATTTGAAAAATTTAGTGATTCTGCCATGTTGTTTTAGTTGAAATTTCCACCCTTTGTCACTAACACTGGAGTCTACTTCCATCAGAGGCATGATTCCCGACGCTGACTATAAACAACACTTAGAGCAAAATTACATACGGCTCCAATATCTGGATCGAGAGCATAATATAATTAAAGAAGTGATATTCATAATTTTTCTGTACTTGGCTGTAACAATAACACAACTTCTAGTGAATTAATGAAGACATGGCAAATCCTAGTGAAGAATTATTGTAGTTAATTGTGCATTACGGGGATTACTAGGATATAAGTTTTCACTTTGTCAAATTTTCGGGTTGTGCCCCAACCCTTCTTCAGGACTGACTAAGATAGAAGGTGCTGCCACTCAAGTGGTAATGTCATACCACTATGTTCGTTAATCGTGGAACCTCTTCTTCTCTCAATGTGTATACTTTCTAGACTATCTAAAACAGAAACTTGAAGAAAGTCTACACATTGAGAGAAGAAGAGGTTCCACGATTAACGAACATAGCGGTATGACATTACCACTTGAGCGGCAGCACCTTCTATCTTAGTCAGTCCTGAAGAAGGGTTGGGGCACAACCCGAAAATTTGACAAAGTGAAAACTTATATCCTAGTAATCCCCGTAATGCACAATTAACTACAACAACTTCTAGTGATTAGCAATGACACGTGAAACACAAAGTGCAACGACTGTCTTTTTTCTTGCAGTAGAAAAATTCTATTCCACATTTTCATTATTAAATTTAGTTGCCACGTCTGGGCAACCAGATTGCTTTTTTTTTTTTTACCTGCCCAGGCCAATAAATTTACATGCTCCCCGCATCTCAGGCATGGTATTTTTCAAGCCCTGATTGAGTACATCTTTTGTTAAAAGTTATTGAGAATTAAATTATGATTTTGCTTATTCTTTCAGAAGACTAAACCCATTGTATTACGTAGTTAAAGATGATGACTTAGCTAAAATTTGTCTGCTGAAAGAATAAAACAGTTAATGGTCAAAGCTAAAAATTAAAAGATGAAAATACATCAAAAATTGATTGTTGGCTATGATGAAGTGATGGCCTCTGCTGTTCCCTTGACTTTTAAAATATTCTGACACAGTAAGTATGACATTCTCCAAATGGGTCACATATGGTTCTCAAAATAACCATCCATCATCAGCGAGTACCTCTCTCATTAAGAAATGTTCTTTATTGTGCAAGTGAATCCAATGATCAAAAGTTTGGTTCTATGTATAGTCATCATTATTCTCAAGCGATTTTTGCCTCGTACTTTCTGCACTGAATCTGAGTGTGTTGTCATTTGTTAGCAGTCAGCTGAATACATAATTATTACTAGTGGTAACTTGATTAAAATAATTAACCTGCTTCAGATGTACTTTCTTTTTATTTTTTTCTACTTCTCTTTGATTAAGGGAATTCCTAAGAGAGAGAGGGAGAGAGAGAGGGGGGGGGGGTCTGCTCTTGGGGATTTACATAGTAGATTTGGAAATGACAACCAGAAAACTGACGATGTAATGAATGAATTTTGTGAAAACTGCTTGGCAAAAGACTAACTGATTTGTGTTTAGTAAAGTGTTCTTAATTATTAATATCATGTTTAGGCATAAAGGATCCAAAAATTTACTTGGTAGCAAGAAGCTAGAAATAGAAGTACACCTGATTGTGTCATAGTGGAAAGATTTCTAAGAAACACATGAAAATAATGGAGTTTTTCGAGGTTTTGAAATGAGCAGTGATAGTTTTTATAGCCCTCTAATGTTAGAGTCAATTGTCTTTTGGAAACCATAATATCTCTTAAGAAATCAAAGAAGATCTATTATGTTACATCAGAGGTGATATATTGAATAATACAGAAGTGAGACAAGATTTTTGGAGGCTAAAGCGGCATCAAAGCACTGAAGTTGAGAGACACAAAAATAAAATATGGGCTAATGCTGCTGCAAGGAAAGCATATGTGACAGTACGCAAGAAGAACAAAGTTAGCACCCTGTGATGATCAGCGGGAGTGTTAAATCTATCAAGAAAGACTAAAAAAAAAAAAGCTTTCACATGCACACATAACACTAAGCTGTTCCTGAGGCTTAGAGGTTAGTTTCTCAAAGAAGATCATATTATAATTGTTAGAAATACATAGTACATACATCCAACCCCGTAGCAGAATCACGGCGACGAGCGACGCACGTTGCAGATTTATTTTGGTTCTGCAGACAAAAACGATATCCCCAGAATCCTATTAAAACCATCTTGCAAACTCCATATCATAGATGCAAGTTTTTTGCCTTCCAAAATTTTCGAAAACGGAAGCTAGGCGTAGTAAAGATTTCTCCCTTAATCGTAATTTTTTTTTCTTGCGAAGGATGACGTAGGTCGCAGAATTATTTTGTACTCATTCCTGTAGCAGAATCGCGGCGACGGCTGACGTACGTCGCAGATTTATTTTGTGCTCGTCCCCGTAGAAGAATCGCGGCGACGGATGTCGCAGATTTATTTTGTACTCATCCCGTAGAAGAATCGCGGTGATGGGAGACGTACATCGCAGTTTTATTTTGTATTCGTTCCCGTAGCAAAATCGCGGCGACGATTTTGCTACGGGAACGAATACAAACGGTGATGGGAGACGTACATCGCAGTTTTATTTAGTATTCGTTCCCGTAGCAAAATCGCGGCGACGGCCGATGTACATTGCAGATTCGTTTTCTACTCATCCTAGTAGCAGAATCGCGGCGACGCCCGATGCACATTTATTTTGGTCCTGCTGACAGAAAGACATCCCCAGAACCCTATTAAACCACCCTGCAGAATCTATCACAGATGCAAGTTTTCCGCCTTTCAAAATTTCCGAAAACTGAAGGTAGGCGGAGTGAGGATTTCTCCCGTAATCATAATTTTTTTTCTCCCGACGTTCCCTCGATGCTTCAAGAGGGAATTATCCGATATTGTTGTTAAATATCATTTTATCGCATAAATATTTGTGGTTTATTTTAAAAATGGAGGCCAACAATTTCCGAAAACTAAAGTTTGACGGAAACCAGTAATCTTAAATTATTTTTCTTGCGATATTCCCTTAGCCCTATACGGTCATTAAATATCATTTTATTAGATAAATGTTTGTGTTTAAAATTGCAAATGGAGAAAAAAATTTCTGAAAGCCAAAGTTGTACGGAGCAAAAATTTCCTCCTCTAATAATAGAAAATGGAGGAAAATTTTCTGATAACCAAAGTTATACAGAGCACAAACTTTTCCCTCTAATAACCCTCCACCCGCTGTGTTTCTGTATTATTGTTTAATCATCATTTAATTACATAAATGTTTGCACTTGAGATGGGAAATGGAGAAAAATGTCCCGAAAACGGAAGTAGAATGGAGCGAAGATTTCTCCTCTCATAACAATTTCTTCCCAAATTAATTTGTACTTTATTGTTGTTAAATATAATTTTATTCCCTAAATCTTTGTTTTTCAGCTTGAAAATATTGGTAAAATTCCAGATACAGAGGACCAGAATGTTCTTGATTCTAATTAACATTACCTAGGTTAGACATTTTTTTTAGGTAGAAAAATATGTCTGCACAATTTTATTGTTTTTCACATTTAGTAGTTATCTTGCACAAAGACCACCTGCAGATTAATTTGTGGCACAATGATGGGTAGCTGAGACCATTGCTTGAGCAAAGCAGTGCGGAGCCCCTGCAGGGTTCGGGGAGGGGGCTGGAGGCCAGCTACATGCCTCCTGAGAGCATTCCAGACATGCTTAATGGGATTCAGACTGGGACATCATGCTGGCCACTCCATACAGACTATAGTCTCCTGTTCCAGGTACTGGTGCACGAGGTGAGCTATGTGAGGGCAGGTGTTATCCGCCTGCAGTACAAATGTATTGCCAATTGCGGCTGCATATGGACGAACAGTAGGGTCCAGGATGTCGTCTCTATACCTCTGAGTGTTGAGGTTTCCATGTAGCAACACATAGAGGTTGGCACGGCCATTTAACAATATGCTTGCCCACACCAGAACTCTACCACCACCATAGATGTCCCTTTTCTGGATATTAGAGGGAAGATAGCGAGTACCGGCCTCTCTCCAGATGCAAACTTGACGAGAATCACTCTGTAAACAGTATTGCGACTCATCAGTGAATAGAATGGATCTCCACTGATTTTGAGTCCAGTTCACATGCATTTGTGCCCAATTGAGACGTTCTCTCCGGTGGCGGGGGACGAAGGGCAAGAATAATACTGGTCGCTGAGCAGAAAGTCCTCTTGCATGTAACCTTATGCGCATCGTTGAAGCTTATACCGTCCGTCCGGTGACTGCCGCAAGCATAGATCTGAGATGAGTCGATGTAACCATCCTGCTCCACTGTGACGAAAGTCGCAAATACTGGTCATCCGCGCAGGTCGTTGCCCTTGGCCTACCTTCACTGTGTCTTCGGGAAACTGCACCCATGGCTTGGAATTGCTGCAACATCCTGCTGGCCACAGAATGATCGATGGTGAGCCATCTTGTGACGTCCGCCTGCCGTTGCCCTGCTTCAAGTAGGCCTATCGCCCTGTAGTGTAACTTCGCTGATAAATGACGTCTCAAAGCCATGTTAACAAAATCGCTATCTCGAAATCTTCTCATTCATCTCAGCACATGACTTGGCGACTCCCTCTAAAACAGCTGGTTTTAAGCTCTTGCACATTTGCATAAAGTGCTGCCAGTGCCACTCATATGACTTCTGTATATCAATGCTGTATGCCTTTGCCCGTAACATATGCAAATTTCATGCTAATTTGATCTATATTTCGCCCAATTATCATGATTTTTTGGTTTGTTGCTTAATTTATGGAAACCAGGCAGTGTATATAGACTGAGGTGGAATGACAAACTGATTTCATTCCTTAGTACTGGTAGACATCAATAAGAAAGGTAACAGGAAGAATTGTAATAACTATTGAGGCATCTCCTTAAGCAGTGTTTCTTGCAAAGTTTACTGAAGTGTATTGCACAAAAAAGCTCAGAAACCTGGCAGAAAATCCATTGTATGTAGGGCGGTAGGTATCGCTTCAGGAGATCCCAGTATGACACATTTGCACTGGTGCAGTTTTCTGAAAAAGAATTTCATGAGGTAAACTCAAAAAGATTGAAACAAGCTTTTATCTCTTCAAGGGTTGATCACAGATACATATTTTCAATTAGAAAAATACTCAAAATGACGTAAAAACTTACGGCATGGCAGTTGCACCCGTGTAGGTGGCATTAGCATAAAAAAAAAGTTAAGTGTTTGCAGAAAAAAGGAGTTCAATAAAAAAAAAGTTGCGCAATGTCATAATTAGTCTAAAAAAACAAACCCCGTTGTTCTACCTGCTAAACTCGCGGAGATATTTGTGATGAAAATTGTAAAAAAATTATTGTTCGGAGCCTGTTTATGGGCGAATGGTAGCTTGTTTTTCTGCATAGCTTTGTAGCACTGAAAGCAAGTAAGTTAGGAGCTCTCGTGCAAGCAGGAAATTAACGCTGCAGACGATACATGTTTTACAATTTTTCATTGCAAATATCTCTGAGTTTTGCAAGCTGAATTTTTTTCCCCCCGGCTAATAGGTTCACTCTGCAACTTTTTTTATGGAACTTTTTTTTTTTCTGCAAAGGCTGAATAATTTTTTTTATTTTTATGCAAATACCATCTACAGAGGTGCAACTGCCATGTCGTAAGTCTTCACGTCATTTTGAGCATTTTTCCAATTGAAAGTACGCATCTTTGATCAAGCATTGAATAGATAAAAGCCTGTTTCAATATTTTGTGAGACACCCAGTATAGATATTTAATGATTGTGAAAAATATTTTGTCTGCGCATCTAGTATTAAGTTATCTAATAATGTGGGCAAAAAAATGTTAGGGAGTGAACGACAAGTTGTTAAGTCAGTCACAAGCATTTAAATAACAAAACTTAAAACATCCAGGGTGGAAGGAAGTATTAGTACATCATCTGAAATTAACCTGACAATAAGAGAAGTATGTGACTTGTCGGTATTTTTGTTTGTGATCTGCAAGTTGTTTATAATGCTTAAAAAAAGTGACATTGTGATAGATGTAAAAGTAGGTGGTTCTCATGTAGCACTGTGTTGATGATTTAGCGCTGATTTACAGCATAATAAATAACTACCAGTATGTCCACTGAGCAAAACATGAAAAATTTGGCATACAGTTAAATATTGGGAAGTATATATCAGTGGTACTATGTGGCAAGTACACATTACTGTATTAATTGTGTATCACGGGTGAAGTACTATTAGAGGCAACATATTTTCATTACTTTGTGTGGTTATTGACGAGATCTCAAATTTGATATAACAGATTAGACCAAAGAATCATCAGAGCAGTTAAAAGCAGCTGAATAAAAATGTTTTCACTGAGAGATCGGTTATACAACAAAACCGGATATCTACTACCTTCTTTTATGGCAGTGAGAGCTAGATTCATAGTAAAAGGTTTTTCATGAGGTTAGAAATTCCTGATATAAGACTGGAAAAAAAGAATTCAGAGCAAAACAGGTGTAATTAATGGAAGAACATAATTAATAAGATGGACATTAGAATTGAACTGGGTAGTTTGGGAGAAGAAAATTAGTGAGAACTTCTTGAACTGCATTGGACTTAACTAAAATAATGTGCACTGAAGGTGTAAATTCAGTTATTAGTGAACAAGGAATCAATACGACAGCATTTAAAAATTTTGCAATGAACAGAAAGTCATTACAAACAAGATGTTTTTTAATTTTCTTCTAGTAGTCTGTGCCAAACACTGGCCTGAATACTACATGGGTGCACAGCTCTGAGACGATGATTGGTTCTGGTGGTTAACCTTAAATGCTGAAAAGTCAGAGGTGAAGTGATTTTGAAAACCTGATGATGAAAACATGTTTACAAAAACGTGCCACAAAATATTTTAACTTAGAAGGGTGAGAAATGGAGGAAGAACTCTGGCCCTTTCCCTTTTTTTGCTTGTTTACTTATTTCTGGCCTCCAGGAAAATTAGATTATTCCTTTTTCTGTTACTTCTTTTTCTCCAAGTACTTCCTTTTTTTTTTTTTTTTTTTTTTTTTTTGAGGATCTGTATTCTTCACACCAATAAAGGTTAACTACCAGAAACAAACATGGTAATATTCAAAACAACATGGTAATATTCAAAACGACATGCAACATACACTAAAACAATATAACAAGTATTAAAGGTGATGCAAAAGTGACAAAAAGAAGAAAGATTATAACTGGCTGAATGCAATGCAATAATATTAACCCCTTTTTATGGCACAGCAAGCATGAGAACAGTAAGAAAAATATCAGGAAATAGGTGGATTTAGTGGCTGAACAGATTTTTTTTTTTTTTTTTTTTTTGATTGGAGTTTAACGACTACAGTGAGCAACTCAATGGGCTATAAGCAGTTGCCCACTAAACAGAATTAACAGAATATATATATATTCTGTTAATTCTGTTCATATATATATATATATATAAGGCTGTAAGGTCAGGTGATGCGTAACATCACAGCCTTCCCTTGACAAATGTCAACCCCGCCTTCTCGTGGTGCATCCTGTTCCCACTAAAGGGGCTCTGACGACCGCCAATAGCGGTATAACTATACCATCGGGATTAGAGGAAATGCTATCCCACACTCACCAACCCGCTTGGCCAGCGTGGTGAGTTATGGCCAAATCCCTCCAAAATGACTCCACAACTTAAATCTTGGCCCTCAGTCTCCGGCAGCTGGAATGTACCTGGCCAAGGCAGCGGCCAGTGCGACATGAAGGCAGAGGGTGCTAAGAATCCCCGGAGGACCGGACTAGGCTGCCATCTGATGCTGACCTTGGCTACATATAATGGACGCTCCCTATCTTCTGATTCAAGACTTCTTGAATTGGAAGAGAAACTACAAAGGATCAAGTGGGACATCGTCGGGCTAAGTGAGGTAAGGAGAAAAGAAGAAGATCTCATTGAACTGAAAAGTGGACATCTCTTCTACTATCGTGGGACAGATACTGGCAGAACTAGTGGTGTTGGATTTATAATAAACAAGAAACTGAAGGATAAAGTTGTAGAACTTGAAAGTTCCTCTGGCAGAGCTGCACGACTCATTATCCAACTCTCGAGAAGATACCAGGCTCAGATTATTCAAACTTATGCACCCACCACAAGTCATCCTGAAGAAGAAACTGAAGAATTTTATGAGGAAATTCGTCATCTAAATAATAAAGGTAAGCAGCACTTAAAGATAATTATGGGAGATTTCAATGCAAAAATAGGGCAACGGCAACAGAATGAAACTTCAGTAGGTAAATTCGGTCACGGCAACAGAAACCAGCATGGAAATACTCTCGTAGAGTTTGCAGAGGCAGAAGGGTTTTTCATCTTGAACTCCTTTTTCAAGAAACAGCCACACAGGAAATGGAGATGGAGACATCCAAATGGGACGACAAGTGAAATTGATTTTATTATGTGTAACAAAAAATTCGTCATAGAAGACTGCAGTGTGCTAAACAAGTTCAATACTGGTAGTGACCATAGATTAGTGAGATGTAAGATGCACCTCAACACAAAACTCGAACGTAGCAAGCTCATAACACAAACAAAATGTATTGACATAACCAACCTTAAAAAACACCATAATACCTTCAAGTGGGAACTGAAGAACAGATTCTCTGCTTTAGGAGGCCTAACATTGGAAGAAGTGGATATTTCTGAAATTAACAGAAAAGTAACCAAAGCTCTTATGGAAACAGCAACAAAATTAGCTGGGTCTAAGAACAAGTTGCATGTGAACAAATTATCAGGAAAAACCAAAATGTTGATGCAAAAAAGAAGAGAGATGAGGACAACTAAAGAAGATGGGACTTCCAAAATGGAATATATAGAGCTATGCAAGACAGTACGAAAAAGTATCACTGAAGACGTAAGGAAATTCAACTGTGAACTAGTAAGGAAAGCAATTGAAAACAACCAAAGCCTAAAGATAGCAAAGGGACATCTCAGTAAGGGAAGAAAACAGATTATGGCACTGAGAAAAGAAGATGGTTCTGTAACAAGAAATAGAGGCAAAATTTTGACAAGAGTGAAAGATTTCTACTCCAAATTATATGAAAGAGATGATACATGTACTGCAGACATCATGAAAGGTACCAGTACCAGAGTTCTTCCAGTCCTCCCAGCAGAAGTTGCACATGCAATCAAAAACATGAAGCGGGGAAAAGCTCCAGGAGAAGATGGAATTACTGTAAACATCATACAAGAAGCAAGTGGAGAAATTGAAACAGTGCTCGCCCAAGTTTTCACTCGATGCCTTAATGAAGGGGGGGGATTCCTGAGGATTGGAACAACGCTACAATGATCCTGCTACATAAAAAAGGTGACATTGAGGATCTCAGGAACTACAGACCTATCAGCCCCCTATCAGTGGTTTATAAAATCTTCACTTAAGTTCTTTCACACCGCTTAAAGGTGACACTGGACATGGCTCAACCGAGAGAACAAGCTGGATTCAGGAGTGGCTACAGCACAATAGATCATATCCACGTACTGAGAGAACTAATTGAAAGAGCGAGGGAATATGAACTTCCATTGTGCACAGCTTTTATCGATTATGAAAAAGCCTTTGATTCGTTGAAACCCATCAGCAGTTACAATGGCCCTGAAATCCTGCGGTATTGAAGATGCATACATTAATATTATTAATAACATCTATGAAAATGCAAGTGCAAAGATTCGGCTGTTTGAAAATACAACACACATAAAAATTGGAAAAGGAGTGAGACAAGGTGACACCATATCTCCGAAGCTCTTTAATGCCACATTGGAAAATGTCTTTCAATCACTGAACTGGGAAAACAAAGGGATAAAGATTAATGGAGATTATCTAACCCACCTTCGTTTTGCTGATGACATAGTCATTTTTGCAACTACCCCATCAGAGCTGCAGAGTATGATCCAGGAACTTGCTACAAGAGTAAAGAAGTGGGATTAAAAATGAACTTTCGAGACAAAAGTGATGTTCAATGCTTTTACAAGAAATGAAGATTTATCGATTGATGGAGAAAAGCTGGAGATAACAGACACGTACGTTTATCTTGGACAGCAGATATCAAGTGAGGGTCACATTGATGAAGAAATTAATCGGCATACAAAACTTGCCTGGAGAGCTTTTGGAAGAAACAGCATAATTTTCAAGAGCAATATGCCATTATGTCTTAAAAGAAAAGTGTTTGATCAATGCATCCTTCCAGTGCTTACGTATGGTGCAGAGACGTGGACCTTAACTAAAAGAGACATACAAAGGCTGCAGACAACTCAAAGCAGCATGGAGAGGTGCATGCTTGGTGTAACCAGGAGAGATAAGAAGAGGAACTCGTGGATCCGAAAAATGACAAGAGTGGAAGACATCATGATCAGAGTTAAATCCCTGAAATGGCAATGGGCTGGACATACTGCCAGAAGGACAGACCATCGATGGACAGGCGAAATTTTAGATTGGATTCTAAGGGACAGGAAAAGACCCAGAAGAAGACCACATGGAAGATGGGTGGATGAAATTCGAAAGTATGCGGGAGTGACATGGAGGAGACTGGCACAAGACAGACCGTTGTGGAGGAAACTTGGGGAGACCTTCGTCCAGCAGTGGATTGATAATGGTTGGCAATGATGATATATATATATATATATATACTGTATATCAAATGCATACTTGCCAACTTTCGAAAATGTGCATCAGTAAAACTTTCGCACTAACACAACACCATTTATCACAAAACAAAACAATTATATTAATAAATATGCAGTAAAAATCTCAGCATATATGCCACAATAACTAAACTAGTATTATCTGTGTTTAAAATATTAATTTAAAAACAAAAACAAAGTAAAATCCTAATTTTTTTTCAATGCTAGCCTTGCAAACCTGTGGCGTTTCAATACCAAACTAAACATTTTTTGTAAAAAGGAAATATTCACTTTAAGAGTACCTACACATTGCATTCAAAACTGTATGTTACATACCTTCTAATCTTTATCTTGCATATCAGGATTATATAATATTGTAATTCATGACTTCCATCACATGCTGCACAAAATGGTTCTTGTAAAAGTTTCACAACAGCGGAAGTTTGATCTAAAGCCATTTCGTGGACAATCACTGTCATTTTGGTTAACCCACAGCCATAACGTTTGGCAGTTTCATCTTTTGGAAACATCTGACGAAAAGTGGACCAGCATGGCTGGCAGCACTGAATGGCACATTGTGTTGTCAAAAAAGATGTAAACACCAATTCAGCACGAGTTACATTTCCTTGACAATTATCCGATGTTTTAAAAAACATAGTCAGTTTGGAGTTATTATCAGTACACTTCATATTACCTTTATGTTTGGGACCATTTACATGACGAAAAATATTGTTTCTGCCTCCGTGGGCATTGTTAAAATCGTTTTGGCAAATGTCGCAAAATGCAAATTTTACACCTTTATTAGATCTCCTGATACACTGGAACTTTGCGATGTATGCTTCCTTAAAAGTTTGAAAATAACTTTGAGATGGTATAATCTTAGTACTCATCTTCATAGATTTGCATAAAAGCTAAACTAACAACTTGCTCCTCTTGGTAATTCAACTCTACAGCAAATAAACAACACCACACACTAAAAACAACACACATAAGAAAGTATTCTTTTGCTGCTACAACAACATTGCTCAACACTGTGCATGCAGATTTTACCCTTCCTCATTCATTGGCTGTGATTTCCCTCCCAAGAGGAGACCAATCAACTGCTACGATGAACTAGCGTCTACAGGGACTGAAATACCACGGCCGCTCGATCGGCGTTACCACTTGCTCGATCAAATTGGGCCGTGGAAATACAAAATGTGACGGCCACCATTGCAGACTTTGCGCATGCGTCTAGCGTTGGCACTCAGCATGTCACTGGAGCACTCTCATGGAAAGAGAGCTGCCGCACGATGCACGTCATGAAACCGGCAAGTGAAAGATGACATAATCATGTGACACAGCGCTTGTAAGGTCCGGTACAAAATCTAAGTGGATGCTTGCAGGGGATTGAAATATTTCGATTGAGCAATCAAAATATTAAAAAATCCATAAAAAGACCTCTATCTGTAAATCAGTAAAATTAAGCAGAAATCAGTAAAATTTATAGATAATCCATAAAAGCTGGCAAGTATGCAGATGGTAGACGAAAGATTGTCTACTGATGTCACAATCTGTGGCATCAGGCAGAGGACCTAGATAGAAGAAGGTGGATAAATGGTATGAAATCAATCTACGGTGACTGAGGAAGCAATATGTCCGTGGTCTTGAACGTGTCAAAAGAGGACAGAGAAATTTGTCGGTGCCAAAAATATGCCTGAACACCCTACTTACAAAGGTGTGTGAGACAATGATGATGATAAATAATATATATAGAAGATGTCAGAAAGGAAATACCTCTACTGTCATGCATAATTCTTGTCCTGAAAATGTTTCTGCATTTATAGATACAAATGAAAATAATAAAGTGGTGATACCATATCATAAGATTCTTGAAAATTTTCTTAATAGCATAATAAAAAGTCCACCTTTCAAAATCTTGACAATTTCAAAGTCTGTTCAGGCACTGAATATGGAAATTCATTTTTCCACACAAATTCTGAAAACCCCTTTTTTTCAGCTAACAAATATTTAATCACTGTTTTACATTTAATTATTGCGTGAAAAACTGTTCTTATACTTCTGATAATGCTTAAGATACTAATTTAAAACCAAAATATACAACTTACTTTTCCACCAGCCATTGTTACTAGTTCAGTCAGCTTTTTACATGGTGGAATACAGTGTGGCGATATGTAGATAAGACCAAGTTCATGGAAAAGCTTCTTTTTGTAACAAGAACCACTACTGGCACGTTCCAAACGAGACAACTAAGGGGAGGAAAAAGTAATGAATGATTCTGGAAGCAGATGCAAATGAGGGGGGGGGAAATCACATAATAATATGAAGATAGAGTAAACTTTTCTTTTTTTAATTTCCTGAAATGACACTACCATTTAACTTAGCTGTTATCTTCTAAATCAAGTTGAAATTTCCTAGACTCTGTCAAGATACCATTTGTTGCATTAACAGATTTTCTCTTAGATTTTAATAGTGTGAAATCTCTTTCCTGCGGTGCAAAATTACTAATGCAGTATGTGGCAGAAAAAATAAACCCACACCATTTTGAATGGACATCCCTTGAAATTAGCTCATTTTATCAAAGAATGAAATTTCTACTTCTTGAATATAATTATCCAATAATGTTGAAGGAAATTCATATGCAATTAACATTGTACAAACAAGTCTACAACCTTTGCTATCACAAAAATTACATTTATATAATGCTGTAAATTTCCCCCACCAGTTGTTGGATTGAAATAATGCTGTATTCTTAGTACCATTGAGATCTGCACAAAAATAATAATGTAATCTTTTGGCCAATGAAAGTCCAATTCAAATAATTGACACATTCTTCCAATGCCACAAAAAAGTTAATTTATATAAGGTTGTGTAACCTTCTCACCGGCCTGTAAATGTGTTTTCTGATCAATATAAATGATTTGAAGGAATATGAATTTAAATGAAGACAAATCTGCTATTGTTTTCTTGACTCAACAAATCACATTTTCTGGTCAAAATAAATTATATTTATTGAGGTACCATAAGATCTAAAATGCAGTTTGTTTCAATAAAACATGCCACAAAATAAGAAGTGATAAAAAATATGAGATGAACAAGTTGCTTTTACTAGCATCACATATCCATTTTATAAAGCAGGCTAAAAATACTGGATAATGATAGCTTAGAAAACTGATTTTATTTAAAATGAAGATCACTCCCCTTCCCCATGAAAAAGTAAAATTATGTAAGAAGAAAGGCATGTTTTAATTTTTCAACAAGAATTTCTGCAAAACTGATAGATGAATCAGAAAATCATGAGCCAGCAACAGATATTAGCAGAGTAGCAGAATGTACACAGATACTTTCCAATTTATTATAGTTTTTGTTTGTAGATTAAAAAAGTTATTTACAGTAATTATAACAATTATTCAAGGCTTTACTGAGATTAATATACTTAATTCAATTTTAACTTGAACTTTCAATTATTTTTCACATCTTCTGAGTTATTTTGTTTTTGCAGGCATTTTTGGCATCTAGATTTTATCAAGGCCTGTTTCTCAATGTAGAGGAACTGTATCAAAAGTTTTGTTTACATAGAAAGAATTTAAATTTTATTGCCAGGTTTCTCTTGCATTTATCAGTTATTAAATTAAAATCTTATGTAATTTGTAAGTCAACCATTTTTTAATTAAGTTGTTGAAAATGCTATTCATAAATTTTAAAGGTTCATTAATGGAACTGTTTTTCTGGGTGTAAAAACTTTCTTCAGTCTGGTCTTTATGAGGTTCATAGTCCAGTATTTTAATATTTTGCCATAAAGGTCCATTTCACACATACATTGCTGCATATTCAATTGTAATGTACTTATTTTGTCCTCATTGGAATCTGTAATGTTCTAATAATTATTTATTGTTTTATTAATTCTTCTATAAACTAGTAATCGTGCCCATTCTCCGAACAGTGAATCTATAAAATCATTTTTTGAACATAAAATTAAAGAAAGGGAAAAGTAATTAAGGGGAAGAAAAGTAATTTAAAATTTGTGACTGTTTTACGATTTAGAACAGCGTCATGACATCAGTTTGACATAAAATGAAGCAGGCTTTGGTGCCCCTTAATTTTAAATTTTCAAAACATTTCAGTGATTCTGACAAAATTATCTTTAAACTTATCAGCATTTTGAAACAGTGAAGCTAAGCCACCCTTTTGAATGTTTTGGCTCTCAGACTTTTTTGTAAGTGTAGAAGTGGGAGGAAAATTCAAGTAGACAATATTTCAAAGCGTTTTTTTTTTTTTCCTCGTGCGTTTACAGATAGATATCTGGACTTTGAGACCTACCAGCATGGCAATTTTTAGATCTCTAGGTTATTTAGAAGTGGTCTAACAATTCGCGAAAAGTTCAAGCAGACAATGTTCCAAAGAAGACTTTTTTTTTTTTTTTTTTTAAATTTTTTTTTTTTTGTACTCTTTTAGGTATACGGACCTTAAGACCTATATGCATGCTAATTTTCAGATCTCTAGGTTATTTAGAAGTGGTCAAAAAGTTTGCAAAAAATTCAAAAAATGTTCCAAAGCCGTGATTTTGATGTTTTTTGTTTTGTTTTTGTACTTTTCTGGGTATACGGACCTTAATACCTATCAGCATGCCAATTTTCAGATCTCTAGATCATTTAGAAGTGGTCGAGCAATTTACGGACGAACTCACTCACATTTTCCTTCTTTGCTTTTCATATACGAGGCGAAAGCCTATATTTACATAGGTATTCACGTATGCAGGCGGAAAACGCCAAACTTTAAAAAGCGTTGCTATGTCATTAAGCATTGTGTCATTACTAGTTTGATTACAGCCTGTCCTTTCACCCAATGAGAAGAGTGCTAAAAATAGCTGCGTCACCATGGCAACAGGTCACAGGACCAGAACTTTCCTGTGTGGTTAGATGCTGAAGAGAGAATAAGCCGCTCGTTTCCTTTGCGTTTTTAAAAAATGCTTAAGGTGGTTCCACTTAAAATCTCTGCCTTATGTTTCCAATGGTAAAACTTCTTTACATATTTTCTTTGCAATT
This sequence comes from Macrothele yani, assembly GCA_039090855.1. Classification (NCBI taxonomy): domain Eukaryota; kingdom Metazoa; phylum Arthropoda; class Arachnida; order Araneae; family Macrothelidae; genus Macrothele; species Macrothele yani. Next base: position 82,411,482 of record CM077005.1, read on the forward strand.
AATGTATTCCCAAGGATGAAAATTTGCACATCAATAAATCTAAGTTAAGTTATAGCTAACTTTAAGTTATAAGTTATAGTTATATATATTCCCAAGGAAGAAAAGTTGCACATTGATAAATCTAACTTTATGTTAATTGCTAAAACATACCATAATTACATTAAAAATCAATCATTTTTCTTTGAGTAATATTCAGACCTGTTAATAGATGGCACAACCTGGACATTCATGACATCAGTAGAAAAATATATGTTGGATTGCTTAATTATGGTTATGTTTTAGTAGGTATTAAGCATCCCATGCTATAACTTAAAATTAGTTTTTACCGATGTGCAAATTTTCATTCTTGGGAACACATTAATTGCGAAGAAAACATGTAAAGAAGTTTTGCCATTGGAAACATAAGTCAGAGATTTTAGGTGGAACCACCTTAAAAATCAGAAAATGACTTTTTCTTTAAAAAAATTTCTGTAAAAGAGGGATGATAGTTGTGAGTTTATGCTGTAAAAATTGCAATGCGTTATGATTTATAGTTTGCCATATATGCGTTTTTTTAAATGGATCCCATTGCGAAATAGAGAATTTTGTGAAATTTAAAAAGTTAATTTCTCGTTAACTAAATCAAAATTCAAGAAAAGGGCGATGAGATGCAAAAATTTGGCCATGGCACAACATGCCTACAAAGTTTTGTGGTTCTGTTGCTGTTAGTGTGTCCGGAACGCGAACTAACAACGCACACTTTTTTGCTTACCTTAACTTGGAATACAATAGCTCTTGAAGTATCACAAGAATCGGAAAACGGTTTATTTCAGCGTATTCTCTGAACAATTCTCTACAAACGATATAAATGTCATATTTTTGTGTTCAATACTTTTTGCACTGTGAGCTCAAAACGCATGACTGCCGCAAAAAAACCCAGCGGTGGCAGTGACTTTTTTTAGAATAGAGAAATTATCTTATTCTATTGTTATTGTGGTTCGCACTTCGAAGGTTTGCGTCAAGTTTTCTGTTTCAATTGTTGTGTACGCAGATACTTTTTATTTTTATACAACTCTGGATATTAGATGTCTTTAGGGAACAACAAGTTGAAAGCTATGACAAAGTTCTTGCTACAGTCACACTCAGTGGTGTGCCCCCTTAACCCCCAAAAGATTTAGTTTTGGGCTCCTCCCTGCAAAATCATCTAATCCAACCACCTTAATAAATGTTATAAGAAATAATTAATAATCCTAAATAATTACTAATTTAGTAATCACACCTTATAATGACTGTTTTAGCCACGGTTTTGAGCATTTAATAACAACTAAAAAGTACTTTAAACAGGCTACAAGATCTTTCTGCAACATCCTGTCTCCAAGTACTTTCACCAGGCCTTGTCTGCATCATCTTAAATGGCGCCCTGATGATGCGGACAAGCCCCAGTGAAAGTACTCGGCTAGCTTTTTAGTTATTATTAAGGTGGACGTCAAGTAATTTTGCTTCCTATACTTCCAATGGAAAAACTTCTGTACACATTTTCTTCAAAATTAATGCGTTCCCAAGGATGAAACTTTGAACATCGATTAAAATAGCTTCATTTTATAACTTGGAATACTTAATATTTTCTGAAACATAACCATAATAATGCAATCTAACATTTGTTTGTCTACTGACGTCATCAAAGTACAGGTTGCGCCATCTTTGTTCTGGTTTCAACACCACCAAAGGAAAGGTTATTGATTTTTAATATAATTATGGTTATGTTTTAGAAAATATTAAGTATTCCAAGTTATAATATGAAGTTATTTTAATCAATGTTCAAATTTTCATTCTTGGAAACACACTAATTGTGAAGGAAATGTGTACAAAAGTTTTTCCATTGGAAGTATAGGAAGCGAAATTACTTTACGTCCACCTTAAATGCATAAAACCATGGCTAAAACAGTCATTATAAGGTGTGATTACTAAATCATTAATTATTCTTCTAATTTATTTAGGATTATTCATTATCATCTCACCATGAAACTGATTTCAATTCTCCTTTTGTTATAAGAAAAAATAACAATTTATTAGTTTTTATTATTAGTAAGGGGTATGGCAAAGAGAACACTTACCAGTTACAACAAAGCAATGAATTCAGTCATGAATGTTACCTAAAGTGATGTGATTGGCTGGCATTTTGCAATGCAAACCTTTTTACCACTTCACTTACGTCAAGTGAACTTGCTTTTTCACACTCTACACTTAAAATGCTGAGACCGCTTAGTCTTTCATGAGACAAGATAATGTGCCAGGATGGCCAGGCAAAAATCATTTCAGAATTCTCTGACTTTTCCCTGATATTTCCCTGAAATCTTCCCATTTTACCTGATGATAATCAGTGTGACCAACCAAACCTTGTTTCAAAATTCCCTGACACTTAACAATGGTCATTATTTCACATGCACAATTGTGAAGACCAATGCAAAACGCAAAATCCTTTTTATCGTAATACAGCAATATTCTCACAAACTGGTACATTTCATTTTATTAAGTAATTGAAATAAATAACAGAAAGAATTTCCATTTACTAGGATATGTATTTCTTGAAGGATACTGACTGGTTATAGAAGAAAACAACCTGTCATTCGATTAGTACATTACAAAATTCATTTCTGAAATCATTATCATGCTGACTAGTCTGGAACAGTAGGTATTCATTTCTTCCTGTTTTATTTCTTTTTGTTTTCATAAATACTTCTAGAACGAATATTTAATTATTCTGTATTTAAAAGAAACTTGTGGCTCAAAGACATTAATTTTTTTCAAATACTATCAACAACTTTTTTCTGACAATAGGTATCTTCCAGGTGATCTTTTTTTCATGTGCAACATCTGAAGTAACAAAGATTTTCAACTCGCAAAGCACCCTGGGAAGATGCAATCAAGCTGGTTCCTTGAAACATTAACTTCCAGCTTTGGCTGCAGGCATACGATGGAGCCGATTGCAAGCAAGCGGGGCGACCCAGGGCACTGTTCATAATCTTTGTTCTCCATTGTAGTTCTAACGACACTTGCTGCTACTATAAAAATCATTGAATGAATTCATAAAATTTCGTAAAGGAAAATTTTTCTACACTATCATTGGCCTAATGGGCTCATAATATAGCTTGCAGTTGTCTACAACAGATACATATGCAACCCTGATGAAGGAAAAAAAGAAAAAAAAAAAAAAAAAAAAAAAGCTGAACTTTTTAACTGGGTGAAAAATCAAAATGCAAGGCAAGAATGTGAACTACTTTCAGTTAGTCTTTTGTTGACTCTGCACCTGCACAGCATCCATTGCTTAAATTTCCTTTCTGCTGATATCTTTTTCTCCCTATTTCTTCATTGTTGCTTCTTTTTTTTTTTTTTTTTTTTATGGCCTTTGATGACAATAATTTCATTCGTCATGCTGAAAGAACTTTCAGCCTAAGGACCACAAGTGCATGATATCAAAGCTTTAACTATTTTAGATAAATGGTGTAACTTCAACAATATCAATACTTTTGAACACCATGCATCAATCCTTACAAATTTTCCAACTTTGTCCCTTCTGTTTTTGGAAGTTTGCCCTTCCCTTTTCAAGCTTAAATGGATAACTTTTAAAACAACATAGCAAGAGAGAGTGGGAACATTGCAGGGGGGGAGGGGGGAATGCAATTATAGGAGAAATCTTGGCTTTGTCTGACTTTCGGTTTGGGAACTTTTTCCTCCATTTTTAAGAAGAAATACAAATATTTACGAAATAAAATGATATTTAACAATAACACTGAGCTTTATAAAGAACATCATGAGAAAAAAACAAGAAAGATCACACTGCATTTTCAGTTGTAATGAGCACATCTTTTGAATTACTTCTGAGGTGAATTAAATTTATCAAAGTTATTCAAAGTCAATGCAACCAGTTAGAAAAAAATCAACCTTATCTCTACAATCGATATAACATTTAGAAATAGAAACAGTTACTTACTTACAACAGCAGCTAAAAGGTATGTTACAAAAATTAACAAATGGCACACAAAAAGCTTCTCATAGCAGAAGGAAGGCATTGGAGATAAAATGATTTTCAAATCTAAAAGTTAAAAGAAAATATATAGAAGGACGCCTGTAAAATTGTACTCCTTTTAGCGGAAGAATTTTGCATAACAGGATTGTTGAAAATAGGCGAAAAATATTTTTCATGAGAAAAGCTACAGAAAAAGAATTTTTCAAATACGTCTCCCGGAGGCAAAGATAGCAAGAAAAAGGTTTTGACCTTTACATCCCCTAGCAGGAAATCTGTGCATTACTTAAAGAGAATAATACTGCATCTCTGTTGTAGCAAATGACATACAGTAAAACAGAAATTTCTCAATAGGATTTTCAAACTGAAGTACACAAACACAATCTAGCAACAGAACTGTGAACTATAAAACTCCTCAAATACTAACTTAAAGTGTTTCACAAGGTAAATGGCATCCGGTGTTGAAAGAATGATTTAAATCGCACATTTCAGGACTGGATAAAAAAATTAAGAAAACTATTTTCCCGAATTCTTTACATAACTGGCTGAAATTTGTATATATACCAAACTTGGCAACTTTGGAAAATGTGCATCAGTAAAACTTCTGCGTGAATGCCATTTACCACAAAACAAAACATAATTATATTAATAAATATGCAGGAAAAATCTCTGCATATGCCACAATAATTAAACTAGTATTATCTACATTTAAAATAATAATTTAAAAAACATAAAGTAAAATCTTAATTTTGTTGAGTGTTAGCCTTGCAAACATGTGGTGTTTCAATACCAAACTAAACATTTCTTGTAAAAAGGAAATATTCACTTTAAGAGTACCTACACATTGCATTCAAAACTGTATGTTACATACCTTTTAATCATCTTGTATATCAGAATTATATAATATTGTAATCACTTTCATAACTTCCATCACATGCTGCAGAAAATGGCCCTTCTTGTAAAAGTTTCACAACAGCGGAAGTTCAATCTAAAGCCATTTCGTGGATAATCACCGTCGTTTTGGTCTTCTCACAGCCACAATGTTTGGCAGTTTCATCTTTCGGAAACATCTACCAAAAAAGTGGACCAGTATGGCTGGCAGCACTGAATGGCACGTTGTGTTCTATCAAAAGACCTAAACAACAATTCGGCATGAGTTACATTTCCTTGACTATTATCCAATGTTTTAAAAAATGTAATCAGTTTGAAGTTGCTACCAGTACACTTCACATTACCTTTGTGTTTGGCACTATTTGCATGAAAAAAAAAACTTTGAAGAAAATATAAATACTTAAAAAAAAAAAAACACCATGCATCAATTTTTACAAATTTTTCAGCTTAGTCACTTTTCTTTTCGGATTCCCCCCCCCCCCCCTTTATCAAGCTGAAATGCAAAACCTTTTTGGGGGGAATATTTAAGAATACAGGATACACGTTCTGATCATCGTTGAAAAAAAAAAAATTACAGTTACGGGGGAAATCTTTGTTACATCAGATTTCCGTTTTCGGACATTTTCCCTCCATTTTCAAGTTGAAATACAAATATTTATGAAATAAAATAATATTTAACAACAATACTAGGCAGAGGAAACATCACATGAAAAATAAAATTACGATTACTGGAGAAATCTTCACTGTGTCTAACTTCCGTTTTCGAAAGTTTTGAAAGACGAAACTTCAGCTTTCGAAAGTTTAGAAATTTTCAGGCGGAAAACATCCTCCCACCATTACTAACTGCCCCAAAATTTCTGTTCATTTATGCATCGATCTCGAGAATAACCCAAATTATGACGGAAAAGGAGAAATTTCTCGAAGCCGTCGCACTCACACGCCTAAAGATTACAGCGAAATTTTTTCGACGTCTAGTTTCTGTTTTCGGAAATTTTCCCTCCATTTTCAAACTGAAATACACATATTTATGGAATGAATTGATATATAACAACAATACTGGACACAGGCAACACCACAGGAAAAAAAATACTATTACGGGAAAAATCTTTATTTCATTTACTTCCGTTTCTGAAAGACGAAATATCGTCCCGATGCGTATTTTTACGAATCAGTAAAATTCTTCGAAGCGTAGTTTTACGCGTCAAGAAAAATTACCGATACGCATTTTTACAAGTCGAGAAAAATTCCTGACACGTAAAAATGCACGTCGAGAAAAATTCCCTATGCATATTTTTATGCGTTGGTAAAATTTAGAAGCATACTAGAAGCGTAACTACACATTTTGGCCAACTCTGGTCGTCACGTCACTTGAGCACTCTCGCGGAGAGAGAGAGAGAGAGCTACCGCACGACGTCACAAAGACTGCGAGTCAAAGATGACATTTTTTTTTTATTATTATTATTATTGGAGGTTTAACAATCACCGTGAGCAACTCAATGGGCTATAAGTAGTCACCCGTTCCTAATGTTGGGTTAGAGAGCCAGTGTCGTAAGACAAACACAACATCCATGCCTCACCGGGATTCGAACCCGAACCCCTTACAAACGAATGATCAGAGGTCATCGCTTAGACCACTGGGGCAGCAAAGATGACATCATCGCATGACACATACTAGAAGCGTAATTACGCATTTTGGCCAACTCTGGTCGGCACGTCACTTGAGCACTCCCATGGAGAGAGAGAGAGAGAGAGCTACAGCACCACGTCACAAAGACTGTGAGTCAAAGATGAAATTTTTTAATTATTATTATTATTATTATTATTATTATTGGAGGTTTAACGACCACAGTGAGCAACTCAATTGGCTATAAGCAGTCATCCGTCCCTAATTTAGGGTTACTGGTTCCAGGGAAGGGAGAGAGCCGGTGCCGTAAGACAAACACAACATCCATGCCTCACCGGGATTCGAACCCAAACCCCTTACGAACGAATGATCAGAGGTCATCGCTTAGACCACTGGACCACCGGGGCAGCAAAGATGGCATCATCGCATGACATGGCGCTCGTAAAGTCCGGTAGAAAATCTAAGTGGATGGTTCCAGGGGATTGAAATATTTCGATTGAGCAATCGAAATATTAAAAAATCCGTAAAAAATGACCTCTAACCGTAAAATTAAGCAGAAATCTGTAAATTTTACAGATAATCCGTAAAAGTTGGCAAGTATGAATTATACCATAATTGGCTAGGAGATGATGACCCTAAAAATTTCAAGTGAATTGGTAAAAAAAGTTTTTAAATTAGCCTTAAAATCCTGATTACGAATTCTGGGCATGCCAGCCACATGATAAAGAGCAAATAAAAAAACCTTATGGCTTGTTTAAAACGTTTTTAATTGATTTATGAGAAATTTGGAGGGCTCATTCCTATTAGCAATCTATGTTATTGATCAAAATTTCAGAGATTTTCATGAAAAATTCATGGAGATAAACTTTGTATTTTTTATTCCTACTTGCAATCGAAATGTGAAGGGACTTTCCCCTGCAATCCTTGGGAGAACCAGCTGGCTGCTGTGGGCGGGATTACAGAGAGACATGCAGTGTGTGCGTTCCTGCTGCTGCCGTGAGTTGCGTTTATAACTCGTGACCCCACCCACGTATTTGACAGGGACTTGTGCCTCTCCATCGCACTGGAGCAATCCTCTCCGGTCTGTTTAACAAAACAATTTATTTTTGTTTCAGCATTTCTTTTTTCATCTGACAAAAAAATCCCCTAGAAATAGAAAACAACAACACAAAACTCAAAGCTCAATAAAGTGGAATTAGAGAAATTAGCCAAGGAATTCAATAATTGTTGTCCTTCCATTGAACTAACAGTGGAGTTTGAAAGTCAGGAGCAATTACCTTTTTTTGGATATTCAGCTAATTAAAAAAACCAATAGTTTTGAATAAAAGGTATTTTGGAAGCCATCTTTTATACCTGTCATGATTCCTTTTGATTCATTTCACCCCAAATCTCATAAAAATAATAGCTTTAAAACTTTAATTAAAAGAGCATTTACACATTCCTAAAATCATTGTTATAGAAATGCAGAATTAAGGTACATTAAAAAGGTTTCTGAAGCTCATGGATATCCAGCTAACGAATTTGACGGATGGAATTATGAGTTAGAAAAAAAAAGTATATGGAAAATGTAAATGTAATTACACAAAAAATGTAAATAAAATAAACAGATTCGTTTGCAGAATTATTTCCTTATATAAAAATATTTCAGCTGGAATTAATAAATTATGTATTAAATATAATTTACAATTGGGCAACAGTGTCAATACTATTGAAAATATTGTATTCAATGATAAAGACAAAAATATTATGGAGAAATCTGGCATTATGAAATCCTTATTTGTAATAATTTTCATATGTCTTACATTGGTAGCACAAAATTTTTTAAAACATTGATTAAATCAACACTTGAGAAATTGGCAAAAGAAAGAAACAAAGACAGCACTCATACAATATTGTATCAAAAATAAACAGTTTCATAAATTTGAACAAATAAATATTATAAAAAGACGTAAAACTGAAAAAAAAAATTTATGAATGGCAGAATCAAATTTAATTGAAAAAAATTGACATATTATGTAATTTCAATGATCCAAATATAATTTCAAATCAATGCAATGAGCTGATTGAACTTGAGAAAAAAAAGGAAAGAAAAAGAAAAAAAGGCGGTAAAGATTAGTATATAGGTAATAGATAGCATAGTAGCATTTTCCCTTAATAGATGGCACCAGGACTGAGATGACGTAGAGACTATTAGAGAGACCAATCATGGTGACTCAGGAGATCACTTTGCTGCAAGCAGCTGAGTTGTTGAGAACTCTGGCCTTCCTCAAGATGCCCACAGTGCGGTGCAAAAACGTTCAAAAGAGGCCACCTGCTGAGGAGAGTTGATATGGGTGCTGCAAATTTTTAGTATTCAGGTTTCTTTATAACTAACTTTTTAAGAAGTGTTTCAAAGGTTGTTTGGTTAATAGTGTGTGGTGTTTTGACTGAAACTGAGTGCATGCATATGGGATGTGTTACTTTTAAGGTGAAAGCAGCATGTTTGTGTTTGTGTGTTAGTCTTTGTGTTCATTTTATGTATGTAATTTATTTTAGAGTTACATAAAATTTTAAGTAATAGCATTAATGTTTATAAAGTGTAAAGAAGAGATAATACAGTTTGGCATATCCTCATATCAGGAGTTGGGCCAAGGTTTTTGGTACATGTGCTTGAAATGTAAATCTTGTAGGACTCCTTAACAAGATTATGAAAAGTAAGTGTCCTATAATACTCATACTGGTCTTAATTTGCACATTTTCTGCAGAGTGGAAGGTTGAATATGAATATTTTCCTGACCCTATCATTATGAAGATTTATCGATTGATGGGAAAAAGTTGGAAATAACCAATATCTACATTTACCTTGAACAGCTGATATCAAGCGAAGGTCACATTGATAAAGAGATTAATCGGTGTATAAAACTTGGTTGGAGAGCTTTTGGAAGTAACAGTACAATTTTTAACAGCAATATGCCATTTTGTCTTAAAAGAAAAGTGTTAAATCGATGCACATTCTTTTAGTGCTTACGTACGGAGCAGAGACATGGACCTTAACCATAAAAAACATACAAACAAAGACTGCAGCAACTGAAAGCAGCGTGGAGAGATGCATGCTTGGTGTAAACAGGATATATAAGAGGAACTCATGGATAAAGAAAATGACAAGAGTGGAAGACATCATAACCAGGGTAAAATCCCTGAAGTGGTAATGGGCTAGACATGTTGCCAGAAGGATGGACCACCGATGGGGAATTGAAATTTTAGACTTGATTCCAAGTGACAGGAAAAGACCCACAAGAAGACCACATGGGAGATGGGTGAATGAAACTCAAAAGCATGCAAAAGTGGCATGGAGGAGACTGGTTCAAGACAGACTGTTGTGGAAGAAACTTGGGGAGACCGTCATCCAGCAATGGATTGATAATGGTTGGTGATAACGATGATGAACAACAAAATCTTTTTGTGAATACATCATAATGATGTATACAAAAGATGAAAACAACTGGCAGGAGACTGCAAAAAATATATGATGCAGGTTCATCCCCTCAAAAAGATTACAATCTGGTAAAAGAATTCAAAGCTTAACATCAGAAACACATGTTGACAGATAATTCTGAAAAGCAACTAAATTCACTAAAAGGAAGAACAAGAAAAATAATTAAATTGAACATACTTGACTTCCAGGATAATACTCAGCTAATTCAAAAGGCTCTTCTTTTAGCCAGCACCCAGCCTCCAGAGATTTGAATACCTGAAGAAAACAAAAGCAAAGATAAAAAGATCATCATGCATTCTGGCTTTACTAACATATCAAATATAGATGACTTGCAATAAGCAAATTATATGATTAATATAAATATTTAAAGCACAGCATTTTTCAGCGTATAAGACAAGGCATTTTCTTTCAGAAGTTTGGGCCTTGAATTACACGCCACAGGATCATTCCACGTGAAATCGTCAGATTTTGAAATAATTTTCCACCAACGCATCTCCGATTCTTATGCTTTCTTTTTTAATGGGTAGCTACTCCCAATTTATGAAATCCCTGAAAATTTCAGTTTTTTTATTTTCGATAAATTAGAAGATACTATTTTTTTAAATTTTGGTGCATGGCGGAACATGTTTTGCATAAAAATGCAAATATATCCATTATTTAGAATAAAAAGAAATACATAAATCATCATTCTATCTTAATTTTTCCCAAGGAATCCATTGGTGCAATGCACGGGTTTCATAATGCTTTAGTTTTTGAGTTATGGTCAATGAGAGAACCTTTCTTTGTTGCTTAAAAAGGGAATGTAGTACAACACTTATAAAGTTGCAGTTATTATTCTCTGCAAAGAAAGGTTTAATCTATCAAATGAAAAAAAAAACCTTTGGGCTTTTGCCTGAGCGTCAAGAAAAGAATTTTTAAACATGGTGCATGGCCATGGTGAAAGCACAGTCGGTGAATCACGCTGTGTCGTCAACACAGCTGTGTGGAGACATGGCAATGGAAGAACGGCATCCCTCCTGCATGCAAGAAATAATAATGCCGTGTGGACGCATGTATTGTTGAACTCATGGTTTAAAGGAAAGGAATTCTTTATTTTAAAACAGCACGTTTAGTTCATGAATGATGTTTATATTTCAATGTCTTACAACACTGTGATCAACTGCCAAGTCTGATTTTGATTATATTTAATCAAATGAGAAAACAGGAAGTTGAGCTTCCATGGAATGCATCTCCCCCCCCCAGCAAATTTAGCGATTATCATAAAATTTAATGTCTAAAGGTTTTACAGTGTGTGCCAGATTTTCTTCTCACGTTTTGTGCCATCATTACTTGAGATCGATGCAAAACCAAAGTTATTTGGGAAGAAGAAAGAGGGGGGGGTCATTCTACAAAAAAAAAAAAATCTCTGCTTACAATCTGCAATATGAAAGGGGACACAGAATTAAGGAAGTAAAAAAAGTGTGAATAGCATACTGCCAATGCTTTCACTTTAGACAGGAGACCAACGATTTTAAGATATTTCTTTTGCCCTTTTGAAGAACCTCTCTTGCTTTTCTATGTGGCGAAATTTCTTTGGCTAATTTTGGGGATGATTTTGTAATTTTGAATCATTTTTTTTCTGGCAAGTATGCATGTATGTATACATGGGTAAACGTTATGTAATTCTTTGTTGGTTTCAGATGTGTCACTGCTGGCGATGAAATGAAGCCTCTCTCCACTTTGGATGTTTCTGGAGGGCTACTGCAAATGACCTGAGTGGGCTCCAGACCTTTTTCACACATTGCCTGATCAACATCCTGCAAATTTATTGCCCCTCATAAAGATATTGTTAAATATAAACCTGCTATTTGCCGCAGGATGAAAAATGATGTTGACAAAAAAGTGTTAGGGATTTTATGCACACACGCAAAATTTTCTCCGATTACTATCTGTGCAAGTAGTATGATACTTTTTCTGTAGCATGTAAACTAAATTTGACCAGCAAGAAAAGTTCAATACTAATATGTTTGTCACCAATGTAAACCAATCAGTTTTAAACTTTCAGCTTTTGGAAGTTTATGAATTGTAGCTTCTCAAGAAAAAAAAAATCGCATTCTGCATAGCTGTTAGTTTTCTCCCGTGTTGTTTCTATTATTTTGTCTTTATCCCTGTGTTTGTTAATTTATTTGCCATTATGGTATAACGCTTTCTGTTCACCCCAAATGTAGAACTGTTTCTTTATTGTAGAGACTATTTACTCTTTTTATCAGTACTATGTCAGACACATTTACTTCTATTTTTTTTTTAGACAGAATACTGAACAATCCATTAAAATAAGAGAAAGCAAATGTCTGCAACATAAGGATTTTGAAATTCCATCAGTTGGGGAGCGGGAAAAAAGCAAAGCAGCCCAATATCACCAGTGAATATTCAGCGTGACACGTCTGTCTGATGTACAACCCTCTGTAATTTTTCTTAGACAACCGACTCAGATCCTAATTTATGACCGCTGGCAAACAGCGGCTTTAGCTCACCACGAGTAGAAAACTCAGCAGTGAATTTTCTCAGCTCTTTTATTCTTTTACCATTTTGAAAGTTGCTGCCTAGTTTTTCAGCGTCTTTGTGCATTGTAGCGTAATGAGTTAAAAAAAAAAAAAAGAAAGAAAAGAAACTAGTTTAAGGGACAGCTAAAGTGACTTGTCAGTATGAGGATAAAAACTGTGTTGATATGAATAAGGAGAAACAGAAGCACATAAAACGGAGCGGACAAATTACGATCGCTAAATAGTGACACTTCAATAATTGCGATACATGGGGTATTACGTTAACGAAAATGTACTCATACTTTTAAGGTCTGTTAATGTTTCCCATTATTTCTAAATTTATTGGCATGATTAAACAAATAATAAAAAAAAAAATTAAAGGAAATAAATCCAATTGCAACCACTCCAGGATGTGTTTAGGAGGCATAAAATTTTTCGTTCAGTGTAACCGTCAAACTGCATTTTCTAATTTCAGGGTGACACCACTAATGGCTAAATCGTTGTTTTCCTTATTTTTGTGTGCTGTGGTGTGTTATGGGTTTCGGTTCATACGAGCTCTTGAGAGTTTCGTGAGCTCCCACCTGCCCATAATCTTTAAATAAGCAATTAAAATAAATAAAAAACAGACAAGATGACAACTGCAAGATTTACTCGTTCATATTAATACCAGAAAATAATCGATTACACTTTTTCTAACTCCACGCTTAGCCTTTCTAACGTCATCTTCTGTGATCACCCGGTATCTGACGTTAACTAAAACATAGTATCTCTTTCCTCTACCTCACAAGAATAGGCACCGAGATATATATATCCGATTACCTTATTTTTCAAGCTGTCATTCCTTTTTCATGTCCAAAAATTCTGTCTGATATTGCTGCATGAGTTGTAGATATCATTATTCAATATTCCCAAAACAGTATACAACGTCCATTGCATATATTGTACATATTTAGTACTGTATAGTGGTAAGCTATACGCGGAGAAAGAGGTTTATATTAGTTCTTCTTATCATTGAACGGTTAAGAATGCCAATATACAGTAATTTCGATGTCCGTTGCATAATTTATATGCGTAATTTACATGTAACCTTTTTCTCTGTATAGTTTATACTGTCAAGCGGTATGGAGAAATGGTTTATATTAGGTTTATATGAGAAAATGTTTATATTATTTATTATATTCAACGATGGTTTCTTATCATTGAATGGCTAAGAATGTTGTGGATAGCATCTGACAATGTGGCGTGAAATGACCCTTTAGTAATATTTTACAGTTATATTATTTTAAATGCCTTTAAGCATGACATTAATTCACCATACTTCCTCCTTCAAGCATCACATCAAATGATCGTGCGCTGGTAAAATCTGACTGATGCGTGCAATGGTATCTTGATCTGCTGCCTGTCTGAAGGCCAACATCAACTCTTGCTGCCATTTGGCTGGCTGTATGATGTGATTCGCCACCCGCAGTTTCACAGTGGTAAAATGTGAGCCGTGCACCATATTTAAAAATTCTTTTCTCAGCTCGCAAGCAAAACCCAAGGTTTTTTTCTTCATTTGTAAGAATAAACTTTTCTTTAAAAAAAAACAATTGCGACTTTTTAAGTGCTGTACCACATTGCTTTTTTATGTTTAAAAAAAAGGGCTCTCTCGTTGAATGAAACTCAAAAACTAAAGAAGATCAAAATTAGTGCATTGCACCACTCGATTCCTTGGGGGAAATTACAAAGGGGTGGTGATTTTGGTACTTCTTTTGATTCAAACAAAAGAAATACTTGCTTTTTTCCGCAATTAAGACCCGCCATACACCAAAATTTGAAACTTAATATCTTCTAATATCATCATCAACCATTATCAATTCGCTGTTGGACGAAGGTCTACCCAAGTTTCTTCCACAATGGTCTGTCTTGTGCCAGTCTCCTCCATGTTACTCCCGCATACTTTCGAATTTTATCCAGTCTCCTCCATGTTACTCCCGCATACTTTCGAATTTTATACACCCATCTCCCATGTGGCCTTCTTCTGAGTCTTTTCCTATCCCTTGGAATCCAGTATAAAATTTTGGCTGTCTATCGATAGTCTGTCCTTCTGGCAATATGTCCAGCCCATTGCCATTTCAGGGATTTACCTCTGATCATAATGTCTTCCACTCTTGTCATTTTTCTGATCCACGAATTCCTCCTCTTATCTTTCCTGGTTACACCAAGCATGCACCTCTCCATGCATCTTTGAGTTGTCTGCAGTCTTTGTATGTCGCTTTTAGTTAAGGTCCACGTCTCTGCACCATACGTAAGAACTGGAAGGATGCATTGATCAAATACTTTTCTTTTAAGACATAATGGCATATTGCTCATGAAAATTTTGCTGTTTCTTCCAAAAGCTCTCCATCCAAGTTTTATATGCCAATTAATTTCTTCATCAATCTGACCTTCACTTGATATCTGCTGCCCAAGATAAATGTAGGTATCAGTTATCTCAATTTTTTTCCATCAATTGATAAATCTGCATTTCTTGTAAAAGCATTTTCAAACTTTTGTCTTCTGAAAGTTCATTTTTAATCCCACTTCTTTACTCTTGTCAGCAAGTTCCTGGATTATACTCTGTAGCTCTGATGGGGTAGTTGCAAAAAAAAAAAAAAAAAAAAAAAATGCCTACATCATCAGCAAAACGAAGGTGAGTTAGATAATCTCCATTGATCTTTATCCCTTTGTTTTCCCAGTTCAATGATTGAAATACATTTTGCAATGTGACATTAAAAAATTTGGGAGATATAGTGTCACCTTGTCTCACTCCCTTTCCAATTTTCATGGCTGCTGTATTCTCAAATAGCCAAATCTTTGCACTTGCATTTTCATAGATGTTGTTAATAATATTAATGTATGCACCTTCAATACTGCAGGATTTCAAAGCCATTGTAACTGCCGATGGTTCCACCGAATCAAAGGCCTTTTCATAATCGATAAAAGACATGCATAATGGCAGTTCATATTCCCTTGCTCTTTCAATTTGTTCTCTCAGTACGTGGATATGATCTATAGTGCTGTAGCCATTCCTGAATCCAGCTTATTTTCTCGGTTGAGTCATGTCCAGTGTTGCCTTCAAGCAGTGTGAAAGAACTTTAGTGAAAATTTTATAAACCACTGATAGGTCTGTAGTTCCTGAGATCCTCAACGTCACCTTTTTTATGTAGCAGGAACACTATAGCATTGTTCCAGTCCTCAGGAATCTTCCCTTCATCAAGACATCGTGTGAAAACTTGGGCAAGTACTGTTTCAATTTCTCCACTTGCTTCTTGCATGATGTCTATGGTAATTCCATCTTCTCCTGGAGCTTTTCCCCATTTCATGTTCTTGATTGCATGTGCAACTTCTGCTGGGAGGATTGGAAGAACTCTGGTACTGGTACCTTTTGTAATGTTTGGAGTACATGTGTCATCCCTTTCATACAGTCTTGAGTAGAAATCTTTCACTCTTGTCAAAATTTTGCCTCTATTTCGTGTTACAGAACCATCTTCTTTTCTCAGTGCCATAATCTGTTTTCTTCCCTTACTGAGATGTACCTTTGCTATCTTTAGGCTTTGGTTGTTTTCAATTGCTTTCCTCACTAGTTCACAGTTGAATTTCCTTACGTCTTCAGTGATACTTTTTCGCACTGTCTTGCATAGCTCTATATATTCCACTTTGGAAGTCCCATCTTCTTTAGTTGTCCTCATCTCTCTTCTTTTTTGCATCAACATTTTGGGTTTTCCTGATAATTTGTTCACATGCAACTTGTTCTTAGACCCAGCTAATCTTGTTGCTGTTTCCATAAGAGCTTTGGTTAAGTTTCTGTTAACTTCAGAGATGTCCACTTCTTCTGACATTAGACCTTCTAGAGCAGATAATCTGTTCCTCAATTCCAAATTGAAGGTATTATGATGTTTTTTAAGGTTGGTCATGTCAATAGACTGTTTGTTTTATGAGTTTGCCACGCTCGAGTTTAGCATTGAAGTGCATCTTACCATTCTACGGTCACTACCAATGCCAGGACAAATTTCTTGTTACACATAATAAAATCAATTTGACTTGTCAATCCATTGGGATGCCTCCATGTCCATTTCCTTTGTGGCTTTTTCTTGAAAAAGGAGTTCATGATGAAAAACCCTTCTGCCTCTGCAAACTCTACGAGTATTTCCATGCTGGTTTCTGTTGCTGTGACCGAATTTATCTACTGAAGTTTCATTCTGTTGCTGTTGCCCTATTTTAGCATTGAAATTTCCCATAATGATCTTCAAGTGCTGCTTGCATTTATTATTTAGATGATGAATTTCCTCATAAAATTCTTCAATTTCTTTTTCAGGATGACTTGTGGTGGGTGTTTCAACTTCTACAACTTTATCCTTCAGTTTCTTGGAAAATATAGCTAATAAAAAAAATGAATCTTTTGAGATTTTCATACACTGTGGTAATCTATTCATAAAAAATATCATAAGAATCAAAGATGGGGTGGTGAATAGCATCTGATGATTTGAGCGTGAAATGACCCTACATCAACTTATTTATTGATTGGTCATTGAAATTTGTCAAAGAAAAAGATATTATGCCTTAAATTGGTGTTGACCTCAGCACTTGAAGCACAATATTACTCGCAAGAAAAACTATTTTGAAAAACATAAGAAATTTAATACTTTGTTCATTAAATTTTTTTTCAAAAGCTCCTGAAATGGATATTTCGATTTGACAGAAACTTCATTAAAATTGCTGTGTCCAATTTGGAGAGGCACCTTCACTTTGCAGTTGCTTGTTCTTCAAAGCATCCCAAACTACAATGAGTGTAGCCACACAGTTGATTTGCTGGTGACAATCATGTTGACAGCCGGCAGTGCATGCGCTTTAAGAACAGAAATGACCAGTGGCTAGTGAAGACAGTCTTTTTTTCACTTTGTCACAATATCTGAATTGTATCTCTCAACTGAATTAAAATCGATAGCTTCTATTTATCATGCTTTTCTTAATTTACTTCATGTTTCTGATTGAAATCAAAAGCTCTTTTTGGCTCCTGATTTAGATTCCACTTTATGAGAAAGCAGCGAATGATAACTCATGCTGCTAGCATCACTCTGATTCGGCACACTTTTTGTTTTCTTCTTTTTCCTCCTTTGTGCATCAGCTTTTCCTACTGGTTGGACAAAGGGAAGGAATATGGTAGTGTCAGTTCGTAAAAAGCTTACAAAATTCAACTTTTTGCAGAAAAGAAAGAAAAATTAGCAAGTTTACTCACTCCCTCTTCCTTTCAATATTTACTGAAACATTAAAAATAGTTACAGAATTTTGTTTCCTTTTAACCTTTGCTCAGAGGCTTCTCTGACTGGTCAGTAGGAGGGAAAGAATATGGTAGCGTCAGTTCATGAGAAAAGATAAAATTTTCGCCTTTTTGCTGAAAAGAAAAATGTGTGGTAGGTTATAACTCACTTTCTCTTCTTTCTAATATTTACAAAAACATCAAAAATATAGTTATGTAAATTTGGAACACTAACTCTATCTGTTCTAGCCTTGTCTTTGGATCAACTTATCAGTGAATCAAGATCAGGAAATTTAACCCATTTGACTCATATTCCATATCAATTTATAAGCCAAAAAATGTGGTAACTGGAAAAACTTGGAAATTTCGCCTGTTAACTTTGGTTTTGCTGTTTACATGTTACATCAGAAATATGGGGCAATTGTTGCTTGCTTTGTGTTTGTAAAAAGCTGGCTTTTTACTTTATTTTTCAACTTTCCTCAAATGCAGTCCTTGAGATGTTTTTTGATGCAAAATAAACTTGAAGATTCTCTAAACTCTCAATAGCAAATCTGTTTCAAATTGTTTTCGTTTCTAGAGTAATTCCTTCTTCATTGCTCGGATAATCCTCACTCTTGCACTGATTGCACTTGACTATGTCCACCTCTGTGTTTTGCTACCACAAGCTCTCCATCAATGTTCGCATAATCCCGAAAAGAAACATCAGATGAAACAATTCCTTTCCCCTCAGATGACTCTGAGTTTCATCATCTTTAGCACTTTCATTTCCTCTATTTTCAGTGTAATTTACAGATATGTCTTCATCATTCATGTGAAACTCTTTTCCGAAACCAGCACATGTTCATCAGTTTTGAAGCTCCTTTCCGTGCACAGCTTAGCTTATCATATGCCATTCTAACATCAAGAATTGTTTCTTCATCTTTATCAGAACTTTCCTAAGAACATTTTTTTCTGTAAAGGACTTTAATATTTTTTATTACTCCCTGACCCATCAGCTGTGCACCGTATACATGTATAAAGTGTGGAAGAAACATTCTTCTCATAATGCGTGGAAAATACGTCATGATAATTAACACAGCAATCAGACACCTCTGAGTTCTTTTGTATATTTACAGACGTTTCTGGCCTTAAAAGCAGGGAAAATTAACACAGAAAGAAATTTAATAACAAGAGCTAAGTTACTTTCTTCAGAAAAAAAATCAAGTAGAAGCAATGACAAAAATGGCATTAAAGTTAATAGACAATGATTTCCCCCAAAAAAACTATCATTAACATTGTGCAAAATGTCAGGCAAAAACAATCTATAAAGAACAATGAAAACTTTGAAAAAACTGATAAAATAATCATGTATATACCAATGGCCAATTATGGAAAATTAAATACCAAAATTAATAAACATTTAATAAAGAATAACAAAAAAGTAGCCACTACAGCAGAAAACAAAGTAGCATATTCAGCTAATAAAGAAACATACAGAAATACAACAGACAAGATGGAAAGAAAAATGTTTTACAAGGTATATCAAATTCCACCTAATTCCAACAGTAATTATATTGGACAAACGTCTCGAAAATTGGAAATCAGAATTAAGGAAAATCAAATGGCTATTAATAACAAAGATCAAAATAGTGTATTAGCAAATCATATGTAGTTATGCAAATATAAGCCTTTATGGAAAAAATAAAATATTGGACTATGAATCTCATAAAAACAAGAGACTAATCAAAGAAAGTTATTGCATTAAAAAAAAACAGTGCCATCATGAGCCTTCAAAACTAATAAGTGGTGTTTTAAACAACTTAACAACAACAACAGAATCGCAAAATACACAATGAAAACATTTCAATTTAGTAACTGGCAACAGTATGAGGAACCTGGCAACAACATTTAAATTACTCAGAAGTAAACAAAACTTCTGTTAATTCTTCTATACATTGAGAACAGGCCTAGACTAAAATCAAGAGGCCAGAAACGTCTGTAAATATACAAAAGAACTCAGAGGGAAGGAAGATTAAATGAAAACTTCTTCAACTGGAACTAGAACCAAATGGATATATCTGTATAAAGCCTTGAGTGAGTGATTTAAGACACCTCTGAATTTACTGTATTTACTGTTCTTTACATAATATCAATCACATCATAAAACTTGAAAATTTCATTGTCCTGGAGCAGGAATCGAACCTGCATTTTCCGCTTGAGTATGCTAACAATTATACCACCTAGGATGATAGAGTCATACGTATCTGGGTGTAAAGACAGATACTTGCGACTTTCGGGAGATGTGGGTTCGGTTCCCGCTCCAGGGTGATGAATTTTTCAAGTTTTCTGATGTGCTGGCTTTGAAAATCATAGCTGCTCTGGGAGGTTTTCACAGGAATGATGGGTTCTCTAGAGAGTCCCGCATGGCTGTGTATGAAACTGTGCTCCTACTCTGATGTATGGCAGTGAAACCTGGGTACCGAAGAAGAAACATAGGAGTCGTTTGTGTGCTGGAGAAATGCGTTACTTACGTGGGGTTTGTGACAAGACACGATATGATTGTGTGAGAAATGAAGATGTATTGCAGTTGTGTGATGTGAAGCAAAATGTTGTTAGCAAGGTGGAGACCAATATGCTTCGTTGGTTTGGCCATGTTGAAAGAATGAGTGATGAAATGCTTACTAAGAAAATCTTTTCAGCCCAAGTGGCAGGAAGGAAAAGCAGAGGAAGGCCAAGGAAGACATGGATGGATCAGATTAAGGAGTGTCTGCATGAGAAAAGATTATGAGTACGAAGTATAAAAGATCTTGTGTATGGCGTGTAATGGATATTAGTGAAGCACGAGTTGTATGTCAAGATCGCTGTAAATGGAGAAGTTTGATACGACAACAATAAGTAAAAATATCTGGAAGTTTGTATTTCTTTTTGGAGCTAACCTCTGAATCTCAGAGAACAGCTTAGTGATATGTATGTATGTATGTATGTTGATATTACCTGAAAAACAGTAAATACAGTCAATTCAGAGGTGTCTGATTGCTATGTTAATTATCAAGCTATGCACCTTGTTTGTAGTATAAGGGGAGGGGCAGTGAACACCTATTGACTTTAAAATCACATAAGTTGTATGGGCCATGCAGTTGTCTATAATAATAAGAATCTTTCACTTTTTTCTGCACATTTCATCATAGATAGCTGTAATCCATTTGGTAAGAATTTCTGATGTCATCCAAGATTTTTTATTGGCTCTGTAATCAACTGATAGATTTTCACCTTTAAAACAACATGGATTTTTTGATTTTCTAACAGCAAACAACTTTCTCTTGTCTAAAGAATCCATTTTTGCACACAGCATCATAGTCAGTCTTATTTTTGAATTTGTGCTTCTACTTCATTTCTCTCCTATAAAAGCTAAAAATATTTTGTGGCAACAATTGGCAAAAAAATTCCAGTCTTTTCAGCATTATACATGTCACAGAGTTCATACTGAGAAATGAGCCTTTTGCTGGATTTCAATCCTTTTTCAATAGGGTCATTGTCTGCTAAAGTATTTTCACCACAAACAGACTTTAACACAATACCATAATAATCTTTAAAAGGCTGCAATCATCCACTGCTTGGTCGAGAATCCTCTTTTCCTAAAAGTTTCGTGAAATCTAATGACTTTTCCTTCAATAAAGGTCCAGTTATTAGAATATTTTTTCTTCTGACTGCTTCAAACCACTTGAAAGCAAGAACTTCCACATCAGAGTGAATTTCTTCTCGAAATCTTTTTCTATCAGCACTTGACAGACCGTCACAGAACTGTCATTTTAATTCGTCCTTGTTTTTTAAAATTGTAGAAAGAGAATTTGGTGTAATACCAAACTTTTTGGAAACTTCAAGTTTTTCAATTCCTCCTTTTTCCACAAAACTGATTGTTTTGATTTTCTCACTGAGTGTTGAAGTTTTACGCTTCTTGAAAGCCATGATTTTTCAAATTTTCTAAGCACACTGCACAGACTAAAAAGTCCAATTGTAACTACCATTGTTTGTGGTTATCTAAGTGAATTCACTTGCCCAATGCCCAACCCCAATTGGAGGTTTGGTGATGGTGGGGCATCGCCAAGGAAAAAAGTAATCTCAGTCAGAAATTGCATTGCTAGCATGAATTCATTAACTCAGTGTCCAGGCACATACAAACAGGCCAGCCGCAACATAGAGCAGATGATGATATCTATTGGGTTGCAGGAAAAGTCATGACATATTTTGGCACCCGATGGCGGTTGGGCAGTTTTTAAAGTACTAGAGGCATGCGCAGCTCTGTTATCGCTATGGCATTCGACAGGTGCCAGTTCTAGCTGCAGTCTAAAAGTAAAAGTGAGCGATTTGGTTGATTTGCGGAGATTTGACATCAAGTTGAAGATGGAAGACCAAACTGTGCATTTTTGAAATATTTTACTGTTTTACTTCCGCAAAGGGAAGAACACGCATCAAGCTTGTGAAGAGTTGCATAAAGTGTATGGTGATAATGCTCTACAAGAACGTCAGTGCCAGCAGTGGTTCACAAAATTCTGTGCTGGTGATTTTGACCTCAACGATGCTCCTCGGTCCGGGAGGCCAACCGAGGTTGATGACGACCAAATCAAGGCATTGATCGAGTCAAACCCACGTTACACAACACAAGATTGCAGACACATTGCACATCCATCATTAAAGCATTCACGACCACCTGAAGAAGCTGGGATACGTAAGCAAGCTCGAAGTGTGGGTTCCTCATGAACTCAAAGAAGCTCAATTGACGGTGCGTATAAACATCTGCGATATGCTCATTAAACGTGAGGAAAATGATCCTTTTTTGAAGCGACTGATAACTGGTGATGAAAAATGGATTGTGTACAACAATGTGCTGCACAAACGGTCTTGGACCCGACGTGCTGCTTCGCCTCAAACGACATCCAAAGCAGACATTCATTAGCGGAAGGTTCTGGTCTCAATGTGGCGGGATTTTAAAGGTGTCATGTTTTTTGAGCTCCTACCACGGAACCAAACAATCAATTCGAATGTGTACTGTCCGCAATTGGAGAGTTTGAATGAATCCATCATCCAGAAACGTCTAGAGCTCGTTCATCGTAAAGGTTTTGTTCCACCATGACAACGCAAGACTACACACGAGTTTGATCACCTGTCAAAAATTATTGGAGCTTGGGTGGGATGTGTTGCCACACCAAGCATACTCGCCTGACCTTGCGTCATCAGACTTCCACTTGTTTCGCTCTCTTCAACAGTCCTTGCGTGGTATAACATTCAAATCAGATGAGGCTGTAAATCAGCACCTTGTACAGTTTTTCGCCATGAAAGACAGATCCTTCTATGAACGAGGCATTCTGCAGCTCACTGAAAGATGGCAAAAGGTTATCGAACAAAATGGGCATTATTTCATTGATTGATCTTTGTTCTTTCTATCAATAAATTACCTTTGCAAAACATGGCTAAAATACGTCATGACTTTTCCGACAACCCAATACATACAGTGGGATATAATGATGTTAATAAGCACATTCTTTTTCAAAAGACATGATAAAAAGAAAATACATACAAAATTTTAAACAAAAGTAGAGAATGCAAGGTATTGACTTTAAAACTGAAAATGAAGCAAAGGCAACCTGAAGATATGATTACAGAAGCATGCCTAAAATTGGGAGCAAAAATAATGCAAAACTGCCACCATTTAGCATGGAAAATAAGGTGATGCCAAATTTTGACAATGTGAAATCGATAAAGAAAAATGGTAAAGTTAATTAAATTAGCACAGTGGTATAGATGGTCTATAGAACCAGAAACAAGAACTGAAATTTTAATTACTCAAGAAATCTTCTTGGGTAATTAAAATTTCAAATTTACAAATTTCATTTTCAAATTTCACATCAGTGAGCAGAATATGTAAAACCTAAAACCTGGGCAAGAACTGAAATTTTAATTACCCAAGAAATCTTTTATTCATGGAACACATCAGTGAGCAGAAGATGTAAAATATAGAACCAGAGACAAGAGCTGAAATTTTAATTATCCAAGAAAGTTTTTATTCATGGAACACATCAGTGAACAGGAGATATAAATTCTAACTTCTGACTGTTTGTTCAAGTAGCAACAGAGGTCAATGAAACAAAATCAAAAGCAATGGGCAAGTACAGAGCACTAACAGAGACATCATAACACCACCACTGTGGTTCTGTACACAATCTGAAAGGAGACCAGATGCATCTATGACAGACAGATATGCAAGCTTTCCCTACTTTTTCCTGATGAAGGAAAATCCCACCCTTTCCCCCATTTTTGCAATCATTAGTCATCCTGAAGTCATAGGCCAATTTACATGTCATATCCAACCAATAAACTGACCTTCCTTCCCTCATCTCTAATGGGGGGAGGGGAAGAGAAGTGAAACAAACTTTTGCTCCCACCACATTGGCCTGACTCAGAGGGAAATGGCACAGAGAAAAGAACCTCCTACAGCAAAGTTTAATGACGATGACAGCAGCCGTTTGGGGCCATATTGGTGCAACATTTTCATCACTGGAAACAAAATTACACAAGTACAGATGGTGCTAGCAGTTTACGCTAATATAAAAATTTAGCACTGTTTTGAACATGCAAATCTCTGGTGTCCCACGTGTCAGATCAGCTGCTTTTTCAAATCCATCTCTTGGAGTAATCATACATTTCCTCATGACTTTTTTTCATTTATCGTACATATCTACATATAAGCTGACCCGCTCTACCTCAACAGTTAAAATTTGTAGAAAAACCTCGCCGCATGAAAGCCAACTTTCAATTTTGAAAAACATATTTATTGAAATAAATTATGCAAACTCTGAGATTTACTTCTTTTAAAATCTCAAAGTACAATTCACTATTGGAGTTTCAAAATAACTCCTGTAAGTCCGAAAATGCAATTTATGAGGCAACCTTATGGGTTGTCTTATGTTATAAATGTGCTTTTGATTAAAATATACATAATATCAGGGATCATAGCATACTTCTGGAAAATTTTAGGTAGGAATTTTAGGAATTTTTAGAAAAATTTTAGGAGTGTATTTCAATAAAAACTAGATGTATATTTGTATACATCTAGTAAAACAACTTTGTATACATTGTAAAGAGTTTGCTTCACACCCTTCAACCATATATACTGATAGACTGCGCATGACATCAAAATTTCTGGCTCCAACATAAAATCACATGACATCAGTCAAAAAGATGGGTTACACCTGCTGTGCTTATGGTTGCTCTGAGCGATATAGTAAAGGAAGTTCTATGATTTTTCATGGGTAAGAAACAAATTAAATACCTAAGTCAATAAAGTTCAATTACTTAACCAGAAACTTGCAGCTATTGATATAAAAATACAGTAACTTAAGAAAAAAATGGAATGCATGTTCCAAATTCTTCGCAAATGTTCATCACATTATAAATCACGAAATGTAAACAACCCGATCATGCATGTATATAGCTCATAAGTAAACTTACCTGAAGAGTTTTCATTATATATGAGGCGCATTCACATAATACACCAAAAACACTGAAATTCTGCAGCATAAATTAGTAATCATAACAGCATTTTTACACGAAATTTGGAGTCTGATGATGACGTGCCCAATGTTTGAGCCATGGCAGCTTTGATGCAGCTATTGCCAATGCGCAGTCCATTAGTATATATGGTCGAAGTTCACACCCAAATTTTTTGCATAACGCCTAATGTCTAAAGTTTAAGTATGATTTACTTCTAATGTTCAGTTCTTATCTTTTCACGTGTTATTATCATATTCAAGTATATTTACCACATTCAATAGTTTCACTTTGAACATTAATATGCTGTTGAACCAGAAGCAATTCACGATTTTCACAGTAAAGTTTTCAGGTTTCACATTAAATTATAATATCCTAAAAAGGTAATTAAAAACCAAGAACTATGTACAATTGTTCACTGAATTACTTTTTTCATATTATTGTTTTAACCTTTTCCTGATAAGCCTATCTTTTTCTGCTTCCAGCACAACTAATTTACTTTCAGTTTTCTTTATTTCAGCTGAACCTTGTATGATCAAGTTAGAGGCAACTGCTATTTCAACAGTATTTTGTTTTTTTACAGCTTTTCTCATTCTTTCTGTTCCCTCTTGAATTACTGCTAGGGAGGCTTCTTTATCTTTTTTAAACCTATTTATTTCTGCATCATTTTCTTTTATTTTGTCATCAAACTCAGCTTTTCTTTTTTTCTCTTTTCTCTTTTTTTTTCTCTATTTTCCCTCTCTTTCTGCTTCCTTTCTTTTACCTTTTTTTATTCTTCTTCCTTCAGCTTATCAACATACTCTTTATAAAATTTATGTGAATCACGAACACTATTTAACACATTTCTTGTTATGGGAACTTTACTTACACATCCATAGTGTTTAATGGCCCCTTTAACTATTCTTAATGATGTTATAGTTGAGTCTTTTAAGTTAGCCTTGTCCTTCCTTAACAGAGCAGTGTTAACCGAAAATCCCCTTTCTGCATCAGCATTACCATGAGGTAAAACTAAAATTGACTTTATGAGTTTAGCAAGATTTGAGTATTTTTCTTTTCCGCTAGAGTCTTTAATACTAAATATATTACGCCAGTAATGATCAATCCGCACTGGAATATGCCCTTCCTCTGAAAATTTCACTAGTTCATCTAGAGTTGGCTTATCGCAATTTAAAAGTTTCCACTCTTCTATTAATCTATCAATTTGTTCCTCAGAAAGATGCAAAACACTTGAAATTCTGGTTATTTCCGAAAGTCCTTCAGTGACTGAAAGTTGAGTTGACTCTTTCTTTGGTTCTTTTACCTTTAAAACTTCTATGTCTCTTAGTTTTTGATTGCAGAATGGCAAATTTGACTTTAAATATTTTGTGGTTGCAATTAGTGATGATCTTACATCTAAGAGAAATAATTTCTGCCTGGTCTCCTGAACATTCCTGAGGAGATTTTTTGTCTTCATACCAACTTCTAACTCCCCTAGTTTTTTCCATGAATTTTTGTTTTCAAAATCTACATTCTTTAGGTCTTCTCCAAATTTCCCTGCAATAACATCATCTTGGATAAACTGAGCCATAACATTCCTCATTAAAGTATTTAAATCAGAATATAACTGGTGTATTTTTGGTTCTTCACTCTGATAACATAATGAAAACTTTTCAAAATTTTGGTGTGAAAATGAAATTAATGCTAAATAGCAAGGAGTTAGCTCATTTTTCAGGAAACAGTGAATTCTTTTATACCTTGCTGAATTGCGTAGTTGTTTTTCAAATATTTTTTGAGATGGCAAGAAGTTTAAAAAATTCTGTAATATTTAACCATTGATCCAAGAGCCTCTGGGCTACAGAACCAACGGTTAACCATCTGTTGCTGACATGACGCAAAAGAAATTTGGCTGTGACCAATGTTATATCCTCGACAGATTTATAATCCTCTCGTCTTGCAGCACTACTCTTTAAAAAGTAATGTGTATCAGTAGCAAATTCGTCAAAATCTATATTTAAGCTTGTCAAAAAAATTTTAAACGCATTACTAACAACATGCAGGTTGCAAAAACCTAGTTCCAAAGATTTCTGGCCTGTTTCTTGTTTTACAACTTCATTGAATTTGCGTAAAAAGCACTTATTTCCATTTGGGCTGTCCATGGATACACAAATAATTCTGTTCAACAAAATATTGAAGGATGATAACACATCAAGAATTTCTTTTAGCAAAATATCTGCGGTTGCATGACCCAGAAAAACGCTTGTTAAGTATCGGCAAGAAACTGAATTTATTTCTGAAGACCAGTACCTGAGATACACATCCAACTGCCGTTTCACTTGTGTATTTGTAGTTTCATCAAATGCTATAGTAACCTTTCCTGGGCTACTAGATGCAATGTCTTTTTTCAAATCCTCTTCAAAATATTTTGACAATCCATGTGAATATCACATAAGCAACTTTTTTCTTTAAGTTGCATTTTGGCTACAATAGCAGAATCAGGAAACATTTCTTTGAAAAGTTCAACTGTTTCAGTGCATGAAACAAAAGACATATTGTCCTTAGCAACTTTCATGGCCCATAATGCTTCGGCTTTAGCCAACTGTAATCATGACTCAGTACTTCACTAATATTTGTTTTGGGCTGAAGATCCCGTCCTCCAAAGGCTTTCAAGGATGGACTTATTTTGAAATTTACTTTGAAATTTCTGCAAATGTTTTTTTTTCCTTTATGATGTGCTTTTACTTGTGAAAAGCCACTATTAGAAATATTGAAAATTTCTGAACACAATATACACTTAGCAGAAAATATTGTTTCAGTTGCAGAACACCATTCTTTCAACTTCACTCCGTCCAATTCTTTGGCGAGCCACGCATCTTGAAATTTCGTTTTGGATTTAGGCATCTTAAACACTTGTATTACTAACCAGAAAATGAAAGGGAAGTACAAAAACACGTTCCAATATTGCAAAACCAGACAACTTCCCGAAGTTTGGCTGCGAGGATGTCAGAAGATAGAAAAAAAAAAAAAAAAAAAAAAAAAAAAGCAAGTCACCACTAGAGAACTGAACCTGCACACAGCACAGAGAACACCATAAAAGACGCAAAACCAGAAACTATCATACGCATCTCACGCAAGTTCAGTCAAAGCGAGTCGGAGCCGAGATATATTGCGCATTGAAGGTCGCTGTCGCCGACGCACGATCGAAGGTCAATGATCACGTGCTCTACTGCCTGCCAAGATAACACTCAGCTACCATCCCATCATCATTACCGGAGGTTACGGAAGGAGACCACATGTTTCTTCTTTGCTTCCACCCACCTGCGGTTTACAACAACAAAACATCAGCAGAAAGAGGAGGTTCCACGAGGCATGTCCAAAAATAAAGTACGATCTTCTGCGTGCCACAGAGTTCGCCTGCAAAGCACAAACCAGGGGTGAAAATGACCCCTCCCTTTTCCCTTAGATCTCTTGTTACTCTCGAAAACTGTCCGAAGGCACAAAAGTGGAGCGCCCGCCCCGAAGCAAGTGCATCTCGATGGCGTCATTTTCCTCCCTTCAGCAGCACAGCATATAGGCTGTGTTTCTACAATAACAGGTCTTTTTACCTTACCGTAATGGTAAATTTATTGGCGTTAATAACGGTTGTATTTTTAATAAATAAGCTTATGAAAATTTTAGGAAGAATAGCAAATTTTAGGTATAATTTTAGGAATTTAAGGAGGGTCACAAAATATTAGGAATTTTAGGAGGAATGCGATCCCTGTATACTATGCACAAATTCCAATCAAGCATTACTACCATACCAAAGATTAAACATGCACAAGGTACTAATTCACATAAAAGACCATGGGTGAGAAGGAACTAACAGGTGCAACAGTATTTAGAAATATGACAGTAATTGAAGAAACAAATAAGCACAAATACTTATCATATTTTTCAATTTACTTCCGATATTGGAGGTTATTTTTTAACGTGCATTAATGCATTTGCATTTTTGAACTTCCCTTTTTGTTGGTAAAGTTCGATTAACACTTACCGCACGTGGGGCTTGGCTTTCAATTCTTATTTCCGTTATGTGGATGCGCCATGGGGGTTTTTCATTTAGTCGCGGGTCCACTTCATTTCCCCCGTTGGTATTTATCCGGCCTCGTCACTAAAGGAGTTTTTTTCCTTTGCTGCCTCCTCATTTACTTCAATAATTTTTCATAACCCGAGTACTTTTGGTAATAATCCATTACCGTCATCTAGGGGACGTTTTGCTCCGACTAGCACGGACCGTGCCAGCTGGGCATTTCGGTGGTTCTCGCGGGCTGCTTCTGTTATCGGCTATCGCTTCTTCTTGGGCGTTGTGGCGCCATCTCTCGTTGGTCACTGATCTCATTTTTCGAACTTTTTCATTTTTTTTGCTAATTTTAATTAAATTTCTCCAGCTGTTTCTCAAAATATTAGGGTCATTATGGTTGCAAACTTTTGCCCTATTTTTTTCAATCATTACCGACTCTGCTATCCTGAGGTGTTTTTCGGATTCACAGCTTTTAATGATTTTTATATTTTCGAATTTAGGATATTTTTGGTTATCCAGACAGTATTGGATAAGTGCTGTTTTTTCTTCTTTTTTCTGCCAGTTTTTTACGTGTTGTTTTAATCTGTGTTTAAGCTTATTTTTGGTACTTCCTATATAAGCCATTGAAGGATTTTCAGTAATAGGAATTGAGTAAATACCTGCTTTTTCTAACATTTTTATTTTTTCATTATTTTTTATTACCATATTTTTGATGGTATTTACTTTTCCTCCAATTTGAATGTTATGCTTTTTACAAATATTATTAATTTCATTGGTAGTACCTTTAATGTAAGGAAAACCATTTAAATATTTGACTTCTTTTTTATTTACTACAGCATTATTTTTTATTTTTTTTTATTACTTCTGTGTTCCATTTTTTTATTAAATGGTTAGGATAACCAAAGCTACCTGCAATTTTTTTTATGAATTTGATTTCTTCATTAATGAACTGACTATTTTCAGAGTGCATATATGCTCTTTTAATTAAGGTTTTCAGACTATTGCATTTTTGAGGATAAGGATGTGCCGAATTGTAGGTATTAGAACAGGAACAAATGAACTTTTCCGATAAACCCTGTATAGTAGGAGAACAAATTATACAGAGTTATTCTAAAAGAATACAATGCCAAAAACAACAAAAACTTCTATATAGAGAAAAAAATTAAAATATGAAAAAAAAAAAAAAAAAAAAAAACTATTGGATTTGAAAAATGACCCATATATCAAATTCTGTGAAGCAGATAAAACCAGCCAAATCATTATTCTCAACACTGATGAATTTGAACAAAAAATGACAGCAGCAATAGATGGATTAAATTGTACCGAAATAAAGAAAGACCCAACAGATAACCAAATTAAATTCTTAGCGGATATAAGAAATCATACACATTACCTGATGAAATCAAGCGCTCTTTTCCACCAATGGGAGCAGGCATACCACGTATTGTTGCAAAGGTAAAAACGCACAATGATGGTGCTCCAATGAGACTGATAGTTTAAAAAAACAACAACTCCCCATTGATAACATTAGAGAAAAACATTTACAAGTTCCTAGCACCCTTTTTCATGAACAACAAGTTCACCA
The DNA here is from genome assembly GCA_039090855.1 of Macrothele yani. Classification (NCBI taxonomy): domain Eukaryota; kingdom Metazoa; phylum Arthropoda; class Arachnida; order Araneae; family Macrothelidae; genus Macrothele; species Macrothele yani. The sequence goes on from CM077005.1 coordinate 82,442,423, forward strand.
TCAAGAACACGTATGAATTTATTGAGAAAATTAAAAATGTAAAAACTGGCCTAAAGGACTTAAATATGGCAAGCATGGACGTTAAAGCATTATATCCAAGCACTCCTGTTCCAGAATCTATTGAAATTATCAATAAGAAGTTGCAAAATCTTAAAATTTTAAATAACACACAAATTCATGAATTCAAAAAAGTTTTATTCTATTTATATGAAAATAATATTTTTACATACAAGAACAAAATATTCAAGCAAAATTCAAGAGGCCCAATGGGCTCACCATTATCAACTTTATATGCTGAGGTTGTGATGAACGAGATTGAAGAAAATGTCCTGCATCGTATGGAAGAAAAACCAGAAGTGTACTTTCGATACGTGGATGATATTTTCATTCTATCAAACCTGAACGAAGAAGAATTAAGAAATTTAACAAAATGTTACAGCTCTTTATACCCAACTATAGAACTCACAGTTGAAATAGAAAAAAATAATGCAATAGCCTTTTTGGACGTACAAGTTATCAAATCCACAGATAAATTACTATACAGAGTTTATCAGGTTTATCGGAAAAGTTCATTGTTCCTGTACTAATCCCATACAATTTGGCACATCCTTATCTTAAAAAAAGCAATAGTCTAAAAACCTTAATTAAAAGAGCATATACGCACTCTGAAAATAGTCAGTTCATCAATGAAGAAATCAAATTCATAAAAAAAATTGCAGGTAGCTTTGGTTATCCTAACCATTTAATAAAAAATGGAACACAGAAGTAATAAAGAAAATAAAAAATAATGCTGTAGTAAATAAAAAAGAAGTCAAATATTTAAATGGTTTTCCTGACATTAAAGGAAACCTGACACCAATGAAATTAATAATATTTGTAAAAAGCATAAGATTCAAATTGGAGGAAAAGTAAATACCATCAAAAATATGATAATAAAAAATAATGAAAAAATAAAAATGTTAGAAAAAGCAGGTATTTACTCAATTCCTATTACTGAAAATCCTTCAATGGCTTATATAGGAAGTACCAAACATAAGCTTAAACACAGATTAAAACAACACGTAAAAAATTGGCAGAAAAAAGAGGAAAAAACAGCACTTATTCAATACTGTCTGGCTAACCAAAAATATCCTAAATTCGAAAATATAAAAATCATTAAAAGCTGTAAATCCGAAAAACACCTCAGGATAGCAGAGTCGGTAATGATTGAAAAAAATAGGGCAAAAGTTTGCAACCATAATGACCCTAATATTTTGAGAAACAGCTGGAGAAATTTAATTAAAATTGAGCAAAAAAATGAAAAAGTTCGAAAAATGAGATCAGTGACCAACGAGAGATGGCGCCACAATGCCCAAGAAGAAGCGATAGCCGATAACAGAAGCAGCCCGCGAGAACCACCGAAATGCCCAGCTGGCACGGTCCGTGCTAGTCGGAGCAAAACGTCCCCTAGATGACGGTAATGGATTATTACCAAAAGTACTCGGGTTATGAAAAATTATTGAAGTAAATGAGGAGGCAGCAAAGGAAAAAAACTCATTTAGTGACGAAGCCAGATAAATACCAACAGGAAAAAAAAAATGAAGTGGACCCGCGACTAAATGAAAAAACCCCATGCCGCATCCACATAACGGAAATAAGAATTGAAAGCCAAGCCCCACGTGCGGTAAGTGTTAATCGAACTTTACCAACAAAAAGGGAAGTTCAAAAATGCAAATACTTATCATATGTACAGAATTGTGCAGTGACAAGAGAGAAATACGCTAAACGGACCCAGGAGGGCAACTTTACAAAAAACAGAAATCGAACAGTAATGCAATGCACAAGTTTCTTATCATATGTACAGAACAATACAGTGACAAGGAAGAAAGCCACTAAACCTACCCAGAAGGGCAGCTTTTCATGAAACAGAAATGTAACAGTGATGCTACGTTCAAAATTTACAACAGATGTACAGAAGTATTCAGTGACAAGGGGACAAGGGGAAATAATGCTAAATGTACTCAGAAGGGCATCTTGTTCAACGAGATAGAAATACATAGAGTGCTTCTGTGATTGGTTCTCTGCTGAGGCAGCTGAAGCCAACGAGAGGAGAGGCCGCCATCTTTGATGAGGTACAACTTCTGTGTGTGTCAGGAAGTCACCTCAGTTCTTTCAGCTGTTTGACGATCATGTTATGTTCCATCACAGAGTTAAGGCTGTAGTTTTGTAAATATTCTCAAGTATCAGCACATTTTGGATAAATACGATCAACATTAAAACTCATTTTATAGCTTTTGTAAGAATAAAAGAAACAAGTATTGTGGAACTACAGTTTACAAGTAAGCTTCGTTTTTAAATGAGGTTGAGCTATAAATGCCCAGTTAATCAAACACAAGAAATAAAGCATCTAATCTGTTTAGGTGGTGTTTAAAGCAGGAGATAAACCTTTTTAATATCTGTGTAACTTTAAGACTTTATTCTTTATATTTTGTAAACAAAGTCGTACTCAATGCGGACACTGAATTATGATTACTACTTACTATGCCGGGAGCTGAGGTTAACTGCATGGGTTACTAACTTGGAGGGTTTTTTTGGGAACAATTTTTACTTATGTAAGTGTATTTTTTTTACATATGCTGAGCATGTCTTGCAACTAATATTTGCATACTTTGGACTAATATTTGATTACTTTGGACTATTTCTGCACGGATTCGAATTCTCCTAATTTGCATACATATTCTAGAATCTGTAGAGTGTACATGTAACGTCTTCCAGGGGCAACAAAATTTCAAAATCTTAGGAACCTACAATTTCTTTTTATGCGACAAAAATCATGTACCCATGGCGAATAATCATTAGATAACAAATATTGGTAAAGAAGTCAATTTATAGTTACTTAAATTGCAGAAGTAATAATTGTGATTGGTAATATAAATTTATTGTTTGCTGATACCTGTTAGGAAACAATCTAGTATTTTATCTGAAAGCACAGTGTCACCCAGCTTGTGTTCTAGGCTTTTGTCTCTGATTAGTGATTAATCTGTAGTATTACTGCAACAAAGTGAGAATGGGGAGCTTGAAAATTTCTTGACAGAATACTCTTTATTTATGAATGTTGTCCTCATCTCTCTTCCTTTTTGCATCAACATTTTCGTTTTTCCTGATAATTTATTTACATGCAACTTGTTCTTAGACCCAGCTAATTTTGGGTCTAAGAACAAGTTGCATGTAAATAAATTATCAGGAAAAACGAAAATGTTGATGCAAAAAAGAAGAGAGATGAGGACAACTAAAGAAGATGTGACTTCCAAAGTGGAATATATAGAGCTATGCAAGACAGTACGAAAAAGTATCACTGAAGACGTAAGAAAATTCAACTGTAAACTAGTGAGGAAAGCAATTGAAAACAACCAAAGCCTAAAGATAGCAAAGGGACATCTCAGTAAGGGAAGAAAACAGATTATGGCACTGAGAAAAGAAGATGGTTCTGTAACAAGAAATAGAGGCGAAATTTTGACAAGAGTGAAAGATTTCTACTCCAAATGATATGAAAGGGATGATACATGCACTCCAGACATCATGAAAGGTGCCAGTACCAGAGTTCTTCCAGTCCTTCCAGCAGAAGTTGCACATGCAATCAAGAACATGAAGCGGGGAAAAGCTCCAGGAGAAGATGGAATTACTGTAGACATCATACAAGAAGCAAGTGGAGAAATCGAAACAGTACTCGCCCAAATTTTCACTCGATGCCTTAATGAAGGAAAGATTCCTGAGGATTGGAACACCGCTACAATGATCCTGCTACATAAGAAAGGTGACATTGAGGATCTCGGAAACTACAGACCTATCAGCCTCCTATCAGTAGTTTATAAAATCTTCACTAAAGTTCTTTCAAACCGCTTGAAGGTAACACTGGACATGGCTCAACCGAGAGAACAAGCTGGATTCAGGAGTGGCTACAGCACAATAGATCATATCCATGTGCTGAGAGAACTAATTGAAAGAGCGAGGGAATATGAACTTCTTCCATTGTGCATGGCTTTTATCGATTATGAAAAAGCCTTTGATTCGGTGAAACCATCAGCAGTTAAAATGGCTCTGAAAACCTGCGGTATTGAAGATGCATACATTAATATTATTAATAACATCTATGAAAATGCAAGTGCAAAGATTAGGCTGTTTGAAAATACAACACACATAAAAATTGGAAAGGGAGTGAGACAAGGTGACACCATATCTCCGAAGCTCTTTAATGCCACATTGGAGGGTGTTTTTCAGTCACTGAGCTGGGAAAACAAGGGGATAAAGATTAATGGAGATTATCTAACCCACCTTCGTTTTGCTGATGACGTAGTCATTTTTGCAACTAGCCCATCAGAGCTGCAGAGTATGATCCAGGAACTTGCTGACAAGAGTAAAGAAGTGGGATTAAAAATTAACTTTCAGAAGACAAAAGTGATGTTCAATGCTTTTACAAGAAATGAAGATTTATCAATTGATGGAGAAAAGCTGGAGATAACAGACACGTACGTTTATCTTGGACAGCAGATATCAAGTGAGGGTCACATTGGTGAAGAAATTAATCGGCGTACAAAACTTGCCTGGAGAGCTTTTGGAAGAAACAGCATAATTTTCAAGAGCAATATGCCATTATGTCTTAAAAGAAAAGTGTTTGATCAATGCATCCTTCCAGTGCTTACGTATGGTGCAGAGATGTGGACCTTAACTAAAAGAGACATACAAAGGCTGCAGACAACTCAAAGAAGCATGGAGAGATGCTTGCTGTAACCAGGAGAGATAAGAAGAGGAACTCGTGGATCCGAAAAATGACAAGAGTGGAAGACATCATGATCAGAGTTAAATCCCTGAAATGGCAATGGGCTGGACATACTGCCAGAAGGACAGATCATCGATGGACAGCCGAAATTTTAGATTGGATTCCAAGGGACAGGAAAAGACCCAGAAGAAGACCGCATGGGAGATGGGTGGATGAAATTCGAAAGTATGCAGGGGTGACATGGAGGAGACTGGCACAAGACAGACCGTTGTGGAGGAAACTTGGGGAGACCTTCGTCCAGCAGTGGATTGATAATGGTTGATGATGATGATGATGAAGTACAATGTGTGTGATCTTTCTCATAGCAAAAAAACTACAGGTAATATTTATTTTAAAACTGAAAATAGGAAACAGGAAGTACAATGGTACCTCAAAAATTCAAACAACATAAAGTATTTATGAAAATGCGCCAAAAATTATGAAATGACAATTGAAAAAAAAAAGTATAATACTCAGCAAATGGAATAATACAAAAGAAAGGGACTAGCAACTTTTTGTAAAAACTACTTGCACTCAAAATAGTACAACTATACAAAATTTCTTGGCGTAGAATACAAATAAAACTTTCCAAGCTTTCGCACATTAACCAGATGGCTTTCTCAAGGAAAGAAGTTGTCTACCTTCCTTGAGAAAGCCATCTGGTTGATGCACGAAAGCTTGGAAAGTTTTATTTGTATTCTACGCCAAGAAATTTCGGATTTTAGTATAATTATACTATTTTGAGTATAATTTGGTGTACAATTCCTACTTATTAAACTACTTGCATTTAATTTTTCTGTGATAGGTGTTTTTTAATTTTTAATTTTATTTTTTTTTTGAAGAATTTGACCTCTGATTCATGATGGATAAACAGTCAGTATGTCCATGCAACAAATTGCCAGTTATTCCTTTTGCAGCAACCATATGATAGGTTACTATTAAACAAATATCACTCACATAAATCAATCTTTCTTTGAATTGAACAATTGTGCCTGTATTTCTCTAAAATACAAATCAGTCACACTTGCGGTGTTTCCAGCAAGACCTGCTGAAGGAACCCACAAAATAACAACACAAAACATAAGCATTTGCTCACCAAACTTTTTGCACACCATGAATGCAAATCAGTGGTTGTTAATCTTTCACTTCATATTAATAAGAGGCTGTGCCCTTAAAATTGAAAAAAAAAAAACTATGTGTCAGCACATCTTAACAATTGCCAAAATGTATACAAATATCAGGTGAAAACCACCAAATTTCAACTGTGGGAATACAAAAAACTAGGCTTCTTAAAAAAGTAAAATATGAAAGTGCAAATAAAAAACATTAAATACTTAATTTACTGAAATAAAAAAGACAATTTTTTGTTTCATAAAAAATTAAAGTTCATAATCTGAATTTTATAGTCATTGAGCCCAAGACTTGAAAAATATCTAAAATAATACATGCCCAGAGAAAATTTACCTGCCCAGGTATTAAAAGCAGGATGTGTAGAAAGATTTTTCGTTTGATGCCAAAAATTAGAAGTCTTTTTAGGTTCAAAAAGTACATAAAACTATTTTTAGCTACTCAGTATTGGTTTATTCAAACTGCACTTGAGAATAATTATTTTGAGTTCTTTTTCTTACGGATAAACCTTGGAAGATAGTTAAATAAAACATAGCAAATAAATATATATAGATACATAAATAAAATAATTTTCATAAATAAATAATTTTCAATAAATAAAATACGAAATTAGGCCACCAAGTTTATTTAAACTGCACTTGAGAATAATTATTTTCAATTCTTTTTCTTACGGATAGACCTTGGAAGATAGTTAAATAAAACACAGCAAATAAACACATATAGATACATAAATAAAATAATTTTTATCAAAAAAGGATTAACCTATTCCTGCTGTTAAAATACATCAAAAAGTAAACCAACAGAATCAAAAATACAGGAAAATGTAAGTAATATTTATACGTAATGTTTTATATATATACAGTATATATAGAGAGAGGGTGGGTGACATCATGACCATTTATGTATATATATATACTGTATGTATGACCTTAACTATAAAAGACATACAAAGAATGCAGACAACTCAAAGAATATATATAGAGAGAGTGAAATCACTGAAATGGCAATGGGCTGGACATGTTGCCAAAAGAGCAGACCATCGATGGACAACTGAAATTTTGGATTAGAGTCCGAAGGACAGAAAACGACCCAGAAGACCCCATGGGAGATGGGTGGACGAAATTCGAAAGCATGCCGGAGTAACATGGAGGAGACAGGCTAGAGACAGACAATAGTGGAAAAAATTTGGGGAGACCTTCATTCAGCAGTGAATTGATAATGGTATATATGTCATCATCATTGACAACCATTGTCATTACAATATATATCATCATCATCATCATTGTCAACCATTATCAATCCACTGCTGGACGAAGGTCTCCCCAAGTTTCCTCCACAACGGTCTGTCTTGTGCCAGTCTCCTCCATGTCACCCCTGCATACTTTCGACTTTCATCCACCCATCTCCCATGTGGTCTTCTTCTGGGTCTTTTCCTGCCCCTTGGAATCCAATCTAAAATTTCGGCTGTCCATCGATGATCTGTCCTTCTGGCAGTATGTCCAGCCCATTGCCATTTCAGGGATTTAACTCTGATCATGATGTCTTCCACTCTTGTCATTTTTCGGATCCACGAGTTCCTCTTCTTATCTCTCCTGGTTACACCAAGCATGCACCTCTCCATGCTTCTTTGAGTTGTCTGCAGCCTTTGTATGTCTCTTTTAGTTAAGGTCCACGTCTCTGCACCATACGTAAGCACTGGAAGGATGCATTGATCAAACACTTTTCTTTTAAGACATAATGGCATATTGCTCTTCAAAATTATGCTGTTTCTTCCAAAAGCTCTCCAGGCAAGTTTTGTACGCCGATTAATTTCTTCACCAATGTGACCCTCACTTGATATCTGCTGTCCAAGATAAACGTACGTGTCTGTTATCTCCAGCTTTTCTCCATCAATTGATAAATCTTCATTTCTTGTAAAAGCATTGAACATCACTTTTGTCTTCTGAAAGTTAATTTTTAATCCCACTTCTTTACTCTTGTCAGCAAGTTCCTGGATCATACTCTGCAGCTCTGATGGGCTAGTTGCAAAAATGACTACGTCATCAGCAAAACGAAGGTGGGTTAGATAATCTCCATTAATCTTTATCCCCTTGTTTTCCCAGCTCAGCGACTGAAAAACACCCTCCAATGTGGCATTAAAGAGCTTCAGAGATATGGTGTCACCTTGTCTCACTCCCTTTCCAATTTTTACGTGTGTTGTATTTTCAAACAGCCTAATCTTTGCACTTGCATTTTCATAGATGTTATTAATAATATTAATGTATGCATCTTCAATACCGCAGGTTTTCAGAACCATTGTAACTGCTGATGGTTTCACCGAATCAAAGGCTTTTTCATAATCGATAAAAGCCATGCACAATGGAAGTTCATATTCCCTCGCTCTTTCAATTAGTTCTCTCAGCACGTGGATATGATCTATTGTGCTGTAGCCACTCCTGAATCCAGCTTGTTCTCTCGGTTGAGCCATGTCCAGTGTTACCTTCAAGCGGTGTGAAAGAACTTTAGTGAAGATTTTATAAACTACTGATAGGAGGCTGATAGGTCTGTAGTTTCCGAGATCCTCAATGTCCCCTTTCTTATGTAGCAGGATCATTGTAGCGGTGTTCCAATCCTCAGGAATCTTTCCTTCATTAAAGCATCGAGTGAAAATTTGGGCGAGTACTGTTTCGATTTCTCCACTTGCTTCTTGTATGATGTCTACAGTAATTCCATCTACTCCTGGAGCTTTTCCCCGCTTCATGTTCTTGATTGCATGTGCAACTTCTGCTGGAAGGACTGGAGGAACTCTGGTACTGGTATCTTTCATGATGTCTGGAGTGCATGTATCATCCCTTTCATATAATTTGGAGTAGAAATCTTTCACTCTTGTCAAAATTTCGCCTCTATTTCTTGTTACAGAACCATTTTCTTTTCTCAGTGCCATAATCTGTTTTCTTCCCTTACTGAGATGTCCCTTTGCTATCTTTAGGCTTTGGTTGTTTTCAATTGCTTTCCTCACTAGTTCACAGTTGAATTTTCTTACGTCTTCACTGATACTTTTTCTTACTGTCTTGCATAGCTCTATATATTCCACTTTGGAAGTCACATCTTCTTTAGTTGTCCTCATCTCTCTTCTTTTTTGCATCAACATTTTCGTTTTTCCTGATAATTTATTTACATGCAACTTGTTCTTAGACCCAGCTAATTTTGTTGCTGTTTCCATAAGAGCTTTGGTTACTTTTCTGTTAACTTCAGAGATGTCCACTTCTTCTGATGTTAGGCCTTCTAAAGCAGAGAACCTGTTCTTCAGTTCCAACTTGAAGGTATTATGGTGTTTTTTAAGGTTGGTTATGTCAATACATTTTGTTTGTCTTATGAGCTTGCCACGTTCAAGTTTAGTGTTGAGGTGCATCTTACATCTCACCAATCTATGGTCACTACCTGTGTTGAACTTGTTTAGCACACTGCAGTCTTCTATGACGAATTTTTTGTTACACATAATAAAATCAATTTCACTTGTCGTCCCATTTGGATGTCTCCATGTCCATTTCCATTCACAATATATATATATACTGTATATAATCATTATATATATAAGGTCTCCCCAACTTTCTTCCACAATTGTCTGTCTTGAGCCTATCTCCTCCATGTTACTCCAACATGCTTTCAAATTTCATCCACCCATCTCCCATGGGGTCTTCTGGGTTTTTTTCTGTAACACCTAAGCTATGATTTAACTCCGGGGCTCCAGATGTCTTTCCCTGAAGAGTGGTTTGGGGTTCCTGAGTTGTTTTATTCTATGTCATTTTTGTTTAGAATCATGAAAGTGGGTTACTTCTGGTTAATTCTATGTTTATTTCTACTACGTCTAATTCCTGCAGCAAGGTGCAGTGTTGATGCGGTCTAATTACTACACAAGTGTGCTTTACTTCTTTTTACTGATATATGTATAACATCAACCATTATCAATCCACTGCTGGATGAAGGCCTCCCGAAGTTTCTTCCACAGTTGTCTGTCTTGAGCCTGTCTCCTCCGTGTCACTCCTGCATGATTTCGAATTTCATCCATTCATCTCCCATGGGGTCTTCTTCTGGGTCTTATATAATATATATATATATATACATTGAGAGAGGGAGAATTATATTGTGTGAAGTATTTAGTGTATGTGCTGGGAGATACCTTAATTATGGTCAAGTTACCACAATTGCCTTGCCTACCCTTGATTAAGGCTTGCAGATCTGTGTTGTCGAATGTTAAGGCTAACAAACAGATTAGAAACATGCCCAGTGCTAAGGACTTTTAATTTTTATTAAATAAAAACTAGCTAAGTAGTAGTTTTCATCTGATTATATAAGATAGGGGCAGTTGGTAAAAGTATTTTAATATTGGTACCTCTTGGCTGTGTAAACTCATTGTTTGTTTTCCGTTTTTCTTCGAACTTTTTTTTTTTTTTCATTTAAAACTCTCATAAAATATTTGGCGTCTATGTATTTGGAGTGATAAGCTGTGGGATGATTCAGCATTCTCATGGTGATGACCGACGAATATCTAAGATTTTTACGGAAATTGCGGATTGACTGCAACTGTAGTTTTTCTTTTTTTCTTTCTTTTTTTTTTTTTTTCATCTACTCTATTACCGCTGACATATATTTCACTGAAAATTTGTTCCAAAAAATTTGTAAAATGTCAAAAAACTACAGCATGAGATTTTATTCAACGAGAGCAAGCTGCATCCATTAAAATATCATTTTCGTTTTAAAACACTACTGCCGCCAACTAACAATGAAAAGCGTTATTTGATACGTTAAAGTTTTAGTCTCACCCCTAGGTGTTTATAACAACATTTCTGAGTTATATCCTTATTTAACATCAAACCATATATTACGAAAACTCTCTTTCTTAACACGGAACGGAAATCGTTCTGTACCTCATCAAACATGGCTGCCACTTGTTTCCGGTGGCTTCACCCGTTCCCCGACGTAAGCGCTCTACGTACTTCTATCTCGTTGATCTTGTTACATTAAATTATACACACAGTGACCAATATTTAAAAAATATATTCAACATAATGAAGGGGACATTGTGTGTGCAGTAAACTATGCAGAAGGAAGAATTATATACAAGAACATAAAACCCAACATTATCGAAGAGAACATGGGAAACATGGTGAGCTATCTCCAATGGCACATTAAACAGAATAATCACAAATAGCGAAACACCATAATTAATACGTAAAATCATGATTTGTTACAGTGAACGTTGGCGACAACAAAAATCCCACTTATAGGTTGAGATGTAACTGCAAATTGTGGATATGGAACCACCCAGCCGATTGGGCCCAAGTGGATTGAAAAACGCTATCGGTGTTTGTTGAGGCAGCACGAGAGTGCTCCATTTGGAGGCGAGTGGTTAACCGTGCTAGGAAGCGTCTCCGAATGATAGCACTTGCCTCCTGAGGAGGTGGAGTAAGAGCAGGGAAGCGTAGTTGAAGATGGAAAGCATAGACAGTGAACTTCACAAGAAGAAAAATATAACGGCACACAGGAAGCAAGTGAGTAGGTGGATGCTTTGTTTGGAGTAACCAAGCATATGCAAGAAATGGTAACGATCGAGCACAAATTCGATCAGCAAGACGAAATGCTGTGTTTAGGACTGGCAGGAGTACGGGGCAGAATAGGTATTGATGTTGGACGTCGCTGACTACAAGGCAAAAGGAGCACTGTGGAGAGGTGAGAAGGGTCATGCGAAATAGTACTGATGGGGCGGGGAGACGAAGGTGAAGAAATTGCCAATGGACATTGAGTTCAAAAGGGGAGGAAAGGGGAGAGGTAGAGGCTGTCCAGATGATGGGGAGAAGAGAAGGAGGAGCAGAATGAACAGAAAGTGGAAGTGTGGGAGGGGAAAGAAGAAGCCAACAAAGAGAAGAGGAGGAGATAGAAGTAACTAGAACCGGGGAGCTACGAAAGAGGAGAAAGAACGGTAGAGAAAGAGGAGCGGAGGGGACCGAGAAGAGACCATCAGGGGAAGCGAGGAGTGGAAAGAGGCTCCAAAGCGCTGTGCGAAGGAAAAGATATTCGTTAGCAAGACCGATTCCCCCCCCCTACCACTTCCGCGCCATGCGGGGTTGGAGATAGAAACAGGGAAGAAAGAGGTCTCCAGGTTAGATCAGAAGTTACGAGAGAACGGACAGTTATCACACCAGAGCGGATCCAATGAGGAAAGTAAAAGTAAGGGAGGTTAGGAGGGTGAATAAGAGAAGAGAAGAAGAGAGGTTCACCTAGGAGATCAAGAGTTGAAGAAGGAAATGAACGGAGAAGAGGAAGCGAACGAAAGAGAGAAAGGCCCTCTCGCAGGACAGGAGGGAGGTGGGACGGGAGAAGAAAGTATGCATCCATCTTCAGAAACAGTAGGAAGGTGAAAGATGGGTCACGGGAAGAAGTTAGAACATTCAAGGTAGTGGTACGGAACGGAACAGTTGAAGTGGCAAGGCGAATGAAATGAATAATGCGATGTGTTTTATAAAGGACAGCTAGATCAGGAAGCTGGATGCCACCTAATGAGGCTGGTAGATGAAGCGTGGCAGGTTTAACCCAGTGATGTGAAGACCAGATGACGGAAGTTGAGAGGTGAGTGATGGTCATCATTTGTGACACAGGCACAACCGTCGACATCCAAGAGTATTCGCATAGGGAGATAAGTTGTCGACGAACAACGGCTGCTCGTTGACGGAACGATGTGAAAGGGGGGCTTACTCCAGTAGGCAGCAGCCCGTTGTATCCGGGGAAGAAGAGCAGTCCAGGTGGCGGATGCAGAAGCCAAGGGCAATCCAACATACGCACCGAGGATCTTCTGTGTCTTGGCCGTCCACTGCGCACCCCAAGGAGCATCGATGCGGGCAGCCCATGCCCCACACCATAAGCAAGTACTTTTAGTGGCATTCAGCGCAGCTCCAGAGATAGCGACATACCGACGATATACAGAATACAGGCAATCAAATTGAGATTCATCTCGGACGCAAAAGGTTACATCATCAGCATAGGCAGTGAAAATTATCCAATGATGACGAGTACTAGCCACTGTCGGCGGTAGGATATCCAGGAGAGATCTTTGGGCTGCTAACAGGAAAGGCTCGAAAGCGAGAGCGAATAGCTGGCCAGAGAGCGGATATCCTTGCTGGATGCCTCGCTTAAACGGAATTGGAGCAGTTAGAAAAGTGGCCGTTCGAACATGGAAACTGGTGCCCTGATAAAGGGCCAAGAGAGCGGAAGAAAAGGCAGGAGGAAAGCCAAATTGTGAAAGGACAGCAGAGAGATATAAGTGAGAGACGTTATCAAAAGCGGACTTTTGATCCAGATTGAGAAAGGCAAGAGGTTCAGAAAAAACCGAGCGAGGAAGTGAAGATGAAGGAGAAGAGAAACGTTAGTGGAAATAGTCCCACCAGGCACGGGGTATGTCTGGTCGGGAGAAATAACGAAAGAGAGAACAGAATTAAGGCGACGGGATAAGAGTTTTGTATAGAACTTATAGTCAATGTTTAGGATAGAGATAGGGCGCCAGTTTCCAAGATCCAAGAGGTCACCCTTCTTAGGAAGGGGGATGATGTGCGCCAAAGTAAAGTCAGGCGGTAACACAGGAGACGAAAAAGCAGACGAGAAACACGCAGACAGAAAAGGCAGAAGGCACGGTAGAAAAGCACAATAAAAGGACAGAGGAAGGCTGTCAGGTCCAGGAGCGGCATGAGGATTGAGAGTAGCGAACACCTCGCAGAGTTCGCGAAGAGAGAAAGGGGAGAGTAAAGAAGTAGATAAAGTAGAGGGGACCTGAGGAAGAGAGGAGAGAAGAGGAGAAGCTAATGAGGAAGAAGACTGCGTTACTGCACTGTACTTGGCGGTGAAATACTGTCTGGTGAAAGTGCATAGCTTCGATGGGTTCGAAGTGATGGAACCATCCTGGAGGCAAAGATGACGCAAAGATGTTGAGATTCCAAGGCGGCTAAGTAATTGTGAGAATCAGCTGTAGGGAAGAGATGCAAGAAATGCATCCTGCAGGCTGCATCGGATGTGCGTGGAAGAAGCAAAGATCTGCCAGATAGCCGGGGTATTGCGGATCATCAAGAGAGAGCATCGACAATAGAGCACGTAGATTCGCAATTTTCATATCGCTCTCATTCCGAGAGGCATAGGAGTAGCGCCGTACAAAAAGGACCAAGTCATGTTTAACACTGAGCTACAGTTGCATCGCGTCTGACGTAGTATCAAAAAGAGGCTGACAACTTCGGTGGAACTCACACACAGCAACACAAAATTGTTGATCATCCAGGAGCGAGTCCGGAAAAATCCATACTCGTTGAGTCCTTGAAGGTGATGGAGAAACACACACCGACAGACTGACAATACTGTGGTCTGAAGCGGCGGAAGGATGATGGGCAGCAGCTGCGATCGACGGGAGAAGAGCAGTCGAAACATAAAATTTATCCAGCCGTGCTGCCGTAGTGATGGATGGAAGAGCGCCAGATAAAAGAGATTTCCGATGGGTGTAGATGCCGGAATGCATCAACCAATTGAAAATCATCAACTAGCTGAGAAATCTGTAATACACGTTGCCTGCGGTATTCGCCAATGGTTGAATTGCGGTCAAGGGCCGGCAACAATGTACAATTGAAATCTCCGCCGATGAGAATATATTCAGACGGTGGGATGCATGACAGCTCTGTACGGAGTGTGGAGAGAAGATCAGGTAACAGACGCTCATCACAGGAGACATATATGTTAAAAACATGATAGGTCACGTTTTCAATGCAAAAGACAACGACCTGGAGGATGTCCACATGTAATGCATGAATCACTGGCGTCGAAATCAGAGGGAGTAGGCGGTGATGGATCCCAAGTGAAAGGCCACCATTCTGTCCAACTCAATAAGCATGGTGAAAATCGTAGGGTCAAGCCCGCCAATGAGAGAACAAAGTGGTAGCAGAGCAATTGGTCTCTTGGAGCAAGAGAAGATCTGCATGTAGAGGCACCAAGTCCTCATACACTAGGGCATTTCTAGGAGAAGCAGAGAACCCTCTGCAGTTAAGTGTGACCACCTTGAATCGGTAGGTCCTTCCCAGGTCGACATGCATGTGCGCTGGAATCTGTTATTTTCTTCGCTTGCTTCTTCATTCTGTCAACACTAAATCTGAGATCGGAATAGGAAAGCACAAGATTTCGAAACACAGATGTCACACTAGAAACTTGGGTTAGAACAGTAGGAAGATCAAGCATATGACGTGCAACAAACTGATTAAAGAATCTAGGATGTTTATGAGAGCATAATACTTCTTATATTTTATGAAGAGAAAGCGGACCTACCGGTATATCCGCCTTCGCTTCAGCTAGGTATCGGAGAAAAGAATCTAGGGAAAGCACTGGGGGTGGAGTCTTAGAACCTGGAATCACAGCAGGATGTCGACTTGTTCATGGCGAAGTACGACGTTGAGAGGAGGAGTGGGAAGATGAGTCAACAGAACGACCTCTTGCAGCACCGGTGCGAGGAGGGAGCGGACTCTGCGAAGCACTCCAGGACTCCCGTCGAGCAGGCTTGCTGGTAGTTGTAGGGTCAGAGTGATTGCCAGAAGAGTCACTAGCAATACGGCAGTCCATGTCAGTAACTGTACTTGAAGTGTCTTCATCCGACGGAGGATGAAGGTCAGCAGTCAGTTCAGCTGGAGCTGCAAGGAACGTGGGCGGAGCAGTCGGCACCAAATGAGGAAAGTCCACTGTCGACAATTGTGGGACAGGACCCCATGGAGGAGGGCCCGATGGTAGAGCGGGTTGATGAAGTTCTGAAGACACCTCCTTAGAAGCGGTAGGGGTGGACAACACAGGGTTGTCACGAGTGACTTTTGGTCCCAAAGACTGAGGTACAACAGGGCGGCAGAAGCACTCACTTCGTTGATGGCCATATGCCTTACAAGTCTGACAATGAAAGGAGGTTAAAACGTCGAAGCGTTGGATCTGGTCTCCGCATTTTACAGTGAAGAGAGTAGGAAAAGTCTTGATATGTTCATCCGAAGAGAATACTACTCGTGCAACTCGTCGGGCACTTTCAATCGAACGATCATCCTCGTCCTTTGGAGCAGCGGAGTGTGTGGTAATGTTACCCACAACACGACCGGATTGCATAAGAAAAGCACAAAGCATAGCATCATGACAAGTCAAGTTAATAATGAGCTTTTACTTAGGCTTCAAACAATAATTATTAGCCTCTATCCCTTTTTAAAAATCCTTAATAAGCGCAACATTATTAACCTGACTTGTCATCACAGATAATCAATATGACCATGTCATACAATTACTTAAAAGACTTGTGCCTAAGCCTAATGGCTGTTTATAGTTTTGTACTCGAGTAAAAGCGCAACACAATAAACTTGACTTTCTATGAAAATTTTATGTATATGAGCACGGTTGATTGAAAACTGATCAAAACGCTGTATCATAACCTTGGCATGTTATCGAAACCTTATGAATACGTCGGACTAAAAATTCCTAAAAAAAGGTTACGCCTAAGGTCTTGCAGTTAAGGTTTTGTGACAGAGTAAAACTGCAACATTGATAACTTGACATGTTGTGTTAACGTTGTCAATATGAGCACGGCTGATTAAAGATTTCAAGAAATAGCTTTTGGGATTAATGTGTTGTAACTGTGTAAAAGTGTAACATTATGTTTATTTTCTATATAAACCAAACTACGTGCTGAAATGGCCCATCTATGTATACATATACTTCAACCATATACCGAAGCGCTGACAAGGTGAAAACAAAAGTGCAATTTTGTACGGTCCCCTAACATTTTATGGCCAGCCTACATGGAAGTGGACACGTTGATATCAAAAACGTACTTTTCATATGGCTCCATAACAAATAGCAATGGACACGTCGCAATCTTTTTTTTTTTTTTTTAGTTGGGAGTTTACCGACCACCGTGATCAATTCAGTGGGCTATAAGCAGTCGGCCGTTCCTAATTTTGTGCCACTGATTCCTGGAAAGGGGGACAGCCAGTGCCAGAAGTCAATCACAAAGTCCATGACTCACAGGGATTCGAACCAGGATCCTTCTCGACGAGTGGTTAGAAGCCAGCGCTTAGCCCACTGCGCTATCGTAGCGACTCACGTTGAAATGCATTCTTCATACAGTCCCAAACGCTCTTAGGGACATATTAGAATGAACTGGACGCAAAGAAATTATTAATATAATTTGTACTAGCAGGGATACCAGGTATACGCCAGGTACATATTACTATTTGTGGAATCACCAAGTTCAGCGGGTGAAACCTAATGAATGAAAAAGACATGCCTGTAATTTTCCTGTAAACTTATTTTAAATGTTTTGATTTAGTTAATTTAATTTTACGAAACAAAAAAGAAAGGAAAAGGAATGGAAATACTTACCTTCGAGGAGACATCTATAGAATTGCCGTACATCTGGCATATGCTACTGAGAATCCCGCCACACAGAAATGCAATGTACCTATGTGATGTCACATGCATACGACTTGACATTGGCATTGATCATCTTTTTCTTACCTCAGAGGTGTTTGCAAGACAAGGCACGAAACCCTGAATTCATCGGCGTCTCCCAACGGTGCCAATGCATAAACTCGAGACATAAATGAACATGTGAGGGTAAACCCTCCCACGCCCCACAACAAAAGTATTTCCGTTACTACTAGTACCTCTAATTATTATACTTATCAGCAAAGCTGTTACCGATACTTCGAAAGATAAAATGGTTTCACTTTGGGAATTACTTACTACCTACCTATACCTTTTGCTCACAACAGTAAATTATTTTGGGGTTGAGCTTGCAGTATTAATTTGTTGCTAAAAAAATAAATTCCTTCAGTGAAATTTAAGTAACTTTGATTTCGACAACTACATGATAGTCTTTAACATATACCACACTAAGAACGTTAATAAAAATTTTGCATTTGTATAAAATAACCAATTACACACATAACATACCTTTTAAAAAGTTTTGCCTTTCTTTCCAATTGCAAAATTACCCATTTGGCAAATAAATAAAAGAAAATCTGCAGGCAAGTTTTTATGTTACTACAAGGGCAACTCCTCTTTTTCATAGGATATTGATCTTTTTTTAACAGAAATTTTAACAGAAAATATAACAGATCTTTTTTTAACAGAAAATATTCACTCAGCTTTTTAGAAAACCCACCAACACAGGGAAGATGTTAGACTTCTGCTCATTCCACCCTGATTATATTAAATCGAATACAGCGAGACAATTTTTGGAAAAAATTGAAATCCTGGTCTCTTCAGCTTCTCAAAAAGATCTTCACAAAGAAGAATTAAAGGAAATGTTGGCAGAAAACAATTACCCCTCCCCATATGTTGAGAAAATATTTAAACAAGTGCCAAAAAAGAAGCAGGAAAAAACCAACTTCAAATTCACCAGCAAAATTACGTACCACAAGGGACTTTTCGAGAAACTGAAAAGGATCGGAGCAAAATATAATATCAGGCTAGCTCCAGATCTTAATAACAAAATAAAGAAATTCTTGCCAGCTTTAAAGCAGAAAGAATTGGACATCCAATTGCAGGAAGGAGTAATTTACTGCATCGACTGTAACTGCGGACTCAGCTATATAGGAGAAACAGGGAGAAGTATTAAGGTCCGAATGAAAGAACACCAAGCAGCTATTAGGAACATTGGGAACAAAACAGGGCTAGACAGACATGTACAAGCAAGTGGACACTCCATAAATTGGGACTCAGTGAAAATAATCGCCCACCAGTCAAACTTAGTAAAGAGAAAACTAGAAGAAGGGATCGAAATAGCAAGAAGAAGAAGTACCACAATTAACGATAATTGCGGATGGTCTCTTCCAATTGAGTGGCAGCAACTACTCCAGTGACATAGTCCTGATGACGAACTAGGCTTTAGTTCGAAAATTTGACAACCAACTTTCATTAAAAATAACCTCTAAAAGACCCGTAAAAAAAGTTATTCCACAATCACTATGAATAGAGGTGCCATAAATGCATTTACAACCAGAAATTTTAGTCGTTAAGTTTCAGTCAGGTGGCATTGACCTAAAGTTCTATTTACTAATAAAATAACAGTATATTTAGCAAATTGGATGCTGATCTAAGTTCCATTTATTAATTTAAAAAAACCCATCAGTCTGGTGTGGTGTTAATCTAAAGTTATATTTACTAATAAAATAACACTATTTCTTAAAAAAGTGTGCAATCTTCATTTGTTTTTTGGCGGAGACGCTATCAGGCTGACGCTTACGTTTCCAACATCCTTCATTTGCAGTGTCTTGTTTGTGTACCGAAGAGGAGAACCTTTACTATTACAAGTAGCCGTTATAATTGCTTCAACAGGTTTTGGAGGCAGAACTGTAGCACGTACTCCATTTATATATGCAGAAACATGACCCAGCTGTACCAATTTTCCGACACCATATCCTAGCTTTCTCCTTTTGGGTGTCTTTTTTTCTAGCCAATCCCACCGGAATTTATTTTTGACTGAAGCCTCTAATGTTTTGAGATCGTCAGTTTTGGTTTAAAATTTCATCGTTGATGACGAACTTAACCTAAACCGTGTAAACTTTCAAATTCCTAAAAACATTCATACATCACACACACACACACACACACACACAAACCCATCACTTTTGCCTAAACAAAAAACTATAAACGTTTCATCAGGGAAACAAAGACACCTCCTCTCCGTCACTGACTTACTAATACAATGAGACAGGCTGCTCCCGTGCGTAGGTGCAGACACGTGAGTGACATACTTTACTCGCTCCCTCCCCCGCCATCTCCAAGTTCCAATCCCACATCACTCATCAGAGCGAAAACCTGTTTTTTTGCATCGAGGAGCAGAAGCGCCGACAAAATGACCGAGAATTTGCGCGCATGCCCTTCCCACAGAACAACGGACAACCACAGCACGAACTGCCGGCTTCGTGTGTCAAACTCGAGTCAGCTGCATCGGCGAGGAAGACAATATTATTATCACATTATTTCATTGGTGAAAAGCAATTTTTTTTAGTAAATACTTTTGCCATGAATCGTTTTAATTTTTTTTTTTTTGCTTTGTCGCTTAGTAGAACTCAAAATTTAACAGTCTTAAAAATGTCTTCAAAGCTAGACATCCGGAATTCCGGGCATGAAAGATCGCCCAAACCCGGAAATCCGGGTTAGACCCGGAACACAAACAGCCCCGTTACCTTTTTGAATTTTGAATATCTGGAACTCTCTATTTACTTTACATTATGTTTCTGCCTGAAAAGTCGCCCGTTGGTAGTGAAAGCTAAACTACTTTAATTTGTGTTTTTAATACACCATTAACCACATATTTTTGCACATTATCGTTATCTACGGTATCCAACTTAGACCGTAGGTTGGTTAATTGGTGGTTTATGGCGTAAGGGCCTCAAAGGGCCAAAAGGTGCCTTCGACCGTAGATAAGGGTATTGGAGTGCTGAATTGCGTTGCAGATCTTAACAGTAAAAAATGGAATTTTCACAAAAATTTAGTATGGGACCCACTTGACCCCGGGCCCCGACCCCTTCCAAAAACCGTGTACCGTCTAAGTTAAAGTACCATGATATAGTATACCAAATTTGATAGTTCTAAATTGAAAACTGTAGATTTTACGAAACTTTTGTATATGGGCCCTTTGGCCCCGACCTCTTCCAAAAACCGCATAAGATCTAAGTTAGGGTTTCGTGAGACAGTATACCAAATTTGGTTGTTATAAATTGGAAACTACAGATTTTACGAAAACTTTGCATGGAGGGGGGGGGTATGACCGCCCGGGTACCGACCCCTTCCAAAAACCATCTACAGTTTAAGTTAGAGTTTCATGAGATAGTATACCAAATTTCGTGGTTCTAAATTAAAAACTTTAGATTTTACGAAAATTTTGTGTGGGGGTCCTTTGATCCTGACACCATCCAAAAACCTTCTACGGATTAAGTCAGAGTACCACGAGATAGTATACCAAATTTGGTGGTTCTAAATTGAAAGCTTTAGATTTTAAGAAAATTTTTTATGGGGTACCTTGACCCCATGCCCCGACCCCTTACAAAAAACACATATGGTCTAAGTTAGAATTCCGTGAGATAGTATACTAAATTTAGTGGTTCTAAATTAAAAACTGTAGATTTTACAAAAAGTTTGTGTGGTGCCCTCATGACCCCGACCCCTTCCAAAAGCCGTCTACTGTCTACGTTAGAGTACCATGAGATAGTATACCAAATCTGGTAGTTCTTAATTCAAAACAGTTGATTTTACGAAAATTTTGTGTGTGTGAAGGGAGGGGGGTCTTAGACCCCAGGCTCTGCCCCATTCCAAATACCCTCTACAGGCTAAGTTAGAGTTTCATGAGATAGTATACCAAATTTGGTGGTTCTAAATTGAAAACTGTAGATTTTACGAAAATTTTGTATGGGGGGGGGGGCCTCTGACCCCTTCCCAAAACCGTCTACCGTCTAAGTTATCGTACCATGAGATAATACACCAAATTTTGTTGTTCTAAATTGGAAACTCTAGATTTTACGAAAATTTGGTAAGGGGGCCACTTGTCCCCGAGTTCCGACCCCTTCCAAAAAGTATCTACAGTGTAAGTTAGAGTACCATGCGATAGTATATCAAATTCGGTGGTTCGAAATTAAAAACTGTATATCTTACGCAAATTTTGCATGGGGGCTCCTGTCCCCGGGCGCCTACCCCTTCCAATAGCCATCTACGGAATAAATTAGAGTACCATGAGATAGTATACCAAATTTGGTGGTACTAAATTCAAAGCTGTAGGTTTTACGAAAATTTTGTATGGGGGCACCTTGACCCTGGGCCCCGACCCCTTATAAAAACCACATATGGTCTAAGTTAGAGTTCCATGAGATAGTATACCAAATTTCGTGGTTCTAAATTAAAAAACTGTAGATTTTACAAAAATATTGTATGGGGACCCTTTGACCCTGGGCCCAGACCCCTTCCAATAGCCGCCTACTCTCTAAGTTAGAGTACAATGAGATGGTGTACCAAATTTGGAGGTTCTAAATTCAAAACTGTAGATTTTACGAAAATTTTGTATGGAGGTCACTTGACCCCGATCCCCTTCCAAAATCCCTCTACAGTTTAAGCTAGAATTTCATGAGATAGTATATCAAATTTTGTGGTTCTAAATTGAAAAGCGTAGATTTTACGAAAATTGTGTATGCGGGGTCAGGTCTAAATGGGAAAATTGTGTATCCGTCTACAGTCTAAATGGGACTACCATGAGGACATTTTCTGGACCATGTCGACATTATGACCGTGTCGACATTGTGACCGTCGACAAGCAAATTTAATAGAAAGAAATGTTTGCTCACCCCACGTACTTCGTAGCGGAAGTATCGGTCCCTTACGTAGTGACGTCACTGTAAAGGACGGGTAGACCGTCGATACTTGTTCGATACAACTGAAGCACTTGCGGGAGAAGTTTTGTGAACAATTTTAAATTCAAATTCGTTTTGAATTTGAAAACTTACAGCCAAGATGGAATGTAAAAAAACAAAAACAAAAAAAAACAGCGTCAACAATACACGCAGAAAAAACTGACATCCATGTGAATATTTTATTTATTGTAAACCAAGATTTTAAAGAAAATACTAGGGGTGTTCAAATGAAAAGGTACGAAACGTCATAAGAACGTAACCGTTAACATATTTGCCTATGCTGCTATGGGAGAACGTAGCGACACATCTAAGGATGCGATTGGAATCGCCGGCGTGGATCGGAGCATGCGCGGGCGCCCGCATGCGCAGGAGAGAGCAGAGGCTCTTATAAAGAGCGCCGTCCAATTGATGCGGCAGTGCGTGTGAGGACAGGATGGCGAACCATTAACTCCGATGTGTACTGTGAGACACTCCGAAGCCTATGCAGGTCCATCAAGAACAAAAGACCGGGGCTGCTCACGGATGGTGTGGTTCTGCTCCATGATAACGCGCGTCCACACGTCTCCAGGGTCACACATGCGGAACTGGCCAAGTTCCAGTGGGAGCAGCTTGACCATCCGCCCTACAGCCCGGACATGTCGCCCTGCGATTTCCATGTGTTTGGTCCCCTGAAAAAACATCTGAAAGGGAAGCGCTTCCACTCGGACGACGAACTCAAGGACGCTGTGCAGGACTGGGTCTCGTCACGGCCACAGGAATTCTGGGAACAAGAAATCCTTCGGCTCGTTAATAAATGGGATCGTTGTGCTACGGCCTATGGTGTATACTTTGAATAAAGTCTTCATTTATACCCACAGTGTCGTTTCGTACCTTTTCATTTGAACACTCCTTGTAAGTATAATTTTTTTTCAAATCTATTTAATCTAAACAGGATATTTACTGGCTTAAGGAAATGTGCAAGGATAGCGATCATAGCTTTTAAATTTAATTATATGCAACTGTAGCACTGTCTTCTTTAAATAAATTCGAGAGAAAGAAAAACCACAATAACATTATGTTAGTAGCATCTCATAAAGAAATCCCTTTATGCTGAACAAATCAAAACTTCAGCAACATTAAAGGAACTCGCTTAATTAAAAAGCTGGAAATTAATTATATTAAATGCTCCGTTGTTATTTGTAATTAATCGCTTAATAGAAAAGTTAAATTTATATATTTTCAAATTCTTTTCCTTTCTTTTCGTCATATTTTAATCACTAAATTTTGAGAACTTAAAAAATCGGCACCTTATTTAATGCAAAGAAATGCTTCCCTCACTCACTTTGCCATGTTCCTTAAGTAACTAGTTTAACCGGTATTCTCTTCTTGCGTAGGTAAGACATTTTTTCCTGAGGATTTGGAATTTAGTCCAATACTAAAGTGGAAAACAAACGTCTCAAGTGGAAAATAAATTCATTTTGCTTTTCGATGCTATTAGAAGAAAAAAAAAAGAATTTTTCCAGATGTTAATTATGGGTTATTTTGCCCCGGGTTATTATGCTAACGGGTTATTTTGACTAGGAGATTTTGACGCGGGTTATTATTTCCGGGTTAATTTGACATGTAACCCAATTAATCAGCAGCTATGTTGTCATAGTATGCATTTGTAATTATGGATGCAGAACATTTTAGTATGTATTTTATCCCGAGAACAAATATGAAGGACTTGGGTGTAAACCATGGTAACCAACACTTCTGTCATTGTGAGATATGTAGATTAGAAGTAGTAAAAAATTGCACTCACCATAAATTGAAAGTTGTATTGTGGTGCCATATGTTGGCATAAATGTATATAATGAATACTCTAAAATGCTCAGATTACCACCGCAGTTATTTTTCGTACATAACTCACTTTTTTACAAAAATGTTGGTTACCATGGTTTACACCCAAACCCTTAATATGGGGAAGGTAGGTTATGTTCTAGATGACTATTATGAATATCTAAAGGAGTCATTAATTGCTGCCACTGGGGTGGTATGACCATTGGTAGTTCTTCATTACAACATCAGTTTGCATAAAAACTTAAATACAAGCTTTCGGCAAACAAAGTTGAACGTTTAGTTTTTTATCTCAACAAAAGGTAAGTATCCATCCAGGGTGGGTTATGGGTACCTCTTCCTGCCAGTCTTGAAAGTGATTTGTTATTAGAGTGATTCCTCACATCATAAAGATGTTCTGCCAGTTTGACCCAGATGCTTTTCAAGGTAGAGCCGATATACCATTGTTCTTCCAAGGGGGCCGTCCATAAAGTATGTTCGCGATTCTTTACTATTTTTAGACTCTCCCCCCCCCCGTGTCACATTTTGTCCGATTGTTGACACCTACCCCCTAAAAAGTACATTGTAATTCCCGCAACCCCCCCCCTTCTTGACGACTGCTTTTAGAGGTCCGTTGAGAAACAGATAGAAAACATGTAATTAATAAAAGGAATCTTCCATATATTTACACTTTATCTTCAGAAAATATTTATTATTTAGGCATAAATTTGCTCCCAAACGCTACCTGATCTTTATCATTCTGAAATAAAGATCTACATGCATTCAAGGTTTCAACACTGTTGACCATACCACCTACAAAGCACGATAGATTTGGTAGTACAAGTACGAGAACTTAACATTGTGATTAGCTAAATATCATCAGAAATCTGAGAAATTTCATACCTTTTTTTAACTATCAAAAGAAGAAAAAAAGAAAAATGACACCAAATTTTCGGGTGTAATGAGCACGTCCTTTGAATCCGTTCTGATGCGAAATAAATTTACCAAAGCTATTCAAGATCAATGGAACCGGTATGGAAAGTAGTAGTATCTGACCAAAGAAAGAAGTTTATCAGTCGGGATTTTAATCCTGCAGATATTGCTGTAAATGGAAATGTCAGCTGATGTCCTCTGGTGGCAGACTTGTGCGTTAAGAAAAAATTGAAATTATATGCAAAACATTTCGCAGAGGAAATGCTCTCCAACAAAGTAAGAATTTTTCGAATCATGCTCTTTAAAGCAGAGATATCGACAAATACAAGATATGCATCTAAGCCCCCTGGCGGAAAAAACATGCATTATTTTAAGAAGAAAGTATTTTCAAAAGGTTTCTCGATATGAGCGGTGTCGGTCCACGAAAGAATTTTTTCAATCGAGTTTTCAGCAGCTCAGCTTTTACTGCAAATACATCATACGCAGTAATTAGCTCTTACAATCCCTAGTGGTCAAACCATTCTTTATCAAATATTACAAATTATACACAAAACATTTCCTATGAGGAGATGTATCCGGTGCAGAAAGAATTTTTTAAATCGGAGTTTTAGAATCAGAGATATTGAGGAAAACGGAATTTCTCTTTACCCCCTAGCGAAAAGTCTATGCATTACTTGAAAATTTTGATATTATATGAGGAACATTTTACACCAGAAACGCTGTCTAACAAAGAAGGACTTTTTCAAATCCGACTTTTAGAGGCAGAGATATTGACAGAAATAAGATAGACATCTATGCCCTCTGGTGGAGAAACCATGCATTATTTTAAGTAAAAAATATTCTCAAATGTTTATTGACATAAGCGGTATTGGTCCACGAAAGATTTTTTTAATCAAGGTTTTAGAATCTGAGATTTTGCTGCAAATACCCGCGAAGCAGAAATATAACCCTTATGCCACCGGTGGCCAAACCATATTATATAAAAAATTAGAAATTACAACAAAAAAAATTTCCGTCAGCAGCTGCATCCGGTGCTGGAAGAATTTTTCAAATCGGAGTTTTAGAAGCAGAGATATCAGGGAAAATGCAATTTACCTTTACTCCCTTAGGGGGAAAATCAATGAATTACTTAACATTTTTGAAATTATATTAGAAACATGTCGCACCAGAAACTCTTTCCAACAAAGAGGAAATTTTTCAAATCGACCATTAGAAGCAGAGATATTGACAAAAACAGGGTATAAATCTACGCTCCCTGGCGGAAAACCCATACATTATTTTAAGAAGAAAACACTTCGAAAAGTTTTTGTCTACGTGAGTAGAATCGAGCCACGAAAGAATTTTTTCTATCAAAATTTTAGAAGCTCAAATTTTGCTGTAAATACATCAGGAGCAGAAATCAACCCTTACGCCCCCTCGTGGTCAAACCATTTTATACCAAAAAATCACGAGCTGTGTCCGCTGAAGGAAATAAATTTCAAATCGGAGTTTTAGAATCAGAGATATTTTGGGGAAAAGTATTTACTTTTACGCCCCCTAGCGGAGAATCCGCTCGTAACTTGGAAAAGTGACTATGCTTAAAATAATCTTCGACATGAATGGAATCGAAAAGTAAGATTTTTTTTAATTGGATAGAATGTGTTTTGAATTTGATATTATCAGCCTCTAGCGGCAAAACTTTGCATCGTAAAATAAAACAGGGTGTCTACAGAATTATCAAACCTGATTTCCCAGACCAAATATATAAGAAATCCCTGACCTTACACAAATAGGTTTATTTGAGTTTTTCAATATATGTGCCATGATAATAAATAAAATTGAATTGGATAATTGAGAAACTTATATTATTTAAAAAGTGTTTCCGTTTGACGTATAAAGTTTCCCAAATAACTGATTTATTTAATTATTTTTTATTTATCGGCCTCCACCTTCCCCATAGCCGTCCAACACATGCCTTTTTAATTTTAAGTTTACTCTTTTTTTCATGGTTTTACATTTATTGAAGAAACACTCAAACAAACCCATACAAAATATTCAGAACAGTTACTATAAAAATATTACAGTAGGAACACAGTCACTGTTTTTATATTACACACCCTTTTCTTCTTTTCCCAATCTGAAATCTTCGCCTGCAATGGTGCTTCTTCCAACTCTAGTTCCTTCCGTACTCTTTGTCTTTTTCCCTTCAATTCCTTTATTTCATGATCAATTTTTCTTTTTTCTTCATTTTGAAGAACACTTTTTTTCTCAAGATAATCCTGATATCTTCGTCTGGAGGCTCTTACAGAAAGAAAAAGCCTTCTATTGATGGCAATGTGTTCTACTCCTCCCACATTTTTAATGACATCAAAAACTGTTCTCTGACAAATCAGGGATTCTTCCAGGAGATTTTCCACAAGAAGAGACTTATTGACAGAAAATCCACCTTCCACTGAAGCATTTTCATGAGACATAATGAGACAAATTTTTATTACATCCCAAAGTTCACCGAATTGTTTTTGGTTGTCAAGTAGAGCACTGTAAAATTTGTCTAATCCAATGGAATCATCATGACTGTCTAAAAATTCATCAAACTGAGATTTTAAAGCAGAATGAGCTTCTACACACAATGAAGTGTACTGTTTATTAGCTTTTTCAGCAAAGTCATCTGAAATCCTGTTTGCACTAAGTAAAACTTCGAGCACAATTTCCACTCTCTTCTTGCCTAGACTCGGCTGCTGCACTATAATATTCGGGTCCAAACAAGTTACCCCACGGACAAACTTAAATTTTAGTGGGCTTTTCTCACGAAGTTTTTCAATCATACTGGTCCCAAGTTTCCTAAGTTCAAGCTTAAACTATAATTTCTCCCTTTCTGAGCACTTCACTTCTTTTAATAGCTTTTTAGCACTAAATCCAATATCAACTTTCTCAATTGAGAGAAGATTTTCACTTTTTGATACATCTAAAGTTAACAGTTTTGAGACACTATCAGCTTCACTTAATTTGTCAGGCTTCAAGCTTCGTGCCATCAAATTTTTCATCAGATCTAGCAAATCAGTGTGTAAGAAAGGAATTAAAGGCTTTGGGCTCTGGAACCTTCTCAAAAAAGATTCACACTCTGAAGCTATAGTCCTAAATGCAGCTAATTTGCATTTCAACAGTGGACTTTCCATGAATTCTGCAAGAAACATGTGCTGTTTGCTGGAAACCGATGATTCTTGAACTTTATTATATTTGCACTTTTAAGGTATTAACCTCTTGCAAAGTGCGCATAGTTTACGTGCAATTCATAAATGAAAAAACCATGAGGAATAACCACTCACTCACCATAAAGATCATGGTAACCTCCAATGACCACACACTTCCAACACGTCATTCATCGTGATGTAACTGGGCTTCCACAGGTTTACAGACTCCTTGCTACGCTTCTTATTTTCGGGTGTGAAACATCGTTTCTTTTTGTTTTTTTTTTCTTTGCCTTATAAGATGTTACTATAATGCTTGTCAATTCGATAAAAATCACACATACAACTCATTCATACAATTCAAGTAAAAACTATGTACATAAACTTTACATTCACAGGTGATTAAACCTTGGTCAACTCTAATTATGGAACTCCTCCTTCTGTTTCACAACCTCTGCTACTCCCACTGCAAGTGTCACACCCATTCAGCCCCGCTCATCCAATCCTCTAGTACTTTCGACAGGTCCCTGTCATCTTCAGGAGGCAGGTGTGTCTCACCCGCCCACCACAGCTCAAGTGAGCAGAGCCATCGAGGCCTGGGCTCCAGTCGCTATCTCTGAATCGTTGTGTCTCTGGCGCCATCTATTGTCCCTGCTGCTCTTTTTTCCCTCTTTCTTTTTACGCTGCTGTTCAATTTTTATTAGGGCTTTCCATTGTTCGTTTAGGTTACTTGGCTCATTAATGTTGCATAATCTTGATCTGTTTTTTTCAATTAACACTGATTCTGCAATTCTTAACTGCTTTTCGTTTTTACAGCTCTTAATAATTTTAATATCTTCAAACCTTGGACATTTTTGACTTTCCATACAGTATTGGGTCAATGCTGTCTTAGCCTCTTTTTTATTCCAATTATTAATATGCTGGTTCAATCTATACTTTAATTTATTCTTGGTGCTGCCTATATATGACACAGGTGGTTGCTGGTTTATTGGGATTTCATAACAAAGAAAGGTAACTTGATCACGCTAGTTACGTTAACTAAAACTTTTACAAAAAGTTCGTAAGTTGGAAGCTTTCGACCTTATCTTAGGTCTTCATCACGCCAATGGAGGACTAAAATTGTTGCCAGATTCTACATTTGAATTTTTCTTATTTTTGTTGCCAAAACTTAGAATTGATCTCCAGATCAACGGAATGTAGAGAGGAGATTCGGAGTTGCAAGTCTTTGGGTTGAAAAAAATTTCTATGCTTTCACGGTAACGGAGGGCAAAACGATTGTCAAACGAAGCAATTCGTTTTGCTTCGTTCCAGTGGGGAACTGCAGAAGTGTCTTCCATTGTCAAAATAGACAAGGCAGTGTTGGGATTGCCTTTCGAAACATCTTTTCTGTGTTCTAAAATTCTATGGCTAATGCTCCTGTATGTGCTTCCAATGTATAAGTTATCCCCAGTAGAAGAAGAGATAGGAATGCAGTAAACTCCTGGGAGGTTCAGGCTTTCAACTTTGTCCCTATCCCTTTGTAGAAGTTTCATGATGTTTGGGGTAGATTTAATGGCAAGATGGTAACCAAAACTTCTAAAAAGGATCTGTAACTTATAAGCATAGGAAGGATGGTAGGGAACCGAACCACAGAATTTCAGGTCTTCTTTCTTGTGAGGAAGGAGGCATTCGATTTTCGAATGGTTTTCAAATTTCTTTATGAGGGAGTTAACTGTAACAGCAGGGAAACCATGAGAGAGGGCTATTGTAGAAATTTTGGAGAGTTCTTCTTGAAGAGAGAGTTGGTTGTTGCAAATGATATGAGCCCTGTGGATGTAGGACTTCAATGCTGCAAGCTTGTAGAGATGCAGGGAGCAAGATTTGTAGGGAATGATGTTAGTGGCTGCAGAAGGTTTTCGATAGACGGAACGAGTAATCGAGAGATCAGCGTTTCTGCAGATAGATACATCCAGGAAATCAATTTTGTGATTTACTTCCTTAGATATAGTGAGCTTAATGGAAGGAAATTTTTCTGTAATGGAGTTGATCAGTATCTGTAGCTCAGACTCGGAATGTGGCCAGCTAATGAAAATGTCGTCTACATATCTTAACCATAGGGAAGGTTGAAAAGGGTGTATAGGAATTATGGAAACTTCAATATGTTGCATGTAGATTTCAGCAAGCAGAGGGGAAAGAGGTGAGCCCATGGGGAGACCAGATTGTTGCCTATACACAATTTTGTTGAAAACAAAACAACTGTGTTGATGAATAGTGTGGAAACAATCATAAAGATCTTTGATAAGAGGACCGGGGGGTTCAAAATGAAGAATCAATTTCTTCATGAGGAGCATGTAGGAATCAAAATATGGTACAGAGGGAAACAAAGATTCTACATCAAGAGTATACAGATTATCACAAGGGGGAAAGGAATTAGGAAGGTTGTGGATGAAGTTTGAAGTAGAGACAACTGTATGAGGATGGTTGGCTGCCAGGGATTTGCATTTGAGGACCAATCTCTTTTCAAGGTTTACTGCTGGAGAAAAAGAATATTCCACTAAAGGTCTGATGGGGTTACCAGCTTTATGCAGTTTCACTTGCAGGAAGAGCCTGGGAGTTCTGAAGTAAGGAGGGGTGATATATCACCAAGGAAGGATTGAAGAGTTTCTTTCTTAGCTAATCTGTCAACTGAGTTTTTGAGTGAGTTGGTGGTGTCTGACTGTAAAGGGATGCAGTTAGCAGATGTAAGAAAAGAAAGCACTTTTTGGTTTAGAGTTTCTTTACCAATGATGACTGGGCAACCAACTTTATCTGCTTTGCATACGGCTAGGTCATTTTCTTGAATAAATGACCTGGATTCTTTTAAACAAGAAGAAGAGTACTTGAT
Organism: Macrothele yani; assembly: GCA_039090855.1. Classification (NCBI taxonomy): domain Eukaryota; kingdom Metazoa; phylum Arthropoda; class Arachnida; order Araneae; family Macrothelidae; genus Macrothele; species Macrothele yani. The sequence continues at coordinate 82,473,542 of CM077005.1, forward strand.
TGGCACAGAATTTTGCTTGGATAGGATAACAGCAGCGTTGGCACGAAGAATAGGCTGCTGAACAGTCTCAGTTCTGTGGATGGCTGATTCTATAACAGAAACAGTTTGTGGAAGATTGATAGGAAGAGCAGGTGAAAATTTTGGGCCTAATGATAAGAATTTATCCAAGCTAGGAGGAATAGTGACAGAAGAAAGATTTACATACTTTGGCTTGTCAGTAGAGGCTGATGACGGAGATGTTGATCGACTTTTTTGCTTGGAGAGTAGAAAATTGAATTTCTTTGTATGGCGAGCATATTCTTTTACTTCTATTGTTGAGAGGGTTTGGTTGATGCGAACCATGAAAATATCCAGCAAAGCAGGATGAGTGGTAGCAGCCAGTGATTGGTAGCTAATGTAGCAGGAAAGTTCAGTTTTAGCAATGGAGGAACGCAGGTCACGGATAGCGGCAGATAGGAGGTTATGGCTGGTTTGCTGTAGTAACGCACGGCACCGTCCTTTGAAGATGGGTTTGCAGATCTGAAAAGCTTGGGGAAGAATGCCAGAAGTCTTGCAGGAAACAAGAAAACGAAGGCTGCAAAGAGAATTAGTGACTTGAGTCCGAAGTTTCCGGAAGGAAATCCAATCTTTCGTCCAGTCCAAAATAAAATGCCCGGAAGTTGCGTAGCTTTGTTTTGCCCATAATCGTCATGTTTCAAAGGGATTTCATAAATTCCTGCTCTATCTAATTGGCTAATTTTTCATTTTTAATCACTAAATTTTTTACAGTAAGTACCTGATTTCCTACCTGTATGCCATATTTGCCACAAACTTTATTAATTTCTGCTGAAACATTTTCTATATATGGTATTGCTCCCACATATTTTACAAGTTTTTTATCAGTCTTGACCTTATTGTAACCTTGAGTTACTTCATAAATCCATTTTTTTAATACCTGTTTAGGGTATCCAAAAGCATATGCAATTTTTTCAATATATTCAATTTCTTCCTTTTTATACTGTTCAATTGATGAATGTGTTAAACTTCTTTTAATTAGTGTTTTAACACTATTTCTTTTATGTGTTAATGGATGTGATGACTGAAATGGTATAAGTACTGGGATATATGAAGATTTTCTATGCACTCTGAATTGTATATTCTCCTCTGTTTTAATAATCAAAACGTCCAAAAATGCCAAAGTATTGTCATGTTCTTGTTCTACTGTCAGTTCTATAGATGGATAAATTTCACTATACTTTTTTGTCAAGTCCTCAAGTTCATCATTTTTTAGCCTGGATAACAGAAAAATGTCATCAACATATCTGCAGTATATCAGTGGTGGATCCTCGAGTTTACTTATTATTTTTTCCTCAATGTCACTCATTATAATTTCAGCAAATAAAGTTGACAGTGGTGACCCCATAGGTCCACCATGATTTTGTTTGTACATCTTGTTGTTAAACTTAAAAATGTTATTTTCATATATGTACAATAAAATTTCTCTTAACTCCTCTATTTGTATTGCATTCATTGTCTGTAGCACATACAATTTTTCAATAATTATTTCTATTGCCTGAGGTACTGGTGTGCTAGGAAAAAGAGCTCTCACATCCATACTAGCCATATGATATTCACTTAAATCTTGTTTAATTACTTTAATTTTCTCAATAAATTCGTATGTATTCTTCACAGTGAACCTTGTCTTCATGAACACAGGTGCCAAAAATTTGTAGATATTCTTTTCTAGTTTTATTAGTGGGGAATTCCTTTTTGATACAATCACTCTCATAGGTGTATCAGGCTTATGAGTTTTTATTTTTGCAAACATTTTTGGTATTCCAGTACCCATTGGTAGGTATGCTTTCTTTATTTCATCAGGCAAGGTGCTGTGATTTCTTATTCTAGCTAAGTACCTTACTTGAGATTCGGTTGGGTCTTTTGTTAGAATGCTGCAATTTAGTTCTTCTATAGCTCTATTCATTTTTAGATCATATTCAGTTGTGTTTAATATTACAATTTGCCCTGTTTTATCAGCTTCACAGAATTTAATTGTTGGGTCATCTCTTAATTTAATCAGTTGTTCTTTCTCATACTGAATTTTATCTATATGATATTTCTATAGAATTGTTTTGAAAGAATTTAATGAAAAAAGTAAGAAAAAGAAATATCATATAGATAAAATTCAGTATGAGAAAGAACAACTGATTAAATTAAGAGATGATCCAACAATTAAATTCTGTGAAGCTGATAAAACAGGGCAAATTGTAATATTAAACACAACTGAATATGATCTAAAAATGAATAGAGCTATAGAAGAACTAAATTGCAGCATTCTAACAAAAGACCCAACCGAATCTCAAGTAAGGTACTTAGCTAGAATAAGAAATCACAGCACCTTGCCTGATGAAATAAAGAAAGCATACCCACCAATGGGTACTGGAATACCAAAAATGTTTGCAAAAATAAAAACTCATAAGCCTGATACACCTATCAGAGTGATTGTATCAAAAAGGAATTCCCCACTAATAAAACTAGAAAAGAATATCTAAAAATTTTTGGCACCTGTGTTCATGAAGACAAGGTTCACTGTGAAGAATACATACGAATTTATTGAGAAAATTAAAGTAATTAAACAAGATTTAAGTGAATATCATATGGCTAGTATGGATGTGAGAGCTCTTTTTCCTAGCACACCAGTACCTCAGGCAATAGAAATAATTATTGGAAAATTGTATGTGCTACAGACAATGAATGCAATACAAATAGAGGAGTTAAGAGAAATTTTATTGTACATATATGAAAATAACATTTTTAAGTTTAACAACAAGATGTACAAACAAAATCATGGTGGACCTATGGGGTCACCACTGTCAACTTTATTTGCTGAAATTATAATGAGTGACATTGAGGAAAAAATAATAAGTAAACTCGAGGATTCACCACTGATATACTACAGATATGTTGATGACATTGTTCTGTTATCCAGGCTAAAAAATGATGAACTTGAGGACTTGAAAAAAAGTATAGTGAAATTTATCCATCTATAGAACTGACAGTAGAACAATAACATGACAATACTTTGGCATTTTTGGACGTTTTGATTATTAAAACAGAGGAGAATATACAATTCAGAGTGCATAGAAAATCTTCATATATCCCAGTACTTATACCATTTCAGTCATCACATCCATTAACACATAAAAGAAATAGTGTTAAAACACTAATTAAAAGAAGTTTAACACATTCATCAATTGAACAGTATAAAAAGGAAGAAATTGAATATATTGAAAAAATTGCATATGCTTTTGGATACCCTAAACAGGTATTAAAAAAATGGATTTATGAAGTAACTCAAGGTTACAATAAGGTCAAGACTGATAAAAAACTTGTAAAATATGTGGGAGCAATACCATATATAGAAAATGTTTCAGCAGAAATTAATAAAGTTTGTGGCAAATATGGCATACAGGTAGGAAATCAGGTACTTACTGTAAAAAATTTAGTGATTAAAAATGAAAAAATTAGCCAATTAGATAGAGCAGGAATTTATGAAATCCCAATAAACCAGCAACCACCTGTGTCATATATAGGCAGCACCAAGAATAAATTAAAGTATAGATTGAACCAGCATATTAATAATTGGAATAAAAAGAGGCTAAGACAGCATTGACCCAATACTGTATGGAAAATCAAAAATGTCCAAGGTTTGAAGATATTAAAATTATTAAGAGCTGTAAAAACGAAAAGCAGTTAAGAATTGCAGAATCAGTGTTAATTGAAAAAAACAGATCAAGATTATGCAACATTAATGAGCCAAGTAACCTAAACGAACAATGGAAAGCCCTAATAAAAATTGAACAGCAGCGTAAAAAGAAAGAGGGAAAAAAGAGCAGCAGGGACAATAGATGGCGCCAGAGACACAACGATTCAGAGATAGCGACTGGAGCCCAGGCCTCGATGGCTCTGCTCACTTGAGCTGTGGTGGGCGGGTGAGACACACCTGCCTCCTGAAGATGACAGGGACCTGTCGAAAGTACTAGAGGATTGGATGAGCGGGGCTGAATGGGTGTGACACTTGCAGTGGGAGTAGCAGAGGTTGTGAAACAGAAGGAGGAGTTCCATAATTAGAGTTGACCAAGGTTTAATCACCTGTGAATGTAAGGTTTATGTACATAGTTTTTACTTGAATTGTATGAATGAGTTGTATGTGTGATTTTTATCGAATTGACAAGCATTATAGTAACATCTTATAAGGCAAAGAAAAAAAAAAAAAAAAAACGATGTTTCACACCCGAAAATAAGAAGCGTAGCAAGGAGTCTGTAAACCTGTGGAAGCCCAGTTACATCACGATGAATGACGTGTTGGAAGTGTGTGGTCATTGGAGGTTACCATGATCTTTATGGTGAGTGAGTGGTTATTCCTCATGGTTTTTTCATTTTTTGATTCTTGAACATATTTCTTGATATGTTTCAAAGGGAAATCTTTACATCCAGTAATCATAGTATAATTTGCACTGCAAGAAGGACTATCTTTTAAAAGGTAGTACAAGTTACGCAGAAAGTGATGTATATCCCATTTCACTGCTTCAAGTCCAGTTTTCATAGCTCCACTGACCACGTGAAGACCACATACTCCAATGTCAACTAATAATTTACCATCTGGATTTTCAGTTCTAAGTTTATCTTTCAGCTTTTGAAGAAAGCTGAGATTAATGTTAGGTCCATCCATTGACACTTGTAGCATGTTATCCAAGGGAAGAGGTGCACCTTTAATGAATTTCTCTAAAAGGTCATTAGCTGTTGCCCGTCCTAAAAACACACTACTTAAGTATCTAGTAGAAACTTTTTACAGATTGACGTCCCAATAACGAACAAACTGATCCATTTGCCCATGCTGAGCAATTTTGTTTAGTGATTCATCAAAACAAATTGCAAAGTCAGTGCACTGCTTCAGATCGTTTATTAAATACTCTCTGAAATGTGGTGCCAATCCATGGTTTATCTCATAAGATGCTTTGCTTTTGCCTAAAGTAAATTTTGAAGCTATCGCACTGTCAGGAAACATTAACTGAAATGTTTTGTTAATCTATATAGAAGAGTTCAGAGACATTCGCTTGGACAACACTTCAATGGCCCATATTATTTCCGACTTTGTTACATCATCTTTCACTACATAAGCATTAAGGTCACTGGGCTTCACATCATCTTTCACAATATAAGTATTTGAGTCATTAGACTTAATATTTTATAGAAGTACTGATCCCACATTTCCTGAGCTTGTTGATGGCAAGAGTTTGTTATTACAAAGAGAGTTCTTTTTCACAGAGGAAGTGAAAGAAGCAAGACTGGGCTGAGACATTTTAGCACGGATGTTTTTCAAATGATTAGGGCCATTTCCATGGCAGGAGACTGCCCGACGCCCCATGTTGCTAAGCTTGAAAGTTTTAGAGCACACTTTACAAAATGCTGATTCATTGGCGACGTTCACAGCAGGTATCCAACCAGAAAACTCAGGATTTAATTGTTTGTCCAACCATTGTTCATTAAACACACAACGCTTTGACATTGCTGCGGTCTTAATTGCCTTTTAACAAGGTATAACTTATATCACAAAATTTCTTCTACTCCTTTGACCTAAAACAAAAAGAGAAATGTTAACAAGTAATGTAACACGTTACATTAGTAGGAAGGGGAAGTTAGTGACTGTCTGCAACATCAAGTGTAAGTGTGTTGAGCGATGAGGGCGTCACTCCCCGACGCCGGGTTAAAACTAGTTGTAGTCTAACTGTGATTGAAATTTCCTTGACTTTTTATCAAATATCACGGATTTTCCCTGACTTTTACCAACATTTCAGGCATTTCCCTGACTTTCCAGAATGTGGACACCCTGTTAAACGAGATAAAGGATCATCATTTGCACATTTCAAGCTTTCTAATGCAAAAATAATTTTTCAAATCGGACTATTGATTGCAGAGTTATCATGTGTACAGACGGACCAACCGATAACGTAAGCACGATCTTTTTATAAAAGACGTGCTAAAAAAGACAAAACTAAACGAAGAAATACCATCCACTATATTTTTGCCACTGGACGTCCGAATTACTACCCCCCCCCCGCCCCCATGTCACATTTGGTCTAGTTGTCAGGAACCCCTCTCCCCCTGTAATCATGGACATATTTTATGGACGTGGACGACCCCAATGGGGAAATTTCACTTTTCATTGGCACACAATATACGTCGCATAATTCATTTTTTGTCTTATAATTTTGGTCTTTCTTAATGTCATGGTATAAAGATGATGTTTTATCTACAAATTCGATATTGCATTTCTTACATATACACTGCTGGCCACCCAAAATGCAACACCAAGAAGGACACGAGATACCAAAGCCAGATTTACTGGACACATTACAACAGATACAAAGATGAAACGATTGAGCTTACAGGCCCGTGCGACTTGCGGAACACGCAGACATTAATAGTTTGTGTGGCCCCCATGGCTGGCAATAACGGCCGCTACACGCCGCGGCGTCGAACAAAAGAGGCTTTGGATGTGGGCTTGGGGTATGTCGGTCCTGGCTGCTTCCACACGTTGCCACAGTTCATCAGGCGTACCCGTGGGTGGTGCTTGCCGAGCCATTCAGTTGCTGATCAGTGACCAGATGTGTTCGATGGGCGACATATCGGGAGAACAGGCGGGCCACAGCAGTAGCGACACCTGGTGGGCCGTGAAGAATTGTTGCACGATGCGTGCCACGAGCGGGCGCGCATTTGTCCTGTTGAAACGTGGCCGCTGGCAGGTTCTGCAGGTAAGGGAGGACTACAGGCTCCAAAATGTCGGAGATGTAGTGGTGGCTGTTGAGTGTACCGGCGATGCATACCAGAAGGGTGCTGGTGTCATATCCAATTGCGCCCCAAACCATAAAGCTAGGCGACGGACCGGTATGGCGATGCATAATGCAGGTGTCATACAGTCTCTCGCCGCAGTGCTGCCACACGCAGATCCGAACATCGTGGTGTTGCAGGCAGAAGCAGGATTCGTCAGAGAAGACACAGTCGTGCCACTCCGTAGTCCGGGTGTGGTGTTCCACGGGCCACTGCCGCTGCACTCGCCAGTGGTGTAACGTCAATGATAATCGGAGCAATGGGCGCCGCGCGACAAGTCCCCGCTCCTGCAGATGACGTCGAACGGTACGTGCCGACTCAGGTGGTTGCGCAACACACCCTAATTCCTGCGCTAACGTTCGTGTGTGGCAGTGCGAGCCGTCAATGCCCGGTGGACAACATGCTGGTGCTCTCGTTCGGTGGTGTGCCACGTCAGCGGCAATCGCTCACATCAGTCCGTCCGTCCCTCCTGCACCCACCGAATCTATACTCGCCTCACTGTGGCTGGATGTCGTCCCATACGGGCGTCGATGTCTCGGTACAATAAACCGCTGTAGCAATAAGTCACTATTCACCCTCTGTCGAACTCCGAAATGTGCTGGAATGACTGCCGTATTCTGCGACGAGGCATCAGGAAGCTTCCCATACACAGGTCCGGCAGCACAACACACTTACACTACTTACACCCCGTCTTCTGTGCACCCTTCATATAGTGCTTCTCGGTGGCGTGCCGGGTGCACATGGTTTGAATATGCCCTGCAATGCTAATCGTTTGCATGTCTTCTCGTGGGTGACGCATGCTGCGAATTTCAGGCCAATCGGATGCTTCCTTCTTGGTGTTGCATTTTGGGTGGGCAGTGTATTTCTCAACGTATGAGTAACTTTTGGTAGATACGTCATAAGAGCCCACATAAGTCTCTTGTAGTGTGGTGTTATTTGTTGATTAACTTATCTACACAATTTGCACAATATCCATGCTGGATAGCAATGAATTTTATTCTGCGGAATTCTTTAAAACGCTCTCTTCCATTTGAGGAGTGTGTGAAAGCCCGGGAAACCATCGATCTCAGAGCCGCCATCTTATATTTAGTAGGATGGTTTGATTCCTTTGGTATTATGTTGACTGAGCTGGTAGGCTTTCGAAATACCGAGAAACTCAAGTTTTTCTTTGTGGGATGCCTTTTCACTAAAAGATCAAGGAAAGGTAATTTATAGTCTTGTTCCAACAGTTTGATCATTGGAAATTTAGAGGACATTAGATCTTCAAACTTAGTAAGGCTTTCCATGGAATGCTGCCATATTATAAAAACGCTGTCCACGTAACGCATATACAGAGTCTCCGGGCTTGTTGCAAGAACCTCATTTTCAATAACCACCTCGGCGAGAACCATCAACAATGGTGATCCCATTGGAGTGCCACCCATCTGTTGGTAAGTGACACCATTATAACTAAGGTATGACTGCTTCCATGATTCATATGCTTTTTCAATTACAAAATTCCAGGACTTTTCCAGGACATTTCCAGGACTTTTGGATTTTTTCCCCCGGACATACGATCCAAACGCTCTTACTTAAAATATAATGAAACCACAGGTCTATTCAACCTACAACAAACAACTTCTTACATGCTTGGGCAAACTTAATGCAGAATGTTAAAAATGTTGTCCGCTGCAGCTAATCAGAAACTTAGAATCACAGATAATACTCAAATACCAAAACTGTCAATGATTTTGAGAAACTTTAATTTTATTTACTTTGACTTTAGTTCAATTATTAAAGCAAATTACAGAATAAAAAACAACAGCGTAAAACTAAAAAGAACATAGGTATGTGGCATTGCTCTTAAAATGCTTTCACATACCACACAATCAATGCATAAAATACTATTTATATTTAATTATTTTGAAATAATGCTTACATTGGAAATTTAAGGGTAAGGGAAGATGAAATATTTGGAACTTTTTCAAAGGACCAAAGGGGTTGTTATTTCTTAAACACACAATCATGAGAGCAAGCAATTGCATTACATTTTATTTAGGGAAGGAAATTTCAACATGATATTTATGCTGTAGCTAAGTTTTTAATTTGTACTCCCCAGCAACCAAAGCATGCACAAAAATATTAAACATGAAATGAAAGAGAATAATGGGAAAACCTTAAATCCAAGGGCTGTGTACAACTGCATTCATAAGTGATCAAGGCAATTTAGCTGTGCATGATTAGAAAACTAATTATAGAAGATGAAAAGTGGTTAGTTTGCTCAGAAAATACTAAGAAACAACTAGATTTAAGTTTCTGATATTAGAAAGCAATCTAATTTTATGGCAACTTTTTATGTAAAGCATTCATTAGCAAATTTCATTTAAGGTCAAAATAACCCCCACAAAAGAAAAAAAAAATCAGCTACAGTACCTCTATTAATAAAATCTTCGTAGTTCTAATTCTGATATAATCAGAAAACTACTGTCCTTTAAACGTGCATACGTTCATCATATTAGATATTTCAGCTAGATAATGCTTACCTTTGCATTTCTATCTTGCTTGACTTTACATTTCCTGCACATGGTCCGGTTGTCGCTGATGTTATTGTTCCAATCGTCCGTTTCAGGTATAGCTGTTCTTGGCGCTATTCTCGTTTAATGCAGGTTTGCTTCACTAAACTTTGATTAGGTTCTGTTAATACCAACTTTTACCGTTTTTCTTTGCTCGAAATTTCCCCCAAAACTTTGGGCATCTTCAGGAGCATGGCGATTTTGCACCTTTGCTTGTGGGTGCCTTCTCGCTTACTGGGGTTTGCTAATCCCCGTTGCCATTCTTCATTCGTCCCGAATACGCAGTTTGATCGTTTCTACCCAGGAAACATAGATGGCGACAGGGTAGAAACGATCAAACTGCGTATCCGGGACGAACGAAGAATGGCAACGGGGATTAGCAAACCGCAGTAAGTGGGAAGGCACCCACAAGCAAAGGTGCAAAATCGCCACACTCCTGAAGATGCCCAAAGTTTTGGGTGGAAAATTTCAAGCAAAGAAAAATGGTAAAAGTTGGTATTAACGGAACCTAATCGAAGTTTAGTGAAGCAAACCTGCATTAAACGAGAATAGTGCCAAGAACAGCTATACCTGAAACGGACGATTGGAACGATAACATCAGCGACAACCGGACCATGTGCAGGAAATGTAAAGTCAAGCAAGATAGAAATGCAAAGGTAAGCATTATCTAGCTGAAATATCTAATATGTACTTCTATTAGTGGCTAAAAAGTATGTTACAAAAATTAACAAATGGTGCAAAAAATGTTTCGCCGAAAGGTGACAAAAAGATTTTCAAATCAAACAGTTAAAAGAACAGATAGAGAAGGAAACATGATATAACTGTATGCCTTTTAGCGGAAGAATTTTGCACAATGGAAAAGTTGAAACAGGCCAAAGTATTCCTCATAGCAAAAGCTATGCTAAGGAAAAAAACTTTTCAAATACGTCTCCTAAAAGCAAAGATAGCAAGAAAAACGTTTTGACCTTTACAACCCCTTGGGGAAAAGTACACATTATTTGAAGAGGATCTTTTTATTGTAGCAAAAATCTTATTCACTCTCCATCTTTATTATAGCGAATGGCATACCGTAAAAAAAGAAATTTCTCATTAGAGTTTCTAGAGGCAAAGATAGGCTGCAAATGGAAGTACATAAACAACACCACCTGGCAGCATATTGCTGTAAGCGGAAACGTAAACTTACGCCCTCAAGTGGCTCACTTGTGCGTCAAGAAATATTTGAAATTTTATGAGAAACATTTCGCACCAAAAATGTTCTCCAACAAAGAAAGAATTTTTCAAATCGTACTACTAGAAACAGAGATACGTACAAAAAATAACATATACGTGTACGCCCACTGGTGGAAAATTATGCACTATTTAAGCAGGAGGTATTCGCAAAAAGGTTTTGGAGGTGACCGGTATCGCTCCACGGAGGAATTTTTTCAATCGAGTTTCGAGATTAGATTTTATTGCAAATACATCAGAAGCAAAAATAAACACTTACGCCCTCTGGCGGCCAAACCATTTCCCCCCAAAAATGGTAAATTATATGCAAAACATTTCCCCTTAAGAGCTGTATCCAACGCAAGAAGAATTTTTCAAATCAGACTATTAGAAACGAAGATATTGAGAAAATCGCAATTTATTGTTACGCTGCCTGGCGGAAAATTTGTGCATTATTTGAAAAAGGGACTGTAACTAAAATAGTCTTCGACATAAATGCCATCGAAAGGAAAAATATTTTTTTTCAATTTGATATTTAGAAGCAAATGTATGAAATAAAATGTGTTTTAAATTCGATACGATCTTCATTTGCGCCCCCTAGCTGCGAAGTTATGCACCAGAAAAAACCCGGAACAAATAGATCATCATTCACACATTTTAAGCCTCCCAATACAAAAAGAATTTTACAAATCGCAACTAATAATTGCAGAGATATGGTCTTTACGGTCGGACAGACAAAGTGGTAACACAAGCACGACACCAAAAGATGCTAATATAACGCAGCTTCAGTCCTTCTAACAGACAAACCCCCCCCCCACACACACACACACACACAGCGTTTTGCACGGGATGGGGAGGAAAATTTGTCAGGCATAAGTTATGTCAGTAGAAAAATCTTCAACTACAAAACATCAAGCAGGGACAAAAATGGATAAAATTCCAGGACATGTAACAGGATTTTAGGACATTTCCAGGACAAAATGGAATTCCAGGACTTTTCCAGGATTTACAGGACGCGTACAAACCATGAGCTTTGCTACCAGCTTAAGAGATAGCCTGGATTTCAACCTGGGAGGCATAGTTTCCCTGAATAAGTCAGCATTTAATTTAATAACAAAAGGATGTTGTTGGATTACGTGGCTAATAGTATTCACAATATTTCCTTCAGAATGAAGATTCTGTAGTTCGCTTTACTGTTTCACACGTTATTAATTGTTCATATTTTCAAGAGGTAGCTCAGAACTGTATCATTTCATTAGAATTTGTATTTGTAAAGTTATGGTAGTCAGATAAAAAAAAAAATCTGAAAAATATATTAACATAAAACGTAAATCTTACCATGTATTTGTTGATCTAGAATGAAAAAGAGGTCGAGTGGAAACTTGGTCAGTAGCTGTTCACTACTAGCTTTGAATAACGATAGGAATGTGTAAGCAGCTAAACGGCTTTAATCCCGTGGGAAATACCGCACGAGATAAAAGCCCAAGATATTTTACAAATCATAGTTTATCTAAGGTTGTACAAAGATGAGAGTTCGTAAGACACAGTCCTTAGAATCTAAATGCAAAAGATATATGCAATGGCAAAAAATGATGATGTAGAAATCTTAGAACATATGAAATGAAGTACAGTCATCGCTTTCCAGTTGAATAATTCCTCATACATGTTTCAGCTTTTTGGTATAAACCTTCCTCAGTGAGATTATGACTGTTAACATTTTTTAGTTAGTGATGTTGTTTGTTAGTCGCTTTGCTGCGGCTACAATGACGAAGTTTTTTCAGAGCTAAGTTGTGGACAGGGTTTGATATCTTCTTTCGTGTTTCTGTCCTTTTTGAGTGTAGTGTCGCCATCTATCGATGTTCTTCTTTATAGTGTTCATTTGTAGGTAATTCTTTTCTGTAGTTTTTTCTTGGTTCATTCTTTCTTTTTTGCTCTTGTTCTATAAGGAATTTCCAAGCATAGGGCAAGTCAATTGGAGTTCTGTTATTGCAGTTATTATCTCATGTTTTCTCAATTGAAAATATATATATATAGGTAACACAAAATGAAGATTCCAGATATACCTACATGAACACAGCAGAAACTGGAATGAAAAAGAAGAAAAGACTGCATTAATCCAACATTGTATACAAAACAATGTTATTCCTTGTTGGCACGAATACGAAATTTTGACAACACATGATTCTCACCAAAAAATCTAAACAGCTGAGGTTGTTTTAATTGAGAAAACACAAGATAATAACTGCAATAACACAACCTCAATTGACTTGCCCTATTATGCATGGAAATTCCTTATAGAACAAGAACGAAAAAGAAAGAATAAACCAAGAAAAACTACAGAACATAATTACCTACAAATGAACACTATAAAGAAGAACATGGATAGATGGCGACACTACACTCAAAAACGACAGAAAACACGAAAGAAGACATCAAACCCTGACAGCAACTTAGCTCTAAAAAAAAACTTCGTTATTGTAGCAGCAGCAAACCGACTAACAACATCACTAACTAAAAAATTTTAGCAGTCATAATCTCACGGATGAAGGCTTTTACCAAAAAAAAAGCCGAAACATGTATGAGGAATTATTCAACTGGAAAGCAACGACTGTACTTCATTTCATATGTTCTAAGATTTCTACATCATCATTTTTTGCAATCGCACATATCTTTTGTATTTAGATTCTACTAAGGACTGTGTCTTACAAACTCTCATCTTTGTACAACCTTAGACAAACTATTATTTGTAAAATATCTTGGACTTTTATCTCGTGCGGTATTTCCCACGGGATTAAAGCCGTTTAGCTGCTTACACATTCCTATCATTATTCAAAGCAAGCAGTGAACAACCGCTGACCAAGTTTCCACTCGACCTCTTTTTCATTCTAAATCGAAAAATACACAGTAAGATTTACGTTTTAAGTCAAAAAAAAAAAAAAAATCTGAAAAATATATTATTTGACTACCATAACTTTACAAATACAAATTCTAATGAAATTATATAGTTCTGAGCTACCTCTTAAAAATATGAACAATTAATAACGTGTGAAACAGTAAATCGAACTACAGAATCTTCATTCTGCAGAAAATGTTGTGAATTCCCTGAATAAGCATTTCATAAATCAAGTCGTAAACAGTCTCTATGGGTACGTTTGGATACAGAGACTCCACATTGAGTGACACAAGAATGTAGGATGGGTTAACGCCTCGAAAAGCCTTTATTTTTGACACCGCTTCGAATGGACTAGTAATTGCATAATCAGAGCACGAAATAATAGGCTTCAAAAATTGTGCTAATGCCTGTTCCAGTGGCCTCGTGGGGATAGAGCAGCTTGAGGCTAAAGGTCGGACCAGATGGTTAGGCTTATGCGTCTTTATATACCAAATAGTCTAGAGACACATTGCCAAGGTGGAGGTTTCATATTAGATGAAATACATTCTGGCAGGAATCCAGAGTTCTTTAGCTTGTTAATAGATGTCAGAGTCGCAGGTATAAGGTCATTATTAACGACTGTGCGGAATAGAAGCAATGGCATTTAACATCTTTTCCTCATAATCCATATTATTCAATATAACTATTAGGCTAGCTTCATCTGCAGCGGCAATTGCAATGTTGGGGTTGGCTCGCAACTCACGCAACTGTTTACTTTCTTCTTGCAACAGGTGTGTACTGAACGCATTGTGCGAGGCTCGAACGTTTTCCATGGCTTTCGATGTTCGGTACCTAGCCAACTCCCGGTAATGTTCAGGAAGACAACTGATTATCTGCTCAGCTTCATGAATAATGCAAAATAAGTTTACTTTAGATGTTGGATAGTTGTATTTCGGACCCGACTTAAGGCTGTAGTCTGTATGTGATTTAAAAACAGACTGCTAAGATTTATAAATGGGAGTTGTGTTGGTACATCAGAGATAAGATCAGTTGTTGGAGCAATGTTGTTTTTCTCACATGCCCCTTGTCTATGCCGGTTCTTAATCAGTTGCAGTTCGGTGTTTAAGGATGTGCTGTTCACTGTCATAAGTCTGTCCAAAAGCTGGGTGAGCATATTTTCCAAAGTAAGTGTATGCCACATATGTTCGTCTGTTCAGTGAGTCAATTAAGCCTCTCTTTTGTAGAATTTCATATCCTAGACGTTTGGCTTCTGCAACTTTCAAAATGTGTTGATTGGCAAAAGAAACTGGTGTATTCTTTAAGGCCAGAAATGTACCAATGAAATTCCCCCTTTGGAAGATCAATGGTATATCAGCTCTACCTTGAAAAGCATCCGGGTCAGACTGGCAGAACATCGTTATGACGTGGGGAATCACTCTAATAACACATCACTTTCAAGACTGGCAGGAAGAGGTACCCATAACCCATCGTGGATGGATACTTACCTTTTGTTGAGAACAAAAACTAAACGTTCAACTTTGTTTGCTGAAAGCTTGTATATAAGTTTCTATGCAAACCGATGTTGTAATGAAGAACTACCAATGGGCATACCACCCCAGTGGTGGCGATTAATGACTCATTTAGATATTCATACTAGTCATCTAGAACATAACCCACCTTCCCCATATTGTTCCTGGGATAAAATACACACTCACTAAAATGTTCTGCATCCACAGTTACAAACACATACATACTAATTATATCAATTCATCAAATATTTCAATTTGTTGAATTCCTTATGTGGTTAAAATTCATGTTATACATTAAATGTCAACAATTCTTTTGTTGCATAATTTACTGTTTCTCACGTTATCATTGAAATGCTTTCGGGACACGCCTATAATATATATATAATAAAAGTTTCAGAATGTTACTCACATTTTGTCATGAAGTTTCCAGGATATTGCAGAGTTTTCTGTAGTTGAAGTCTTCAAATGGAAAGGTACGAAGTCTTCAAATGGATAGGTAAAAAGCTGCATAAATGTGACGAAGTCTTCAAATGGGTAGGCAAAAAGCTGCAACTGATTATCACTATTTTTTGAGTTGTTATTTAAAAGATGATTTATGAACGTTAAAATAACTAAAAATTCAGAACCTTAAGTTAAAAGTGTTTGTTTGTTTGTTTGTATTGGAATTTTAACGACCACCGTGAGCAACTCAATGGGCTATAAGCAGTCGCCCGTCCCTAATTTAGGGTCACTGGTTCCAGGGAAGGGAGAGAGCCAGTGCCGTAAGACAAACACAACATCCATGCCTGACCGGGATTCGAACCCGGACCCCTTACGGGCGAATGAACAGAGGCCAGCGCCTTAGACCACTGCGCCACCGGGGCGGCCAAGTTAAAAGTGAGTCGAATTGGTAAGAAATATATTGCATCGACGTCGGTTCAATCCACGTTTCCCATAGCTCAAGTTCCCATACTAGTTTCAATTACTATTTTGTAATCATCTTCAGTGGGTATAAATGATTTATTTCTCATTCATGTTGTTTCTTGGCCACTCATCTCGAATCTACTGGCAGAGTCAAAAGTTCCACGTCAGCAGAACCACAGCACATTCTGATTTAGGTTTGATGGCGCACCTCACGTCGTGCATGTTTCCAATTAGATCGTTCGAATTTGTTTCTGATTCCGATTCCTCAGGTGTCGCCATCTTCTGTTTGCTGATAGATTTATAATTTATCTTGATTTTGTATTTTTTATTTTTTTTATGGTCTTTTTCTTTTTCTATTAGGTATTTCCAAGCATATGGAAGATCCATTGGGTAGTTATAATTACAGTTTGTTTCCCTAGTTTTTTCAATCATCACTGCTTCCAATGTTAAAATTTGATTCTTTGTTTTATGTGATGTTATTAATTTTGCTTCTCGCCAATCTGGGATAGCCTCATTTTCTATGCAATGTTGAATTAAAGATGTTTTGTTCTCTTTTTTGTTCCAGTTGGATATATGCTCTCCTAATCTGGTGTTAAATCTTCTTTTAGTACTTCTTATGTATACTTTATTTTTTTTCATTTCCTTTCATTTCAGTAGAGTTTTTTTGTTGGTATACAGTACACACCTGCTTTATCAAGTATTCATCTTTTTTCGCTTCCAGTTGTCAATATGGTTTCGTTATCGATAACTGTTTCCGCTAGTATCATTTTTTCTTTCTCGCATTCCTTCTTTAATATATTCGTTAGTGGAGGAATGTAGGGAAATTTACTTGCAAATTTCATTTCAGTCTTAGGTTTAGTGTTATTGTTACAAATAGATTTTTTCATATTTTCAAGTATTTCTTCAATAATCTTTTTTCTGTATCCAAACTTCATAGCAGTTTCGGTTATCCATTTAATCCTAAAATTTCTTTAGTTTTATTATATGAGTGGGTTGAAGCTCTTCTTACATAGAATTGTAGTGCTGATCTTTTATATTTCCATGGATGGCTTGAATCAATCGGAATAATTGCTGGAATAAACGTTGGTTTTCTATAGACTTCATATTCAACCATATTGTTGTTTGTTAATTTCTTGTTTTGCAGTAACCTGTATTGATGGATAAAAGCTATTGTATTTTTGTATGAATGCATCAAGGTGTTTTTCAGATTGCTGCCAGAAGATAAGGATATCATCAACGTATCTTAAATATATTAACAGTTTATTTTGATTGAGTGGTTTAATGAGTTTATTTTCATGTCCTGTAATACTATTTCAGCAAGAAGACTTGAAATCGGGGATCCCATTGGTGCACCTTGTTTTTGTCTATAGATTTTCTTATCATATGTGAAGTAGTTATTATCAGCAACAAGTTTTACTGCTGGGATTATACTGATTCTTTGTGACTCGGGAATTTCTTGATCTTTTAACCTCTGATCTAATAGTTTAATTGATTCGTAAACTGGAGTATTTGGATACAGAGAGACTACATCGAAACTGATCATAATAAATTCGGTTGTTTTGATTTCTTTGATTTTATTAATAACGTCGATAGAGTTGTTAATCGTATATTCATGTTGATTATAGTATCCTTTTAAGTGTTTAAATAGTTCTTTTTCTAGGAGGATAGTTGGAGCAGTTGTTTTATTCACTATTGGTCTTAAGGGTTCTTCTTCTTTATGTGTTTTGATTTTGCTAAATATGCTTGGAATAGATGCTCCTTACAAGTGGAAAGGCTCTATTTTTAATATTAGTTGGTAAATGGTCATGACTTTTTATGATAGCCATCTTTCTTATAATTCTGTCTGTTGGATCATAATTAGTCTCTTCAACATTTAATTCCGCA
This sequence comes from Macrothele yani, assembly GCA_039090855.1. NCBI lineage: Eukaryota > Metazoa > Arthropoda > Arachnida > Araneae > Macrothelidae > Macrothele > Macrothele yani. Next base: position 82,491,355 of record CM077005.1, read on the forward strand.
ATAGCCTTTTTCATTTTTAAATTATATTCTTCTTTGTCTAATACAGTATAACAACCTGTTTGGCTTTATCTGTGCTTATGCATTTAATTGTTGGGTTGTTCCTAAGGTTCATCAATTCTTGTCTTTCGTATTTTATAACTGGCAGTTGCCTTTCTTTTTCTTTATTATTGATTGTTCTCATCATCTTGAATCTTGTTGGATTTTGTCTTTTTTTTCGGTAGTTTTTTGATGACGTCTTCTATGTATGGAATTATAATTTCCGTTTTTGGAATTTTTTGTTGATATGCATATCTCATGCCTCTATTAAGTGCTTTAATCTGCAAAGATGTCAGTTCAGTTTTAGATTTATTAATGAACATTGGTTTGTCTTCTAGTGGTGTCATTTTTTAGATTTTCAATTTTATGAAAGTGTCTCTTTCTATCTGTAAGTTGTTGTCTACCTATAATAGCAAATATTTTGGTTAGTGCCACTTTCGTTCCTTCTTTACCATTTTCTTGCATACATTGGTTATATAATCTGTAGTTTTTCTTACTTAGTTTATCAATGTCTTTTCTTTTTTCTCTAATAGAGGTTCTCAATCTTTTAACTTCGCAAGTTCTTAAAATGGCTTTGTCTCGATAATTTATTGGTTTATTCTTAATTTGCAGAAATTTCAGCGTGATTCCATTGTCTTTACAAGTTGTCAAAAAGTTCAGGTGTTCGACTTCTTTACTTAATAGGATTCTATTCTTTTTAAAGTCTTTAATATTTCAGACGTTCATTTTGCCCTTTTTTTATTTATATGTGTTGGCCCTACAAGTGCAACTCAGACTCTCACCACAAACTCGACACCAGTAGCTATTTAAATCTCCAGTTTTGCATCAAATTATATCAATTCATCAAATATTTCAATTTGTTGAATTCTTTACGTGGTTAAAATTCATGTTATACATTAAATATCAACAATTCTTTTGTTGCATAATTTACTGTTTCTCACGTTATCACTGAAATGCTTTCGGGAAATGCCTATAATATAAATATATAATAAAAGTTTCAGAATGTTACTCACATTTTGTCGTGAAGTTTCCAGGATATTGCAGAGTTTTCTGTAGTCGAAGTCTTCAAATGGGTAGGTAAAAAGCTGCAATTGATCATCACTCTTTTTGAGTCGTTATTTAAAAGATGATTTATGAACGTTAAAAAAACTAAAAATTCAGAACCAGAGGTGATTTCAAAATCAGAGGTCAGTCAAATTGGTAAGAAATATCTGGCATCGACGTCGGTTCAATCCCCGTTTCCTGTAGCTCAAGTTCCCATACTAGTTTCAATTATTATTTTGCAATAATCTTCAGTGGGTATAAATGATTTATTTCTCATTCATGTTGTTTCTTGGCCACTCATCTCGAATCTACTGGCAGAACCAAAAGTTCCACGTCGGCAGAACCACCGCGTATTCTGATTTAGGTTTGATGGCGCACCTCACGTCGTGTGCATTTCCAATTAGATCATTCGAATTTGTTTACGATTCCAATTCCTCAGGTGTCTCCATCTTCTGTTTGCTGATAAATTTATAATTTATCTTGTTTTTGTATTTTTTATTATGGTCTTTTTCTTTTTCTATTAGGTATTTCCAAGCATATGGAAGATCCAATGGGTCATTATAATTACAGTTTGTTTCCCTAGTTTTTTCAATCATCACTGCTTCTGTTGTTAAAATGTAATTCTTTGTTTTATGTGATGTTATTAATTTTGATTCTGGCCAATCTGGGATAGCCTCATAAACTTTTATTATTTATTTATATTATAGGCGTTTCCCAAAAGCATTTCAATGATAACGTGAGAAACAGTAAATTATGCAACAAAAGAATTGTTGACATTTAATGTATAACATGAATTTTAACCACATAAAGAATTCAACATATTGAAATATTTGATGAATTGATATAATTTTATGCAAAACTGGAGATTAATTTAAATAGCTACTGGTGTCGAGTTTGTGGTGAGAGTCTGAGTTGCACTTGTAGAGCCAATACATATAAATAAAAAAAAGGGCAACATGAATGTCCGAAATAGTAGTAAAGACTTTAAAAAGAATAGAATCCTACTAAGAAAAGAAGTCAAACACCTGAACTTTTTGACAACTTGTAAAGACAATGGAATCACGCCAAAATTTCCGCAAATTAAGAATAAACCAATAAATTATCGAGACAAAGCCATTTTAAGAACTTGCGAAGTTAAAAGATTGAGAACCTCTATTAGATAAAAAAGAAGAGACATTGATAAACTAAGTAAGAAAAACTACAGATTATATAACCAATGTATGCAAGAAATTGATAAAGAAGGAACGAAAGTGGCACTAACCAAAATATTTGCTATTATAGATAGACAACAACTTACAGATAGAAAGAGACACTTTCATAAAATTGAAAATCTAATAAATGACCAACATAATAGCAAAAAAGAAAAAATGACACCACTAGGAGACAAACCAATGTTCATTAATAAATCTAAAACTGAACTGACATCTTCGCAGATTAAAGCACTTAATAAAGGCATGAGATATGTATATCAACAAAAAATTCCAAAAACGGAAATTATAATTCCACACACAGAAGATGTCATCAAAAAACTACCGAAAAAAAAAAGATAAAATCCAACAAGATTCAAGATGATGAGAACAATCAATAATAAAGAAAAAGAAAGGCAACTGCCAGCTATAAAATACGAAAGACAAGAATTGATGAACCTTAGGAACAACCCAACAATTAAATGCATAAGCACAGATAAAGCCAAACAGGTTGTTATACTGTATTAGACAAAGAAGAATATAATTTAAAAATGAAAAAGGCTATTGCGGAATTAAATGTCGAAGAGACTAATTATGATCCAATAGACAGAATTATAAGAAAGATGGCTACCATAAAAAATCATGGCCATTTACCAACTAATATTAAAAATAGAGCCTTTCCACCTGTAGGAGCATCTATTCCAAGCATATTTAGCAAAATCAAAACACATAAAGAAGAACCCTTAAAACCAATAGTGAATAAAACAACTGCTCCAACTATCCTCCTAGAAAAAGAACTATTTAAACACTTAAAACAATACTATAATCAACATGAATATATGATTACAACTCTATCGAAGTTATTAATAAAATCAAAGAAATCAAAACAACCGAATTTATTATGATCAGTTTCGATGTAGTCTCTCTGTATCCAAATACTCCAGTTTACGAATCAATTAAACTATTAGATCAGAGGTTAAAAGATCGAGAAATTCCCGAGTCACAAAGAATCAGTATTATCCAAGCAGTAAAACTTGTTGCTGATAATAACTACTTCAGGTATGATAAGAAAATCTATAGACAAAAACAAGGTGCACCAATGGGTTCCCCGATTTCAGGTCTTCTTGCTGAAATAGTGTTACAGGACATGAAAATAAACTCATTAAACAACTCAATCAAAATAAGCTGTTAATATATTTAAGATACGTTGATGATATCCTTATCTTCTGGTAGCAATCTGAAAAAGACCTTGATGCATTCATACAAAAATACAATAGCTTTTATCCACCAATACAGGTTACTATTGAAAAAAAATTAACAAACAACTACATTTTTTAGACATTTCTTTATTTAGAAACAACAATATGGTTGAATATGAAGTCTATAGAAAACCAACGTTTATTCCTGCAATTATTCTGATTGATTCAAGCCATCCATGGAAATATAAAAAATCAGCACTACAATTCTATGTAAGAAGAGCTTTAACCCACTCATATAATAAAACTAAAGAAATTTTAGAAATTAAATAGATAACCGAAACCGCTATGAAGTTTGGATACAGAAAAAAGATTATAGAAGAAATACTTGAAAATACGAAAAAATCTATTTGCAACAATAACACTAAACCTAAGGCTGAAATGAAATTTGCAAGTAAATTTCCCTACATTCCTCCACTAACGAATATATTAAAGACGAAACGTGCGAAAGAAAAAATGATACTAGTGGAAACAGTTACTGATAACGAAACCATATTGACAACTGGAAGCGAAAAAAGATCAATATTTGATAAAGCAGGAGTGTACTCCATACCAACAAAAAACTCTACTGAAATGAAAGGAAATGAAGAAAAAAATAAAGTATAACATAGGAAGTACTAAAAGAAGATTTAGGACCAGATTACGAGAGCATATAGGAAGTACTAAAAGAAGATGTACTTCCCATATGCTCTCCATATCCAACTTGAACAAAAAAGGGAACAAAACATCTTTAATTCAACATTGCATAGAAAATGAGGCTATCCCAGATTGGCCAGAAGCAAAATTAATAACATCACATAAAACAAAGAATCAAATTTTAACATCGGAAGCAGTGATGATTGAAAAAACTAGGGAAACAAACTGTAATTATAACTACCCAATGGATCTTCCATATGCTTGGAAATACCTAATAGAAAAAGAAAAAGACCATAAAAAAAATAAAAAATACAAAATCAAGATAAATTATAAATCTATCAGCAAACAGAAGATGGCGACACCTGAGGAATTGGAATCGGAAACAAATTCAAACGATCCAATTGGAAACACGCACGATGTGAGGTGCGCAATCAAACCTAAATCAGAATGTGCTGTGGTTCTGCCGACGTGGAACTTTTGACTCTGCCAGTAGATTCAAGATGAGTTGCCAAGAAACAACATGAATGAGAAATAAATCATTTATACCCACTGAAGATGATTACAAAATAGTAATTGAAACTAGTATGGGAATTTGAGCTACAGGAAACGTGGATTGAACTGACATCTATGCAAGATATTTCTTACCAATTCGACTCACCTTCAACTTAAGGTTCTGAATTTTTAGTTATTTTAACGTTCATAAATCATCTTTTAAATAACAACTCCAAAATAGTGATAATCAATTGCAGCTTTTTACGTACCCATTTGAAGACTTCGTCACATTTATGCAGCTTTTTACTTATCCATTTGAAGACTTCGACTACAGAAAACTCGGCAATATCCTGGAAACTTCATGACGATATGTGAGTAACATTCTGAAACTTTTATTATATATATATATTATAGGGGTGTCCCAAAAGCATTTCAATGATAACGTGAGAAACAGTAAATTATGCAACAAAAGAATTGTTGACATTTAATGTATAACACATGCTATGACATCATAGCAGCTCATTAATTGTGGCTATCAACAAGATATTTGCGATATCTACTGGTTGAATAACCAACCACACTTGAAAAATTTGATTTCCAATCACACCACCAGGTGACAAAACTACTAACACGTCACTGATTAAATATATATAAAGGTATAACTGGTTTTAGGGAACTTTTGTAGTGCTTACCTGATGATGCACGGTCAGCTCGCGTGAGAGATCTTGTAGATATTTTATGATTGCGTAAGATTTTTGCGTTGTTCAAGGGTTTTAATCTTGTGTATCTTTTTTGTATCGTGCTTAGACAGCATTTAAAATTTGGGAATACCACCTCTGTGTTTTCAGCACCTCTTTGAGAGTCCTTACCAAGAAGTCTGGCTACTGTTGTGATGGGAAAGGTGGAGCAACAAGTTATTAGGGTGTGTACATAATTATTTGTCCATTCATTTTGCAAGTATGTTTTTTTTTTTCCAGAGGTTGTGCTAAAAAACGTTTAGGAATACATTTTTGAAATTAATGAAAAAAAGAAAATTAAACCATCATCTCACATGCATTCAGAAAATGGATGTGATGCTGATAAACTAATTTATAAGATAAGTTTTTCTTATGTAACTGCCACTGCACCTTCATTAATAAAGTGAGAGCAGTTCTTTGTCTTTGTGTTGTGATGCCTGTACACCTTGAAGTTCTCTAACAAAATAATCTTTTCTTGCAAGATGTTTTAAAAAATCTGCAATAATACAACTGTTTTAAAATGGCTTTGTAAAAACCTATTTTCATTTAATGAATGTGGAATTTCAATTCCATTGGCAACTTGCCAATGAAAAATCATACCCCATGATGCATAGTTCAGTGCTTTCAAATAGCTCTTTAAAGTCAAATTAAATAACACTTCTTAATATGTCTAACATTAAAAGTTAACTTATAAATGGAAAAATGCAGACATGAAGAAAAATAAAACATACCCACTGTGGTGAAACCAACCAACATCCAAGAACTACACCAAAAATAACTTTGAGCGTACGTTTCCTCTCACCACAAATGACATGCGTTATGCTATTAGAAACACTCTCACAAATAATGTAACTTCCGAGTGACTTAACAATTGAGCGTATGGATTCTTCTTCCCTACAAAAAGAAGAGAGAAAAAAAGCTACCTCAAGTCTAAAATAAAATACTTTCATGCAATTATTTCAGTAGTGCTAAGTTTTATATAACTACAATCATCACTGCACAAACATCAGCATATGTGCATGTGTTATACAGTGAAGCACTGTTACAAACATCTTAAATTCAGATGACACCACAGCGCTATAACATTCAAATAATCTAAGTAACAGCAAAGAACCTACAAGTTCAAACAAAGGCAATTTTACCTTGTTTACACCACTGTTATATAAAAAAATGAAAACCTAAAATCTATATATTATCAAATCAACAGGAGAATATCTAAGAAAACTTATATTTTCAAGTCTCTCATAAAAACTTGCTCAACAAATATTCACTTTCTTCAGAAAATTTTTAAGTGCTGCCATACTTGACAGTGGTGCCTTACTACGACGTGGCTCAGCATCCACTTTGTTCATGCAAACATGCTGATGTTTTTGAGGTTTTAAGAAGATACTGAATTAAAGAATAAGCTGCACACAAAGATTTAGACATGGAAGTATGTTCAAAAGTACTTTTAAGAACTCTTGTTGCAACAGATTTATAAAAACCTTGTTTTTAACCTGCAGCACTAATTCCTCAGTTAAATGAAATACTTCATTTAAGTCTTGCACCATTTCAATCTTTAGATTATCTTCCTTCATGTCATTATTTACCCAACACCCGCATCGTATATTAGATCCAATGCTACTTCTCCTTCCTGGCAGTTCATATCCTGTATGCTTTCATTGACTTTTGAATGTCAATCCTTTACTGTTCAACATGCTATTCTACATTAGTGGAGAGATTCAAGATGTGATCAGGACTGATAATAATTCAAGTATGTTCAAAACAAAATGACATTTATTAACAGTATTATTACATATCAATACTCATTATACCTATGGTCGCATCCTTTTTTCTGGTATATGAGTCTTCTTTGGATTCTTCAGAATTATATTTCATCCTATATACAACTTTGCTAGGTAGATTATGTTGCACAGCATCTGAGCCAAAATGTGAACATGGCATGTTTTTACAATGTGAAGGTTAAAATATCTAAAGCACCTAGACTTCACGTCAGAACCTGATATATGAAACAATATGAAGGTTAAACTATCTGAAGCATCAAGACTTCATGTCCGAACCTGATAGAGATAAAATTTAAGAATATATAAATGAAATGGAGTAAAAAACCATGCAATAAATCCTAGTTCACGTTGCTCAACCTTTTTCATAACCAGACCGGTTTCAGCATTTGTTATGTCATCTTCAGTGGTACTATTGCTCGGTCATCTTCACATTGAGAGTGAACCCTCAACAATGCAACACATAGGCTTGACACGTCCGTCACACCCTTCCTTACCGCGGTGCGATGCACCACGAGATCTATGCAGTGTGTCATTAGTGACGCCCTCTATCGTTCAAACGATAAAAGGGTGCCAGTTTTATCGTTCGAACAATAAATCTACCTAGCAAAGTTGTACATAGGACAAGATATAATTCTGAAGAATCCAAAGCAGACTCATATACCAGAAGAAAGGATGTGGCCATTGGCAGAGTGAGTATTGATATGTAATAATACTGTTAATAGATGTTATTTTGTCCTGAACATACTTGAATTATTATCGGTACTGATCGTGTCTCGAATCTCTACACTAATGTAGAATAACGTGTTGAACAATAAAAGATTGACATTAAAGAATCAATGAAAGCATACCATTAGCCACGCGACGTAACTACTTCAACTATAGCACTTTAGTGCATATATTTGAATATTGTATTTAAGTTCGTATCCTATTTGCAACTCATTCATTCTCAGCACACATCCACACTAGCACAATTTCATTTCTTGGGAATTCTTTGAAACCTCTGTCACTTTAATAGTTGCCCTTCTTATCCTCTTATTCCGAATAATATCCCTTTTGATGATACTTCACATCCACAACAGCATCTTTGTTACTATAACGTTTAAATCATTCTTCATATATTTTGTCATTGTTCAAGTCTTAGAACTACACTGCTGATATTTATCAATGTCATGAAAGCCTTATTTTTAAAGCTCATTGGCAGGCACCAATCTAAGTACATCAGATTTTCTCCAGGCATTTCATCCTGTCTGCCCTCTCTATTCATTTCTCCTATTACATATCATCTTACTCAAAGAAGGATCCCAGGCAATGAGTCAACTAGTAGTAGTGTGGCACACACTGTCACTTTATGCAGCATGCCATTCATATGGCATTTCAAGGGGAAATTAATTCAACAACAATATACATGTAGCCTAACAAACAGTCTGCACTGTCAATGCAGTTTGCTGAGATGATAATAAATATTAATAATCATTAAATGCTAGTATTTTGCTATATCCTCATAGTAATAAATATATTAGGCTACCCCTATATTGTTTTGGCCATAAATACATATCATCATCATCATTGTCAACCACTATCAATCCACTGCTGGACGAAGGTCTCCCCAAGTTTCCTCCACAACGGTCTGTCTTGTGCCAGTCTCCTCCATGTCACTAGCGCATACTTTCGAATTTCATCCACTCATCTCCCATGTGGTCTTCTTCTGGGTCTTTTCTTGTTTCTTAGAATCCAATCTAAAATTTCGGCTGTCCATCAATGGTCTGTCCTTCTGGCAGTATGTCCAGCCCATTGCCATTTCAGGGATTTAACTCTGATCATGATGTCTTCCACTCTTGTCATTTTCGGATCCACGAGTTCCTCTTCTTATCTCTCCTGGTTACCCCAAGCATGCACCTCTCCATGCTGCTTTGAGTTGTCTGAAGCTTTTGTATGTCTCTTTTAGTTAAGGTCCACGTCTCTGCACCATACGTAAGCACTGGAAGGATGCATTGATCAAACACTTTTCTTTTAAGACATAATGGCATATTGCTCTTGAAAATTATGCTGTTTCTTCCAAAAGCTCTCCAGGCAAGTTTTGTACGCCGATAAATTTCTTCATCAATGTGACCCTCACTTGATATCTTCTGTCAAAGATAAATGTAGGTATTGGTTGTCTCTAGCTTTTCCCCGTCAATCGATAAATCTTCATTTCTTGTAAAAGCATTGAACATCACTTTTGTCTTCTGAAAGTTCATTTTTAATCCCACTTCTTTACTCTTGTCAGCAAGTTCTTGGATCATACTCTGCAGCTCTGATGGGATAGTTGCAAAAATGACTATGTCATCAGCAAAACGAAGGTGGGTTAGATAATCTCCATTAATCTTTATTCCCTTATTTTCCCAGTTCAGTGATTGAAAGGCATTTTCCAATGTGGCATTAAAGAGCTTCGGAGATATGGTGTCACCTTGTCTCACTCCCTTTCCAATTTTTATGTGTGTTGTTTTTTCAAACAGCTGAATCTTTGCACTTGCATTTTCATAGATGTTATTAATAATATTAATGTATGCATCTTCAATACCGCAGGATTTCAGAGCCATTGTAACTGCTGATGGTTTCACCGAATCAAAGGCTTTTTCATAATCGATAAAAGCCATGCACAATGGAAGTTCATATTCCCTCGCTCTTTCAATTAGTTCTCTCAGTACGTGGATATGATCTATTGTGCTTTAGCCACTCCTGAATCCAGCTTGTTCTCTCGGTTAAGCCATGTCCAGTGTTACCTTCAAGCAGTGTGAAAGAACTTTAGTGAAGATTTTATAAACCACTGATGGGAGGCTGATAGGTCTGTAGTTCCTGAGATCCTCAATGTCACCTTTTTTATGTAGCAGGATCATTGTAGCGGTGTTCCAATCCTCAGGAATCTTCCTTTCATTAAGGCATCGAGTGAAAATTTGGGCGAGTACTGTTTCGATTTCTCCACTTGTTTCTTGTATGATGTCTACAGTAATTCCATCTTCTCCTGGAGCTTTTCCCTGCTTCATGTTCTTGATTGCATGTGCAACTTCTGCTGGGAGGACTGGAAGAACTCTGGTACTGGTACCATTCATGATGTCTGGAGTACATGCATCATCCCTTTCATATAATTTGGAGTAGAAATCTTTCACTCTTGTCAAAATTTTGACTATATTTCTTGTTACAGAACCATCTTCTTTTCTCAGTGCCATAATCTGTTTTCTTCCCTTACTGAGATGTCCCTTTGCTATCGTTAGGCTTTGGTTGTTTTCAATTGCTTTCCTCACTAGTTCACAAATGAATTTCCTTACGTCTTCAGTGATACTTTTTCGTACTGTCTTGCATAGCTCTATATATTCTACTTTGGAAGTCACATCTTCTTTAGTTGTCCTCATCTCTCTTCTTTTTTGCATCAACATTTTGGTTTTTCCTGATAATTTGTTCACATGCAACTTGTTCTTAGACCCAACTAATTTTGTTGCTGTTTCCATAAGAGTTTTGGTTACTTTTGTGTTAACTTCAGAAATATCCACTTCTTCTGATGTTAGGCCTTCTAAAGGAGAGAATCTGTTTTTCAGTTCCAACTTGAAGGTATTATGGTGTTTTTAAAGTTGGTTATGTCAATACATTTTGTTTGTCTTATGAGCTTGCCACGTTCGAGTTTAGTGTTGAGGTGCATCTTACATCTCACCAATCTATGGTCACTACCTGTGTTGAACTTGTTTAGCACACTGCAGTCTTCTATGACAAATTTTTTGTTACACATAATAAAATCAATTTCACTTGTCGTCCCATTTGGATGTCTCCATGTCCATTTCCTGTGTGGCTTTTTCTTGAAAAAGGAGTTCAAGATGAAAAACCCTACTGCCTCTGCAAACTCAACGAGAGTATTTCCACGCTGGTTTCTGTTGCAGTGACCGAATTTACCTACTGAAGTTTCATTCTGTTGCTGTTGCCCTATTTTTGCATTGTAATCTCCCATAATTATCTTCAAGTGTTGCTTACCTTTATTATTTAGATGACGAATTTCCTCATAAAATTCTTCAATTTCTTCTTCAGGATGACTTGTGGTGGGTGCATAAGTTTGAATAATCTGAGCCTGGTATCTTCTCGTGAGTTGGATAACGAGTAGTGCAGCTCTGTCAGAGGAACTTTCAACTTCTACAACTTTATCCTTCAGTTTCTTGTTTATTATAAATCCAACACCACTAGTTCTGCCAGTATCAGTCCCACAATAGTAGAAGATGTCCACTTTTCAGTTCAATGAGATCTTCTTCTTTTCTCCTTACCTCACTTAGCCGACGATGTCCCACTTGATCCTTTGTAGTTCCTCTTCCAATTCAAGAAGCCTTGAATCAGAAGATAGGGAGTGTCCATTATACGTAGCCAAGGTCAGCATCAGATGGCAGCCTAGTCCGGTCCTCCAGGGATTCTTAGCACCCTCTGCCTTCATGTCGCACTGGCCGCTGCCTTGGCCAGGAACATTCCAGCTGCCGGAGACTGAGGGCCAAGATTTAAGTTGTGGAGCCATTTTGGAGGGTTTGGCCATAACTCACCACGCTGGCCAAGCGGGTTGGTGAGTGTGGGATAGCATTTCCTCTAATCCCGATGGTATAGTTATACCGCTATTGGCGGTCGTCAGAGCCCCTTTAGTGGGAACAGGATGCACCACGAGAAGGCGGGGTTGACATTTTTCAAGGAGGGGCTGTGATGTCCAGTCTAGGCTGTCAAGAATATACAAGTTGGTCATCCCTTGTTTCAGGTATTAAACCCTTGTCACTTCTTGATTACTAATACAGTAAAACCCTGAAAACTTGACTCCCGATAACTCGACACTCCAGAAAACTCGAAGAACCCCCCTCCCACTAAAATTTAAGGCTGCTTTATCTTTTCTATTTTGTACTGTGTGTGAGCTATCTGGTTGAAGGACGATTCCATATTTCATTACCTGAGTGACCTTGAAGAAAAGGTTCTACTCTCCGATTCACCCCTGGGTAGCGGGAGATTTTCGACGGCCAATCAAATGTTCACATTCCTTTCTACTTTTGGAATGGTATAAGCTGTCTGGCCATTTTTGTTCTTTTTGAGAATCATTGTGTTTTCTGAAGACAGGCTGTTTTACGTAGTGTGTGGCATCACTAGTGTTAGCTATCGATGAAGGCCTTAATATGATTGAAAAGTTAAAGAAAATTGACTTGTTGGATGCAGTGGGGAGGATTGTTGAATCTTGAAATGTAATCGAGCCAATAAGCTTTGCTTGCTCCTGGAAAAAGTTGTTTGACGATTGAGGAAATGAATTCCAAGAGAATCCAGAGGAGACCAAAAATTTTGAGCTAGTGGACTTTAATAGCAAGGATTCTAGGCTGCGAGGAAACTACTGACGGTGATGTTGACGAGTGGATGAGGCAGGACGAAAATGATCAGCTTCTGGGATATGAAGAAATTGTCGCGCTGATAACAGAAAAAAAAATGACGAATCGGAAGGTGAGGAAATGGAAAATGAAGGAAAAGTTAAAAAGATGACGCACAGTGAAGGATTGAAGGCAGTTGAAGATACTGTGCATTATTTCGAAGAGCAAGGTGGTTCTGCAATGGATATTTTATTCTTGCATCACTTACTTGATGAAGCAGCACGAAGAAGAAATGAGTGTGACAGACAATCCAGCATCACCAGATTTTTTTTATACAAAGGCGACTAGTTTCATCGTCTGGAGGTAAAAATATTTGTGTGTATGTTTCTTTTGTAGCACAATTACTGTATTTTTTTTAAATTATAAATTTTCTTTTGCTCTGTATGTATTAAATGCGTATAATATACTAATTTGTAGCAAAGTATACTATGAGTTGAGCATAATTCCCTCCAGAATCCGGAAAACTTGACATTTTCGTAACTCGACATCTGTTCAGTCCACATTGAGTCGAGTTATCGGGGTTCTACTGTAACAGCATTATGACTCTTCCCTTCTTTGCTGCAATACATTGATTTTGTTTTGGAGCTACTTATTTTCACAATCTGTGTTTTGTGCTATTATTCACCCCCCCTTTTTATTTCCATCCTTTTTTAGCACTTGGCACAAGGTGTCACATTATAAATAAATAACACTGCACACAGTACCTAGTCCCTCCCTCCTGCTGCTCATAACCATAAAAATATCAAATTTGAATGCAGAACCTTGGTGCATTCCAATTCTCACATCAGATATCTATCTGCCCTAAGCTATTTCTGATACTTGTGCATTTGCTTAATCAGTTGAACATACAGTAGCGAACAAAAGTATTTGGCGAAACACTTTTTCGACCATAATATTTTTTCTGCTGGACCAAATCGGGTCATTTTGGGATATGATATGTGTTATTCAGTTGTAAACATGACCCATATGCAGATGGATCGGAAACCTTAACACGATCAGGTACCAAGCTTAATCGCAAAGGTCATACAAATTGACCAACAAAGTAGGTGTGTATCACATTCATTTAATGGAACGATAACAGAAAACATACGCGAAAACGACAAAACAATAACTAATACTTAGTGGGATAACCACGAGACTTAATAATAACAGCTGCACAATGGGCCGGCATCGAGTCCACTAGCTTCTCGACGGTGACCTGCAGAATTCATGCCCATTCTGCAGACAGCTGGTCGAACTTCTGGGCCCGCTTTATTCCGGCAGGTTTACTTCGCACATCGTCTCTCCAGCTCCTCCCACATGTGCTCGATGGGGTTGAGGTCTGGAGATTGGCTTGGCCAGTCTAGAAGTGTGACCTGTTGTTGCTGGAAGGCTGCCTTCTCTACTCTGGAGGTGTGCTTCAGGTCGTTGTCTTGCTGCATGATCCATCCGGGTGGCATGTTCTGGTTTGCCCATGGGAAGACATCGTTGATGAGCATGTTCGTGTAGCTCTGGCCAGTCATCATTGCTTCAATGATGGGACCCATTCCATTGCGAGAAGGCGCCGTAAACCATGAGCGATCTTCCTCCGTGCTTGACAGTCGGCTGAATGAACTGGGGTTTGAATCTCTGGCCACACGGACGTCGTACGTATCGGATGCCATCACTTCCGAACAAGTTGAACTGGCTCTCGTCGGTGAAAAGCACCTTACTCCAGTCCGCCGTGGTCCAGTGTCGATGACGGCACGGGAACGCAACTCTGGCTCGTCGATTCTTGACTCCGATGAGTGGTTTCTTGGTGGGGCGTCTTCCATTCAATCCACCAGCAATGAGATGACGGGAGATGGTCATTCGGCTGACGTTCAGGTCGTTGCTGTTGCGGAATTTGGTGGCGATGTCCACAGCAGTCAAGGTGGGATCAGCATGAGATCGACGGAGGATGCGTCTATTCTGACGCAACGTAGTGGAACGAGGTCTACCACATCGCGGACTGTTCTTGACGGTCCCAGTCTTCTTATAACGTTACAGGATAGCTCAAATGGACTGGTGTCGGATCTTCAGGTCCCTCGCAATGTTGGTGACGCGCATTCCGGATTCCATCATGTTCACAGCCGCCTGGCGAGCTCCAACAGGGATCTCCGCCTTTTTACCCATTTCTGAAAACCTAAGGTTGACTTATTATCACACTACACACCACAAAACCCACAAAAATCACAAGAAAAACATTAATACATGCAGCAAACAAATGAGTAACAATTGGCAACTCTTGAATATGGCCCATTTCGAATGACAAATTCGCTCTGACCGAAATACAAACTATGTGGCATTGTAACCCACGAATCAACACATATCATATCCCAAAATGACTCGATTTGGTCCAGCAGAAAAAAAATTATGGTCGAAAAAGTGTTTCGCCAAATACTTTTGTTCGCTACTGTATTTCTTTAGTACCACTGTCTATCTCAAGAAATTTCAGAATTTCCTGTGCCTGTGCACTGCAATGCATAGCTTCTCCATCACTAAAATTAGCAATGCTGCTTGTACTTCTCTGTATCTAATATATAGAGACTCAGTACATCTTTTAGAATTGCTATTGTGCACATTAAAATATGGACATGTGATTATGGTGGTGCAGTTAATTATGACGTTTATTATTTAAAAAAAGTAAAGACTAAAAGAAGGTAAGAGCAATTACTCACATATATTCGTCCAAATGGTAGCCTTCGTTCGCATATCACCACAGTTCTGCAAGTTGTTTGGTCCCAGATGTTCAGCGGCTGTGTATTGCAAAAAGTTCGATGGTGACTATAACAAAGTGATTAGCAATGCAAAGGTAGTAGTCGACCCAAAGAACCATGCTATATATTGTATCGTTAGCTCAAAGAATAATACGACTGAAAATAAAAACCATGTAATTACCTATGCCACTGGCAGGTTAAAAGGCTAACAATGAACAAATCCAAGAAACTATAATGAACGAGTCTAAAAGGCTGAGAGTGAACGAATTTAAAAGAACAAAATAAAATATGAATGGCCAGAAGAAACGATGAACAAACTATTCACATAATGTGTGCACCACCTCCTCACGTCCACCAGCGTCCCTGGATGTGTTTTGCCCTAGCCTCTTCGTAGGAGTTTTCAATGGGAAATGAAACATTTGTTGGCAAGTGACGTTTTGTACCTCTGGAAGTCATGATGTACATTACGCATGGATCAGTTTTCCTCCTATATGGTGGTGCCATCTGGTGTCATAGTTTGATTTTCCTGTATTTGTCGTTGCCTTTTAATTTTATTTTTATGCTCCTTTTTTAATCTTTTTTCGGTGTCCACTAAATTCCTCCAGGCATATGAAAGGTCATATGGTGAATTGCTATTGCAGTTTGATGATTTGGTCTTCTCTATTAAGATGGATTCAGCAATCTGTATGGTCCTCCAGCTTTTTTGCTGATTTATCAATTTTATTTCCTCCCATAGTGGAGTGCATTGATTATTTATACAGAAGTCGATAATTGCAGTTCTATTTTATTTTCTGAAACAATTGCCGATGTGTTCCAATAATCTTATCCTGATATTTCTTTTGGTGTTTCCTATATATTGGCTGACAATTTTGTTTTGGCTGTCTCCTATTGGAATTGAGTAAACACCCGCTTTCTGCAATATCAGCGTGTTTCCATGATCAGAAGTTAATGTGTCATTGATATTTTTGGTTTTTATGCCAAAGCCCAAGTTAAATTTTTTGCATGCTTCTTTCAATATACTATTAATTTCACGGTTGTAAGATACTGATCCGCAATGTTTCATTTCCTTTTTATCAGTTGGTATTCTGAGATGATCATTTCTTGTTTTCTCTGTTATTTTCTTTATAAGATAGTTTATTATTCTGAGGTCATATCCAAAAGCAGAGGCCACATTTCTGATCCAATTGAATTCTTTATTTAACAATTGGTTATTGGAGGTATGGGTTATCGCTCTATTGATGTATGATCTGAAGGCTGAGTATTTATATGATACAGGATGGTGAGAATTAGCTGGAATAACGTTGGCAATATAGTTAGGTTTACGGTATATCTGGAAGTCAATTCTATTATTTTGGTTATTGTGAAATAAAATATCTAAGTAAGGTAATGTATTATTCTGTTGCTTTTTTCTATTGTCACATTAACTGATGCATAATATGTGTTATGCTTCAAGAAAGACCTGTAATTCGTGTTCACTACGTTCCCAGATCATAAAGATGTCATCCACATATCTATAAAAAAAATGCTGGCTGT
The DNA here is from genome assembly GCA_039090855.1 of Macrothele yani. NCBI lineage: Eukaryota > Metazoa > Arthropoda > Arachnida > Araneae > Macrothelidae > Macrothele > Macrothele yani. The sequence goes on from CM077005.1 coordinate 82,508,182, forward strand.
GGAATATTATTATTTTGCATCACAGATTTTCCAATCTGCTGTAAGACTACTTCAGAAAGCAATCCTGAAATAGGAGAGCCCATAGGAGCACCTGCAATTTGTTTGTACATTACAATTCCGAAAATCCGCACAACTTGGTTCCAGAGGTTGTGCAGATTGTAGAATTTTGCGGAATTTAGAGAACCTGTGTGTGTTTACTAGTACATACGTACTGTATAATACTAGTTCAAATAGGATGGTATGTATGTACGAATTATAGGCTTTCATTTGTTTAGTAATTAGTAAAATTAATTAGTAATATGTATTTAATACTGTAATTAGTAGTATTTGGAATTTATATAGATATATACAGTATTTAATAAGTAAGTAAAATTTAGGGAACAAATTCATAATACAGTACTGTATTAATTAATTAAATTTTTATTTACCAAATACTGTATATGTCAATCAAAAATTCTGGTTGGCAAACATTCCATTAATGGTCAATTGTTTTAAATTTGGTTTCTCTCATTGAAGTTTTTCCTGGTCTATAAATCATCATTATTTCCTGTGCTGAAACACATTTCTGCTGTTCTAAAATATTAATGTATTGTTCTTCCAACAAAATTCCATCACCTAAGGATATTTTTTTGGTAGTAGAATCCTCGCTGTTAGTGTCTGAATCGCCTGCATTAGGATTAATCACACTAGCTATGATTTCATCATCAGTCATCGTTTGGACTTCCTCTTGCCTGAAGATTCCATCCATTCAACTATACCTTTTTCTCTAAACACATTCATCATGGACACATTTGCTTGTGTGGCATATGCTAGAAGCTCCGTAGCCTTTGATTTGACCTAAACTCGTAATCCTCGGGTTCAGAGTCAATAAATATTGATGCCGGCCATAACTTATGCCATGCATTTCTCAGAGTAGAATGTTTCACATTGTTCCATGAACCTGCTATTGAGTACAGGCTGTCCTTCATTGTGAAATCTTTAATGAACGTTTTGATTGTTTGAAATGATTTATCAGAGTTCAACAGTTTCCTTAGGAATTCTATTTATTCATAACAAACTAATAGATTTAGATCTTGCACTTCCAACTGTTAACTATGCCCTGTTCCATGGGTTGAATTAATGAAGTTGTGTTTGAGGGTAAGAACATAACTGTAACATTATTTGAAGTTAAATCTTCAGGATGTGCCCTGCAGTTGTCCCATACATGATACCAACAAAATTTTACAGTCTGGAGCAAGTCTGACCTCCACACAGTGCTTTCTGGCATCTTTAACAAAGTGATTATTGAACCAGTCTGTAGCTAGCTCTTTGGTCATCCATGATTCTTTATTACAGTGGTAGATCACAGGTAAGGCCTTTAAGCCCTTCAAAGCCCTAGGACAAGCACTTTTTCCAATCACAAATGGCATACATTTATGATTTCCAGAGGCATTGCAACAAAGGGCAACTGTTACTCTTTCTTTGCCTTCCGTAACACCGGAAGGTCCTACTTCATCAGCACACACTAGAGTATGTCTTGGTAGACAATGCCAGACAAGTCCAGTTTCATCCATGCTATAAATTTGATCAGGAGAAAGAGCTTCCTAATGGACAAATTTGGCAAACACATCCAGGAACTCTTCTGCAGCTCCCTTATCTGTCGATTCTTGCTCCCCTCAGGATTTCAAGAACGAATTCCATGTCTTTGTTTGAAGCGGGATAGCCATCCAACTGAAAAATTACAAGGCTCATCAATCTTCCGTTGCTGATGAAATAGCTTGGCTTTTTCGCATAAGAGTGGACCTGTAATTGGCATACCATCGTTACACCTTTGCCGAAACCACTCGTAAACAACAGCATCGAGGGTGGAGTTTCTAACTTCATGCATCATTTTGCAAACAGCAATTTCAGAATTGCTATCACTCATTGCATAGAATTACAATATCTTGTCTTAATTTTTCTTAATATCATACACAGTCTGAACAGCAATACCAAAAATCTCTGCAACATGCTTTATGCACTGTCATTATCAAGTTTTTGCAATGTCCGCTTTCTGCTGAATCGTTAAAGAGCTGTGCTATCTCTTCACTCCTGCCATTTTCTCAAATTTCCAAACAATTATTTAAAAACTTTCACCTTAAGACGTGAAACAAGACATAAAAAAACAGATTCTCACAGCACGTGTACCAGAAAAAAATGTAAACACGCAATGCTAAGTTGCCCTCTTGATATGTGCTTTATTTGAACTTCAATCTCTCAATGCTGCACCATCATTTTCCCAAAAAAATTTATATCATTAGTAATATTTTTCAAATAGAGAAAACACATAAAGATTTTAAAAACCTTTAAAAAAATCTTAAACATTTTTTTTTTTTATGTTAGCTGGGAAATAAAAAATTGTGATTTCTGAAACTTTTTTTTACCGGTCTGTTAACTGCAACTGTGGCCAGTGTTCGAATCCATGCGGATTTTAGGCAATTGCAGATTTTAGGAGTGCGGATTTTCGGAATTGTACAGTAGTTTCATTTGTAATTGGTTGGATAACACTACCAGGGATCATAGCATACTTTTAGAAAATTTTAGGTAGGAATTTTAGGAGTTTTTAGAAAAATTTTAGGAGTGTATTTCAATAAAAACTAAATGTATATTTGTATACATCTAGTAAAACAACTTTGTATACATTGTAAAGAGTTTGCTTCACACCCTTCAACCATATATACTGATAGACTGCGCATGACATCAAAATTTCTGGCTCCAACATAAAATCACATGACAACAGTCAAAAAGATGGGTTACACCTGCTGTGCTTATGGTTGCTCTGAGCGATATAGTAAAGAAAGTTCTATGATTTTTCATGGGTAAGAAACGAATTAAATACCTAAGTCAATAAAGTTCAATTACTTAACCAGAAACTTGCAGCTATTGATATAAAAGTATAGTAACTTAAGAAAAAATAAATGGAATGCATGTTCCAAATTCTTCGCAAATGTTCATCACATTATAAATCACAAAATGTAAACAACCTGATCATGCATGTATATAGCTCATAAGTAAACTTACCTGAAGAGTTTTCATTATATATGAGGCGCATTCACATAATACACCGAAAACACTGAAGTTCTGCAGCGTAAATTAGTAATCATAACAGCATTTTTACACGAAATTTGGAGTCTGATGATGACGTGCCCAATGTTTGAGCCATGGCAGCTTTGATGCAGCTATTGCCAATGCGCAGTCCATTAGTATATATGGTCGAAGTTCACACCCAAATTTTTTGCATAACGCCTAATGTCTAAAGTTTAAGTATGATTTACTTCTAATGTTCAGTTCTTATCTTTTCACGTGTTATCATATTCAAGTATATTTACCACATTCAAGTTTCACTTTGAACATTAATATGCTGTTGAACCAGAAGCAATTCACGATTTTCACAGTAAAGTTTTCAGGTTTCACATTAAATTATAATATCCTAAAAGGTAATTGAAAACCAAGAACTATGTACAATTGTTCACTGAATTACTTTTTTCATATTATTGTTTTAACCTTTTCCCGATTAGCCTATCTTTTTCTGCTTCCAGCACAACTAATTTACTTTCAGTTTTCTTTATTTCAGCTGAACCTTGTATGATCAAGTTAGAGGCAACTGCTATTTCAACAGTATTTTGTTTTTCTACAGCTTTTCTCATTCTTTCTGTTCCCTCTTGAATTACTGCTAGGGAGGCTTTATCTTTTTTAAGCCTATTTATTTCTGCATCATTTTCTTTTATTTTGTCATCAAACTCAGCTTTTCTTTTTTTCTTTAGCTGCTTTTCCTTATTTTCCCTCTCTTTTGCTTCCTTTCTTTTACCTTTTTTGATTCTTCTTCCTTCAGTTATCAACATACTCTTTATAAAATTTATATGAATCACGAACACTATTTAACAAATTTCTTGTTATGGGAACTTTACTTACACATCCATACTGTTTAATGGCCCCTTTAACTATTCTTAATGTAATGATGTTATAGTTGAGTCTTTTAAGTTAGCCTTGTCCTTCCTTAACAGAGCAGTGTTAACCGAAAATCCCCTTTCTGCATCAGCATTACCATGAGGTAAAACTAATATTGACTTGATGAGTTTAGCAAGATTTGAGTATTTTTCTTTTCCGCTAGAGTCTTTAATACTAAATATATTACGCCAGTAATGATCAATCCGCACTGGAATATGCCCTTCCTCTGAAAATTTCACTAGTTCATCTAGAGTTGGCTTATCGCAATTTAAAAGTTTCCACTCTTCTCTTACTCTATCAATTTGTTCCTCAGAAAGATGCAAAACACTTGAAATTCTGGTTATTTCCGAGTCCTTCAGTGACTGAAAGTTGAGTTGACTCTTTCTTTGGTTCTTTTACCTTTAAAACTTCTATGTCTCTTAGTTTTTGATTGCAGAATGGCAAATTTGACTTTAAATATTTTGTGGTTGCAATTAGTGATGATCTTACATCTAAGAGAAATAATTTCTGCCTGGTCTCCTGAACATTCCTGAGGAGATTTTTTGTCTTCATACCAACTTCTAACTCCCCTTGTTTTTTCCATGAATTTTTGTTTTCAAAATCTACATTCTTTAGGTCTTCTCCAAATTTCCCTGCAATAACATCATCTTGGATAAACTGAGCCATAACATTCCTCATTAAAGTATTTAAATCAGAATATAACTGGTGTATTTTTGGTTCTTCACTCTGATAACATAATGAAAACTTTTCAAAATTTTGGTGTGAAAATGAAATTAATGCTAAATAGCAAGGAGTTAGCTCATTTTTCAGGAAACAGTGAATTCTTGTATACCTTGCCGAATTGCGTAGTTGTTTTTCAAATATTTTTTGAGATGGCAAGAAGTTTAAAAAATATTCTGTAATATTTAGCCATTGATCCAAGAGCCTCTGGGCTACAGAATCAACGGTTAACCATCTGTTGCTGACATGACGCAAAAGAAATTTGGCTGTGACCAATGTTATATCCTCGACAGATTTATAATCCTCTCGTCTTGCAGCACTACTCTTTAAAAAGTAATGTGTATCAGTAGCAAATTCGTCAAAATCTATATTTAAGCTTGTCAAAAAAATTTAAATGCATTACTAACAACATGCAGGTTGCAAAAACCTAGTTCCAAAGATTTCTGGCCTGTTTCTTGTTTTACAACTCCATTGAATTTGCGTAAAAAGCACTTATTTACATTTGGGCTGTCCATGGATACACAAATAATTCTGTTCAACGAAATATTGAAGGATGATAACACATCAAGAATTTCTTTTAGCAAAATATCTGCTGTTGCATGACCCAGAAAAACGCTTGTTAGGTATCAGCAAGAAACTGAATTTATTTCTGAAGACCAGTACCTGAGATACACATCCAACTGCCGTTTCACTTGTGTATTTGTAGTTTCATCAAATGCTATAGTAACCTTTCCTGGGCTACTAGATGCAATGTCTTTTTTCAAATCCTCTTCAAAATATTTTGACAATCCATGTGATATCACATAAGCAACTTTTTTTCTTTAAGTTGCATTTTGGCTGCAATAGCAGAATCAGGAAACATTTCTTTGAAAAGTTCAACTGTTTCAGTGCATGAAACAAAAGACATATTGTCCTTAGCAACTTTCATGGCCCATAATGCTTCGGCTTTAGCCAACTGTAAATCATGACTCAGTACTTCACTAATATTTGTTTTGGGCTGAAGATCCCGTCCTCCAAAGGCTTTCAGATGGTCTTATTTTGAAATTTACTTTGAAATTTCTGCAAATGTTTTTTTCCTTTATGATGCGCTTTTACTTGTGAAAAGCCACTATTAGAAATGTTGAAAATTTCTGAACATAATATACACTTAGCAGAAAATATTGTTTCAGTTGCAGAACACCATTCTTTCAACTTCACTCCGCGCAATTCTTTGTCGTGCCACGCATCTTGAAATTTCGTTTTGGATTTAGGCATCTTAAACACTTGTATTACTAACCAGAAAATGAAAGGGAAGTACAAAAACACGTTCCAATATTGCAAAGCCAGACAACTTCCCGAAATTTGGCTGCGAGGATGTCAGAAGATAGAAAAAAAAAAAGCAGGTCACCACTAGAGAACTGAACCTGCACACAGCACAGAGAACACCATAAAAGACGCAAAACCAGAAACTATCATACGCATCTCACGCAAGTTCAGTCAAAGCGAGTCGGAGCCGAGATATATTGCGCATTGAAGGTCGCTGTCGCCGACGCACGATCGAAGGTCAATGATCACGTGCTCTACTGCCTGCCACGATAACACTCAGCTACCATCCCATCGTCATTACCGGAGGTTACGGAAGGAGACCACATGTTTCTTCTTTGCTTCCACCCACCTGCGGTTTACAATAACAAAACATCAGCAGAAAGAGGAGATTCCACAAGGCATGTACAAAAATAAAGTACGATCTTCTGCGTGCCACGGAGTTCGTCTGCAAAGCGCAAACCAGGGATGAAAATGACCCCTCCCCTTTTCCCTTAGATCTCGTTACTCTCGAAAACTGTCCGAAGGCAAAAAAGTGGAGCGCCCGCCCCGAAGCAAGTGCATCTCGATGGCGTCATTTTCCCTCCCTTCAGCAGCACAGCATATAGGCTGTGTTTCTACAATAACAGGTCTTTTTACCTTACCGTAATGGTAAATTTATTGGCGTTAATAACGGTTGTATTTTTAATAAATAAGCTTACGAAAATTTTAGGAAGAATAGCAAATTTTAGGTATAATTTTAGGAATTTAAGGAGGGTCACAAAATATTAGGAATTTTAGGAATTTCAGGAGGAATGCGATCCCTGCACTACCACACTACTTTTTGTGCTGAACAATTCCCTTGATCAGGCTTGGTTCCATTGCTCTCACACGCACATGAATGACACTGGCATCTGTTGACATAGGCACGCATACCTTTTGTGTTACACATCCACTACCGCCTACCTCCCGACTGATTAAAGCAGCAGCATAATAAAGATACTGCGAAAGTAACTAGCCCACTACCACACCTCTCCGTAGACGTAGAACAAACACCCTAATCCTAGCTGAAGCTCATGTTTTTCCAGGAGGAACTCCTCTCAAGAAGGACTGAAAGAATACACATGATTTAACTATTTCATATGAATTCAACAGGTGCTTGTAGTTGCGGGTTTTTTGATTTTCTAATTTTTTTTATATTTACAGTACAACATAAAACTACCATGAAAACAAAGTTTAGAATTTATTTTCCCAACCCCTTTGGAGATATGAGTCCTCAAACTCCCCAAAATGAGCTAAAATAAGAGTTATCATTAAGTTAAATTAACACAAATTGAGTAATTGTGCAGAAAATGACACTTAATGGGTGGCTAAATAGAGGTAATAACCTATACATTCATATGTAATAACCTCATTTCCATAGCATAATAATTCATCAGGTTGTAGGGTGGTCAAAGTTCAAGGTCACAGTGACAATTTCATCACTTTTCGGCAGCATTTTTACACCAGAAGGGTACTTAAACACAAAGTGAATATTTTTTCAGGCAATCTTCATATGTTGCTAAGAATGTTGAAGTATATTTTAACTTGTGTTATATCCCCTTTTTTATTCAGAAAATATTTTATAACTGCAACATTGCCAAATTTTTATTTTGGGGATACAATAAATCAAAAGGGGTAGCAGATAAACACTTTTTTTTTTTTTTTTTTTCTGAGGACTATCTTCTATTGCATATCTAAATATTCTCAAAGTTTTGTTTTGTGTTTCACAATAGTTTCTGAAATAATGATAATACAAATTGTCAAATTGACCCATTTCAGTCTACAAAAATGTATATGCCCATCGTAGAAGTAGTTCATCTGTTTATACAACATAGTACAAAGTTAATATGAAAAATAAAATTATGGGACAGCAAATTAGGACATTCTTTCAGATGTGTTTAAAATGGCCTACTAGCAATTGCGTCTAAGACAAAGACAGTTTTGGGGTAATATTGTGTCCTCTTCCAGCAGCAGTGGTTAATTGCAGTGGTGTGAGGACTTTTAAAATGTTGGCCTGTGAAACCCATGCTTGTTCATTAGTTGACAAAGAAAATGATGTTCCTGGCCCTGGTGGATGAAAAAACTGAATTTTAAAATCTCTGTGTTCTTCAGAACATTCTTTGATAATGCCATGCCACCATTTTGATTCATACACACATATAATGCAATCACCATTTTTTTTAGATTCCTCTGCAAGTTCTGCATTTGCAAAAACTACAGATATGTTAACAACTTCATATTTCTTGCTGCTTGATACAAGTTGAATTCTTAATCTATTGTTCTCCATTGAAGTAAAGCAATGATGAATTCTAGTATTTGCTACTTTTAAAGCAGAAGCATATCTATCTGCAAATATGACATTTTCTTCATCAATATCTTCTTGTGATACAAAAAGGAATTGTATTCCTTTTATTTTTTCTGTACAGTATTTGAACATGTCTTCTGGTGTTACAATATGTTTGTCAATAAGTTGAAAGGATGCCCTTGTTACATGTCGCTTCACAGTACCCCTAATCCATCGCATGGCCCTTTTCCATGAGAAGTGGCAAAGAAATGTCATTCAGCTTCTAGGTTGAAATCTTTCTTATGGCGAACGAGGTTAATATTTTTTTTTTTTTAATATATTGCCCTCCAGCACCATCTGTAAAATAAATTACCCTTTTCACATTGGGAAGATGGTCTTTTAAGATGGGTAAAAGTTTTCGTAGAAATGTATGTATTGATGTTACATTGTGTGTCATTGAATCACTAATTACACAAAAACTTGCTTGTTGTAATTTTTCATGAGCTTTAAAATAATAAACAAATAGGTGAAGAGTCGCTTAGCTATTTACCTAATGGTATGATTGAATTTCATCTTGTACCACAAAAGTAAAGTTTTCTGAACAGTAGCAAAGTAGTATACACTCGTCAGAATTAAGGAGTGCTTTCTTGGTCTTAAGGAAACGTGATTGCGCTGTTGCTATGTAATATTTTTTTAAGTATTAAATTTCCCCGAGTAAATTTTCCTTGAATTCTGCATATGGCTCCACAATTGTCACTAAAGTACATTGATCTGTTGTAACCCACTGTTTGTAGGATATTTGGAACATATAATATTGGAATGAATCCAAGCATTCTAAAATAAAATCTTGACCAGGACAGAGTGGACATCCGTGAAGCATACACACTTCATTGTTCATGCTACAAACTATCTGTGAAAGCAATTCCTTGTAAGTATAAGTTTTGCCCCATTAATCATCATCTTGACATTCTGATGTATACAGCACACACATACTGAAGTGTGCCTGGTGCCCCAGCTAGCACACACCATTTTGGACACAATTCACAGAATTTGGAAAATCCAATTTTTGTCTCTGAATGCAATTCTTTAAACCTTTTATACAGTTCTTTTAAGTTTCAATTTACTTCCGATATTGGAGGTTATATTATTTAACGTGCATTAATGCATTTGCATTTTTGAACTTCACTTTTAGTTGGTAAAGTTCGATGAACACTTACCGCACGTGGGGCTTGGCTTTCAATTCATATTTCCGTTATGTGGATGCGGCACGGGGGTTTTTCATTTGGCCACGGGTCCGCTTCTTTTTTTCCCCGTTGGAATTTATTTTGGCTCATCACCAAATGAGTTTTTTTCCTTTGCTGCATCCTCATTTACTTCAATATTTATTCATAACCCTAGTACTTTCGGTAATACTCCTTTACCGTCTTCGAGGGGACGTTTTGCTCCGACTAGCACGGACCGTGTCAGCTGGGCATTTCGGTGGTTCTCGCGGGCTGCTTCTGTCATCGGCTATTGCTTCTTCTTGGGCGTTGTGGCGCCATCTCTTGTTGGTCAGTGATCTCCTTTTTCGAACTTTTTCATTTTTTTGCTCAATTTTAATTAAATTTCTCCAGCTGTTTCTCAAATTATTAGGGTCATTATGGTTGCAAACTTTTGTCCTATTTTTTTCAATCATTACCGACTCTGCTATTCTGAGGTGTTTTTCGGATTTACAGCTTTTAATGATTTTTATATTTTCGAATTTAGGATATTTTTGGTTATCCAGACAGTATTGAATAAGTGCTGTTTTTTCTTCTTTTTTCTGCCAGTTTTTTACGTGTTGTTTTAATCTGTGTTTAAGCTTATTTTTGGTACTTCCTATATAAGCCATTGGAGGATTTTCAGTAATAGGAATTGAGTAAATACCTGCTTTTTCTACCATTTTTATTTTTTCATTATTTTTTATTACTATATTTTTGATGGTATTTACTTTTCCTCCAATTTGAATCTTATGCTTTTTACAAATATTATTAATTTCATTTTTTTTTATGAATTTGATTTCTTCATTGATGAACTATAAAAATAAAAAAAATTGCAGGCAGCTTTGGTTATCCTAACCATTTAATAAAAAAATGGGACACAGAAGTAATAAAGAAAATAAAAAATAATGCTGTAGTAAATAAAAAAGAAGTCAAATATTTAAATGGTTTTCCTTACATTAAAGGTACTACCAATGAAATTAATAATATTTGTAAAAAGCATAACATTCAAATTGGAGGAAAAGTAAATACCATCAAAAATACAGTAATAAAAAATAATGAAAAAATAAAAATGTTAGAAAAAGCAGGTATTTACTCAATTCCTATTACTGAAAATCCTCCAATGGCTTATATAGGAAGTACCAAAAATAAGCTTAAACACAGATTAAAACAACATGTAAAAAACTGGCAGAAAAAAGAAGAAAAAACAGCACTTGTTCAATACTGTCTGGATAACCAAAAATATCCTAAATTCGAAAATATAAAAATCATTAAAAGCTGTAAATCCGAAAAACACCTCAGAATAGCAGAGTCGGTAATGATTGAAAAAAATAGGACAAAAGTTTGCAACCATAATGACCCTAATAATTTGAGAAACAGCTGGAGAAATTTAATTAAAATTGAGCAAAAAAATGAAAAAGTTCGAAAAATGAGATCACTGACCAACAAGAGATGGCGCCACAACGCCCAAGAAGAAGCGATAGCCGATGACAGAAGCAGCCCGCGAGAACTACCGAAATGCCCAGCTGACACGGTCCGTGCTAGTCGGAGCAAAACGTCCCCTCGAAGACGGTAAAGGAGTATTACCGAAAGTACTAGGGTTATGAATAAATATTGAAGTAAATGAGGATGCAGCAAAGGAAAAAAACTCATTTGGTGATGAGGCAAAATAAATTCCAACGGAAAAAAAAAAAAAAGAAGCGGACCCGTGGCCAAATGAAAAAACCCCGTGCCGCATCCACATAACGGAAATATGAATTGAAAGCCAAGCCCCACGTGCGGTAAGTGTTCATCGAACTTTACCAACTAAAAGTGAAGTTCAAAAATGCAGTTCTTTTAAGTTGCAAAGTACTAGCTGCTTTTGTCTTTGTTCTTTTCTCCCAAGTTGTTTCTTATGGGGACAAAATCTTTCATTCCTAGACACAGCCTGTTGCATTCATCATCCTGATAAAAACTGATTACTTGGGATAAGGTATTACCTGAAATCTTCTTGCCACTTTGTTTTTGGTGAGTGAAACTTGGAAATACACCATGATTTTGTACAATTCTTGTTGTTGTTCATACGAGGTATTCACTGACTTCAAATTGCGCACAAATTTTGAAGATTGACCACCCAGCAAAAACAGTCTTGCTGGGCCAGCACTGCCAGCAATGGCCCAGCACTATGTTGTTGCTGCCGAACCGTCAATAAAATGTCCGGGCGGCCAACAGTTCACACCCCCATCAGTTGTCATATGCCACAACAGGGCCATCAGTTATCCATCACAGGGAGTAGCTCCTCTAGTTTGCCGGTAGTGGCAGCCGGCAACCACGTGACGTAACTGATGGCTTGCCAAATCTTGTCCGCCAATTTCGCAGTAGTAGTCAAAAAAAAACAAGGATAACTGCAGTTTCCCAAAGCCACCCCCCTCCTACAAAACTTCTAAATTAGAGCACTGCGATGTGGAAAATTTCTCAACAGACCGGAAAAACACCCGTTTGGATCTGGTTGGAAACGAACCAGGGCCGTCGGTGTGAGAGGCGAGCTCTCTACAGATAGAAATGATTTGCCACGCACGAGCATGTGCTTGAAGCTGTCTCTTACCTCTGGAATGTGTAATCGAACGGTTCTCTCATTCATTCTACAATATTGTGAGGTATTTTTCATAAAAGTCAGTTTCATATAATTCATAAATTTATTTTTTCAACGTAACAATAGTTTTGTTTTTACCTTAAGGGAACTTCACTCATTTTCAAAGAGTGTACCAGCTTAAAGTCGCTTTCCAAAGTTTTGTGTTGTCCTTGTCATCTTGAAAGGCGATTATTGAATTAATATATATTTACCCGGGTTCACGTCACATTCTGTTACATTTTTAACGTTGTATTTTTCCTTTCCGTTGTCCGAAGCTACATTTGTTTTAAAGAAGAAAGATATTATATTTTAGTTCTCGTTATTTTTAGAAGCGAATTTCTCCCAGTCTTGTGTATTCAACCCATGGATGAGTACATTATATCCACATTGCGTTGATTTTTTTTCTTTCAAATAATTAATAAATTTTGCACGCATATAATTCTTTTTTTTTTTTTTTTTCCAACAAACGTTTTTTTTTTATGTTTTTCCAGGACATTTGTTTCAAGCAGTTTCAAATTATTTCTTGTTATTCACCCACTTCATTCCATGAATTGTTATTAATGGGAATGGAGTGGGTGTATTTCATAGCTTTAATCCAGTATTTCATGGCTTAATCTGATATCTTCGTCGACGTGGAATTTCATTAAGAAAGTAATTCACCTCTCTACATATGGCTTTTTTTTTCTTAACATCCACTAAAATAACACAATGGCGATAGCATTGTCTTCAACACACTGGTACCATGAGAGACATAGCAAGTGTTGCTTCTGTGCATGTGCAGTCCCGTTGCTTCCACCTGGTGTTGGGGTTATATTGGTTGCCAGAACGGGCCACTATTGGCACTTGCTTGGAGGCCCACAATTCACAGCGATGCTGCAGGGCCATGAATGGCTTGCCAACTGATAGCGCTGCCACCAACGGACCGCTACTGGGCCGAGAGCAGCAGATTTCAGCCAGCAGTGACCCATCACTGCCAGCTGGTGGCCAGCAGTTTCCCAGCACTTGTGTTTTTGCTGGGCATGATTGTGGAAGCAAGCAAATAATCCAGACCTTTTCTTCAAAACTAGTAACATTATTTATCTTTGTTTTAAGGCTTGAAATTAATGCTTCATATTCATTCTGTTGTTTTGTCTCCTTTGATTTTGAAGTACTGGGTTCATTATAAACCTCAAACGAATCATGCAGTTTATGTGAAACATTACCAGATATTTGGGTAACTTTTTTCCTATGGCAGCATATCTCCTCTGTGCTGGCAAAGTTTGAGCTTTCACCAGGGAAATTCCTAAAATGCTACATGCTTGATTAACTGATTCCAATTTAACATGTGATGGTTCATATAAGCTATTCTCATCAGTTTCAGCATCATGGTCCAAAATATCAGATTCAGAGTATGATTCTTCGTAATCTACTTTCTTGCATTTTCCTGTTCTATGATCAGTCTTGTCACTCTTAGTGACCATTTTTTGACAGTTAGAACTTAGAGATTTCCCAGGCATAAGCTGTAGTTCCAGATGAGAGTGTTCTTCAGCAAAGCTGACGGTTATCTCACACAATAATTTATTTATTATTTTTTTTTTATAGATGCTGTATGGATCACAACATGTATTTCCACATAAGTGGTGGTATTTATCCAAATATTTAATTTTATGGTGCTCACATACACTTTGAATATTGTCTTTAATTCTCATTTTTAATAATTTATGTTGCTCAGGTGAATACTCACATATTTTAGTCACTTTTCTTAAAGAGCTGTATGATGCATTAGTACAGTCTTCCTCAGTCAAGACACCAACACAACACTACATTACTGAATACACTTATGATACAAATAATTTCTGAATTTGTAGTATTAATAAAAAAATTGGATTACACAACTTTAAAACTAATTCAGCAAATCTGATTTGCATAGAAATTATACATATTTACAACTGGAGTTGTAGAATATAGACGAACGCGTGAACGCCATTAGCAGAAAGTTTTCTGAATTTGCAGAAAATTTTTTGGAAGTAAAAAAAAATTCTGTTTTCCCCCTGCAGGAATTAATCACAAAGTAAATATTAAAAAAAAAAGTGTCCCCAGATGTCACTATCTTTGTAAAAACATTTATATTCACAGTAGTAAACATCACATTCACTATACAATACAAAGTCAGAAATCTGGACATCCAAAATCCGGAATGACCCAAAATCTGGACATTTTTCTGTGGCTGAGCAAAGCTGCCACCATCTATCGGCAAAAAAACAAGACACTTGGAAAATTCAGGGAGTCAGTACAGTTTAACCTAAACTGAAACCTCAACGAATGGCGACCAAAAAAAGTATGCTGGCAAGTGCCGTAATTTTGGGGCTAAGAGCCACGGCTCTTACGTTAATGAAAGTGAAATTTTTTGGGTGCGGCCCTTATGCTGAAGCGGCTGTTATGCCAAATTTGTTTTTGGCAAGCTTTTTTTTCTCCCATGCGGATGCTTAGTAAATTTCTTCAAAGAATGTTTTTTTTTTACAAACTGGACTGAGATTGTCCTCCCACCCCCTTTCTATTCATACGTAAATGAACACAGAAAGCAGATGTGAAACTCGGTCAGCATTTATTTGTAAAATAAATTTTGTTTCTTTTTAGCGGGCCGCTCTGCGATGCTCAAAAGCCTGCATGTGCCCCTAAATGCAACATTCACGGGAGAGCAGAGAGAGAGTATATGGACTATGCAGGTTTCCAGCGAACATTCCTTAAAAATAATTTTAAAAATGCCTAACTTCTCAAGTTTTCATCGGATTTTGATGAAATTTCACATGGGAGTTTATTTTGATGTGTCTTGGTTACTGTGAAATTTGCATTCGGTTATCTTTTTTTCATAAAAATTTCTTCCAGTACAACTCCCCCAACACAGGCAGTTGAGCTATCTACACGGCAAGGAAGTGATTCATTGCCAAAGGGAAGAAGCTTTCATCCACCCCCACCCCCACCCCCGCCCCACAACCTTGCGAACCTCGTTCTCCCATGATGACCCATCACTGTCACCCATGAAGACATTCTCTGTGATCAAAAACCGACACCCTCGCCTCTTTTATAAACTTTTTTTTTTTAATCTTTTCTGCTGTTCAAGCTGAAGAAAACAAAAGAACCTCTCCTTCTTCATCATGTTTAAATGCAGTGTTTTAATGTATCATTTTTATCATGCTCAAGCAGAATGAAAAAGGTGATAGCCAACTTCCATACAACTCAAATTTTGTGCCATTTTGTGCGATTTCCGTACATTTTTCAACAATGTGTGAGTTCCATAAGTTAAATTTTTTCCCTGTACAGTAAAAGTTAATTGAATTTTTTTTAATCATTCTGTAGTTAATAAACTTAGTGATGGTGAAATTCGCAATATTATTTTGAAATAAGGCATGGATGACAGAGAGTGAGAAAATGATTGCGAATATGAAGAAATTGAGGAACAAAAATTTCCTATTGATAATCTGGTAGACCTTTTGGACAATGCCATTAAAGGACTCGAGCAACGAAGTTTCATAACAGAACAAGAAATTATGTGCGTGTATAGAATCAGAGAAACTTCTGAATGAAAAGCCTAGGCTAATGAAGCAACGCACGTTGACCAAAATGTTTAATGTAAACAAAGCAAGCATTTCGAATGCGTAATGCATTTTGTGCTTCACGCTCATTACTTTTAATTTTATTTTAGCAATATTTTTAATTTTCACTGTACTATAGTATTAAATCATTTTCAATTATAATTCTCATATCATCTTTGTTTCTCATAGTATAATTTTCGTAACGAATCCAGTACGTTCAAAATTAGCATTTTGCAGTCATTTTTTCAAAAAGATCTAAAATCCGAACTTGTCAAAGTCCCGAGGAGTTCGGATTTTGGACTTTACCAAGGCCAACTGGCAGCTTCAATGGGAGTCGAAAGGTAAGATACTTTTGGCTCTATCGGAGATTCTGCTCTAGCGAATATCCGCCATCTAGAATAGCCCACAGTCGGGGAAAGGTAGCGGAATGATGTCATTCCATCTCGACCATTATATTCGTCCACAAGCGACATTTTATATTCTAAGACCACGTAACAGAATTAGAAATATTTTTCCCCAATGAATTTAGAGCACATTTTTGTATGAAAATGGCTTCAACTTCGAAATCTGGCAACTTAATGTTTGTTGCAGTGAATGATCTTGCACGTGGAGAAGAAATCACTATCTCTCATGCAGTTAGTTTGTGTTCGTTTTATCGTGTTCTTTTCGAATATCGAGCTAATTTGACTGTCACCTTTTGATTTTTTTTAAACTATAATTTTTTTTTTGTTGTTGTTGTTTTTGGCGATTAAGATGAACCGCAATTTCCCAAGTTCAAAGTGTAAAGTAAAATGCCGCTTTTGTAGTGAAGAAGTGCTTGAAAAGAATTATGGCATGCACCTTCAGCATAAACACAATCAAAACAATTTTGTTGATAAAAGAAGCGCTGGACTGGACAAACATCGATCGCTACCTTTGTGAAACCTCAAGGTAGTAAACAAGGAAATATTAGTTCTTCACCAGAAAATATTGATAGCAGAAATGTGTTTATGTCTACTACGACTGTTTCCACGAGTGAAGAACATCTTACAAATAATGATACTCATATCAATTATGTTCTCTCAGAAAATTCTGAAATATGTCCTTCAGAGATAGGAGAAGCCACTGTAAGCAATGTCAATGATAAATTTGAACTTATTCTTCAGCATATTAAGAAAATAGATAAGGAAATAGCAAATATGAAGCCGAGTGAAATAAGTACCTCCAGCAATTATAAGAAAGACCAAAAGGATAAAGAGGAAGAGCAAGATAATAACGCAAATCTTGCATATGCTTTTCAATCCTGCCGGTCTATCTCAGACATAACTTCTTTTTTGATGAATTTGAATTTGATGATTCAACATGCACCAATTATATGCTGGACATGTGTGCCGAATGGGAAATTCCCTACCTGAAAAAAAGGCTTCAATTGTCATCCTGCAGTCTTTGTACATGACACAGAAAATGGAACAGATTTTCCTGTAGGTTCAGAAGTCAACAAAATTAAAAGGAAAAGCTGAAAAAGTAGAAGCTTGTCGAAGAACAGAAAAGGAGGTTGGCATGCGTATTGGTCGTATCGCTTATAGACTGTGTTATAAAGGTCGTCCATACAGTGACTTTAAAGATAAAATTGCTGTTAATGTACAAATGGCTGTGATATGGAGGACATAAATCATTCAATAGCATTTGGCAAAAACTTTTTAACATATGTTTCTGATTCTATTGTGTGCCGTCTGAGAAAGTTTATAAATGAACGACAAATTCCAACTGGGATTTCAGCCACCCTTAAAAATAATAGCAGACAATGCGACTTGGAAACACCGTACTCGACACTTCATTATGGCTGTGACTGTCGTTCCAGACTCCAACCAACTTATTCGTGCCATCTATTTGGGACACCCTGTGATCAAAGCACACAGCGGTCAAGCTGCGGCAGACAGTATACTCTCTTGCATTTCTCAGTGGGGTGTAACAAAAGAACAATTTATTGGAGGTAGCTTTGATGGCCAGTATTTTAATTTGGGTGTGCCTAATTATTTAAATCAACATTTTGCAACTACAAAAGAAAATAATCAAACATTTTATAATGACTGGGACCTCATGCATAAAGCAATTCTATTCGATGACCATATGAGAAAACAATCAAAATGTTCATGGGTTGTGATGATATCTTAAACAATAACTTAAATTTTTAATGAATTGAATTTTGGGAAAGAATATGAGAATTTAAAAGGTGTCAGTTCCCAATTAAATGTACAAGTTCGTAATGGAGGACAGGACAAATTTAAAAATCCTTTTTTCTTTAGTGAAAAAGGTTTGCAAATCACTGCAAAAAGATTTATAAGAACTTTAGAGAGGACTTTAAAGCTATTATAACCATCCTAGAAGAACAACAAGTGGAATCTATTAATGGAAATTCTATTCAAAGAGAGAGGGCAACAAATGCAAATTTGCAAATGAATAAAATTTTAAATTTTAAATTCTACCTTGGACTCTCTGGGTTATGTGTCCTAATGACCAGTTAAGCAAAATTATATGCATTTTGCAGAAAGTAGATATTCTCCCTCATGACTGATATTGCAGCTTTATTTGTAAAGTTAATTATTTAAAAGCAATGTCCTCTGCTGTTGATTTACAGAAATGTCCTTGCAGTAACAGTAAGAGTACAAAAAAAATTTGAAGATTAATTTGATCAAGTGGTGTGTTTTTGGCCCACTTACCATGCAGACTCTGCATCTTTCAGGGTGCCCACTCTTTTTCAGGGAAGGACATTCAAGGACTTTCAAGGATCTTCAGGAAAAAAAAAATTCAAGGATGAATTTTTCAATGTTCTAAACCGCAATGAATATATTACATATCAAGAATTAGGTGTGTTGTATTATGATACTCATTAACAGTATTTGTAATTGGTAGCCAATTATAAAAAAAATCTTAGCAGCAATGCATCTCCAAATTTTGCAAAAAGTTCTTTACTGAATGACAAACTTTCTTCTGGTGAAAATATTTAACAAATGAAAATACTGTAATCAATTTTTAAATAATTATAATTTTTTTCTACTCAAATGTTAGTACTTTTAACACAACATTAAATTTATCATTGTTAAAATATAATTAACAAGTATATTAAAAATATTAAGCAAATGGGTGAATAATTTATTTACAATTATTCACTAAATCCATTTTTTTCTTGAGTTCAAAATCTATTTCTTTTATCAATGATTGTTTGTCTTGAGCTGTCTTTCTAAAGTCATTTGATTTAACAATGCAGTTAAAATTATGAGTATCTTTTGCTTTTGTTGCCAAGTCATCAGTTGATTTTAATAAATCTAATACTTCATTTTCTACACGTTTTTCTTTTTTTCATAGTTTCTATTTCATCCAGTATTTGTTTTCTCTTTTGGGCTACAGCAGAATTAGTCTTGTCCCGAGCTTTTTCTTCTAAATTTATTACATACCTTTGCCTAGCACATCTGAAATTACTCAGAAGTAATTTTGAAAACTCGACCTTTTCCATGCCACCAATGTTACTTAGATGGTCATATATTATTCTTTGTGAAACAATAGAGTTTTCTTTCATATTGTCAATTATTAGTTAATTATTAATGGAGACTGATGCCTGTCCATGCGAGAGCAACAGCAGCTTTTCAGTTACTTCCCACAACAGATCATAGTTTTTACTTGAGGATAAAGTTCATGAAATAACACATCTTTTCTCAATTCCTCATAATTGTTATAAAAAAGTTTAAAATCTGAAGTTACTGCTGCAACACTACTTATAAAATCCTTTAACTGCAGCATAATAGTGTCAACAACACCAGGTTTCAGATGATTTGCATCCACGAGAATTTCTAGAATAATCTTGAAACTTTTTAAGCAAGATTCCTTCTCAGCACTCATTAATTTAGGATCTAAACATTTCATGTGCCGCACAAGAGCATACTGCAGTAGGCATTTAGTGAGCAATTTTTTGACAAGGTTTTGCAAAATAGATCTGCATTTTATATGAAATTCCATTATCTGCTTTTCACGGATACAATCTTGACCTACTTAACTCCCCGTCAGACCACAGTGCACCCTTTCTCCCAGTGACAAAGCTGCTGTGAAGTTTACTCTTTCTGACTGCCGATGGCAATGAGGGATTGCAGAAAAAAAGTGAAAAATAACAAAAGGAAAAAGATCGGAAATTCCAATCGAAATTTTTCGGCTGTGGGATTTTAAAATTAAAGGACATTTCAGGTTAATTAAAGAAATTCAAGGACATTCCAGGCCTTGAAATTTTTTTTTTGAAATTCAAGGACTTTCCAGGTTTTCAAGGACGGGTGGGCACTCTGATCTTTAGACACTGTTGGAGCATATCAAGATGTTCCTCTTTTTTTTTTACAGAGCCTGAGGAATTAAATAATACTCGCAGTGAAGCAAAAACTGATTCTAGTGCCAGTAAATTGGTAGTTGACAGTGAATTGCATGATCTTTCTTTGCACACAGCACAAGTGTTTACCAAGGATGATGTAATGATATTTGAACATATAAAAGTTCTGACAGACTTAAAACTCCTAGCTACAAAAATAAAACTGAAAGAAGTTCCTTTAACAGCTGCATCTCAAATGGAGAAGTTTTTGATTTCAGCACAAAAACTGGTTTATGACTTAAATGATGTATCCTCATCTGAGCTGCATAAAACATGTATCCCCATCTTAGCTCTGTATAGGTTTCTAGTTAAAATTGAATATATCGTAAAACACATGCCTCCAAAATAATTTAAAAAGTTGACCAGCATGGATCTGATAAAAAAATTATCTCCAGCAAGACAGCTTTATATAAAAGCATTGAACTAATAATGCACTCAATATCTGTAGCTTCAATTCTATCATCAGTGGAATCTGTGTGCAAATCTTTAACATCCATCTATGAATATCATAATAATAAGAGACTGCCTGTTAGTGAAGAAACAGCCCACCATGAGATAATGATATCAGTGAATGGACCTCTACCCACAAAATGTGATTCTATTATTTCTCAAGCGATGAATCAATATTTTTGCAAGCAGAGTGACTGGCATTTTGTGCAAAGAGGTCACAATCTTAAGGATTGGGCTATTTCTAAATCAGTTGACAAACTAATAGATAAGAATTCATCTCTTTCTTTCATTGATTTGTAGCTATTTTCAGTTTTTTTTTATTTTGGCAAGTGAAGTAATTTTCTAGTTCATTTTAAAATCAAGTTATTTTTTAAATTTTACGAGTTATAAAAAATAAATATTTTTCCCGAAATTTGCTTGTCTATGACTCAATGCAGTTTTGCAGAAAATTTTTGGTCAAATATTTGTGTTAGCAGAAAGTTTTTGGTTTTATGCAACACTGATATTGTAAATTTGAAACAAAGCTAAGAGACTTAAATTTTTCACCCTCAGAGGTTCTAAGCTGACTGAATTGACAGTGGAGTTGCGTTCTGCTACTTGAGGTGGATGATGCGACATCTGATTGTATTGCATCATTTAACACTGAAAGTCCTTCAAATGGACATATCAGACTGCCATGAATGATGACATGTTAGTTTATGATTGCATCACTTTTCTAAAACCCTTAAAACTGGGCAAGGACATTATATTTTAGCAAAAAGACCTACAACATGAATGCAAATAAGAATTTGTTTGGAACATTTCTTGGAAACAAATGAGGGGAAGAGGGTATTGCAGTTGCATAGTAACAATGACCGGCCTTATTACTTTGCAAAACAATTATTACTAACTATTTCATGTTAGATTAAATGCATAAACATATAAAACGAGCAAAACACACAGCCACATATGGTAAAAGATCCGTTTAGCGGTAGCTTTCGGTCATCCTATGACCTTGATCACCCATGATCAACTGGATGGGATGGTTGCCAGAACTACAATTTGAAGTTGGGGTGTTGGAAATGTTGCCAGATTTTAGAAGAGAGATCCAAATAAATGGGATTTGGTGAGGGGTCTCTGAATTGCAGTTTTTGGTGAACAAAATTTCAATGCTCTCTTGGAAATGCAGAGATGCCTTGTTGATGAATGGGGCAACATTTTTGGTTTCTTTCCAAATGGGAACTGCAGAGGTGTCTTCAAGGGTTAGTGCAGATAAAGCTGTCTTTGGAAGACCATTGGAAACATCTTTTTTGTGTTCACCAAGTCTTGTTTTGATGCTTTGGTATGTGCTTCCAATATACACTGAGAGACCAGAGGAAGTTGAAATGGGAATAGCATAAACTCCAGGTGTGTCCAAGGGTGAGACAGGATCCCTGTCTTTAAGCAGGCACATTATTGCAGAAGGGTTTGGTTTCACTGTGAGAGTATAGCCCACAGTTTTGAACAACTTCAACTTCAAATTGTAGTTCTGACAACCAGCCCACCCAGTTGATCGCAGGTGATCAGGGTCATAGGATGACCGAAAGCTACCGCTAAACGAACCTTTTACACGTGTTTCGCTCGTTTTATATGTTTATGTGTTATTGTTGCGTGAAGCCAGAGTTTTAAACCATAGATTAAATGCTAAAAGTATGCCCATATTGCATAACATGAAGGGCAAATTTGCATTATCATTATTTCAAAAACTAGAAACACAAAACAAAACTTTGAGAACATTTAGATATGCAATAAAAGATAGTCCTCAGAAAAAATAAGGTGTTTATCTGCTACCCCTTTTGATTTATTGTTTCCCAAAAAAGGAAATTTTGGCAATGTTGCAGTTATAAAACATAACACAAGTTGAAATATGCTTTAACATTCTTAGCAACATATGAGGACTGCCTGAAAAAATATTCACTTTGTGTTTAACTACCCTTCTGGTACAAAAATGCTGCCAAAAAGTGGTGAAATTGGCACTGTGACCTTGAACTTTGATGCCCTACAACCTGAAGAATTATTATGCTATGGAAATTAGGTTACTACATATGCATGTACAGGTTATATAACCTCTATTTAGGCACCCATTGTCATTTTCTCCACAATTAATAAATGTCTATTAATTAATGACAACCCTCATTTTAGTTCATTTTGGGGAGTTTCAGGACCCATATCTTCAAAGGGGTTGGGAAAATAAGTCCCAAACTTTGTTTTCAGGGTACTTTCATGTTGTACTGTAACATGAAAAAATGAGGAAAATCAAGAAACCTACAACTACATTTATTTATTTATTTTTTTAAATCTGGTAATTTCATGTAAAAGGACCCCATTTTTTTTTTAATTTAAAGAACATATCTTGCATGTGCATGCAATATAGTATGCATGAATTAACTATGCATTGTTTTTTGAATAGCACAATATCTTACGATGATTGCTATTATTTTTAAGGGGGCAGTCTGGACCTGTTGGACCCCCACCGTGCGTGTGCCACGGACTCCTGAATCTGATCCTCCCATGACTTCCTTGGCCTTCCTCTGCCTTTCTTTCTTGCCACTTGAGCTAAAAAAAAAAATTCTTAGTAAGCATCTCATCACTTATTCTTTCAACATGGACAAACCACCTAAGAATATTAGTATCCACCTTCCTAACATTTTGCTTCACATTACACAACTGAAACAAATCTTCATTCCTCACATAATCAGAACATGCCTTGCTACAAACCCCCCATAAGTAACTCATTTCTCCAGCACACAAACGACTCTTATGCCTCTTCTGTAGTAACCAGGTTTCACTGCCATACATCAGAGTAGGAACAATTACACTTTCATACACAGCCATTCAGGACTCTCTTGAGAACCCATCATTCTGTGAAAACCTACTAAAGCAGCTATGACTTTCAATGAAGAATTCCCTTTGCGTACTAATTTTGCAATTTAATTTGTTTTCTTTGTCAAACATGCTTCCTAAATACACAAACTCATTCACCTGGTCAATCACTGTGCCATTCAGACTTATATTACATTCAGTGCTAACAGTTCCTCACTCAAAAACCATAACTTTGGTTTTTCCCCTTATTTATACTCAGTTTGAATTTCATGCAAACTTCGTACATCCGCGACAACATACTCTGAACTCACCTTTGCTCTCTGCCAACAGGACAGTATCATCAGCATACAGCAATCTGCACACATGGATACTACCCAAATATAAACCAGTATTGTCCATTTTGACATCACACATGCACGCATCCATAAATATATTAAACAGCCATGGTGGCATTACACAACCTTGTCTGACTCCTGCACCAATAAATTTTTTTGATAAAACACCATTCATTTGTACATAAGCTCTACTGCCAGCATACATTGCTTTTACACTATTAAATAGATTTCCAGTAACACCATATTTATTCAATACCTTCCTAAAAATTATCCTATTTACTCGTTCGTAAGCTTTCTCTAAATCTATGAAGGCAGTAAAATATTTTTTACCAAGAGCCATATACTTTTCAGTCATCGTGCATAATGCAAAAATTTGGTTACAGCAGCCTTTACCAGGCATAAAGCCACTCTGAAAATCCCACACTTTTTTTTATGTAAGACCTTGTACTTTTTTAATAATGACTTTACCAAACACTTACCCTGCCTAGCACACTCAGTAGGCTAATACCACGATAGTTTTTGCAGTCAGTCTGATCACATTTTCCGTTATACAAGGGAGCAATGATAGCATCCTTCCAATCCTGAGGGACCATTCCTAACTCCCAGCACAACTGGCAAATTTCAGTTAATCAATCAATTACAGTCACCAAAATATTTCAACATCTCGGCAGTTATGCCATCCACTCCCGGAGCCTTACCATTCTGAAGAGATTTTAGAGCTTTACACACGTCTTCTCTTGATATCCCTTCCATGCTTCCTTCTTTCACTGTGACATCATCTGCTTCTGCCTCAGAATCACCTTTGCTTTCTTGATCTAATAACTCACAGAAGTATTCACCCCATCTTTCACTTAAATCATTGGGCTCCCACATCATTTCCCAGATCCTATTCTTCACACAGCTTGCAACCTTGTTTCTCCTATTTTTTCTGGGTCTCATGTACTTCCAGAAGTCTTCCTGTCTTTCCAAAAAGCCAATTCCTGCCTTTCCATCTTCTCCTTCCTATCTTTTGCTGTACTCTGGTGAACCAGCTTAACAGCTTCACACTTCTTACAGCGATATTCATCCACAGGGACTCTACCTTGCAACATCCTCAAATAGGCTTCCTTCTTTCTCTTTACTGCCTCTTCAATATCACTATTCCACCAAGCATGACCTCTATTGTTACACATTATTGTGGTGCCCCAGACCTCTTCAGCAGCAGTGATAACACAGTTCTTAAAACATTCCCACTGCTTTTCTACATTCCTCTCACATGACTTCGGCTCCTTCAGTTGTTCTCTGAGTAAGTTTGAGTAACGCTGATGATCTTCAAAAAGCCTTTAAATCTTTATAGTTTCCACCCTAGGTCTCTTCCTATTCCTTTTCCTCTAACCAACATTCAGTTTCACTCGTGATACTATCAAGTAATGATCAGAGCCAACATTCGCATGTCTCATCACACAAGTGTCAACAACTGTTTCAGACGCTGATCGTAAACAACAAAATCTATAACAGTTTTTTGACCAAGAATATGATTTTCCCAAGTATATGTGTGATATATTTGCAGTTGAAAAATGTATAAGATACACACAAACCATTCTCAATGTAGAATTCAATTAATTTTTCACCATTATCATTCACACAAGGATCATTAAACTTACCCAGAACATTATCAGAAATCACATTCTGCACACCTACTCTAGCATTGAAATCCCCTGCTATTATAACTTTCTCTTTAGCACCAAATTGGCTCAAACAGCTGTTAGCTCATTACAAAAATCTTCCTTCCTATCAAAAAAGATAGGAAGAAGATTTCTGTTTTTCAATTACAGAAATCTTCCTTCCTATCCGAGTCACACGGTCGGAGCATATACTACAACAATTACAATTCTCTGAAGTTTCACTTTCAAACGAATCCAAAGAATTCTCCCACTTATGCAGCTATAGTGAATCAAGTTGTTCTTCATCTTTTCACTTAAAATCACACCTACACCAGCCTGTCCTCTCATATTATCCAATACTCCAAACGACACACTCACCATTCATTCACTTCTTCTATCGCAATTTCCTTCTTTTTGGTTTCACTTACGCACATCACATCCAATCTATACTTATTCATTTCTTCAATCACCTCACTCATCTTGCCATTTATACCGCAAGTATTCCATACACCAATCTTACACTTACTCAGCTGAGATCTCTTTCTCATGCGCCTTTTTCCATTTCCATATCGTTTCCGTGGTGAACCATCCTACTCAAGTGAGGTAGGTAAACCATATCTTACATAAGAGTCTTTTACAAACTTTCTTTGTGTCTTTTTAATCAGGAAAGTATACCAGTGTGGGGGATTAGCCTACAGCTGACGGTTCCAGTTGGTCATTCAACCTAAGGATTCTGGAACAAAACCCAGTGAGTTGGAGTCTTTTTGCCAATGTCACACAGAACTAGCTGGTACCTCTCCAAGATTCAAAGAGGCCCTTGTAGCTGCTCTGTGTGCCATTGTTGCCCATGGAGTGCCCTGAGGTGGCAACTAAGATCGCCCACGATATGATATGATAATGATTAATAACATTAGTTAAACAAAACCTAATATAGTTCTTTTTTTTTTTTTATTATTGGAGGTTTAACGACCACCGTGAGCAATTCAGTGGGCTATAAGCAGTGGGCCGTCCCTAATTTAGGGCCACTGGCTCCACAGAAGGGGAGAACCAGCTCCATAAGACAAACATAACATCCATGCCTCACTGGGATTTAAATCCGGACCCATCTCAGACGAATGATCAGAAGCCATCACTTAGACCACTGCACCACCTGGGCGGCAATATAGTTCTTCACTACATATTGTTCACTGTAAGAGCTGGTACAAAAAAAAAAAAAAAAAGAGAGAGAAAAGCATGATCTTTGTTATTAATGACTGAGATCATTACTTGAGTTCTACACTGCTCCTTCATCTGTAAGCAAGAAATTAGAACATAACATTTATATATGGAGGATATCCCTCAAATCTTTCATCTCCCATGTGGCATACATGATCAAAACATTTCAATACAGTTTCAGGAATGTTGTTTTCCAAAAAGGAACAAAACATAAATATTCAATCACAGACAAAAACAAAGTTGAAGAAGCTACTGTTCATGGCTATCCATTTCCCACACTACACATAATCATTTGCCAGAATAGTGAGGAAGAAAGTGAAAATCAAATGTATGCCTAGCAGCAATAAACCATTAAGTTATCAGCAAAAAGTCAAGCAATCAATTAATAAAGAGAATGAAATATAGTAAATACAGAACACAAAATATTTTCAGCAAAACAGTAATTCACAGATTAACATACCTCACTGCCACATTTGTGATAACAATTCTCCCCAATGTTTTGGTTCTGGTTAGAGATTTCTTTGGTGGCCTGGAAATAGTTGCCTTCAATTTCTTTGGAACACAACATCTACCCTCATTTTTAACATTCTGAAATTTGTCTACACAGGGTTTTGATATCTCTTCCTGTTTCTCCAGATAATTGGATGCCTTTCCAAATGGCATTTGCAAATCAATGTATTTGTTTTTCATTCTAGAAATTTTACAAAGAGAAACATGGTCTGCAGATAAAATATGACTTTTTTGTACATTTTTTTGGTCTTGAAAAATCTTTGGAGGGACAGTATTTTGCTGGTTCTTTGTCAGTATGTTTTTTGTGAGATTGTTACAGTGACATAACATTTTGTAAGGTGAATTACTAAGGTTATCATAATGCTCTGAAAAGTTTCGATCATTTTTGAACTTCTCTGAATCAACAACAAAAGGAAATATCACTTCTTCATTATACTTCGCATCTGTAGCAGAATTTTCTTTTGATGAAACACTTTTGCCAGTTCCACTGTCACTAGCTTGCTTCTTCACTGCTTTTCTTAGAAGTTGTTCATCAGATTTTCTTTTCAAGATGTGTAATTTTTTATTAGATGTGGAACTTAAAGCACCATTTTTTTTATTAGTAGCCCTGTTAAAAGGATTTTTATTATCATCAACACACATTTCTTTGTTAAAATTTACACAGTCACCCATTGTTTCTTTTGCAACTGTACTGGCAGTTTGTACACAATTATTTTTTTCTGACAGCACATCAGCAGTTTGGCAGCTACTATATTCTGTTGCATTTGTCTTGGAGCCATGATTTCCAACATGGTATTTCCTTGAACTTCTTTTAATCTGAAGCAATCTACTGTTTTTTGATTTTCGAATGGAGACCGGCAAATTTTCTAATGGAATGTGATTACCTGAAAGGAAATAGTAGTAAAAGTAAGACAAATATGGAACAAATAGATCAATATCATAAAATAATCGAAAATAGGTACAATTACTGATTTTAATTATGCAGTAGCAATAATATTAACATACAGAACAAGACAATGTTTAATAAATTCTGTTCTTCACGTATTAATGTGCATGAACAAAGGCTAAGAGTTAGGCAACTTTGTGTACATTCATCAATTTTAAGATACAGTGGAACCTCGATTATATGTTTTTCACTTTACATAGAATTCGGCACTAGTCTTCACACTTTACTGTAGTTTCTATTGCTTTTTAAAATTTTGTTATATGTAATTCACTTATTATACCGTGCAAATTAATTGGGACAAGCTATTTTATTCTCAGAATTGTAATGTGATCGCCAGTTGATGTCGGAAACCCACGTAAACCGGTTTTATCAGCTGTGAGGTGGTGTGACTGTTAGAACTTGATAGTAAGAATGTGGTTTGACTGGTTTTAAACAGGAAATAAGCACTTCAGCTTCAGTTGTGAGCTTTCGTGTGTGACAGGTGGATGTTAGTTTTTGCTCTATGTGAGTATGTGTTGCTTTCATGTATTGAAAAATGGATATTTCCCCAAAGAAGCGTGCAAAAATAATTGCTCTGAAGGATCACACTTGTATGAGAGTGAGAGATATCGCTTCTGCAGTTGGTGTAGGCAAATCAAGTGTATCAAGACTGCTTACACGATACAATGCATCTGGATCATCGTCTCCAAAAAGGAGAGGTAAATGTGGAAGAAAACGAAAAACAACACGAACCGATAAATATCTAATCAGAAATAGTAAAATGAATAAAAAAAACAAAAAACAGGTGTTGGGGCGGATATCTTAACCACTTTATATAAAGTTTATTATAATAGATAGCCAAAAGTAAACGTGAAGGAAAATTTTGAATTTAGACTAAAATTTTACTTTGGGAGATGGGTAGATGCATTTTGAAACAAAAATATTTTCTAAGTATATGAAGGCCATGAACATCCTAAACAAAAATGCATCTAAAAATTTCCATTCCACAAGAAGTTATTGAAAAGTTTGCGTTGTTTGTGTTCACGCAGAGTTGAGTCATCTGAAAGTGCAAAAATAAGTGAATATTGTGGCATGTATATGAAAAGTGTCACTATAAGTCATAGGATAAAATGTACTCGTTCAATAACAACTTGTGGAGGCTGTGAAAGTCAATTTAAAAGGACAGGACAAAAATTGCAGTTATGAAATACCTTATAATACCAGGATTCAGATCGATAGCCTTAGTCAAGCTAAGGTGAATACATGGGACCAAGTCATGGAAAACAACAGCACACAAAATTTTTCACACTGCACTAATTTTGGATTTTTTTTTGAAAAAAAATCCAAAATCTTTAAAAACTTAACAAAGTAATTTAGTGGACAATCAGATGTGGTATTTCTTTTTTGTTGTTTGCTTACACACAGCAGTATCAAAACAGAATCTCAATCTTTTTTTATCTGTTTGGCCACTGGCCTTATGAACAGCACAACTTGACATATTTCAACACAGTTGGTTTGAACGCCAGGCATTGACTTTATGCCTCCAAAATTATACTACGATTCACATAATTTACACAAAAAAATAAATACTGGATTCTTTTTTTTTATTTAATTCCACAAGGTGGACAAGTTCTGTTCTTTTGAAAAGTACTCTCTTCTCTCTCACCTAATTAGCTCAATGACAAATTTACAATTGTACACTTATTGATTTAAATTTACAGCACCTGAACAACCTCAGTAAACTCTGCAATCTCCCCAAACCAGCTTCAAAGACTTCAATTAAATTTACAGTTATAATAAGAGCCACAAATTATACATTAACCAAATCTACCATCTGCAAGTAAACAAACCAAGTAAATTATCCTCAAAACAGAATTTACACTGAGCACAAGCATTAATTAACATTACATAACCTATAGAAACTACACTGAATGAACCTACCTCACTTATAACGAAACCTCCCTAACTAACTTAAAAATTATCACTCTTCATAACATCATCAACATAATTCAGAAATTCAAACAATCTTCTTGCACTAGCTTGCTCATAAAAATCCCCTCACTCTGCACTTCAAATAATAGCTCAAGGTACTTAATAACTCTATACTGTAAACAAAAGCTCAAAATACCAATTAACTAAATTTCCAAACTAAATATCATGTTCACTAACACTAACAACCAGAATTTACATCCCTAGCACTACAGCATATCATAAACAAATTAATTTAGATACTTTAAATCACACCAAACAAAACTTAAATTTAACACCTGCAGTGAATTACTGAGGTAGCGGTGAGGCAAATACTCTCAGTTCAGACACTACTCTGGGTTTTAAGAACCAACACAGGAAGAAAATACTAGTCAGGCTGAAGGCGTGAAATTGGGTCATGAATCCAATTTCAGCCTAGGCAAAGGGAAAGGAAAAAAAAAAAAAATCCTCAAGTGCGACACATCATCAGGTACAGAATTTCCTCCAACATGATCTCGCAACATCCATTGAAGCAACGCCCGACCGACACTTGCTGGCAGTACATATCTCCATGGGCAGCGAAACTACTGGGGGGTTTGAAGACAAGTTTTCCCCAAAAAACCACGTCCTCAAGGCTCCCCTTTTCGAACCAATGCACAATCCCACCTTGATCAACCACGCCTGCAAGAGCCTGTCGTACTTCAACCCAAAATACTCCAGGCACATCCGGCCCAGAACTAACACAACTACATCCCAAGAAAAATCACTAATCTCTCTATATCCCAAGAAATCCAAAATCACCATATCCACATATATCCCAGGAAAAATCACTTATCTCTATATATCCCGAGAAATCCAAAATCACAATATCCACATATATCCCAAGAAAAATCACTTATCTCACACTACATCCAAATCCCAGGAAAAATCACAAAGCAAGGAAACTCTTCTGTATCAAGGCAATGAGCAGGTCGCACTGCAGATAATAACACTGACCATTTACATAACCTACTAAATATTTTCACCTTATTGAAAATTAAAATTACATTTAGACTCTTTTTGTAAAAACAAGAAAATTTAGGCCAAAGAAAAGAACAATTAATACTGGAACTGGTGAGCAAAAGTGTGTCTTCTCAACCCATGATGTTAATTCTTTTTGTGAAATACTAAACTTGAGAACCCAAATACCAAAACTTCTATTTTGCACATATCGCATCCTGGTGAAAATTCCCTACTCAGAGCCCTCTGCCTTAGGACAAGTTCCCAGGCTTGCCCTAAGATCACCCCTTTCCAATGGGAGATTAACACTCATCTGGAGCATGTAAAATACTGGTCCTCAAAACAACACACCAACAATCTTAATTTCGACACTCAACACTCCAAGAATGTAAACAGCACTTTAGGTTTCCAATTTCATCACATATACATATGCTCCCAAAATCCCAATATAAATCATCCCATAATTTATCTTCACTCATAAAAAAAATAACTCAACGCTGTAAAAGGCTAGAGAGAAATGCTTACAGTTATTTTATCACACACGGCATCGCAATAACACTGCTTTTCAATTATCACATGCCCAACTAAACTATAATCGATGCACCAAAATTCACTGTGCTCAAACATTAAACCAAATTTTTCGGATACATTAAAATTTACTGGCCTGGGGAGCCGCCAAAACACCAGACATGACAACACAAAAAAAAACCCCATAAATGAAAGCATTTTTAACTCCCCTTTCTTTTTTTCCCCCTTTTCTGAACTCATACCTGAGGAACTAATAAATTTTATTTTTGAAAACTGAACGACAACACAGCCACAATCAGAGGCCACAAACAAAAACCTTGGTTTTTTTTTTTTTTTCTATGCTCAGCTCGAAACTCAGGTACCTGCGTGGGCTTTTATGTATCAATACTAAAAGATATGAACTAAAACATTACCTTTGAGCTGGCGTCCCCCCTTTTTTTTTCACCCCCCCCCGAGTTCACGGTCCAGGACAACCAAAGTCTCTGCAGTTCGTCTTCCATGTCTTTTTTTTTTTCTCTTGTTGACCCAGTGGGCACCTTTTCCCTGAACAAGGGCATCACTGGCAGCTACAGACTTGCGGTACTTTTTTATGAAAGGGGGGAGCCTTTCAATATCCATCTTGTGATTAGCAGCAATGTGCTTCTTGATGGCCTGCAGGGAAGAGCCTCCGCGTTCCTTTAAACTGGTAATAGCCGAGGTAACCATTTCCGAAACTTTGGGATGAGATGGAACTGTTTTTTTGTTTTTTTTCTCCGGCCTTTGAAGCAGGCCTCTTTTTGGGAGTAGCAACAGAATGGAGAAGCTGTAGATGTGGTGGGCCCTCTCTTTCCGGGATATCAATAAGGGAGAAGACATGTCCCTTTTCAGCTAAGCCCTCTCCATGAACGACATAGTCTTAGCCTGTCGCCTCCCTGCCATTTTTCTTGCCAGGGCAAAGTTCCCGGCCGGCGGGATGCCTCTTTAACGGCGTTCTACATCGTCAACCGTTCAAATGCAAAGACCAGAGCCAGAGTGTCACAATTTTACTAAAGCACTCGGGGATGTTTGAGACTGCTGACCTCTCATTGGCTGACCTCTGCATGGCAACAGCAGTTCTCTTTTGGGATGAATGAGGCATAATTTTGGAGCACTACATGCCCAGGAGGAGCACTGTAACCAGTGTCAAGTATGGGTCATTCCATGTCAAATCAACCACTGCATGGAACCCTAATGCCATGGATTTGGTTCAGTTTTGGTACATTTGTACGTACCTCAGTCACCATGAGATGTGTAAAAATTATTATTTTTTCAAATTTTTTTGTCCACCTGTTTTTGGGATATTGAATTTTTCAAAATTGCCTAAAAATGCCAAAATTCACTAGCCACCATAACCTCAAAGGCCATTTACGAGATACCTATGATAGCTACAGGCATGGTATAGGTGTCATTTTAAAGTTTATGAATAGGGCTTTCATTTGATATACATGACACAATTGTAAATTTTCAAAAAATTCTCAAATTTTCAAAAAATTCACACTTGAAGGTATGTGTCTTGTAGCCAGTCAGTCCAAATTTCAAGGTGGTATCTCCATGGTGTTATACAAAAATTAAATTTTCTTGTTGGCAGTGACAAGGAATTAAACCCCTCAAGTCCATTTTTCTACAATTTACATTGATAAACAATTATGTGGTAAACTGAAATTAATCAAAAAAAAAGTTATAACAGGATTTTTACAGAGAGTGAGAGAGAAATGTACATGTGCGTGTGCGTGTGTGTTGGGAGATAGGGCAGGCTATCTTGGCAAAGGAACTGTTCAAAACATGTAAGACAAGCTTTGACATGTTTGTGCCTGTTTATTCATGTGCCCTTCCCCCACTATGTTACCTTCCGGACAGCTTAGTTGTGGTCTGGCTCTCTGTGTGTGCACTTCAGTTCGTTTGGACAGTGTGTTTTTAGTGAAGCTTTCTAGGACATTTTTGCTGTGAAGCTGCTTTATTAGTCTTTATTAATTTTATTTCATTAACTGTTTGATAATTACATGATTTGAAATATGGAGGAGAATAAGTGGTCAAAAAAACTGTTGCAACCCTTTCAAAAAAGGGGGCAACTTGGTTAATAAAGACTTGAGGAAGTAACTGATTTGATGGTTTTACTAAATAGTGAAATCAAACCACACATGAAAGTATGTACTTCATGCAGATTGCAGTTAGGAAAAGAGAAGCCTTGTCAGATGGAAAACAATATCATACTTGCCAACTTTGGAAAACGTGCATCAGTAAAACTTTTGAGCGAATGCCATTTACCACAAAACAAAACATAATTATATTAATAAATATGCAATAAAAATCTCTGCATATGCCACAATAACTGAACTAGTATTATCTGTGTTTAAAATAATAATTTTAAAAACCGAAAAGTAAAATCTTAATTTTGTTCAATGTTAGCCTCGCAAACCTGTGGTGTTTCAATACCAAACTAAACATTTCCTGTAAAAATGAAATATTCACTTTGGGAGTATCTACATATTTCATTCAAAACTATATGTTACATACCTTCTAATCTTCATCTTGTATATCAGCATTATATAACATTAGTGTCCATAAATCTTCTTTACACATAAAAAAAAAAAATTCAACGTTCTATTTACAAAGTTGTTTTGTTTAGCGTTTTAACCAGAACAGAAAGCTACAGCAGAATTCAATGAAGCTGAAGTGGCTTTCTTGGCCTTCTTTAACAATTCTTCACTGAATTTCTGCTGAAAACAAGACACGGGGATTTTTGTCTTCAACACCAACAAATTTTCCAAAGTTTTGTTGGACATGAGAGAACTGTATTCAGTTTGGTTCTTTCTGACTAGGCTGAAGATTCTCTCACACTCTGCATTGGAATGGGGGATAAGCAGGATAGACAGCACAATCTTGGCCAACCTACCAAATTTCAGAAGTTCATCAGTCCCTCTTATGTTACCTACTTCAGCCCACTGCACATCAATCTGCTCATGTTTTTCTATTATCACAGATAAATCTTCCCGCTGAAGACTAGAAAACTCCTTTTCCAACTCATCCAGTGCTTTATATTGGCACTCTTTATTCCCAATTTATAACATAAAAGGAAACAACTCCAGAAAATATCTTATGCTTTCAAAACTTGAATCTTCAATTTTTCTCAAATTGGCAACTTCAGCATTCTTTAAAACAACATTATTTACTGGAAATTTCTTGATAATATAATCACAGGTTGTCACAAAGTACTTCACAACAGCAGAATAAAACATCTGCTGCTCCTCTTGTGATAGCTTTGAAAGTAGATTTGTTGTTGCACTCCCTATTACCAAATTTTGATTGTCTTTATGACACAAAGGACAGTGGAAATTTACTTCTATAAGCACCTTTTGTTTAATTGAAGACTTCACAAACTTTGAAAAGGGTTGCTTTAACAAATCTAGCAAAAGTTCTTGAAGCCTATGCATTTGTGGTGATGAAGATTGCAAGAGAGTATTGATTTTCTCAAACATAGGTATCACACCCAAAAGGAATAAGCTGTATGCCTTGTTTACATCAGATGACAAAAACACGAAAATCTTTTCTTCTTTAGTATTTAACAGGTCGGAAGCAATTTGTACAAATACAGGGTGTTCGATCTTCTGCTCTTATGGTTCGTCATGGTGTTCCTCAGGGATCGGTTTTGGGCCCGTTATTATTTTTAATTTATGTTAATGATTTATTTACTATTACTTCAAGTGCTACTCCTATTTCATATGCTGATGACACAAGCCTATTTTTTTCCAGGGACACTCTATCTGAGTTGATCCCACGTGTGAATCTGGAACTTCAGGATTACTTTCGTTGGTTTTGCTGTAATTCCTTAACAATAAAATTGTCCAAAACTACTAGTGTACTATTTTCGCGATGTAGGTGAAGAGTGGATGTTGCAAATGGGATATTATTTGGTGGAGTGCCCCTTGACTTTCAGGCTGTTGTAAAGTTCTTGGGTGTATATTTACAAGATAATTTGAGATGGGATGCACATGTTAGTAAAATTGCGGTTGGGCTCAGATCACGCATTGGTGTCATTTATAGGATTTCAAGTTTGTTGCCTGCCAGGGTTAAGTTGCTATTGTATTTTTCATTTATTTATCCATTTCTATCTTATTCTCTCTTGGCTTGGGGTCGCACAACTATTGGGAATATTAATAGAATTTATGTTTTACAAAAAAAATTTTTATGTTTGGTGAATCTGTCTTTACAAGTACATTCTGTTTTTCTCAGTTATCAGATAATGTCATTTGATAAATTATACAGTTTTCGATTATTACTGTTCATGCACGAACGTATATATGCTAAGAAATATTCAGATCTAATTACCTTGCATTTCCGTTCCCATTATCATGACACTCGTGGACATAATAGTTTTTTAATACCTAGAGCGCGTACTAATTTATTATTTAATAATGACCTGCCCTAGGTCCTGGAATGGGTTGGCGCTTCAATTCAAGACAATTACACACTTCTCGGTATTCAAAAAACAACTGAAGACCTTCAAAATTAATAGTTGATTAATGTTTGGTTATATATTACGCATTATTACTTTAATTTACTGCATAATGGTTAAATTGTTCTTTGGCTTGACTATTTAGATTCTTTGGGGGGGGGGGACTAGGGGCCCGTCAGGCTACTGTTAGCCTTTTCCCCTGGTTCCCTTGCCACAATCACAGTGCACCGCACTGATTTGTTTAAGAACCTGTAGTGGTGCTTCAATTTACTTTAACTAAAACTAAAAATAAATTTATTCATGTTATCATACGTGTTTTTGTACTTCCTATTACTTCATTTATACTTTTCAATATATGTATAATATTATTGTATAATATTTGTATTTGCATGTTTTTTTTTTTGTTTTTTTTTGGCACAGAAGTTGTATTTGTGATTTGATTGTGTGGTGAATGATGTAGTGTGGCAAAGAAAAATTAAAATAAATAAAATAATAAATAAAATAAAACTGCACTCTGTTCGGCTTTACTTTGCTTTGGTAGATACATCTCAGCACATGATATTTTTCTTTTGTTAGATACTTTGAAATCTTCCTTACTTGCTGATAAATTGCCTGCCTTCTTCTTCATCTGTTCATCATCTTTCTTAACTTTAGTTGTGGGCTTTTTCTTCAAAATGAATAATTCTCCCTTATTTTAAGTTTCCTTTATCTTCTCAGAAATCTAGGGTATCTTGTAGAAAGACAGAGTGGCAGACAAGCTAGATGACTTTAAATTGATTGCTTCTTTAAAATAGTTTGTTAGCGGATCCCATTGGTTCACCAAACAGGTTAAACTTTGGCCAAGGGAAAGCCAGCGTGTACACACATGCTTTAATATCTTTTGGGCCTCTGCCATACAGTTCTTGAAAAGTTTTAAGTGCTTCTTTACGGTTGACACTCTTTTTGACGTAATAAAATATGTCAATCAGAACTTCATCCACTTGGACAGGCAGAGTTGCTGCACCCTTCTCTGAAGCAAGGTTTATTAGATGGCAGCAACATCCGATAGATATAATATTCTGTTTTTTTCTCACCAAAAATGAAGTTACACTATTTTTCTTTCCTTGCACGACAGCAGCATTATATGCACTGAATGCTATGCAATGTTCTAAAGGAATCTTTAGCTTCTCAAATTCAGCCATAATGAGAGAACTGATATTTTTGCCTGTAGGATTTCCAACCAAATTTGGAATTGAAAGTAAAGTACCCTCAATAAGCCCTAGATTAAGGTTAAAGCAACTTATGATATTATTTTATTTATATGACAACAAACTTGTCATATCATTCACTGTTTCTCACGTTATCATAAAATTGAGCACGGGAAACATCATATATACTAAAAAAATTTTATTTCAACTTATTATTCACACTCCTTCTCGAGGTTCCTTAAGAAATTTTAGATTTTCAGCATTTGAAGTCTTCAGACAGACATGGAATAAGTCTTCATATGGATATTCTAATGTAGCGTAAATTTGACAAAGTCTTCCAATATGTAGATAAAAAAGTTAGTAAATGATTATCATTGTTTCAGATTCGTCTTTTAATACATGATTTATGAATTTTAAAAGAGTTAAAACTTTTGAACCTCCCGACGATGGTGAGTTGAATTGGCAATAAGACATCTTTTTATCAATGATGGCTTAATTTCCGCTTCTCTTGGCATAAGCTTCCTTAAGAAATCTAAAATTTAAAATTTCTTAAGGAACCTCGAGAAGGAGTGTGAATAACAAGTTGAAATAAAAAAAAAAATTTAGTATATATTGTAATATTGACGTTTCCCGTGCTTAATTTTATGATAACGTGAGAAACAGTGAATGATATGACGACAAGTTTGTTGACATATAAATAAAATCAATCATAACCACGCAATAAAATTCGACAAATATAAAAAAAATTTGATGAATTAATATAACTTACGATAATCGGATACAGTTTGTAATCACTTTCATGACTTCCATCACATGCTGCAGAAAATAGCCCTTCTTGTAAAAGTTTCACAACAACGGAAGTTTGATCTAAAGCCATTTCGTGGACAATCGCTGTCGTTTTGGTTTTCCCACAGCCATAATGTTTGGCAGTTTCATCTTTTGGAAACATCTGATGAAAAAGTGGACTAGCATGGCTGGCAGCACCGAGTGGCCCGTTATGTTCTATCAAAAAAGACATAAACAACAATTCGGCACGAGTTACATCTTGACTATTATCCAATGTTTTAAAAAACATAGTCAGTTTGGAGTTACTAACAGTACACTTCACAGTAGCTTTGTGTTTGGGACCATTTACATGACGAAAAATATCGTTTCTGCCTCCGTGGGCAATGTTAAAATCATTTTGGCAAATGTCGCAAAATGTAAATTTTACACCTTTATTAGATTTCCTGATACACTGGAACTTCTTGGTGTATGCTTCCTTAAAAGTTTGAAAATAACTTTGAGATGGTTTAATCTTAGTTCTCATCTTTATACATTTGCATAAAAGCTAAACTAACAACTCGCTCCTCCCGGTAATTCAACTCTGCAACACAGAAACAACACCACACACTAAAAACAATGCACATAAGAAAGTATTCTTTTGTTGCTTCAACAACATTGCTCAACACTGTGCACGCAGATTTTACTCTTCTCTTTCATTGGCTGCAATTTCCCTCCCAAGAGGAAAGCAATCAACTGCTACGATGAACTAGTGTCTATAGGGACTGAAATACCATGAGCACTTGAACAGCGTTACCACTAGCTAGATCGGTTCGGGCCATGGATACAAATTGTGACAGCCACCATCGTAGACTCTGTTCATGCATCTAGCATCAGCATGTCAGGTGAGCACTCCCGTGGAGAGAGAGCTACAGCACGACGTCACAAAGCCGGCGAGTCAAAGATGACATCATCGTGTGACACAGCTTCGTATCTTTATACATACAGTACATATATATCACTAAGTTGTTCTCTGATATTCAGAGGTAAGCTCCACAAAGAAATACAAATTACCAGATAATTTTTACTTACTGTTGCCGTATCAAACTGCTCCATTTACAGCGATCTTAACATACAACTCGGGCTTCACTCACATCCATCACACGCCGTACACAAGATCTTCTATACTTCATACTCATAATTTGTTTCTCATGCAGACACTCCTGAATCTGATCCTCCCATGACTTCCTTGGCCTTCATCTGCCTTTCCTTCCTGCCACTTGGGCTAAAAAGATTTTCTTAGTAAGCCTCTCATCATTCATTCTTTCAACATGGCCAAACCACCAAAGCATATTAGTCTCCACCTTGCTAACAACATTTTGCTTCACATTACACAACTGCAACACATCTTCATTCCTCACACAATCAGAACGTGTCTTGCCACAAACCCCACGTAAGTAACGCATTTCTCCAGCACACAAATGACTTCTATGTTTATTCTGTAGCACCCAGGTTTCACTGCCATACATCAGAGTAGGGACAATTACACTTTCATACGCAGCCATGCGGGACTCTCTTGAGAACCCATCATTCCTGTGAAAACCTCCCAAAGCAGCAATGACTTTTAATGAAGAATTCACTCGCCTACTAATTTTACCATCCAATTTTATATGGATGGTGAATTTATTATGCGGTAAAAATGAAAAACACAAAAAAGAAAATTCCGTACGAAAAACAGCGGAAATGTGAAGACAAAAAAAAAAAAAAAAAAAATGAAATAAAATCCCTTTGCATACAAACAACAAAAACCAAAAGCTTGATCTGTTCTGTAAATGTCAAACATAAAATTCTCATCTTCGCACACAAAAAATGAAAAAGAAATAAAAGTAAATTATTACGCATTAAATGTTTCGAAATAGAAAAAGTAAAAACACGAATCTTAAAAAGTGAGGAAGGAAGGGAGATTCTTGTACAACTGTCAAGAAAAATAAAACTTTCCTCCAATAAGCAGCAGACAAAAAAAAATTGTGAAAAAGCACTTCTCAGATCTTTCAAAGTAACATAAATAAACACAGTCTAGCGAAGCTCGGATCTTTCGAAGTAACATAAACAACACACTCGTAACATAAACAACACACTCCAAGCTTCGCTAGAGTGTGTTTGTTTATGTTACACAGGGTGAGAAAATGTACATCACAGCTGACACACAAGTGCAGTATTGACAAGCAGGAGGAAAACGTGGGAACACAGGCAGGTGTTCTTCGCCAATCGTTGCAAACAAAACAATATAAAAAAGAAAGGAAGTCACTACTTTGTGCTTTAACTGAAAGAAAAGAAGACATATATAGACTACATATCAACCATGAGAACACTCACAGGTGCTTTCTCGACAAACATTTCATTAAGTCAGCGAGAAAATAAGTGTGCACAGTGCTCATAAGGTCCAGTAGAACTAAGTGGATGGTTGCAGGAGATTGCAAATATATTAGGTTGTAATGCTGTCTAAAACACGATAAAACTTCATTAAAACCACAACACACTAGTTGCAAGATGAAATGAAAATTTACTACAATTAAAACCAGTATGTTACAGTTAAAATGATAAAATTACATGAGGCGAGATCTTTCGGGTCATCCCTTGGTGCCCATTGTCAAGTCAACTGTGAATACATGTGGTGCGGTGACAACTTATATGCTTTATAATAGTCACGTGATGTCGCCATGGTAACAGTAATGTGCATGTGAATAAACATAGATTTTAAGGTTAACATTAAAGTCATATTAACGATGGAGGTTCCAGTGAACGTAGAAGACGCTGCCAGGTTAAAGGGAGGGCATAAGGTAGGTCATCGTTACAGCATAATTTGTTAAACCACACTATAAAAGTGCTTCCGTAAACAAGATGTCTTTCTTGTATTTGGTGTAAGCGAGATGAGAGACTTCATTCCATTGAAATATTTTGATTGAGCAATCGAAATATTAAAAAATCCGTAAAAAAAGACCTCTATCCGTAAATCAGTAAAATTAAGCAGAAACCCATAAAAGTTGGCAAGTATGCAATATACTTGAAAAGGAAATTCCTCCTGAGAATTATGAGATTCTTGGTCCTAGTCATATTAAGGAGTCTCAGTATTTGGACTCTGATGCAGCTTTAAGCTACTTAAATGCCTCTTTGACCTCCCTTGGTGATGTGTGTAAGAAGAAAGTATTAAATAGGTCTAAGAAGTATTGCAAAGAAAAGATGGAAAGATTAAAAGGACCTACAAAGAGTTATTTTTTTACTCCTGAAGATGATTTAGATGAGAAAGAATGTCACTGTACTGATTCAGAAATTATTCAGCAACTAAAGGAAAATTTTAAAACTACAAACAGAAGTAAAAAGCTCATGATTTTGACAGTTTTACCAAAAAGCTGGTCCTGTAAAAGAATTTTTAGAAAGTGAATTTGGAATAAGTAACTACATTACAAGAAAGGCAAAAAAACTTGTGAAAGAAAAAGGAATTAATAATCTAAAGCAACTTATGGGAATTTACTAGGAAATTTTTTCATTTATAGCAAATTTTCGGAGAAAACTCTTCTCCTTCTTCAGGCTCTCTTGTTGTTGTCACTTTTTGCTTGTCACTATCATGGTTACGGTTTACCTTGACGGTTACGGTTAACCTTGACGGTTTAGGTTATTTTTCAACAAATCCTGCCAGATGTTAGGCAGGGAAAATCCTTTGCAGTCATTGATGATGGAATTTTGATTTTTCTCAATCTCTATTCCTTCTTTCAGTTTTCGTTTTTGGAAATTGCTTTGGAAACTGATTACTTTAAGGGAATTCCAATCCATGCTGTGCCCAGTTTCTCTAACATGCCTATCTAATCCAGTCTTGTTGGAGCAATTTTTTATAGCTGCTTTATGCTCAGCTACACGAGTTTCTAGTCTGCGACCTGTTTCACCTATGTAAGATAGTCCACAACTACAATTTACTTCATAAACTACTCCTTGCATTTTTAAAATATCTTCTTCTCTTTGAACTATTTTAGGGAAAAAATTTTTAACTTTGTTCTCTAAACTTGGAGCTAGCCTAATATTGTATTTTTTACTAATTCTCTTTAAAGCCTCAAATAAACCTTTGTGATAAGAAATTTTTCTAGTGAATTTTACTTCTTGCTTTTGTGGGTTCTTCGTACCATTAAAATTCAGAAGCTTCTCAATTTCTTCTTTTGGATAGTTATTTTCTGCAAGTATGACTTTAAGCTCTTCTTTATGGGCTTCTTTTTTATCTGCAGTAGAAACTATTTTATTAATTTTTTCTAAAAACTGACTTGCTACATTTTTCTTAATAGAAACTGGATGATACGAATTGAAATCCAGTAGTCTTTTAGTATTCATTGGTTTCTTATACCAACTAGTGAGGAATTTTTCATCTTCATAATAGATAGTAATATCTAAGAAGTTTATTCTTCTTTCTTTTTGAAGTTCAATAGTGAACTTAAGGGAATCATCTAATTCATTGAATGAGTCTAGAATTCTTTCTGGAACAATTTCTGAGCTATCTATTATAAATAAGATGTCATCCATGTATCTGCTATATAAGCAGAAGTATGTGGGTTGTACTAGTATCTTTTCTTCTAGTTTTCCCACATAATAGTTAGCTAAGAGTGGGGAGAGTGGGGAGCCCATAGCTAGCCCCGATTTTTGAATGAAAAAAGTTTTCCCAAATTGAAAGTAGTTGTTCTGCAAAGAGAAAGTAAGCATTTCAAAAATTCCTACTAATATGTTTTTTTCCTTGTTGTGAAAAACTATTAGGTCTGCCAAGTCTTCCGCTATAAAGTCTATAAGTTGATCTAT
Organism: Macrothele yani; assembly: GCA_039090855.1. Classification (NCBI taxonomy): domain Eukaryota; kingdom Metazoa; phylum Arthropoda; class Arachnida; order Araneae; family Macrothelidae; genus Macrothele; species Macrothele yani. The sequence goes on from CM077005.1 coordinate 82,550,953, forward strand.
ATTAATGTGAGTATACATAGACACTATATCTAAACTACCCATAATAGGAGAATCTAATTTAGGAAGAAGTTCTAGTTTTTCTTTTAGCTGCATTGAGTTTTTAATCAAGTTAGGTGGCTCTTTTAAAAGATTCTGAAGGTGTGACTTTAAAAAATAGTTTAGATTTGAAAGAATAGAGTTTTTTGAGTCTATTATTGGTCTAATTGGTTGGTGTTCTTTATGCAGTTTGACTATTCCATATATTTGAGGTAATCTGAACTGTAATTTTGAGAATTGTTTATAGTTTTCTGGAAGCTGGTTTTTCTTTTTTGAAGTGAAATAAGCTTAGAGACTTTTTTAATCAAATTTGGTAGTGGGTTTTCTTTTACTTCTTCATACATAGGTTTTTTTAGTTCTTCTTCCATCTTTTCCAGATAATCTTTCTTATCCATAATAGTAATCAACTTACTTTTGTCTGTTTTCACAGCAACTATACTTTCATTTTTTCTGAAATCTTTAAAAGCTTTTAATTGACTATTATCAAAATTTTTTGAGGTTTCCTTACTTGCTTCTGGAATTTTGTAAGGCTATTGTAGTAATCTTTTCTGAGGAGGTCTGCTTTAATTTGGTCCTCTTTTTCTAAAGTGCTGCAGATGCTTTCCAATTCAATTACCAATTTTTCTGGATTTATTTTTTTCTTTGGATAGATTGAAATTACTTCCTTTATTTATCACTTGTAATAATTCTTGGCTAACTCCAGTAGCAGTGTTGTCCTTCACATGACTAAGAACTGCAGTTCTTTTGTTTTTACTTGAATAGTTTTTCTTCAAAAAATTTTCTTCTTTAAGGTTCAGCTCTTTAACAAATTTCTTATTTTTGTTTCTTACTCCAATTTTTAGCCAGTCATCCAATTCTGCTTTTACTGTATCCCTTAAGATTCCAGAAATTTTCTTTTCATTTTCTACTTTTACTTTTTTATAATAAGCAACATTTTTATATTTTGCTTCAATACTTCTTTTTAACGTTTTTTGCTCTATTTTTCTTATGAAGTTGGCTGAAAGTAAATCTTTAAATGGTTTTCTAAGTCTAAATGAATTTGGAATAAAGTTATTTACCTTGCAATTTTTCAGGAACTTGATTTGAGCTATGGATCTTTCCATCTTCAATGAAAAGAAGAAAATTTTTTGAAGAAAAACTATTCAAGTAAAAACAAAAGAACTGCAGTTCTTAGTCATGTGAAGGACAACACTGCTACTGGAGTTAGCCAAGAATTATTACAAGTGATAAATAAAGGAAGTAATTTCAATCTATCCAAAGAAAAAATAAATCCAGAAAAATTGGTAATTGAATTGGAAAGCATCTGCAGCACTTTAGAAAAAGAGGACCAAATTAAAGCAGACCTCCTCAGAAAAGATTACTACAATAGCCTTACAAAATTCCAGAAGCAAGTAAGGAAACCACAAAAAAATTTTGATAATAGTCAATTAAAAGCTCTTAAAGATTTTAGAAAAAATGAAAGTATAGTTGCTGTGAAAACAGACAAAAGTAAGTTGATTACTATTATGGATAAGAAAGATTATCTAGAAAAGATGGAAGAAGAACTAAAAAAACCTATGTATGAAGAAGTAAAAAAAAACCCACTACCAAATTTGATTAAAAAAGTCTCTAAGCTTATTTCACTTCAAAAAAAGAAAAACCAGCTTCCAGAAAACTATAAACAATTCTCAAAATTACAGTTCAGATTACCTCAAATATATGGAATAGTCAAACTGCATAAAGAACACCAACCAATTAGACCAATAATAGACTCAAAAAACTCTATTCTTTCAAATCTAAACTATTTTTTAAAGTCACACCTTCAGAATCTTTTAAAAGAGCCACCTAACTTGATTAAAAACTCAATGCAGCTAAAAGAAAAACTAGAACTTCTTCCTAAATTAGATTCTCCTATTATGGGTAGTTTAGATATAGTGTCTATGTATACTCACATTAATATAGATCAACTTATAGACTTTATAGCGGAAGACTTGGCAGACCTAATAGTTTTTCACAACAAGGAAAAAAACATATTAGTAGGAATTTTTGAAATGCTTACTTTCTCTTTGCAGAACAACTACTTTCAATTTGGGAAAACTTTTTCATTCAAAAATCGGGGTTAGCTATGGGCTCCCCACTCTCCCCACTCTTAGCTAACTATTATGTGGGAAAACTAGAAGAAAAGATACTAGTACAACCCACATACTTCTGCTTATATAGCAGATACATGGATGACATCTTATTTATAATAGATAGCTCAGAAATTGTTCCAGAAAGAATTCTAGACTCATTCAATGAATTAGATGATTCCCTTAAGTTCACTATTGAACTTCAAAAAGAAAGAAGAATAAACTTCTTAGATATTACTATCTATTATGAAGATGAAAAATTCCTCACTAGTTGGTATAAGAAACCAATGAATACTAAAAGACTACTGGATTTCAATTCGTATCATCCAGTTTCTATTAAGAAAAATGTAGCAAGTCAGTTTTTAGAAAAATTAATAAAATAGTTTCTACTGCAGATAAAAAAGAAGCCCATAAAGAAGAGCTTAAAGTCATACTTGCAGAAAATAACTATCCAAAAGAAGAAATTGAGAAGCTTCTGAATTTTAATGGTACGAAGAACCCACAAAAGCAAGAAGTAAAATTCACTAGAAAAATTTCTTATCACAAAGGTTTATTTGAGGCTTTAAAGAGAATTAGTAAAAAATACAATATTAGGCTAGCTCCAAGTTTAGAGAACAAAGTTAAAAAATTTTTCCCTAAAATAGTTCAAAGAGAAGAAGATATTTTAAAAATGCAAGGAGTAGTTTATGAAGTAAATTGTAGTTGTGGACTATCTTACATAGGTGAAACAGGTCGCAGACTAGAAACTCGTATAGCTGAGCATAAAGCAGCTATAAAAAATTGCTCCAACAAGACTGGATTAGATAGGCATGTTAGAGAAACTGGGCACAGCATGGATTGGAATTCCCTTAAAGTAATCAGTTTCCAAAGCAATTTCCAAAAAAGAAAACTGAAAGAAGGAATAGAGATTGAGAAAAATCAAAATTCCATCATCAATGACTGCAAAGGATTTTCCCTGCCTAACATCTGGCAGGATTTGTTGAAAAATAACCTAAACCGTCAAGGTTAACCGTAACCGTCAAGGTAAACCGTAACCATGATAGTGACAAGCAAAAAGTGACAACAACAAGAGAGCCTGAAGAAGGAGAAGAGTTTTCTCCGAAAATTTGCTATAAATGAAAAAATTTCCTAGTAAATTCCCATAAGTTGCTTTAGATTATTAATTCAATTAAACTAGGAAGCCATTTCTCAATATGAGCTTTATTCAAAGAAGAAAAAGGAATTTTGTTCTCACCTAATCCCAAACCTAGAAACATTTTACCTGAAAGATCATCATCATCATCATCATTGTCAACCATTATCAATCCACTGCTGGACGAAGGTCTCCCCAAGTTTCCTCCACAACGGTCTGTCTTGTGCCAGTCTCCTCCATGTCACTCCCGCATATTTACGAATTTCATCCACCCATCTCCCATGTGGTCTTTTTCTGGGTCTTTTCCTGTCCCTTGGAATCCAATCTAAAATTTCGGCTGTCCATCTATGGTCTGTCCTTCTGGCAGTATGTCCAGCCCATTGCCATTTCAGGGATTTAACTCTGATCATGATGTCTTCCACTCTCGTCATTTTTCGGATCCACGAGTTCCTCTTCTTATCTCTCCTGGTTATACCAAGCATGCACCTCTCCATGCTTCTTTGAGTTGTCTGCAGCTTTTGTATGTCTCTTTTAGTTAAGGTCCACGTCTCTGCACCATACGTAAGCACTGGAAGGATGCATTGATCAAACACTTTTCTTTTAAGACATAATGGCATATTGCTCTTGAAAATTATGCTGTTTCTTCCAAAAGCTCTCCAGGCAAGTTTTGTACGCCGATTAATTTCTTCATCAATGTGACCCTCACTTGATATCTGCTGTCCAAGATAAACATACGTATCTGTTATCTCCAGTTTTTCTCCATCAATCGATAAATCTTCATTTCTTGTAAAAGCATTGAACATCACTTTTGTCTTCTGAAAGTTCATTTTTAATCCCACTTCTTTACTCTTGTCAGCAAGTTCCTGGATCATACTCTGCAGCTCTGATGGGGTAGTTGCAAAAATGACTACGTCATCAGCAAAACGAAGGTGGGTTAGATAATCTCCATTAATCTTTATCCCTTTGTTTTCCCAGTTCAGTGATTGAAAGACATTTTCCAATGTGGCATTAAAGAGCTTCGGAGATATGGTGTCACCTTGTCTCACTCCCTTTCCAATTTTTATGTGTGTTGTATTTTCAAACAGCCGAATCTTTGCACTTGCATTTTCATAGATGTTATTAATAATATTAATGTATGCATCTTCAATACCGCAGGATTTCAGAGCCGTGGTAACTGCTGATGGTTTCACCGAATCAAAGGCTTTTTCATAATCGATAAAAGCCATGCACAATGGAAGTTCATATTCCCTCGCTCTTTCAATCAGTTCTCTCAGTACGTGGATATGATCTATTGTGCTGTAGCCACTCCTGAATCCAGCTTGTTCGCTCGGTTGAGCCATGTCCAGTGTTACCTTCAAGCGGTGTGAAAGAACTTTAGTGAAGATTTTATAAACCACTGATAGGAGGCTGATAGGTCTGTAGTTCCTAAGATCCTCAATGTCACCTTTTTTATGTAGCAGGATCATTGTAGCATTGTTCCAATCCTCAGGAATCTTCCCTTCATTAAGGCATCGAGTGAAAATTTGGGCGAGTACTGTTTCAATTTCTCCACTTGCTTCTTGTATGATGTCTATAGTAATTCCATCTTCTCCTGGAGCTTTCCCTCGCTTCATGTTCTTGATTGCATGAGCAACTTCTGCTGGGAGGACTGGAAGAACTCTGGTACCTTTCATGATGTCTGGAGTACATGTATCATCCCTTTCATATAATTTGGAGTAGAAATCTTTCACTCTTGTCAAAATTTCGCCTCTATTTCTTGTTATAGAACCATTTTCTTTTCTCAGAGCCATAATCTGTTTTCTTCCCTTACTGAGATGTCCCTTTGCTATCTTAAGGCTTTGGTTGTTTTCAATTGCTTTCCTCACTAGCTCACAGTTGAATTTCCTTACGTCTTCAGTGATACTTTTTCGTGTTGTCTTGCATAGCTCTATATATTCCACTTTGGAAGTCACATCTACTTTAGTTGTCCTCATCTCTCTTCTTTTTTGCATCAACATTTTGGTTTTTCCTGATAATTTGTTCACATGCAACTTGTTCTTAGACCCAGCTAATTTTGTTGCTGTTTCCATTAGAGCTTTGGTTACTTTTCTGTTAACTTCCGAAATATCCACTTCTTCCGATGTTAGGCCTTCTAAAGCAGAGAATCTGTTCTTCAGTTCCAACTTGAAAGTATTATGGTGTTTTTTAAGGTTGGTTATGTCAATACATTTTGTTTGTCTTATGAGCTTGCCACGTTCCAGTTTAGTGTTGAGGTGCATCTTACATCTCACCAATCTATGGTCATTACCTGTGTTGAACTTGTTCAGCACACTGCAGTCTTCGATGACGAATTTTTTGTTACACATAATAAAATCAATTTCACTTGTCGTCCCAATTGGATGTCTCCATGTCCATTTCCTGTGTGGCTTTTTCTTGAAAAAGGAGTTCAAGATGAAAAATCCTTCTGCCTCTGCAAACTCAACGAGAGTATTTCCACGCTGGTTTCTGTTGCCGTGACCGAATTTACCTACTGAAGTTTCATTCTGTTGCTGTTGCCCTATTTTTGCATTGAAATCTCCCATAATTATCTTCAAGTGCTGCTTACCTTTATTATTTAGATGACGAATTTCCTCATAAAATTCTTCAATTTCTTCTTCAGGATGACTTGTGGTGGGTGCATAAGTTTGAATAATCTGAGCCTGGTATCTTCTCGATAGTTGGATAACGAGTCGTGCAGCTCTGTCAGAGGAACTTTCAACTTCTACCACTTTATCCTTCAGTTTCTTGTTTATTATAAATCCAACACCACTAGTTCTGCCAGTATCTGTCCCACGATAATAGAAGAGATGTCCACTTTTCAGTTCAATGAGATCTTCTCCTTTTCTCCTTACCTCACTTAGCCCGACGATGTCCCACTTGATCCTTTGTAGTTCCTCTTCCAATTCAAGAAGCCTTGAATCAGAAGATAGGGAGCGTCCGTTATAGGTAGCCAAGGTCAGCATCAAATGGCAGCCTAGTCCGGTCCTCCGGGGATTCTTAGCACCCTCTGCCTTCATGTCGCACTGGCCGCTGCCTTGGCCAGGTACATTCCAGCTGCCGGAGACTGAGGGCCAAGATTTAAGTTGTAGAGTCATTTTGGAGGTGTTTGGCCATAACTCACCACGCTGGCCAAGCGGGTTGGTGAGTGTGGGATAGCATTTCCTCTGATCCCGATGGTATAGTTACACCGCTATTGGCGGTCGTCAGAGCCCCTTTAGTGGGAACAGGATGCACCACGAGAAGGCGGGGTTGACATTTGTCAAGGAGAGGCTGTGATGTTACGCATCACCTGACCTTACATCCCACCTGAAAGATACAGTCAATTTAGTAAAGGAATTTTACTGCAATGAAGAAGTCAGCAGGCAAATGCCCGGCAAAAAAGATTATATTTCAATCAAAGACAAAGATGATTGTTGGACTCGTGTCCAAAAGCGTCTGATACTTGGTAATCTTAGAGAAATTTACCAACTTTTCAAGTCCAAGTACCCATCTGAAAAGATAGGATTTTAAAAATTTGTTGCGTTAAGATCAAGGAACTGCATTATAGCAGGAGCTAGTGGGACTCACACTGTGTGTGTGTGTGTGTGTGTGTGTGTGTGTGTGTGTGTGTGTGTGCGTGTGTGTGTGCGTGCGTGCGTGCGTGCGTGCGTGCGTGTGCAACACATCAGAATGTAAAGCTCGTGATTGCTGGTGCTAATTTAAACAAAGTGACCCTGCAAGGACATGATACTCCTTTAAAAACATATCAACATTGCTTATCAAGAATTATGTGTAATCCCCCAGCACAGAAATGTTTTTTAGGTGACTGTGAATTCAAAGTGTGTGTGTGTGTGTGTGTGTGTGTGTGCGTGCGTGCGTGTGTGTGTGCAACACATCAGAATGTAAAGCTCGTGATTGCTGGTGCTAATTTAAACAAAGTGACCCTGCAAGGACATGATACTCCTTTAAAAACATATCAACATTGCTTATCAAGAATTATGTGTAATCCCCCAGCACAGAAATGTTTTTTAGGTGACTGTGAATTCAAAGAAACCTTACTGACAAGTCTTGAAGAAAAAAATGATTGATAACATCACCTACAAGCAGTGGGTTTCAGTGGACCGCTATTTGTTTGAAACTACTTGCAAAATCACAGAGGATTTTGTTGAGGAGTTTTCAGTCCAGCTAATCATCTTGAAGAAGCATGATTTCATCGCCTAACAGCAATCTTGTTTTTTTGCAGAGAACAAAATTACAATGAAGCTGTGGTGACATGTGATTTTTCTGAGAACTATTCATTCATTCTGCAAGATGAAGCCCAGTCATTCCATTGGAACAACTCAATGGTAACTGTTCATCCCTTTGTTGTGTACTACAAGGGAAATGGTGAATTAATACGTAAGAGTTTTGTTTTCATCTCGGAATGTCTGAAACATGACACAGTCCTTGCTCATGCTTTCCAAAGAAAACTTCTCAATGTTTTGAAAGCAGAATTGCTCCCAAACTTGAAAAAGATATTTTACTGGGTACTGCAAAAGAAACGTAGGAGTGGTTTGTGTGCTGGAGAAATGCGTTACTTACGGAGGGGGTTGGGGGTGGGGTGACAAGACACATTCTGATTGTGTGAGAAATGAAGATGTGTTGCAGTTGTGTAATGTGAAGCAAAATGTTGTTAGCAAGGTGAAGACTAATATGCTTTGGTTGTTTGGTCATGTTGAAAGAATGAGTGATGAGATGCTTACTAAGAAAATCTTTTTAGCCCAAGTGGCAGGAAGGAAAGGCAGTGAAGGCCAAGGAAGTCATGGGAGGATCAGATTCAGGAGTGTCTGCATGAGAAACAAATTATGAGTATGAAGTATAGAAGATCTTGTGTACTGCATGTAATGAATGTCGGTGAAGCTCGAGTTGTATGTCAAGATCGCTGTAAATGGAGAAGTTTGATACAGCAGCAGTAAGTAAAAACTATTTGGTAGTTTGTATTTCTTTTTGGAGCTAGCCTCTGAATCTCAGAGAACAGCTTAGTGATATGTATGTATGTACTTTTCAGACTGCTGTGCAGCACAATACAAAAATCATAAGAGTTTTGCAAATTTGTGTAACCACCACACTGATTTCCAAGGCATTGAAGCAGAGTGGCATTTTTATGCCACTGCACATGGCAAAGGAGTTTGTGATGGTGCTGGAGGCACAGTGAAGATACTTGCAGAAAAACCAGCCTTCAAAGACCCCCCCCTCAAATCAGATAATGATGTCTTGACAGCTGTTTGAGTGGAGGAAGGCAAACATCCCTACAATAAGTTTTTTTTTTTTTTTTTTATGTTTTAAATGATGAATACCTGGAAGAGGAGAGAATTTTACAAGTACAATTTGATGAAGCAGTTGCTGTTACAGAAACTCAGAAATTTCATGCCTACCTCCCAGTATCAACTGAAAAATTAGAAACCAAAGCATTTTCAGCTTCTCATGATACTGTTTTGCATTGTATTAAAATCACTCCCGAACTTCCAGATGTAGATTTTGATCGTATGAATGATTTTGTGGCATGTGCCTATGACAACTCATGGTGGATGGTATCTGTTCTCTCAATGGATGTAGTAGAATGTGACGTCAAGCTATCATTCTTACATCCAGCTGGATCAGCAACATCATTCTCTCACCGTGCCAGGAAACTTCATCCTTTCCAAACTGGATCCAATTACAGCTACAGGGAGAACATACCAGCTAACCCCACAGGAGATGACAAAAGCATCCAACATGCTAGCCAAGGAAAAAGAGGTTCTTTATCATTAGGTATAGAATTTTTTGTCTATTTTTGGAGCTAAGTCAATTTAATTCCTTGTCACTGCCAACAAGAAAATTTAATTTTTGTATGATACCATTGAGATATCACCTTGAAATTTGGACTGACTGGCTACAAGACATATACCTTTAAATGTGAATTTTTTGAATTATTTTTTAAATTCCGTTTTTCTGAAAACTCAAAATAAATATTTTGAAAATATTTATTTTGAGTTTTGCTTTATGAGTTTGAACTTGGCTATAACGCTGCTCAACAAACACGAAAAATTTGTCATGTGAAAGGGGAAAGTTCCAAGGACCATAGCACCACAACCAGATGGTCAAGAAATTTCACTCATGTGACAGAAACCTTGACGATCAGCCAACGTCAGGTAGGGCGCGAACCGTGGATTTGGAGGCCATATGCCAGGCCATAGAGGCAAATTCGACAACCAGCACTCTGAGATTATCAGGCGAGCTGGGCATATCACAGACCACCATGGTTCGTCACCTTCAGGACCTCAGCAAGGTCTACAGGAGCTGCCGCATTGTCCCTCACGAACTGATGTCAGCTGAAGCAAAACGCCCAGTGAAAGTCTGCACGAAACTCCTAGAAAACCAGTGCGATGTACATTTCATCAAGAGAATTGTTACATGCAATGAAAAGTGGGTCTATTTCGATTATTTTCACACCCAATGGTAGTGGTTGAACCTGTGCCAGCTTTCAGAAACTGTTGCCAAACGTGGGCACTTCGAGCACAAGGTAATGCTCTGTGTCTGGTGGAATTTCGAGGGGATAATCCATTACGAATTTGTTCCAGATGGTGGGACCATTAATGCCAATCTCTACTCTGAACAGCTGGAGTGGATGGATGCCATTTTGGAGGATAAGTACCCGGCACTAGTGAACAGAAAGCGCGCTCTCCTACAGCAGGACAACGCTCGGCCTCATACCACACGAACGACCAGGGCAAAACTCCAGGAATTTGAGGCCATCGAACTGATGCCACACCCAGCATATGGTCCGGACATTGCCCTGTCGGATTATTACTTCGTCTGGTCCATGGCCCACTTCCTTCGAGGGCGGCACTTCAACTACCACGAGGAGGTAGCAGCTGGGGTGAAGGAGTTCTTTGCCTCGAAGGACAAGAACTGGTACCGCCGTGGAATTGAAGAACTGGCAGACAGATGGCTAAAGACGGTGCAACACAATGGCCTATACTTTGAATGCCAGTCAGCTTCCATCGTAAAGGTACATATGGAGATATAAAGTGACCCAAATACTGTAGAAAAAAACCTTCGACTCAGCCTCTGTATAAATGTGTATAAAAAAATATAGTTTTGTTTTTTTCAATTTCCACATTATAGAAAATTGAAATCAAGCTCGACATCAAATATTATGCAATAAACCCAAGTGAGCCTAGGCTTCAAAAATGAGCCTTTGCTCAAATCTAGAGAAGACAACTGTAGCAGAATCTCAGCGGCGGGCTGCGCACGTCGCAGATTTACTTTAGTCCTGCAAACAAAAATTATATCCCCAGAACCCTATTAAATCATCTTGCAGACTCCCTATCAAAGACGCAAGTTTCCCGTCTTTTAAAATTTCCGAAAATGGAAGTTGAACAGAGTGAAGATTTCTTCTGTAATCATATTTTTTTGTCGCGTGATGGCCGACGTACACCGCAGATTTATTTTGTACTCATCCTCATAGCAAACTTTCGGCTATGGTAGACATACAGCGCAGATTCATTCTGTACTCATCCTCGCCGCAGAATTGCAGCGATGGGAGACGTGTATCGCAGATTTATTTTGTACTCATCCCTATAGCATAATCGCGGCGACGGCTGACGTACGTCGCAGATTTATTTTGGCTCTGCAGACAAAAACTATATTTCCAGAACACTATTTAAAGCATCTTGCAGACTCCCTGTCATAGATGCAAGTTTTCCGCCTTTCAAAATTTCCGAAAACAGAAGTTAGGCGGAGTGAGGATTTCTCTCGTAACCGTAATTTTTTTTTTCTCGCAATGTTTCCTTGATGCTCGAAGAGAGGATTGTCCGATATTGTTGTTAAATATCATTTTATTGTTCAAATATTTGTTTTAGTTTGAAAATGGATGCTACAATTTTCGACAACGAAAGTTTGACGGAATCCAGTAATCTTAAATTTTTATCTTGTGATGTTCCCTCAGCCCAATATGGTCATTGAATAACATTTTATATGAGAAATGTTTGTATTTAAGATTGAAAACAGAGGAAATTTTTCTGAAAACCAAAGTTGTATGGAGCTAAAATTTCTCCCTCTAATAACCCTTCACCCATTATGCTTCTTCTGTATTATTGTTTAATCATCATTTAATTACATAAATGTTTGCATTTGAGATGGGAAATGGAGAAAATTTTTCTAAAAATGGAAGTAGAATGGAGTGAAGACTTCTCCTGTAATGACAATTTTTTTTTCTAGTGATACCTCGGCACTTTATTGTTAAATACTGTTTTCTTCCATAAATCTTTGTGTTTGAGCTTGAAAATGGTGGCAAAATTCCAGATACAGAGGGCCAGAATGTTCTTGATCCTAATTAACATTGCAATTGCTGTAGTACCTACATTAAACATTTTTTTAGATAGAAAAATGTGTCTGTGCAATTTTTATTGTTTTTCGCATCTAGTAGTTATTTTACTTAGTGACCACCCACAGATTATTTTGTGGCACAATGATATCTGTTGCAAACTGACGAGAAACTTTCTGCTATGGGGGAGAAGACTAGTAGTACAAATGAACCACTGTAAGCATATTTGTTGATGGATTTACTACAGTGATATTAGACCCCATTATGTGAATATGTCTGTTAGAATACACCCTACCCCACACAAAGAACATGGAGCACAAAAAATGTACATTTCTAAACATGAAATTATCTTTTGTTTGAATCATAAATCTTTATAAACACTTGCTTCAGTGTCATGTATTGGTTTCTCCCTGTAAAAATGCACCAAACAGGATTTAGAATATGTTCAGTACAGAAACATAAGAAATCAAGTATGTATGTATATATATATATATATATCTTTACACAACATACTAAAAAGTTTTCGTTTCGGTATTTTTGTCTTCAAATGCTCTTGATCTTGATTAAAGGCTTCAGTGTCTTGTAAGAATTTCTCAGACTTTCTTTCCTGTTGAAAATAAGAAAGACACAAGTGCAATATATGTAAAGGTATTGGAATAAAATGCATCTTTATTAACATTTTCAAACAAAATGACAAAAATACAGAAAAGAGAATTTAATTTATTTTTTTTTCACACACATGCAGAAAGTATATTTCACATATTTTGAATAATAAAGGGTGTTTCACATGTAGGAGGCTCCAACTTATTGTTTATTACAGACACATCCACTGTATGTGTCTGTAATAACATATCTGCTGTATAAGGTTGGCAAACATAATTGTGGTAGTACAAACCTTGAGAGATGTCCAACGTATCGCATCACAACAAAATGCTGCAAGTGGCCGCCTCCTTCCTGCATGCACCTGGCAACCCGGAGTTCTATGTTTACGAATATCTAAATTAGCTGAGCGTGGCTCATGTTGTCAGCTGTTCACTTTCAGTTGTTGGAGTGTGCATGGCTAATTGGGGTAGACCTTTTCGTTCAGCATGCCCCAAAGAAGAAGCAGTCTGGGAGTACTAAGATCTGGAGACCTTGATGGCCATATTCCTTTGGTGATTATGTGATCTTTGAAGAAGCTGGTTACAACTGACATAGACTTTTTGGATGTGTTATAAGTTGCCCAGTCTTGCTGAAAGCAGCCCCGTTGTAACTCGATGTCATCCAACTTATTCATAAATGTGTTGATAATTTCACAGTATATGCCTGTGTTCACCATCATTTCAAAGAATATGGACAACATGGCACATCACACTCCAATCTTGAGGTCATGCAGCGGATATTCATGAATCGCACACGGATTCGCTTTGAACCACAAGCGCTTATTCTGCGAATTGATGTACCCAGACAGGTGGAACCTTGCTTCATCTGAGAAAAATGTTATGTCCAGGACGTCATCTTTTCTAGCCACGAAGGTATGAAACCAGTTGTAGTACAATATCCTTTTTACAAAATCAGGTCGCTGATGTTCCTGCACTACGGACATTCGGCGAGGGCAAATGCTCCCTTTTTTGCTGCTTTGTAACAAGTGAAAGGTGAGAAGCCAATTTTTTGGGACAGTCGCCGTAAGGACTTGCTTGGTAAATTAAGCAACCTGTTATGTACGTAGTCCAATATGATTTGACCAAGAACACTTTCTGCTCAATTGTGTACATGTTTACAGCACTGAGACTGGCAGTGAACCGAGCCTATTATGGTGTGGGGAACTCAACGTCGGAAGTTGGCAACATTTCCTATGGCGGCCACAATTCGGCGCCACCCATTTGACTCATACCAGAGTTGTGTTGCATTTAAATATGTCTCTATCCATGTCGGTACTCCTGTAGTTACAACCGTCTTGTTTGTACATACGTATATTTTATGTCTGTAGTAAACGATAACTGGGGGCCTCTACAAGTGAAACACTAGTGTTCTCCCTAGAGCCTTTTTACTGGGTGGCACACCCAGCTAATTTTCTCTGCCACCCAGCTAAATTTCCTTTAATGAATGTTTTCACAACACACATAATAGTAAGAGTGGAAAACTTACTCCCACACACACCATAAATATTGGTGAAAACGACTGAAATTTGTGTTGAACATGATTTATCAGTAAGTATTTAATAAGTATAATCATGTTAAGCAAAACAATATTTTGGATTGGGGAAGGAGTCGTTAAAAGTACCACCCGCTAAAATTTCTTGCCACCCAGCTGTGATAAGAATCTAGGGAGAACACTAAACACCCTGTACATTTATGTGCTGCTCATGGAAATGCACCTGTACATGTATTACAGAGCAACTTATTAACTATGGATGTGTTTGCACACACACACACAAATCAGTATCTCTAATTTTAAGTGAGTGTAATTCTAAAATTCCTTAAACCATTATAACCTGAATGGACAAATTATTATATATACCCACCTAACAGCATGTTGCTCTACCTTTTGCTCTCAGTTTGCAAAGAAGCCAGATATCTTGGTAAGGACTCAATGAGGTGTTGAAAACATGAAGGTTGTACTGCCACCCACGAAGTAAGGACTGCCTGCCATAAAGCATTCACAGTTGCCAGTGGGAGTTGGTGAGCTCAAGCTGCTGTCATTATGGTGTGGAAACAGCATAGTTACAAATGGGTGAAGATGGTTTGCAAGGATGTTCCCATGCCTTGTGCCAGTGACACAGGTCTCGACGAGTACCTCCCAAAGAAGCACATGTAAATGCACCCGGAACTGTTACACTGCCTTCACCTACCTGTAGCAATGATGGACCCTAACTTAGCAAGTTGGGTCCATCACTTTTCATGGTTTACACTATACATGCATCTTCCCATCAGCAAGATAGAGTTGAAACAGTGAATCATCAGACCAGAAGACGTGTTTCCAGTGCTCTGCACTCTTGTCGTGATAGGTCTTTGTAAACTGCAGCCTAATCTTTCAGTGCCTTGCAGTCAACAAGGAAACACAATGTGGACATCAATTGCCACAGCCTATTTTTTCCATGGTATGATGGATAGTCTTTGTCCATAAGCTTGTGGGTGCACCCTCATTAAATTCCGGTGTTATCTGTTCCATGGTAGCCATGCAATTCCTTGTGATGATGTGGGACAGTCTGCATTTATCTTGAGAGTCAACTGCACATTCACGGTCACATTTCTTCTGTTCATTAGAAGTTTAGCCTTATTTTATAATACCTTGTCTTGTCATACATGTGCAATGGTATGACATGGAAATCCCAACAGTTCAGCAGTTGCAATGACTGAACAACTGGCTTCCTTGTAGTTCCTATATCTGGCCGCAGTCAAACTCACTTGCACCACTGCCTCTACTCATAATTGCTTTTCCGTGACTGGTTTACAATGCCTTGAGACTTGTTAGTTTCAGCTTTGCACATTGTTATCAAGCATAGATGCCAACCCTAGAGACTCCATATCAGGAGAGTTAAGGTAAATTTCAGGAGTTTTGAGCATAACTTCAGGAGTACTAACATGCCTGATATTTTACACATTATTTACAAAAGTATGAAATAATTTAAAAAATAATTACAATTTAATAAAAATATAGCAATATATTTTTAATTTAATGTATAAATTATTTGAAATTAGTAAATATAAAATTTCAACATTTTAACATACCTCATAAACAGGTCAGCATTTTGTTCAGTTAAATATTCCTGCTCATAAATTTCAATCTTGAAAAATAAACATATTCCTGGCACATAACTGAAAAATATTACGTTTTTATATTGTATTGCAATTAACTCACTTTGTAGAAAAATCAAGCAGCCAGTGAGAAAAGAAATGAACTTGTGTTGTTAATAAATTTTAGTCCTTTGCAAGGGAAGCAGAAGTAGCAATCGTAGCTCCCTGATCATATCTTTTGAAAAATCTTGTTTATAACACAATTCTTCTGCAGAAATCATTCTAGGTTTTTCCACCAGCAAATCTGATAGAACCTTGTCAGAAAGATTTGGATGAAAGTCGGTCCTGTTCTTTCTCACAATGCTGAATATGCATTCACTTTCTGTATTACTGCGAGGAATTACTAGTACTAAAAACATTACCTTTGCAAGCAAGTCATATTTAGCAACTCCACTGCCGTCTTTCATCTGGCTTATCAAATGCCACACTGTGTCAATTCGGTCACATTTCAAAATGTCATCAAATCTGTCAACTTGGTATAGCAGAAACTGAAGCTCAATTTTATCAACATCACTTGCAGATATAATTGTGGGAAACTTTTTATAAAACACTCAACGTATTCAAATGTTACTTCAGATTTCAAAGATACATCAGCCACCTCAGCATATTGCAAAACAGGATCTTCAAGGGGAAATTTTTTCACTATGTAATCAATGGCACTCATAAAAAACCTGACAACAGAAGAATAAAATTGGTTTACATGATCTTCATTTATTTTCTCCTCATTTAGTAATTTCCTAAGGCATTGTTTTGTCTCAATACCTATTACTATGGTATCATTTTTGCAATGATTTCTCACATCATGATAGTTTACCTCTGCCATTTTTTTTTAAGCAGCAACCAATTCAGGGGTGACAAATCTATCGTATAATTCAGTAAGTAAAGTTTGCAATTATCTTCGTAATCGGTGTATTAGTGGTTTTTCAGATTGCAGAATTGTGTTCACATTGTCAAATAAAGGCAATGAGTTCTTCAGAAACAAACAATAAAGTTGAGTAGTAGATACTTCAAAAATAGCACAAATTCAACTTAACCTACTGTCTCCCAGCTTTAAGCATCCCCTTTGTTTACTTGATGATGCCTTTGCCCTTTCACTATTTTTTTGGTTCTAAGAAATGTGTGCTTTGCTAATAATTTCTGAGGCCTTCACTATTTTATGGGAGGAGAACATGCTTATCTTTGCAATTAACCATTTCTTGAAGTTGACCTTTATCCAATTTTTGCTTTTTGATACAGATATTTAACATGGACCAGGAACAACAAACAAAGATCCTCGCTCTTTCCATGTTTATAAGTGAGTCACGGAAAAATTAAATATCTGTATCAAAAAGCAAAAATTGGATAAACGTGGAAAGAGCGAGGATCTTTCTTTGATGTTCCTGGTCCATGTTAAATGCCTGTATTAATTATTCATTCGCCTTCTAATTATTTCTTCAGTTGCTGCTTACCATCTTTGGTGAATCCCCAGCATTGTGCGGGGCTCCAAGAAGCAACCTGCCAAATTGGCTTGGCAGTTAGCGTGTGTGAGTCTGGAGGAATTCGAGGCTGCTGTGGTGTAGCGGAATCATACCCGGCGCGTAACTGGAAGATCCTGGGTTCGACTGCCGGTGGCAGCCAATGAGAATTTTTCTGTGACTTACTTATAAACGTGGAAAGAGCAAGGATCTTTGTTTGATGTTCCTGGTCCACGTTAAATGTCTGTATTAATTATTCATTCGCCTTCTAATTATTTCTTCAGTTGCTGCTTACCATCTTTGGTGAATCCCCAGCATTGTGCGGGGCTCCAAGAAGCAACCTGCCAAATTGGCTTGGCAGTTAGCGCGTGCGAGTCTGGAGGAATTCGAGGCTGCTGTAGTGTAGCGGAATCATATCCGGCGTGTAACTGGAAGATCCTGGGTTCGACTCCCGGTGGCAGCCAATGAGAATTTTTCTGTGACTCACTTATAAATGTGGAAAGAGCGAGGATCTTTGTTTGTTTTGCTTTTTGGCTGGCCGATCAATTAAGGGTACAACTTTTGATATGCTGATATCAGTTTCCTTAGACACTGTTTTAACAATGTTCTTTTTCTTAAGTTCAGGCTGAAACAAGCAGTTTTCATTTTGGGAAAAAGCTATAAGAGCTGGCCACTGTTCTGAAAAATTCACCACACCATTATTTAATGATAACCACCTTGTAGTACAGTGTTTTAATATTTTTCTAGTTGCAGCATAAGAAATCTCTTGAAACTGTTTGAGTTTTTTGACATTTGAAGCTTTTATTTAAATAAAAATAAATATCTATTAAGAACTTATCTATGGCAACTGGTAGATTTGTGCATGCTCTTTCTGCAGCAATATGGACAAGATGACATGGACAACCTTACACAAATACATTTTCCTGTTGCTGAAGAATGTGTGTGCTAACTACTTTGTGTACACCAACCATTACAGATGCATTATCACTCCCAAATGCAACACAGTTGCTCCACGGAATATTTCGTGCTACAAACTTATCATCCAGAAGCTTGAAAATGAATGCACCTGTGGATCTCTCAACATTTGAAGCAATACACAGTAATGTTGAAATCACTTTTCCAAATGCAGTGTCAAAATATCTAACAACCAAGGGGTACAATTGTGATGTTCCTGTATCATTACTGCCATCTGTACAAACAGCATATGGACCATTTTGCATAAAAAAGGCTACTTTCTGAGATGTTGCATGAGCTGAAGTTGATATAATAGCTGTTGTCTTGGTGCGGCCAGCACTGTACTTTCCCACAATTTCAGAGTCCAGGAACATATGACGAAATAATGGTCCCGCAGGGTCACTAAACGCTATTGGAATGTTACGCAATAAGGAAATTAGCAAACAGTGTTTCTGCTTTCATTATTCAGAATCGTCAACTTTAAAGAAAGAATTAACTGTACTTGAGTTTTCAAATCCAGCAGCAAGTTTCTGATGCTTTGGCCCAGCAATATGTCGACGACAATCATCACGACCCCCATGCGCTACTGAAAAATTATTACTATAAACAATACACAGTACCCTACTAGCTGTTTTTCCTTTTTTTCAAACATGGCCATTTTGCTCTATATTCCAGTAAGAACTTCTGATTTCTTATTACCTTTCTTTTAGAAATTAAGTCAGCCATCATTATTATAAGCAGAAAGCACGAATTACGAAGAGCTCGTAGTGAGCGATGGGTTTGCCTCCTAGGGGCACTCCGTGGTAACAATGGCACACACAACAGCAACTAGGGCCTATGTGAGTTTCGGAGAGGTGCAAGCTAGTTCTGTGTGGCATAGGCGAAAAGACCCCAACTCACTGGGTTTTGTTCCAGAATCCTTAGGTTGAATGACCAACTGGAACCCTCAGCTGTGGGCTAATCCCCCACACTGTTGTACTTACCTGATTAAAAAGACAAAAAGAAATATTAAGAATGACTCAAGTGTGGGATATGATGGACCTACCACACTTGAGAAGGACAGTCCACCACAGTATCGACCTGGACTTTCTAAACGGCGTATGAGAAAGAGATCTCGGCTGAGTGAATGTAAGATTGGTGTATAGAATACTAGAGGTATAAATGGCAAGATGAGTGAGGTGATTGAGGAGATGAATAAGTATAGACTGGATGTGCTGTGTGTAAGTGAAACCGAAAAGAAGGATATTGGGGTAGAAGTGAATGGCACGGTGAGTGTGTGGTCTGGAGTATTGGATAATATGAGAGGACAGGCTGGTGTAGGTGTGATTTTAAGTGAAAAGATGAACAACGTGATTCACTATAGTTGCGTAAGTGAGAGACTTCTCTGGATTCGTTTGAAAGTGAAACTTCAGATAATTGTAATTGTAGTGTATGCACCTTGTGACTCGGAACCTTATGATAAGAAGGAAGATTTCTGGAATGAGCTAAAAGCTGTTTTGAGCCAGTTTGGTGCTAAAGAAAAAGTTATAATAGCAGGGGATTTCAATGCTAGAGTAGGTGTGCAGAATACAATTTCTGACAATGTTTTGGGTAAGTTTAATGATCCTTGTGTGAATGATAATGGTGAAAGATTAATTGAACTCTGCATTGAGAATGGTTTGTGTGTATCTAATACATTTTTCAACCACAAGTATATCCACACATATACTTGGGAAAATCGTACTCTTGGTCAAAAGAGTGTGATAGATTTTGTTGTCTACGATCAGCGTTTGAAACACTTAGTTGTTGACACCCGTGCGATGAGAGGTGCGGATGTGTGTTCTGATCATTACTTGGTAGTGTCACGAGTGAAACTTAATGTTGGTTGGAGGAAAAGGAATAGGAAGAGACCCAGGATAGAAAGAATAAAGGTTGATAGGCTCCTTGAAGATCATCAGCAGTATTCTGACTTACTCAGATAATGACTGAAGGATCTGAAGTCTGGTGAGAGGGATGTAGAAAAGAAGTGGGAATGTTTTAAGAACAGTGTTGTCACTGCTGCTAAAGAGGTCTGTGGCACCACAATAGTGGGTAACAAGAGGTGATGCTTGGTGGAATAGTGAGATTAAAGAGGCAGTAAAGAGAAAGAAGGAAGCATATTTGGGGATGTTGCAAGGTAGAGTCTCTGTGGATGAATATCACTGTAAGAAGCGTGAAGTTGCTAAGCTGGTTCGCCACAGTAAGGCAAAAGATAGGAAGGAGAAAGTGGAAAGGCATGAACTGGCTTTTTAGAAAGATAGGAAGTCCTTCTGGAAGTACATGAGACTCAAGAAAAACAGGGGAAACAAAGTTGTAAGTTGTGTGAAGAATGAGATTGGGGAAATGATATGGGAGCCCAATGAGTTAAGTGACAGATGGGGTGAATACTTCTGTGAGTTATTAGATAAGGAAAGCAAAGATGATTCTGAGACAGACAAAGATGATGTCACAATGAGGGATGAAAGCACAGGAGGGATCTCAAGAGAAGAAGTGTGTAAAGTTCTAAAATCTCTTCAGAATGGTAAGGCTCCGGAGTTGATGGCATAACTGCCGAGATGTTGAAATATGGTGGTGACTCTATAATAGACTGGTTAACTGAAATTTGCCAGTTGTGCTGGGAGTTAGGAATGGTCCCTGGGGATTGGAAGGATGCTATCATTGTTCCCTTGTATAAAGGAAAAGGTGATCAGACTGAATGCAAGAACTATCGTGGTATTAGCCTACTGAGTGTGCCAGGGAAAGTGTTTGGTAAGGTTGTTATTGAAAAAGTACGGGTCTTACATCATTGAAAGTGTGGGATGTTTAGAGTGGTTTTATGCCTGGTAAAGGTTGCACTAACCAGATTTTTGCATTACGCACGATGATTGAAAAGTATCTGGCTGTTGGGAAGAAAGTTTTTACTGCCTTCATAGATTTAGAGAAAGCTTACGACCGAGGGAATAGGACACTTTTGTGGAAGGTATTGAATGAATATGGTGTTACTGGGAATCTACTTAATAGTGTAAAAGCCATGTATGCTGGTAGTAGAGCTTGTGTACGAGTGAATGGTGTTTTATTAAAATGGTTTTCCATTGGTGCAGGAGTTAGACAAGGTTGTGTAATGTCACCATGGCTGTTTAATATATTTATGGATGCATGCATGCGTGATGCCAAAATAGATAATAGTGGTTTATGACTTGGTGATATCCGTGTGTGCAGATTGCTGTATGCTGATGACACTGTCCTGTTGGCAGAGAGCAAAAGTGAGTTGCAGAGTATGTTGACTCGGATGCACGAAGTTTGCATGAAATTCAAACTGAGTATAAATAAGGGAAAAAACCAAAGTTATAGTGTTTGAGAGAGGAACGGGTAGCACTGAATGTAATGTAAGTATAAATGGCACTGTGATTGACCAGGTGAGTGAGTTTGTGTATTTAGGAAGCATGTTTGACAGAGAGAACAAGTTGGATGGTGAAATCAGTAGGTGAGTGAATTCTTCTTTGAAAGTCATAGCTGCTCTGGAAGGTTTTCACAGGAATGATGGGTTCTCTAGAAAGTCCTGCATAGCTGTGTATGAAAGTGTAATTGTTTCTACTCTGATGTATGGTAGTGAAACCTGGGTACTGCAGAAGAAATATAGGAGTTGTTTGTGTGCTGGAGAAATGCGTTACTTACGTGGGGTTTGTGGCAAGACACGATATGATTGTGTGAGAAATGAAGATGTATTGCATTTGTGTGATGTGAAGCAAAATGTTGTTAGCAAGGTGGAGACCAATATGCTTCAGTGGTTTGGCCATGTTGAAATAATGAGTGATGAAATGCCTACTAAGAAAATCTTTTCAGCCCAAGTGGCAGGAAGGAAAGGCAGAGGAAGGCCAAGGAAGACATGGTTGGATCAGATTCAGGAGTGTCTGCATGAGAAAAAGATTATGAGTATGAAGTATAAAAGATCTTGTGTACGGCGTGTAATGGATATTAGTGAAGCACGAGCTGTATGTCAAGATCGCTGTAAATGGAGAAGTTTGATGTGACAACAATAAGTAAAAATATCTGGAAGTTTGTATTTCTTTTTGGAGCTAACCTCTGAATCTCAGAGAACAGCTTAGTGATATGTATGTACTTCTCAGTTGAGTTGCCTTACCACAGCACGCATGCGCGGCTGCGGTTCCACCCCAAGCAGATCCATCCTTTACTAAAGGGATGGATCACTTAACAAACAAATCGCGGGCAGTTATTTTAAGGCTCTAGCACTGAAACACGGCTTTCATGAAGCCTGCCGTCAGAAATGAAAACTGAGACTACATCCCAACTTCAGCAATAAGTTCATGCAATTACATAGAAAAAACACACACACAAAAGCGTTTATGTAAAAAAAAAAAAAAAAAAAAAAAAAAAACCATGATTTTTTAATTGCTGATCCGTATTTTCATGGAAATATCGGACAGACTCAGGAATTTCCAACGTGGTTGGCATCTCTGATCAAGGTGTATATAATTTGTCCATTCAGTGTAAAACCAACCATGAAAAAAGAGAGGTGTAAAACCACCTCTCTGTGAAGCTTTTTCACTTTTCCTTTGTGGAAAAGAAAAGCTAAAACAAAAAAAGCTGAAAAAAATGCAGCTAAAATTGCAGTATACTGAAAAGTTTGGCAATTTCAGGTGTGATGGTAGTCTAAACAAAAACCCCTATTATGCCATTCAATTATCTTTTTATGATATAGGGACTAATTCATTTTATTTTGGGTGGTGGTACTCATTAGGATATTGAATAATATTAAACTGCTGAAATCATAGTGTTACACAGAATGTGGGGAAAATGTGTGTGTGGATTCAAACTATAAAACAGAATAAGTAATGTAGGCATTACTTATAATAAACACAAAAACTGAGTGAAAAACACACAGAATCACGTATAGCAATGAAGTTCATTAAGCGGCAGCTTTCGGCAGTTCTATGGCCAGCGATCAACTGAATCTGAGGACTGGTGGCCAGAACTATAATGCGAATTTGAGGTGCAGGAACTGTCAGAATTTAGCATAGAGATCAAAAAAAAAAAAAAGGGGGGGGGGGGGTGAGGGGAATTGATGAGGTCTCTGAATTGCAGTTCTTGGTAAACGTTTCAATTACTGATCTAAAACAACTATTATGGGAATTTTACTAGGAAATTTTTTCATTTAAATTGCAAATTTTCGGAGAAAACTCTTCTCCTTCTTCAGGCTGTCTTGTTGTTGTCACTTATTCCTGTCACAGTTTCAATGTTTTTTTGACAAAGGAGGCAACTTTTTTTGTTTCTTTCTGAAGGAGAACTGCAGAAGTGTTTTCAAGTGTTAGTGCAAATAATACTGTTTTTGGAAGACCACTAGGCACATCTTGTTTATGTTCACGAAGTCTTGCAGTGATGCTTCGGTACGTACTTCCAATATATACTGAGAGTCCAGAGGAAGCTGAAATAGGAATTGCATAAACTTCAGGGGTGTCCAGGGTTGTGATAAGATCCCTGTCTTTAAGCAGGCACTTTATTGCAGGTGGATTAGGTTTCACATCGAGAGTGTAGCTCATAGTTTTGAAGAGTTTACAAATCTTATACGAAAATGATCCATGGAAAGGGAAAGAACCAATGAATGGGGGTTTCTTTTTTAGTGTAAGTGTGAGAGTAAACAGATTTTTCATAAGGGAATCATGAAGAATTTTGTTTATTGTAGAGGGAGGGGACTGATGGGCTTCAGCAATATTCTTAATTGTAGCAATTGTTTCTTTGAGGGATGATTCATTGTTGCAAACAATCCTGGTACGATTAATATAAGTTTTTAAGTTGGAAAATTTGTGAGCAGTGGGGGAGTAGGGTGAGAATGGGATTATGTTTTTTACTGCAGAGGGTTTTCTGTAAACAGACCTGTTGAGACAATTCTCCTGTCTTGTCAGATGGACGTCCAAGAAGCCAATGCTTTGTAGTGATTCTTCATTGATGGTGAATTTTACTGATGGGAACTTCAGGGAAATCTTTTCTAATAGAATTCAAGGTTGGTTCTATTGTGGGGCCACATGACAAAAATATCATCAACATACCAAAGCCAAATGTAAGATTGTAGTTTGTGTTCCATGACTGTTGTTTTCAATACGCTGCATGAAATCTTCTGCCAAAAGTGGTGAGAGGTGAACTAATCGGAAGTCCTTCTTGCTGACAGTAATATTTGTTGTTGTAACAGAAACAATTTAGATTTCTCAGATTTAAAGGCAGTCATACAGGTTTTTAGTTAGAGGGCCAGAATGTGATTGGTTTTCTTTTAACAATTGTACTAACAGCATATGTGATGGAAAAGAGGAACTGAAGGGAAGAGAGAGAGACCACATCTAAAGTGAACATTTTTGTCAGAAGGTTCAATGCTAGATGGAAGTTTTTCAATGAACTCTTTAGTGGAGGAAATTGGCATAGGATGGGCTGGAGGCGAGATGTTTACATTTTTCAACTGTCTTCTTTTCTAGATTTCGGGTAGGAGAGAAAGTATGTTCCATAAGTAGTCGAAGACGGAAGTCATCTTTATGAAGTTTGATCTGGAAGAACAAACATGAAGTTCGGAAATGTGGTGGTGTAAAATCTCATATACTATGAAGTAATGAAGTTCAAAAGCTACCGATTAACGGACTTTATTACTATAAGCAAAGCGTTTTTTTACGCTTGTTTATTGTTATATTGTAGTATGAAGCCTGAGTTTTTAACCACATTACTTATTCTGTATTAATGGTGTAATTCTGAGATGACTGGGTTTTTTAGCAGCAAAGAAGAAGCAACAATACGATATACTGAGGTAGTCTGGATAAATGAGTTACATTGGAGATTAAAAAGCACCTGCACAGGTGTTACATTCTGTTGTATCAGCCTTAGTGCCAAGAGGTAGACCTAGAACAAAGATATCTGATGGTACAAAACTAGGTATAACTGAAAATGGAAACAGCATTACAGACAAAAAAATTTGCAATGGCCAAAAAAAGATGCATTACAAATGAACAATGTAATTATTTTTGAATGCTCTGGACCAATCCCTGAACACCATGTTGATATGCAGAAGTAAACTGATCATGCTGATCTTATGATTTATGGAACATTATTCTAGGTAGAAATAGGGCCACTCTAGATTAATTTCATACTTTGGTAGATTATGTATACTTTTCACTTCTATCTTCAAAGTTAGCATGTGAATTCAACATGTTTTTAGAACGTCTTTTGTAAAAAAAGAGATCCAGCTTATGCTATCAGTTAGTCTGTCTGTCTGTGAATACCATATCTCTGCAACTAACAGTCTGATTTGAAAAATTATTTTTGCATTGTGAAGGTTAAAATGTGAGAATGAGGATTCTTGCATTCAGGTTTTTCCCGATACACAACTTCAGCGTTATCATCCTGAAAGATAAAATTCTGCAAACCCATGTCTTGTGCACATGGTAGCAGTTTGGACTCCAAAATATCCACATAATTCGACATATTCAATGTGTCATCAACAATGTGCAGATGGCCAACACCACTGTCTGAAATACAAGACCATAACATCACCGAATGTGGGTGCTTGATTGTTGGCTGGGTGCAACATGCCTTATATCTTTCACCAGCCCAACGACATACATAATTATTTCCATTATTAGTGGAAATAGTAACAGTTGTTTTATCACTGAAAATAGCATTTTTCCATTCATCAGCAGTCCAATTCTTGTGTGCCTTGGCCTAAGCAATTCTTTTGAGCCATTGTTGTTCAGTAAGAAAAGTTTTTTTTTCTGTTTCCCACACATCCAGTTTCTGCAACTCTTTTAATAGTGCGCAAGACAGTGGAATGATCACAGCCACATTTAACGGCAATTTTACGACTACTGAATCCAAGTTCAAGCAAAGTAATAATTTTTGCCCTGGTTTGAAGAGGCAGGATCAATTTTCGGGTCTTTGACATTCCAAAATTCAAATATCACCAGGAATTCTCCGTAAACTTCCGTCAACTGATTACAAGCAGCTGCGTTCAAGTCGGCAGATGATTCTACATCCTTTTATATCTCACTAGCGGACGTCGGAGAAAGCTATAGTGGATTAGAGGAGCGTGAACGCTTTTTCAGAACTGGAATTGTGTTTCCTCACTTGCACGTTTTTGCTTGTAACTTCACATATATTACTGGTAATAACATTCTGTAAAAATATTTGAATCCAGCATAAAATTTCCTTTAAAATGATGTATAATATGTATTCCTGACTTTACCAGTACACTGAATAAGTTGACTTCAAACATCAAAAATTGACTTTCGGTCTACTGGTGCATGACTTTTGGCCACAACTGTAGTATTTGTATGATCCGGCTGTAATGAGAAGTCTGTTATAATGATAATATTTTGATTTTTGTCAGCTCTCGTAATATCGGACTTTTACTGTATTTTGAATTATCCCTTAAACAGATTCAAAACAATCTCCCTCCAAATCCACACAATGGTGAGATCCTTTATACAGGTGTTCGAAGGCACAGTGAAAGTCCTGAACCAGAACCTCCTTCAGTCTGTTGGTCACACCTCATTGGATGTTCTCAATGTTGCTGAAGCACTCCCTTTTCAAGGCACACTTCACTTTTAAGAAGAGGAAAAAAATCTGCAGGAGCCAAATCTGGCGAGAATGATGTATGTTTGATCACACAGATCGACTTCAAAGCCAGAAACTGCATCACAGGCAGTGCACAGTGTGCAGGCACATTGTCATTCAATAGAAACCAATTATTTTTGTGGAACAGTTCTTTCCTGACATGTTGCATGCTGACCTACAGACATTGCATTACTCCTAAATAATATGGACTGTTCACTGTGGTACCTTCACAAATTCGCCATGGATAATTCCAGCTGAGTCAAAAAAACAATTATCATTAGCTTGACACGTGACTTTTGCAACTGGACTTTCTTCTACAGGGGAGAAGACATTCCATGCCATTCCATGCTTTGGAATTTTGTTTCAGGATCAAACTGAAGACACCAGCTTTCATCACCGGTGACAATTCTTTTCAACAAATCATGATCTTAATCAACTGCATGGATGAGATTTTGACAACATGCAATCCTGTGATCTCTTTGTTTGTGTGTCAATGCTTGTGGCACAAACCTCAAACAAATCTTTTTCTTGTGCAAATCATTTTCTAACATAATCCTGGCCATTTACTTACCAACACCAAGCTGTTCAGCAAGTAGCCTAGTGGTTATTCGTCTGTCATAGGCAACAATTTCGCTAGCTTTACCACATTTTCATTTGTCTGTGCAGAATCTGGACATCCTGTGCTTGGTTCATTCTTGAGGGATGCCCTCCCATCTTTAAACATTAAAAACCAATGGAACACCTGTGCATGGCTCAGATGGTTATTGCTGTAAACTTTTTTTAGGTCTTCGTACAATTCTGTGGTAGTTTTTCCTAATTTATAATAAAATTTCTTCCACAGCTATTTGTTCTATTATGCAAATATTGGCACACTCCATTCACATACTTACTTCAATGGTGGCAGCATGAAAATTGCTCCTTCAATTACAGCACACTCTAGCAGTCAAAACTGTAAACATTTTTGATACTTTTATTCAAAGGGATGTCCCATAAACAATCAGTCTCAATACATAATGGGCGTGTATGTACTGTATATACAAGGTTGACTACTAGGTTGACCCTGTACATTAATTATTACAGAAATGCTATTTATTGTAGGAAGATTAAAGAGCAGTACAAAATACCTGAATTAATAGGAGAGTGAATGCCATCAGATGCTGTGTTGTTGCATTCTCCAGACGGATGACGTAACATCTGGTGACGAGCCAACTCCACGCATACATTGGCGCTGCCGCAGCTGCCACTCGTCAGTTGAGACAATGCTGAAGATAGAGCAATGTGTTTTTCTCTTGTGCTCCTACTGGGTAACAGGATTGTTTAAGTCATGTCGGAAAACATTTCAAGAAAAGTATGGCGAAATTGCACCTTCAAAAAAGGTGATCCACAAAAGTGTGAAAAAGTTGGAGAACAAGTGTACATTGGTGTCGATTCATACATGAGGTCAACCAAAAATGTCAGCAGATACGGTGAGGGAAGTGTAGGCCCAGTTGCAGCAGTTACCAATGAAATCTCCAGAGCGTTTATCACAGGAGATGGGAATTTCAACATCATCGTCATGTCACTGAGCAGCAAAGCAAGCAAAAATGCATCCCTATCATGTCACCGTACTGCAGAAATTGCATCCACCTGATTTGTTAAAAAAAGTGTTGGTACTGCCAATGGTTTAAAGGCTTCATTGAAGGTAATGAGATCATTTTGGATTTAATATGGTTTTTTGATTAGGCCTGCCTGGTTTCACCTTTCAGGCTATGTAAATTCCCAGAATGCACGCATCTGCCAACATCCACATGCCATCCACGAATAGCCCCTTCACCCACAGAAAATTGGAGTATAGTACGCGTTGTCTCGTACACACATAGTAGGTCCAATTTTCTTTGATAGAAATGTGAACAGCGATGTTTACGTGGAAATTTTGGAGTTCGTCAACCTGTTGGATGACCATGAGCTGTCTCTTGGTTATTTACAACAAGATGGGGCAACCTGTCACACTTCTGAAAAATCCATTCAATTCAACAGCTCTTTCTTCAAGAACAGAATAATTTCTAAAGGACTCTGGCCGTCTCGCTTCTTGGACCCCTCCCGACTATTTCCTTTGGTGAATGCTGAAGAACAGGGTGTACAGAAACAATCCACACATGTTGGACAAATTAAAGTGCAACATCACCACTGAAATTTCCCTCATTAAATCTGCGACACTTGCTTTAACCTTCCCAGTATGGAAAAACATATCATCCTGCGTTTGCAACAAAAAGGTGGCCATTTCCAGCATTTGCTGTAATGACACTTATTCAGGTATAGTTTAATCTTCCTACAATAAATATTTGTTTAATAATTAATTTACTGAGTCAACCTAGTTAATCTTCCTACAACAAATAGCATTTGTGTAATAATTCATTTACTGGGTAAACCTAGTAGTGAAACACCCTGTATATTCACATTTATTTTTTCACATAAATCTGTGAGAATTATTTGTTGTTGTTTTTCTTATTGTACACTTATTCTTTTTTAATTTCATTCATAGTATACAAATTTGTATGGTTCTTACATTTTTTATTTAGCTGTTATTCCAGAAATTGGGTTTTCTCTAAACTTTTGAGATTCACTTCAATTATTATTTCCTGCACATAATTTTCTACAAGTTAGTAGCTCAATTTCTCTTCAGGCTACTCCAAAATTTAAAAGATCACACAGGGTTCCTCTGTGAAAGGGTTTGGACACCATATAACTTTTCAAACACTGCAAGAAACAGCAGTTGCAAGTTGTTCAACCAACTGCAATTTTCCACCATATTATGAATTTAAATAGTAAATACCTATGTCATAATCAGTTAATTCAGCATATACAAATGAATCCACTAACTCAACTTCTTTTGACATAGCAGTTGTTCAAAATTCTATCAGATAAGATTTTACATGCACATTACAACATTCAGCTTTTAAAATCACATGCAAATGGAAAACTTTGAACAGTTCCACACTTAAATTAAATCTTTATCAAGCAAGTTAATGCGCATTATGACTGACTGCCATCTTGCACTAGGTACTTACCTCTTGTCCTTCATGATGATCTAAAGTAAATACTGGAGTAGAAGTCAATGGATTTTCATGGGAATCTAGAGTGTGAATACTAAATATATCTTTCAGTCTCTCTGTACTAGCAACAAATACCTCTTTAAATTTCTTTGGTTCTATACATCGAAACCTCTGAAGGAAAAAGAAAAATCAAATTATAATATTGTCATTGTCATTCTCAAAATTTAATGATCTAACTTATTATTATGTAAATAAAATTCTCAATAGAACAATGATCACTGAATTTCTGATAATGGATATATTTTACATTTTGTGAGTACTATACCAGATCTTCAAGCCTAGCAAACATCTAAGGAATGAAGACATCAAGACCTTTTTAAAAGCAGTGGCTTAAGGCAAAAAAATTCTCATAACATTAACCCAACACTCATGTCTTCTTTAGGACCCAAATGTGCTCACAGCAGAAATTTAGACATTTCAATCTCTCCAAATACAGTAGATTTGGTTACAGCAAAGATACGCATGTAATCAGAGAGGAAGTAAATAGGTGATTTAGTACACATGTGTTGCTAATGACAAAGTATGAATCTAAAATTCCTGTAGAACACAACAAAGCCACCTCTTCAATGTTTCTAGAATTTAAATATGCAATAACATGAAACAAAATAAATCCGTTAACATGCTTCATTCAGTAACACTAGCAAATCTTTATTTTGTATAGAACTTTTCTCCATGTTTCTCCAGAGTTGTTTGTTCACTTACATTCTATTTGCTTTTCTGGCAAATCAAATGGCTCATTAAAAAAAAAAAAGTTTTTGTACTCAAACCTATAGCTATGTTAACAACTCCTGATTATGTCAATACACCATCTTACAAACTTAATCAAATTCAAATTTCTGCAGTACACAGAAGAATAAGATTTGTACCACCTAATGAGTTTAGACTCTTATTCAATCAAAAAATTCCAGGACTTTTCCAGGACATCTGATTTTTTTTTTCAGGATATGCAATCCAAATACTCCTTCTCAAAATACAGTGAAACCACATTTCTGTTTAACTTGCAATCTACAACAAACAACCCATACAGACTTGAGCAAACTTAATACAGAATATGTAATTTTGAAAATCATGTTTGCATCACTTAAGAAACTTAAAATCACAAATAAAAACTGAAATATCAAAGCTGTCATTGAAAATGTAACCAGGTTTAATTTCCACAGAACTTTTATATAAGTATAGTATGCTATGATTTTGAATAAAATTTGTGTTTTTACTATAGTTTTAAATCAATTATTGAAAAAATTACGGAATAAAAAATATAAAACTCAAAAACATATAGGTACAAAATCTATAGTTAGACCATAAATGGGTCATTAGTTTACTACTGAAATGTTTTCAGTACCCTTTATATTTAAATATTCTGAAATAGTACTTATATTGAAGTTTAAGGATAAGGAATTTAGGTGAAATACGAAGTAAGCATTCTTTTTTAATAAAGCAAAATTCAAACTGAAAATCATTACTTCATTTCGTATTGTTAGAAATTGTATCATTTCCATGATCCATACAGTTGTTTTCATGACAGAGTAAGGAGTGCTATTATTACTTTTTAAATTTAATTTCACTGAAAATGCATTGTTTTCCCTTGCTTGATAACTAACTTCTTTCTATATCAACAGACGAAAGGAGCACATATTTTTCCTTTTGCTTAAAAAAAAAAAAAGTTTAGAATTGTAACTCCCACTTTTCACTGCCATATTTTGTTCACAGTGAAAACACAGTAGTGTTTTTGAACATAAAACAGCTTATTAATGAAAGAAAGCATGCCTGCCGCATGTTTTATGCTAAATAAATATCAAAGATTGGTACTGCACTGTTTATCCTTTTTACAGGTCACAGAAATGGCAGATTCCACAATGGAAACTTCAAGTACATACATACATATCACTAAGCTATTTTCTGAGGTTCAGAGGTTAGCTCCACAAAAAAAGATAATCCACCAGATAAATGTTTAACTGATTATTTACTTTTTGGTGCAGTATCAAACGTCTCCATTTACAGCAATCTTGGTACACAGCTCAAGCTTCACTGACATCCATCACACGATGTACAAAAGACCTTCTGTATTCCATACTCATAATCTTTCTCTCATGCAGACACTCCTGAACATGGTCCTCCCATAATTTTCTTGGCCTTCCTCTACTTTTCTTTCCTGCCATTTAGGCTGAAATTTTTTTCTTAGTAAGCATCTCATCACTCATTCTCTAAACATGGCCAAACCACTTACGAATATTGGTTTCCACCTTACTGACAACATTTTGCCTCACGTTACTCAACTGCAACACGTCTTCATTCCTCACATGATCAGAAAGTGTCTTGCCACAAATCTCCCGTAAGTATCACATCTCTCCTATGTCTCTCCTGAAATGGCTCTTACGTCTTTTCTGCAGTACCCAGGTTTTACTGCAATGCATCAGAGTAGGAACAATTACACTTTCACACACAGCCATTTGAGACTCTCTTGAGAACCCATCTTTCCTGTGAAATCCTCCTAAGGAACAGTCTATGACTTTGAATGAAGAATTCACTCGCCTACTAATTTCCCCATCTAATTTGTTCTCTCTGTCAAACATGCTTCCTAAATACAGGGTGTCTCAAAAATACACAGCAAAACTGCAGGAATGATCTATATTTTGAGATTACTCACCTTTATTCCTAAAATCTTTCAGGAGGTTTTCGTCTCTTCACATTTCCAACACTTATTTTTCTTAGTTACGTCGTGGTTCAAGGCCGCCAAAAACAACAACATAAAAAAACATCTTTTTCAACTCACGCAAACTTCGTGTGAGTTGAAAAAGATGTTTTTGTTTTGTTTTGTTTTTTGGTGGCCTTGAACCACGATGTAACTAGGAAAAATATGTGTTGGAAATGTGTAGAGACGAAAACCTCATAAAAGATTTTAGGAATAAAGGTCAGTAACCTCAAAATATAGATTATGTCTAAATAGCACGTGAATAATAAAACAGCTAGATGACATTTGACATTTGCAATGCTGTATGAATATATCTGCAGGAATGAGTTCCTCATAGGTAGATAAGAAAAAAAAATTATATCAACATAGGTCCAGACATAGGCGTAACCACTGGGGGAGTCAGGGCCCCCAGATTTTCAGTCAGGGCCCCCAGATTTTCAGTCAGGGATCTCCAATGTAAAGGACCTCCCAAATTTTTTGGGAATATAATGATATAATGCACACTTTTTTACGATGTGAACAAACTAAATTTAATAATATAAGATTGCAATTTTTAGTAGAATGCAAACATGTGCACAATGTGTACTTAATAAAACAGCAATATAGATTAAGCATGGTTACCAGCGTCGTTGACGTATAACAGAACTATGAAGAGCAGCAAAAGCAAAGAAAGGGCTGTGTGTTATTTATTGCCTTGACTCACTCAGGGTCAGAGGAAAGTTATCAGTGACTGAATCTCGAGTACTATGTTTGCAATTAACAGGTCTTTCTTTACTCAAAGCTACTGGCTCACCTTTGGAATGAGACCAGAGCATATGGTGTCACATTTTACATGTGGTGCCGAGCGGCCCGAGTCCCAAACAGATAGACAAAAAAAGCGCTCTCACTGCCCATTTGTTTTGGGGGAAGGGGGGTTGTACTTGCATCTGAGTGAACATTCCTTTGGTTTGCTTACATTTTACATGACACGGAGAGGGTCAGGGAGACCTCAGACGACTTTAGAATTAGACGTGTATGTTTATTGTACAGGATTACTGACATTTTGGAGAAAGTTCAAGTCGTGAATTGTGAAGAACGAGTGCACAGTTAACAGATCTTTTATTCTTCATGGGACTTTAAGATACTGTAGTGTACATTTTCATTTCTCCTTCCCAACGTTTGCTGGCCACGTGACTGTGTGAGTAACCAAATACCAATCAATGACAATAAGGGTAATTCTTCACAATGTTGGTTTTTGATAGGTCTATTATTTAGTTGAGTGCTGAGTCATCACTCATCAGTTACGCTCTCATGCAATTACAGTTTAATGTTAATTAGCAATGTCTGGAATGAAAAGAATTTCATCATTTTTTCCACCATCGCTTGTCAAGAAGCAAATAATTGAGCAACTTGCTCAGGAAAACCAGCAGCCAGTTCAGGACAGCCACAAAAATTTGTCGACGCAAGTTTCAAAGTATTGCCAACGAAAACGACTGGTCTACAACCTGATGGTTCTGTTGCTAGTACAAGTTCAAAAGCAACAGATTTAGAATCCTTCAGGACTCTAGATTCACCCAACCTCAAGATGTGAGAATAATTCCAAATATGCAAAGTGGCAAAAAAACCTTCACTTCCAATCAAAATGGTTTAAAGATTATCCTTGGTTAAATTACGCACGAGAATTAAATGCGGTTGTGTTTTTACTGCGCAGAGACATGCCATGGTTCTGCAGTTCTACACTGGACAAAAAAAACACAGAAGATACATTTGTTTCAAGTGGATACAGAAACTGGAAAAAGGCCTTGGCAAAAAATGGCCATTTTGAAAAGCACCAGCGATCGCACAGCCATATCCTAGCTGTAAACCATTACAATTAACAAAAAAATCCAATTTTTAGGCAGTTATGCAACCAAATCGAAAACAATCAAAGGTGTGCTAGGAAATGTTTACGTTTGATACTTACTAGTCTTCGATATCTAATCGGGCAAGGCCAAGCTATAAGAGGTCATGAAGATGAAAGTGGAAACTTCAAAAACCTTTTGCTTCTTTACAGTGAAGATGAGATTGACTTAAAACAGTGGTTACATCAACATAATTCTATACTTCATCTGCTGTGCAAAATGAGTTGCTTCAATTGATGGCCAACAATATTCTAAGGAAATCAGAGGTGAGATTTTTACAGCAGGTAAATTAACATATGCCTTCATAATGGATGGTACTACAGACATTACTATGACTGAACAAGTCATGTTGCATACAATTCGTTGACGAAGATCTTCATGCACAGGAGATTTTTGTTGGAATGTATGCATCAAAAGAAACAACTGGGAAAGGGCTGTGCCATGTTGTGGAAGATGCAAGGCTGAGCACAACCACATAGCTCCAAAATAGTTGAAAAAGTGACAATTTTTCTGAAAAAAAGTAACGAAAGAGTCGAAAAAAAATTCTAAAAAAGTAACCAAAAAGTGACCAAAATTTCACAAAATATAGCTAAAAAAGTAACTTACCCCCATAATAATAATTGCTTACCTATCAAGCAGAGGTCATTATGGGTAACAGTCACCTTAGAATAGTTAATAAGCAATTTTACTGTTCCCTTTTTATTTTCACATTCTGAAAAGAAAAATGCCCGCCCCCTCCCAAAACTTATCACTTCCTGTTCTCATAAGGTGGTGCAGGCTGAAGAATTTCAATTTTTTTAAGACCATCAGGGTGGAAAATGGAGTATTATCAAGCATACTATTTTTTTCTTGACTGAGAACAGGCAACCTGCAAAGATTATGCGAAAAAAAACTGATAATTTAGGCCTGATCTATATTATTTATATTAATGTAGTGGAAAATTTGACATCCTGTACTGTTGTGAAATACAATTTTTATAAAGTTTAGTTTTTTCCCTTTCCTTAAAGTAATTTATAAAATATTTCCTTTTTTCAACACGACATTGAAGCATATCAACTGCAATTTTGTATTCAAGTTCTTCACTTCTGACAGATTTCACTCCTTCTAGCATTGCCTGTGCTCGACGTACCTCATCCATACTGTTACTTCTCAAAGCCTTTTTAAGCCTTTCATTTGCTTCATGAAATAGTGTGTCACAAGCTTTTCTCTTTGTTGCTTCTTGTTGCTTTTGGGCTTTTAGGCTCTCTTCCATCTTCTCAATAGCCTTTTGGTCTTCAGAGAATTTCTGAATTAATTTCATTTTTTTAGCTCTTTTTCCTCTTCTTCCTTCTTCTTTTGGTGTTTTTCATCTTCAGCCTTTTTTTCTCCTCCAAGTACGACTTGCAGCTTTTTGCGGACCTATGAGCCAAGGCAAGCAGCTCTTTAGTAATGGGAACAAATTCAGGTTTGCCATTATACATTTATAGAGCATTACTCACAGTGAATCTTGCATTTAATGTACGAACACTCAATGAAGCCTTATCATCCCTCAGTATTCTTCCTGAAAGTGAAAAACCCCTTTCTACATCAGCACTTCCATGCGATATAGCTAAACAAGCTTTTAGTAATCTTGTTACAGCCGGGTATTTTGGACTTCCAGGAGCACTGTCACGAAGGTTGAAAAAATGTTGCCAGTAGTGGTCAATACGAATTCCTTTTCCTCCCTCACAAATATTAGATTCATTCTAATTCACAGGAACCACAGGGTCTTCTTCCAGTTGCAGTACTTTCCATTCATCAAGTAGTTGGTCAATACAAACTGGACAGCATGGAAATGCTTGGCCCAGTTTGGCGATGTCACTACAGCTATGTTCTGACTTCCTTTCTTCACACTTGAGACATCGAAAATATTGCAAAAGCTGATGTGAATCTCCTAGTCCAGTTTGCTTAAGTATGTGTCTACAAGCACTAACAAAATGTTTCTGTCCTTGTCTGCAAAAAACAATTTGGTCTTTTTCTGGAGGTTTGGCTAATTCTTTCTCCACATCATCACTGCATATGATCTCTGTAATCGGGGTTAGGTTTTGGGAATCTTCAAGTAGGCTAAAATCCACATTGTTGCTTGCCATTGCTTTAGGGGTGCATATATCTGCCCAAAGAGGGTATAGACAAGTGACTTCAGTGAATCATACATTACATGAATCAAAGGTTCACTTCTCTGGAAAAGTTTAGCAAACTTTGTAAATATGTGGACACTACTAGTAACAAAAAAAAAAAAAAAAAAAAAAAAAAAAAATTGGGCCTTCATTGTTTGATTTTTCAAATAACTTACTATCTTTTTGAGCAGTTCTTTTGGCACATGTATTAGTAAATACTGCACAATGGCATACCACATTTCTAATAGTCTCGAAGCAGCAGGCTCCAGGATCAACCATCTTGATGGGACATGTTTGATGAAGTGGTGGGTTGGAAGTCTTAAACCTTTTTGGATTTTCTCAAAATCTTCCAACCTTAATGGCCACCCATTGAAGAAATAATACACTGATATTATCAGTTCCAAAACATCTTCACCTAGATCCTGAAGTCCTTTGTGAAATGCATTGTGTATAACATGAAGATTGCATGTGCCAATACGAAGAAGTCCTTTTTTCCTCACCCTTAGCATTTCTTCATTCATGAGCCAAATAACTGTTTTATTAACATTTGGACCATCGCATCTGAGGGCAATCAGATTTTGGTGGGGCAGCTGAGCATTATCCAGCGCAGCACATAAGTTATTGTGTAAAACTATTCCTGTCGCTTTACCTATGAAGAAAGTGTCCAAGTGTTGAGAAACCACTTCATTTTTTGAGTCTGACCAGAAGCGAATTTGGGTTTGTAATTCTTTTTTTCCAGCACTATTCGTTGTTTCATCAAAACTCCAAACATAGAAAGATGGCTGTGCATCTTCAATAACTTGTCTTCTGAAATAAGGTGCTATGGCCTCATTAATTATGTAAGAAAGTTTCTAACAATTTAAAGAAAATCCCTCAGGAACACACCCTGGAAACATGGCTGCAAAGGTTTCTGCAATATGAAACCTCAAACACATGAAGTAGATGACAAATTGCACCACACTGTTTTCATTGCCCATATGAGTTCTGTAGTCCTTGCCATGTCCTTTGCCATGCACATTTGCAAAGAGCGAGTAGCATTTGATGAAGATGACTGTGAAGCAGCACCATATACACACTCACTTTTAGATTTTGTGCCATGTTTTAGATTATCTGCAACCAACTGCAGTTGGCCTGGATGCGACTTCAAGTGAATATTTTCCTTGTGTTTGCTAGAATTGTAATACTGGGTTACTGCTTGGAAACCTTTTCCTACATTCACAGTACAAGTGCATACATTACAAAACAGTTCTGAATCACTCTGCTTTTTTGCCCATGTAGAAATTTTATATCCTGAAGAATCATTCTTTAGAAGCCAACCTTCTTTGAAATGGCATTTTCCCATGATTAAGCAGAATATCCTCTTCCTGGTATGAAACCTCAAACCTGGAAACTGGCTTTCTGGCAGGAGATTTCAGAAGATCATCTAAAAAAGAAGTATAAACTGTGTTAGAAAAAATAAAAACAAAAAGTAAAAGTAGCAAGTTTTTAGCAATCTTTTCTGAACTGTTTTGAATTTCTGCAAGAACACCAGAATAAAAAAAAAAATCAAAATAATAAGAAGAAGTACAACTGAACTTTAATACAGTTTTATTTAGCACAGTATAACCGCATTTCATAAAGCAAATTTCATACAATCAACCCCACAACCCGCTGATATTTGTAACATCAATTTATATTTCCGTGATCTAACAAAATTTTAAATGATGATAAAACAGAAATGCAAGTCCGTAAATTCCAGAAGAAAGGAATTTCTGTAATGAAGAGATTTTTTTATTTTTGCTGATAATATATATTTCAGCAGTTTTAAATTTCATATCTCACATCGATCACTATTTAATGGGAAACACCTGGTCATTCAAAAACATTGCTATAAGATACTTTCAGAAATTTAAAACACTTCCCTTCAGATAGGTTTTAAATGCTCAGGTGTTTTTGATTTTGTAAAACTGGCAGAAAATTTCTCAAAAGAAAAAAAAGAACAAATAATTATCTTCAACTTCGTGATTACTGTCAGCGTTTTTTTAAACTATTTTCTGCGAATCAGTGTTGAAGTGAGACCAGAAAAACATGCATGCATTAAATAACTTTACGCGGTAGGGTTGTAGAATGATGAAGTGGGGTTTTTTTGAGCGGTGGGGATTGTGTTTTTCGAAAATTTCACATTAAGCCATTTGTTTTCGAAATGTGAAAAAATACCAGACATTCGTCAAAATACCCCCCCTAATTTTAATGCATCAGACAGCAGAGGTGCCTATCAGTCATCGCCATGCAAAGCCTCATCGTTCATGTGCGGAAATGGTATTTCGAGAGAAATTTATTACAATTGACGAGATAACTTTCGGAAAAAAAAAAAAAAAAAAAAAAAAAAACGGGATCACGATTGCACGGTTTTTAAACCTACCCTCCAAGTTAGTCAAATAATGCTATTGGGACTTGTTTTCGATGTTCAAAAGTTTTATTATACTTTATATATTTTAATTTTTATTCACCAATTATGATTAGCTAATCAAAGAAGTTTGCTTCTCTTCTTCGCTGAATGAGTCCCCGGTCCATAAAATTCGAACTGTGCGAATATTCAATCGGGTAAAATAACAAAAAACGGAAAGATCTGTTCACAAATTTGATCTATTCAATAAATTTTTCTACCATTTTTTTAATATTTATTTCCATCAATGTATGGCGAAATGCACCGGAAAATACCGAGCTTCCGTCTAACGTAATTACACGGCACAACAGTAGTAATTTCATAAAACGGGGAATTCGGCTGGCAGAAATTTAAAACTGGCTAAAAGGAGGTTAAAAAATAATAATTTGCCGATCCCAATCAGAACGCAACTTTGCGATAAAAAGAGCCACCGGGGAGCACGTTGTGTTCAAGAACTTAATCATCTGCAACGTTTTGACCGTCGAGGATGGGTGGTCTTTCGAGCGCCGTGTAAAATCTTTTCTTATTTAGTTTTACAAATTTTCCATAAATTCATATTATTTTAACAAAAAAGGATAGAAAATTGAGATCTGTAATTCTTCCAACCTGTCCATAATCAGACAGCCAAATACATAATAATTACGGAAAATCCGTAATGGTTGTTACTTCTGGGACAGTAATAAGCGTTTTCGAAAGGCAATTGTTTTTCGCGAAAGTTAATGCTGACAGTGGAAACAACCTAATTTCTCTTCGATAATTAATGAAAAATAAAGTTAGCCATTGATAGAAAAGGCCAAGCCGCAAGTATCAAAATCCCTAAGTTTCCAAATCAGAAGCCATCTGAAGAACCCAAAAGCAAAAAAAGATACATATCTCGATGTATGGCAAAATTAGAGAAGTATTAATCCGTAAAAAATGACTCAAACAAAAACCAATAGCAATCTCGAACATGGCCTCTGGCCATTTAACGATAACAACGCCACCGAATAAACAACGAGGAACGATACATAGATCACAGTATCTTACCAAAATGTAACAATTAATTGCTTTATTTAAAGAAAAAACAACGTGTTTTTGAAATCCAATAATCTGATACTCGAATTTTTGCACTATTACAATACTTCCTCATTCTAACGTATGAGAAAGTAAAAATATAATCCGAATATATAAGCATGTCAGAAAATGAGATATTTATAAAACGTTAAACTTAATATAAATAAATACAAATTCATAAAATAGCTAACATTCAACAGCAATAAATGATTTATAAAGTATAAATACATACCTCACTGAAAGTTGAACGCGTGGTACCAATTCATCACTTGGAAAGCAGTAGCACAAAGAGTTGTATGTCAACCATGTGACTGACGAAGTTCAGAATTCATTTACCTGTTTTCCAAGGAATGTTGAAGTACACAAGGGAGAAACACGAACCACATGAAAAAACATAATAACTTTACCAACAGTCATAACACAATTAACACACAAAACAGACATGTGTACAGTTGCAGAGGAGAACGTGACCTAACAGCTATTTTTTTCTAAACACACAGCTTGCAGTAAGCTTTTGCTTTCTAGGCTACAAGGAGTACTAGGCTTTTCGCCAAAAGAGTGTGCTTGCTCTCCAAGCTCGCAAATGATCGGTGCAAACAACGGGGTTTAATTTTTTTTTTTTCATGTTCCAAATTTACAAAAAGTAACCATTTTGGGTCAAAAAGTAACTTTTAGGGACTGACATCGAAAAGAGTTTAAAAAGTAACCCGTGCTCAGCCCTGAAGATGTTTTGTTGCGATTTAATCTTCCATTGTCTTTAATGAGAGCACAGACTTTTGCTGGAGCAGCCAACATGTCTGGTGCCTACTTGGGGTGTCAGGCTTTAATTAAGGAAAAAAATCATCTCACACTATATGTCCATTGTGACGTCTATTGTTCTAACCTAGCGATGGAATCTGTTGTCAATGCCCATCCGTTTGTCAGAAATGCTGTCCAATGGGCCCATGAACTGGGTGTATTTTCAAAACACAGTCGGAAATTGAAAAGTGTGTTACCCCAGATTGTGCAAGAGAACGATAAAGCTGAATGCAGATTATTGACATTAAAGCCACTCTGTCCGACAAGATGGATAATTCTTTGAATAAAGCTCATGTTGAGAAATGGCTTCCTAGTTTAATTGAATTAATAATCTAAAGCAACTTATGGGATTTTACTAGGAAATTTTTTCTTTAATAGCAAATTTTCGGAGAAAACTCTTCTCCTTCTTCAGGCTGTCTTGTTGTTGTCACTTTTTCCTTGTCACTATCACGGCTACGGTTTACTTTGACGGTTACGGTTAACCTTGACGGTTTAGGTTATTTTTCAACAAATCCTGCCAGATGTTAGGCAGGGAAAATCCTTTGCAGTCATTGATGATGGAATTTTGTTTTTTCTCAATCTCTATTCCTTCTTTCAGTTTTCTTTTTTGGAAATTGCTTTGGAAACTGATTACTTTAAGGGAATTCCAATCCATGCTGTGCCCAGTTTCTCTAACATGCCTATCTAATCCAGTCTTGTTGGAGCAATTTTTTATAGCTGCTTTATGCTCAGCTATACGAGTTTCTAGTCTGCGACCTGTTTCACCTATGTAAGATAGTCCCCAACTACAATTTACTTCATAAACTACTCCTTGCATTTTTAAAATATCTTCTTCTCTTTGAACTATTTTAGGGAAAAATTTTTTAACTTTGTTCTCTAAACTTGGAGCTAGCCTAATATTGTATTTTTTACTAATTCTCTTTAAAGCCTCAAATAAACCTTTGTGATAAGAAATTTTTCTAGTGAATTTTACTTGTTGCTTTCGTGGGTTCTTCGTACCATTAAAATTCAGAAGCTTCTCAATTTCTTCTTTAGGATAGTTATTCTCTGCAAGTATGACTTTAAGCTCTTCTTTTTGGACTTCTTTTTTATCTGCAGTAGAAACTATTTTATTAATTTTTTCAAAAAACTGACTTGCTACATTTTTCTTAATAGAAACTGGG
Organism: Macrothele yani; assembly: GCA_039090855.1. Taxonomy (NCBI): domain Eukaryota; kingdom Metazoa; phylum Arthropoda; class Arachnida; order Araneae; family Macrothelidae; genus Macrothele; species Macrothele yani. The sequence goes on from CM077005.1 coordinate 82,592,599, forward strand.
TGATACGAATTGAAATCCAGTAGTCTTTTAGTATTCATTGGTTTTTTATACCAACTAGTCAGGAATTTTTCATCTTCATAATAGATAGTAATATCTAAGAAGTTTATTCTTCTTTCTTTTTGAAGTTCAATAGTGAACTTAAGGGAATCATCTAATTCATTGAATGAGTCTAGAATTCTTTCTGGAATAATTTCTGAGCTATCTATTATAAATAAGATGTCATCCATGTATCTGCTATATAAGCAGAAGTATGTGGGTTGTACTAGTATCTTTTCTTCTAGTTTTCCCACATAATAGTTAGCTAAGAGTGGGGAGAGTGGGGAGCCCATTGCTAGCCCCGATTTTTGAATGAAAAAAAGTTTTCCCAAATTGAAAGTAGTTGTTCTGCAAAGAGAAAGTAAGCATTTCAAAAATTCCTACTAATATGTTTTTTTCCTTGTTGTGAAAAACCATTAGGTCTGCCAAGTCTTCCGCTATAAAGTCTATAAGTTGATCTATATTAATGTGAGTATACATAGACACTATATCTAAACTACCCATAATAGGAGAATCTAATTTAGGAAGAAGTTCTAGTTTTTCTTTTAGCTGCATTGAGTTTTTAATCAAGTTAGGTGGCTCTTTTAAAAGATTCTGAAGGTGTGACTTTAAAAAATAGTTTAGATTTGAAAGAATAGAGTTTTTTGAGTCAGAGTTTTATGGATAATTCGAGCTTATGCTATCTGGACTGTTTTAATACAGTATGATCTGGTATTAGATGCTCTTAGTGAAATTGCTGATTCAGGAGTTGGCGAGGCAAAAACAACAGCCAGTGGTCTGTTTGATCACTTTTCCCAAGAAAATACTTTACTCAGATTAAAGATGGGCATTCAAATTTTTGAATTACTAGAAAACTTAAACTGTTCACTTCAGTCTCGAAATCAGACTGTAACAGGGATGATGAATGCTGTATTCCTTACCACAGAGCAATTAGAAAAATTGCGGAATGAAAAGAGCTTTTCCAACATCTTCAGTGAAACTAGTGAAAAAGTAAAACACTTTGAACTTGAGTCTATCAGATAACCACACCATAGGTAGGTTCCTAAATGTTTGGATTTTGGAACGTCGTCCAATAGACAAGTGAGTAATGAACTGTAATTCAGGGTGTTTTATTATGAAATCATCAACATTTCTTTAACAGGTTTGAAAAGCAGATTCTCTGTCTTCACTTGATGTCTTGAAAAGTGTAGAAGACACATTATTACAAGGAATCATACAGGAAAATATTCGTGATTATCCTGAATTCGAAATAGAGAGAAAAGTTCAGCTACCTATGTTTCGTTCAGCATATCAGTTTGTGTCAGTTTCTGAAGATACTGATATTTTTCGAGGCCTTACTGGAGAAGTTAGGCATTCTCAGAGACGGAGAACCTACTGAGGCTCTTGGTTGTTGTCCCATCATCGTCTTGTGAAGCGAAAAGAAGTTTTAGTGCTCTTCGACGACTAAAGACATATCTACACAACGCCATGTTGCAAAACAAGGCTGAACAGTTTGCTGGTGTTTTATGTACATAGAAAACGACTTTTTTCTTTAAATGTCGAAAATATCTTCCGCCAGTTTGTAGAACTGAATGCTGTACGTAGGAAAACTTTTGGAATTTACTGAAGGTGTCTGTAATACAACAAAACAGCAAGTTGATTTTTTCGCATTGCACTGTTATTCTTTTCTGTTATTGTTTAATATGACATTAATTCAATTCTTCATTTTTTAAAAGGGTTACACAGGTCTTTATAAATTAAAAGATAATGGATCAAACCAATGTTAAATTGTTTGAAAAGTATGTGTAAATCTACAAGTAAATAGTCCGCCTGGATAGGGAAAATTTTGGAACAATTTATTGAAATTATTTTATTATGTATTGCACGAAAGAAACATGGAAGAAACTGCAATTCCTCTTGGGAAATATGTCGAAAAAGTTCTGGCAGCTTTTGATTTTCGCCTTAGTTTTCTGGGTAATGTTCTTAAAATTCTGTGATGTCATATCTGTATTATAAATTTTTCCCTATCTTTGGGGAATTTTATCAATGGTAGTCTTGTTTGTGAATTCTAGATGAAAAATAAAGTCAGGTAACCCCAGCCACACATACAAATGGCGTGACGAAATTAATTCTTTACAAGATATCACAGAAATCCCGTCATTCTTCTGTTCCTCATGTTTTTAAAAAAGGTTCGTTAAAAATCACGATGTCTGGACTCCATAGCTTCCTATTTAACCAGTGGGTGTCATACTGTGAGTGAATGATATATTTATTAAAATATGAACTAAAAACAATTAATTCCTAAATAAATTCATTATTACTATTGACCTTCGATAAATCTGTATTCTTCAATACCGATAAAGAATACCGATTTATCGAAGGTCAATAGTAATAATGAATTTATTTAGGAATTAATTGTTTTTAGTTCATATTTTAATAAATATATCATTCACTCACAGTATGACACCCACTGGTTAAATAGGAAGCTATGGAGTCCAGACATCGTGATTTTTAACAAACCTTTTTTTGAAATGAGAGGAACATAAGAATGGCAGGATTTCTGTGATATCTTGCAAAGAATTCATTATAATAAGCCACGTAGTGACGTTCAAGGGTTAGAAATAACGATTTGAACCGATATTAGTAGTTAAATGGAGTGACTTTATGACTGCGATGTTGTTGTTTTTTCAACTTTTCTACTTGTACAATGATTAATGTTCCTTGTCTAAAACTCATTCCACAATCTGAAAATTGACCATATTGATTTTTAGATTTATAACAGTATTCCTTCGCTGGTAATTGGTTTCCCAGAGCTACCAACATACATCATCATCATCGTCAACCATTATCAATCCACTGCTGGTCGAAGGTCTCTCCAAGCCTCTTTGTCTTCTGCCAGTCTCCTCCATGTTACAAGCGCATACTTTCGAATTTCATCCACCCATCTTCCATGTGGCCTTCTTCTGGGTCTTTTCCTGCCCCTTGGAATCCAATCTAAAATTTCGACTGCCCATCGATGGTCTGTCCTTCTGGCAGTATGTCCAGCCCATTGCCATTTCAGGGATTTTACTCTGATCATGATGTCTTCCACACTTGTCATTTTTCGGATCCATGAGTTCCTCTTCTTATCTCTCCTGGTTACACCAAGCATGCACCTCTCCATGCTTCTTTGAGTTGTCTGCAGCCTTTGTATGTCTCTTTTAGTTAAGGTCCACATCTCTGCACCATACGTAAGCAAACATACGTAAGGAAGGATGCATTGATCAAACACTTTTCTTTTAAGACATAATTGGCATATTGCTCTTGAAAATTATGCTGTTTCTTCCAAAAGCTCTCCAGGCAAGTTTTATACGCTGATTTATTTCTTCATCAATGTGACCCTCACTTGATATCTGCTGTCCAAGATAAACGTACACATCTGTTATCTCCAGCTTTTCTCCATCAATCGATAAATCTTCATTTCTTGTAAAAGCATTGAACATCACTTTTGTTTTCTAAAAGTTCATTTTTAATCCCACTTCTTTACTCTTGTCAGCAAGTTCCTGGATCATACTCTGATGGGGTAGTTGCAAAAATGACTACATCATCAGCAAAACGAAGGTGAGTTAGATAATCTCCATTAATCTTTATCCCTTTGTTTTCCCAGTTCAGTGATTGAAAGATATTTTCCAATGTGGCATTAAAGAGCTTGGGAGATATGGTGTCACCTTGTCTCACTCCCTTTCCAATTTTTATGTGTGCTGTATTCTCAAACAGCCGAATCTTTGCACTTGCATTTTCATAGATGTTATTAATAATATTAATGTATGCATCTTCAACACCGCAGGATTTCAAAGCCATTTAACTGCTGATAGTTTCACTGAATCAAAGGCCTTTTCATAATCGATAAAAGCCATGCACAATGGAAGTTCATATTCCCTCACTCTTTCAATTAGTTATCTCAGTACGTGGATATGATCTATAGTGCTGAATCCAGCTTGTTCTCTCGGTTGAGCCACGTCCAGTGTCACTTTCAAGTGGTGTGAAAGAACTTTAGTGAAGATTTTATAAACCACTGATAGGAGGCTGATAGGTCTGTAGTTCCTGAGATCCTCAATGTCACCTCTTTTATGTATCAGGATCATTGTAGCATTGTTCCAATCTTCAGGAATCTTCCCTTCATTAAGGCATCGAGTGAAAACTTGGGCGAGTACTGTTTCAATTTCTCCACTTGCTTTTTGTGTGATGTCTACAGTAATTCCATCTTTTCCTGGAGCTTTTCCCCGCTTCATGTTCTTGATTGCATGTGCAACTTCTGCTGGGAGGAATGGAAGAACTCTGGTACCTTTCATGATGTCTGGAGTTGCCACTCCTGAATCCAGCTTGTTCTCTCGGTTGAGCCATGAAACCAGCTTGTTCTCTCGGTTGAGCCATGAAACCAGCTTGTTCTCTCAGTTGAGCCATGAAACCAGCTTGTTCTCTCGGTTGAGTCATGACCAATGTTACCTTCAAGCGGTGTGAAAGAACTTTAGTGAAGATTTCATAAACCACTGATAGGAGGCTGATAGGTCTGTAGTTCCTGAGATCCTCAATGTCACCTCTTTTGTGTAGCAGGATCATTGTAGCGTTGTTCCAATCCTCAGGAATCTTCCCTTCATTAAGGCATCGAGTGAAAACTTGGGCGAGTACTGTTTCAATTTATCCACTTGCTTCTTGTATGATGTCTACAGTAATTCCATCTTCTCCTGGAGCTTTTCCCCACTCATGTTCTTGATTGCAAGTGCAACTTCTGCTGGGAGGACTGGAAGAACTCTGGTACTGGTGCCTTTCATGATGTCTGGAGTACATGTATCATCCCTTTCATATAATTTGGAGTAGAAATCTTTCACTCTTGTCAAAATTTCGCCTCTATTTCTTGTTACAGAACCATCATCTTTTCTCAGTGCCATAATCTGTTTTCTTCCCTTACTGAGATAAGGGAAGAAAACAGAGCTCTATATATTCCACTTTGGAAGTCACATCTTCTTTAGTTGTCCTCGTCTCTCTTCTTTTTGCATCAACATTTTGGTTTTTCCTGATAATTTGTTCACATGCAACTTGTTCTTAGACCCAGCTAATCTTGTTGCTGTCAGTTTCCATAAGAGCTTTGGTTATTTTTCTGTTAACTTCAGAGATGTCCACTTCTTCTGATGTTGGGGAACAATTCTCTTCTAGAGCAGAGAATTTGTTCCCCAATTTGTAGGTATTCTGATGCTTTTTAAGGTTGGTCACGTAAATACACTTTGTTTGTTTTATGAGCTTGTCACGCTCGAGTTTAGCATGCATCTTACATCTTACCATTCTATGGTCACTACCTGTGTTGAACTTGTTTAGCACACTGCAGTCTTCCATGACAAATTTCTTGTTACACATAATAAAATTAATTTCATTTGTCCATCCATTGGGATGCCTCCATGTCCATTTCCTTTGTGGCTTTTTCTTGAAAAAGGGGTTCATGATGAAAAACTCTTCTAACTCTGCAAACTCTACGAGAATATTTCCATGCTGGTTTCTATTGCTGTGACCGAATTTACCTACTGAAGTTTCATTCTGTTGCTGTTGCCTTATTTTTGCATTGAAATCTTCTATAATTATCTTCAAGTGCTGCTTGCCTTTATTATTTAGATGACAAATTTCCTCATAAAATTCTTCAATTTCTTCTTCAGGATGACTTGTGGTGGGTGCGTAAGTTTGAATAATCTGAGCCTGGTATCTTCTCGAGAGTTGAATAATGAGTCATGCAGCTCTGTCAGAGGAACATATAGTGTTTTATACTGCTCATCAGTGCACCGCATATATCCTTCCATTGATCCCTCCTTTTTATGACAGTCAGTCAGACGAATTCCTAATAAGCAAAGCCAGTTCTACAACTTTGTAAATTACATTTCTGCCCTATCTGTCATAGGTTTACAGTTGTGTTCGCTAAGTTCCACAATTCGCCAACAGAGGCACCTATGTCGTGCCCGTTAGATCGCACCTCAGCAACTGCTTTGCTCCTGCGTGTGTGTGTGTGGGGGGGTCCCCAAACTCTATCTTATACAGTATGTACATAATATTTATATATATGCATATACATAATGTGTGTATGTGTGATTGGACCCTTCTCTTCCCCCCTCCCTCCTGCCCCTCAGATTTTGTTTTGAAACATGGTTACACCACTGGGTCCGGAAATCCACACTCAAAAACCATAACCATAACTTTGGTCTTTCCCTTATTTATGCTCAATTTGAATTTTATACAAACTTCATACATTTGGGACAACATACTAGGCAACTCATTTTTTGCTCTCTGCCAACAGGATTGTGCCACTAGCATACAGCAATCTGCACACATGGATATTGCCAAGACATAAACCAGTATTGTCCATCTTGGCATCATGCATGCACACATCCATAAATATATTAAACAGCCATGGTGACACACATGCTCTACTGCCAGCATACTTGGCTTTTACACTATTAAGTAGATTCCCAGTAATACCATACATATTCATTAAGTGCTGATTCTGAAATTTCATTTTCTTTAAAAATGTGGAAAGGGGCAAAACTGCTTGCTCTACTGATTGGTTTTGAAGAAGAGACTGATAGATACAGGAAAAACATATATTTCATTAGAAACAAATTCTTAAAAATATAAAGTCACTTCTTTTCACTACAACTGAAGATATTAAAAATGAAGAATATGATCAATGAAATAGAAAAACTAAGATTAATATAATTTGGAAGATATATGAGGGAAGGAGCAGCTTGGGCAGAAAAATTCAAAATTCCATTAATCACAGAAATACCCATCACGGCTAGTACGATCATTTCCAGTGATTCAGGATCTTCTTGGGGGACAAATGGCATGTAAATATTAAAAAATTATCAAAAAACATCAAAGAAATGTCACAATATTAAAAACATCTAATAAACAATCTCAAATATATTTAATAAATGTTAGAATTTTGAAGATATTGAATAATTACTTCACTGAAATTTTTGATCACTGTAGCATATTTGATACTTCCTATACTCTGTAATGGACCAAAGATTCCCATAGTGACTATGGAGAATCTGCAACACTTGGAGTGTATGCAAGGGTTGCATACAGGAAATAATATATTACAGCTACAAACTGTTAAAATCTGCCCCCCCTAGAAAAACAGACCACAAAAAGGGGGGGGGATTCTCTGACACTGAGTTTGCAAACCGGACATATTCTGATTAAATCAGGAAAACCCAGCAGCCATGCATAATTTACAATACTAGAAAAATCCTGAACTACAAAACATTACGTAGGAGCAAGAAACAGAACGGATAAAATTCCAGGGCATGTAACAGAATTTTATGCCATTTTCATGACAAAATGGAATTCCATGACTTTTCCAGATAGCATGACCTAACTATTGGGTTGTCGGAAAAGTCATAACGTATTTTGGCACCCGATGGCGATTGGGCGGTTTTGGAAGTACTAGAGGCATGCGCAGCTCTGTTATCGCTATGGCATTCGACAGGTATCAGTTCTAGCTGCAGTCTAAAAGGAATAGTGAGCGATTTGGTTGATTTGCGGAGATTTGACATCAAGTTGAAGACGGAAGACCAAACTGTGCATTTTCGCCATATTTTACTGTTTTACTTCCGTAAAGGGAAGAACGCGCATCAAGCTTGTGAAAAGTTGCGTAAAGTGTACAGTGATAATGCTCTACAAGAACGTCAGTGCCAGCAGTGGTTCACTACATTCCGTGCTGGTGATTTTGACCTCAACGATGCTCCTTGGTCCGGGAGGCCAACCGAGGTTGATGAGGACCAAATCAAGGCATTGATCGAGTCAAACCCACGTCACACGACACAAGTGATTGCAGACACATAGCACATCCATCATTCAAATGTTCACGGCCATCTGAAGAAGCTGGGATACATAAGCAAGCTCGATGTGTGGGTTCCTCATGAACTCAAAGAAGCTCAATTGACGGCATGTATAAACATCTGCGATATGCTCATTAAACGTGAGGAAAAAGATCCGTTTTTTGAAGCGACTGATAACTGGTGACGAAAAGTGGATTGTGTACAACAATGTGCTGTGCAAACGGTCTTGGTCCCGACGTGCTGCTTCGCCTCAAACGACATCCAAAGCAGACATTCATCAGCAGAAGGTTCTGGTCTCAGTGTGGTGGGATTTTAAAGGTGTCGTGATTTTCGAGCTCCTACCACAGAACCAAACAATCAATTCGAATGTATACTGTCAGCAATTGGACAGTTTGAACGAATCCATCATCCAGAAACGTCCAGAGCTTGTTCATCGTAAAGGCGTTGGTTTCCATCACGACAACGCAAGACCACACACAAGTTTGATCACCCGCCAAAAATTATTGGAGCTTGGGTGGGATGTGTTGCCACCCCAAGCATACTCGCCTGACCTTGCACTGTCAGACTTCCACTTGTTTCGCTCTCTTCAACAGTCCTTGCGTAATATAACGTTCAATTCAGATGAGTCTGTAAATCAGCACCTTGTACAGTTTTTCGCCACGAAAGACAAGTCCTTTAATGAACGAGGGATTCTGCAGCTCACTGAAAGATGGCAAAAGGTTTTTGAACAAAACGGGCATTATATCATTGATTGATCTTTGTATCAATAAATGATCTTTGCAAAACATGGCTAAAATACGTCATGACTTTTCCGACAACCCAATACTTGAAAAGATGTAAAATTTCCACCACTCCTTGAAAACACAGTATGGCATTTCAATTCACAACGGTAAAACCATCTTCACTTCAAACTATTTCACTCAATCAAACATCTGCAAAAAGAAGAAATGAAGCAAAAAATAAAATAAAACATTTAATAACTTCAAATATGAGGCACAAGAACTTTTAAACTTAAAAAACAATCCAAATCTGAGTATTATTGAAGCTGATAAGAATAAGCAAGTCATTCTTTCCAATCATATTATCTACACGCAGGAGATGCAATCTGCTATTCAACAACTTAATACTAAAAGTATCAGTAAAGATCCTACTGACAAACTTATTCAAAGTTGGTGCATACACATGTGTATAAGAAATCATAACCATCTACCAATAGAAATCTGTAACTCATATCCATTTACAGAAGCAGGAATTCCTAAAATACTTGGCAAAATAAAACCTGGCAAACCCCTAGAACTAATGGTATCAAAAAAGAAACTCACCATTAATCAATCTCAAATGAAAACAATATCAGTTCCTTGCTCCATTTTTCATGAAAAACTTACAGTACGTATATCTAACACATTAGAATAAATTAATAACAAGGAACTGTACACCAACTATACTATACTTAAAATAGAATAAATGTACTAATAATCCGAATTTCTTGGTGTAGAATAGAAATCAAAGTTTCCAAGCTTTCACACATCAACCAGATGACTTTTCCAAGGAAGGTAGTTCCTTGGAAAATCATCTGGTTGATGTGTGAAAGCTTGGAAACTTTGATTTCTATTTTACACCAAGAAATTCGGATTAATAGTATGGCTATACTATTTTAAAAAACATTAGAATTAATTGAAAAATCAAATGCATCTAAAAAAGAAATTTTAGCAATACCATTCTTGCAACATGGTGTTGAGTAATTTTTTTTTTCAAGAACCAGTACCAAAAGCTATTCAACCTCAGTGAACAAAAATTAAATAGAAAAAGTTACAAGATATACAAATTGAAGAAGTTATTGATATCTCAAAATACATTAATAATCATAATTATTTTCTACATAAAAATTGCTTTCACAAAAAAAACAGCACCCTCATTGTACAGTAATAATGAATTATAATTAATTTACCTTGAAAATCATTAATTCAAGAACTTCAATCTAAAAAGAAAAATTACTTACCTATTGCATCTAATACATCAATTCCACAACAATTAACAATAGACAGTGTATGCACATCAAGATGCACAAAATGTGAACATGCTTCTAACATGAAAAACTAACATGATTCTGGAAAAGATACAGGCTTGATTTCCACGGCAATGTAATTTTCAAGTTTTCTGAAGGATGGCTTCATGGGAAACAGTAAAAAGTATGGAATCTATATCCCAACAATGATACTAACTATTCACTGACTTAATTGCTTGATAATGGCACAAGTAATTACCGAAATACATCTAAGTGAAATATAATCAGCCAGACATTAACAGATCTTATTTATTAAAATTGCCAGACATGTTTTCCTTTCACCATTTCAATTTCTGAATGTACAGACTTAAAAAAAAAAAAAAACACTAGCCACCAACTTTAACTTTTGAACCATTTGCCACAGATAAACAAATAAGGTACCGTTGGAAAGCACTGGAAGGAAACTAGTATGTGATGTAAAGAAAAATGTTAAATAGCTCACGATCTCCGAATTTTTCCATATAAGGGGTATGTTATTTTATGCGCATTCTATATAGCACATGGAAAAACTCCTAAATCTTAAATATCATCCAAATTGAATGATTAATAGCAAAGATATTTGCAAATAAAGTTATAAGGGGCATCCAAAATGTATCTACATCTGGAAAAACACACCTGGAATGTTTCCTTCCCTGCAAGAAGAGTGATAATGCTGGAAAGTCTGCATCTTGCGCAAACCTCCGACAAATTGGATGCAGAATACAGACGAATAAAGGCCCAGGGACAGAGTTAATTTACTCTTGCCATTTCCTTTATAACAACTTCATTTATTTGTACTAATGACTTGAATTAATGTTAGAATAAACAGTACGTATTTTTCTAATAATAGAAAACCCGAATCTATGCAAGCTGAAATTTGTTTTGAATATTCTTGTTTCCGATCATTACACTTTCTCGAGGCACTGAGCATTCGCGTATTACTGGAAGGTTGTTTCATAATAGAAAATTGAAGCAGAACCACGAAATCCGATTTTTTAGATTGTCTTTTGTAAAAACAGATCATATTTGTGTTATCAGTTTATCCGTACATCCGTCTTGGACACCATATCTTTGCAACTATTAGTCCGATTTTGAAAAATTCTTTTTGCATTGGGAAGTTTAAAGTGTGCGAATGGTGGTACTTTTTTCTTTTTTTTTTTTTTAATGATGTGCAATTTCGCCGCTAGAGGTCATAAACGCAGATGATATCGAATTCAAAACACATTTTATTACATATATTTGCTTCTAAAAATCCGTTTGAAAAAATTATTTTACCTTTTGATTCCATTTATGTTGAAAAGCATTTCAAGTTATGCATAGATTTTACAATAGGAGACATAAAAATAATTTGTGTTTTTCCCGATATCTGTACTTTTAAAACTCCAATTTGAGAAATTCTTCCTTCAGTGGACACAGCTTCTGATGGGAAATCCTTTGCATATGATTTCTAATTTTTGGTAAAGAACGGTTTGGTCATGACGGGGCGTAAGTGTTAATTTCTGCTTCTGATGTATTTGCACCAAAATCTGAGCTTTTAAAATCTGGATTGAAAAAGTTTGTTCGTGGACCAATACCACTCACATCGATAAATGTTTTGGAATTTTTTCTTCTTAAAATAATGCAAGGTTTCTTTGTCAGGGAGCATAGATGTATATCATATTTTTGTTAATATCTCTGCTTCTAAGAGTCCAAATTAAAAAATCCCTTTCTTATTGCATATAGTTTCTGATGTGAAATGTTTTTCACATAATTCCAAAATTTTCAAGTAATTCATAGACTTTCCGCTAGGGAGTGTAAAAGTAAATTGCGTTTTCCCAGATATCTCTGCTTCTAAAACTCCGATTTGAAAAATTCTTCCTGTATCACATACAGCTACCGATGGGAAATGTTTTGCATATAATTTCTTATATTTGGTAAATGGTTTGGCCACCAGGGGGCGTAAGTGTTGATTTCTGCAACTGATGTATTTGCATCTAAACTCCTGAAAACTAGATTGAAAAAATTCTTTCATGGACCCATTTCACTCTCTTCGGGAAACGTTTTCAAAATACTCTCTTCTTACAATAATGCATAGCTTTTCCGCCAGGGAGCGTAGATGCATATCTTATTTTTGTTGATATCTCTGCTCCTAAAAACTCCTAAGAGCCCAATTTTAAAAATTCTTTCTTTGTTTGAGAAGCATATCTGCTACGAAATGTTTCTCATGTAATTTCAAATTTTTCTTAATGCAAAAGTATGCCACCAGAGGGTGTATGCTCACATTTCCATTTACAGCAATATCTGAGGGACTAAAATCCCGATTGAAAAACTTCTTTCTTTGGTCAGATACTACTAAATGTGCAAACTCTGTGAGCGTATTTTCTTACCAAAATGATGAAAAATTTCGCCGCTAGGGCACACCAATGTTTTTCTTAATATTTTTGCTTTTGAATGTGCGATTTAAAAAATTCGTTCAACATCGAATGCCATTTATCTTGTGGAACACTTTAGGTTAGTATTTGAGGAGTTTTATAGTTGGTTCACAGTTCTGTCGCTAGGTGGTGCCTGTGTACTTCTGTTTGCAGTTGTATCTTCGCTTATAAAAACCTAGTGAGAATATTTGGCAGTGAGACATGCAACACACAAAACATTAGAATAATTCTTGATGACGACATATCAGGCTTCAGTTACGTAAAAATCACAAGTTTTGGGACGCCGTTTCAGTAGCGACTTCTACCTTCATCAGCCATGGAAAGAAACACGTGGTATTAGCATCACTTGTTGCCAGATTTAAAAATAGCTTTCCAAATGCAGAGATGCCACCCTGTTTCAGATATTTTCAGTAGTACTCGTACAAATTTTCAGTAGTTTTGGCCATTTTTCAGTAGTCATACCAAAAAGAATAATTTTAACCGAGGAAAACAACTCATTTAATTTAATTAGCATTTTTTTTACTTACTTATTCATTTATATACATGAAAATCTGTATCAAAATATTCCAAATTTTTCACATGGAAAATAATATACACCATGACTGATACATTTTTTTTACACAACAAAAAATTTATTAAACAGCTTTCTTTAGTGATTTTGCTGTACAGTGTTTTGCAGATTTGAGTTCCTCAGCAGAAAATCATTTTTCATAACACACTTGCCCAGAGGAGAACATATTCATTTTTGCAATAAGAAGTGCTTCTACAGTTTCTAAACCTAAATTAGGTTGGAAACAGGCTTGATTGTTTTGCACTAAACTAAAATCTCTCTTACTCACAGCATTTGAGTGTGGAACTACAAGTATTGCAAACATTACTTTCGAGAGAATAGTATACTTAACTGTTCCATTACAGCCTCTTAATTTTGAGATTTCTGACCAAGTGACATCTATTCTATCTGTTACTGCTATGGTCTCTAATTTGTCAGCTTGATAACAAGAAATTCCGCTTCCAGTATATCAAGTTCATTTTCAATATATCTCATGTGATTCTATCATATAGTTCACATACAATTACGTGACCACAAGGTTCTTCAGGATGACGCTTTAACGTCTGTAAATTCTGTTTTACACGTACTGTAAAGTGGATACCGTCTGTGGTGGTGCATTAACTTATTCAATTAAAATATAAATCGGTTAGAAGTCCTAAAGATGTTACTTACGGAATTGCGTGTTCAGTCCAACATCAGTAGTTATTGAGTTTCTTTGTCCAAAGTTGAATCTTGCTTCAATATGGTCAGTTGTTAGGGTTAGTTCGAGAGCCATTTCGTTATAAGTTGTACCCTACTTCGGATATGTCCAGATGTTGGGGTTAGCTCCGTTTTGGCTAACATCTGGACATATCCGAAGTAGGGTACAACTTATAACGAAATGGCTCTCGAACTAACCCTAACAACTGACCATATTGAAGCAAGATTCAACTTTGGACAAAGAAACTCAATAACTACTGATGTTGGACTGAACACGCAATTCCATAAGTAACATCTTTAGGACTTCTAACCGATTTATATTTTAATTGAATAAGTTAATGCACCACCACAGACGGTATCCACTTTACAGTACGTGTAAAACAGAATTTACAGACGTTAAAGCGTCATCCTGAAGAAGTTCATTTTCAGTTATTATAAATGGAAGGCTATGTGTAATACAGAAGTAAATGATGTTATGGCTCTAAGTGAAGGATCTACTACTTCTGCATGTTTTAAGAATTCATCATAGATCAGTATCTTTTCTTGAATATAAGAACATTCTTCAATGTGCAATTTTCCGACAGATGTATAGAACTTAGAAAGTTCATTTTCGTTTAAAATGATTTCGCTTTAATACATTCTTGTTTTTACTCCAATTACCAGTTGTGTCCTTTCTGATTTTTTTTTTTTTTTTGAAAAACTTATTTGAAAAATTAAGCTCAAGATCACCATCAGCTACGATAGTACTCTTCACAAACCCCTTGGATGCCATGACAATTTTATCCATCATGCTGAAAGAACTTTCAGTTTGAGGACCATAATGCATGATAGCTTTCACTATTTTAGATAAAAAGTAGTGTAACTTAGAGAATATGAATGCTTTTGAATATCATGCATCAATTCTTACAAATTTTTCAGCTTCGTCACTTTCGTTTTCGGACTCTCCCCTCTTTATCAAGCTGAAACACAAACCTTTTTTGGGGGAATATGTAAGAACACAGGATACACATTTGGAACATCGTTGGGGGAAAAAATTAGTTACGGGAGAGAAACCTTTCCTACGTCCGATTTCCATTTACGGACATTTCCCTTCCATATTCAAGGTAAAATACAAACATTTACGAAATAAAATGAAATTTAACAACAATACTAGGCAGAGGAAACATCGTGTGAAAAATAAAATTACGATTACGGGAGAAATCTTCACTGTTTCCAAAAGTTTTGAAAGACAAAATTTCCGTTTTCAAAAGTTTCAGGCGGAAAGCATCCTTCACCACTACCAATTGCCCCAAAATTTCTGTTCAGTTATGCATCGATCTCGAGGATAACCCAAATTACGTCCAAAAAGCAGAAATTCCTCGAAGCCGAAGATTACACGGGAATTTTTGCGCCGTCGCATCTCCGTTTTCGGAAATTTCCCCTCCATTTTCAAAGTGAAATACAAAGATTTATGGAATAAAATTATGTATAACAACAATACTGGATAGAGGCAACATCACAGGAAAACGAAATTACGATTATGGAAGAAACCTTTATTTTGTTCACTTCCATTTTTGAAAGGAGAAATGCTGTCCCGATGCGTATTTTTACGTGTTGGTAAAATTCTTCGATGCGTAGTTTTACGCGTTTCTCGATGTGTGTTTTTGCATGTTGATGTGTATTTTACGTGCTTCTCGATGCGTATTTTTACGTGTTGATGCGTACTTTACATGCTTCACGACGTGTATTTCTATGGGTCACGAAAAATTCCTGATGCATATTTTTACGCATTGGTAAAATTTCAATGCGTACTAGACGCATAATTACGCATTTTGGCGAACTCTGCAACGAAATCCAAGCATACTTTTCTGCAACGCAAGAAAAAAACTTCAAAATATTAATTACTGACATTGATGGTCGACGCAAGTTTTTAAAAAAAAACTCTGATACCAGGCAATGACACTCACGTTCTGCACCAAACGATTTTCAACAGCTTGCCGCTGCACTGCAAATGAGCTGCAGGCCGAACTCCGCCCACGTCCACCAAAGCGAGCTACGCTCAATGTCCCCAGAATGTTGCATGCTGGGGAGGGAGGGTTTTCACTTAGAATGACTCAGCGCAAGGCCACACTCATCGAGTGCCGGCCGCTCGCACTAAGATCCGAGCAGCTTCGAGAGGCAGAACTGGAAGTGCAGGCAGCATCGCAAGCAAGACAAATGACGGATCGTCAAGTGGGCGTCGTTGCGTTGGGAAGGGGAACAAGCAAAATAAAAATTAATAACTTCCATTAATTTTCCGTAGAAAAATCATGGTTTTCCGTATTTCGTAGTACAAGAGATTTTTCTGTAGGAACTAAGGAGATTCCGTAGTTGTTGGCATCTCTGAAAATGATAGGTATATTAAAAGGTGCGTCTGTATTACAGGTGTTAGGGGTAAGGAAGATTTCAATGCTTTTGCGGTACCTGAATTAGGAGCAAGGAAGATTATTAGGCCCTTAATTGAAAATACCTTTACTCCAGCAGTCAATCTTGAAAGGCAATTGGTCAAATGTTGCAATGTTCTGACAAAAAATCGTCCTTATTCTGTTGTGTCGACCAAGGACTTCATCCAGAAACTCCTTTCATCCATCAATCCTTAAGATTTCTTGTACATCTTTGATGTGGATTCATTACTTCCTTCTGTCTTTGATGCCTACATGGTCATGGTCAAAAAACTAATGGAGCACCAAGAACATCCTGGGGAGTTCATCAAAGATCTTTATGACTGTTTTGATTCATTGGATAAGTATTCCTGTTTTGTATACAATGGTATCTACTACCAACAAAAACAAGGCGTACCAATGGGCTCTCCTCTTTCCCCCTTACTTGCTGAAATTTATTTGCAGAATATTGAAAAATTAATTAATTGCCCCATCCCCCTTAAAACTCTCCATTTGGTTAAGGTATGTAGATGACATCTTCATCATTTGACCACACCAGAAACACTCTCTGTTCGAACTTATGTCCTCTATATCTTCCAAATTCCCTCATATAAGATTCTCATCTCAAGAACAGGTAGACAACAATATTAGTTTTCTGGATGTTAACATCAACTCAGACTTCTCACTTGGTCTCTCTGTTTACAGTAAACCTTCTGCCACCCATAACATCATCCCTTACCATTCCTGCACCTTTAGTAAATACAAATTGGCTGCTTTAAAAGTGAACATCCACAGAGCTAACCTTATTTGCAACAGCCCTTCTGCTCTTCAAAATGAATATCAGAACATCAACATTGGCAAATTGCATGGCTTTCCACCCCTCTTAGTACATAAGCTAATTAAGAAATTTGAATCACAGAATAGATCTACCAGTTTATTGTCTTAACTTTCCACCACTCGTCAGTTTGTGGGCACTTTGCCCTTCAGCCTGGCCTTCACTCACAAAGTTTGCTCCATTTTTAAGTCTTTTGGCTACAGGATTGCTGTTAAACCACCACCACATCTTCTTAACCTTATCCTTAAAGACAGGGATCCCAATAAACCCCTAGTGTTACAAGGGGTCTACTCTATCCCTGTCACCACTTCCACGGGCATTACCTACTACACTATCTACCAACAAGTAATTGGACACCTGTGATAGCAAAGGAAAACAAAGCTTATTCACCTTCAATAGTTGGTGAAGCCTCCACGAGCGAGCAGCGATTACAGCTGCGACCCTCCGGGGCATACTCTCAACCAGGCGTTGTATGACGACTAGCGGTATTTTCTTCCACTCGGCTTGGAGAAGACAGGTCAGTTCCTTCACCGATTTCGGACGGTGGGGGTACCCCTTAAGTCGACGCTCCAACTCGTCCCAGAGGTGCTCAATAGGGTTTAAGGTCCGGGCTCTACGCAGGCCAGTCCATTCGATTAACCCCATTGTCACCATACCAAGCCATGGTGGACCTCGCAACATGACAGGTGGAATTGTCATCCTGAAAGTAACATGGGTCCACCCCGTAAAACTGCCACAACGTAGGAAGCGCATGGTCACCCAAATTGGTGCAGTAGGTCTCGGCGTTGGGTCTACCAGGAATTGCGACCAAGGGTCCCGTGCCATACCAGGAGAAACACCCCTATAGCATAATTCCACCGCCGCCGAACGTCACAGTTGACACAATACATTCCGGCAGGAGGCGTTCTCCAGGCAGATGCCAAACCCAGACCCTGCCATCCGAATGGTAGAGGGTGAACCTTGATTTGTCGCTCCAGAGGACCTGTTTTCAGTGTTCAACGGTCAACTGTCGACATTCTTTTCTCCACGTTAGCCGAGCAGAGCTATTGGACTTGGTGATAAAAGGCTTGTGGGCGGCAGCACGTCCATGATAATCGAGCAGATGGGCTTCCTTATGGATGGTATTCATCGAAAGAACACTCCCGGATGCATGTTGAAACTTCTCGCGGATGTGGCCCATCGATTTGGTGCGGTTCTTCCGAAATTCTCTGGCCAGCACCCATTGGTCTCTAACTCCCAGTTTTGTGGGACTGCCGGGTCGGGGCACATTCTGACAGTCACTTCTCATCTTCCACTTGCCAATCACGTAGGCCACTGTCGATTTTGGGTACTTCAACTCGCTGGATATGTCACGTATGGATCGGCCATTTCTGTGATACCCGACGATTACACCTTTCTCGAAATCAGAGAGCTCCGAACTGCATGGCATCTTGCATGCGACTGGTTGCGTTGTTGTTTCCCACACGATATTTAACAGCGGCGGCCATGACATGTATCAGGACCGCAGATATCGTCGATTGCAGGGGTGTCCAATTACTTGTTGGTAGATAGTGTATATTAGTATTAGGTTGTCGGAAAAGTCATGACATATTTTGGCACCCGATGGCGGTTGGGCGGTTTTGGAAGTACTAGAGGCATGCACAGCTCTGTTATCACTATGGCATTCGACAGGTGCCAGTTCTAGCTGCAGTCTAAAAGGAATAATGAGCCATTTGGTTGATTTGCGGAGATTTGACATCAAGTTGAAGACGGAAGACCAAACTGTGCATTTTCGCCATATTTTACTGTTTTACTTCCGCAAAGGTAAGAACACGCATCAAGCTTGTGAAAAGTTGCGTAAAGTGTACGGTGATAATGCTCTACAAGAACGTCAGTGCCAGCAGTGGTTTGCAAAATTCCATGCTGGTGATTTTGACCTCAACGATGCTCCTTGGTCCGGGAGGCCAACCGAGGTTGATGACGACCAAATCAAGGCATTGATCGAGTCAAACCAACGTTACATGACACGAAAGATTGCAGAAACATTGCACATCCATTATTCAAGTGTTTATGACCACCTGAAGAAGCTGGGATACGTAAGCAAGCTCGATGTGTGGGTTCCTCATGAACTCAAAGAAGCTCAATTGATGGCGCGTATAAACATCTGTGATATGCTCATTAAACGTGAAGGAAACGATCCTTTTTTTGAAGCGACTGATAACTGGTGACGAAAAGTGGATTGTGTTCAACAATGTGCTGCACAAACGGTCTTGGTCCCAACGTGCTGCTTCGCCTCAAATGACATCCAAAGCAGACAGGTGTTGTGTTTTTCGAGCTCCTACCACGGAACCAAACAATCAATTTGAATGTGTACTGTCGGCAATTGGACAGTTTGAACGAATTCATCATCCAGAAACGGCCATAGCTCGTTCAGCATAAAGGTGCTGTGTTGCATCACGACAATGCGAGACCACACACAAGTTTGACCACCCGCCAAAAATTATTGGAGCTTGGGTGGGATGTGTTGCCACACCCAGCATACTCACCTGACCTTGCACCGTCAGACTTCCACTTGTTTCGCTCTCTTCAACAGTCCTTGCGTGGTATAACGTTCAATTCAGATGAGGCTGTAAATCAGCACCTTGTACAGTTTTTTGCCATGAAAGACAGGTTCTTCAATGAACGAGGGATTCTGCAGCTCACTGAAAGATGGCAAAAGGTTTTCGAACAAAACGGGCATTATATCATAGATTGATCTTTGTTCTTTCTATCAATAAACGACCTTTGCAAAACATGGCTAAAATACGTCATGATATTTTCAACAAGCCAATAGTACTTACCGAAGCATCAACCGGCGATTTGTGAAACATATCACTGATGTTAAGAGAGCAAACCCTTCCACCTTGCTTTCAATTTTAACCATCAGCGATACGTCCACGATTCCCGATTGGCAAAATGTTAAATGCATCGCTCCGTTCAGCACTCGGAAAGCCCTCAGGTACCACGAAAGCATTGAAATCTTCCTTACCCCTAACACCTGTAATACAGATGCTCCTTTTAATATATCTGTCATTTGGAAAGCTATTTTGAAATCTGGCAACAACTGATGCTAATACCACGTGTTTCATTCCATGGCTGATGAAGGTAGAAGTCGCTACCGAAACGTCGTCTCAACACTTGTAATTTTTACGTAACTGAAGCGTGATATATCGTCATCAAGAATTATCCTAATGTTCTAAAAACCTTATTGAGAAATTGCTTTTTTACTGTATGACGTTCACGATAATAGAGATGTGAAACATTATTCTTTTTAAATAATGCACAGATTTTCCGCTAGGTGTGTAAAGGTCAAAGCTTTTTTTTTTTTTTTTTTTTTTCTCTCTTCCTCTGCTTGCGACGAGAGATGTATTTGAAAATTTCTTTTTCTTTAGGTTAGCTTTTTCCATGAAGAATATTTTAAGCTTTCAACTTTCCTATTATGTAAAATTCTTGAGCTAGAAGGTGTAGAGTTCTATCATGTTTCTTTCTATATTTGTTCTTTTAACTGTTCGATTTGAAAATCTGTTTGTCTCCGATATCCTTTTGCTATGAAAACATTTTTGTGCACTACTTGTTAATTTTTTTAACGTACGTTTTGGACTGTGTTAGAAGAAATGTAGCTGTTTCTATTTCTGTTTTTTTTTTTATTATTGGTTGTAAACACCCAGTTGATATTTTCTAACTGATAGCGTTGACTTTGAATAACTTTGAAAAATTTAATTCGTGTCAGAAACGGTTTAAAAGATGTGCTCATTACAACAGAAAATTCGGTTTATTGTATATATCTTTCAACTATACAGTTGTGATATTTTGTACTGTTTCTCACATTGTATTAATACAACGTGAGAAACAGTACAAAATATCACAACTGTATACTTGAAAGATATATACAATAAATCTTATAACCACATAATGAAGTTCAACACCGAAGTGTGTTTGAAGAAGTAATTAAAAGAAAATTCAGTGTCAGCATTCCTTTTATTTCAAATATTTGGAAAGCCCAAATATAGAAAATGAGGATATAAATATCAAATATAACTGGAAATATGTATAAATCTCTATGCTGCTTGTCATTGGTCACGTATTACGAGAACCAGCTGAAAAGTCCACGTTCGAATCGGGCACAGCCACACATGAACAAGGAGTCCAAATAGTCGAAATTAGGGCAAGGGCTGGTTTGACCTAATGAAATAAACCCAAAAATATAGTTTATGCTCTACTCTGATATACCAAACCGTGAAAAGGTTCTTTGTCACAATGATTAAAGTCGTCAACTCTTATATACAAGTATATGCAAAATTATATAAGGACTGGTGCTTCTGTTAACCTACTGAATGGATACAGATTAATGTCTATGTGCACCAAAATATATATGACATGTTTGAAGTCAAGTTTCACTTACCCAAAACCCACTATTTAAGTAATTAGGGCATTAGTACAGTTAAAATGATGCAGATGTTTGAGCCATGCCCTATTTCGAGAATTTTGTTTCCAGCCGTCCATGGCATTTCGGAATATATAGCACATCAATGTGTTCCCAGTGGAACACATTGG
The DNA here is from genome assembly GCA_039090855.1 of Macrothele yani. Taxonomy (NCBI): domain Eukaryota; kingdom Metazoa; phylum Arthropoda; class Arachnida; order Araneae; family Macrothelidae; genus Macrothele; species Macrothele yani. The sequence continues at coordinate 82,613,989 of CM077005.1, forward strand.
GGAAAGGTTGACAACTCATTTGGAACACATTGAGAAAGTAATTCCGGAAAATGTGTTTGCAGTGTGCTACAACAGTGTTCCATGCTTTTGCCACAAAGTGTCCTGAATGTGTTATGTAAAAATACTAGTATCTTCTATCATAAAACATTTTATGGTGGAGAGAGCTTTGATAACACATGTGGAACAGGTTGGTACACATTCGGAACACTTTGGCAATGTACGAGGAACGCAATGATCACCCAATTTTTGTAAATGGCTTTCGCAAAGTGCTAGGAAAGTATGTGATCTATTCCAAATGATTTGTTATTTTTCACCTGAAAAACTCACTTTTCTTTCATAGTTATCATGCTTAACATGGGAACAGCAATGTCTTGTAATTTAGATTTGCGTCTCTCATGTATTAATTCCACGTGTCAACTGAAAACAAAATAATTTTTTTGTTAGAAAGTATGAACATTTGTCCGATTTTGTCGCCCACAGTGTACATGTATACCACTTTGCTTTGTTGTTATAGTAACCAGAACAGTTTTTCAACAGCTGCTGGCGTGATGCCATTTCATCAAAATCATTCTGCCATGACGTCAGCGATGCATACACGTCACACAATTAATATCACACGATCAACTCTTTTGAAACAGGAAAGCGTTACGTCAGGAATTTTAGTTCATATTTGTCGCTCATATACGACATATAGAATTTTTCATTTAGAATCCTATCGTCTGTCTGCTTGTCTGTTAACCCTCTTTATAGCCACTTCTGGCTATAAGTATCTCCCAATTCTTTATTCGGGAGGGAAATTTTCTAATTTCCCACGTTGACCAGATGGCTTGGGAAATGCATTTTTCTGCTACTGCCAGTATGAGGAGAAACAGACAAAGTGCATCCGGGACCGACTTGACAGGGAACCATCTACGCATTGGCATCCCCAAGCCCAGGGAGGTTGTGGAAAACTTCGGAAGAACCGCAGACTAGTTGGCCGGCAGGTCCAAGATTCAAACACCCGACAAGAATTCTGTCATATAAAATTTAATTTTAAGATTTCCCTTGCAAACATAAAATGTTTATTTTAGATTGTCTAACCAGTTTCTTTTCTCATTTAAGTCTAAATATTGAGAGTTCCAATAAAGTAGGTAACAGTGTGTTTTTATTATTTCATGCACATGCTGAAGAAACATGATTTGGTAACATAAATATATGATGTCATCGCTCTGTCCATCTTATTTTATAAACAACGACAGAGCGATGACATCGTATATTTCCATTATCTCCACTCATTTGAAATATATTCATGATTTGGTAACTTTCTTTTTCTTTTTTCCTTAAACTACGAAATTCTTAGAATATAACTTTTTTTTTTTTTTTTTTGCAAAGTATAACCAGTTATTATTTTATTTATATTTGTAGAAGAAATGAAAAAGAAAACAAAAAGAAAAGAAAAATGCAATTAGATCCGTATTAAACTACACTAAGTAGGCTTATGCTCCAAACCGCTACTGATTACAGCTATTTTCTTAACTGGTAGTCGAAAACGTCGAATGCCGAAGAGATGATTTGCGTGCAGATCAAAGCTACACATGTAGATTCGGCCTCTGTATTGCAGCGAAAGGCAGTTCTGTTTTGTATATTACAGACAGTTAAAGCAGTATAACTACAATGGAAAATATCAATGAGTCGGAACAATATGCAGTTACATGTGGATTATACACTGCTGGACAATTGCTAAGGACGGATCATAAACGGCTATATAGCGCATAAAAAAGTAAGTGTGGTTGTATGCCAAGTGAAATAAAATAATGTCAGAATGCCAGGACATTACAAGAAAGACAATTTATTGTGCTCTGAAATCCAGAAGGCTTTGGAACGTGTTCAAGGGACAAACAGGCCATTTTGTGCAGAATACGTAAACGTGAAAAAAATGCAATTACCGTCCGCAGGCGTTCCGGTGTAAGATGTCAATACGGGATATGGCCACCATGGAGGGCGATGCAAGATTCCACACGTCGTTTCATGCTTTGCACAACATTATCAAGCAGCTGTTGGGATAATTTATCCCATTCCTCTGTCAGTGCACGGATGAGGGTGTCCTTGTTTATTGGAGGGCATTGGCGACCAGCAAGACTCCTCCCCAAAGCATCCCACACATTTTCAATGGGATTCAGATCTGGAGAACGTGCTGGCCATATGAGGCGTTGAATATCCTCGCTCTCAAGACACTCCTGGACAGCGACTGTTCGATGACATGTTGTGTTGTCGTCCATGAAAATGAATCTATCACCAACAGCACCACGGAACATGCGAACATGAGGTAGCAGAACATCATTAATGTACCGTTGGCCAGTCATAGTCCCAGTTGGAAGCACATAGAGGGACGTACGGCTATTGATCATGATGCCAGCCTATACCATGACACTACATGTCGGATATCGGTCCCTTTCCTTTATGTTTGCTGGACAATATGCAGTACCACTATCACGCCAGATCAGTTGTCGTCGACAATCAGACGATAGACTGCATCTACTCTCATCTGAAAAGAGGACAGCAGACCAGTCGTTATCAGTCCAATTGCGATGTTGATGGCACCATTGCAAACGGGGGGTACGATGACGTCTGGACAATGGGATGCACACAACAGGACGGCGGGCGTTTAGTCCTCCTTCATGCAAACGTCTGGAGACAGTTTTTCGGGAGATCCGCTTGCCAGTAGCAGCCATAAACTGATTTGCTACCTCACTAGCTGTGCTGCGCCGGTGTCTTTTTGTTGATAGCACTATGTACCGATCTTCTGCAGGTGTCGTACTGCGAACACGACCTCCCCGTGACGTTTGCTACACTCTCCATTTGTTTGAAATGATTTCCAAAGCCTTGAAACAACACTGTGGCTGACGTCGAACTCCCTGGCAACATCTGTTATTTTTCGCCCTTCTTCAATCTTGCCAATAATACGGCCACGCGTAAAATCATCTAGGTGATGTCGGGAAGACATACTGAAAATTGCAAGTTCGTCAATAGATTCTTTCCCTTTCAACTTTGCGTTTGAACAACAACGGTCAATACGCGTCAAATCCTTTATATCTCTTATCAGCGCTATGACGTCACGAACAAGTTTGGCAATCAAAAATTTGCATACGCACAACACATCTTACTGTATCCCGCACTTATGCTAATTTCCACATTTTCCTGCCTTCCATTTTATGGTTGCTATCGTTGCTATTGTCATCCGTCCTTAGCAATTGTCCGGCAGTGTACTATAATTCGAGACAGAATGGACACAAGAGCAAATCTGCAATATAAAAAATCAGGCACACGAGTTCACTCGTGCAGGAAACAATTTGCGGTTTTCATTTTCATGACCACAGTTTCATAATTTAATGAAGCTGTAAAGGTATTTATTTAAAAAATATACAGAAAACACATACAAAGCTTTCGTTTTGTGCAATGTATTGTTTTTTTGCATTTTTTGAATTAAACAATATACAAGGGTCAGCTATGTAACCAATAGGAAAAAAAATTAAATATGTAATTGCCCAAGCTATGTCGTAAGGTACGTTATTTTTGTGCAAAACTATTAACTTATGATGTTCATCATTAAAAGTTGCAATTTTAAATTTAGGGGTATAACATAGAAACACTTTCCCCTAAGTGTTTCTAAGTATTATGGGGTAAACCGTTTTACAGTAAGTAGAGGAAAATATGTTTTTTTTATGCATGGCCCCTTAATGAATGTATGCTTGAGTTTTCGCTTATATCTCAGCAAGGTTTTATGCTACCATGCTGTAAATTTGGGTTTAGGAGTTTAATAATATTTCACATCCTATGGACTATTAACCAGATATGGTCATAATTCTTTTTTTTTTTCATGATCATATTTCATAATTTATTAATATACCAGTTCTGTTCTTGTATAGCGGTTCATATTATTTGGGCCTCTGTGTTTTACTGTTCCAACACCAAATCACTGTATCTGTTCTTGATTAAATGATACAAATCAAAAACAACTTTTGCAGTTTAACATTAGTGTCATCTTTTTTCTGCAGCTCCCTGTACATGTATTTAATTGGTTGATTCAAATGAAATTTGGAATTTAAGGGTTTCATTATGTGCTGATTAGAATGCGCACAAAATAACATACCTCTTAAAAATACATAATATATAAAGTATTATTTACCTGATATTGTCAAAGTATTTTGCACGTTGTTGCTCCGTGAGGCACGTGCTCCTGGTCCGAGTGGTCTTTTTGTTGCGGGTTTTTGGTTATTTATAAAAATTTTTTTAGAAATAAAACAATTAGGTTATATATTTTCAGTTCTATATTCATTCATTCTTACGTCAAACGTTTTAAATTTACCTTAGTTAAAAGATTTTAGTAGAAAGAGTTATACTTATCGGGTCAGGAGACGTCTCACACGGGGTTCGTCGTCACCACTTTACGGCGAGCGCTTTCGGTAAAATCATATTACCATCGTCGGGCCTCTACTTCTACACGAGGGTTCCTCGCGTGTGTGTAGTCCTGGAGTTGCTTGTCAGGAATCGAAAGGAAGGTTTGCGGTCATGTATGTGTTAGGTGACCTGTTTCTCATGTGTCGCCATCTATTGGATGAGTTGGTAGGTATCAGTCGTAAGTATAAGCCATTTTTTATTTTTGTGTAGATATTTTTGGGCTATTATTGTTTGTTCGTAGAAACAGGTATATTATTTTTAGTCCTTTATTTAATGGTGTGATTTTTTGTAATGTCCTTTTTTTTTTTTTTTTTTTTTTTTTTTTTTATAACTGATTTACAGGCTGTGTCTAGCTATACTCGGGGCAAACTTAACCTGTCATTGGAAGGAAGGCTACAGAGTGTATACTTCCACTGCATAAAATAGTTCCGGTCTAAAAGCTCGTACTCCAGCTTCAACTGGCACTTAAAAAGGACACAGATGTTCAATACGTTCTGTGTGTGTGCATTTAAAATATTCAGATCTCAGTTTCAGCGGCATTTCTAAAAAATACAGATATTCGTGTTTTGGTGACGTCACTGATAGTTCTCTGTCACAGCATTCTTGTTTGGGTCAGAGTTAAGCTGTCAACCCAGGGGATATTTATTGCTGTGGGGGGTGGGGGTCATTAGCGGAAGGATGAGGGCGAAAACAGTGTTTCCGAGGGCATTTCGCGTTTCTCCTTCTTGATTGTTGTTTCAAAACACTCTTCCGTCTTTTCGGTTTTTTCGAATGGCATCTGCCGGTCACTCGAGTGTATTTCAGCCGCATAAAATTGGGAAACTATTACGAAGCTCTGCTAAGGGGATCGTTATGAATGTTTTCACTAAATTGATGGAAAAACACTCGCCGAATAAATCGGAAAATTAAATAACAGTTCTTACGGCAGAACTCACTGGTGTTTCAAGTCGCACCATTGCGAGAATGAAGGTTGAATTTAGTATTGAAGTACCTCAGATCCATCGGCAATTTATTTCTTCAAATTAAAATACAATTCTCGCTTGGCTTACATAGAACGTTTTCTCGAAATCAGTTTGGAGTTCCCAATTCAGTTCTCAATATAATCCAAGAAACGGCTATCTTTTCCTTTTGAACTTTTGTGCGCAGTTGCCTTAAACGCGTATGAACTGGCATGAAAATTCAGACAAATGAAAGAGTTCCTTCCACTGCCACACATAATTCGGAAACTTGGAAAACTGCCACACATTCAAAGTGTTCCTCGGAGGAACAGCAATTTGTGCTCGGCCCATCAATGAAAAAACATGTGGCAATTTTCCAATGCGTGGCAATTTTCCAATGTGTGGCAATTTTCCAAGTTGCTAAAAGATGTGTGGCAGTTTACAGTGAACCCTAAAATATCATTTACCACAGAGACGGGCTCTTGTCCAGTACTTATGGCAACACAGGGTAGTTAAAAATGCATACACATTTAACGGTTGTGTTATAAAAAAAAAATCTAATCAAGGCAAAATTTTGGAAAGAACGAAATTTTACGCATAACTGATGACATGGTAAAAATACCTTTAATTAAATCCCACAGTTGGTAATCTTCAAGCAGTAAGTATAAATAAATGAAATATTTAAAATTAAAAAAAAAATGTGAAAACAAAATTAGGCCACTTAAGACTTCTTCACGTGTTTAGCAAAGATAATTTCATTTTCAAAGAAAGAAACGTTACACGCTCTGTAACATATCAAAAAAAAAAAAAAAAAAAAAATAGAGAGAGAGAGAAATAAACTGCTTGTCTACCGGTCTGCAAAGCGCGCGGGGGTGGGAAGGGGGTTAAAATAGAGGGGTTTGGTAAGGGATCACGGTGACAGACAGCCAGGCCTGAGGGCTTGTGGGAGAAGTTTTCCGAGTGAAGGTTAATTACACACCATTAGTGCGGAGTAATACTGGGAGTGAAAAGGTCACCGTAGCTTCGGCCTCATTGCCAGGATAGCTTTGCCCCGAGTATAGTGTGGTGGGGTCTTGTAAGTTGCATATTTTATCTTTTTTTTTTTTTTTTGTTCAATTATAACGCTTTCGGAAATCCTTAATTCTTTTTCGTTTGTGTGGGTGGTTAGTAATTTAATATTTTCAAAATCAGGATATTGTTTATGTTTAATGCAGTGTTGGATAAGTGCAGTTTTTTCTTCTTTTTTGTTCCAGTTCTTTATATGTTGATGTAATCTTTTTATTAATCTATTTTTTGTGCTGCCAATGTAAGAAATGTGGTCCCCAGAACCCTGTGAAATAATAGGAATTTCATATACGCCTGCTGATTATAGGATACTATTGTTATATTTTTTCCTTATAATTAAGTTACCAATATTCTGAACAGAATGTCCAAAAATCCCGACAAGCAACTCCAGGACTAAACACACGCGAGGAACCCTCATGTAGAAGTAGAGGCCCGACGATGGTAATATGATTCTGTTCAGAATATTGGTGACTTAATTATAAGAAAAAAATATAACAATAGTATACTACAATCAGCAGGTGTATATGAAATTCCTATTATTTCACAGAGTTCTGGGGACCACATTTCTTACATTGGCAACACAAAAAATAAATTAATAAAAAGATCACATCAACATATAAAGAACTAGAACAAAAAAGAAAAAGAAAACTGCACTTATCCAACACTACATAAAACATAAACAATATCCTGATTTTGAAAATATTAAATTACTAACTACACACACAAACGAAAAAGAATTAAGGATTTCCAAAAGCTTTATAATTGAACAAAAAAAGATAAAATATGGAACTTACATGGAACTTAAATATGGAACCCCACCACACTAGACACAGCCTGGAAATCACTTATAAAAAAAATCCATAAATAAAGCCAAAAAAATAACATTACAAAAAATCACACCATTAAATAAAGGACTAAAATAATATACCTGTTTCTACAAACAAACAATAATAGCCCAAAAATGTCTACACAAAAATAAAAAATGGCTTATACTTACGACTGATACCTACCAACTCATCCAATAGATGGCGACACATGAGAAACAAATCACCTAACACATACATGACCGCAAACCTTCCCTTCGATTCTCGACAAGCAACTCCAGGACTACACACACGCGAGGAACCCTCGTTTAGAAGTAGAGGCCCGACGATGGTAATATGATTTTACCGAAAGCGCTCGCCGTAATGTGGTGACGACGAACCCCATGTGAGACGTTTCCTGACCCAATAAGTATAACTCTTTCTACTAAAATCTTTTAACTAATGTAAATTTAAAACGTTTGATGTAAGAATGAATGAATATAGAACTGAAAATATATAACCTAATTGTTTTATTTCTAAAAAATGTTTTATAACTAACCAAAAACCCGTAACAAAAAGACCACTCGGGCCAGGAGCACATGCCTCACGGAGCAACAACGTGCAAAATACTTTGACAATATCAGTTAAATAATACTTTAGATATTATGTATTTTTAATCAAAAGCACGTTTATAGCATAAGACAGCCTTTTAGGTTTCGTCATGAATTGAATTTTTCGTAACATACCACATGTATGGAAAAATTCTGAGATAGATAACTAATTAGCATGTTTATTCACATTACACGATTGTTCCTTTCAAGTGCTTTCCAACGATACATTACTTGTTTATCTGCGACAAATGGTTCGAAAGTTAAGGAGGGTGGCTTGTTTTTTGTTTTGTTTTTTGAGGTCTGTACATGTGTCTTTTACAGGTGATGTGGCAGTTTAATAAACTACCATAAGAAATGAAATCAATCTTTGTGTCAACAATTTCCATAGCTCAGATGGTGGATTTGTAAGCTAGAAGAGCCATTCTTGGATTGATTGAAGGTCATTCAGTCAGTTCAGAAATTTTGATCTATCAAGTTCCAGAAATGGACATTGATCCAAAAGTAAATAGAATGCAAGATGACAACAACTTCAGATAAGAACTGTAGAGAAAAAGTTCTATATAAGATACAGCTTCCCCATGCCTTACTAAATGACGCAGGTAGCAAATTTAATCAATCCATCCATATCACTAAGCTGTTCTCTGAGATTCAGAGGTTAGCTCCACAAAGAAATACAAACCACCAGATAAATTTTTAACAGATTATTATGAATTACGTACTTACTGTTGCCATATTAAACTTCTCCATTTAAAGTGATTTTGACACACAACACGGCCTTTACTGACATCCACCACATCATGTACACATAACCTTCTATACTTCATACTCATAATCTTTTTCTCATGCAGACACTCCTGAATCTGATCCTCCCATAACTTCCTTGGCCTTCCTCTGCATTTTTTTCCTGCCACTTGGGCTAAAAAAAATTATTAGTAAGCATCTCATTACTCATTCTTCCAACATGGCCAAACCACCGAAAAATATTAGTCTCCACCTTGCTAACATTTTACTTCACATTACACAACTACAACACATCTTCATTCCTCACATGATCAGAACGTGTCTTGCCACAAACCCCCGTAAGTAACGCATTTCTCCAGCACACAAATGACTCCTATGTTTCTTCTGTAGTACCCAGGTTTCACTGCTATACATCAAAGTAGGAACAATGACACTTTCATACACAGCCATGCGGGACTCTCTTGAGAACCCATCATTCCTGTGAAAACCTCCCAAAGCAGCTATGACTTTCAATGAAGAATTCACTGGCCTACTAATTTCACCATCCAATTTGTTCTCTTCTTTTAAACATGCTTCCTAAATAGACAAACTCGTTTGCCTAGTCAATCGCTGTGCCATTTAGACTTATATTGCATTCAGTGCTACCAGTTCCTCTCTCAAAAACCAAAACTGGTTTTTCCTCATTTATACTCAGTTTGAATTTCATACAAACTTCGTACATCTGGAACAACATACACTGCAACTCACTTTTGCTCTCTGCCAACAGGACTGTGTCATCAGCATACAGCAATCTGCACACATGGATATTACCAAGACATAAACCAGTATTGTCCATCTTGGCATCATGCATGCATGCATCCATAAATACATTAAACAGCTATGGTGACATTACACAACCTTGTCTGATTCCTACACCAATAGAAAACTATTTTGATAAAACATCATTCACTCATACACAAGCTCTACTGCCAGCAGCATGCATGGCTTTTACACTATTAAGTAGATTCCCAGTAACACCATATTCATTCAATACCTTCCACAAAAGTGTCCTATTTAATCGGTCGTAACCTTTCTCTAACTCTATGAAGGCAGCAAAAACTTCCTTACCAACGGCCACATACTTTTCAAACATCATGCGTAAAGCAAAAACTTGTTAGTGCAGCCTTTACCAGGCATAAAACCACTCTGAACATCCCATACTTTCTCTGGTATAAGACCTCATAGTTTTTCAATAATGACCTTACCAAACACTTTCCCTGGAACACTCAGTAGGCTAATGTCACGATAGTTCTTGCAGTCAGTCTGATCACCTTTTAACTTATACAAGGGCACAATTATGGCATCCCTCCCAACCCGAGTGACCATTTCAAACTCCCAGCACGACTGGCAAACTTTGGTTAACCTGACAATTACAGAGTCACCACCATATTTCAACATCTCAGCAGTTATGCCATCGACTCCCAGAGCCTTATCATTTTGAAAAGATTTTAGAGTTTTCCACACCTCTTCTCTTGAGATCCCTCCTGTGCTTTCATCTCTCACTGTGACATCATCTGCTTCTGCCTCAATCACCTTTATTTGTTGATCTAATAACTTACAGAAGTATTCAACATATCTTTCACTAACTCATTGGGCTCCCACATCATTTCCCGAATCCTATTCTTCACACAACTTGCAACTTTGTTTCCCCGATTTTACCTGAGTCTCATGTACTTCCAGAAAGTTTTCTATCTTTTCAAAAAGCCAATTCATGCCTTTCCATCTTTTCCTTTCTATCTTTTGTCTTACTCTGGTGAACCAGCTTAGCTGCTGCACACTTCTTACAATGGCATTCATCCACAGAAACTCTACCTAGCAACATCCCCAAATAGGCTTCCTTCTTTCTCTTTACTGCCTTTTCAATCTCACTATTCCATGAAGCATCACCTTTAATGTTACCCACTATTGTGCCACAGACCTCTTCAGCAGCAGTGACAAAACAGTTCTTAAAGCATTCCCACTTGTTTTCTACATCCCTCTCACAAGACTTCAGCTTCTTCAGTCGCTCTCTGAGTAAGTTAGAGTAACGCTGATGTTTTTCAGGGAGCCTTTCAACCTTTATTCTTTCCATCCTATGCCTGTTCCTATTCCTTTAACTCCAACCAACATTCAGTTTCACTCATGACACTACCAAGTAATGATCAGAGCCAAAATCTGAACCTCTCATCACACGGGTGTCAACAACTAAGTGTTTCAGATGCTGAACGTAAACAACAAAGTCTATAACACTCTTTTGACCAAGAGTATGATTTTTCCAAGTATATGTGTGGATATACTTGTGGTTGAAAAACGTATTAAATACACACAAACCATTCTCAATGCAGAGTTCAATTAATCTTTCACCATTATCATTCACACAAAGATTATTAAACTTACTTACCCATAACATTATCAGAAATTACATTCTGCACACCTACTCTAGCATTGAAATCCCCTGCTATTATAACTTTCTCTTTAGCACCAAACTGGCTCAAAACAGCTTTTAGCTCATTCCAGAAACTATTCTTCCTATCAAAAGGTTCTGAGTCATATGAAGCATACACTACAATTCCTATTCTCTGAAGTTTCACTTTCAAATGGATCCAAAGAATTCTCTCACTTATGCAACTATAGTGAACCAAGTTGTTCTTCATCTTTTCACTTAAAACCACATCTACACCAACCTGTCATCTCACATTATCCAATACTCCAGCCCACATACTCACTGTTCCATTATGACGATGATGGGCACAACACGTAACAATATTAATAATAAAGGTAACTTGATCACGCTAGTTACGTTAAATGAAAACTTTTACAAAAAGTTCGTAAGTTGGAAGCTTTCGACCTTATCTTAGGTCTTCATCACGCCAATGGAGGACTAAGATTGTTGCCAGATTCTACATTTGAATTTTTCTTATTTTTGTTGCCAAAACTTAGAATTGATCTCCAGATCATCAGAATGTAGAGAGGAGATTCGGAATTGCAAGTCATTGAGTTGAAAATAATTTCCAGGCTTTCACGGTAACGGAGGGCAAAACGATTGTCAAAAGAAGCAATTCGTTTTGCTTCGTTCCAGTGGGGAACTGCAGATGTGTCTTCCATTGTCAAAATAGACAAGGCAGTATTGGGATTAGCTTTCGAAACATCTTTTTTATGTTCTAAAATTCTATGGCTAATGCTCCTGTATGTGCTTCCAATGTATAAGTTATCCCCAGTAGAAGAAGAGATAGGAATGCAGTAAACTCCTGGGAGGTTCAGGCTTTCAACTTTGTCCCAATCCCTTTGTATAAGTTTCAAGATGTTTGGGGTAGATTTAATGGCAAGATGGCCTAAAACTTTCACCTGCTGTTCCTATCAATCTTCCACAAACTGTTTCTGTTATATAATCAGCCATCCACAGAACTGAGACTGTTCACCAACCTATCCTTCGTGCCAACGCTGCTGTTATCCTATCCAAGCAAAATTCTGTGCCAATCAAGTACTCTTCTTGTTTAAAAGAATTCAGGTCATTTATTCAGGAAAATGACCTTGCCGTATGCAAAGCAGATAAAGTTGGTTGCCCAGTCATCATTGGTAAAGAAACACTAAACCAAAAAGTGCATTCATTTCTTACATCTGCTAACTGCATTCCTCTGCAGTCAGACACCACCAACTCACTCAAAAACTCAGTTGACAGATTAGCTAAGAAAGAAACTCTTCAATCCTTCCTTGGTGATATATCACCCCCTCCTTACTTTAGAACTCCCAGGCTTTTCCTGCAAGTGAAACTGCATAAAGCTGGTAACCCCATCAGACCTTTAGTTGAATATTCTTTTTCTCCAGCAGTAAACCTTGAAAAGAGATTGGTCCTCAAATGCAAATCCCTGGCAGCCAACCATCCTCATACTGTTGTCTCTACTTTAAACTTCATCCACAAACTTCCTAATTCCTTTTCTCCTAGTGTTAATCTGTATACTCTTGATGTAGAATCTTTGTTTCCCTCTGTACCATATTTTGAGTCCTACATGCTCCTCATGAAGAAATTGATTCTTCATTTTGAACCCCCCAGTACTCTAATCAAAGATCTTTATGATTGTTTCCACACTATTCATCAACACAGTTGTTTTGTTTTCAACAAAATTGTGTATAGGCAACAATCTGGTCTCCCCATGGGCTCACCTCTTTCCCCTCTGCTTGCAGAAATCTACATGCAACATATTGAAGTTTCCGTCATTCCTCAACACCCTTTTCAACCTTCCCTATGGTTAAGATATGTAGACGACATTTTCATTAGCTGGCCACATACCGAGTCTGAACTACAGACACTGATCAACTCCATTACGGAAAAATTTCCTTTCATTAATCTCACTATATCTAAGGAAGTAAACCACAAAATTGATTTCCTGGATGTATCTACCTGCAGAAACGCTGATATCTCCATTACTCGTTCCATCTATCGTAAACCTTCTGCGGCCACTAACATCATTCCCTACAAATCTTTCACTCTGCATCTCTACAAGCTTGCAGCATTGAAGTCCTACATCCACAGGGCTCATATCATTTGCAACAACCAACTTTCTCTTCAAGAAGAACTCTCCAAAATTTCTACAATAGCCCTCTCTCATGGTTTCCCTGCTCTTACAGTAAACTCCCTCATAAAGAAATATGAAAACCATTCGAAAATTGAATGCCTCCTTCCTCAAAAGAAAGAAAACCTGAAATTCTGTGGTTCTGTTCCTTACCATCCTTCCTATGCTTATAAGTTACAGATTCTTTTTAGAAGTTTTGGTTACCATCTTGCCATTAAACCTACCCCAAACATCTTGAAACTTCTACAAAGGGATAAAGTTGAAAGCCTGAACCTCCCAGGAGTTTACTGCATTCCTATCTCTTCTTCTACTGGGGATAACTTATACATTGGAAGCACATACAGGAGCATTAGCCATAGAATTTTAGAACATAAAAAAGATGTTTCGAAAGCTAATCCCAATACTGCCTTGTCTATTTTGACAATGGAAGACAAATCTGTAGTTCCCCACTGGAACAAAGCAAAACGAATTGCTTCTTTTGACAATCGTTTTGCCCTCCGTTACCGTGAAAGCCTGGAAATTATTTTCAACTCAATGACTTGCAATTCCGAATCTCCTCTCTACATTCTGATGATCTGGAGATCAATTCTAAGTTTTGGCAAAAAAAATAAGAAAAATTCAAATGTAGAATCTGGCAACAATCTTAGTCCTCCATTGGCGTGATGAAGACCTAAGATAAGGTCGAAAGCTTCCAACTTACGAACTTTTTTGTAAAAGTTTTCATTTAACGTAACTAGTGTGATCAAGTTACCTTTATTATCACTGTTCCATTCACTTCTCCTATCCCAATTTCCTTCTTTTTGGTTTTACTTACACACAGCATATCCAATCTATACTTATTCATTTCTTGAATCACCTCATTCATTTTTTCATTTATTCCTCTAGTATTTCATACACCAATCTTACACTCACTCAGCCAAGTGGTCTTTCTCAAATGCCATTTGCCATTTCCGTATTGGTTCCATGGTGAACCATCCTTCTCAAGTGTGGTAGGTCCACCATATCTTACACTAGAGTCCAGAATAATAATTCTTTATGTCTTTTTAATCAGGTAAGTACACGAGTGTGGGGGATTAGCCCACGGCTGACGGTTCTAGTTGGTTATTTCACTAAAGGGTTCTGGAACAAAACTCAGTGAGTTGGGGTCTTTTCACCAATGTCACATAAGACTAGCTGGTACCTCTCCAAGATTCACAGAGGCTCTTGTTGCCCATGTAGTGCCACAAGGAGAGAAACCCATCTCTCACTAAGACTGGCCAGATTTGCTAAGATAATAAGTGCATATCAGATAGCAGGTTGTGAAATCTCAGCAAAGAAATAATAATAATAAAGATAAATGTGATTCCATCAGTCATTAAGTAAATAAAAAAGAGAGGATTTTTTTCTGTATCCAAGGAAAGCAAAATAGTGTAATCAGTGACAGAGCTGCCAACTTTTCAAAATAAAAAAACTGGGACATCAATGTGCGTATTTACAATTTATAAATAATAAAGTTATGTTATTTTTTCAGGTACAACCATTTAATGGTGGTTTTAACTGTTGTAAGTATTTACATGTTATATTTCCTTTGAGTGAAAAGCAATTTCTCAGTTGGAAGTTTAATATTCACTGCAAATATATATCTCGGTAATCAAATGTGATTCAAGGAAAAATTTTCACATACCTCTCGGTTGTAGGTGGTCGATGTTGAAATCTTCGCACGGTTGTTCTCATCAGGTTCTTGAGTGTAGGCTTTTTTAGAAGTTAGTCCGCACATTTTCTTGAGTAGGATATACTTTTTTAGTTGAACTACAGGAGGTACATGAAGACAAAGAAGATGTGAAAAATTACGTCGGACTCAAGAAAATGTGCGGACTAACTTCTAAAAAAGCCTACACTCAAGAACCTGATGAGAACAACCGTGCAAAGATTTGAACATCGACCACCTACAACAGAGAGGTATGTGAAAGATTTTTCCTTGAATTACATTCGATTACAGAGATATATATTCGCAGGGAATATTAATAACTTCGAACTGAGAAATCACTTTTCACTCAAAGGAAATATAACATGTAAAAAGTTACAACAGTTAAAACCATGATTAAACGTACGAAAAACACGTTTTTAAATCTCAATACATCGAGAAATATGTGCGTATGATAAAATTATATATTATAGGTTTCTTTATTTTTCTTCATAACAGTTAATTTCTAAATATAAATACATATTTACAAAAATATTAGTATTTAAGTATAAAATAAGATTAACAAACCTTGTTAAATAGTTTCATTTTTAGAAAGTGCTGTGGTTGTTGCAGATTTGGCCTTTCTTAGAAATTTATCATCATAATTCTGGAAAAAACATGAACCACTCATATTAGATTTTGATACTGGAATTGCTTGTTGGGTACAATGTGTTGTTGAACCACAAAAGTCAGTTTTATTTTGCTGCACTATACTAAAAACAAGCTCACAGAGTGCACTGCTATGTGGCAAAACTAACACACCCAACGTAACTACTCAGTCAATGATATAACAGCTTTCCACATGGTCCTGTTTCCTCAGCAAGAACACACCACTGCTCAACAGCACTGTTGATATCATTTACATTCCTTGGTATGCTTGAATGCTGATATTGCAGAAATTCAGTCTCAAGCTCATCCACAGCAGTGAAAGTAGTTTCCCCCTCCTCTTTCAACAGTAAGCATGGAAGCAACTTAGACTCTTCCCATTTTGAAATATCTGCAACTTCAGCATGCCGTAGCACTTCTGATTGTAGCGGAAATGAAGATAGCACATACTCACACACTTTGATAAAGTATTTCCAAACTGAGACATACAATTCTTTTTCATTTGGTGCCAATGTACTAACTATTTCAGCAGTTTCACTCCCTATGGCCAGATTGGCATCTTTTTGATTATCTGAATCAAAATATTCTATATTTAACAGAGACGGGCATTTGCACCTAAACCAAGTCTTATAAATCAGATTAACAATTCACAGAAAAACTTTTCAAGATCAGCTTTTAACTTGTGAATTCTAGGCTCTTCACATTGTAACAACAAGTTATACTTATCAAAGATACCAATAACATTTTTAATGAACAAAGAATATACATTGCGTTATGCAGATCTTAAGGTGGCTCCACCTAAAATCTCTGCCTTATGTTTCCAATGGTAAAACTTCTTTACATATTTTCTTCGCAATTAATGTATTCCCAAGGATGAAACTTTGCACATCAATAAAACTAACTTTAAGTTATAGCATGGGATACTTAATAGTTCTTAAAACATACCCATAATTAAGCAATCCAACATTTGTTTGTCTACTGACGTCATCAATGAAAAATGATTGATTTTTAATATAATTATGGGTCCATTTTAGCAAGTATTAAGTATCCCATGCTATAACTGAAAGTTAGTTTTATCGATGTGCAAATTTTCATTCTTGGGAATACATTAATTGCAAAGAAAATATGTAAAGAAGTTTCAGCATTGGAAACATAAGGCAGAGATTTTAGGTGGAACCATCTTAAAGAAAGGAAAATACGTTCATGTCATTGCAAAAACTTGTTTATAATTATTTCTTTAACAGTGCTTGTATTAGGAACTCCATTCACATTCTGCTTTTGTTCAGTCATATGGACTGTTTTGACAGTACCTTTTTTTTTCTTTTTTGCTCCCAAGACCACAGATATACTGTGAGATGCAGCTGATTTCTTTTTACAAGAAAGGGAATGTAGATTGTGTGAGGCTCCTCTTTTTACATCAGAAATTGGAGGCTGTTGAGATGTCAAATCTATAGGATTTTTAACCTTTGGAAATTGTAAAGCCAATTAAACGTGAGGAAAGTTTAGGTCCTTTCCTACCGCTGTTGCATTCTTCTTTGAAATATAACATAAGGCATTTCCATTACTTTAAAACCTAGTCTAAGCATTTACCAAGGGATAACCATATAGTACAGCAATGTTTAAGAATTTTTTGTGATCCACATTACAAAGAGCTTACAATTTCTTAAGTTGGTTTTTCTCTTTACACTTTTTTTCAGAAAATAATAAATGTCAATCAAAAATTTATCAATTTGAAGGTAAGGTTGTAGACCCCTTTTCAGTAGCCAAATTTAACAGATGTCAAACACAACCAAACACAATATGATTAGGCTGTTCTTTTTCAGAAATGCCACTACATCATTTTTTCTCCCTACCATAACAGGAGTGTTATCACAGGATAAGGCAAGACAGTTCATTCATGGAATATCATGATGCTCAAATCCTTTGGATACAAGTTTTGCAATATTTTCACCTGTTGAACTGGTTTCCAGGCATGGCAAAGAGAGCAGCATACATTTCACTTACTTGCAATCATTATCAAAGTACATTACCACAATTAGATAAAGTTGATCATCAGCATAATTACAGCCATCAGTTGCGACAGAAAATGGTCCACTTTTAATAGCACAGAGGACATTTTTTGCACAATATTCTGCCATTTCTTGAACAATATGCGAAATTTTTGTTCTGCTACACACATATCTTTTTACTTCTGGGGAGTTAGGAAACATAGTTGACAACAATCGAGAAACATGATCAGCTGCAACTAGTGGTTTGTAGTGCTCCAACAAAAATCTTGTAAACAGAATTTCTGCATGAATTGTTTGAAAATCATTCAGCACTGAAACAAAACAAATCAAGTTACACACACCTTTTGTGCTACCATGATTTTTTTATATACTTGTTAGTTCCAACATGTGCGATGCCCCACGACCAGAGTGAGAAACAGAGAAATCAGTGCTACACAAAATGCAATATGCACGAAAGTCACCCTTACGTGATGTGATGGTTTTACAAAGTAAAATTCTTTGGAGTATTTTCTCAAAGATCTTTGGTCCCAATATTTAAGCCCCATTCTGGGGTTGTGAACTGAAATAATAACTTCAACACAACTTGTTTGGTTTGAAAGATCAAACAAAGTATGGGAATCAGAGTTCAACTTGAGCATTAGCAAACAAATAAACAGTCTCCCACTATCACAAGGTTTCGCACAAGCGCCAAGGATGTGACTTCATAAACCAGTACTTCAACTTTCCAAGCCACTGACTGTCTTGCTACCATTGTGGGGCTCACAACCTTAGCACCTGAAGTGCTGTGGATTAACAAAAAAAAAACATTTGTCTCCATTCGCAACTGACTCCCACAGCCAATGTTGACGCTGGAGAAAAATTATGGCTGATATCATTAATGAGGGGGAAAAATACCACACATGGTAAATAAAAAAAAGATAATACATACATACATATCACTAAGCTGTTCTCTGAGATTCAGAGGTTAGCTCCAAAAGGAAATACAAACTTACAGATATTTTTACTTATTGTTGTCGTATCAAACTTCGCCATTTGCAGCGATCTTGACATACAACTCGTGCTTCACTGATATCCATTACACGCCGCACACAAGATCTTTTATACTTCATACTCATAATCTTTTTCTCATGCAGACACTCCTGAATCCGATCCACCCATGTCTTCCTTGGCCTTCCTCTGCCTCTCCTTCCTGCCACTTGGGCTGAAAAGATTTTCTTAGTAAGCATTTCATCACTCATTCTTTCAACATGGCCAAACCACTGAAGCATATTGGTCTCCACCTTGCTAACAACATTTTGCTTTACATCACACAACTGCAATACATCTTCATTCCTCACACAATCAGATCGTGTCTAGCCACAAACCCCACGTAAGTAACGGATTTCTCCAGCACACAAACGACTCCTATGTTTCTTCTGCAGTACCCAGGTTTCACTGCCATACATCAGAGTAGGAACAATTACCGTTTCATACACAGCCATGCAGGACTCTCTAGAGAACCCATCATTCCTGTGAAAACCTCCCAGAGCAGCTATGACTTTCAAAGAAGAATTCACTCGCCTACTGATTTCACCATCCAACTTGTTCTCTCTGTCAAACATGCTTCCTAAATACACAAACTCCCTCACCTGGTCAATCACAGTGCCATTTATACTTACATTACATTCAGTGCTACCCATTCTTCTCTCAAACACCATAACTTTGGTTTTTCCCTTATTTATACTCAGTTTGAATTCCATGCAAAGTTCGTGCATTCGAGTCAACATACTCTGCAACTCACTTTTGCTCTCTGCCAACAGGACAGTGTCATCAGCATACATCAATCTGCACACACGGATATCACCAAGACGTAAACCACTATTATCTATTTTGGCCTCACGCATGCATGCGTCCATAAATATATTAAACAGCCATGGTGACATTACACAACCTTGTCTAACTCCTGCACTAATGGAAAACCATTTTGATAAAACATCCTTCACTCGTACACAAGCTCTACTACCAGCATACATGGCTTTTACACTATTAAGTAGATTCCTAGTAACACCATATTCATTCAATACCTTCCACAAAAGTGTCCTATTCACTCGGTCGTAAGCTTTCTCTAAATCTATGATGGCAGTAAAATCTTTCTTCCCAACAGCCAGATACTTTTCAATCATCATGCTTAATGCAGAAAACTGGTTAGTGCAGCCTTTACCAGGCATAAAACCACTCTGAACATCCCACACTTTCTCTGATGTAAGACCCCTTACTTTTTCAATAACAACCTTACCAAACACTTTCCCTGGCACACTCAGTAGGCTAATACCACGATAGTTCTTGCATTCAGTCTGATCACCTTTTCCCTTATACAAGGGAACAATGATAGCATCCTTCCAATCCCGAGGGACCATTCCTAACTCCCAGCACAACTGGCAAATTTCAGTTAACCAGTCAATTATAGAGTCACCACCATACTTCAACATCTCTGCAGTTATGCCATCAACTCCTGGAGCCTTACCATCTGAAGAGATTTTAGAGCTTTACACACTTCTTCTCTTGAGATCCCTCCTGTGCTTTCATCCCTCATTGTGACATCATCTGAATCTGTCTCAGAATCATTTTTGCTCTCCTGATCTAATAACTCACAGAAGTATTCGCCCCATCTGTCACTTAACTCATTGGGCTCCCATATCATTTCCCCAATCTCATTCTTCACACAACTTACAACTTTGTTTCCCCTATTTTTCCTGAGTCTCATGTATTTCCAGAAGGACTTTCTATCTTTCCAAAAAGCCAGTTCATGTATTTCCAGAAGGACTTTCTATCTTTCCAAAAAGCCAGTTCATGCCTTTCCACTTTCTCTTTCCTATCTTTTGCCTTACTATGGCGAACCAGCTTAGCAGCTTCACGCTTCTTACAGCGATATTCATCCACAGAGACTCTACCTTGCAACATCCCCAAATAGGTTTCCTTCTTTTTCTTTACTGCCTCATCAATCTCACTATTCCACCAAGCATCACCTCTATTGTGGTGCCACAGACCTCTTTAGCAGCAGTAACAACACAGTTCTTAAAACATTCCCACTTCTGTTCTACATCCCTCTCACAAGATTTCAGATCCTTCAGTCGTTCTCTGAGTAAGTCAGAATACCGGTGATGAGAACGACTGAAGGATCTGAAATCTTGTGAGAGGGATGTAGAAAAGAAGATAAGAAAACCACAAAACCGGAATTTTTGTAGAAAAATCGGATTTCTGGAAAATATTTCTGAAATTGGACGAAATCCGGGTAAACCAGGACAGTTGGCAATTTTGCAGAGTTCAGTAATATAATGTGAACAGAATGTGTAGAATTTACAAAATCATCCAACACTGGGATGCCACACAGGAACTATAAATATAAATATTTCTTCGTTTCTTTTTGTCCTAATATTTTGCAGAATTGCAAATATATTTCTGTAACAAAGTTTTATTGCTAAAAAGATTTGCAACAAAATGGCATTAGGTAAAGAAATGCAAAGTGGTTAATATTTTGTGTACATATAAAAGTCTTAGCTAATCCACAGAGACTACTGATAAATTTTGATCATAAAATGAATATTTCTATCTCTAACTTAAAGCATAGTCTTCAAATGTCTCCATTTTTATGGTGAAAATCTGCAAATTCAAAACACTGTAGTTCACATTGTGATTTGAGGGGTGGAGAGTTGTAAAAATGCTTACTTTATGCCTTTTTGGAAACAGTGGATCATCATCTTCCTCAT
Organism: Macrothele yani; assembly: GCA_039090855.1. Classification (NCBI taxonomy): domain Eukaryota; kingdom Metazoa; phylum Arthropoda; class Arachnida; order Araneae; family Macrothelidae; genus Macrothele; species Macrothele yani. Next base: position 82,635,257 of record CM077005.1, read on the forward strand.
GTAAGGTAGCAGGGAAAAGATGTTCAGGAACTCTAGCATTTTTCTGTCTACACCTAAATGAGAGAATGCAGCAATTAAATTTTTTATTTGCATTTAATAAAATTCATATTCAATGGCAAGCACAGCATATGAAAATATGACAGAGGCAGTGAATTGGCAAGATTAAAAAGGTGTTTCCATTTCAGTCATCTGGGCCAACTACCTAGTGTTCTGCCGTGTCTTAACAATATGAAGACCAAAAACCCTCCCATGGAATAAGCAGGGTTCAAGTAGTATGGCCAATATATATATATATATATATATATCAGGGCTTGAAAAATATCTGAAAAGTTACATGTCCACCTGTGCATGTGCGAAAAATTTAACCTGCCCAGGTAGTAAAAGTTCGACGCCCAGGAAAATTCATCTTTTAAGATTAAAAAAAAAAAAAAAAAAATCAGGACCCTTATTTCTATAAGTTAAAAAATACGAACTTTTTTTTTTTTTTTACATGTTTCACATTTCCGTTTTAAGGGTCTGTATTCAAAATGTTCAATGCACAAACGTGTGCATCAAGACTATGATGCTGGAATTGGTACGAAATGATATCATGGTTCATACACTTTTGTCCAATAAAAAAATTCAAGGACTTTTCAAGGATGATCTCGGTATGGGAGATATGCAAATTATAAAATACTATTATTCTGAAATATAGGACATCCTGCATCCCTGATATGCAGAAATTATTTTTGCAAATCTATATGCATGAAATGCTTTTGAAAAGCATGGTTTGCAACCAGACAAAAAGGACATTCATGTGAAAATTCAGATAAATTCTGTTGTTTAATTTCATATGGGTGCAATATTTGCTGTAAATTGTTTGAAATCATTTACAACCTACATTGTTAGAACTCTGATAAGGAGGAGGTGCTTCCCTTCTGTTTAACACATCATTTTTAACCCTAATCTATCATCTACACTTATAATATTGCATTGGCATTTTTTTGGTAAATGAAGAGAAACAAATCTTAAATTAAAAAAAAAAATAGTCCCATGTTCGAAAAACAAACTTTAGGATTTAAAAGTATGGTACACGGTGAGCTGGTGGCGATGCTCAGAAAACACAACTCCTGTCCCTAGCTGGAAATGAACCAGGGACCTCAGGCATGGCAGCCTAGTGCCCTAATCACTATACTACTGTGCCAAACAAATCTTACAAGGGAAACTATCGGACCTCCGAACGACAATCGTCACGAAACGTTCTGTGGTGGACAAACATGACACCAAAGTAACAGGTGTAAAGTACGGCATTTTGCAATCGCCCGCAACCCCTAGAACATGGATTATAAAAGTGAGACGCCCACCTGTAATGCATGCAGCCATAAAGTGTCAAACAACATGTAAATGTGGGTGTGATGTGATTGGGTGATACTGCGCATGCCTGGAAGGTGTCCTACGTCATGTACGTCAGTGACTGTTAAATGTGAGTAGTGTGAGACAGCGCACGGGCCTCTTCGTACGCATACAAATATTGTGTTGTGTGTTTTAAGAAAATGGCTTGTAACCCTCATGCTGTAGTACAGATACTGGTGAACGAGATGACACAGAAATACCAAGCAGACAACACTGCTCCAACGTACATCGACAGGCGAATTGCAAGGCAGTTGTATAGCGTTTTGGAGCAACGTCATTGGAGGCGCTGACATGTTTGAAAGGCAGACATTGTGGCGTGATAGTAATGAAATGTCGGACACATTATCTGAACATAGTGATACACCGGGTACTCCAGCACACAATGTGCCATGCAGTTCGAGTTCCTATGAAACATCACCCCCCAAAGTGAAACGGAAAAGCATTCACGAACAGTTTTCCGGACAAACACCATGCAGAGTGTCTATGACAATGTGAAGGTTGCAAAAAAAGTTGCAGCAACTGCCTGTAAATACAAGATATCACCAGAAAAAGTGATATCAGCAGTAACTGCTGTTGAGAGTGGTGGTACGATGGAACACAAAACTGCACGCATTAGCCAGCATATGTACACCAAATTCCAAGATGCGCGTAACATGGGACTCGCAATTCACTACTGGCATTTAAAGACATGGGTGAAGGAAGCAGCTAACACAATGGGTATCCCATATTTTAAAGCCAGCACATATTTCTTGAACAAATTCAAGCGCTGTTATAAAATCTCATCACACAAGATCACAAGGTTCATTGCCAGGCGAGATGTTACCCTTGACACGGCCGTAAGGTACAGCGCATTGGAGTTTGTACAAGATGTTATCGACTACATTACTGCCAATGCAATTGATGTCGACATGGTGTTCAATACAGACCAAACTCTATTTGAATACGAACTCATGTCAAACAGGATGCTATCACTGACTGGGGAGAAGACAACTGAAGCTGTTGTGCAATCTGTTGCATCGACTACCCACTCCTATACCATTCAGGTGCTTATGTCCATGTCAGGACGCCTTGCAAAGAAACTGTACATCTGCTTTCAGTAAGCGGGTAGTAAGTTTGGCAAAAACGTGTTTCCGAAACAGTATGACGTAACCAACCTCCAAATATAGAATGTGACTGCAGCACCAGTGGTAAGATGTCCACAGCTCTTGTTATGTCCTGGATGCATAAGGTACTGGAACCAGACCTAACAGGACCTTCCCTTCTCTTACTGGATTCGTGGTCTGGTCAAACCAACACTAGTTTGCCAGCCAAAGCCTTCGGTCACAGGGACGTCAATTTGCACACAAAAATCATACCAACGAAAGCCACCAAATATTGCCAGCCTCTTGATATGTATTTTTTTCGACAATGCAAACTGTTTGCACGACGCATGGAAGAGTACATACGTTCTGGTGAGGTGCTGGCGTCAACCTGCATGACAGAATCTTCATTTTCAAGTTGCATTCATTTATATACAACAGTTGTGTGCACCACAGTACGAACCTATGCTTCGCTATGCGTGGAAGGCATCTGGATACTTGCCACACGAAACGCCTCTTCCATTCCGTAAAGTGTTAAACATCAATTTTGCTGTGCATGACATGTGCAATGCTTCTGACTGTGATTTCAGTGCCGTCATTACCTGCTCATGGTGCGCGATTCCCCTTTGCTTGCAGCACTGCCTTCTCTCAACACATTACCATGATGTGGAGTGAGGTATGTATATGACATTTGCAACTTAATGGTGTTGTATGTGGTCTCTCTCGACATTTAGGTGCCTCATATCTAACAGGTAAATGTTGTTTGACACTTAATTGCTGCATACATTTCAGGCAAGTGTCCCACTTTTATAAACCATGTTCTAGGGGGTGCGGGTGATTGCGAAATGCCGTACTTCCCACCTATTACTTTGGTGTCATGCTTGTCCACCACAGAACGTTCCGTGATGACTGTCGTCGGGAGGTCCGATAGTTTCCCTTGTTAAAGAAAGCACATCAGAAAAAAGTGAACCAAAAATTTTTGATCAAAGTAATAACTTCAGAAACACTGCCACCTAAGGGCCTTGTGGCTGACTGGCAGCAACTGGAACAGGAAAACTTAGTAACACTAAGAAAATTGGGTTACTGAGTCCTCTTTAAAGCAAAAATTAAGCATCTCCTCAAAATGAAACTTTTAGCAATTTGTTTTTAAAAAAAAAAAAAAACCTCCAAAGTCCCCTACGAAGTTAAGTTCAATGGTAAGAGTACTACCAAAACTGAGCTTGGGCAGAATTTCAGTGCATTTCAGCTGACTAAGTGCAACTATTCAGGATTGAGAACCATTTTGAGACCTTCAAAATAACACCAATTCAAAACTAAATATACAGTTAATAACTCACCAAATATCATATGAAAGCAGTCATCTGAAGTTCTAGTGAAATCATAAAAAAATTATACTGGATGTTCTCTAATTTTTCTTCTTTCATGTTTTGCTATCATTAAAGAGGGTTACACATTTAGGTAAAACCTAATATGTAACCCTCTTTAATGATAGTAAATTATATTAATAACAAACTATGTTTTTCAGTTTTAGAACATCTATAGTATATGCCATAACTGTTCTTAATTTACGTACATACAATTATAATCATAATAGGTTGCTTACCTTTTGTACACATTTCCCTGCATGTTTTATACTTTCGGTTGTCCAGCTTGGTTCAAGCCTCTGGTGCGGTGGTCCGTTTTCATCTTCAGGTTCATTCAATGCCTGGTGAATGTATAAGTCCTTGAAGTGTACTGCATTAATGACTTTAGGCCCCAACAGCATCTACTTCCCCTCCAACCACTCTTACCAAAGTGTAAAACCCAACTTTCGATGGTTGATTGACATTTATAAAAACCAAAATTCGTAAACTCAAAACAAACTGACATGACCAACTAACATAAACTTCCTATTTACAACTATTTACACACAACTCATCTTATTCCCTTCTATGTAATTCCTTCAATTCCTGTTTCCTACACCTCATGACAACCAGAGCATTCAGTCACCACACCTCAGCCATTGCAATGTAGACTGCCTCAAGTACTTTCTACCCCCAACCGGGGTCATCTTCAGGAGGCGTTCCAGGTGTTATATCTCCTGCTGTGAGACACGATCCTCCGCCTCGCCCCTGCTCCGACGTCCCCTACGAAAAACATCCACCGTGGCTCCATCTTTTATAAACTTTAGTAAATACTTCATTTTCTTCTTCTGTGTTTTTGGCTTTTTTGTTCAATTTTTATTAATTCTTTCCATTTTTCATTAAGGATACTTGGGTCATTATTATTACAAACTCTTTTTTTTTCTCCATCAACACAGACTCTGCAGTGCGTAGGTGTCTCTCATTGCAACATGATTTTATTATTTTAATCTCTTCAAAATTCGGGTATGTATGGTTATCCAGGCAGTATTGTATCAGTGCTGTTCTTGCTTCTTTTTTTTTTTTTTTTGCCAATTTTTAATATGTTGTTGTAGGCGATGTTTTAATTGATTTTTGGTACTTCCAGTATATGATTTTGGTGGGATTCCACTTATAGGTATTTTGTATACACCAGCTTTTTCTAAGATACCACAATTTTCAGTATTATTAATTATCATGTCTCTAATTGTTAGTACTTTGTTTTCCATCTGAATTCCATATTTATGTCATAATTTATTTATTTCTGTTAATATTCCTGAAAGGTAAGATATTGCTCCGACATATTGTAATTGTTTTTTTTTCTTTTAGAGAAAGATGTACCTTGCATCTTTACTTGTACATCATACTGTATATCCATTTATTTATTTTCTGCGGAGGGTATCCATACCTATATGATATTTCTTTAATGTAATTTATTTCTTCTGTAAGAAATTCTTCTTTAGAGGAATGTGTAATTGCTCTTTTGATTAATGTTTTTATGCCATTACATTTCTGTGTGTAAGGATGTGTTAAGTTATATGGTATCAGAACAGGAACACACGTTTATTTTCTTTGTACTTTGTACTGCAGTTGGTTACTTTGCTTGATAATTTTAACATCTAAGTGGGTAAGGTATTATCTTCTTCATGTTCAACTGTCAATTTAATAGTTGGATAGATATTACCAAGTTGTTGAGTTAATGATTCCAGTTCATCAGTGTCCATTCTGGTCAAGATGAAGATATCGTCAACGTATCTGCAGTAAACCAAAGGTGGACCATCCATTGTGCTGATAATTTGTTTTTCTATGCTGTTCATAATTACTTCAGCAAACAGATTTGACAGAGGGGAGCCCATTGGGCCTCCGTAATTTTTGTTTGCATATTTTCTCATCATATTTGAAGATATTATTTTCATAGATGTATAATAAAATTGCTTTTAACTCTTATAGTTGTGTGTTATTAAGAGATTGATCCTATTGTAATTTTTTAATAATGATCTCAATTGCTTCTGGCACAGGGGTACTTGGAAAAAGAGCTTTGATATCCATACTAGCCATTCTGTAATCTTTTAGATCCTGGTTTACATTTGTCACTATTTTGATAAATTCATATGTATTCTTTTACAGTGTATTGTGTTTTCATAAACACTGGTGCCAAGAAAATGTAAATATTCTTTTCAAGACTAATCAATGGAGAGTTCTTTTTAGACACTATTAGTCTCATGGGGTTACCTTCTTTGTGTGTTTTAATTTCAGCGAACATTCGTAGGACCCTCGTACTCCATTGGTGGTTTTGCATTTTTTATCTCATTAGGCAAGGTGCCATGGTTCCTGATGTTAGCCAAATATCTAACTTGATTATCAGTTGGGTCCTTTTTCAACTCAGAACATTTAAATTCTTCTATTGCTAATTTCTTCTATTCTACTGTATTCAAAATCACAATTTGGCCTGTTTTATCAGCCTCACAAAATTTGATATTCTAGTCTTCTTTTAATTTCAACAGTTGATTTTTTTCATATTTTAACTTCTTTAAATAATAATTTTTATTATTTTTTTCATTATATTATTTTAATATTATTCAGAATAGTTTACCACTAAACTCCTCCTTATCCTCATAGGGAATATTTCTGATACCTTCTAAATTTGGTATTAATTCTTCAATTTTTGTTATCTTCTGTAGAAATGCATACCCCCCCCCCCCCCCATCGTGACATAGCTCTTTGTGAATAAATTAGTTCTTGTGATGACATATTCTGGTAAACTTCATAGTTATTTTCTTTTTGCTCATGTTGTATGTTTGGTCCAGCTGTAACATTTTGTTTGGCAGACCTTCTTTCTTTTTCAACAATTTCTGTAATTTCTCTCAAAGTAGTGTCCAAAATTTCATTCTTCCATGATCCACTGAAATTTCTATATGTAGTATTACTTATATTTTTCCGTAGTTTTAAACAGGTGGTTTGTAAACCAAAAATTATCCTTCTTTTATTCACAATCTCTGCACTTAATCTTTTCTTTTGGCAAGTTTTTAATATTATATCATCTTTCTTATTCATTGGGGAGTTTGTAATTCTTATATATTTCGGGGTCAGATCAAAATCTCTACATGCAATCAAAAATTCCACTTGGATTTCAGATTTTGTTAATGTAATATTCTTTTTTTTTTAATTCTTTCAATATATTCAATTCCTGTTTTTGAAAATAGCCATGGTAGTGCATTCTTACCGACTATTCGGAGACAGAGTCATTAATAATACTCAAAATGATAATTAATATGATAATTAATAATACTGAAAATCGTAGTATCTTAGAAAAAGCTGGTGTATACAAAATACCTATAAGTGGAATCTCACCAATATCATATACTGGAAGTACCAAAAATCAATTAAAACATCACCTACAACAACATATTAAAAATTGGCAAAAAAAAAAAAAAAAGAGAAGCAAGAACAGCACTGATACAATACTGCCTGGATAACTATACATACCCGAATTTTGAAGAGATTAAAATAATAAAATCATGTTGCAATGAGACACCTACGCACTGCAGAGTCTGTGTTGATGGAGAAAAATAGAGAGTTTGTAATAATAATGACCCAAGTATCCTTAATGAAAAATGGAAAGAATTAATAAAAATTGAACAAAAAAGCCAAAAACACAGAAGAAGAAAATGAAGTATTTACTCAAGTTTATAAAAGATGGAGCCACAGTGGAAGTTTATCGTAGGTGACGTCGGAGCAGGGGCAAGGAGGAGAATCATGTCGCACACTCACACTGCGGTAGCAGGAGAGATAACATCTGGAACGCCTCCTGAAGATGACCCCGGTTGGGGGTAGAAAGTACTTGAGGCAGTCTACATGGGAATGGCTGAGGTGTGGTGACTGAATGCTCTGGTTGTTGTGAGGTGTAGGAAACAGGAATTGAAGGAATGACATAGAAGGGAATAAGATAAGTTGTGTGTAAATAGTTGTATATATGTTTTTAATATTTTTGGTTGGAATTTTGTGTGTATGTAAATAGGAAGTTTATGTTAGTAGGTCATGTCAGTTCGTTTTGTGTTTACCAATTTTGGTTTTTATAAATGTCAATCAACCAACAAAAGTTGGGTTTTACACGTTGGCAAGAGTGGTTGGAGGGGAAGTAGACGCTGTTGGGGCCTAAAGTCATTAATGCAGTACACTTCAAGGACTTATACATTCACCAGGCATTGAATGAACCTGAAGACAAAAAAGAACCACTGCACCAGAGGCTTGAACCAAGCTAGACAACCAAAAGAATAAAACGTGCAGGGAAATGTGTACAAAAGGTAAGCAACCTATTATGTTTTGTTATACCAAGCATCAAATGCTATCCTTCAATTTTCATACACAGATCCAACATCCTTATTGAATGTCAAATGCCAGTCACCTTGTTTCTATATACTCAGATCATAATGCTACAGGAATAGGATTTGCAATAAACATCTAAAATTAAACCACAAATTTGACCAACTAAAAATCTTCCAATATGCAATTTTTGAAGATATTGTAACATACCGGCATTAAAATTCCCTGATGGCTATTAAAAAAAGTTACCACTAACAAAACATAAAACTTATTTTCTAAACTTGTGTAATAATTTAGGGAACAGCAATTTTTTGTAAAGCAAAGCCTTTGGAGCTTTTTTCGAGTACTTCATCAATATTAATCACTTGCAGCTGCTTTTCTTTGGCAATATTCCTGAAACCGTTAGATTTGGCAATCAGAATTATGTCCCCACCAATTTCTGCTTTCTCAGCAAATTCATCTGCAGATTTCAACAGTGCATGAATATCCTGTTCAAGTCTTTGCTTTTTTTTCCTGAATTCTTCTTGTTCCGTAATCTCCAAATGTCTCTCTTCTTTATTTGCAATAATATCTTTTTTCAGTTTCTGGTCCTCCAGATATCGCATGTATTTTTGTCTGGCCAATGAAACAGATTTCGTCATGTCTTTAGTAACAGTGAAATCATTAACATTACCACTTATTTTGTCCACATGTTCACAAATTATCCATTGAGCATTGTAAGAACACTCTTCTAAATTTTCGATAAAAACACAGTTGACGTGGAGGATTCTATTCCTCCACGTCAACCAGGATTCTATTTGATGATAAATTTTCGACTTCTAGTTTCTTATTAACACTAAACCCTCTTTCCACAGATGCTTGTCCGTGGCTTAATAAAGGCAGCATCTTACAGGGATCATAGCATACTTCTGGAAAATTTTAGGTAGGAATTTTAGGAATTTTAGGAATTTTTAGAAAAATTTTAGGAAAATTTTAGGAGTGTATTTCAATAAAAACTAGATGTATATTTGTATACATCTAGTAAAACAACTTTGTATACATTGTAAAGAGTTTGCTTCACACCCTTCAACCATATATACTGATAGACTGCGCATGACATCAAAATTTCTGGCTCCAACATAAAATCACATGACAACAGTCAAAAAGATGGGTTACACCTGCTGTGCTTATGGTTGCTCTGAGCGATATAGTAAAGAAAGTTCTATGATTTTTCATGGGTAAGAAACGAATTAAATACCTAAGTCAATAAAGTTCAATTACTTAACCAGAAACTTGCAGCTATTGATATAAAAATATAGTAACTTAAGAAAAAAAAATGGAATGCATGTTCCAAATTCTTCGCAAATGTTCATCACATTATAAATCACAAAATGTAAACAACCCGATCATGCATGTATATAGCTCATAAGTAAACTTACCTGAAGAGTTTTCATTATATATGAGGCGCATTCACATAATACACCGAAAACACTGAAGTTCTGCAGCGTAAATTAGTAATCATAACAGCATTTTTACACGAAATTTGGAGTCTGATGATGACGTGCCCAATGTTTGAGCCATGGCGGCTTTGATGCAGCTATTGCCAATGTGCAGTCCATTAGTATATATGGTCGAAGTTAACACCCAAATTTTTTGCATAACGTCTAATGTCTAAAGTTTAAGTATGATTTACTTCTAATGTTCAGTTCTTATCTTTTCACGTGTTATTATCATATTCAAGTATATTTACCACATTCAAGTTTCACTTTGAACATTAATATGCTGTTGAACCAGAAGCAATTCACGATTTTCACAGTAAAGTTTTCAGGTTTCACATTAAATTATAATATCCTAAAAAGGTAATTGAAAACCAAGAACTATGTACAATTGTTCACTGAATTACTTTTTTCATATTATTGTTTTAACCTTTTCCTGATTAGCCTATCTTTTTCTGCTTCTACCACAACTAATTTACTTTCAGTTTTCTTTATTTCAGCTGAACCTTGTATGATCAAGTTAGAGGCAACTGCTATTTCAACAGTATTTTGTTTTTCTACAGCTTTTCTCATTCTTTCTGTTCCCTCTTGAATTATTGCTAGGGAGGCTTCTTTATCGTTTTTAAGTCTATTTATTTCTGCATCATTTTCTTTTATTTTGTCATCAAACTCAGCTTTTCTTTTTTTCTCTAGCTGCTTTTCCTTATTTTCCCTCTCTTTCTGCTTCCTTTCTTTTACCTTTTTTGATTCTTCTTCCTTCAGCTTATCAACATACTCTTTATAAAATTTATGTGAATCACAAACACTATTTAACAAATTTCTTGTTATGGGAACTTTACTTACACATCCATAGTGTTTAATGGCCCCTTTAACTATTCTTAATGATGTTATAGTTGAGTCTTTTAAGTTAGCCTTGTCCTTCCTTAACAGAGCAGTGTTAACCGAAAATCCCCTTTCTGCATCAGCATTACCATGAGGTAAAACTAAAATTGACTTTATGAGTTTAGCAAGATTTGAGTATTTTTCTTTTCCGCTAGAGTCTTTAATACTAAATATATTACGCCAGTAATGATCAATCCGCACTGGAATATGCCCTTCCTCTGAAAATTTCACTAGTTCATCTAGAGTTGGCTTATCGCAATTTAAAAGTTTCCACTCTTCTCTTACTCTATCAATTTGTTCCTCAGAAAGATGCAAAACACTTGAAATTCTGGTTATTTCCGAAAGTCCTTCAGTGACTGAAAGTTGAGTTGACTCTTTCTTTGGTTCTTTTACCTTTAAAACTTCTATGTCTCTTAGCTTTTGATTGCAGAATGGCAAATTTGACTTTAAATATTTTGTGGTTGCAATTAGTGATGATCTTACATCTAAGAGAAATAATTTCTGCCTGGTCTCCTGAACATTCCTGAGGAGATTTTTTGTCTTCATACCAACTTCTAACTCCCCTAGTTTTTTCCATGAATTTTTGTTTTCAAAATCTACATTCTTTAGGTCTTCTCCAAATTTCCCTGCAATAACATCATCTTGGATAAACTGAGCCATAACATTCCTCATTAAAGTATTTAAATCAGAATATAACTGGTGTATTTTTGGTTCTTCACTCTGATAACATAATGAAAACTTTTCAAAATTTTGGTGTGAAAATGAAATTAATGCTAAATAGCAAGGAGTAAGCTCATTTTTCAGGAAACAGTGAATTCTTTTATACCTTGCCGAATTGCGCAGTTGTTTTTCAAATATTTTTTGAGATGGCAAGAAGTTTAAAAAATATTCTGTAATATTTAGCCATTGATCCAAGAGCCTCTGGGCTACAGAACCAACGGTTAACCATCTGTTGCTGACATGACGCAAAAGAAATTTGGCAGTGACCAATGTTATATCCTCGACAGATTTATAATCCTCTCGTCTTGCAGCACTACTCTTTAAAAAGTAATGCATATCAGTAGCAAATTCGTCAAAATCTATATTTAAGCTTGTCAAAAAAATTTTAAATGCATTACTAACAACATGCAGGTTGCAAAAACCTAGTTCCAAAGATTTCTGGCCTGTTTCTTGTTTTACAACTTCATTGAATTTGCGTAAAAAGCACTTATTTACATTTGGGCTGTCCATGGATACACAAATAATTCTGTTCAACGAAATATTGAAGGATGATAACACATCAAGAATTTCTTTTAGCAAAATATCTGCTGTTGCATGACCCAGAAAAACGCTTGTTAGGTATCGGCAAGAAACTGAATTTATTTCTGAAGACCAGTACCTGAGATACACATCCAACGGCCGTTTCACTTGTGTATTTGTAGTTTCATCAAATGCTATAGTAACCTTTCCTGGGCTACTAGATGCAATGTCTTTTTTCAAATCCTCTTCAAAATATTTTGACAATCCATGTGATATCACAAAAGCAACTTTTTTTTCTTTAAGTTGCATTTTGGCTGCAATAGCAGAATCAGGAAACATTTCTTTGAAAAGTTCAACTGTTTCAGTGCATGAAACAAAAGACATATTGTCCTTAGCAACTTTCATGGCCCATAATGCTTCGGCTTTAGCCAACTGTAAATCATGACTCAGTACTTCACTAATATTTGTTTTGGGCTGAAGATCCCGTCCTCCAAAGGCTTTCAGGATGGACTTATTTTGAAATTTACTTTGAAATTTCTGCAAATGTTTTTTTCCTTTATGATGCGCTTTTACTTGTGAAAAGCCACTATTAGAAATGTTGAAAATTTCTGAACACAATATACACTTAGCAGAAAATATTGTTTCAGTTGCAGAACACCATTCTTTCAACTTCACTCCGTCCAATTCTTTGGCGAGCCACGCATCTTGAAATTTCGTTTTGGATTTAGGCATCTTAAACACTTGTATTACTAACCAGAAAATGAAAGGGAAGTACAAAAACACGTTCCAATATTGCAAAACCAGACAACTTCCCGAAATTTGGCTGCGAGGATGTCAGAAGATATGAATAAAAAAAAAAAAAAAAAGCAGGTCACCACTAGAGAACTGAACCTGCACACAGCACAGAGAACACCATAAAAGACGTAAAACCAGAAACTATCATACGCATCTCACGCAAGTTCAGTCAAAGCGAGTCGGAGCCGAGATATATTGCGCATCGAAGGTCGCTGTCGCCGACGCATGATCGAAGGTCAATGATCACGTGCTCTACTGCCTGCCAAGATAATACTCAGCTACCATCCCATCGTCATTACCGGAGGTTACAGAAGGAGACCACATGTTTCCTCTTTGCTTCCACCCACCTGCGGTTTACAATAACAAAACATCAGCAGGAAGAGGAGGTTCCACAAGGCATGTACAAAAATAAAGTACGATCTTCTGCGTGCCACGGAGTTCGTCTGCAAAGCGCAAACCAGGGGTGAAAATGACCCCTCCCCTTTTCCCTTAGATCTCTTGTTACTCTCGAAAACTGTTCGAAGGCAAAAATGGAACGCCCGCCCCGAAGCAAGTGCATCTCGATGGCGTCATTTTCCCCTCCCTTCAGCAGCACAGCATATAGGCTGTGTTTCTACAATAACAGGTCTTTTTACCTTACCGTAATGGTAAATTTATTGGCGTTAATAACGGTTGTGTTTTTAATAAAAATAAGCTTACGAAAATTTTAGGATGAATAGCAAATTTTAGGTCTAATTTTAGGAATTTAAGGAGGGTCACAAAATATTAGGAATTTTAGGAATTTTAGGAGGAATGCGATCCCTGATCTTAAGAAGTTCCCACAGTTTACAATACGTTGAATCACACAATGTGTCATGAAAAAATGTATCAATGCAACAATTCGCATTTTTATGGTCAAATTTCATAAAAGCTAAATACTTCAATGGCACTACTGTCTGCAAAGAATCACAATACTGTTGCAGTATTTTATCACATTCACCTTTACATATTTGCTGAGCATCCACTAATGACCCTAGAATAAGTTTCATTTTTTCCATGCATCCTTCCTTCTTTGTTGCCAAATTTCTGGGGTCTAAACATGTTAAACTTCTTACTATAGAAAAGGTAACTGGTGATATTTCAACCAGTTTGGAAGCAGCTACATATACCAGGAACATCTTTGCAGACATTTGAATATCAAACATTTGTTTCTCTGTTACCTTTTTGGTGGAATATAGTTCTTTCAGCTATTTTTCAGCAACAAAACCAATATCCAATTTTTCCAGAGCATTATGACTTTTTGCATCATTGAAATCCAACTGTAAAAGCTTTGGCAATGTCTTGGCATGGCTCAGAATTTCAGGCTTGATGAACTGCTGCAAAATTGATAGCAATAGTTTTTTTAGATCCCCAGCTAGGAAACAAATCAATTGTCTGTCAGCTTGGTACAATGTCAGAAAAGGGGTAAGGAATTTTGAAACTGAAACAAAAATTAGCAGCTTAACAGAAAGTAGATTATCATTACAAAAATTTTTAACAGTGTTAAAAGATTTGCATTGTGGGGTAGAAATTTCTTTTTTTTTTTTTTTAAACACTGTGAAGATCATTGCAAATGCTTGGCAAAATCTTGATTGCATGTTCACCAACTTCTACATTTTCTAGCCATCTATAGCTGACAAATTTTTTTGGGGAGATATTCTTCCCCAGTGACAGCTGCATAATCTTCCCGCCACGCTGGCGAATCTTTAAAAAGGTGATACGACCAAAATAAGTAACTATCCAGATCCCAACCACTTGCTTTTCATCCACTTTTAAAAGCATTATTTATTATGTGAAGCCCACAGCTCCCAACATTCAAAATCGGTTTCCCACATTCTCTGCGAATTTCATCTTGCAACAACTTCAAAAATCTCCAGTTGACTGCTGGCCCATCCATTGACACTTGAATTACTTTTGCCATTTTCAAAGGCAAAACTGCAGCTCGAAAATTGTCTACAATGTCTGTTGCAGTAGTGTCCCATAAATACAGATGCTAAGAAATGTGTTTTGACTTTATTATCAGAACTCCAGAATCTAACATGAATGTCCATTTGTTTCTTCTGCTTTGAAATGTTCAAGGTTTCATCAAACAATAGAACGTAATTCTTCATTTCACACAGTTCTTGCAACATAAGACTTTTGAAGTAAGGTGCTATCCCACACACTGCATAATAGGCACTTTTTCTTTCTCCACAAGTAAAATTTGAGGCGATCAAACTGTCAGGGAACATTTTCTGAAAAGTCTTATGTGTACCTGCATTAGATTTATAAGAATTGTGACATTTCACTGTTCTGAGGACCCATAAAATCTCTGCATCCAAGACTTCATTATTAGAAACATGTATATTCATACTGGCCTTATCAATTAATGACTCTGATACCTGAACTTTGCTTCCACCTACTGATAAGCTACAGTTTCTAACTGTTTTGGATGTATTTGATCTTCCCTTAGTGAAAAACGAAATACTACAAGAATTCTTCAGTGCAATGAGCTCAGTGTGTCTTGCACCTTTCATGTGGCTTTTAACAGCTGATTCACCCATTTTAGCAATGCTGAAGCTTTTGTGACATACTCTACATCTGGCTCTATGCTTATCATTTACATCACACATAGCCATTTTTCATACAGTTCATTTGTAATCCAACAGCTATTAGAAACACACTTTCCCGCCATTAGTTTAATTTTTCAAATGTGCTTATATAGAAGACAATGCTTTTCGGCAGCAGAGTTTTGCGTTTGAAAATAATTACCGGAGGTAGCTTACTGCCGTCGGCCAAACAGGAAAGAACAACCATGAAACTGGATTTTTCGTGGCCAGTCGTTTTGATCAAGATATTTTTTTCGCCCTTTTGGTTCACCGTCTTATTTCCAGGAAGGTCGAAACACATGGCGGTTTCATCCATGTTCCCTATTTGGGAAAGTTCAAAAGCAGTCTCTTTTCTCTTTTGAATTACCGTAATTTTCGGACTAAGAGCCGCATTGGTGTAAGGGCCGCAGGTGAGAAATTTCGCAATCTTGGAAGCAAAAGTTGCCGTAAGGGACGCACCGGCATAAGGGCTGCACCTGTGAAGTCGTGGTGCTGCTCAGAAAGCTAAATTATCTTCCTTATTTTCATGAATTAACTCACGCCCAACGTGATTATATGTATACTTCAAAGGCTAATTCTACAACTCAGTGTCGATCTGCTTTATACACTTATTTTTTCATACTGGCAAACATTTTTATTTATACATTTTTTTATTAATCATGCTAATGATGTTATTTGTTTGCCTTTATTAAATGCTCAGAACCATTTATATAATCAATATAAATCACAGTTAATCTTAAGACTCCTGTTAGAATATCGCATTGCTCGTAAAACCGCACAATTGTCTAAATTCCATTCAATGTGGATGTCTGCTACAGGATGGTTCTCTGTTCACAGCAATAGAATCCGTCTTAGAAGTAATTAACTTATAAATTATCGCTTGTTATGCTTTCGATTAATGTTTTCTTTAATAATATGTTCCTTCTATGTTATGCTTTTTTTCTCATGTAGAGACGTTTCCTTTTACCAGCTGCTTCGCACGTGTTCGATGATCTGCCGCCAACACTTCGAAACGGCGGTGCGCTTTCTCTCTTTTAAGTGGTTTGACCTACTTTCATTTACTGCGCACTGAGCCGTTACCGCTGGGCGCGCTATCTACAGAAGCCTCGGACGTCACGCTACTCGTCTATGTGCTTATGTCCCCATTCCATCCCCCATGCAAAGGCCGTTTGAGTCAGGCATTCCTGTTCTCCCCCACTTTCCCTCCTAAACCAACATCTGGACAGTGGAGTTATTGTCTAACGTATGAGTAGAAGGGGGAGGGGGGGCATGATCACAGTCTAGTTCGTGAACAAAAAAGACGTGGTTTGAAAAAATTTACTAAGCATCTGCATGAAAAAAAAAAAAAAAAAGCGAGGGAGGGAAGAAAGTCTTATCAAAAACCGCATCAAAAACCGCACACCCGAAAAATTTCACTTTTAGTAACGTAAGAGCCGCGGCTCTTAGCCCAAAAATTACGGTACATACTTTTGAAATTCCATTATCTTTGCTTCGAGGTCACGAGGTAACTTTTGTGCAATTTTGGTGCGCTGGCGTAGACACAACCCATAGTGGTTCATGAACCTTGTGCACCAACCTGGCGAGGCACGAAAAGTGTTATCTGCAGCTGCAAACTTTTCATCTTTTGCGAGCTTACAATGTAACCATTTTGTCTGCAGCCCACAATCTAATCATTCCACGGCGCAGCGCCTTTGCGATTTTCACCAAGTCCGGTTTTTTTTTACGCCAATCTTGAATCAGTTTTTCGTTAATGCCAAATTGACGCGAAGCAGCACAGTTGTTAGTATTTTCTGCAAAAGAAATCACTTTCAACTTGAATCCTGCGTTATAGGACATCCGTTTCTTTACACAATCTGTGTCACCCATAATTGGAAAAGCGAGACACGTGCGATTAAGAACAAGAAAAACACGTGCGATTAAGAACAAGCAACACCTAACACTGGCTGTCGCATGGCTCTGTTACGTCAAAGGTCAGCGCAATCAACTGGTAGTCGGAAGGGCGGAGCTTCCTATGCGCGGCTGTGACTGCGCTGTGGATACGCAAAGCCAGGAGAGAGGAGATTTTTCAAAGCGCGGAGAAATTCGGTGGGTCGCGATTTCGTAATTCTACCACATCGGTGTTCTTTCTTTCTTTCTTTCGGACGGTTGCGATTTCGTAATTAATACTGCATCAGCATTTTTAATTCTTTTGGGATGGATTGCCTTTTGCCTCACGGGAAGAACTTTTGGACTTACGATTTTTTTAGACCCCGCGTATAAGTCGACCACATTACTTTGAAGCTCTCATTTTGTCCCAAATTTCTCGACTTATACGCTAGTATATACGGTACTTTTTAAGGACTTTCAAGGGTCGTGCGAACTATGGATATGATGATGAAATTGGTATTTGAGAAATTTAGTGATTCTGCTATGTTCCTTTTGTCAAACTTTTCGTCCTTTGCCACTAAACACCAGGGGTTAGTTCCATCAGAGACATGCATCCCGTTGCTGACTATAAACAACATTTGGAGCAAAACTACATACGGTTCCGAATTCTGGACCTACAGCATGATATAATTAAAGAAATGGCATTCTTCTGTTCTTGGCACTCCATAACACTGAAATAACTTCTGGTGATTATCATTGAAACGAAACATGACATGCGACGACTGTCTTTTTTCTTGTAGTAGGAAATTGTATTCCAAGCTTTTTTATTTCTAGATTTTGCTGCACCGATTGGGCAACTAGATTGTTTTTTTACCTGCCCAATATAATAATTTACATGCCCCGGACATCTCAGGCATGGTATTTTTCAAGCCCTGTATATACAGGGTGCATAGAAAAGTCCCTTTAGCCTGGAATAACTTGCGAACGGAGAGAGGTACAGTTATGCAAGTAAGATAACAGTATAGTAAAGTGACTATGCCCGATCGAATGCAACCGATAGCAGTGCCCCTAGTGGCGAAATGCGGAAGTTAGCCATTGAAAATTGAAAATGAAAAGAGATAGAGAAAAATTTCCAATTACAAAGTTGTAGAGTATCAATTAATTAGTACAAAACAATATTTGTTTCACACGGATAAGATAAATTGTCACCTGAATACCCTAAAATGTCTGAAATCGATGTGCAACCTTTTGTGTGAACGTTTGAAGGGAACAGGCATAGGTATGAGCAAATATACACAATTTATTGCATAAATGCGTACTTATGTTAATACAGTTTGATGAAGTCAGACAAAACAAAAACAAAAAAGGCAAACTGGCGCACAATGACAAAAAGTTAATGTCGAGTATGTTTGAAGTGTTCGCCATTGCCCACGATACACATTTGTATTCGTGAAAGTAACTCTGCATGCACATTCCTCAGCACGGAAGGTGTAACACTGTTGCAAGCATCTGTAACACGACGACGTAGATCCAGCAGACTTATAGGCGCTGTTGCATACACCCGATTTTTTACGTAACCCCAGAAATCCAAGCTCGCCATTCTCACACAGTGTACGTAAACCTAAATTTCTGATCAGGGTACATCCTGCTACTGGTTTTTATATCGCAGGTATGGTACAATGTAACAATCTGCATATCATTAAAGAGCCAATCACTTACCCGAAAGTTCTTGGTCACTTTTTTTTCTTTACACTTCAAGCACGTCGAATAAAAACATCATGTAATGTAGTTAGCCTTCAAAGGTTGAAAAACTCCTTGCTTATGTGATTCGTTCTTCCGGTCATGAAACATTTTTTTATTTATTTTTTTTATTCACTGGACAAAAAACGCAGGTTTCATTCTGCCGTCTGAGACGTAAACACAGCTTGTCATCTCCATAAAAACCACACAAATATACTCACCATAATACTCATTCATACACTCAGTTAAAACCACTATGTACATGGGAATGTAAATAGTGTAAATATGTACATAGTGGTTTTAACTGAGTGTATGAATGAGTTTTATGGTGAGTATATTTGTGTGGTTTTTATGGAGATGACAAGCTCTGTTTACGTCTCAGATGGCAGAATGAAACCTGCGTTTTTTTGTCCAATGAATTAAAATATATATATATATATATATATATCATCATCATCATCATTGTCAACCATTATCAATCCACTGCTGGACGAAGGTCTCCCCAAGTTTTCTCCACAACGGTCTGTCTTGTGCCAGTCTCCTCCATGTCACCCCTGCATACTTTCGAATTTCATCCACCCATCTCCCATGTGGTCTTCTTCTGGGTCTTTTCCTGTCCCTTGGGATCCAATCTAAAATTTCGGCTGTCCATCGATGATCTGTCCTTCTGGCAGTATGTCCAGCCCATTGCCATTTCAGGGATTTAACTCTGATCATGATGTCTTCCACTCTTGTCATTTTTCGGATCCACGAGTTCCTCTTCTTATCTCTCCTGGTTACACCAAGCATGCACCTCTCCATGCTTCTTTGAGTTGTCTGCAGCCTTTGTATGTCTCTTTTAGTTAAGGTCCACGTCTCTGCACCATACGTAAGCACTGGAAGGATGCATTGATCAAACACTTTTCTTTTAAGACATAATGGCATATTGCTCTTGAAAATTATGCTGTTTCTTCCAAAAGCTCTCCAGGCAAGTTTTGTACGCCGATTAATTTCTTCATCAATGTGACCCTCACTTGATATCTGCTGTCCAAGATAAACGTACGTGTCTGTTATCTCCAGCTTTTCTCCATCAATCGATAAATCTTCATTTCTTGTAAAAGCATTGAACATCACTTTTGTCTTCTGAAAGTTCATTTTTAATCCCACTTCTTTACTCTTGTCAGCAAGTTCCTGGATCATACTCTGCAGCTCTGATGGGCTAGTTGCAAAAATGACTACGTCATCAGCAAAACGAAGGTGGGTTAGATAATCTCCATTAATCTTTATCCCCTTGTTTTCCCAGCTCAGTGACTGAAAAACACCCTCCAATGTGGCATTAAAGAGCTTCGGAGATATGGTGTCACCTTGTCTCACTCCCTTTCCAATTTTTATGTGTGTTGTATTTTCAAACAGCCTAATCTTTGCACTTGCATTTTCATAGATGTTATTAATAATATTAATGTATGCATCTTCAATACCGCAGGTTTTCAGAGCCATTGTAACTGCTGATGGTTTCACCGAATCAAAGGCTTTTTCATAATCGATAAAAGCTGTGCACAATGGAAGTTCATATTCCCTCGCTCTTTCAATTAGTTCTCTCAGCACATGGATATGATCTATTGTGCTGTACCCACTCCTGAATCCAGCTTGTTCTCTCGGTTGAGCCATGTCCAGTGTTATATTCAAGCGGTGTGAAAGAACTTTAGTGAAGATTTTATAAACTACTGATAGGAGGCTGATAGGTCTGTAGTTTCCGAGATCCTCAATGTCACCTTTCTTATGTAGCAGGATCATTGTAGTGGTGTTCCAATCCTCAGGAATCTTTCCTTCATTAAGGCATCGAGTGAAAATTTGGTCGAGTACTGTTTCGATTTCTCTACTTGCTTCTTGTATGATGTCTACAGTAATTCCATCTTCTCCTGGAGCTTTTCCCCGCTTCATGTTCTTAATTGCATGTGCAACTTCTGCTGGAAGGACTGGAGGAACTCTGGTACTGGTATCTTTCATGATGTCTGGAGTGCATGTATCATCCCTTTCATATAATTTGGAGTAGAAATCTTTCACTCTTGTCAAAATTTCGCCTCTATTTCTTGTTACAGAACCATCTTCTTTTCTCAGTGCCATAATCTGTTTTCTTCCCTTACTGAGATGTCCCTTTGCTATCTTTAGGCTTTGGTTGTTTTCAATTGCTTTCCTCACTAGTTCACAGTTGAATTTTCTTACGTCTTCAGTGATACTTTTTTGTACTGTCTTGCATAGCTCTATATATTCCACTTTGGAAGTCACATCTTCTTTAGTTGTCCTCATCTCTCTTCTTTTTTGCATCAACATTTTCGTTTTTCCTGATAATTTATTTACATGCAACTTGTTCTTAGACCCAGCTAATTTTGTTGCTGTTTCCATAAGAGCTTTGGTTACTTTTCTGTTAACTTCAGAGATGTCCACTTCTTCCGATGTTAGGCCTTCTAAAGCAGAGAACCTGTTCTTCAGTTCCAACTTGAAGGTATTATGGTGTTTTTTAAGGTTGGTAATGTCAATAGATTTTGTTTGTCTTATGAGCTTGCCACGTTCAAGTTTAGTGTTGAGGTGCATCTTACATCTCACCAATCTATGGTCACTACCTGTGTTGAACTTGTTTAGCACACTGCAGTCTTCTATGACGAATTTTTTGTTACACATAATAAAATCAATTTCACTTGTCGTCCCATTTGGATGTCTCCATGTCCATTTCCTGTGTGGCTTTTTCTTGAAGAAGGAGTTCAAGATGAAAAACCCTTCTGCCTCTGCAAACTCAACGAGAGTATTTCCACGCTGGTTTCTGTTGCCGTGACCGAATTTACCTACTGAAGTTTCATTCTGTTGCCGTTGCCCTATTTTTGCATTGAAATCTCCCATAATTATTTTCAAGTGCTGCTTACCTTTATTATTTAGATGACAAATTTCCTCATAAAATTCTTCAATTTCTTCTTCAGGATGACTTGTGGTGGGTGCATAAGTTTGAATAATCTGAGCCTGGTATCTTTTCGAGAGTTGGATAACAAGCCGTGCAGCTCTGTCAGAGGAACTTTCAACTTCTACAACTTTATCCTTCAGTTTCTTGTTTATTATAAATCCAACACCACTAGTTCTGCCAGTATCTGTCCCACGATAGTAGAAGAGATGTCCACTTTTCAGTTCGATGAGATCTTCTCCTTTTCTCCTTACCTCACTTAGCCCCACGATGTCCCACTTGATCCTTTGTAGTTCCTCTTCCAATTCAAGAAGCCTTGAATCAGAAGATAGGGAGCGTCCATTGTACGTTGCCATGGTCAGCATCAGATGGCAGCCTAGTCCGGTCCCCCGGGGATTCTTAGCACCCTCTGCCTTCATGTCGCACTGGCCGCTGCCTTGGCCAGGTACATTCCAGCTGCCGGAGACTGAGGGCCAAGATTTAAGTTGTGGAGTCATTTTGGAGGGGTTTGGCCATAACTCACCACACTGGCCAAGCGGGTTGGTGAGTGTGGGATAGAATTTCCTCTAATCCCGATGGTATAGTTATACCGCTATTGGCGGTCGTCAGAGCCTCTTTAGTAGGAACAGGATGCACCACGAGAAGGCGGGGTTGACATTTGTCAAGGAGAGGCTGTGATGTTACGCATCACCTGATATATATATATATATATATATATATATATATGATGTTTCATGACCGGAAGAACGATTCTCATAAGCAAGGAGTTTTTCAACCTTTGAAGGCCAATTACATTAAATGATGTTTTTATTCGACGTGCTTGAAGTGTAAAGAAAAAAAAAAGTGACCAAGAACTTTCGGGTAAGTAATTGGCTCTTTAATGATATGTCATTAATGAATTGCACGTAAATATGCGCACTTTGCTGAGGTTTAATACCTTAAAGGTGCAAATATTATGTCACAATCTGCATTTGCATACGGCTACATTTGCGAAATGTGAATATGCAGATTCTGGCATTTTAGGGTATTCAGGCGACAATTTATCTTATCCGTGTGTGAAACAGATGTTGTTTTGTACTAATTAATTGATGCTCTACAACTTTGCAATTGGAAATTTTGCTCTATCTCTTTTCGTTTTCGATTTGCAATGGCTAACTTCCACATTTCGCCACTAGGGACGCTGCTATCGGTTGCATTCGATCAAGCGTAGTCGCTTTACTATACCGTTGTCTCACTTGCATAACTGCACCTCTCTCCATTCGCAAGTTATTCCAAGCTAAAGAGATTTTCCTATGCACCCTGTATATATACATATATGCAGCCAAACCCCTATTTAAAGGACTGCAATTTGACGTATTCCACAATTTTACATACATTTTTTATAGTCCGGACAGAACCACATTTAAATTAATGCTTGGTGTTTCCTGATTTAATGAACACGTTTCCTCAATTTAGCGAACTTTTTTTTAAACCACCAAACTAAATTAACCAGCATTTTCATGTAAAAAGTTAACTAGAAACAGAGCCTCACGTAACAGGAAAATTTTACGCATGAAGTTAACCAGTGTTTCAAAGAACATCATTTGCGACACAGCTTGACGGAATCATAAATCAGTTTGCCTTTCCTCCGACCATCAAGCGTAAACTTCTTACAGGAGGAAGCAAATGACCAAAAGTTCCAACGGAGCGCAACGTTTTCGTGCATGTGTGGGGAGCAGGAAAAAGAAAGGTGGTGTGGAGGGAGGAAATCTAGAGTATCCTGGGGAATCTTGTTTTCAGCTACAGACAGAATGATAGCTTTCATTGAAGTCAGGTGACACACATTGTACATATGATATCCACTCCTGAACATCTGGAATTCTTCCCGAAATTGCACTTCTTTTCTTCTCAGTGTTAAATCTACAGGTCAAATTAAACAACACAACTCTTTTACAGATAAAGTTTTGATGAACATAGATAGAATTAGAAAAGTTAGAAATGAAATTTACTGATCACTGTAGTTTGCAAAAGTGCATTTTATGAGAGCATTAATGAAAAACAAATGACTGCGGCAAAAAAAAAAAGCGGAAAAGATTTTCAATCAGTGAAAAAATGAACATTTTGTTTCAGCTTGATGCGAACCCTGGATCACAGATTGCTGTAGCAGAGAAACTCGGAATTTCCAAGTTAATGTTGTGTACCATAGTGAAAAATTGAAAAGAAATTGAAATCTGTGGATCAAAGTGTGGACAATTTTCAAGTAAGAGGAAATCTATGAAAGCATCACACCTGAGTTGGAAAATGCTCTTGTCACTTGGTTCCAACAAACATGGGTGGATAATTTGCCTACTAGTGAATTACTTCTGAAGGAAAAAGCAGTTCATTTTGACTCCAAATAAAGGAATTCGCTGCATCAATTGGATGGATTGATCGTTTTAAGCAAAAACATAACATAATGTATAGAGCTCTACATGGCGAAAGCAAAAGTGTTGATTCCGTGAGGCACAAACGTGGAAAAATGAACAGCTGCCACAGATTATTGAAAGGTACATGCTGTGTGACATTTTTAATGCTGATGAAACTGTACTGTTTTATGACCTGCAGCCAGATGAAACACTGTGTTTCCGAAATGACACCTGCATGGATGAAAGAAATCAAAAGACAGAATCACTGTTCTTCTAGCTGCCAATGGAGATGGGTCAGAAAAATTGCGGCCATTAGTTATAGGCAAATTTGTTAAACTATGTTGCTTCAAAAATGTGAAATATTTGCCTACCAAATATGAAGCAAATAAAAAGCCGTGGGTTACCCCAGCTTTATTCAAAAATTATGTAGAAGCCTTGGATACTCAGATGCAGGCAAAAAGAGAAAAGTCCTCTTATTCATTGATCAGTGTTCTGCACATCCTCAGGTAACAATCTGCACTGAAGCAATTTATTTTTCAAGGGCAACTTCTCTATAAGATATGCTGTGATGCTCAAGTAAATTTCCTTAGCATTAAGCAAATACAAAGATTTTAGTTCAGTCAGCAATTTTGAAAGGACATCATGCGTTACGATTCCAACATCAATATTTTGATTTTTTGTTTTATCAGCTTTTGCCTTTACATCCAACAAAGCTATTTGCTCACCATTTTTTTTTTTTTTTTTTTTTGCTGTAAAATACCAGATTCTATAAAATAAATTGCCTGAGATTTTTGCGCAGTAGCTGACATAATTCATCATACAGAATATGCACTTCAGTGGTCTTCTTTTGCAAAAGCATTAGGAAACAAACAAAAATTGAACCTACACTTACCAAAAAATGCAGATAAATAACAGTAAGAGGGAATTTCAGCATTTTGACAATTTGCTTGTATTTTGGTAAACTAAGATTTCTTTTGATTTTTTCCTCCAGGAAGATCCACTAAAAAATATTTTTTCAATGCTGGAAAAAGTTCCAAAGTGCGCTCACAAACTGAAACAAGAGACAGCCACCGATTGCTAACATACCAAAGCACTTTAAGAACATCTGTATCCATACATTGCATTGCACCTTTTAATTCCTGTTGCCTAGAAGGAAATTTATGGAAGTGCAAATTTTCAAAAAAATTCGTAATGTTGCTGAATGCTTCAAGCTTAAAACCTTGGCTGAATGAATTATATGTAGGTTACAAGTTCTGATACTAAGTAACCCACCACAGGATTGAATGTTGTTTACCTGCTTATCCAATATTTTAAACAATGCTTTGTGACATTACATTGAGGTTTAAATCACAAGAATCTAAACATGAATTAATAGCAGTTGATATTTTTGCAGCTGTTGCATGCCCCATAAATTCCCTACCAATGTAGCTTTGTTGGATGCAATTTTTAGTAGTACTCCAATACCTTATATAAATGTCCAGCTGTTTGAGGTTTGCTTCATTTGTAGTTTCATCATACATAAGAGTGAAAAGAGTTACCTGCTTTTACATCATCCAATAACAGTTTAAAGAATTAGGGACCTAGTCCATGGGATATTGTATATGCTATTTTCCTAGGAGATAAATGCATTCCTTTCATCACTGTTTGAGGGATCTCAGGAAACATCTGCAAAAATAAGTCAACAATGCCATCACATGAATAAAATGAATAGTTGTTTAAAGCAACATGGGCAGTCCATAATATCTCAGAGCGAGTAATCCTTTCATCTTTTTTTAAACACCAAATTGAAACTGTGCCAGTAGTCAATGCATCTGCACTTTGATTTAAAGCAATGCCACTTTCTCCACTTGTTGTTATCACTTTCTTAAACTTACACTGGGATTTATCAAAAAAATGTGGTGAAACATTATTTTTGTGTCAGTATGTACCAGAATGCTGCAGCAGTTGTAACTTACCACTACTGCTGCTGACAGAAACTTCAGCTTTGCAAAACAAAAAAAAAAACAATACGCATGAAATTCATCCTTACCTTTTGTACACCACTTACTCATTTTAACTTTATTTTTATCCACTAGCAATCATGTCCGTTCTTCGAACGGTGAATCTATAAAACAATTTTTTTAACATAAAATTAAAGAAATGGAAAAGTAATTAAGAGAAAGAAAAGTAATTTAAAATCCGTAACTGTTTTACGATTTAGAACAATGTCATGAAGTCAGCATACGGTTTGACGTAAAACAGAGCAGGCTTTGGCGCCTCTTAATTTTAAATCAAAATTTTAAATTTTCAAAGCGTTTCAGTGATTCTGACAAAATTATCTTTAAACCTATCAGCATTTTGAAACAATAAAGCTAAGCCACCCTTTTGAATTTTTTGGTTTTCAGACTTTTTTTCTAGGTGTAGAAGTGGCAGCAAGATTCAAGCATAAAATGTGTCAAAGCGCTGTTTTCTTTGTTTGTTTTTTTTTTTTTTTGCTTTTTTTTTATTTCATGCGATTGCACGCATCCGGACTTTAAGACCTACCAGCATGCCAATTTGCAAAAAATTCAAACAGACAATGTTCCAAACCCGCCATTTTTTTTTTTTTGTTGTTGTTGGTTTCATACTTTTCTGGGTATACGGACCTTTAAGACCTATCAGTATGCCAATTTTCAGATCTCTGGGTCATTTAGAAGTGGTCAAACAATTTGCGGAAGAAAACGCTCACATTTTCCTTCTTTGCTTTTTATATACGAGGTGAAAGCCAATATTTAAATAAGTATTCAGGTATGCAGGCAGAAAATTCTGAACTTTAATAAAAGCGTCGCTACGTCATTAAGCATTGCACATCATTACCAGTTTGATATTGTTGCCTGTCCTTTCACCCAATGAGAAAAGAGTGCTAAAAATAACTGCATCACCATGGCAGCAGGTCACACCACCAGAACGTTCCTCTGTGATTATCATGAACACAGAAGCTGTTCGTTTCTTTCCTTTGCATCTTTAAAAAATACTTAAAAATCAGAAAATGACTTTTTTTTTTTTTAAAGGGATGATAGTTATAATTTTATGCTGTAAAAATTGCAATGTGTTATGATTTATAGTTTTCCATATATCCGTTTTTTTTTAAATGGACCCCATTGCGAAATAGAGAATTTTGTGAAATTTAAAAATGTAATTTCTCGCAAACTAAATCGAAATTCAAAAAAAGGGCGATGAGGTGCAAAAAATTCACTCATGGCACTACATGCCTACAAAGTTTCGTGGTTCTGTTGCTGTTAGTATGTCCAGAACACGACCTGATAGCACTTTTTTGCTTACCTTAACTTTGAAATACAATAGCTCTTGAAGAATCGCCAGAATCGAAAAACGATTTATTTCAGCGTGTTCTCCAAACTGTTCTCTACAAACGATGTAAATTTCATATTTTTGTGTTCAAAACGTTTTGCTCTGAGGGCTAGGAAAGCAAGTGTCACAAAATTTCGAAAACAACAGCGGCAGTTACTTTTTTTTAGAATAGAGATAATATTTCAAGCCATTTTCCCCTGAATATCATTTAAATGCTGGCATTTTCGTACCCTAAAAAACTGTATTAGAGCCAAAAAGCAAGAGATGTGTTACCGTAAGGTACTCCACTGCACGTACTAAAACTGATTTGCTAAATAAAATAAAAAATCCTGCAAAAGAGCAAACTATAAAATCCCTCCACAAACAAAGCCTTAATGTAATTCTATGGATTACGGAATCCAAAAATGATTATTCCAGAGCCATCAAGAAAGCGCTTTTGCTACCAATATTCAGCAAAACTCAACCCAATACAAAACTTTTATGAGATGACAGCAGTAACGGTTCACTGGTGGCGAATGCAGCCCCAGTCAGTCACGTGCTCCAACGAGATGGCTTCGTTGTGGCCGGAGTTATGTATGACATCTTTGGCGAACTTCAGCCAATCACTTGCCAAACACTGTTACACTGACTTCCAAACTGTAACAAGGCTTATAGTCGTTTAAATTTCGGAGGGGGGGGCAAAAAAAAGACACCTAAAAATGATAGAATATTACAAAAATAAAACGATATGTGAACCATCATTATATAAATATATAGGATAAATAGGAGATTTTTCCAACGAAATAAGACTTGCAGGAGATCATCAGAAATATAAGACAAAATAGGACGTTTTACTGGAATTTTTACAAAAATATAGGATATGTAGGAGGTCTCCGTGGCCTGTTGATGGCTTCGGGAGCATTCCCCACATGGGTTGGATTTCCCGCACTTGTACTGGGGAATCGAAAAGCCATCTATATGCGGTGCTTCCCTGATGAGATCAGCATATATCGATTCGTTATTCTATTTTTCAAACAGACTTCTAACAGCTGGAGTGGAATTTACTATTCTTACTTTTGTGAAGGATGGATGCAATGATCTATGTTCAGGTGTTGCTGCTATTTCCGGGTACATTTTTGGTGTCTGTTGTATACTTTTGATATTTACAGTCCTTTTTTGAAATGTTGTAGATTTCGTTTGTGTTGTGGTATTAAATGAATGTGGTATATTATATGAGTGTTTTCATTATTGAATTCTATGTATCCTTAGGTCAATTCTTACACCACAGATCACAACTAGTGCCCAAACTGGAAGGAGAATGCATACTGATTTTCAGCAGTTTAGCAGTGATGTGTAGAAATAGCCAGGTCAACTGCCTAACGTCCTATTTTGCCTCCATAAGGTGCATGCTAGCAGTCTTCTGTGAAATTCAAATTGCAAAAGAAACCCACACACACACACACACACATCTTTTTTTTTTTTTTTTTTTTTATGGTAGATGAATGTTTCACCTGCTGCAATATCACCACCACAACTACAAAAACTCTGAAGTATTACATTCATGTTTGTATTTCAGGATAAAATTACACACTGAGTTGTTAATTTTGTTATCTAAATGTTATTCTGCTCACAAGGTTGGGTTCATTTTAGTACTTTCTTAACTGCAGATACAACAGCAAAAGTTTCATGGGCCAGCCTCCAAAAAGCAGAAGGGAAACTGGCACATCGGCTAATGTATAATCTTAATGGTTCTACTCTGGCCAGTAGTATACATGTACTATCAAAGTTTTGATACATAAAGTGTACCACAGTTATGCAGAAGGAAAGACTCATCTGCCAGCTAAATAGGGTTACAGCTTTCTAATCTGCTGTTCAGTCCTCAGTTTATGTTACTTTTTCAAGACTGGTCAACAGCTCCATGCATTCTCTGAAGGAAATGAAAGATCTGTATTTCATTCACTGTGTTTTTAATAATTTTCTCTCAAGACTCTTAGCTCTAATCATGAGGGACAAGAAAATAAACCAAGATCATAGAAAAAGTCACAAAATCTTCTCACTTAACCCCCCCAAGTGCTGTAATAGAGCTTTAAACATTTAAGAATACATAAATGAGAATTTATGTCTTAATCTTCCCCCCATCCCTTCCATTCAGCTTGGAAGAAATCCAGTGCTTGTCGCATTGCTATTTCAGTTTTATTCCTGGAATTGTATACCGAACTTTAGTCATATGTAGTTATAAAGAGCCAGGAAATCAGTTCATTTTGGGTTAATATGATAGGATTTATGTATTAATAGTAGTTAACTGGTAGTATTCTAGATTTCACAGGTAGAAAATTCCCATTTGTTTATTAATGAGATGAGCTAGTTAAGGAACAGTTAAAGGAGGTTTTCTAGCATTAGAAATTGCTTTGTAAATGTGTTTATTGAGATAAGGCAGCGGTCCCCAATCTTGGGTACACAAAAAAATTTTTGAATGGCAGAAAAAGGTACCTTTGTCAAAAGTATAAGAGACGGTCAAAAATTGTGAAAATAATTCAACGCTATTGAGAAGATAAAGTGGACTTTCTTCATTATATGACCTTGAGAAAAGCCAGTGTCTCCCTCACTTAGTTATTTTGGTGGGTAGTAGGGATTCCCCTCTCTCTCCCACCGCAAAAGTGTGTGGCGACCCACATGGTTACCAGTGAACAATGAACAAGTGAGTTCTTCCGGGTGTTCCTACATAAGGTAGATTTTGTCATCTGATTAATTGTTATTCGTGTATTATCAAATATGGATCACTGGTTGAAAACTGGTACAGTAAAAAAGCTGAAACATAATGTGGAAAGTGATCTATTACCAAGTACTTCTCAGGATATGCCTTACACTTTGATAAAGAACAGTGAAAAGACACAATCTTCAATTCCATATACAGGTAAAAAGAAAAAATACAGAGAAGAATACATGAGGTATGGATTTTCATTTACAGGAGATGAAGACTTTCCTAAGACCCAGTGTGCAGTATGTGGAAAAGTATTATCCAATGTGGTACATGAAACCTTTTTACTCTTGCGGCATTTACAAACAAAACACACTAGTTATAAAAACAAAGAACAAAATCTTTTTCAGCGCCTATCAGAATGTGACATCGTACTTGTCATCAGCTAACAAAGATAACAAAAAAGCGGTTGAAGCCTTTTAGTAGTTATGTTTTCAGCTATTGTATTGCTAAATGTGATGGAAATCATGCTATAGTGGTGAATTTAATTTCTGCTTGTATAAAAGATGCAGTTCTGTGTATGCTTGCTCTAAAAATGAACACCATCCCCTTTTGAATAATAATGTTTCTTGGAGAATTCAGGATATGTATGACAATGTTGAGGCGACAGTAATAGTTAGAATTGTAAATAGTAAATAGTTTGCTATTCAAGTTAACGAAAGCACAGATGTTGCTAATATCGCTGTTTTGCTTGTTGTTGTACGGTGTTTGAAAGGCAATGAGGTTGAAGGAAATCTTTTGTTTTGTCATCCTCTGTCACTGTGCACAAAAGCTGAGGATATATTTAATGTTATCAATTGTTATTTCAAAGGAAAGAACATAAATTGGTATTATTGTTATGGATTATGCATTGACGGAGGCAAGTCTATGTCAGGTTGCTACTCCAGTTTTCCCACTCATGTCATGAAGATAGCTCCCAATATAACCTGAAGTCACTGCTGCATCCACAGGCAAAGCATTTCATCTAAGCACCTTCCTGGTGAATAAAAAGTCATTCTTGATGAAGCTGTGAAAGTGATTAATTTTATTAAGTCCACAAACTTGAAGCTTTTTAAAGCATTGTGTGAAAAGGTGATGAGTCTTTATTCTACCCTTGCTGCTTCATGCAGAAGTAAGGTGGCTCTCTCGAGATAAAGTCCTAACCAGGCTGTTCAAACTTAGACATGAGATCCAGCTTTTTTTTTTTTTTTTTTTTTTTTTTGAAGACCATCCTTTCCAACTTGCTTCCAAGTTACCTGACTGAGATTGGCTTCAGACTATTGCACACTTATCAGATATTTTCCTACATATAAACAAATTTGGCACTTCAGAATAGTTCAGTAATGATCTTCAATGTTTCAATGTTTCAGACAAAATTGATTCTGTGATTAAAAAATTAGATTTTTGGAGGTCATGTACTGAAAAAGCCCAGCCTGAGGTATTTGAAACTCTGCACAATTTCCTATGTGAGAACAAGCTGACCTCTCCCAGAAAATGAGCAAGAAAATTATTGAACACTTGAAAGGACTAAAGTTATCTCTTTCAAGAAGTACTTCTTAAAACTTGTAGAAAACAACAACTGGACTGCAAATCCTTTTGAAGAAGAATATTATTTCCAAGCAGCCAGATTATCAATCAATAAAAAAGAAAAGTTGATCAAGCTTTCAACTGCTACTTTAAGAGTTGAATTCAAAGGAAAATCTCTTATTAGCTTTCACGCACATATCAGCGGAGAATATGAACTGGCCGATAAGGAGCTCAAGTTTCTGTTGCCATTTACAAATACAAGGCTGGTGAAGAGTGCTTTCTCTTCTTATACCTTTATAAAAAATAAATACCATAGTAAGCTAAGTGAATCTCCAGATTTGAGACTATATCTTACATCACTTGAATCTGATTTCAAAAAACTAAATGCTGCAAAACAAGCTCAAGAATCGTACTGAACATTTGTTGTGTATTGTGTGTTTTATAAAACATGATTTCAATTTCAAATGTGTTAAAGAACAATATTGGCAGATTTAGAAGAACAATATTTATTCTTCGAAAATAGTATTAGTGTTAATTTTTATTATAACTTTTGATTTTTGAATGTAAAAATATATGCACTTTTTGTTCAATTTATTCTTATGTTATTTTTAATCCTATTCATTTCCAGTTACAATCTTTAAATTCTATATTACAGAGGGTGAGTCGAAAGTTTTGCAATATTCGGATCACTTTATGTCTTCATCAAACTGAAGTCATCGCTCTTTCCACATTTATAAATGAGTCATGGAAAAATTATCATCAGCCGCCACCGGGAATCGAACCCAGGGTCTTCCAGTTATGCTCCGGACATGCTACCACTACACCACAGTGGCCTTGAATTCTTCAAACTCGCATGCGACTAACTGCCAAACCACTTGGCAGGTTGCCGATGAGAATTTTTCCATGACTCACTTATAAACGTGGAAAGAGCGATGATTTCTATTTGATGTTCCTAATCCACATCTATTGTGTGTATTAATTATTCATTCACCTCCTAGTTATTTGTTCAGTTGCTGCTTACCACCTTTGGTGAATTCCCAGCATTGTGCGGGGCTCCAAGAAGCAGCCCACCAAGTGGTTTGGCAGTTAGTCGTATGTGAGTCTGGAGAATTATCTCACTTGTGCAACTATAGTGAATCAAGTTGTTCAACTTTTCACTTAAAATCACACCTACACCAGCCTGTTCTCTCACATTATCCAATACTCCAGACCACACTCACCGTTCCAGTCACTTCTTCTATCCCAATTTCCTTCTTTTTCATTTCACTTACACATGGCACATCCAATCTATACTTATTCATCTCCTCAATCACTTCATTCATCTTGCCATTTATACCTCTAGTACTCCATACACAATCTTACACTCACTCAGCCGAGATCTCTTTCTGATTTTTCCTTTTTCCAGTTCCTGGTCAATACCGTGGTGGACCATCCTTCTCAAGTGCAGTAGATCCACCATATCCCACAATTGAGTTTGTATTTGCATTTTTTTTTTTTTTGTCTTTTTAATCAGGTATACATTGGTGTGGGGGATTAGCCCGCAGCTGACAGTTCCAGTTGGTCATTCAACCAAAGGGTTCTGGAACAAAACCCAGTGAGTTGGGGTCTTTTTGCCAATGTCACACAGAACTAGCTGGAACCTCTCCAAGATTCACAGACCCTAGTTGCTGTTATGTGTGCCATTGTTACCATGGAGTGCTCTGAGGTAGCAAACCCATCTCTCACTTGGATTAAGTATATTGTAGGTCTTGTGAACGTCATGTGATTGATGTCAGTGAAGCCCGTGTTGTGTGTCAAGATCGCTGTAAATGGAAAAGTTTGATATGGCAACAGTAATAAAAAATAACCAGTTAAAAATGTATCTGGTGGTTTGTATTTCTTTTTGGAGCTAACCCCTGAATCTCAGAGAATAGCTTAGTGATATGTATGTATGTAGTCAATATGAAGCATGCTAAAGTTCCTTCTCTTCTTAATAGCCTGATTCACCACCAATCAATGAAAACTTTATCTTTACATCCTTTGGTCTGCCAATAACATCCA
The DNA here is from genome assembly GCA_039090855.1 of Macrothele yani. Lineage (NCBI taxonomy): Eukaryota > Metazoa > Arthropoda > Arachnida > Araneae > Macrothelidae > Macrothele > Macrothele yani. The sequence continues at coordinate 82,668,956 of CM077005.1, forward strand.
TTTTGTTCCTGTCACTACATCATTATCTCTTAAATGACTGCGAATTATCATGGTTAAAATAGATGTTAGGAGTTAATGAATTGTTGGTAAACATGCTATAGGCCAACATTTAGTTGAAATTGTTGTATTGTTATTTCTGAGGTAAAGAATATTTTTTGCATTGTGAGGAATATGGTGATGTCAGAAGGATTCACCAATATTTTTATTATTATTTCTTTTGTCGGCGACTTTCTCGGCCAGAGTCTGTGAGCAAAAGGCGGAGATATTCATCGGAAGCCTGGAAATTCAGGAATTTTCTAGTTATGGCAGGCTTGTAGAATCACCACTGCCTTGGGTGAAGCAGTCTCTGTGGCAATCCTAATTCCTTGAGGTTTTTCAGAAAGTTCTTTGGTACCATTGTGTTTGCCAAAATGACAACTGGTACGATCTGTGTTATGCTTTCTTTCCAGATCATTTGGATTTCAATTCGCAGGTTCTCATGTTTCGAGATTTTCTCAGATATGTTCTGTGGATGCTTTCCATAAGTGGAACTGCTACATCCATCAATTGTGTGTCTTCTTCAGTCTTTTGCCAACAATTCTCCAATGTCAGGTCGATTGTGATCAATGGTCTTGTCGGTGATTATAGGTTTATCCCAGTACTTGATGCAATTCTGATTTTCGAGAATAGGTTATGGTTGGTACTTGTAATAAGGTGGAGTAGCCACGTTTAATGCCAAGCTCTTGATGTAGGATCTCGGCTACCTGGTCAAGTCTGTTAAGATATTGTTTTGAAGAAAGCAGCTGGCTAAAATGTGTTCCATGGTTTCATTGGCTTGTCCATACATTCTACAGGTGTCATCATCTGCTACTTTTATTTGTTTCTAGTAATTCTAGGTTGTGATAACGTGGTCTTGAATCCCAATGAAGAATCCCTCATTTTCTGGACAAAGCTGACCTTTTTTAACCACTGTAGTTAGGAGTTTTTGTCAACATTTTCCAAATCTAAGGACTTTGGATATTTATTGTGCAGAATTTTGTTTTTCCTCCTTTGCAGTGAATCTGAATTGTTTTCTGATATTACCATTTAAAACTGTTATTATTATATTAGTTATTATTATTATTATTATTATTATTATTATTATTATTATTATACAGGGTGTCTGAGAATTATTGGACACATTACAAAATTATATAAAACAAAACATTAAACAGATAGAAAGAAAGTGACTGTACTAACTTACAATGTAACTACACAAGTTAATAAATTTCGATGTGAGATCCCTTGGTTGCTCATAGGACATCCAAGCAATACTCGATTTCATGCCATGTATTGGCAAGCATCTGAGGAGTTATGGAATTAGTAGCAGCTGTAATACACTGCTTCAGTTCCTGCAAATCAGTACAAGGCGTCTGATAGACACGATTCTTCACATAACCCCACATGAAATAATCCAATGGAGTTAGATCTGGAGAGTGATGAGACCATGGAATGGAACCACCATGCCCAATCCATCTGTTGGGGAAATGCTCATTTAGGCACTTATGTACACACGTTGACCAATGCGGAGGCACGCTGTCTTGTTGAAAAACAACGTCATATCTTTTGATCTGAGGTATAGCGAAATTTTCTAGCATATCCAACCAAGTAAATGTCACCATTTATGGGGTTTTTGCAGAAGAAGAAAGGGCCAATCACTTCTCTTTTTGATAGGGCACACCACACATTAACTTTTGGAGAATCACGTTCCAGTTCAATAGCAGCATGAGGTGGTTCACTGCCTCATATCCTACAGCTGTGATGATTCACAATACCTGATACATGAAATGTGGATTCATCACTAAAAATTACAGTACTGAGAAAGTTTTTGTCGTTTACCACTAGATTCAGCATATCCACAGCGAAATCGTATCACAGAGCATGATCCTTTACATGCATCTTTTGCACTATTTGAATTTTATAAGCATGAAACTTTAATTTCTTGTGCAAGATATTGTGAACTGTCGATTTCGGAATGCACAGTTCTCTGCTTGCTTTACGAACGGATTTCCTGGGGCTTCGTTGGAAACTTTCATTAACTTGGTCAACCGTCTCACCGCTGACGCTAGGCCTACCGGCTCCTCCACGATGTTCCACATTGCCAGTTTCTTTAACTTGTTTCATCCACCGCTAAATTGAATTTGTTGACGGAGGCTTACAACCATACTCTAAACGGTACCGTCTTTTAACTTTAATGACAGACTTTAATTCCGCAAGCCATAACACACACATCGCCTTCTGCTATAGGGATGATATGACTACTGATTGTGCATTTCTCATACATTCTTAATCAAGCCACACCTAGCGCCATTTATCGGATTCTGGGAATAACAATTCTGCAAAACAAAAATATAGAAACCGTGTTAGTAATACGTGACATAGAAAAACAGACAATGCTCATAGTTTTTTTGTACATAATTTTGTAATGTGTCCTATAATTCTCGGAAACCCTGTTGTATTTTATTTAATTTTCTCATCTACAGCAATGGCATCTGTAGCATGGTCCACTTGTCAGTACGGACATAAAGTCAAGTAAAGACATAGTCACTCATAGTTTAAAAATTGTCGTACGATGTGGCATGTATCAAGAATTACTGCTTCTTGGATTTTAGGCATCAGGTGTTTATACCTAAAGCATCAAGCTGAGTAATAAGAGTCTGAGAAATTATACCAGGTGCAGAGATAATCAGTGAACGTATGTGAACTGTTTTCAGCTTCCACATCTGTTTAATCTCTGCGGCCAGTAGTACATACACTCACGGACAATGAAATTTGTGCACCTAGAAGAAAACATGCTACAACTGCAAAACTTTACAAATAGCTAAAGTGTGTGCTGGTATGCAAATGATCCACGTTTGGTGCGAGTGCACATGACCGCACACCCTGTGGTGGCGCTGCAAGCATAAACCAGCAGCCTTATAAACCGCCGTGTAGTCAATGGCCCATGAAAGCAAAAAGCACCGGCCGATGCAAACAAGAGTACAGAGTGGCAAGAATGTCAGGTAGATGTCAGAGATGTTGGTTTATGCAACTTACGGACTTTGACAGAGGCCTGATCATCGGGCTGAAAACTGCAGGGTGGTCAGTGTGCCGTATAGCCCGCCACGTGGATCGTTCTGACCATACCGTCCAACTGTGTTGGAAGCAGTGGACACATGACGGCACTGCCACTCGGCAGAGTGGCTCCGGACAGACCAGGAGGACCACCGGTAGAGAGGATCGACAGATCATGCGCCAGGAACGAACGGATCCCACGGGGACCTGGTCCACTATACAGGCAGAAGCCGAGCCTGCTGTATGCCCACAAACCATTTCCTAATGCCTAGCGGAAGCGAATCTGCAATCCCAGTGCCTCTTACATGTGCTACCATTAACACCGGAACATCACCGGCTCCATTTACAGTGGTGCCAGGCCAGAGAGACGTGGAACGCCACAGACTGGCAATGTGTGGTGTTTAGCGATGAGTGCCGCTTCGTTTTGGGGACAGATGGTCATCGTATCCAGGTGTGGAGGTCCCCGAGTCAACGGCACAATCCCAACTTCGCTATTGAGCGCCACACCTCCCCCACTGCAGGTGCAGGCATTATGGTCTGGGGAGCCATTGCCTACGATAGCCAATCAGCTCTAGTAGTGGTATGTGGATCACTGATGGGCCAGCGATATGTGGATGACATCATATGGCTCCATGTGCTTTCATTCCTGGCCAGGATTCCAGGTGCACTATACCGGCAAGATAATGCCCACCCGCACACAGCTCGGGTTGCCCAGGATTGCCTTCGTTATGTCCAGACACTTCCATGGCCTGCCCGCACCCCGGACATGTCCCCTGTCGAGCGTGTGTGGGACCAGTTGAAATGGCGGATGCCGCCGTGCCACATTATCTGGGATTTGGAGCACACCGTCGAACACGTGTGGGCCAATCTGCAGCAGGACAACATCAGGTGTCTGTTCGCCTCCATGCCGGATTGTATTACAGCATGTATCCCCGCATGAGGTGGTGTGATGCACTATTAAAGATGACTGGACTGCGTGCCATAGATCCCTCTGTAATTGTCCTGTAGCTCTGTTTTTTGTCATCATGTGTATCATTCATCTGTATCATTACGTCCATAAAATTTCAGTTCAATTTGATGCTTCCTTCTTGGTGCGCAATTTTCAATGTCTGTGAGTGTACTTGTTGATTTTTGTTACATAGGTATCCTGAATATTACGGTCCAATGGTACTGATATATCAATAATGACTGCTTCCTTCTGCCTTTTGTCATATAACACTATGTCTGGATGATTGGCAGAGATGGTTACGTCTGTTTTAATCTCAGGGTCTCAATATAATTTGTATTGTTTATTATCTAGTACCTCAGTGGGTTGATATTTATAGTGTGGTACTTCTGATACTGATAGTTCTGTATCATGCGCTAATTGTTGATGTATCATCTTAACAAAATTATTATGTCGCTGCATATAACCAACGTTTGCTAGCATGGTGCATCCTCCACAGATGTATTCAATGGTCTCATGGCACATACCACATCTTCTACATTTGTCACTTTGCAGATCCTCCTTTAAAATGTATTTTCTATAATTTTTGGTTGCAATCACTTTGTCTTGAACAGCCATCATAAACCCAATTGTCTCTCTATATAATTTTCTTTGCTTCAACCACTGATTTGAGACTTTCTTGTCAACTTCTGGCCTGTCTAACTGGTTTGGATGAGCCCCATGAAGTTCCTTTTGCTTCCATTTTCAAATCTGGTCTTCCGTATTATTATTATTATTATTTTCTTTATTCAAAATATACGAATCCCAGCCTACGACAAACAAAATAAACAACAAATTATCATTGATTGGTATTGAACTGATACGAGTTTCCACCGGAGACCTAGGTATCAGTCAAGAATCGGCGTAAAATATATGATGTATTAAGTAAAGCTGTCTTCTGCAGTTCTGTAAATGGTATATCAGAAAGCTGCAATTTTTCAAAATGATTCATAAAATTTTTTGGCATTGTTCCAAGGGCCCCAATGACAATGGGGACTACCATTGTGTGTTTAGTCGATAACCGGGTAACTTCTATGACCAGGTCTCTATATTTAGTCATTTTTTCCAGTTCTTTTTCATCGACTCTGGCATCTTCAGGGATCGCTATATCAATTATCCAGACTTTTCAATTTTCTATGACTGTTATGTCTGGTGTATTATGTTCTATGTATTGATCGGTTTGAATTCTGAAATCCCACAAGATCTTGACTTGATCCTTTTCTATGACTTTCTCAGCCTGATGTTCCCATGCGTTTTTCGATGCTGGCAGATTGTGCTTTCTGCATAATGACCAGTGAATCAATTTTGCAACTCTGTCATGTCTAGCTTTGTAATCTGTCTGTGCAATTTTGGTACATTCACATATACGATGAGACACAGTTTCATCTTTTTCTTGACAAAGTCGACACTTTGAATTACCACAGACTTTTTGGATTTTAGCCTTCATAACATTTGTTTGCAATGCCTGTTCTTGTGCAGAAAAATCAGACCTTCTGTTTCTTTCTTGATGGAACCCAATTTCAGCCATGCTCAAGTCAAGTTGTTGTCACTTTTTCCATCAATATTCTTTAGAAATTGTTCATGCAGTGGCTTGTTCTTCCAGCCATCTAATCTGCTTTCAAACTGCTTTCTCTTGTATTCATCCTTGTTTTCTGTTGTTTTTAAGATATTTTCATTATTCACTGCCTGAAGTAGCTTTTCTCTGCTTCTGTTGACGTAATCATTCAGGCTTCTGTTTTCTTCCTCTACTACCTGTTGTACTTGTAGTAGCCCTCTGCCTCCAATCTTCCGAGGTAAATATAATCTGTCAACATCACTTTTTGGATGGAGTGCATGATACATGTTCAATAACTTTCGCATTTTCTGATCCAGTATTTCTAATTCCCTTTAGGTCCAATCAATTATTCCAGCTGGGTATCTGATTACTGGAATGGCCCATGTATTTATGGCTTTGATTGTATTTCCACCATTTAGTTTTTTTTTTTTTTATTAGTATTATTATTATTTTTATTATTATTATTATTATTATTATTATGTCATCTTTTGTATGGAGTGGAAGCATGATATGTACTGTAATGCAGGTGTAACATGCTGGTATGTAAGAGTTTTACCTGAATTATACAGATAAAACTTACACACCAACATTTTAAAATTAAATAAAAAAAAAAAGTAAGTACCACAGTAACAACAATGTTATTATCAGTGGTTTAGTACTGTAGTAATTACTTGTTAACCACTAATAGACACTGCCTTTGCGACATAATGAGCTAAATGACCCATGTGAAAGACTTGTCTAAAATGAAGAATCTCTATACCAAGACCAACAGATTAGCATGACTTCCCAAACACTATTGGTAAAACACTTATTTGGCTTATTCAAAGATAAACTGCCACCACACATGATGTGTGGCATCTCTAGCTCCTCAGCAATTATCTTTCTTACAATTTTTACTTTCTTTTCAGTGAAGTTGCACTGATTTTGGAAAGAGTGGTTTATCCAACTTTCGTGTGCAGTGGTTATTCTTTCCAACCCATATTATTAACAGCAACAATTCTATAATAAATCTTTCAATTCTATAATGATTATCACTCAACAAAGACTTGCTACTCAAATCAACCAAATGCTCAAGGTCACTTGCATTCCTATCTCAGCTGGAAGAATTGTATGCACACAAACACAAGTAGCATAAGAGTTGAAATTCCCACTTCCCGGATGTATGGACTCTTATATCTGAATCTAAAATGAAAAGTGAAGAGGGCTCAAGTATTTTTGTATCATGGGTACACAAAGTAATATTAAATTTTCTCTTATGTGTGTGAAAAAAATTAGTGACAGGAACACTAAAATAATTTCAAATAATTTAAATTGTAAGACATTGCTTTGCTGTAATGCAAATTCAAGTAAAATATTAATCATACTTTAAATTAGCCAGTTCAAAAAACTGCTTAAAATTATTTACTTTAAGCTGTATAATTTTACTTACTTTTAATTAGCCAATATCAGATCAATGAAGTTTCATTGTAATATCACATCCTTAATAGTAGTTATCCCTTGTCCCACCTACTTCAGTTTCATGTAGCAACGTAAGCACAAATACCCAGTACAAACTTTATGTTCAGGTGAGTAAATGCTGCACTGGTTGCTTTATCAACTTATTTGTTCCTACATACATATCACTAGGTTGTTCTCTGAGATTCAGAGGTTGGCACCTCAAAGAAAGCTCACCTGTCACCTAAAAGTTTGGAACTAGATTTTACTCACTGTTGATATATCAAATATCTCCACTTACAGCAAAGTTGGCACACAACTTGAGCTTCACTGACATCCATCACATGTCTCACCCATGACCTTTTGTACTTCAACCTCATTATCTTTTACTCATGCAGACATTCCTGAATCTGGTTCTCCCACGATTTCCTTGGCCTTTCTCTACATTTCTTTCCTGCCACTTGGGCTAAATAAATTTTCTTAGTAAGCATCTCATCTCATGACTCATTCTTTCAATATGGCCAAACCACCGAAGAATATATGTCTCTACTTTACTAAAACATTCTGTTCCACATCACACATTTGCAACATGTCTTCATTCCTCACATGATCACATGTCTTGCCATAAGAAATGCATATCTCCAACATACAAACAACTCCTATGTCTCTTCCACAGTACCCAAGTTTCACTGTTGTACATCAGAGTAGGAACAATCACACTTTCTTACACACCCAAGTTGGAACTTTTTTGAGGACCCATCATTACTGTGAAATCTTCCTAAAGCAGCTATGACATTCAAAGATGAATTCACTTGCCTGCTAATTTCACCATCTAATTTGTTTTCTCTGTCAAACATGCTTCCTAAATATACAAATTCATTCACCCAGTCTATTTCTATGCCATTCAGACTGGTTTTGCATTTAGTACTAACAGTTCCTTGCTCAAAAACCATAACTTTGGTTTTTCTCTTATTTATACTGTTTGAATTTCATACAAACTTCGTACATCCAGGACAACATACTCTGCAACTCACTTTTGCTCTCTGTGAACAGAACTGTGTCACCAACATACAGCAGTCTGTACATACAGACATTACCAAGACATAAACTAGTAATTGTCTATTTTGGCATCATGCATTCACGCATTCATAAATATATTAAACTGCCATGATAGCATTACACAATCTTGTCCGATTCCTGCACCAATAAAAAACCATTTCAATAAAACATTCTTCACTTGTACACATGATTCCAAGTTACACCATATTTATTTAAGACTTTCCACAGCAGTATCCTGTTTCCTCAATCATATGCTTTCTCAAAATCTATAAAGGCAGCAAAAGCTTTCTTACCAACAGATAGATATTTTTCGATCATGCAGCAACACAACAGAATTAGCACTGCACTTTCCTTAACCACTTACTGATCACTCTTGTCAATATGACGAGCTGAGATTTCGATCCCTATTTCTCGCATTTGTGATGTTGCCGAGTAGACCCTTCCCTCGAAATACATATATTTGTTCTGTTTGTGTGCATTATGGAATCTGATGATGCAAATACAATATTTCTTGATATATTATGGAATCAGATGATGCAAATACAGTCAAGCCCAGCTATATAACGAACTTCAAGGGACCAAATTTTTGGTTAGCTATATCCGATCTGATAAGAAAAATGGATGATCTCACAAAAAAATCGTAAAAAAATGATTAGCATTGTCACACCTACCAAGAGACGTTAATAAGAATAATTCTAATTTGAAAAAAAAATCATATTACTGGTTAATTACACTGATTATTCTTTGCAGTTATTAAATCTTTTTTCGTTCTTTTTCAGTTTCACCATACGAAAATACAGTACATACACGAAAAATTACATACTTAGCATAAATGTCATGGTTCAGACCCTTCCCTCAAAATACATATCTCCGTCCAAAATACACATTTATGAATGATCATTTTATGCATAAAAATATAAATTAACTAAAAATGAATAACGAAAAATATTGGTGAATTTACCTTGAATTTTTACTTAACGTCTAAGTACAAAAAACAATCTGTAATCCTCTGCTGGTGTGATGCAGATTGCAGGAAAATTTTATCCATATTTTTGTCCAAAATTTGAAACGACTCCATCACTGCGGGTTCTATAGTTCGTGTGGACAAAAACTTATTAATGACACACATCACTGCTTTGCCCTCCGCAATGGTGGGGTGTTCACTTTCCATGTGTTGCATTTCTTCAACTTCTTCATCAACATCAGACAAAGAATATTCGATGTCAGCATTTTTCAATTTAATTTCTGCTACAATATCTTCGTCACTCGGATCTTAGCATGCAACAACATCGTCATTAAATGTTTGGAAAAGCTCCACATCACATTCTGAAAATGTTGAAATGCTGTGTTTTTCTACCCACTTTACGATAGGTAAATCCTCGGCATCATCTTTCTCTTGCTCAGCGTGCTTAGCATTGCATCAAGAAGGGAAACATTACAATCTAGTACATCTTTGTCGCACTCTTCCAAAATACATAAAATGGGCTGGTTTCTGTAATGACACTTCAAGCTCTTGATCACTCCCTTGGTCCATAGGCTGCACAGTAGAAATTGCATTCGGGGGCAGGAAAACAATCTTAATCCATTGTAAGTTTTCAACATCTGTGTGTGCAGTACAGTTGTCAATCAAGAGTAGAATCTTTCGCTTTTTGGCTGAAAGTCCTTCATCCCACTTTCGTAGCTCTTCTTCAAACAGTTCCAAAGTCATCCATACCTTATGGTTGGCTTTATAGAAACAGGAAGACTTTTCACATTTTTTAAGCATCCTGGCTTTTGAGAATTTCCAATCGCCAGAGCCTACGACATTCAGTTCTCAAGTTGCCACACACAAGAACTGTGAGTCGCATTTTCGACAGTTTTCCTCGAGTGCACTTTTTGTCTTTAAATTTTAGCGTTTGGTTTGGCAGCGTCTTGTAAAATAGCCCAGCTTCATTGCCGTTAAAAATGTCTTTTTCTTTGTACTGATGAGAGACATCATCCCAAACATTTTTTTCCACGTCTCGACATCAGATGTTGAAACACTCCCTGATTCTCCAACAATTTTTCCTGGAGAAATGTTGTTCCACTTCTTAAACCTGCCCAACCAGCCGTTTGAGCACAAAAAGGCAGTCTCTCCGAATTGTTTGGCAAATTCATCGACCTTTGTCTGAAGCATTTGCCGAGATACTGGCAGATTGTGACTTCTTTGAATGGTGAACCATTTCAGCAATGCTTCTTCAACATCCTTATGCTCGGCCTTTCTCAACTTTTTTCTTCGCATCCAAATTTTTCTTAAGAGCAGAAATTATCGAGCCTCGATTTTTCCACATGGTGCCGACTGTAGATTTAGATAAATTGTATTCCCGACAGATATCGGCTTGGCTACATCCATTCTGCATTTTTCTAATAATGCTCACTTTATCTTCAATGTAGAATGCTTTATGTTTACTGTTTGCCATATGGATGAATTTTTGACACAATAAATTTTCACCAATACGTATAAGACTGAAGAGAGTTAGATCAAACCTTCATTCACGGTGTCTGTCCGATTGTCCTTCTTCCGATTCCCCACAGGGAATGTACTCTGTCCAATTAGGTTATTTCTCTCCTCTGCCCACACAGGTTTTCTCTCTCTCCTCTGCTTAGCATGTTACGCGATGAACCTATGCATCGGGGGAAATTGTTCCTCCGCTACCGCCAAGGTCATTACATTACCGACCTGTCCTGTTCAATGAGCAATGAGAATGCATTAGTGTTCTCCAAGACATGCTTATTGTGTGTCCTGTTCTTCCAAGAAATGGGTGTTGCACCTGCCTCGCATGGACTTTGCTTGGAACACAAAGAAAGGTGAGGGCAAAGATAAAAGAACAGGTACAGTAATGTAAAGGTATTTATCGCTGTCCTAATAGCCTAAACATGGATAAATTTAAGGATTGGTAATTTTTCAGTTAGAACTTGCAGAAATTCTAGAAAAAATTACAAGAAATACAAAAAAAAATTTCAGTTGAAGACATTTATAGAGTTCGTTATATCCGATTTTCATCCTTTCATAGGATCCTTATAGCCGTACAAAATAACATTATATATATAGGAAATTGGACAGGGACCAAAAATTTTGTTTATTATACTCAGGGGTTTGTTATAAGCCAGGCTCACTATAGCAGGGTTTGACTGTACAATATTTCTTGTTATATTATGGAATATGATGATGCAAATACAATATTTCTCGATATATTATGGAATCAGATGATGCAAATGCAATATTTCTCGATATATTATGGAACTGGATGATGCAAATACAATATGTCTTGATATATTATCTCTAGGAATTTTAAAACCAATAAAAAGTTTAGAAGGCAGCCTGCTCTTTACATTAACCTGTATTTCAAAAAACCAACATTTAGGTGCTAAATCCCTGCATGTTAGCTTTTCTGTGAAATTTAATATCTGAAATTTAAATTTTGTCCGAAAAATAAAAATAATTCATTATTTCATTTAGAAACTTAGTAACTATTAAATTTCTCCAATAAAAAAATAAGTAATTCTTTGATGTTTTTCATGAATCTTGAAGCGATCCATAAGGGGTTTTTTAAAGCATTACAGTTTTTAGCCACTTAATTCTAGGAAAAACAGACAGCTTTTGAGCTATAAAAAAGGAAATCAAAACTGATTATGAAGTTAAGCACTACAGGTTCTACTTTCGTGTAATCATTATCATAGTAATAAAACTTGTTCTAAAAGCATCACAACAGATGAAGTTGAGAGAGATACTCATCAGAAATTATTTACGACGCGCAAAATTGCAATATTATGCTGTTTGTATGTGAGCATTACAAAGGCCCAATATTATAAAATATAAGAAAATACTTACGTCTCTACCCAAAGCACCGAAACCATGTGGCATCCTTGGCTGATTCCCTTTTTCTGGGTACTAAGCCGCCCATTCATGAAAACAACATGAGTCACTCTTTTGTTAAGCCGCTTTGACACTTGAGCTCCTAACAGAAGAAGGCGCTTTTCAACAGACCTGGATGTATTTTCAAACTTAGTTCTCACTTCCACAAATGCAGTGACATCTATATAAATACATTATATGCTAACATAAGAATTTCATGATGACATCGTCCATTTATATAAGAATTTCAAATTGAAATATCTGAAAATAACTAAGAAAGTAGATTTAGTAATTTTTTTAGCTGTAGCTCTTAGTGCATGGTGAGAATCACACTAACCAAATAAGCTCATGGTTGTTAATTCTTATGCAAATAAGCTTAATAAATATGAAGGTAATTTAAAAAGTTTGTATTCTTCTTACACACATACAAAAGAGCATGCTATTATGATTCCTTTTTTTATTTTTTGACATAGACCCCAGCTACTGCAATGCATTTCTCCCTCCAATGTTTCAGTGCCTTAAATCCTGGTTGAAAAACAATCTTTATCTAACTCTTTTGAATTTCATTTAAATTCACATTATTTCTGTCTACCACGTTAATCGATGTTCTTTTTGACATAGGAGTCACATGAATCACGTCCTCAATTAAGCCTTTAAAAGTAATTATTTCTTTACGATTGGCCAACATATTATAACATACCTTTCTGAAGTTTCAGCTTCTTTCTTCATTCTTTGTACTTTCTTGATTTTTGAATAAAATCTTTGATATTCTAAAATCTATGTTCTTACTCAGGGTGATAACTCAATTTACCCAGTGTTTAAGCTGGAATTTTTCCTCTTGTAGCAATTTGACTATTTTTTCAGCAAAAGTTGTAGCAAAATGCTATGCAGATTAGCTAAATTTACGGTTCTATTTCTTACAAGCAACAATGCATTGGCTAAATAAAATTTTGTACTTTAAATAGAATTCAAGAATAAAAACAAATAAGCTTTAGCACTTCTAGTTTTAATTACAAAAAGAACTTACATTTGCTGATGCATGCAGTTTATGAAAAAAATATACAAAGACTAGGACCACAGTGCATGACAGTCAGGTGATACAACTCTGGAAACAAAAAACGGCCTTTAACGTTAACGTGTCACTAGACAGTGCGACCAACGTGCAAGCTGATGACTACACACCACCTTATGCTTTCTTATGGGAGGAAGTGGCAGAAGTATTCATTTTTTAAGAATGATATTTTTCTTAGAATTGAAATGCTTTGTAAACATGCACTTTTGTTCCTACTAGGTAGGATGTCGTCAGTAATAGTGATATATATGCACATTCATGTTTGATAATTGTATAGTTTAGTAGGCACGCCTTATATTTCATGCTTTCACACCTTTACGTAGGAAAATTTCATTTTTCACATTTTTCTAATAGCTTTCACTTATTAGCAAAAAAAAAGAGAGAAATGTTTATCTATGCATGATTGCTATTGCTTCATATATGCCGCCATTTATACATATATAAATGGCAGCACGCACATATGGGGTAAACAACTTGCACAGCCCGAGTTCTGTTGATATCAAAGAATAAATTAGTGATTGTTTATCTTTTGGGGCTTTAAAAGTTGATACACATTCTTTACATATCAAATAACCTGTCCAACAGTTTGATACAAAATTCTTTTACCCCATATCAGAAATGTACAAACTGAATTGATCCTAGTCCAACACATAGCTGCACTATAAATTTTAACCTCCTAAATGAAAAAGAATTGACGTGCTTTAACTCCTGTAAAGAAACTTCAACATTTTGGAAATTTCAATACCACACAGCTACACAAAGTAATTAAAATATATATATTTGTGATAAATACAGATTTAGCACTGATGAAATAATAAACGCTACGTATTCCTATGATGATTAGGATAAACGATCAGCCCACAACTCCTGCATGACACGTAGCGTAGATGACTAGGCAGTTGGGGCAAGAACATTGCTGACCACTGACGAAGACTGCAACTTCGGCAGTTGAAACGCATATGGAATGACTGGGAAGGTGTGTGTGAACAACATTAGCATATCTGAAGTTTTGGAGGATTCGTCATTGCCGTTTTTTATTCGTTTTTTATCGTAATTTTATTCAGATTTTATTCCAATTGTGCCCAAATTTTATTTGAATTTTAAGGGTTTTTACTTCATCCTTGTTCTTACTAATTCATCAAATAAGGGATATTGGTTCCTATGGCTTATGCAAATATCATCGAATAGGCAATATATATTGCGGGAACACCAAACAACTAGAACGAAGTCCACAAAGAATGAAGACGAGTTAACATTTTCGCATTATTGATATACCGTATATACTCGCGTATAAGTCGAGAAATTTGGGACAAAATGAGAGCTTCAAAGTAATGGGGTCGACTTATACGCGGGGTTTTAAAAAATTGTAAGTCCAAAAGTTCTTCCCGTGAGGCAAAAGGCAATCCATCCCAAAAGAAATAAAAATGCCGATGTGGTTTTAATTACGAAATCGCAACCCTCCGAAAGAAAAAAAAAGAAAGAAAGAAAGAAAAAACACTGATGTGGTAGAATTACGAAATCGCAACCCTCCGAATTTCTCCGCGCTTTGAAAAGTCTGCTCTCTCCTGGCTTTGCGTATCCACAGCGCAGTCACAGCCACGCATAGAAAGCTCCGCCCTTCCGAATACCAGTTGATTGCGCTGACCTTCGACGTAATGGAGCCATGCGACAGCCAGTGTAAGGTGTTGCTTGTTCTTAATCGCACGTGTTTTTCTTGTTAATCGCACGTGTCTCACTTCTCCTATTATGGGTGACACGGATTGTGTAAAGAAACGGATGTCCTATAATGCAGGATTCAAGTTGAAAGGGGTTTCTTTTGCAGAAAATACTAACAACTGTGCTGCTTCACGTCAATTTGGCATTAACAAAAAACTGATTCAAGATTGGCGTAAAAAAACCGGACTTGGTGAAAATCCCAAAATCGCAAAAGGCGCTGCGCCGTGGAACGACATCTTTCCCAGAGCTGGAAAGTGTCTTGAATGATTGGATTGTGGGCTGCAGACAAAATGGTTACATTGTAACGTGAACTGGTATACGTTTGCGAGCAACGAAGCTCGCAAAAGATGAAAAGTTTGCAGCCGCAAATAACACTTTTCGTGCCTCACCAGGTTGGTGCACAAGGTTCATGAACCGCTATGGGTTGTGTCTACGCCAGCGCACCAAAATTGCACAAAAGTTACCTCGTGACCTCGAAGCAAAGATAATGGAAT
Source organism: Macrothele yani (assembly GCA_039090855.1). NCBI lineage: Eukaryota > Metazoa > Arthropoda > Arachnida > Araneae > Macrothelidae > Macrothele > Macrothele yani. The sequence continues at coordinate 82,684,217 of CM077005.1, forward strand.
TTCAAATGTATGTAATTCAAAAGAGAAAAGAGACTGCTTTTGAACTTTCCCAAATAGGGAACATGGATGAAACCGCCATGCGTTTCGACCTTCCTGGAAATAAGATGGTGAACCAAAAGGGCGAAAAAAATATCTTGATCAAAACGACTGGCCACGAAAAATCCAGTTTCACGGTTGTTCTTTCCTGTTTGGCCGACGGCAGTAAGCTACCTCTGGTAATTATTTTCAAGCGCAAAACTCTGCCGAAAAGCGTCGTCTTTCCGTCTGGTGTGCTCGTTCTTGCCCATGAAAAAGGATGGATGAACGAATCCGGAACAACTGACTGGTTACAGAATGTGTGGAACAAAAGGCCAGGTGCACTTTTGAGGAAACCTTCTCTTTTGGTGTGGGATATGTTTGTTGCACACCGTTGTGCAGAAGTGAAAAAAACTGCAGAAAATTCAAAAACAACTCTTGCTGTCATCCCAGGTGGGTTGACATCTGTTCTTCAACCACTAGATGTCTGCCTTAATAAGCCCTTCAAGGACAATGTGCGGATGTATTGGGCAGATTGGATAAGTTCCGATTTGCCGACTGAAACTAAGGGCGGAAATCTAAAGAAGCCGGATATTGTTTTGATTGCGTGATGGGTCACGGACGCTTGGGATGCGATACCTGCGGAAATGGTCATGAAATCATTCAAAAAATGTTGCATTAGCAACAAACTTGATGGCACAGAGGATGAGATTTTTATGAGTGATGATGACAGTGATTCTGATGACACAGGCATAGATGGGAATACTGATGTTTATGATGACGCGCCGATGACGGAGAAAGACTTTTTTGAACTGTTTGGTGAGTATGACTCGGAATCGAATTTTGAAGGGTTCCGATGAAGTTTTTGGGTATGCAAATTAAATTTTGTATTATATATATATTTTTTTCGTTTTCAAATGTTTTTGAATAAATTCATTTTTCTCATTCCGGGATCAACTTATACATGAGTTTCCGATTTCTTACAATTTTTTCCTCTGAAAGTGGGGGGTCGACTTATACGCGAGTATATACGGTAAGTGATTTTATAAAAAAAAATACCTTACATAACTGCACACATTGCCTTCCATAGTCAGAAATGAAGAATTTTAACATGTGAAACAGAAAAGCTAAGAAGAATGAAATGTATTCTTCAAAATGGCTATGAAGCAGTGATGACGGAATGAAAAACAAAGCAAATGCGAAGCAGGGGTTGGCGGAATGATGGGGGACATCAGGTGGGCAGGGCAAAGCAGCGATGACGGAACAAAAAAACGATGGGGAAGCATTCACTTTTTGGCAAATCAGTGGGGAATTGTTGCAAAATTACCGTCTTTATCACAATACGAATGACAGAGCTTAAACACTAAATTTATCTTAGTCTTTCAACCATGTACCTCCAGCTGCAACTACCTCAGAATCAGAGGAATATCAGATCCCATGAATGTTTTCCTTCAGCTTGGGAAACAAATAAAAGTCACAAGGAGGCATGGTGTAAAGGATAAGGTGGATGCTGCAACAACTTAAATGTTACAGCCTGTATGGTATTCTTCACAATCTAGGAGCAGTGACTTTGTGCATTTTCTTGAAGGACAAAGACGCCTCTTCACAGTTTTTCATGCCTCTTTTCCTTGATGGCTACAGGAAGTTGATTTATGAGGTTGTTGTAGTACGCACCAGTGGCATTGGTGCCGTTTTCCAGGTAGTCAACATCATAATGCCTTTTGCATTCCCAAACAGTTGATACCATCACCTTGCCAGCTTACAGAGTTTACACAGAACTTCTTAGGTGGCAAGAGAAAATGCATGCTTTCACATAACATTAGACTTTGTTTTTTAGTCTCTGGGTCAAAGTGATGAATGCTGGCACAGTGATCTAAGCACTGGCTTCTGACTTTTCATCAGGAGTGGGGCCCAAGTTCAGGTCCCGGATGAGGCATGGGTGGTGTGTTTGTCTTATGACACTAGCTCTGTCCTTTCCCTGGAACCAGTGGCTTTAAATTAAGGACAGATGACTGTTTATAGCCCTTTAGCTGCTCACAGTGGTCACATTAATACTGAAACAAACAAATAAAAAAGTGAGCACGTGTTTCATCCATTGTAACAATCCAAGACCAGAGATTTTTGAATCCACACAAGCACATTCAAGTTGGTGAGGCACATTCATTTGCAGCATGTCTTTTGCTCATCTGTCAACGTTCAAGGGAACCTGTTGCATGCTTATCTTTTAAATCTTCAAAGAATTTGCCATGATTGAACAGACAATGCCATTGAAATGCCTTCAGACTTAGCTATACATCTGTCTTGCATCACATTCAGGGTTCATACTCATCTTTGAAAGTCCATTTAAGGAGTATTTCAGATGATTTTAAGGAGTCCAAATAGTATATTCCAGGAGTCAATTATGACATACGAGAACGAGAAAAACCGAACTTTGTTAAATGGATTTTTTTCATACCTAGCTAACTGAAGTTACTGTTGCCATAGCTATAAGTGATTTAATTATTTTGCTTCTTTCTTTGAAATTCCAATGACATACTGGAATCCGGGAATAACTTTGAATAAATAATTTTATACCCAAAAGTTAACTAAAATTACTACCAGTGCAACTATATGTAATTTTTTATATAAGTACGGTATCCGTTTTTATCCTTAAAATACAACATGACATTTGACAACATGAGAATTAGAATATCATGATGAATAACAATTCAGTGCAATGCAGATAAAGCAAATACACAAAATGAAAGAAAAGAAAAAAAATTGTAACATACCTGGTTGAAATTGTTTATTATTTTTTTTTCTAAATATTGGAAAACAAATTTACCATACTGATGGCACACATTTTATTACTGCCTTCACTATACACAGTTATCGAGTTTCGATACTTCACAGTAATCTTGCTTTAATTAATCAACATTTTCATTTATCAGCACTTAAAAGTCTGTTTAGGTTGAATGCAAATATATATTTCTAATTTCCTAATTCAAATGATCAATGACTTTACGACTAATCCCCCACCCCCAATCAGGATCTCACACTTCTTTTTGTAATTCCAAAGTTTTACTGCCAATTTCATTTTCAATGTCATGCAGATCAACAGCCTTTTCTCTTGCCCTTTGACGATGAGCATTTGACTTTGCAATTAAGGTTAATTCACTGGGTTTTTTTTCTGCTTCGTCAGCATACTGTTCTAAAGACGACTCCAATGCAGAAATATCTCTTTCTGTACACATCTTTTTAGTTTTCAATCCTTCAATGGAATCCAACAAAGCTCTTCTTTTTTCACTAACAGCTTCATTTTTACTTACATTTTTCTTCTCTACCAAGTACCTGACATATTTTTGATGGGCACTTGCTTCTGAAGTCATCAATTCTTTTGTAAATATAGCATTTGTCAGGCCACCCACCATTTTAATGAGGTCATCAATTGCTCGCTTTGCAACGATCGAGTGATCTGCCAAGTTTTCAACCATCAGCTTCTTGTTAATTGAGAAACCCCTTTCCACTGTGGCTTGACCATGGGAAAGAAGTAATAGAATTTTTATCACTCCCCATAAGTGAGAAAACATTTGTTATTTAACCAGAAGATCATAAAAAATACTCGTCAAAGTGATCAGCATTTAGGTCAAAAAATTTCCTTTGGAGTTTCTGCACAGTAAATCAACATTAAGTACGGTAAATTCATTTTGAAATTCTGTGAATTCTTTGATCACAGCATCACAGTCAGATTCAGCTACTTTCATTGCATTCACTAATGAAAGTAATATATTATGCAATTTTGTATTATTTTCTTCTACTTTACCACTTACCAAATTACGAGGATCTAAACAAGTCATATTTCGCACCACTGAATACCTAAATGGCGACTTTTTCAAAAGGTTTTTTGCCATTTTTAGTAAAAACTTCCTGCAGTTATAATAGAATTCCACAAACTGTTTTACACTTATCTTCTTACATCTACTTAATTCAGACAAATATTAGAAGCAACAACACCTACACTTACTTTATTAACATCCTTGTACAGTTTTGTATCTTCATCAAGTTTAGTAATTTTAGCGAAGATGTTGCAGGCTTTAATTCTTCATCTTTTATCAATTTTTGCATCAGTCCTTTAATAAGTTTATACAAATCACTTGCAAACAAGTTAGTAAAATCATGCAATGCATTGATTATGATACACTTTCTAACACTAGAAATCATTACTTAAGTTATTACTCAAGTTATGAGGAAAATGGCTGTGGAATAAATCTCACTCCTGTGCCCTGACCTTTGATCCCATTTCGATGATATTCAACAGAATTGGTTCAGTATACCTCCGAAATAACATGATAAAGTTTTGTCGCAATCGAAGCAATTTTACGTAAGTTATGATGCATAAGGGCTATGGAATAGATCCCGCTTCTGTGTCCTAACCTTTGACCCATGTCGCCCATTTTCAATAATATTCGTCCCCAGGCAGGTCCTTACAACATACTAACATTTCATCCAAATCGAAACATTTTTACGTAAGTTATGACGCATAATGGCGATGGAAGTGATTCCGCTCCTATGTCCTAACCTTTGACCCCCATTTCGCCAATTTTCAATAGGGTTTGTCCCCGGGTGGTCCTATACCACATACTAAAATTTTATCGAAAACGAACCTTTTTTACTTTAGTTATGACGCATAAGAGCAGTGGAATGGATTTCTCTCCTATGTCCTGACCTTTGACCCCATTTCATTCACTTTCAATAGGGTTCCTTCCCAGGTGTTCCCTTACCACATACTAAAATTTCATCGAAATCAAACGATTTTTACGCGAGTTATCGTTCGGACGAACATACGCACACAATGCGCAACGTAATGAGGCAGATGGGAATTGCGACCATCTGCTCGCCAGACTGTGACGTCATAAAACTTTAATAGGATTCGCAAACAACGCGTGACGTAATGAGACAGATGGTGTGACCGCGCCAACATCTAATCGGACAACGCCATGACATTACACTAAAAGCGTGATAATTCGGGGTGGTTATTAACCCACTAAAAGAATTTTCCTAAAGTCGATATCAAGCTAAATCGATTTCTAGTACCTGAAAACGGTAGGTTAACGACTTTCAACAAAATCCTTAGAGCCGTTTTCAAAATAAAATTTACATACATACAAGGATTGCTCCTTTAAGGTGAACGTCAAGTAATTTTGCTTCCTGTAGTTCGAATGGAAAAATTTCTGTACACATTTTCTTACCAATTAATACGTTCCCAAGGATGAAAATTTGAACATCGATTAAAATATCTTCATTTTATAACTTGCAATACTTAATATTTTCGAAAACATAACCATAATTATGCAATCCAACATTTGTTTGTCTACTGACGTCATGAAAATACAGGTCGCTCTATCTTTTTTCTGGACAATTAATGCGTTCACAAGCATGAAAATTTGAACATTGATTACAATAGCTTAATTTTATAACTTGAAATACCTAATATTTTCTAAAACATAACCATAATTATGCAACCCAACATTTGTTTGTCTACTGACGTCATCAAAGTACAAGTCACGCCATCCTTTTTCTGGTTTCAACACCTCCAAAGGAAAAGTTATTGATTTTTAATATAATTATGGTTTTGTTTTAGAAAATATTAAGTATTCCAAGTGATAATAAGAAGTTATTTTAATCAATGTTCAAATTTTTATCCTTGGGGACACATTAATTGTGAAGGAAATGTGTACAAAAGTTTTTCCATCGGAAGTATAGGAAGCAAAATTACTTGACGTCCACCTTAATAATATGGGATAAGGGCGATGGAATGGATCGCAATCCTATGCCCTGACCTTTGACCCCATTTCGTCCATTTTCAATAGGGTTCGTCCATAGGTGGTCCCCTACCACATACTAAAATTTCCTCGAAATCGAACCATATTTACGCAAGTTATGACGTATAAGTGCAATGGAATGGATCGTGTTCCTACGTCGTGACCTTTGACCCCATTTGTCCCATTTTCAATAGGGTTCGTCCCCGGGTGGTCCCCTACCACATACTAAAATTTCATCGAGATTGAACCATTTTTACGCCAGTTATCGTGCGGACAGACGGATGGACGGACAAAGCTGGAGCATATACGCTTCTTCAACCTATGGTTGAAAAGCGTAAAAAAGAGCAGCATTGGCTTATCTGCTTGATATATTGTCAGCAGAGGTTCAAGCTCCTTTGCAATACATATAAAAAAATTACATTTAGCAGCAAATAAATTATCCTTTACAACACCGCTATGTACAGTTTCTAATGATTTATTTTCAGATTTTTTTCGATTTTTTTCAATAACTGATTTTACATACGATGTCAGTGGATCCAGAAAATCAAGAGCTCATTCCACAATGTTAATTTTGTCCAACCACCTATTCGAACAAAATTTTAATGGAAATTTAGAGCTCTTACTTATTGTACTTTCCTAAAATCTTCTCATCGAGCTGGTGAATCTTTAAAAATGTAGTAAATTCACTAGCCAAATTCTTCTCTCAACGTTTAAAAAACTCTGATTATGTAATCAAGTCAACAAGAATTTGTGGAGTGCGCAAGAAGCTTGAATATACTTAATAGTGATATAATGGGAAGTTTTGACATAGTGTCTTTATATCCATCTATACCTATACCAGAAGCTGTTGCAAACCTAGAGGAAATAATCAACACTTCCAGCAAATTCACACCAACTCAAGCAAAGAAAATTATCGCCACCTTAAGTTTGGTTACTAACCACAACTATTTCAAGTTGGATGGAAGCATCTACAAACAAACAAAAGGAGCACCGATGGGCTTACCTCTATCTCCAGTCCTTACGGAAGCAGTACTTTGACCGCTAGAAGATCTCATCTTTCTAAATTGTATCAAGAAACCCCGAGTGTGGATCTGCTACGCTGACAACATATTCTTCATATGGGAACACGCAGCAGATGAATTAAATCATTTCATGCACAAGATAAACAAACTACACAATACGATAAAATTCACTATGGAGCTTGAAGTAGATGGGGCGTTGAATTATCTTAACGTCGCGCTCAGAAGAAACAAAACATCCAACTTCAGATTTTGACGTTTATTATAAACCGACCGCAGTACCAAACCTTGTTCCTCCTGATTTATACTGCCCAAAAGATTACAAACTTTCTGCTTTTAGAGCCTGGTTCTATAGAGCATATAACGTATGCAAACCCGACTCCTTAAATATTAAGGAAATTGATAATATTTATAGTAAAGGTCTAAAGGCTGGATATAAGAAAGATGACATAGACAGAATACACAGAACTGTAAGAAATCGTATAATGTCAGCAATAATGAAATCACTTAGTAAGACGATGAGATTTGCAGGATCCATCACATATATTCCAGGCTTTACATATTGGTTAAAGAATTTATTACGTATATACAACATATTGATAGCACTGAAGTCCCCAACCCCGCTATCACATATGCTATCAAGTTGCAAGGGGAGACAGTGTGAGAAAGAAAAGGCAGGTGTGTACGCTATACCGTTGATATATCCTGACAACACGGAAAAGTTACATATCGGAATGACAAAGCGTTCCTTGGACACTAGATGTAAAGAGCAAGTGCAAAGTGTCAACCAGGACATGCAGAATACAGCCCTTACCAAAGAAGTCATGAATTCATCGGTTACACCTCTATGGAATAGTATTAGAAGAATTGCCCCATTCACGACCTTTAAAGAAACGGCCATCAGGGAAACTGCCGAAATCCTATCCAGCAAACTAGCTTGCAATTATATAGTTTCTACTGAACTACCAAGAGCTTGGCATGCGTTATTAAAAGAGGGAAGCACATCGCGACACACCATATAATTGTGGGATAAAAATTCGTGTAATACGCTTGTGATGCCAATCACGTTATCTTCAAAAATCATCTTTGTTCCTTACGTGTTCCAATTCTCTGCATTTTTATGTCTACCATTACCTTGAAAATGCCTCCCAGTGGAGTGCGAAAGCTTGGCGAATCTTTGAACTTACCATGCCACAAAAATAAACGGATTTAATATGCTATATGCATTTTTTGGGTGTAACTAGAACTAACTACCTTTAAGGTCCACAAAATTTCAGCTTTAAGATGATCACTGTCTAGAAAATGTGGTTGAAGAAAAATATAACTTTTAATATTATATTTATTCATTTAATTGCACTGGACAATAGACAGTGGACTCTTGTAACTACTAAGTTTAAATTTAACTATGTCTAAATAAATGAAAGATATACAGTGCAGTGATAAAATGTGTATACAACACGAAATAGCCATAAGGAAAGTGGCTACTAGATTTTGGCGACTTGAAAAAATCACCAGTTCTAATCTTTATACTGAATGTAATATAAGTCTAAATGGCACAGTGATTGACCAGGTGAATGAGTTTGTGTATTTAGGAAGCATGTTTGACAGAGAGAACAAATTGGATGGTGAAATTAGTAGGCGAGTGAATTCTTCATTGAAAGTCAAAGTGGCTTAGGGAGGTATTCACAGGAATGATAAGTTCTCAAGAGAGTCCCGCATGGCTGTGTATGAGAGTGAAATTGTTCCTACTCTGATGTATGGCAGTGAAACTTGGGAACTGCAGAAGAAACATAAGAGTTGTTTGTGTGCTGGAGAAATGCGTTACTTACGGGGAGTTTGTGGCAAGACACGTTCTGATTGCATGAAGAATGAAGATGCATTGTAGTTGTCTAATGTGAAGCAAAATGTTGTTAGCAAGGTGGAGACTAATAAACTTCAGTGGTTTGGCCATGTTGGAAGAATGAGTAATGAGATGCTTACTAAGAAAATCTTTTTGCCCAAGTGGCAGGAAGGAAAAGCAGAGGAAGGCCAAGGAAGTCATGGGAGGATCAGATTCAGGAGTGTCTGCATGAGAAAAAGATTATGAGTATGAAGTATAGCAGGTCTTGTGATGGCGTGTGATGGATGTCAGTGAAGCCCGAGTTGTATGTCAGGATCACTGTAGATGCAGAAGCTTGATACAGCAACTGTAAGTAAAAGTTATCTGGTAGTTTGTATTTCTTTGTGGAGCTAACCTCTGAATCTCAGAGAACAACTTAGTGATATGTATGTATGTAGATTAATAGTTAACTGTAATGGGCCATAAACAAAATGGCACATAATATTTTTTCTGAAACTTGGTAGAAACACTAACTAATATGTGTGCTTGAAGCAGGAAAAAAATGAGGATGGTAATATTTTGCAATAACTGGAAAAACAGATGTTATACACATAGAATTCAAGGTATAAAAATCTCTGGTACTGAAATATGCTAATTACAAAGCTTCCTCAAAACCACACAGTTAGCATTCTTATATTTTATTATCTTAATTAGAAATCTAAAAAAAGGTATTAACTATGCAGACAATTCTGTTAAATACAAGTAATACCAATCATCATGCAAATCCTGAATTGACTGCTTGTGTTGCATCACCTGTTTACTGATTGGTTGAAGTCAAAGCATGATGCAATATTACATCAGTCACTATCTGAGGGACTTGGCTATCCCTTTCAGAGCGCATTTGTGCTTAAGTGTTCAGAGAAGTACATTCAGTCAACAAACAGTGTTTTTATTGTATGATTATTTCAGTACAGCTTAGTTTTACGCAGTCGAGATGGAATTTTTTTCTGCAAGAAACTCAGTGTGTCATTGAATACTGAGTTTATTGAATAAAGCTCATATTGAGAAATGGCTTCCTAGTTTAATTGAATTAATAATCTAAAGCAACTTATGGGAATTTACTAGGAAATGTTTTCATTTATAGCAAATTTTCGGAGAAAACTCTTCTCCTTCTTCAGGCTCTCTAGTTGTTGTCACTTTTTGCTTGTCACTATCATGGTTACGGTTTACCTTGACGGTTACGGTTAACCTTGACGGTTTAGGTTATTTTTCACCAAATCCTGCCAGATGTTAGGCAGGGAAAATCCTTTGCAGTCATTGATGATGGAATTTTGTTTTTTCTCAATCTCTATTCCTTCTTTCAGTTTTCTTTTTTGGAAATTGCTTTGGAAACTGATTACTTTAAGGGAATTCCAATCCATGCTGTGCCCAGTTTCTCTAACATGCCTATCTAATCCAGTCTTGTTGGAGCAATTTTTTATAGCTGCTTTATGCTCAGCTATACGAGTTTCTAGTCTGCGACCTGTTTCACCTATGTAAGATAGTCCACAACTACAATTTACTTCATAAACTACTCCTTGCATTTTTAAACTATCTTCTTCTCTTTGAACTATTTTAGGGAAAAAATTTTTAACTTTGTTCTCTAAACTTGGAGCTAGCCTAATATTGTATTTTTTACTAATTCTCTTTAAAGCCTCAAATAAACCTTTGTGATAAGAAATTTTTCTAGTGAATTTTACTTCTTGCTTTTGTGGGTTCTTCTTACCATTAAAATTCAGAAGCTTCTCAATTTCTTCTTTAGGATAGTTATTTTCTGCAAGTATGACTTTAAGCTCTTCTTTATGGGCTTCTTTTTTATCTGCAGTAGAAACTATTTTATTATTTTTTTCTAAAAACTGACTTGCTACATTTTTCTTAATAGAAACTGGATGATACGAATTGAAATCCAGTAGTCTTTTAGTATTCATTGGTTTTTTATACCAACTAGTGAGGAATTTTTCATCTTCATAATAGATAGTAATATCTAAGAAGTTTATTCTTCTTTCTTTTTGAAGTTCAATAGTGAACTTAAGGGAATCATCTAATTCATTGAATGAGTCTAGAATTCTTTCTGGAACAATTTCTGAGCTATCTATTATAAATAAGATGTCATCCATGTATCTGCTATATAAGCAGAAGTATGTGGGTTGTACTAGTATCTTTTCTTCTAGTTTTCCCACATAATAGTTAGCTAAGAGTGGGGAGAGTGGGGAGCCCATAGCTAGCCCCGATTTTTGAATGAAAAAAGTTTTCCCAAATTGAAAGTAGTTGTTCTGCAAAGAGAAAGTAAGCATTTCAAAAATTCCTACTAATATGTTTTTTTCCTTGTTGTGAAAAACTATTAGGTCTGCCAAGTCTTCCGCTATAAAGTCTATAAGTTGATCTATATTAATGTGAGTATACATAGACACTATATCTAAACTACCCATAATAGGAGAATCTAATTTAGGAAGAAGTTCTAGTTTTTCTTTTAGCTGCATTGAGTTTTTAATCAAGTTAGGTGGCTCTTTTAAAAGATTCTGAAGGTGTGACTTTAAAAAATAGTTTAGATTTGAAAGAATAGAGTTTTTTGAGTCTATTATTGGTCTAATTGGTTGGTGTTCTTTATGCAGTTTGACTATTCCATATATTTGAGGTAATCTGAACTGTAATTTTGAGAATTGTTTATAGTTTTCTGGAAGCTGGTTTTTCTTTTTTTGAAGTGAAATAAGCTTAGAGACTTTTTAATCAAATCTGGTAGTGGGTTTTCTTTTACTTCTTCATACATAGGTTTTTTTTTAGTTCTTCTTCCATCTTTTCTAGATAATCTTTCTTATCCATAATAGTAATCAACTTACTTTTGTCTGTTTTCACAGCAACTATACTTTCATTTTTTCTGAAATCTTTAAGAGCTTGTAATTGACTATTATCAAAATTTTTTTGAGGTTTCCTTACTTGCTTCTGGAATTTTGTAAGGCTATTGTAGTAATCTTTTCTGAGGAGGTCTGCTTTAATTTGGTCCTCTTTTTCTAAAGTGCTGCAGATGCTTTCCAATTCAATTACCAATTTTTCTGGATTTATTTTTTCTTTGGATAGATTGAAATTACTTCCTTTATTTATCACTTGTAATAATTCTTGGCTAACTCCAGTAGCAGTGTTGTCCTTCACATGACTAAGAACTGCAGTTTTTTTGTTTTTACTAGAATAGTTATTCTTCAAAAATTTTTCTTCTTTAAGGTTCAGCTTTTTAACAAATTTCTTATTTTTGTTTCTTACTCCAATTTTTAGCCAGTCATCCAATTCTGCTTTTACTGCATCCCTTAAGATTCCAGAAATTTTTTCTGAGCATAAAGCAGCTATAAAAAATTGCTCCAACAAGACTGGATTAGATAGGCATGTTAGAGAAACTGGGCACAGCATGGATTGGAATTCCCTTAAAGTAATCAGTTTCCAAAGCAATTTCCAAAAAAGAAAACTGAAAGAAGGAATAGAGATTGAGAAAAAACAAAATTCCATCATCAATGACTGCAAAGGATTTTCCCTGCCTAACATCTGGCAGGATTTGGTGAAAAATAACCTAAACCGTCAAGGTTAACCGTAACCGTCAAGGTAAACCGTAACCATGATAGTGACAAGCAAAAAGTGACAACAACTAGAGAGCCTGAAGAAGGAGAAGAGTTTTCTCCGAAAATTTGCTATAAATGGAAACATTTCCTAGTAAATTCCCATAAGTTGCTTTAGATTATTAATTCAATTAAACTAGGAAGCCATTTCTCAATATGAGCTTTATTCAAAGAATTAGAACAGAGTATGGGTCAGATACTTGGCAAACAATAAAGAAAGTTCAACATGCTACATTGAAGATGGAAAGATCCATAGCTCAAATCAAGTTCCTGAAAAATTGCAAGGTAAATAACTTTATTCCAAATTCATTTAGACTTAGAAAACCATTTAAAGATTTACTTTCAGCCAACTTCATAAGAAAAATAGAGCAAAAAACGTTAAAAAGAAGTATTGAAGCAAAATATAAAAATGTTGCTTATTATAAAAAAGTAAAAGTAGAAAATGAAAAGAAAATTTCTGGAATCTTAAGGGATGCAGTAAAAGCAGAATTGGATGACTGGCTAAAAATTGGAGTAAGAAACAAAAATAAGAAATTTGTTAAAAAGCTGAACCTTAAAGAAGAAAAATTTTTGAAGAATAACTATTCTAGTAAAAACAAAAAAACTGCAGTTCTTAGTCATGTGAAGGACAACACTGCTACTGGAGTTAGCCAAGAATTATTACAAGTGATAAATAAAGGAAGTAATTTCAATCTATCCAAAGAAAAAATAAATCCAGAAAAATTGGTAATTGAATTGGAAAGCATCTGCAGCACTTTAGAAAAAGAGGACCAAATTAAAGCAGACCTCCTCAGAAAAGATTACTACAATAGCCTTACAAAATTCCAGAAGCAAGTAAGGAAACCTCAAAAAATTTTGATAATAGTCAATTACAAGCTCTTAAAGATTTCAGAAAAAATGAAAGTATAGTTGCTGTGAAAACAGACAAAAGTAAGTTGATTACTATTATGGATAAGAAAGATTATCTAGAAAAGATGGAAGAAGAACTAAAAAAACCTATGTATGAAGAAGTAAAAGAAAACCCACTACCAGATTTGATTAAAAAGTCTCTAAGCTTATTTCACTTCAAAAAAGAAAAACCAGCTTCCAGAAAACTATAAACAATTCTCAAAATTACAGTTCAGATTACCTCAAATATATGGAATAGTCAAACTGCATAAAGAACACCAACCAATTAGACCAATAATAGACTCAAAAAACTCTATTCTTTCAAATCTAAACTATTTTTTAAAGTCACACCTTCAGAATCTTTTAAAAGAGCCACCTAACTTGATTAAAAACTCAATGCAGCTAAAAGAAAAACTAGAACTTCTTCCTAAATTAGATTCTCCTATTATGGGTAGTTTAGATATAGTGTCTATGTATACTCACATTAATATAGATCAACTTATAGACTTTATAGCGGAAGACTTGGCAGACCTAATAGTTTTTCACAACAAGGAAAAAAACATATTAGTAGGAATTTTTGAAATGCTTACTTTCTCTTTGCAGAACAACTACTTTCAATTTGGGAAAACTTTTTTCATTCAAAAATCGGGGCTAGCTATGGGCTCCCCACTCTCCCCACTCTTAGCTAACTATTATGTGGGAAAACTAGAAGAAAAGATACTAGTACAACCCACATACTTCTGCTTATATAGCAGATACATGGATGACATCTTATTTATAATAGATAGCTCAGAAATTGTTCCAGAAAGAATTCTAGACTCATTCAATGAATTAGATGATTCCCTTAAGTTCACTATTGAACTTCAAAAGAAAGAAGAATAAACTTCTTAGATATTACTATCTATTATGAAGATGAAAAATTCCTCACTAGTTGGTATAAAAAACCAATGAATACTAAAAGACTACTGGATTTCAATTCGTATCATCCAGTTTCTATTAAGAAAAATGTAGCAAGTCAGTTTTTAGAAAAAATTAATAAAATAGTTTCTACTGCAGATAAAAAAGAAGCCCATAAAGAAGAGCTTAAAGTCATACTTGCAGAAAATAACTATCCTAAAGAAGAAATTGAGAAGCTTCTGAATTTTAATGGTAAGAAGAACCCACAAAAGCAAGAAGTAAAATTCACTAGAAAAATTTCTTATCACAAAGGTTTATTTGAGGCTTTAAAGAGAATTAGTAAAAAATACAATATTAGGCTAGCTCCAAGTTTAGAGAACAAAGTTAAAAATTTTTTCCCTAAAATAGTTCAAAGAGAAGAAGATAGTTTAAAAATGCAAGGAGTAGTTTATGAAGTAAATTGTAGTTGTGGACTATCTTACATAGGTGAAACAGGTCGCAGACTAGAAACTCGTATAGCTGAGCATAAAGCAGCTATAAAAAATTGCTCCAACAAGACTGGATTAGATAGGCATGTTAGAGAAACTGGGCACAGCATGGATTGGAATTCCCTTAAAGTAATCAGTTTCCAAAGCAATTTCCAAAAAAGAAAACTGAAAGAAGGAATAGAGATTGAGAAAAAACAAAATTCCATCATCAATGACTGCAAAGGATTTTCCCTGCCTAACATCTGGCAGGATTTGGTGAAAAATAACCTAAACCGTCAAGGTTAACCGTAACCGTCAAGGTAAACCGTAACCATGATAGTGACAAGCAAAAAGTGACAACAACTAGAGAGCCTGAAGAAGGAGAAGAGTTTTCTCCGAAAATTTGCTATAAATGCAAACATTTCCTAGTAAATTCCCATAAGTTGCTTTAGATTATTAATACTGAGTTTATTCCTGTGCTTACATTGTCTTCAAATGATTTGGAATTATTAAAAAGGAAATTAAAAAGTCTAATTACAGATAAAAATGTTTATGCGGGTGGAAGTATCTGCAAGGTTCACAAGGATGAATATTTAAAATGGTATAGTTTAAGGAAGAGAGGATCTATTTAATAAACATTCCAGCAAAATCACTAAAACCAATTTTGCTGAATTTGTCCATGACAAATCCGGAAGTACTCATTCCAGAGAAAAAAACTGTGCATTTCTTGTTATTCTTCATTGCCTTCTTCAGTTAGTGAGTCAGAGATACCTACTGCTGACATGGAAGTCACCAGTGATCAAGATTATGGTGAAGCCACGATAGTGATGGAACAATTGAATTAAAAGCTGTGAAGTGTTGGATTTATCGCCGACAAAGGTCAGTAGATTTAGCTCTAAGAGAAAACTTGGTTACATGCACACTAAAGTTAAGAAATTAAGTAACTGTGTTGCTACTAAAGCAGCTGCAGTATTAGGTGTTGAAACTATTAGTAAGCCACACAATTCAAAAGACATGACTTGTCCAGACTGCATATCTATGATGGAAAAATTATTGAATAAATTTATAATTGTATCATTTAAAAAGGTTCAAATTCTGACATTAGTTCCAGATTCATGGACAATCTAGCAAACAAAGACTTATATCAATACTACAGAGCATTTAGTAAAAAAAGCAAGAAAATTAAAAGAAACAGAAGGGATATTATCAATGCCTAGTGGAAGGAAAAGTGTTAAATTAAGTTCTGATACTATAGAAAAGGTTACTAATTTTTATTGTGATGATAATAACAGTCGTATGTGCCCTGGAAAAAAAGATTGCATATCAGTTCCAAGTGAAAATGGGAGAGTATTAAAAAAAAAAGATTGATTTTGTATAATTTAAAAGAATTATATGTTGCATTTAAAGAACATAATGAATTAAAAATTGGACTGTCCAAATTTTGCTCACTACGTCCAAGAGAATGTGTGACTGTTGGAAGGAAAGGTATTCATTCGGTGTGCGTTTGTATATACCATCAGAACATTAAACTCATGCTTCATGCTATCCATATCAGTGACTACATATCATTGTTAAAAAAGCTAGTTTGTTGCACTGAATCGGAAAAGTGTATGGTGCACAGGTGTGCCAATTTTCCATCTCCAGAAATTCTTAAAGAAGAACTAATGGCTTTCCAATGAATTAGAAATGATCAATGAAATTACTTACAAACAGTGGGAGAAAACTGATGGTGCAGAACTGAAAACAGTTATTACATCAGTTGATGAATTTGTTGACAGTTTAGTTACAAAACTATCTGCTTTATGTGCATATCACTTTTTTTACAAAAGCTCAAAGTCAGTATTTTAAAAAAACAAAGGATGAATTGAGTGAAGATACTGCTATTATCGTGGCTGATTTTTCTGAAAACTATACCTGCATCATACAAGATGCTATCCAAAGTTTTCACTGGAAAAAGGAACAGGTGACAGTTTATCCCTTTCTAGCCTATGTAAAGGACACTATTAGTGATACTGTGAAATCTATTTCTAAGTGACCATTTGATTCATGACACTACAACATTTTGGACATTCCAAAAGGTAAATTGTTAAGCATTTAATTATACAAGTGCCACAAATTAAATACATTAAGTATTTCAGTGATGGATTGTCAGCCCAGTATAAAAATTACAAAAACTTTGTCAATCTCTGCCATCCTGAAGAAGACCATGGTGTGAAGGCTGAGTGGCATTTTTTTGCCTCTTGTCATGGCAAAGGAGCTTGTGATGGTACAGGTGGCACCACAAAGCATATGCCC
This sequence comes from Macrothele yani, assembly GCA_039090855.1. Taxonomy (NCBI): domain Eukaryota; kingdom Metazoa; phylum Arthropoda; class Arachnida; order Araneae; family Macrothelidae; genus Macrothele; species Macrothele yani. The sequence goes on from CM077005.1 coordinate 82,701,059, forward strand.
ACCAAAGCAAGCCTTCAGCATCCATATAAAGATTCAATATTGAATGCATATGATTTGTATAAATTTGCAAAATAAACTACTATGAATTGAAACTTTTTTCTGTAGCAAAATCTGAAGTTGAACTTTCCAAATGTCAATTAGCAGAGAGGTACAACATGGCAGATACGATCTCACGGACGAGGTCCAATCACAGCTTTGTACATATAAACAAAAGCCAATTATTGGTTTCCAGGGTATCAGGTTCCTCAACAACATTCGTTACTAATGTGGGATTCAAAGAAACCATCAGACCACTTACACTTCACAATGAACAATACGTTGCATATGCATATGGAATTAATTGGTGGATTGGAAGGATTTTGGAATACTGCAAGGAAAACGATGACTATAAAATTATGTTTATGCATCTTCACGGCCCAAGTGCATCATATATATGGCCAAAACCTTTAGATGTATGTTGGATTCCATACGAACACATAATGAAAATTGTGTCTTTTTCCACGACTACAGGAAGAACTTATCACATTGCACCTGATGAAAATCACTCCACTGAACTATTATTCAAAAACTTCAAGATAGATTAAATCCATTGGCTTCAGCTTTGACTGTTACAAATATTAATATGTACTATGTAAGTTCCCTTTTTGTTTTTGTTCATTATGAGTTTTTTTCCAAATGTGTTTGTGAAAATGATTGAAATATTGCTTGTCAAACTTCAAATAGATGTGTATATGTTTAAATGGCATTTATGTCTGTAATAGGGAATATTACCATCCTCATTATTTTTTCTACTTCAAACACACATATTAGTTAGTGTTTCTACCAAGTTTCAGAAAAAAATATTATGTGCCATTTTGTTTATGGCCCATTACAGTAAACTATTAATCTGAAGCTGATTTTTGAACTTTTCATGTAATAAACACAATAAATTGTAAATTTACTATTGTTTTGATAAGACATATACACTCCCAATATAAATAGCTTTAAATTGGTACCAGAATTATTGAATTTGAACCATTAGTTGTCAAGTTATTACATTTATTGACAATGGTGCAGAATCCAAGATGGCCACTGTTTGGTCAAAATGACCAAACAGTGGCCATTTTTCACATGCCTTTATCTCAGACATTATTGGGCAAAATATGTTCCAAATTCAGATTTGAGGGTTTCACTAAAATGTGTATCTATGACAAAAATAAAAAAAAAAAAAATATGTTACTATGGTTCAACACTCACCTGGTATCCCCATGAAAAATTACCCTCCCCAGTGATATAATGATTTGGTTGTTTTCTGCACAGTATACATGCTTTCAAAAGAAGAAATGGCTCAAAGAAAGTACAAGCCAATCATGCTGCTGCAAAAAGCTAATGGTGTGCAAAACATAGGTCCTGACACTATCAACATGCACCACACAAAAATCATGGCAATTGAAAATTTGTTGTCAGATGTATTGACAGAAAACATTAATAAAGATGTAATGGAAAGAACATATATATCAATCCTCATAGATGAGTCAACACATATAACTGTTACTAAAAAAACTTATTGTTTTTGTAAAATTGTTAAAAAAACTTTGAGGTACAATTACACTTTTGGGGGAACATTAAATGAAGGGCGAGTGCACTGTTGAAAATATAGCAGAAACAATATTTCAGTTTTTAAAGTTAAAAAATGTCCAATTATCAAAAGTAATTGGTCTCACTACTGATGGAGCTTCAGTGATGCAGGGGTGCGGAAAATGTTCAGGGCCCAATATTTCCCCAGAACACATTTTTTTCATCTGAAATTTCCCCCAAAACTGTAGCGGATTTTCATACAAGTTTAACCGATTATTAGAGTATATGTCGATGATTAAGAACTATCCTCAAAGCCTATTACTTAAAAATTTGAAAATAAACAACAAAAAAAACCTAGTATTTATTCCAATGAATAACAAGCTTTTTTTCTCACAAAAAAAATTGACCTTTTTTTTTTTTTAACGCACGAAAGATTCAGTGCTCCAGGTGAATCCCTTTCCTTTTGCAGGGGAAAGTTTTAGGCGAGAAAGGAATAGGTGAATCAAGAATTCTTACCTTGCCTAAAATGGTTGAACCCATTAACTTTCGAGGTACGAAGAATAGGCGAATCAAGAAGTAACCTGGGGCAGAGAGGCTGAAAAATAAACAGCTAAAAAAATTCTGTAATTAACTATAATTTATTTCATTCTAACATTTCAGGGCTAAATGAAATTTAAATTCAACTTAAATCCTCTGAAAAATGCATGGGCCATTCGCTTTAAAATGTCCGAAACTCCCAATAATTTTTCAATTCGGCGCCTATGACACATTCGCTGCCATTATTTATTTATTTTTTCTATTAGAGGTTTAACGATCACCTAGAGCAACTCAGTGGGCTATAAGCAGTCGCCCGTCCCTAACTTAGGGCCACTGATTCCAGGGAAGGGCGAGAGCCAGTGCCATGAGACAAACACAACATCCATGCCTCACCAGGATTCGAACCAGGACCCATCTCGGATGAATGATCAGAAGCCATCGCTTAAACCACTGTGTCATCGGGGCAGCCCATTAGTTTCAGAGACATTTATTAGCGTGACTAGTGGTTGTGTTGTACTTGTTACTCACACCACGCTGTCTCCGCCTTGGCATTAGTAAAGTCATTTAGGCTCTGTGAATTGTTTGCGAGCAGCAGTTCGCAGTATGTCACAGCACTCATAACCTCTTGTATTCAAATAGATTACCTGATTACTGTGAAGTAAATTACTCCTATTTTTCACATTATATTCGTTGTTAATAAGTCAATTTTTCGTTTTATTATTACTATTATTACTTTACCCCCAGGCAAAAATATCCCCCAAACCTTGTTCGTGCGTTCGGACACATTCTGCACCCCTGCAGTGATGATGGGTCATTTAAATGGAGTCGGGACAATACTTTCAAGAAAAAATCCATTGATGCTTCACATTCACTGCATGACACATAAATTAGCGCTAGCTGTCAGTCAAGCTGCCAATTTTTACCCCAAGATATTATCTATTCAAAATACTATTAAGAGCTTATGTGCACATTTTAATTCTTCTGCTATCCATCATAACAAACTACAAGAAATGAAAGAGGTTTTACAGCAACCATGTAATATGCTGACTTTCTCTGGAAAAAGCTATTGAAGCTGTGCATAAAAGTTATGATAGTTTGATTGTTGTACTATTAAATGATGATGCAGCCAGCTCGTGTAAAATAGGTGCCCAAAACTTGTGTGGTTTGTTAAAAGAAGTTTCAAACTATATGTTTATTGCCTGCATCTCTTTGCTTCATCATATACTGGATTAAGTTAATAAACTTTTGCAAACTTTTCAGTCTGACAATCTGGATTTTTCACTGGTGGTTGAAAGAGTATGCTTAGTGAAATACAGACTTAAAAAATGAAAACTGACCCTGGTCCACATCTTAAAAACTTCCTTGATGAATACCAGCAGAAAAAGGGCTATTACACAGGTATTGTGGTTAAAACTTTACCACATTCAGAAGCTTTATTCCAAGACATAAAAGCCAAGTTTATCGACAAGCTTGTTGAAAATTTAGATATGCGTTTCAATGAAGAAACAATGCAAATATTTAGGAACTTTGACTTGGTGTTAAATCCTTCATCCTTGCCTTCAACTACAACTGTCGACAAAGCTATGGATAGTCTCATAAACACTTACTGTAATGAAGATATGAATCACATTTATGGGGATTTACAACCTGTAAAAGCTTCACTGAGAGAAGAATGGCTCATTATTAAAGACCTGTTAATATGGTACAAAGAAATGAAGTTGAGTGACTTTTCGAAGCTTGTAAACCAACTATCCAATAGTCATGATGACAAGAATATTTATCTATATTCCCAATTTAGGAAGCTTATGGAGTTGAACTGATCTTACCCCTTTCCACAGCAGTGTGTGAAGGAGGGTTTTCCACCCAGAATAGGATAAAATCAAAAGTAAAAAATCGACTTGGTGATGTTCACGTTGAAACTCTGACCCCCTTATCAGCTGAAGGACCTCCATTGGACATTGATCAGTCTGGTAATGTATTTTGTGACATGGTCTTTGAATCTGCGATAAGGAAATTTAAGAAACAAAAGTGAAATTTGTTGAATTGAGGATCAATGTACACATACATACATACATATATATCACTAAGCTGTTCTCTGATATTCAGAGGTTAGCTCCACAAAGAAATACAAACTACCATATAATTTTTACTTACTGTTGCTGTATCAAACTTTTCCATTTACAGCAATCTTGACATACAACTCGGGCTTGACTCACATCTATCACACGCCTTACACAAGATCTTCTATACTACATACTCATAATCTTTTTCTCATGCACACTCCTGAATCTGATCCTCCCATGTCTTCCTTGGCCTTCCTCTGCCTTTCCTTCCTGCCACTTGGGCTGAAAATATTTTCTTAGTAAGCATTTCATCACTCATTCTTTCAACATGGCCAAACCACCGAAGCATATTGGTCTCCACTTTGCTAACAACATTTTGCTTTACATCACACAACTGCAATACATCTTCATTCCTCACACAATCAGATCGTGTCTTGCCACAAACCCAACGTAAGTAACGCATTTCTCCAGCACACAAACGACTCCTATGCTTCTTCTGCAGTACCCAGGTTTCACTGCCATACATCAGAGTAGGAACAATTACTGTTTCATACACAGCCATGCGGGACTCTCTAGAGAACCCACCATTCCTGTGAAAACCTCCCAGAGCAGCTATGACTTTCAAAGAAGAATTCACTCACCTACTGATTTCACCATCCAACTTGTTCTCTCTGTCAAACATGCTTCCTAAATACACAAACTCACTCACCTGGTCAATCACAGTGCCATTTATACTTACATTACATTCAGTGTTACCCATTCCTCTCTCAAACACCAAAACTTTGGTTTTTCCCTTATTTATACTCAGTTTGAATTTCATGCAAACTTCGTGCATCCGAGTCAACATACTCTGTAACGCACTTTTGCTCTCTCCCAACAGGACAGTGTCATCAGCATACAGCAATCTGCACACACGGATATCACCAAGACCATAAACCACTATTATCTATTTTGGCCTCACACATGCATGCGTCCATAAATATATTAAACAGCCATGGTGACATTACACAACCTTGTCTAACTCCTGCACCATGGAAAACCATTTTGATAAAACACCATTCACTCTTACACAAGCTCTACTACCAGCATACATGGCTTTTACACTATTAAGTAGATTCCAGTAACACCATATTCATTCAATACCTTCCACAAGTGTCCTATTCACTCGGTCGTAAGCTTTCTCTAAATCTATGAAGGCAGTAAAAACTTTCTTTCCAACAGCCAGATACTTTTCAATCATCATGCGTAATGCAAAAATCTGGTTAGTGCAGCCTTTACCAGGCATAAAACCCCTCTGAACATCCTACACTTTCGATGATGTAAGACCCCGTACTTTTTCAATAACAACCTTACCAAACACTTTCCCCGGCACACTCAGTAGGCTAATACCACGATAGTTCTTGCATTCAGTCTGATCACCTTTTCCTTTATACAAGGGAACAATGATAGCATCCTCCCAATCCCGAGGGACCATTCCTAACTCCCAGCACAACTGGCAAATTTCAGTTAACCAGTCAATTATAGAGTCACCACCATACTTCAACATCTCTGCACTTATGCGATCAACTCCTGGAGCCTTACCATTCTGAAGAGATTTTAGAGCTTTACACACTTCTTCTCTTGAGATCCCTCCTGTGCTTTCATCCCTCATTGTGACATCATTTGCATCTGTCTCAGAATCATTTTTATTCTCCTGATCTAATAACTCACAGATGTATTCGCCCCATCTGTCACTAAACTCATTGGGCTCCCATATCTTTTCCCCAATCTCATTCTTCACACAACTTACAACTTTGTTTCCCCTATTTTTCCTGAGTCTCATGTACTTCCAGAAGGACTTTCTATCTTTCCAAAAAGCCTGTTCATGCCTTTCCACTTTCTCCTTCCTATCTTTTGCCTTACTGTGGCGAACCAGCTTAGCAGCTTCACACTTCTTACAGCGATATTCATCCACAGAGACTACCTTGCAACATCCCCAAACAGGCTTCCTTCTTTTTCTTTACTGTCTCATCAATCTCACTATTCCACCAAGCATCACCTCTATTGTTACCCACTATTGTGGTGCCACAGACCTCTTTAGCAGCAGTAACAACACAGTTCTTAAAACATTCCCACTTCTTTTCTACATCCCTCTCACAAGATTTCAGATCCTTCAGTCGTTCTCTGAGTATGTCAGAATCCCGCTGATAGCTTCAAGGAGCCTATCAACCGTTATTCTTTCTATCCTGGCTCTCTTCCTATTCCTTTTCCTCCAACCAACATTAAGTTTCACTCGTGACACTACCAAGTAATGATCAGAACCAACATCCGCACCTCTCATCACACAGGTTTCAACAACTAAGTGTTTCAAACGCTGATCGTAAACAACAAAATCTATCACACTCTTTTGACCAAGAGTACGATTTTCCCAAGTATATGTGTGTATATACTTGTGGTTGAAAAATGTATTAGATACACACAAATCATTCTCAATGCAGAGTTCAATTAATCTTTCACCATTATCATTCACACAAGGATCATTAAACTTCCCCAGAACATTGTCAGAAATTGCATTCTGCACATCTACTCTAGCATTGAAATCCCCTGCTATTATAACTTTTTCTTTAGCACCAAACTGGCTCAAAACAGCTTTTAGCTCATTCCAGAAATCTTTTTTATCAGAAGGTTCCGAGTCACAAGGAGCATACACTACAACAATTACAATTCTCTGAAGTTTCACTTTCAAACGAATCCAGAGAATTCTCTCACTTATGCAACTATAGTGAATCAAGTTGTTCTTCATCTTTTCACTTAAAATCACACCTACACCAGCCTGTCCTCTCATATTATCCAATACTCCAGACCACACACTCACCGTGCCATTCACTTCTTCTACCCCGATTTCCTTCTTTTTGGTTTCACTTACACACAGCACATCCACTCTATACTTATTCATCTCCTCAATCACCTCACTCATCTTGCCATTTATACCTCTAGTATTCCATACACCAATCTTACATTCACTCAGCCGAGATCGCTTTCTCATACGCCGTTTAGAAAGTCCAGGTCGATTCCGTAGTGGACTGTCCTTCTCAAGTGTGGTAGGTCCACCATATCCCACACTTGAGTCATTCTTAATATTTCTTTTTGTCTTTTTAATCAGGTAAGTACATCAATGTGGGGGATTAGCCCACAGCTGAGGGTTCCAGTTGGTCATTCAACCTAAGGATTCTGGAACAAAACCCAGTGAGTTGGGGTCTTTTCGCCAATGTCACACAGAACTAGCTTGCACCTCTCCAAGATTCACAGAGGCCCTAGTTGCTGTTGTGTGTGCCATTGTTACCACGGAGCGCCCCGAGGAGGCAAACCCATCGCTCACTACGGCCGCACTGGGAGGATATAAGTACAAAAGAGGAAAGATTTGTTCAATTGGTTCATTACATGATTTTATCACATGACAAAAGTCACACTGATTTGTTATCACGGTGAAAGTTAAATTCAAGCCATTGTCTATAGCTAGCTTGGGTCATTTCAATCCCTACCTCAAAAGTGCAAGCAGTGAAAGAAATGGTGGTACAGCATGTAGGATATTTGAAGAAAGAACTAATTTGAAGCCTTATATTGTAGACAACATTTTGTTTCTTTGTGATAATTTGCCAAGATGAATTTAATGCTCATATTAATTTAGATATTTCTACACGATAATTCCCAAATCCATTTCCTCTTCATGTTATCCAGGACTAGCATTCCCGATAAACTTGAGCAATTTACATTGCAAAGGAAGATTTGTCAACTATATTTTTTCTGTTGTGTAGGGGTCCTTGTTATATATGAACAATGGGACCCAAAAATGACTACTGATTTTGAAGCCATTAATAGCAAGGAAAACATTTCCACAAGAGTTAATGTCACTAATGTTTAAGAAAATGATATCCTTAGACCATGACACAGGAAATGATACCCTTAGCAATGAGTTTATTGGATTTTAGAATGAACGACTTTTAGCATAACCACTATTGATTTGCTTACATTAATGTTCATTTTAACATCCAATCCCTAGTTAGTACACAAAAAGTGCAAGAGTTGCCCTTTAAGATCTGCAGAATATAATAATACATAAGTTGCAAAGTAACAAATAAAACACTGTAGATCAAAGTGAAACCTTGATGTGTTTATCAATTTACAACAGAAAAAAAATGGGCTTAATCACTCAAGTGAGCAGTCCCTGCATTCTTTCTTCCTCTCATACCCAGGGAGTTATAGCAAGGCAAAAAACTCAACTGTTCGTGTATTCAGGAAAACAATAATAATATAGTTAAATTAAAGATTATCTACTCAACCGGAAAATGCTTCTGTGACCACATTTATTGCAATCATAATTAAGAGAGGGTACAAAAAAATTGGGCTTTCTAATAAAATTTCTCTTGGCTTGAGTCAGGCTGGGTGTAGGTTTTGAGTGGTTTCAGACTTGGTCAGGTCGGACAACAACTCAAGAGTTTTTAAAAAAGGCTGGGCCAAACAGAACTCTTAGCTAGTTGTTATAGGGTCGGGTCAGAACAAAATTTTCAGGCTCATGCAGGCCTCCAAGCCCTCGTCTCCTCTTGATGTCTATCACAGAGCTTCCACTTTGGACCATGAAAAGGTATGGTAAGACACTGGATAATAAGCCTAGCTGGTTTTACACAACTTCCCTGAAGGTTAGGACTAGACTTCTTCCAGTTAGACTTCATGTCACCTTTTGACAGGTTCAGTTACAACATTATCATCATCAAACATTCTCAGTCCACTACTGAATGAAGTTTTCACCAAGTCTTTTCCACAACTCCCTGTCTTGAGCCATTCTCTTCATGTCACTCAGGCAAACTTTAGAATTTCATCCACTCATTTCTCATGTAGTCTTCTGGGTCTCTCTCGGTCTCTCTCTCTCATATGGTGTGCAGTTTAGTATTTCAGCTGTCCAACAGTGGACAGTTCTTTTAGCAATATTTCCATCTCATTGCCATTTGAGGGCCTTTACTTTGATGACAATGTTATCATCTCTTGTCATTTTTCTGATCCATAAGTTCCTTTCCCTATCTTTCTTGGTTACATCAAGCATGCATCTCTCCTTGCTACTTTGATTTGTCTGCAGCCTCTGTGTGTTGTTTTTAGTTAAGGTCCATATCTCTGATCTATAAGTAAGAACTGGAAGGATACATTGATTAAACACTTTTCTTTTAAAATATAATGGCAAATTACTCTTAAAAATTGTACTGTTTCATCCAGACATACTCCAGCCAAGTTTTATATGGCTATTAATTTCTTCTTCAATTTGGCCTGCACTTGCAATCTGTTGCCCAAGGAAATTGTAGAAATCATGAATGGAATACAAGATTACACCATATAATACAAATTTTGAAGATGTGAATCCGTTCTATGGTGTAAATATACAAAGATGGTAAGTCAGATAATATCTGAAAACTTGAAAATTCTGTTATCCTGGAGAGGGAATCGAACCTGCATCTCTCTGATAGCGCCCTATGGGGATTCATCTTCATTTGCTCTTTTAATTAGTTCTCTCAGTACATGGATACAACTTATAGTGCTGCAGCTACTACTCCTGAATCTACCTTGTTTTACATGATTGAGGCATGTCCAGTGTTTTCTTCAAGATAAGATATAAGTATTGCAAAATCAAATACTATGGTTAATTGTGGTACACACACACAAAAGGAACTGTTTCATATTTGATCATCATCATCATCATCATTGCCAACCATTATCAATCCACTGCTGGACGAAGGTCTCCCCAAGTTTCCCCTACAACGGTATGTCTTGTGCCAGTCTCCTCCATGCCACTCCCGCATACTTTCGAATTTCATCCACCCATCTTCAATGTGGTCTTCTTCTGGGTCTTTTCCTGTCCCTTGGAATCCAATCTAAAATTTCGGCTGTCCATCGATGGTCTGTCTTTCTGGCAGTATGTCCAGCCCATTGCCATTTCAGGGATTTACCTCTGATCATGATGTCTTCCACTCTTGTCATTTTTCGGATCCACGAGTTCCTCTTCTTATCTCTCCTGGTTACACCAAGCATGCATGTCTCCATGCTTCTTTGAGTTGTCTGCAGCCTTTGTATGTCTCTTTTAGTTAAGGTCCACGTTTCTGCACCATACGTAAGCACTGGAAGGATGCATTGATCAAACACTTTTCTTTTAAGACATAATGGCATATTGCTCTTGAAAATTATGCTGTTTCTTCCAAAAGCTCTCCAGGCAAGTTTTGTACGCCGATTAATTTCTTCATCAATGTGACCCTCACTTGATATCTGCTGTCCAAGATAAACGTACGTGTCTGTTATCTCCAGCTTTTCTCCATCAATCGATAAATCTTCATTTCTTGTAAAAGCATTGAACATCACTTTTGTCTTCTGAAAGTTCATTTTTAATCCCACTTCTTTACTCTTGTCAGCAAGTTCCTGGACCATACTCTGCAGCTCTGATGGGGTAGTTGCAAAAAGACTATATCATCAGCAAAACAAAGGTGGGTTAGATAATCTCCATTAATCTTTATCCCTTTGTTTTCCCAGTTCAGTGATTGAAAGACATTTTCGCAATGTGGCATTAAAGAGCTTCGGAGATATGGTGTCACCTTGTCTCACTCCTTTTCCAATTTTTATGTGTGTTGTATTTTAAACAGCTGAATCTTTGCACTTGCATTTTCATAGATGTTATTAATAATATTAATGTACGCATCTTCAATACCACAGGATTTCAGAGCCATTGTAACTGCTGATGGTTTCACCGAATCAAAGGCTTTTTCATAATCGATAAAAGCCATGCACAATGGAAGTTCATATTCCCTCGCTCTTTCAATTAGTTCTCTCAGTACGTGGATATGATCTATTGTGCTGTAGCCACTCCTGAATCCAGCTTGTTCTCTCGGTTGAGCCATGTCCAGTGTCACCTTCAAGCGATGTGAAAGAACTTTAGTGAAGATTTTATAAACCACTGATAGGATGCTGATAGGTTTGTAGTTCCCGAGATCCTCAATGTCACCTTTTTTTATGTAGCAAGATCATTGTAGCGTAGTTCCAATCCTCAGGAATCTTCCCTTCATTAAGGCATCGAGTGAAAATTTGGGCGAGTACTGTTTCGATTTCTCCACTTGCTTCTTGTATGATGTTTACAGTAATTCCATCTTCTCCTGGAGCTTTTCCCCGCTTCATGTTCTTGATTGCATGTGCAACTTCTGCTGGGAGGACTGGGAGAACTCTGGTACTGGTACCTTTCATGATGTCTGGAGTACATGTATCATCCCTTTCATATAATTTGGAGTAGAAATCTTTCACTCTTGTCAAAATTTCGCCTCTATTTCTTGTTACAGAACCATCTTTTCTCAGTGCCATAATCTGTTTTCTTCCCTTACTGAGATGTCCCTTTGCTATCTTTAGGCTTTGGTTGTTTTCAATTGCTTTCCTTACTAGTTCACAGTTGAATTTCCTTACGTCTTCAGTGATACTTTTTCGTACTGTCTTGCATAGCTCTATATATTCCACTTTGGAAGTAACATCTTCTTTAGTTGTCCTCATCTCTCTTCTTTTTTGTATCAACATTTTGGTTTTTCCTGATAATTTGTTCACATGCAACTTGTTCTTAGACCCAGCTAATTTTGTTGCTGTTTCCATAAGAGCTTTGGTTACTTTTCTGTTAACTTCAGAAATATCCACTTCTTCCGTTGTTAGGCCTTCTAAAGCAGAGAATCTGTTCTTGAGTTCCAACTTGAAGGTATTATGGTGTTTTTTAAGGTTGGTTATGTCAATACATTTTGTTTGTCTTATGAGCTTGCTACGTTCGAGTTTAGTGTTGAGGTGCATCTTACATCTCACCAATATATGGTCACTACCTGTGTTGAACTTGTTTAGCACATTGCAGTCTTCTATGATGAATTTTTTTGTTACACATAATGAAATCAATTTCACTTGTCATCCCATTTGGATGTCTCCATGTCCATTTCCTGTGTGGCCTTTTCTTGAAAAAGGAGTTCAAGATGAAAAACCCTTCTGCCTCTGCAAACTCTACGAGACTATTTCCACGATGGTTTCTGTTGCCGTGACCGAATATACCTACTGAAGTTTCATTCTGTTGCCATTGCCCTATTTTTGCATTGAAATCTCCCATAATTATCTTTAAGTGCTGCTTACCTTTATTATTTAAATGACGAATTTCTTCATAAAATTCTTCAATTTCTTCTTCAGTATGACTTGTGGTGGGTGCATAAGTTTGAATAATCTGAGCCTGGTATCTTCCCGAGAGTTGGATAACGAGTCGTGCAGCTCTGTCAATGGAACTTTCAACTTCTACAACTTTATCCTTCAATTTCTTGTTTATTATAAATCCAACACCACTATTTCTGCCAGTATCAGTCCCACAATAGTAAAAGAGATGTCCACTTTTCAGTTCAATGAGATCTTCTCCTTTTCTCCTTACCTCACTTAGCCCGACGATGTCCCACTTGATCCTTTGTAGTTCCTCTTCCAATTCAAGAAGCCTTGAATCAGAAGATAGGGAGCATCCATTATACGTAGATAAGGTCAGCATCAGATGGCAGCCTAGTCCGGTTTTCCGGGGATTCTGAGCACCCTCTGCCTTCATGTCGCACTGGCCGCTGCCTTGGCCAGGTACATTCCAGCTACCGGAGACTGAGGGCCAAGATTTAAGTTGTGGAGTCATTTTGGAGGGGTTTGGCCATAACTCACCACGCTGGCCAAGCGGGTTGGCGAGTGTGAGATAGCATTTCCTCTAATCCCGATGGTATAGTTATACCGCTATTGGCGGTCGTCAGAGCCCCTTTAGTGGGAACAGGATGTACCACGAGAAGGCAGGGTTGACATTTGTCAAGGGGAGGCTGTGATGTTACGCATCACCTGACCTTACATCCCTCATATTTGATAGGGAACTATATTAGCATGTTTAGACTACTTAAAATCATACACATTTATAAATATTCACATTTAGAAAAGATGCTATGGAGCAAGCAAGTTACCTTTCAATACTGATGATGGTGTAGCTAAAAACTGTTTCATATTTGATAGGGAACTATATTAGCATGTTTAGACCACTTAAAATCATACACATTTATAAATATTCACATTTAGAAAGATGCTATGGAGCAAGCAAGTTACCTTTCAATACTGATGATGGTGTATTGACATCAGGACTAACTGTATCATTATCTGGTGGCATTCCTGAAACATTACTTTCATGAGAATGACTAGAAGGCACATGATTTTCTTTAGGTGAGCAAACTTCCTTTTCATTGGACAAGTCAGAAATAATATCACTAACCATTTCATGCAATTCTGATTCCTGGTCACTAGAAGTCTGACTAAAAGAAACCTCTGCTATTTCATCATGCTTTGCTCTTAGAAAAAGTTTGTCTGGTTTGCTATAGCTGTAGCCAATTGTGTAGTTACCCTCGGTGTCCGAGTTCAAGAATGAACTTAATTCAACTGAAGCATTTTTATAAGAAATGTCAGTCTCAGTTACAGAACTGTCAACTTTGGGTTCCAGATCATTGCTAAAAATACTCAGTCTTTGTTTTTCAATACTCCTCTCATCAGAAAAGTCAGACATAACATCTGGATGTTGTTGTGCAACAGGTATGTCATCACTAATGCTGTCACATTTAAGAGACTGAACTGAATCAAATTGCTGACTGGCTTCAGAAAAGGAATACCTCTTTTGCATCTTATTTTCTTTAGTACTTCCAACATGCAGTGTGGTCTTCATTCACACTACTTCTACTTGCATATAATACAACAAAATGTATACCAAGAATCATCCTATTTTAGAAAAAAAGAATTGAAATTAAAAATAAATTTTTCAAAATCACTACTAAAGATATTACATTTAATAAACAATAAATAGAATATAATAGGGCTTCTCGTGCATGCACAATTGATATGTACAGTGTTAAATCACATTATCTCACAGGAAAATAAACTATCATTATCATCAAAATACTAATACCACTTGAACTATCAGTAAATATAATGATTGAATAACATTACAAAAGCCAATCCATGTCTACAACAAATTAATCTGAGTCATCATGCAGTTCTGATGAACGTGCTTTAACAAATACTACATACACGATTACAGAGCATTCCACTGAGTTGGTTATTCATGACCAATTGAAAATTGGGAGTTTTGTTTTGCTTTTTGTCTTTATAGTAAATTTAAGCTTTGAAATAGATAAAATGATGTAGCAAACTTTAGCTTACAATTTTTGCCACATAAACGTTCTTCACAAGCAAGATGACCAACATTTCATACCTGTATGCCAACATGATACTCATGCATGTCACTGGCTGGCATAAACTATTTCAAAAATTAAGAAAAAAAAAGAAAGAAATTAATGCTTACTTACAACAAACGTTCTCACTCTCTTTTCTGTGCACTGAATAAATTGTAATGATCAGAAAAGAGAGGGAGAAAATTTGTTGCAAACCAGCATTAGTTCTTTCTTTGTGTCTTGCTTTCTTTCTTTCTTTTTTTTATCCCCCCGCCTTTTTTTTTTTTCTTTATCACTGTTAGCTATATTACATCTCTCCAATTTATTATAGATCTGTATTTTGGTCTGCAGACTAAGATCCCAGAATAAAACATCTAAGAAATCATGAATGAAATACGGGATTACACCATATAATACAAATTTTAAGATGACAATCCGTTTTTTGGTGTAAATATGACAAGGATGGTAAGTCAGATAATATCCAAAAACTTGAAAATTCCGTCGTCCTGGAGTGGGAATCGAATCCGCGTCTCCCAGCATACCCGGGTGCTGTTTGGGAGACGCGGGTTCGATTCCCACTCCAGGACGACGGAATTTTCAAGTTTTTGGATATTATCTGACTTACCATCCTTGTCATATTTACACCAAAAAACAGATTGCCATCTTCAAAATTTGTGTCTAAGAAATCTTTTAACTTCCATGTGATATGCATGTTCTAGCCACCTCAGTATGCTCTCATTTTTTTCTTGAACCACAAAAGGACCAACTTCATTTCTAATGCATGCATTGCCAATTCTGTTTCTGAATCCATTGAACTCATGTATTTCATCCTCATGTAGCACTCTCATGTTAGCAGCCTCTAACCTTTTAAACAGTACTTAACTTTGTGGTCAACTTTCACAACAATAAAGTGAGATAGGTCTAAATATTCCATTTTACACAGCTAGTATTGTTTTTATCACAACCTCTATCTTAGGTAAAATAGTTTTACACAATTGAAAGGAGACTTTCTCAGCTTTGCTGGTTCTGTTGTCAAATTCCTTATTAAACTCATCAATAATCACGCAAAAATAATTAAAATCTGTTAATTTTAGCATCTTGTCCTGTACTACACAATCAATAATTTTTTGTGACTGACTTGCAATTATTAATTTAGAATTCCCAATATTTATCTCCCACATTCTGGTTTTACTCCAATCACTTAACAGTACTTGCGGGCGGTCGTAGTGAGTGATGGGTTTGCCTCCTCGGGGCGCTCCGTGGTAACAATGGCACACACAACAGCAACTAGGCCTCTGTGAATCTTGGAGAGGTGCAGGCTAGTTCTGTGTGACTTTGGCGAAAAGACCCCAACACACTGGGTTTTGTTCCAGAATCCTTAGGTTGAATGACCAACTGGAACCCTTAGCTGTGGGCTAATCCCTAACACTGATGTACTTACCTGATTAAAAAGACAAAAAGAAATATTAAGAATGACTCAAGTGTGGGATATGGTGGACCTACCACACTTGAGAAGGACGGTCCACCACGGAATCGAAGTGGACTTTCTAAACGGCGTATGAGAAAGCGATCTCGGCTGAGTGAATGTAAGATTGGTGTATGGAATACTAGAGGTATAAATGGCAAGATGAGTGAGGTGATTGAGGAGATGAATATGTATAGATTGGATGTGCTGTGTGTAAGTGAAACCAAAAAGAAGGAAATTGGGGTAGAAGAAGTGAATGGCACGGTGAGTGTGTGGTCTGGAGTATTGGATAATATGAGAGGACAGGCTGGTGTAGGTGTGATTTTAAGTGAAAAGATGAAGAACAACTTGATTCACTATAGTTGCATAAGTGGGAGAATTCTCTGGACTCATTTGAAAGTGAAACTTCAGAGAATTGTAATTGTTGTAGTGTATGCTCCTTGTGACTCTGAACCTTCTGATAAGAAGATTT
Source organism: Macrothele yani (assembly GCA_039090855.1). Classification (NCBI taxonomy): domain Eukaryota; kingdom Metazoa; phylum Arthropoda; class Arachnida; order Araneae; family Macrothelidae; genus Macrothele; species Macrothele yani. Next base: position 82,717,406 of record CM077005.1, read on the forward strand.
CTGGAATGAGCTAAAAGCTGTTTTGAGCCAGTTTGGTGCTAAAGAAAAAGTTATAATAGCAGGGGATTTCAATGCTAGAGTAGGTGTGCAGAATGCAATTTCTGACAATGTTCTGGGTAAGTTTAATGATCCTTGTGTGAATGATAATGGTGAAAGATTAATTGAACTCTGCATTGAGAATGGTTTGTGTGTATCTAATACATTTTTCAACCACAAGTATATACACACATATACTTGGGAAAATCGTACTCTTGGTCAAAAGAGTGGGATAGATTTTGTTGTTTACGATCAGCGTTTGAAACACTTAGTTGTTGAAACCCGTGTGATGAGAGGTGCGGATGTTGGTTCTGATCATTACTTGGTAGTGTCACGAGTGAAACTTAATGTTGGTTGGAGGAAAGGGAATAGGAAGAGAGCCAAGATAGAAAGAATAAAGGTTGATAGGCTCCTTGAAGCTATCAGCGGGATTCTGACTTACTCAGAGAACGACTGAAGGATCTGAAATCTTGTGAGAGGGATGTAGAAAAGAAGTGGGAATGTTTTAAGAACTGTGTTGTTACTGCTGCTAAAGAGGTCTGTGGCACCACAATAGTGGGTAACAAGAGGTGATGCTTGGTGGAATAGTGAGATTGAAGAGGCAGTAAAGAAAAAGAAGGAAGCCTATTTGGGGATGTTGCAAGGTAGTCTCTGTGGATGAATATCGCTGTAAGAAGTGTGAAGCTGCTAAGCTGGTTCGCCACAGTAAGGCAAAAGATAGGAAGGAGAAAGTGGAAAGGCATGAACTGGCTTTTTGGAAAGATAGAAAGTCCTTCTGGAAGTACATGAGACTCAGGAAAAATAGGGAAACAAAGTTGTAAGTTGTATGAAGAATGAGATTGGGGAAATGATATGGGAGCCCAATGAGTTAAGTGAGAGATGGGGTGAATACTTCTGTGAGTTATTAAATCAGGAGAGCAAAAATGATTCTGAGACAGATGCAGATGATGTCACAATGAGGGATGAAAGCACAGGAGGGATCTCAAGAGAAGAAGTGTGTAAAGCTCTAAAATCTCTTCAGAATGGTAAGGCTCCAGGAGTTGATGGCATAACTGCAGAGATGTTGAAGTACGTGGTGACTCTATAACTGACTGGTTAACTGAAATTTGCCAGTTGTGCTGGGAGTTACGAATGGTCCTTCGGGATTGGAAGGATGCTATTATTGTTCCCTTGTATAAGGGAAAAGGTGATCAGACTGAATGCAAGAACTATTGTGGTATTAGCCTACTGAGTGTGCCAGGGAAAGTGTTTGGTAAGGTTGTTATTGAAAAAGTACGGGGTCTTACATCATCGAAAGTGTGGGATGTTCAGAGTGGTTTTATGCCTGGTAAAGGCTGCACTAACCAGATTTTTGCATTACGCATGATGATTGAAAAGTATCTGGCTGTTGGGAAGAAAGTTTTTACTGCCTTCATAGATTTAGAGAAAGCTTACGACCGAGTGAATAGGACACTTTTGTGGAAGGTATTGAATGAATATGGTGTTACTGGGAATCTACTTAATAGTGTAAAAGTCATGTATGCTGGTAGTAGAGCTTGTGTAAGAGTGAATGGTGTTTTATCAAAATGGTTTTCCATTGGTGCAGGAGTTAGACAAGGTTGTATAATGTCACCATGGCTGTTTAATATATTTATGGACGCATGCATGTGTGAGGCCAAAATAGATAATAGTGGTTTATGGTCTCGGTGATATCCGTGTGTGCAGATTGCTGTATGCTGATGACACTGTCCTGTTGGCAGAGAGCAAAAGTGAGTTGCAGAGTATGTTGACTCGGATGCACGAAGTTTGCATGAAATTCAAACTGAGTATAAATAAGGGAAAAACCAAAGTTTTGGTGTTTGAGAGAGGAATGGGTAACACTGAATGTAATGTAAGTATAAATGGCACTGTGATTGACCAGGTGAGTGAGTTTGTGTATTTAGGAAGCATGTTTGACAGAGAGAACAAGTTGGATGGTGAAATCAGTAGGCGAGTGAATTCTTCTTTGAAAGTCATAGCTGCTCTGGGAGGTTTTCACAGGAATGATGGGTTCTCTAGAGAGTCCCGCATGGCTGTGTATGAAACAGTAATTGTTCCTACTCTGATGTATGGCAGTGAAACCTGGGTACTGCAGAAGAAGCATAGGAGTCGTTTGTGTGCTGGAGAAATGCGTTACTTACGTGGGGTTTGTGGCAAGGCACGATCTGATTGTGTGAGGAATGAAGATGCATTGCAGTTGTGTGATGTAAAGCAAAATGTTGTTAGCAAGGTGGAGACCAATATGCTTCGGTGGTTTGGCCATGTTGAAAGAATGAGTGATGAAATGCTTACTAAGAAAATATTTTCAACCCAAGTGGCAGGAAGGAAAGGCAGAGGAAGGCCAAGGAAGACATGGGTGGATCAGATTCAGGAGTGTCTGCATGAGAAAAAGATTATGAGTATGAAGTATAAAAGATCTTGTATACGGCGTGTAATGGATATCAGTGAAGCACGAGTTGTATGTCAAGATCGCTGTAAATGGCGAAGTTTGTTACGACAACAGTAAGTAAAAATATCTGGAAGTTTGTATTTCTTTTTGGAGCTAACCTCTGAATCTCAGAGAACAGCTTAGTGATATGTATGTATGTATGTACTTAACAGTACTTTCCTCCATCTTGTCAGATTCTTAATTTACAGCTTAGGAATGCAATACATCAGCTAACAGCCACATGTGGCTAACTCGCCTTTTAACCTATTCTGCCCTGATGGTACTTAGGACTTACCACGTTGGTCTTTTTGCCTTTGCCGACTGAAAACATCATCACTGCCGGACAGAATGTCCACGTACCGATATAAGAAAGTTTGTACTTAGGTTACCAAGTGGTTCGCCATGCAAACTTGCCTCGTTCACATGCAAAACTGTTTATAATGAATGTGTGCATGTGGCGACAGAAATACTGGAATCTGAGTAGTGCCCGTAAGTTTGTTTTTCTGTATATTGCAATGTATTGCAGTTTTCTGGTCTAGGAATTTAGGGTTTGATTAGACTTACGTAATGATACATATTGGTCTGTTATTTTATAATACGCTTTGTTACACTAATAAAACTCTGTGGTGTTCAGAAGTAGCGCCAGGACGTAAACATACATACCTACGAATTATATATGATTGCAAATACTTGCCTATATATATATGATGTGAATGTGGTTTTCTCCGTTACTCTCTGTGCCAAAAGATGTTCATCTGCAGAACCTTGGATCGCATTGGCCCGAATTTGTTTCTAACAGGGAAAGATGCGAAATGTGTTCACTGAAGAAAATACAATCTGAACCTCATTCCAAGTGTGTTTCCTGCAAGGTCCGTTTTTGTTGTAAAGAGAAAAAGTTTTGTAGAATTCCACTCAAAGCAAAATAAATAATAAGATATCATTTCTGATTTTCTTTTCCCTACGGTCCTACCACCAGTCAAAACATGTTACATATTATATAATTCACTCTATGAAAGCAAAATCCGTTATTACAGCTCCAAAGCTATGTACCAAACCATAAGTTTCCAAAAATTCACAGCCTCAATTGATTCAGGACTGAAAGAGTTGAACACTTCTTTTTTTTTTTTTTTCCTTTTTTCAAAACCTGATATCAACCGTAAAGTTTAAAAAAATTCTGGGACCCAATCATCATAAGCCAAGTAAAAAATGTCAGTACACCCTCTGTGCTAGTTGTTTGAAATTTCGGGATATATCTTTCTCTAGCATCAAAAAATGACACCGTTTCTCAGTTGTGATGAGCACGCCTTTTGAATCCTTTTCAACACAAATAAAATACTTTAAAGTCATTCATAGTCTCTCTCTCTCTCTCTCTCTCTCTCTCTCTCTCTCTCTCTCTCTCTCTCTCTCTCTCTCTCTCTCTCTCTCTCTCTCTCTCTCTCTCTCTCTCTCTCTTTCTCTCTCTCTCTCATTGGAACATATTAAAAAATTCAACCAGATTTCTATAATCAATAAAACATTTACAAATAGAAACAGCAATTTTCTCCCACTAGCAGCTGAAAAGTATGTTACAAAAATTAACAAGTTGTGCACAAAACATTTCTCATAGATCAAGAAAAATATCAGCAGCAAAGAGATTTTCAAACTGAACAGTTAGGACAAGAGATACAGAGTAAACCATGATAAAAATTTTACACAACCTAGCAGAAGGATTTTGAATAATAAAAATGTAGAAAATATGTGAAAAGTATTCTTTGTAGCAAAAGTTATGCAAAGGAAAAAGATTTTTTAAATGCGTTACCTGGAAGCTAATATAGTGAGAAAAAGGTTTTGGCATTTATGCCCGTAGCAGGAACACTGTGCATTATTTAAAAAAGATAATGTGTTCTACATCTTTACTGTAGCAAATGGCATGCAGTAAAGAAGGATATGTACTGGATCTCTTAATTCTGAGAACACAGGGATTGAAAACACAGTAATTAAGTAAAGTTAATTAATACAATTCACAAACCAAAGTGGTTTTTTACATTTTCCTATAACATCAATACTTTATCAGTGTCATCAGCATTTACACGATGAACTCTTGTTATTCTAATTTTAATCTTTTGCAACCTTTCTCATTTCTGTTTGAAATCGATTTGTCGGGTATCATCCTATTAAACAAAACTAATCCATCCATCTTAAACACATATTTTAACTCATAACCAAATATGATTTGGGCCATTCTATGTCAAATCAACAAGGTCCTCAACCTCATATTCTTTGATTTTCTTTAAAGTTGGCATACTGAAAGGGCCACTTGACTCAAGATACGTAGTGCGATCAAAAAGTTCCAAGACTAGGCATATAGCGCGCCAACAGATGGCAGAACGTGGATGCGCGAGCAGCGGTCGAGGGCAGTGACCTTCACGAGTAACTGTGCCAAATGGCGTCGTTCTGTGAACATCGGGAGCTGTGCTACACAATATTCAGTGACCACGTGTAGAACACGGCTACGATTTCGGTATGGACTGCAAACTAGAGCAGTGAGCGAACATCAAATTCTGCGTCAAACTCGGCAAATCCGAAACGGAGACGCATGAAATGTTGCAGCAGGCTTATGGCAATGAAGCAATGAGTCGTGTGAGGTGTTTTGAGTGGCACTCGCATTTCAAGAGCGGCAGAATGGCACTGGAAGGTGATGAGAGGTCGGAGTGACCGTCCACAAGCAAAACCCCCGAAAATGTGGACAAAATTAGGGAACTGGTGCATGAGGATCGTCAGAGAACCATTCAAGACATTGCTACCACCGCCAATGTGTCATAAGGAACAGTGTAAGAAATTCTGACATCAGTTTTGAACATGCACCGCATTGCTGCAAAGTTTGTGCCAAAGATTCTGAACCCCGAACAGAAGGTGCTCCATTCCGAACTCTGTCAGCAGGTGGTGAATGAACCAACATTCCTGTCGTGGGTCATCACTGGGGACGAGACTTGGGTCTACGGTTATGACCCAGAGACCAAACAACAGTCGTCACAGTGGAAGAGCCCGGCATCTCCACGACTGAAGAAGGCCCAACAGGTCCGGAGCACAACCAAAAGCATGCTTATCGTGTTCTTTGACATTCGTGGGGTTCTGCACTGTAAATTCATTCCCCAGGGCCAGACTGTCACTGCCCTTGTTTACTGCGATGTTCTGCGGCATCTTAGGGAGCACATTCGCAGCAAACGACCTGAAATGTGGCACAGGGGCGATTTCCTGCTACATCACAATAATGCAGCAGCTCACAGAGTGTTAGAAACAAGCAAGTTTTGAAACCGCAATAGCATGACTACCCTTCCTCACCCGCTTTACTTGCCGAATTTGGCCTCCTGCGACTTCTTTCTGTTCCCGAAGATGAAGCTGAAGCTTAGGGGTCGCCGTTTTGAAATCATAGATGAGATCCATCTCAAATTGCAGACAGTGCTTGACACGATTTGCGAATAGGACTTCCAGGGAGCGTTTCAACAGTGGCAAAGATGCTGGCAGCTGTGTATCGCAACCCAGGGCGACTACTTTAAGGGAGATTATAGCCAGACTTAAGTAACGTAAGCATTTTGTAGTATATCGGCCTAGTCTCGGAACTTTTTATTGGACCTCGTATGAGCCTATGCAAAATTGCAGGTCCATATCTTCTGTATTTACAAAGTTATAGGGGTGCAAAATTTGCAATTTCGACCATTTTTTCCACAATCTTGTTAACTTTAACATTCAATATTTCGGTAACCAGGGCACCTGTACAAGTGATTAAGGTGTCTTTGGATAGGTCTTTAAGAACTCTTCCAGATAAGATATTACTTGCCTATATCTGGAAGAAGAAGAAATCTTAAGACGTTGTAATCAATATTTTGGTGGCCATTTTCTCAAAATCGGGTCCTTTATTTTTATTTATTTTTTCAAAAAATATATGTTGTATATATACTATTACTCATTACCTATAACAAATCTGAAGATGGGATGGCAGTGGGATCAGGAATTGTAGGCTTTCAAAGAATATAGATCACTCCCTGAAAATTATGACAGAGTACTACATGCACAAGCTTGTAATACTGTTAATGACATTTTAAAATATTTGACAAACCTTACTGTTAATGACAATGAAAAATATTTGACAAACCTTACTGTTAATGACAATGAAAAATATTTGACTAAGAATACTGAACAAAGCTAAAGTTTGTATACTAGTAAACATATAGGCATACTAGGTATTTTTTTCATGTGATGTGCATCTAGTTTACAGTTAACAGCAGAAACTTTCTGTTTTGTCAAAATGTATGTTCTACCAGTTGCTGTCTGGGGGTCAACTTCTGTAAGAACTGATGACACGTGCACTGCTAAAATGTCAAGAACTTGTGGATAAACAAACGATGGAGCTGGTCCATATGGATGTAGAAAACTCATTTCGATTTCTTCAGTGTTTTCATGTACAGAGATAATATATCCGAACTACCAGTGTACATTATACTCACAAGAAACAAACCAATGTATTTCATCCATTTCTAACTGTCCTTTGACTGGTGTAGTACTTTGAAGTTTAAACTGTTCTGCAGAAGGAAAGACCTTTGTTATTAGATTTCCTGATTTCAATGGAATGACACAGTGACGTTTCTGTGTTCCAGGAATGCATCTAGAGTTCACAAATCTCTCATACAAAAAGACCTGAACATTTTCATATTCTTCTGTTGTCACAAACTTCAATGTCATTCCTTCTATGTTGTGACTTGCCCAACTGTCTCAGTGTCAATATTTGCTCTGTATAGGTCTTCCATAAACTGGCTCTAGCAGCAAGATGCTTTACAGTTCTCTCCTTACACCATCACAGGATTTTTACCATGTGAGGTGGCAAAGTGCCACTCTGCTGTGCTGCATCCAAAATCTTGCTGATGTAAGCTCAAATTTGTAAGTTTTTGTGATTTTTTATTTTCTCCAAGCACCAGCAAAGGAGAATGCGTGATAAAAGTGGAACCAAAGAAGGGAAGAAGGGGAGTAGAAAGAGTAAAAAAATATGACATTAGTAACTTCTCTATGTTGTTACACGGGTCCATAGAAAGGACTAGAATAGTAAACTAAAAAATTAAATAGTTTATTCAGCAATAAAGAACCTGCTATTAAATCACAATCAAATAAATTAAAAGAATGTGATTTTTTTTTCTTTATATCTCAAGAGTTTAGTTTGCTTTTAGCATCATTTTTTTCACATTTTGTATTTTAGTGTTTTTACTTTTTGGCTAGGAAAAATTATTCGCTAGTGAAGAAGTTAACAAAGCGAGTGAAAAAGCAAAGAAAAACTTGTGCCGCCTGTATTTGTAGAAAACATTAGTTTTTCTACAAATATATTTTAAGACCAAGCCACACCCCACGGGTCTGGGACCTAGCTATGACCCTGTTTCATACCCAAAACATTGTTGGATAGTGGAGGGTCTGATCTACATCTTCCCTGACATTTTTCTTGATTTTTCCTGATGGACAAAAATCCCTGCATTTTCCCAATCACTGGTCACCCTGTTTTACATATACATATCACTAAGCTGTTCTCTGAGATTCAGAGGTTAGCTCCAAAAAGAAACACAAACTACCAGATATTTTTACTTACTGTTGTATCAAATTTCTCCATTTACAGCGATCTTGATATACAGCTCGTGCTTCACTAATATCCATTACACGCCGTACACAAGATCTTTTATACTTCATACTCAATCTTTTTCTCATGCAGACACTCCTGAATCTGATCCACCCATGTCTTCCTTGGCCTTCCTCTGCCTTTCCTTCCTGCCACTTGGGCTGAAAAAATTTTCTTAGTAAGCATTTCATCACTCATTCTTTCAACATGGCCAAACCACCGAAGCATATTGGTCTCCACCTTGCTAACAACATTTTGCTTCACATCACACAACTGCAATACATCTTCATTTCTCACACAATCATATTGTGTTTTGCCACAAACCCCACATAAGTAACACATTTCTCCAGCACACAAACGACTCCTATGTTTCTTCTGCAGTACCCAGGTTTCACTACCATACATCAGAGTAGGAACACAATTACTGTTTCATGCACAGCCATGCGGCACTCTCTAGAGAAGAGAACCCATCATTCCTGTGAAACCCCCCAGAGCAGCTATGACTTTCAAAGAAGAATTCACTCGCCTACTGATTTCACCATCCAACTTGTTCTCTCTGTCAAACATGCTTCCTAAATACACAAACTCACTCACCTGGTCAATCACAGTGCCATTTATACTTACATTACATTCACAGCTACCCGTTCCTCTCTCAAACACCATAACTTTGGTTTTTCCCTTATTTATACTCAGTTTGAATTTCATGCAAACTTCGTGCATCCGAGTCAACATACTCTGCAACTCACTTTTGCTCTCTGCCAACAAGACAGTGTCATCAGCATACTGCAATCTGCACACACGGATTTCACCAAGACATAAACCACTATTACCTATTTTGGCATCACGCATGCATGCATCCATAAATATATTAAACAGCCATGGTGGCATTACACAACCTTGTCTAACTCCTGCACCAATGGAAAACCATTTTGATAAACCCCATTCACTCGTACACAAGCTCTACTACCAGCATATATGGCTTTTACACTATTAAGTAGATTCCCAGTAACACCATATTCATTCAATATCTTCCACAAAAGTGTCCTATTCACTCGGTCGTAAGCTTTCTCTAAATCTATGAAGGCAGTAAAAACTTTCTTCCCAACAGCCAGATACTTTTCAATCATCGTGCGTAATGCAAAAATCTGGTTAGTGCAGCCTTTACAAGGCATAAAACCACTCTGAACATCCCACACTTTCAATGATGTAAGACCCCGTACTTTTTCAATAACAACCTTACCAAACACTTTCCCTGGCACACTCAGTAGGCTAATACCACGATAGTTCTTGCATTCAGTCTGATCACCTTTTCCCTTATACAAGGGAACAATATTGCATCCTTCTAATCGCGAGGGACCATTCCTAACTCCCAGCACAACTGGCAAATTTCAGTTAACCAGTCTATTATAGAGTCACCACCATATTTCAACATCTCGGCAGTTATGCCATCAACTCCGGAGCCTTACCATTCTGAAGAGATTTTAGAGCTTTACACACTTCTTCTCTTGAGATCCCTCCTGTGCTTTCATCCCTCATTGTGACATTATCTGCGTCTGTCTCGGAATCATCTTTGCATTCCTGATCTAATAACTCACAGAAGTATTCACCCCATCTGTCACTTAACTCATTGGGCTCCCATATCATTTCCTCAATCTCATTCTTCACACAACTTACAACTTTGTTTCCCCTATTTTTCCTGAGTCTCATGTACTTCCAGGACTTCCTATCTTTCCAAAAAGCCTGTTCATGCCTTTCCACTTTCTCCTTCCTATCTTTTGCCTTACTGTGGCGAACCAGTTTAGCAGCTTCACGCTTCTTACAGCGATATTCATCCACAGAGACTCTACCTTGCAACATCCCCAAATAGGCTTCCTTCTTTCTCTTTACTGCCTCTTCAATCTCACTATTCCACCAAGCATCACCTCTATTGTTACCCACTATTGTGATGCCACAGACCTCTTTAGCAGCAGTGACAACACAGTTCTTAAAACATTCCCACTTCTTTTCTACATCCCTCTCACCAGACTTCAGATCCTTCAGTCGTTCTCTGAGTAAGTCAGAATACCGCTGATTATCTTCAAGGAGCCTGTCAACCTTTATTCTTTCTATCCTGGGTCTCTTCCTATTCCCTTTCCTCCAACCAACATTAAGTTTCACTCGTGACACTACCAAGTAATGATCAGAACCAACATCCGCACCTCTCATCACACGGGTGTCAACAACTAAGTGTTTCAAACGCTGATCGTAGACAACAAAATCTATCACATTCTTTTGACCAAGAGTATAATTTTCCCAAGTATATGTGTGGATATACTTGTGGTTGAAAAATGTATTAGATACACACAAACCATTCTCAATACAGAGTTCAATTAATCTTTCACCATTATCATTCACACAAGGGTCATTAAACTTACCCAGAACATGGTCAGAAATTGCATTCTGCACACCTACTGCAGCATTGAAATCCCCTGCTATTATAACTTTTTCTTTAGCACCAAACTGGCTCAAAACAGCTTTTTGCTCATTCCAGAAATCTTCCTTCTTATCAGAAGGTTCCAAGTCACAAGGAGCATACACTACATTAATTACAATTCTCTGAAGTTTCACTTTCAAACAAATCCAGAGAATTCTCTCATTTACGCAACTATAGTGAATCAAGTTGTTCTTCATCTTTTCACTTAAAATCACACCTACACCCGCCTGTCCTCTCATATTATCCAATACTCCAGACCACACGCTCACCGTGCCATCCACTTCTTCTACCCCAATTTCCTTCTTTTTGGTTTCACTTACACACAGCACATCCAGTCTATACTTATTCATCCCCTCAATCACCTCACTCATCTTGCCATTTATACCTCTAGTATTCCATACACCAATCTTACATTCACTCAGCCGAGATCTCTTTCTCATACGCCGTTTAGAAAGTCCAGGTCGATTCCGTGGTGGACTGTCCTTCTCAAGTGTGGTAGGTCTACCATATCCCACACTTGAGTCATTCTTAATATTTCTTTTTGTCTTTTTAATCAGGTACGTACATCAATGTGGGGGATTAGCCCACAGCTGAGGGTTCCAGTTGGTCATTCAACCTAAGGGTTCTGGAACAAAACCCAGTGAGTTGGGGTCTTTTTGCAAATGTCACACAGAACTAGCCTGCATCTCTCCAAAATTCACAGAGGCCCTAGTTGCTGTTCTGTGTGCTATTGTTACCACGGAGCGCCCCGAGGAGGCAAACCCATCTGTTTTTTACATATTTGGATATTATTATACAGATTTTGAGAGGCACTTCAACGGAGTATTCTACCATACGAAATATCAAAATGTCGCTAAAATGTCATGGCAGATGGCGAGGTGGCAGTTTGAAGGCAGAAATTTCCATTTAGCAGAATAGGATGAGTGAGATTTGTAACCCGTGAGCAGTGGGTAGAAGGCAGGGGTGGCAGTTTAAAGAGGTTCAACTGTATATGCAAAACATTTCACATTAGAAATGCTCTCCGAGAAAAAAAGAATTTTTCAAATTGGATGGTTAGAAGCAGATATTGAGAAAAATAAGATGTATATCTATGCCCCTGGCAGAAAAAGTGTGCATTATTTTAAGCAGAGGAAATTTTGAGATGGTTATTCGTAGTGAGTGGTATCAGACTACAAAGAACTCTTTCAATCGAGTTTTCAGAAGCGCAGATATACTGCAAATGCATCAGAAACAGAAATATACACTCCCCTTTCTGCCAAGTGGAAGAATGAGTCTTTACTAAAAATTAAAAAATTATCAGCAAAACATTGTTCACCAGGAGATCTATCTGGCGTAAAAAGGAATTTTTCAACTCAATCATTCAGAAACAGAGATATCGGAGAAATCACAATTTACCTTTTATGCCTTCCAGCGGAAAAATTATTCAGAATTTCTTGAAAAGGAAACTCTACCCAAAGTAGTCTTCATTATAAATGGTAAAGGAAGAAAGACTTTTTTCAGTGGGATGTTTAAAAACAATATACGAAAAAATGCATTTTGAATTTGATACTATCTCCATTTCTGCCTTCCAGCAGCATAGTTGTGCATCAGAGAAAGCCCACAAAATGAGGACTGTTCTCACATTTTGAGGTTCCCAACATAGAAAGAATTTTTCAAATTGGATTAATATTTGCAGGGATGTCGAGTCCACAGACGGATGGACAAAAGTGACACTATAGGCATGCAGTTGTTTTGTTGTTGTTGTTTTTCACAAAAGGCGTGCCAGAAAAATACTGCTGACTATGTGATTCAGTAATTTGGTACACCATCACTCACCCATCAACATCTTGTTCTCACGACCAGCCAAATAGAAAGCTAGTAGCAAGCTACATGACAGATACCATTTCATTTTTGTTTCCTTCACACAGCAACACTGAAGCAAAAAACATTAACATCCGCAAGTGCCATGTGCTCCTGCGTATGTGTCCTTCAATTCAAGGTTTTCTAATAAAGTCTATTATGAAAAATTATTTTCCTTTCAGAAAAGGTTATTTTTATGGTAAGAATCTCCAAATGAAAGGAACAAGATCAAGGTGTTTCTGAAACACCTGAAGACTCTGCGACTTCAATAGTGAATGCAATAAAGAAGCATTAGATGACAATAGTAGTTGTACAACCCAGAAAAAAAAAAAATCATGAGAGAAAGATTGGAATAGTTTATATCTAAATCGGTGTTTATGGGCTTTTTACATACTTGAGTGTGGATTTTATGAACAAACATGAAGAAAGAAAGGTAATTAATTGAATGCTTTTCTGGATTTCTGCTATAAATTTCAAGGAATTGCCTAAAGTGTTAAAGCATTCAAAAATCTTATCTAGAATCGATGTACATTTCCTACCTGTAGTAAAAAGAGAAATCCATGTAATCTTGCATAGTGGCAGAAAACTAAAGCTTTTTGCTGCATAGGAGAAAGTGGTGGTTCCATAAACAGCATCATCACCACGTTTTTTTTTGTTTTTTTTTGCATCATATTGAGTCTATTAAAGCCCAAACAATGAATTTATGTTGTCATCACTGATTTTTTGCAACTTGCTGAGAAAATAAGCTGCTTCATGATTTTTTTATGAATTAGATTTTTGAAGCAAAAGTTTTCTGAGATGTGGGGATCAGAAATTTATAAAAAACAGAAAAAAATTGTCCTCATCAAACAACATTATGGTTGTTGCAATTTCAGCTTTATATAAAACTTAAAAGTTCATTTTGGACACATTTGGAACCTGAAAGGTGTTTCATTTGATAGGCAACATACAGGGGTGGATTGTGACGACCAAACCAGGAGGGGAAATTTAGTTGTGGGGTCCACTTTACAAAAACACATGCATCTACAGGGGAACAAATTCCCTCATGGTAAAAAAATTTGATCAGATCCTGGATGAAAGAGAACTGTTGAAATAAATTTTAAAACGAATTCAGTTGTCAGCAAATTTTAAAATTTGTTCGCAAGTGGATTTTTTAAATCTGCTCATGATTGAATGTAGCAAACAGCACTCGAATAACTTTTTCTTTGAAAAATTTTGTACAGGACAACTTTTTTCTTTGAAAAATTTGGTTTTGACAAAATTCAGGTGTCTCTCAGAGACCCCAGTTCAAATTTAATCACCACGAAATTATTTCTGAGAGTTGAAAGTGCACACATGCCAATAACAATTTTCCTACATAATTTTTGGATTTATTTGGTCACTGATCACCTACTGGCATGATCAGTTACCAAATAAATACATATTGGCAGGTGCGTATTTAGATGGGAAGGCAAGGGCTTGGTCCTGCCGAAAGAGTTTCATTTTTGGTTGAAATGTAACTTACATTAGAAAACTGCTTTAATTTCGCAAAAAAGGATCAACTCACAGTAAAAAAAATATGCTTTAAGTTTTCCTTTGATTTTTCATGAACTTTTATTTTGTTCTGGTGGATTTCAAAAACTTCCATTTTTCGTAGCGCTCTCCATCCCCCTTTCGAAAAAATCCATATATGTCCCTGCATATTGGTACCTTCTCCTTTAGTAGACCTATTAGTTTGATCCATATGGACCAGTTCTGTGGTGAATTGTGGCTGCTTTTAAGAAAAATGTAGGAGGGACATGAATTTCAGAATATTTTCACCGGGAAATCGCTTTGTCTGTATGTGGATGAGGATGATGGGCCATCACAATGGGTACTAGTATCTCCATCAAAATAAAAAAAGGATAAGGCCTACCAAATGCTCTGAGCTCCAAGTTCAATGACATATGTCGAACTGTAGTCAGGCCCCGGACTTAGATGATTGGCATCCCAGGCAAATATAGGTGCAAACTGGAATTTTAGCTAAGTGGCCAGTAAGTCCAAAAACGTTAGCGACCAAAAAAAAAAAAAAAAAAACTGACTAGTAAGTTAACAAATCCTAGTGGCCAAAAAGAAGTATCCAGCATAAAAAAAGGGGGGAGGGGATTAATAGGAACTTTAATGTAACTGCTATTATTTACATGGATGACTTTATCTGAACATAAAAGAAGCCACTCTCTGCGCAAAATAAAAACCATTTTGTAAATCATTTTTTTCCTGTGGGTTTACTCATTCGCAAAACATCGATAGTATTTGGTGGAAATTTATCATGTATCAGTGAAAACCTTGATGTTTTGATGTGTTTGCTAATAAGCTGATGAATTTGTATTTTTCCATCTGCAGCAGTAAATGGTCACATCGGTGGGTTGGTTGGTTGATTTTTATGGCGCAAGGGCCATGTTTGGCCAAAGAGCGCCAGACACAGAACAATCAGTGTGAGATTTTTAAGTTGGTTGGTAACACACATCGGTGGGTAAAATCTCTGCTCATTATAACAGTTATTACTCAACAATTCAAATTGAGTAACCAATAATATCTGTTACAACGCTCGATGTAGAGGTGGAAACCTTGATAGGGTTTTTTTTTATGTATCGGCAGGGCGCGATTTCGCGAAATAGCAACTAGCAAATTGCTGGTGTAAAAACAAATTTGCTAGTGAAAAAAAGTGGCAGTTGCAAGTATTGCTAGTAAGGTATTTTTTGGTAAAGGCACAGTTTAGCTTCCTGAATTATTCGGCTAAAAATTTTGAGAAAAAATTATATACATATTTTAAAGTATGTAATTTGACAGAAAATGAAAAAAAAATCAGCTCCACAATGCATTTTAAAGATTTTTACTGTAAAATTTACTTGCCAACATGGGGATGTTAACGAACCTTACAACGAGCCTGCCCCAGCACTGTCGCGATGTCATCCAAGGCTCCACTGAAATGGTCACAGTCTTGTGTTTTTAGCACGTCTTTTGTAAAAACAAGTTAGTAAAATCATGCAATGCATTGATTATAATACGCTTTCCAACATACCAGAAATTATTACTCAAGTTATGAGGATAATGCCTGTGGAATAAATCTCGCTCCTGTGTCCTGACCTTTGACCCCATTTCGATGATATTCCACAGAACCGGTTCAGTACACCTCAAGAATAACATACTAAAGTTTTGTCGCAATAGAAGCAGTTTTACGCAAATTATGAGAATAATGGCTGTGGAATAAATCTTGCTTTTGTGCAATGACCTTTGACCCCATTTCATTGATATTCAACAGAACCGGTTCACTATACCTCTGGAACAACATGATAACGTTTTGTAGCAATCGAAACATTTTTTGGTAAGTTATGATGCACAAGGGCAATGGAGTGGATCCCACTCCAGTGTCCTGAACTTTGACCCCCATTTCGCCCATTTTCAATAGGGTTCGTCCCCAGTGGCTCCCGACCACATACTAAAATTTCATCGAAATCGAACCATTTTTACGCAAGTTATGACGCATAAGGGCAATGGAACAAATCCCGCTTTTATGTCCTGCCTGACCTTTGACCCCATTTGCCCATTTTCAATAGGGTTCGTGCCCAGGTGGTTCCCTACCACATACTAAAATTTCATCGAAATCGAACCATATTTACGCATGTTACGACGCATAAAGGCAATGGAATGGATTCCACCTTTATGCCCTGACCTTTGATCCCATTTCGCCCATTTTCAATAGGGTTCGTCCTCAGGTGGTTCCTTACCAAATACTAAAATTTCATCAAAATCGAACCATATTTACGCATGTTATGACGCATAAAGGCAATGAAATGGATCCCGCTTTTATGTCCTGACCTTTGACCCCATTCCACCCATTTTCAATAGGTTTCATTTCCTTACCACATATCAAAATTTCATCAAAATCGAACCATTTTTACGCAAGTTATGACGCATAAGGGCAATGGAATAAATCCCGCTCTTATGCCCTGCCTGACCTTTGACCCCATTCGCCCATTTTCAATAGGGTTCGTGCCCAGGTAGTTTCCTACCACATACTGAAATTTCATCGAAATCGAACCATATTTACGCATGTTATGACGCATAAAGGCAATGAAATGGATCCTGCTCTTATGGGGTGACCTTTGACCCCACTTCACCCATTTTCAAGAGGGTTCATCCCCTGGTGGTCCCCTACCACATACTAAAATTTCATCGAAATCGGAACATATTTACGCAAGTTATGGCGCATAAGGGCAATTGAATGGATCCTGCTCTTATGGCGTGACCTTTGACCCCACTTCACCCATTTTCAATAGGGGTGGTCCCCTACCACATACTAAAATTTCATCGAAATCGAACCATTTTTACGTGAGTTATCGTGCCGATAGACAGACGGACGGAAAAAGCTGGAGCATATACGCTTCTTCAACCTACGGTTGGAAAGCGTAAAAAAGATCGTGCTTATGTTATATGTTATCGGTTTGTTTGTCTGTCCGTCCGCCTGTCTGCCTGTGTACACTATATCTCTGCAACTATTAGTCCGATTTGATAAATTCTTTTTGCATTCGGAAGCTTAAAATATGGGAACAATGATCCTTTATTTCATTTTTTTTTACGATGTACAGTTTTGCCACTAGAGGGCATAAGTGCAGATATCAAATTCAAAATACATTTTATTCCATATTTTTGCTTCTGAACAACCAACTGAAAAAATTATTTTACCTTTCGATTTAATATATGTCAAAGAGTATTTTAGGTATAGTCAATTTTTCAAATTACGCATAGATTTTTTGCTAGGGGGCTTAAAGTAAATTGTGTTTTCCCCAATATATCTGCTTCTAAAACTTCAATTTGAAAAATGTTTTCTTCAGTGGATACAGCTCCTGATGGGAAATCTTTTGAATATAATTTCTAATTTTTGGTAAAAAGTGGTTTGGCCACCAGGGAGAGTAAGTCTTAACTTTCGCTTCAGATGCATTTGCAGCAAAATCTGAGCTTCTAAAATCTCAATTGAAAAAAATTTGTTTGTGGACCGATACTACTCACATTGATAAACCCTTTCGGAATATTTTTACTTAAAATAACGTATGATTTCTCCACCAGGGTGCATAGATGTATATCTTATTTTTGTCAATATCTCTACTTCTAAGAGTCCAATTTGAAAAATTCCTTCTTTGTTGGATAGCGTTTCTGGTGCGAAATGTTTTTCCTATAATTTCGAAATTTTCAAGTAACTCATTGACTTTCCACTAGGGGGCATTAAGGAAAATTGCATTTTCCCTATTTTTTTCTTCTAAAACTCTGATTTGAAAAATTCTTCCTGTATTGCATACAGCTCCTGGGGGAAAATGCTTTCCCTATAATTTCTAATATTTGGTAAAGAAAGGTTTGGCCACCAGGGGCATAAGTGTTAATTTCTGCTTCTGATGTACTGTATTTGCAGCAAAATCTGAGCTACTTAAACTTGACTGAAAATATTTTTTGCTGGACCGATACCGCTCAAATCGAAAAACCTTTTAATACTTTCTTTTTAAAATATTGTTTTTCTGTACAGGGGGCATAGATTCATATCTTATATTTGTCTGTCTATGCTTCTAAGAGTCCAATTTGAAAAATTCTTTCTTTGCTGGAGAGCATTTCTGCTGTGAAATATTTCTCATGTAATTTCAAATCTTTCTTAGTGCACTAGTCCGCAACCAGAGGGCATAGGTTCACGATTCCATTTACAGCAATATTGCGGGATTAAAAGCCCAATTGAAAAACTTCTTTCTTTGGTTAGATACTACTGTTTTTCATACCGGTTCCAATGACTTTGAATAGCTTTGATAAATTTAATTTGCGTCAGAATAGATTCAAAAGACGTGCCCATTACACCTGAAAATTCAGTGTCATCTTTCTTGTTTCCTTTTGCTTTTGTAATGATCTTAGACACTGAGTTTTAACACCCTTTCTAGAGACAATGATAAATTTAGAATTATTTTCCAGAGCAGTATAGATTGTTGTAATTTGCAAAGGTTTCCTCTGTCTTGTAGTTTACTGATCATTAAATGGCACCACAGCATCTTACAATGTTTACTCTGGAAAAGAATTCTAAATTTATTATTTTCTCTAGAAAGAGTGTTAAAACTCAGTTTCTAAATGGATTACAAAAGCAAAAGGAAAACAACCACAGCAAAGAAACAAAAACAAAAAAGCACGACTGTTACCTTTGTTTTGGTGGAGCCTTGGAGGACGTCGCGGCAGGGTTTGTGCTGGGGGCAGGCTCGCCACAGCATTCCTTCACATCCCTGTGCAGGCAGGTAAATTTGATGGTAAAAATTTTTAAAATACGTTGTAGAGATGAAATGTGTTCATCATTGTCTGTCAAATTACATACTTTAAGATATGTATATAAAATTTTCACAAAATTTTTAGGACCTTAACTACACCTTTACCATTGTTTTTAGTTAAACCAATCAAAAATCATTGTCAATCCGCAAAGTATACACAGCATTTTCTATTTTCAACTCTTATTAAAACAGCAATGTACTATCACCAAAATTTACTTTCAATATTACATTTCAGTCTTCTTCATATCTTTTGTTCCTTCCAGTCATCGGACAGCTAGCAGAGAATCCCCTCACCTTTAACTGATCTATTTTTAGAAACCAAAACAGGAGAAGAAATAAAGCATTCGCTGAGCGATGTAGGAGGATTTCATTACCCTTGAAACAATAAAGGTGAACGAGTGAGAGAGGGCAGAGAAACTCTTTCCACCTGCAAAAGGGGAAAAGAAAGTTGATTTGATTCAGCTGGAGTTGTATGTGAATCTGAATCGGAATGTCAGTGAAATGTATTCATATAGTATGAGGATTTATAAGAAATTCTTGTTAGAAACAGTCACTAAACTTGTCTAAGATTGTATTTATTTTAAGAAAAAGTAGGTCAAAATATTTTTACATTAAAATTTCTGTGCAACTTTGTTAGAAAACAGGTTATTAGGTGATTCAGTTTTACTTGCTAGTCATGCAAATGTTTTGATAGCAAACTATTTTCGTCACTAGCAAATTTTGCTAGTGAGCATAAAAGATGAAAACTTGCCCTGTGTATCGATTCCTGTTGCATAGAGGGAAAGAACTTGATTTTGTCAATGAAACATCGACCAAAACTGCCAATTCATTGCTTAAAAATATGATATTCCCTTCCACTTTACAAGAATGCAACAAAAAGAAATTCATTTACTTTACACAGAAAATATTCTTTACCAGTTTCAAACATAGGTAATGAAACCCCGATGTTTTTCTGATGTATTGGCTTCTGAAATATCGAGGTTTAAGCTCTTTTATATCTACATGTAATGTGTGTGTATTTGTCAGAAATGCTAATCCATTTTCTTAGAAATTGCAAGCTTCAAGAAAAAACACTGTACTTTCCATATATTTTGATATTTTGTGCCAAAAAATGTTCCTGAACTTTATAAGATTTTTCTTAACATTTCTATAAATGTATTGTATATATATATTTTTAAATATCTTACATTTCAGATAACTAAATTTTGTTTAAAAGATAACTTTACGTGAAATATTTTTTTGAAATAGAAATTACAAATTCGAAACGAATTTTCAAAGACTTTTCTCTTCTGCAAAAAAAAAATGAGGAAATATAATGACAGATTGGCAGATTGATGTTATTTTATAGTGATTCAAAATCATCAATATCATTTGGCAAACTTTCACTCTCACTACAACTAGCCGTTTCAAGATTTCCTTACAGGCTGATGTTATTCTAAGGTGATTCAAAATGCATGTCTGCAAATACTGAGGAACAAGATGTCAATAAAGTTGGTCCTCAGCTAATACACGAATTTGGAAAAAGATGTAGAGGATTCGTGATTTGTTGAGTTTTGTGATTACATCAGTTTGTTAGGGGGGGGAATGAATAATGTGAAGACTTTCTGGAATTTAAAACAACATTTCTTTCTCCTGTGCGGCAAAATAAAAACGCTGTTGTCACTGGACCACGAGTTGAGCATTATTGAACTTTGAACGGAGCTCGAAAAAGTTATTTCCGACAGTGTAACATTCTATAATTCACTCACAATCCCTTGTGATCAGTCCTGCCTCAACTGTAGTAGGAAAAGTTTTGGCTAAAATTAGTCTTCCTCCCGTCACACGGCCAAAGTGCATGGGCAACCGCGAACGCACGACAATTCTTACTGTATATTCACATGATTTTTTCAATAATATTGCTGTTTGAAGGTATGATTCGTGGAGATTTCATTTCAAAACAATAGGATTAATGATGACATTATCATCCACGCCGATATCTGCAGTCTGATTCGGGAACTACTAGGGGCAAAATCGAGGGCTGATCATTTAGCCCACCGTGCTTTTAGCACAACAGCGCAGGCCGATAATCGACCTCGTCGCACTAAAAGGTTTCTGCAACATCAAGGTTTAAACATCGATTATCAGTGGCAAAACTTCGGTGTTCAAAAACATCAAGGTTTTTTTCCATCCCTAGTTAGGACTGGTTTCACTTTCTTTTACCTTTCCTTCTGAATCATTATTCTTTTCTAAATTGGCACTAAAAAATAACAGATGGCTAAACTGGCAACCACTAAAATAAATTTAATCGCCAAAGTTACCAGTTAATCGCCCTCTGGTGTATGGCGAGAGCTAATTTGCACCTACATGGGCAAAGTAAATTCAGGGCCTCCTTCCCCTCCCCTTTCCCTTAACTTGTCCCCTTACAACTGAAATAAGTGTGTCAAATAACGGTAAGTAGATCACGCTAGTTATGTTAAGAGATTAGAACTTTTACAAGAAAGTTCGTAAGTTGGGAGCTTTCGACCTTGTCTTAGGTCTTCATCACGCCAATGGAGGACTAAGATTGTTTCCAGATTCTACGTTTGAATTTTTGCTATTTTTGTTGCCAGATCTTAGAATTGATCTCCAGATCATCGGGATGTAGAGAGGAGATTCGGATTTGCAAGTCTTTGGGTTGAAAAGAATTTCCAGGCTTTCACGGTAACGGAGGGCAAATCGATTGCCAAAAGAAACAAAACGTTTTGCTTCGTTCCAGCAGGGAATTGCAGAAGTGTCTTCCGTTGTCAAAATAGACAAGGCTGTATTTGGGTTGGCTTTCAAAACATCTTTCTTATGTTCCAAAAATCTGCAGTTAATGCTCCTGTGTATGCCTCCAATGTATAAGTTATCACCTGTTGAAGAAGAGATAGGAATGCAGTAAACTCCTGGGAGATCCAGATTTTCAACTTTGTCCCTATCACTTTGTAGAAGTTTCAAGATGCTTAGGGGGGATGTAATGGCAAGATGGTAACCAAAACTTCTGAAAAGAATTTGTAACTTATAAGCATTGGAAGGATGGTAAGGAACAGAACCAGAGAATTTCAGGTTTTCTCTCTTTTGAGGATGGAGGCATTCAATTTTCAATTTGTTTATGTATTTCTTTATGAGGGAGTTGACTGTAAGAGCAGGGAAACCATGAGAGAGGGCTATTGTAGAAATTTTGGAGAATTCTTCTTGAAGAGAAAGTTGGTTGTTGCAAATGATATGAGCCCCATGAATGTAAGACTTCAATGCTGCGAGCTCGTAGAGATGCAAAGTGAATCATTCGAAGGGAATGATGTTGGTGGCAGCAGAAGGTTTATGATAGACGGAAGGAGTGATGGAGAAATCAGTTTCTGCAGATGGAGACATCCAGGAAATCAATTTTGTTGTTTACTTCCTTAGATTTTAATAGATGGAAATTTTTCCGTAATGGAGTTGATCAGGACCTCTAATTCAGACTCGGTATGTGGCCAGCTAATGAAAATGTCATCTACACATCTTATTCACAGAAAAGGTTGAAAAGGGTGGTGAGCAGAGTTGTATAAAAATAAAATGTATCTGCGCACACAACCATTGAAGCAGAAATCTTGCTGTGAACCGGCGAATCACAATAAAAATACAAGATAATTTAAAGAAAAATTAATAAAAAAATAATTATTAGAACATTACAGATTCCAATAAGGGCAAAATAAGTACTTTACAATTGAATGTGCAACAATGTGTGTGAAATAGATCTTTACGGTAAAATATTGGACCCATGAACCTCATAAAACAAGAGACTAAGAAAAAAATTTATATCCAGAAAAATAGTTCCATAATGAACTTTAAAAATTATAAATAGCAGTTTCAACAATTTAATTAAAAATAGTAAACTTACAAAATACATAAGGAAAAGATTTTAATTTAATAACAAGACGAACCTGACAAAATTTGAATTCTTTCTGTGCAAACAAAACTTTTGATACAGTTCCTATACATTGAGAACATGCCTTGGTAAAATCTAGAAGCTAGAAATGTCTGCAAAAACAAAAGAACTCAGAAGATGTGAAAAATTATTGAAAGTTCATGTTGAAATAGAATTACGTATATCAATCTGAGTAAAGCATTGAGTAAGTGTTTTAATTGCTCTAAATAGCATTTTTATTTTATTTTTAATCTACAAGCAAAAACTATCTGCAAAACCTGCTAATAATTTGGAAACTATCCGCGTATGGCATACGCGTGTACGTCTACATTCTGCTACTCTGGTGGTAAGGAATGATGGAAGCTTCAATTTGTTGCATGTAGATCTCTGCAAGAAGAGGGGATAGAGGTGAGCACATGGGGAGACCACATTGTTGTTTTTACACAATTTTGTTGAAAACAAAATAACTGTGTTCATGAATGGTGTGGAAACAATCATAAAGATCTTTGATAAGAGTACTGAGTGGTTCGAAATGAAGAATCAATTTCTTCATGAGGATCATGTAGGACTCGAAATACGGTACAGAGGGGGAACAAAGATTCCACATCAAGAGTATATAGATTTTCACTAGGCGAAAAGGAATTAGGAAGTTTGTGGATGATGTCTGAAGTGGAGACAACTGTATGAGGATGGTTGGCAGCCAGAAATTTGCATTTGAGGACCAATTTATTTTCAAGGTTTATTGCTGGAGAAAACGAGTATTCAATCAAAGGTCTGATGGGGTTACCAGCTTTATGCAATTTAACTTGCAGGAAAGGCCTGGGAGTCCTAATGTAGGGAGGGGGTGAGATATCTCCATGGAAAGATTGAAGTGTTTCTTTCTTTGATAATCTGTCAACTGAGTTTTTGAGTGAGTTGGTGGTGTCTGACTGCAGTGGGATGCATTTAGCAGAAGTAAGAAATGAATGAACTTTTTGGTTTAGTATTTCTTTACCAATGATGACTGGGCAACCAACTTTATCTGCTTTGCATATGGCAAGAACATTGTCTTGAATAAATGACCTCAATTTCTTCAGACAAGAAGAATTCTTCTTGGCACAGGATTTTGCTTGGATAAGATAACAGCGGCATTGGGAGGGTAGGATGGTGTACAGTGTCAGTTCTGTCGATAGCTGACTCTATAAGAGAAACAGTATGTGGAAGATTGATAGGAAGAGCTGGTGAAAATTTTGGGCCTAATGATAAGAATTTATCCAAGCTAGGAGGAAGGGTAACAGAAGAAAGATTTACATACTTTGGCTCGGCAGTAGAGGCTGAAGACAAAGTAGACTCAAAAACTTAGTTGACAGATTATCAAAGAAAGAAACACTTCAATCCTTCCTTGGAGATATCTCACCCCCTCCCTACTTTAGGACTCCCATGCTTTCCCAGCAAGTTAAACTGCGTAAAGCTGGTAACCCCATCAGACATTTGGTTGAATATTTATTTTCTTCAGCAATAAACCATGAGAATAAATTGGTCCTCAATTGCAAATCTCTGACTGCCAACCATCCTCATACAGTTGTCTCCACTTCAGACTTCATCCACAAACTTCCTAATTCCTTTTCTCCTAGTGAAAATCTATATACTCTTGATGTGGAATCTTTGTTCCCCCTCTGTACAATATTTGGAGTCCTACATGCTCCTCATGAAGAAATTGATTCTTCATTTCGAACCACTCGGTACTCTTATCAAAGATCTTAATGATTGTTTCCACACCATTCATGAACACAGTTATTTTGTTTTCAACAAAATTGTGTACAAACAATAATCTGGTCTCCCCATGGGCTCACCTCTATCCCCTACTCTTGCAGAGATCTACATGCAACAAACTGAAGTTTCCATCATTCCTCACTACCCTTTTCAACCTTCCCTGTGGTTAAGATATATAGATGACATTTTCATTAGCTGGTCACATACAGAGTCTGAATTAGAGGTCCTGATCAACTCCATTATAGAAAAATGTCCATCTATTAAACTCACTAAATCTAAGGAAGTAAACAACAAAATTGATTTCCTGGATGTCTCCATCTGCAGAAATTTGATCTCTCCATCACTCCTTCAATCTATCATAAACCTTCTGCTGCCACCAACATCATTCCCTTCGAATGATTCACTTTGCATCTCTACAAGCTTGCAGCATTGAAGTCTTACATTAACAGGGCTCATATCATTTGCAACAACCAACTTTCTCTTCAAGAAGAATTCTCCAAAATTTCTACAATAGCCCTCTCTCATGGTTTCCCTGCTCTTACAGTCAACTCCCTCAATAAAGAAATACATAAACAAATTGAAAATTGAATGCCTCCATCCTCAAAAGAGAGAAAACCTGAAATTCTCTGGTTCTGTTCCTTACCATCCTTCCTATACTTATAAGATACAAATTCTTTTCAGAAGTTTTGGTTACCATCTTGCCATTAAATACCCCCAAGCATCTTGAAATTTCTACAAAGTGATAAGGACAAAGTTGAAAATCTGGTTCTCCAAGGAGTTTACTGCATTCCATCTCTTCTTCAACAGGTGATAACTTATACATTGGAAGCACATACAGGAGCATTAATCACAGAATTTTGGAATATAAGAAAGATGTTTTGAAAGCCAACCCAAATACAGCCTTGTCTATTTTGACAATGGAAGACATTTGCAATTCCTCCGCTAGAACGAAGCAAAACGTTTTGCTTCTTTTGATAATCAATTTGCCCTCTGTTACTATGAAAGCCTAGAAATTCTTTTCAACCCAAAGATTTGCAAATCTGAATCTCCTCTCTACATCCCGATGATCTGGAGATCAATTCTAAGATCTCGCAACAAAAATAGCCAAAATTCAAACGTAGAATCTGGAAACAATCTTAGTCCTCCATTGGCATGATGAAGACCTAAGACAAGGTCGAAAGCTCCCAACTTATGAACTTTCTTGTAAAAGTTCTAATCTCTTAACATAACTAGCGTGATCAACTTACCTTTATTTGTTATTCTTGTTATGTGTTTTGCTCATCATTGTCATGAACAAGTGTGCCAATTGGCCAACCCATGTGCTTTGTTTATTATTATTATTGATAGACAGACATTTTAGTTAAGCCTATAATTTTCCTTGTAAGTATTTAAAGAAGAATTTTTATTTACAAAGTAAAACTTACAGATGTAAGTACTCACAAAACAATTTAAATTAAAGATTTTTTCCTTGCTTTAGCCTGAGCAAATCTGTCAATGATTACAGAAAAGTTTGTAGTGTAACATCCTTTTCCATTCGTCCTGATGAAGCTAGGTCAATACCTAGCGAAACCATGGTCGACTTGAAAAAATAAATATTTGTGGCAAACATTGCATCATTGTAATATATACAAACACATTCAGTTTACTGTCCACAAAAACTGATCTTTTAGTGTTCACTCTGCTTAGGACAGAAAACCCTTTTTCCACTGTGCAGTGAGTGACTCGTAAAGTAAGGAAAGTCCTTAACACAATTTCCAGATTAGGGAAAGTATTTTAGAGGTTGTTATGTCTCATGTAACTATACAGTTCTAGTATTGTTGTCAGTATTTCAAGCTCAGCGTACATCTTGAAATGAGAGTACTCGTTCAACGTTACCAAAGCATACAATGTTAACGAAAACACATAAGAACACAAAACAGGAGTGGAATGTTGAATATATACAGCATAGTCTAAACAGATGAAACTAGTGTCTCAATCCAGGAGTTGAATATGCTGACTGCGCATGTGTATGCTTGGCACCAGGTCAGGAAATAGAAGTCTTGCTCCACACCAGACGTGTTATTTACAACAATTATAATACTTAATGAAAGCCTTACTCAGATTAATATACTTAATTCAATTTTAGCTTGAAGAACTTTCAATTATTTTTCACATTTTCTGAGTTTTCTCCAACCAACATTAAGTTGTGTACGAGTGAATGGTGTTTTATCAAAATGGTTTTCCATTGGTGCAGGAGTTAGACAAGGTTGTGTAATGTCACCATGGCTGTTTAATATATTAATGGATGCATGCATGCGTGATGCCAAAATAGATAATAGTGGTTTATGTCTTGGTGATATCCGTGTGTGCAGATTGCTGTATGCTGATGACACTGTCCTGTTGGCAGAGAGCAAAAGTGAGTTGCAGAGTATGTTGACTCGGATGCACGAACTTTGCATGGAATTCAAACTGAGTATAAATAAGGGAAAAACCAAAGTTATGGTGTTTGAGAGAGGAACGGGTAGCACTGAATGTAATGTAAGTATAAATGGCACTGTGATTGACCAGGTGAGTGAGTTTGTGTATTTAGGAAGTATGTTTGACAGAGAGAACAAGTTGGATGGTGAAATCAGTAGGCGAGTGAATTCTTCTTTGAAAGTCATAGCTGCTCTGGAATGATGGGTTCTCTAGAGAGTCCCGCATGGCTGTGTACGAAACAGTAATTGTTCCTACTCTGATGTATGGCAGTGAAACCTGGGTACTGCAAAAGAAACATAGGAGTTGTTTGTGTGCTGGAGAAATGCGTTACTTACGTGGGATTTGTGGCAAGACACGATCTGATTGTGTGAGGAATGAAGATGTATTGTAGTTGTGTGATGTGAAGCAAAATGTTGTTAGCAAGGTGGAGACCAATATGCTTCAGTGGTTCGGCCATGTTGAAAGAATGAGTGATGAAATGCTTACTAAGAAAATCTTTTCAGCCCAAGTGGCAAGAAGGAAAGGCAGAGGAAGGCCAAGGAAGACATGGGTGGATCAGATTCAGTTTGTGTGCTGGAGAAATGCGTTACTTACGTGGGATTTGTGGCAAGACACGATCTGATTGTGTGAGGAATGAAGATGTATTGTAGTTGTGTGATGTGAAGCAAAATGTTGTTAGCAAGGTGGAGACCAATATGCTTCAGTGGTTCGGCCATGTTGAAAGAATGAGTGATGAAATGCTTACTAAGAAAATCTTTTCAGCCCAAGTGGCAAGAAGGAAAGGCAGAGGAAGGCCAAGGAAGACATGGGTGGATCAGATTCAGGAGTGTCTGCATGAGAAAATGATTATGAGTATGAAGTATAAAAGATCTTGTGTACGGCGTGTAATGGATATCAGTGAAGCACGAGTTGTATGTCAAGATCGCTGTAAATAGAGAAGTTTGATACGACAACAATAAATAAAAATATCTGGAAGTTTGTATTTCTTTTTGGAGCTAACCTCTGAATCTCAGAGAACTGCTTAGTGATATATGATATGATATGATTCTGAGTTCTTTTGTTTTTATAGCCATTTCTGGCCTCTAGTTTTATCAAGTCCTGTTCTCAATGTATACGACAACAATAAATAAAAATATCTGGAAGTTTGTATTTCTTTTTGGAGCTAACCTCTGATTCTCAGAGAACAGCTTAGTGATATGATATGATATGATTCTGAGTTCTTTTGTTTTTATAGCCATTTCTGGCCTCTAGTTTTATCAAGTCCTGTTCTCAATGTATAAGAACTGTATCAAGTTTTATAAACATACAAAACGAGCAAAACATACAGTCACATATGGTAAAAGGTTCATTTAGCAGTAGCTTTCGGTCGTCCTACGACCTTGACCACCTGTGATCGACTGGATGGGCTGGTTGCCAGAACTACAATTTGAAGGTGGGCTGTTGGAAATGTTGCCAGATTTTAGGAGAGATCCAAATAAAAGGGATTTAGTGAGGGAATCTCTGAATTGCAGTTTTTGGTGAACAAAATTTCAATGCTCTCTTGGAAATGCAGAAATGCCTTGTTGATGAACTGGGCAACTTTTTTGGTTTCTTTCCAAATGGGAACTGCAGAGGTGTCTTCAAGGGTTAGTGCAGATAAAGCTGTCTTTGGAAGACCATTGGAAACATCTTTTTTTGTGTTTACCAAGTTTTGTATTGATGCTTTGGTATCTGCTTCCAATATACACTTAGAGATAAGGGGAAGTTGAAATGGGAATAGCATAAACTCCAGGGGTGTCAAAGGGTGAGACAGGATCCCTGTCTTTAATCAGGCACATTATTGCACGGTTTGGTTTCACTGTGAGAGTGTAGCCCATAGTTTTGAAATAGTTATGAAAACAAACTTTTTAAAACTATGGGCTTCACTCTCACAGTGAAACCATACCATTCTGCAATAATATGCCTGATTAGAGACATGGGTCCTGTCTCACCCTTGGACACCCCTGGAGTTTATACTATTCCCATTTCAACTTCTTCTGGTCTCTCAGTGTATATTGGAAGCACATACCAAAGCATCAATACAGGACTTGGTGAACACAACAACAACAAAAAAATTCCAATGGTCTTCCAAAGACAGCTTTATCTGCACTAGCCCTTGAAAATACCTCTGCAGTTCCCATTTAGAAAGAAACCAAAAACGTTGCCCCATTAATCAACAAGGCATCTCTGCATTTCCAAGAGCATTGAAATTTTGTTCACCAAAAACTGAAATTCAGAGACCCCTCACCAAATCCCATTTATTTGGATCTCTCTTCTAAAATCTGGCAACATTTTCAACACCCCACTTTCAAATTGTAGTTCTGGCAACCAGCCCATCCAGTCGATCGAAAGTGATCAAGGTCATAGGACAAACGAAAGCTACCGCTAAACGAACCTTTTACCATATGCGACTGTGTGTTTCACTCATTTTATATGTTTATGTGTAATTGTCGTGTGAAGCCTGAGTTTTAAACCATGTACATCAAAGGTTTTGTTTGCACAGAAGGAATTTGAATTTTATTGTCAGGTTCCTCTTGCAGTCGCCAGTTATTAAATTAAAATATTTCCCTTATGTATTTTGTAAGTTCACAATTCTTGAATTAAGTTGTTGAAAATGCTATTTATAAATTTTGAAGATTCATAAATGGAACTGTTTTTTTCTGAATATGAAAGCTTTCTTTAATTAGTCTCTTGTTTTTATGAGGTTCATAGTCCAACATTTTAATATTTTGCTATAAATGTCTCATTTCACACATTGCTGCACATTTACATGTGATGTACTTTTGTTCTCATTAGAATCTGTAATGTTCTAGTAATTATTTATTGTTTTATAATTTTTCAATAAATGATCTTTTCCACTGATATCGCGATTCACGGATTTGCAGTAAGTTTTCTGCTTTGATGGCTGTGTACGCAAATACATTTTATTTTTATACAACTGTGCAGATACTTGGTCCGGCTGCACTTTTTTCATATAAATGCAGATATTTTTGCTATGTCTCTTTCAAAGCAAACACCCAAATTACATGCTTTTTTTTTTTTTAAGGAAATAACTTTTCAGACAGATATAAAGTGCAAATGAAGTTATTAGTTATTATTCACAATAAAGATCCAGACTCACGGTCACCAGGTCGCCACTGGCGATAAACCTCAATGCCGCGGCAACTAAAAACGTTTGATTAAATCGCCAATTCTGGCGACCTGTACCGGTACAGGAAAAAAAAAATTATTTAATTTTATTTAACTTGTGCTGTACAGAAAAAAAAGTTTTAACTTGTATGGAACTCTCACGTTTTTGAAAATTTTTGCTCCAAATGTACGGAAATCGCACATACTGCTTGAACAGCAGAAAAGAAATAAAAAAGTTATAAGAAAAAGGTGAGGGTGTCACGTCGGTTCTTGATCACAAAGAATGCACCAAGCAAGGATGATGGATCATCGTGAGAGAAAGAGTTCGCAAGGTTGCAGAGGGGAATGAAAGCTTCTTCCCTTTGGGGAAGTCGTACTGGAAGAAATTTTTATATAAAAAAAAATCTCCAATTTTTTAAATAACCGAATGCAAATTTTACAGTAATCAAGACCCGTCAAAATAAACTTGCATGTGAAATTTTGTCAAAATCCAAATAAAACTTTAGAAGTTAGGCTTTTTTTTTTTTTTATGAATGTTCGCTGAAAGCCTGCATAATCCATACTCTCTCGCTACAGTCTCCAGTGACGAATTTAGCGTGCATCTGCTGGCTTTTGAACATCGCAAAGTGGCCGGCTAAAAAGAAACAATTTATTTTACGAATTAATACTGACCGAGTTTTCCTTCCACTTTCTGTGTTCACTTTAAAAAAATAATAATAATAATTGGTTAACTTGGCTTTTTGTCATTATTTTCACCAAAATATAGTATTTTATAGTGTATTTAGTTAATACTAAGTTTGAATTTTAACCAAACTCTATAATCAGGATTTCTAAATTTCAGAATCGGCAAAGTCTGGACGATTCTGGATTTTCGAGGTAGTACTGTAATAGCATTCTCATACCTGCCAACTACTACAGAATGTCCGTAGTTTCTACGGATTTAGTTGTCTGACTACGGAATTATGGACTTT
This sequence comes from Macrothele yani, assembly GCA_039090855.1. NCBI lineage: Eukaryota > Metazoa > Arthropoda > Arachnida > Araneae > Macrothelidae > Macrothele > Macrothele yani. The sequence continues at coordinate 82,748,377 of CM077005.1, forward strand.
GCTGTCAAAACTACAGATTCTATGAATGTTCATTTTGCTTAATTTTTTTTTTCATTTTGCTATTGTTTTATGATATACACGAGATTCTTAATCAGATTCGCGAAATTCCGCGTTTTTTGTCATCATTTAGATCGTTCTCAGGATCAGTGTAAAACTGAAGACAATTTGCGGGGGTGGGGGTGGGGGGTCCATCTGGAGACGGTATTTTGTGTTTTAAAACTTTCGAAAACCATGTGAAAACATTACTGTAATCGTGATTTTTTCCTCCCGATGTTGCCTTTGTGTCCAATTTTCTTGTTAAATATGATTTTATTGCATAAATGTTTGTATTTCAGCTTGAAACTGTAAGCAAAAGTTTGCAAAAACAGAGGTTGGACCCCGCAAAAATTTCCCCGTAATCTTCAGGCATCAGGTTCTTCCGCGAAATCGAGGAATTGCACCTTTTTCGTTATTATTTCGGTCATTCGCGAGATCAATGCACAAGTGAACATAATTTGGGGAGCGGGGCTGTGTGACGGGTATGTTCGTCGGAGGACGGAATTCCGTCTTTACGAAAATTTCGAAAACGGAAGATCGACGGAGTTAAAAAAAAATTTCACAATCGTAATTCCTTTTTTATTGCGATGTTATCTCTGCCCAGTATTATTGTTAAATAAAATTTTACTGCATAAATATTTGTCTTTCAGCTTGAAAATAGCAGGAAAATTTCCAAACCCAGAAGTCGGACGGTGCAATGATTTCTACCGCAATGGCAACCCCCACCACCCGCATGATGTTCCCACTCTCCCGCATTGTTAAACATCTCCCGTCCCATAAGTTTTTGCATTTATGCTTGATAAGGGAGGGAGAAATTCACGAAAATGGAAGTGACAAAGTTGGAAAATTTTTAAAAATTGATGCATTATGTTCAAAAGCACTGATATTCTCAAAGTTATACCATTTACCTAAAATAGTTAAAGCTTTGATATCACGCACTCGTGGTCTTGAGGCTGAAAGTTCTTTCAGCATGATGGATGAAGTTACTGTTATTAGAGGGCATAAAAAAAGAAAGAAAAGAAAAGCGTCAATGAAGAAATAGGGAGAGGAAGATATCAGCAGAAAGAAAAATTAAGCAATGGATGCTGTGCAGCTGCAGAGTCAACAAAAGACAAACTGATAGTAGTCCACATTTTTGCTGTGTGTTTTAATTTTTCACCCAGTTAAAACGTTCAGCATTTTTTTTTCCTTCTTTGTTCTCATCTTGACATAAACATTATAAACTCTTAAAGACTTTTTTTTACATAATAATGTACCAACATGTTGATCGCCAAATCATTTTTGATCAATCGCTAACGTTTTTTAAGTTACTACAAAAATTGACAATTGAGCATTCAGTGGCTATGTTTGTGCCCTTACAACTGTTGATTTGCGACTGCATCCACCATGTGTCAAGGTCATGTGGCATCCCCTCCCCCGATAGCAATCTACCGCGGCTCTTTTTACCTACGTAATGAGAGCATTGACCGCAGAGTTAGACGCTGATGTAAGCGTCACAGGAGGTAACAGTCAGTTTGGGGGAAGCTTGGCGTGCAGGTTAAGTGCACAATGTTCATCGTTCGCATTGGAGCTGTGGTTTTCTTCTTCGAACTATTTTGTTATTGTTTTAGTAAAAATAAGTGCCCCAAAAACACCAAAAACTTATTATTTTCATCAAGAATGGGAAATGGACTACTTTTTCGCTATGCTTAAAAGACAAGTGTTGCTGCTTAATTTGCAGTACTTCCATGGCGATACCAAAGAAGGGGAATTTAGAGCGGCACTTCAACGCATTGCATCGTAAATATCAATCAATCCAATTTCCCACGCAACAGTGAAATGAGAAAGAAAAAATTACAGGAACTGAAATCTGGACTGACTGCACAGCGAAATATGTTCTCAAAACCAAACGATCAATCGAAGGCTTCAACCATGGCCTTCTTTCAAGTAAGCCATAAATTTGCAAATTTCAAGAATAAGGGTGAAATAAAAACAGCCCTTCAAGATCTGCAATTATCTCAGAATACAGTCATGAGATGTGTTGAAAAGTTAAGCCAAAATGTAAATGGGCAACTGCTAAAAGATATTGATCAATTGCTTAATTTTCCCTGCAACTGGATGAATCAACAGGTGTCAGTGACACTGCTCAACTCCTGATTTTGTATTAGAATGGTTTTCCCGGACTTTTCTGCCAAAGAAGAATTGTTGGGCATGATTTCATTGAAAGGAAAAACTAGAGGTCTTGATATTTTCAACGGATTCAAGAAACACATTGAAAAGGTTAAGTTGCCTTTATTTAAGCTCGTGTCAGTAACCACCGACGGAGCAGCAGCGATGACGGGTAAATCCAATGGATTCATAGCCGTGTGTCAGAAAAAGAAGATTTCCCGGATTTCTTAAGCTACCATTGTATCATTCATCAGCAAGCTTTAACCAGCAAGAGGCTTAATACAAAATGCATCATGGATATTGCTTTTAAAATCGTCAACTCCATCAGAGGTAAATCTTTTCAAAGGCGACTTTTTAAAATTAAACTGGATGATATACAGACAGATTTGATTTTGCACACGGATGTCAGATGGCTAAGCCGAAGCAATTTTTTGCAAAGATTTTGTGACTTGTTGGATGATATTATAAGCTTTCTTGAAGAGAGGGGTGATAATTATCATCAATTGCATGATCTGGACTGGCTATGTGATCTGGTATTTTTTACGGGAAAACTTAGTTTATTAAACCTGGAATTACAAGAAAAAAAATAAAACAATCGGCGATATGATGAGCAGTGTTTCTTCTTTCAAGAACCAAGCACTGGCTATGATTAAGAATCCCGAAAATAAAAGTTTTGATCGATTTAAAAACATCAAGGATCGTTTAAGAAAAAATTCCACATATGTATTCAATTCAGGAAAATATGTAACTGAAATCCAAACTGTTCTGGATGACTTCGAAACCTGATTCAGTGAATTTACAAAAATGGAAGATCTTATTCAATTTGCCATTTACCCATTCAAGGAGGACACTGACCCACAACCGATCACAAGTAAATTTGCAGAGCTGTTTCAACTGGACAAAATTTCACTGGAAAATGAAATAATAACACTGCAGTGTGACATATTTCTGAAAGCCAGATCTTCAGAAGATAATTTCCGAAATTTTGTTTCCAAAGAAAAGTACCCCAATGTGAGAAAATGTAGCAAACATTTTTTATTCCTGCTTCAGGTTAACATATTTATGAGAATCGGCATTTTCTTACTTACAACAAACAAAATATAAACGACTCAAATTTGACAGATCAGCACACAGAAGATTGCTTGAGATTGGCGTTGTCCAATTACACTCTAGTTTTTTGTCTTGGCGAAAGAAATGAAGGTGCAAACTTCACATTAATTTTTTATTCACCGTAAAAAATAAACATTTGTTCATAACATTTAAATTTGTACTAAGGCCTATGTTATAAATATTGAATAAAAATCATAAAATAATTCAAATTGTTTTATTTAAACATATAAAACAAGCTAAACGCACAAAGTCACGTATGGTAAAAGGTTCGTTTAGCGGTAGCTTTCGGTCATCCTACGACCTTGATCATCCGCGATCGACTGCGGGTGATCAAGGTCGTAGGATGACTGAAAGCTACCGCTAAACGAACCTTTTACTGTATGTGATTTTGTGTGTTTCACTCGTTTTATATGTTTATGTGTTATTGTCGCGTGAAGCCTGAGTTTTAAACCTTGTTTTATTTATCTCAAATACATGCATAAAATCGATAGGTTCTACCTACAGGGCAACAACGATTGAGGCCGCATAGCATAAAGTTTCTTGTCAGTCTGCGACACATATCATGGTGCCACAAAATAATCTGTGGGTGGTCAGTGCGCAAGATAACTACTAGATATGAAAACAATAAAAATCTGAGCAGGTAGAAATTAAAACAACAAAAAGCCTAACCTGGGTACTTAAAGCAATTGCAAATGATAACTACGATCAAGAGTAAGCTACTATGCCCTCTGAACCCAGGACTTTGCTCACTTTCATGCTGAAACACAAAGCTTTATGAAATAAAATTATTAAAAAAAAAAAAAAAAAAAAAGGTTAAGGGGAAATCTTTGCTCCATCCTATTTCCGTTTTCGAATTATTTTCTTTTCTCCATTTTTGATCTTAAATGAAAACGTTTATGTAATTAAATTATGTTTAAACAATAATACACTGCAGGGAAAACACAGCGAAAAAGAAAACCATTACAGGAGAAATCTCCGCTACCTTTAGCTTCCATTGACGAAAATTTTTGCCTCCAATATACGATCACAGGAAAACATTTTGTTCCCTCCAGCTTTCATTTTCGGAAAAGTTTCCCTCTATTTTCAATCTTAAGTACAAATGTTTATGTAATAAAATGATACTGAATAACCATACACGACAGAGGGAACATCGCGAAAAAAAGAATTTAAGATTACAGAGCTGCTTCTAACTTCCGTTTTCTGAAATTACTCCCTTCATTTTCAATCTGAAAGACAAATGTTCATGCAATTAAATGATATTTAACAACAATATTGGAGAGAGGATACATCGCGAGGGGAAAACAATTACAATTACGGGAGAAACCTTCACTCCGTCTAATTCTGTTTCCGGAAAGTTTGGGAAGACGGAATCTGTATGAGAAGATTTAATAGGGCTCTGGGGATATTGCATACTTGCCAACTTTGGAAAATGTGCATCAGTAAAACTTTTGTGCGAATGCCATTTACCAAAAAACAAAACATAATTAGATTAATAAATATGCAGTAAAAATCTCTGCATATGCCACAATAACTAAACTAGTATTATCTGTGTTTCAAATAATAATTTAAAAAACCATAAAGTAAAATCTTAATTTTGTTCAATGTTAGCCTTGCATACCTGTGGTGTTTCAATACCAAACTAAATATTTCCTGTAAAAAGGAAATATTCACTTTAAGAGTACCTAAACATTGCATTCAAAACTGTATGTTACATAGCTTCTAATCTTCACCTTGTATATCAGGATTATATAACAGTGTTCGACTTAACCAGTGGTCTGCTGGCCATTGGCCAGTAAAACTTCCGTCGGACCACCGAACTATTGATTTTACCGTCCCAGATGGCTAGTAAGTTTGTTTTTTTCTTCCAATTTGTCAAATGCAAAAAAATTAATTACTATTTCTTTTAGCTTGCTGTATGGTTTTCTTTTTAGGCTGCAAACTAATGATAAGTTTGAAAACAAATATTGGAGATAATTCTATTGAAGTGATACGTTATTTTTAACATATTGTAAATGTCTTTAAGGTTTTTTATTACTATTTTATTTTACGGACCAGTGACCATTTTGGCGGACCGGTGGTTTGCAAATTCTAGTGGTCCGCTGGGCCAGTAGAAGATTTATTTCTAATTCTAACACTGTATAATATTGCAATGACTTCCATCACATGCTACAGAAAATAGCCCTTCTTGTAAAAGTTTCACAACAGCGGAAGTTCGATGTAAAGCCATTTCATGGGCAATCTCCGTCGTTTTGGTCTTCTTTTTTTTTTTTTTTTTTGATTGGAGGTTTAACGACCACCGTGAGCAACTCAATGGGCTATAAGCAGTCGCCCGTCCCTAATTTAGGGTCACTGGTTCCAGGGAAGGGAGAGAGCCAGTGCCGTAAGACAAACACAACATCCATGCCTCACCGGGATTCGAACCCGGACCCCATTCGGACGAATGATCAGAGGCCACCGCTTAGACCACTGCGCCACCGGGGCAGCATTTTGGTCTTCCCACAGCCACAACATTTGGCAGTTTCATCTCTTGGAAACATCTTATGAAAAAGTGGTGGACCAGCATGGCGGCAGCCTGAATGGCATGTTATGTTGCTTGAAAAAATGCGTAAACACCAATTCAGCACGAGTTACATTTCCTTGATTATTATCCGATGTTTTAAAAAACGTAGTCAGTTTGGAGTTACTATCAGTACACTTCGCATTACCTTTGTGTTTGGGACCATTTACATGAAGAAAAATATCGTTTCTGCCTCCATGGGCAATGTTAAAATCATTTTGGCAAATGTCGCAAAATGCAAATTTTACACCTTTATTAGATTTCCTGATACACTGGAACTTTGCGACGTATGCTTTCTTAAAAGTTTGAAAATAACTTTGAAATAGTATAATCTTAGTACTCATCTTTATAGGTTTGCATAAAAGCTAAAGTAACAACTCGCTCCTCCCGGTAATTCAACTCTACAACAAAGAAACACCACCACACACTAAAAACAACAGACATAAGAAAGTATCCTTTTTCTGCTACAACAACATAGCTGAACACTGTGCATGCAGATTTTTTTTCTTTCACTGGCTGTGATTTCGCTCCCAAGAAGAGACCAATCAACTGCTACGATGAACTAGCGTCTACAAGAACTGAAATACCACGGCCGCTCGCTCAATCAAGTCGTGCCATGGAAACACAAAATGGAACGGCCACCATCACAGACTCTGCACATGCGTCTAGTGTCGGCACTCGGCACTTCACTTGAGCACTCCTATGGAGAGAGAGCTACCATACGACGTCACGAAGCCAATGAGTCAAAGATGACATCATCGCGTGACACAGCGCTCGTAAGGTCTGGTAGAAAATCCAAGTGAATGGTTGCAGGGGTTGAAATATTTCAATTGAACAATCGAAATATTAAAAAATCCGTAAAAACAGACCTGTATCCGTAAATCAGTAAAATCAAGCAGAAATCCATAAAAGTTGGCAAGTATGATATTGTTTTTGTCTGCAGCACCAAAATGAAATCTGTGATGTATGTCGCCACGATTCTGCTACGGGGGGATAGAGGTATAGTGGGAAGCGACAAATTTTGGAGGAAGAAATTTGAAATTGTGAAGTAGAGTAGATCACTATGAGTTGAAGGGGAAAAAGTAGATTTTAGTCCCAATCCAGTTGGCGACCTCTGTACTATAATATGCACATGTAAATAATGTTTTTGCAGTTTATACCATGCACCAGTAATAAGACTTAAAGAACAATGTTCAAGAAATCTACTCACTTTTTAATAGAATCCTTCTATTTTATAGCCTATAACTTATGTTTATTTATTTTTTATGGGGGTTTACCGACCACCATGAGCAACTTGATGGGCTATTAGCAGTCGCCCATCTCTAATTTAGGATCGCTAGTTCCAGGAAAGGGAGAGAGCCAGTGCCATAAGACAAAAACAACATCAATTCTCACCAGAATTCAAATCCGTACTCATCTCAGAGGAATGGTCAGAAGCTACAGCTTAGACCGCTGTGCCACCAGTGCTACAATTTATGTTTAAGAGCATGCATTGCAGATATACAGGGCCAGTTCACATACCCAATTTATCTTTAAAAGCAGTTTAACAATTTCTTAAATATCTATCTATACATAATTATTTTGCATCACAGTCCTTCTGTTCCCAAAATTACAGTAGTTTTTAATACAACTGTGAATCTTCAAACACAATTTGTCACTTTATATAGCGCATGTTCTGTTTGTTTGTTTTTTTTTATGTCATTTATTGCTGCCTGCTAGTTTTGTTGAGGCAGATAAGCAGCAGCTACATGGCTTCCACTCAGTGCATGCACACTGATCACATACTCCTAATCTCCTTCTGTGGAGGCCACAGCAGAAAGCCTTTTGTTTTGTTTGCTACAGCTAGCGAGGGGCAAAGCTATTTTGCTTTTTTATCCATCAGGAAGTGTGAGTTTATAAATTATTATTGAATTTGTTGTGTCTGTACATGTGTGTGTTCAAGAAAGTTATCTGATGTTTGTGAACTCTGTATTATACTTTTTTTTTTTTAATTTTCTATGCAAAGTAGATTTGTAAAATAACAGAAGCCATTACTGCATTTCCTCTTTTTAGCAGAACTTATTTGTATTACCTGCGTTTCATCTTTAATTTAGTCTCTTTTTTCTGTTAAACATTACGAGTGTTTCTCTTGATAAAGACAAGGAACTACAACCAGCTTACAAAATAAGTAGTAAGCCCTAACAGCTGCAGAAACATAAATTAAACTCATGGAAAGTCAAGATGATGCTGGTTACATATAAGTTTTACAAATTTGTTGACACATAAGAAAAATAAAACAAAAAATGCTAAAAAGAAAACAAAAATTATGGACTTCCTATGTAAATAAGTTTTAAAATGTTCAATTTTGTATTTACATATTAAAAGAATGTTTATTTATATGTATTTACCTCAATGAAACATAATTTCAATTATCCGTGTCCTAGCAACCCCAACTTAACCATGGATAACTGATGTTTTACTGTACTTCGATATTAACAGTTTTGCACTTTGTTAGATAACACTTTACTTAAAACAAACAAAAAAGCTAATTTCATTCTGTATCTTTTTGCAGTTGGCATAGCATTCGTAAATTTTAAAATGTCTCAAAAAGGGCGCACACTTTGTTTTGCTCAGTTTTCATACAAACAAGTGTATGCTGATTTTGATTTTATTCTCGAATAATGACCAAATCAGTTTATATGATAGAACTAATTATGCATTAAAAGATTGCCTTCCAAATACAAATATTACCGATGAGGTATATATAAAATGAATGTAATGTGGGTGATTATAAGGGACCAGAAAATCCCACAGATTTATGTCAACTCCCTGACAAGCTTACAGAATTCAGCAGATATTTTATTTTCTGTATCTATTCCGATAAAGGCACTCACCATAAAGCTATCAGACCTCAATGCTTCAGCAAACACTAATATTAATGGAAACAAATTGAGAAATAAGAATAGAAGGTATTAATAGACGAAATACAGAGGTTACTTCAAGGAACTTACAAATCATGTATTCAGAGAACCCAGAAGGCAAATTTTCTCTCCTTCTCAAATCAAAACATTCATAAATTGAAGTCAGCTTTAAATGAATTTTGTTGTAATCCCTCGTGTCAAAAAAACAAACTTATTTATTTTTTTAATTTGTGGAAAAAACTAGGTCCTTGCAATTTCATCAGTAAATACCCACTAACGGCTCACGCTGCTGATCAAAATATTTGAAATGTGCGCTTCTTCTTCGCAATTGGCTTATTTTACTCCATAGCATTTTGGAGTTTGGACACAATTTCTGCATCACAGGGAAATTCCGTTGGAAACAGGGAATTTCGAACCTGAACATCAAGATTAAAAATTGCATCGGAATCCGAATGAATGTTTTTTCAACATAATAGAGGCACACTTTTTTTAAAGCGATTTTTGCGTCAGAATTCTTTAAGAATAATTGTCGGTATTCAGCGAGAATAATATCTACCATAGCACAACAATCGCCAATCAGGGAATTGCAAAAAATTAATACTGGTAACTAAATTTTAGAAAAAAAAAACGTAGATCGCAAAGAGAAAAAAAACGTAGAAGCGATATGTATGTATCCTAATGCAGCGATACCAACTGGCCCCATTTTTTTAGCATACAATTTTTTTAAACTAAATATATTTTTATTAAATGCAAAAAGAATTTTTTATTGTATTTTTAACGACCACCGTGAGCAACTCAATGGGCTATAAGCAGTCGCCCGTCCCTAATTTAGAGTCACTGGTTCCAGGGAAGGGAGAGAGCCAGTGCCGTAAGACACACACAACATCCATGCCTCACCGGGATTCGAACACGGACCACGTTCGGACGAATGATCAGAGGCCATCGCTTAGACCACTGCGCCACTGGGGCTGCCAAAAAGAATTTTAAAAAGTTACACTAGATTTAGCAGATTCTCTGAGATTTTCTCATGTTTCATACTACATATGTTGTCTTTAATCACACTGTTGTCGTAATGTTTGTGAGTAATCACTAATGTCGTACAAAATGGGATTTGTTTGAACAGTGTTGATTAACTTTTCGTCAACAGATATTTTCGAAATATTTTTTTTTTTGGTTGAAGGTTAACGACCATCGTGAGTAACTCAATGGACTATAAATAGTCGCCCGTCCCTAATTTAGGGTAACTGGTTCCAGGGACGGGAGAGAGGCAGTGCCGTAACACAAGCACAGCGTCCATGCCTCACCGGGATTCGAACACGGACTCTTCTCGGGCGTCCCAGTGGCAAAGTGGTCTAAGCCAGCGCTTAGACCACTTCGCCACTGGGACTGCAAATAATTTAATGAACTTTACAATAGAAACAGTGAAAATAAAGTAAAGTCAAGGGTTTGCGTTGTGTGCTGATACAATAAAGCAGTGGTCGTCAACCTGGTCCTTACCATCCACTTGTGGGCGATTCAAACTTTCGTGGTGGACGGTGGGGTTTTTTTTGTCCGTTGTTACAAATTTTGTTCTTCCGTCATATATCGTATACATTAATGACCCAACAGAGTTGGAAACATGGCGGCAGGCATTAGGATGTGAAAAAATTTTCCACAGCTTAAATGTGGAAAAATTTTACGTTAAGAGCATTAACCGTTGTTTAAATATAAAATCACAAATTTTATCCCTTGATATCAAATACGTTCATCGCAGGTCGGGGAAATCTTCGCCGAGAAAAAGCAGCCATTTTGCCGCGATGCACTTTCTCTGCCGTCAGAGAAAGTGCATCGCGGCAATGGAGGGAGAGCCTTATTCATTAGTATGATTAGGTACAAAAATAAAACAAATGTGTAAGATATATTGTTTATTACTAAATGAAAACATCAGTAGTGAATGATTTCTAGAGTGGAAGATTAATCAAAATAATTTTTTGCGAAAAATTCGGTAAGTTTTTTAAACCAGCAGTTTCCGTTAATGATGCTCCAATGACTTACGAAAAACTGATATTCCATCTTAAAATTGCTTCTCTGAATGTACAGCACCATATCATTTTACAAGAAGTACAATTTTTTTTTACGATAAAGGGTCTATTCTATATTGTCTCAGTAAAAAACTCAGTATCGTTTGCTCAGAAATCTTCACGTTAGTCTCACTGTGGCCAATATATATATATATACATATATATATATGGGATGTAAGGGCAGGTGATGCGTAACATCACAGCCTCTCCTTGACAAATGTCAACCCCGCCTTCTCGTGGTACATCCTGTTCCCCCTAAACCAATAGCAGTATAACTATACCATCGGGATTAGAGGAAATGCTATCCCACACTCACCAACCCGCTTGGCCAGCGTGGTGAGTTATGGCCAAACCCCTCCAAAATGACTCCACAACTTAAATCTTGGCCCTCAGTCTCCGGTACCTGGAATGTACCTGGCCAAGGCAGCGGCCAGTGCGACATGAAGGCAGAGGGTGCTAAGAATCCCCGGAGGACCGGACTAGGCTGCCATCTGATGCTGACCTTGGCTACGTATAACGGACGCTCCCTATCTTCTGATTCCAGGCTTCTTGAATTGGAAGAGGAACTACAAAGGATCAAGTGGGACATCGTCGGGCTAAGTGAGGTAAGGGGAAAAGGAGAAGATCTCATTGAACTGAAAAGTGGACATCTCTTCTACTATCGTGGGACAGATACTGGCAGAACTAGTGGTGTTGGATTTATAATAAACAAGAAACTGAAGGATATAGTTGTAGAAGTTGAAAGTTCCTCTGACAGAGCTGCACGACTCGTTATCCAACTCTCGAAAAGATACCAGGCTCAGATTATTCAAACTTATGCACCCACCACAAGTCATCCTGAAGAACAAATTGAAGAATTTTATGAGGAAATTTGTCATCTAAATAATAAAGGTAAGCAGCACTTGAAAATAATTATGGGAGATTTCAATGCAAAAATAGGGCAACGGCAACGGAATGAAACTTCAGTAGGTAAATTCCGTCACGGCAACAGAAACCAGCGTGGAAATACTCTCGTTGAGTTTGCAGAGGCAGAAGGGTTTTTCATCTTGAACTCCTTCTTCAAGAAAAAGCCACACAGGAAATGGACATGGAGACATCCAAATGGGACGACAAGTGAAATTGATTTTATTATGTGTAACAAAAAATTCGTCATAGAAGACTGCAGTGTGCTAAACAAGTTCAACACAGGTAGTGACCATAGATTGGTGAGATGTAAGATGCACCTCAACACTAAACTTGAACGTGGCAAGCTCATAAGACAAACAAAATCTATTGACATAACCAACCTTAAAAAACACCATAATACCTTCAAGTTAGAACTGAAGAACAGGTTCTCTGCTTTAGAAGGCCTAACATCGGAAGAAGTGGACATCTCTGAAGTTAACAGAAAAGTAACCAAAGCTCTTATGGAAACAGCAACAAAATTAGCTGGGTCTAAGAACAAGTTGCATGTGAACAAATTATCAGGAAAAACCAAAATGTTGATGCAAAAAAGAAGAGAGATGAGGACAACTAAAGAAGATGTGACTTCCAAAGTGAAATATATAGAGCTATGCAAGACAGTAAGAAAAAGTATCACTGAAGACGTAAGAAAATTCAACTGTGAACTAGTGAGGAAAGCAATTGAAAACAACCAAAGCCTAAAGATAGCAAAGGGACATCTCAGTAAGGGAAGAAAACAGATTATGGCACTGAGAAAAGAAGATGGTTCTGTAACAAGAAATAGAGGCGAAATTTTGACAAGAGTGAAAGATTTCTACTCCAAATTATATGAAAGGGATGATACATGTACTCCAGACATCATGAAAGGTACCAGTACCAGAGTTCTTCCAGTCCTTCCAACAGAAGTTGCACATGCAATCAAGAACATGAAGCAGGGAAAAGCTCCAGGAGAAGATGGAATTACTGTACACATCATACAAGAAGTAAGTGGAGAAATCGAAACAGTACTCGCCCAAATTTTCACTCGATGCCTTAATGAAAGGAAAATTCCTGAGGATTGGAACAACGCTACAATGATCTTGCTACGTAAAAAAGGTGACATTGAGGATCTCAGGAACTACAGACCTATCAGCCTCCTATCAGTGGTTTATAAAATCTTCACTAAAGTTCTTTCACACCGCTTGAAGGTGACACTATACTTGGCTCAACCGAGAGAACAAGCTGGATTCAGGAGTGGCTACAGCACAATAGATCATATCCACGTACTGAGAGAACTAATTGAAAGAGCGAGGGAATATGAACTTCCATTGTGCATGGCTTTTATCGATTATGAAAAAGCCTTTGATTCAGTGAAACCATCAGCAGTTGCAATGGCTCTGAAATCCTGCGGTATTGAAGATGCATACATTAATATTATTAATAACATCTATGAAAATGCAAGTGCAAAGATTCGGCTGTTTGAAAATACAACACACATAAAAATTGGAAAAGGAGTGAGACAAGGTGACACCATATCTCCGAAGCTCTTTAATGCCACATTGGAAAATGTCTTTCAATCACTGAACTGGGAAAACAAAGGGATAAAGATTAATGGAGATTATCTAACCCACCTTCGTTTTGCTGATGACATAGTCATTTTTGCAACTACCCCATCAGAGCTACAGAGTATGATCCAGGAACTTGCTGACAAGAGTAAAGAAGTGGGATTAAAAATGAACTTTCAGAAGACAAAAGTGATGTTCAATGCTTTTACAAGAAATGAAGATTTATCGATTGATGGAGAAAAGCTGGAGATAACAGACACATACGTTTATCTTGGACAGCAGATATCAAGTGAGGGTCACATTGGTGAAGAAATAATCGGCGTACAAAACTTGCCTGGAGAGCTTTTGGAAGAAACAGCATAATTTTCAAGAGCAATATGCCATTATGTCTTAAAAGAAAAGTGTTTGATCAATGCATCCTTCCAGTGCTTACGTATGGTGCAGAGACGTGGACCTTAGCTAAAAGAGACATACAAAGGCTGCAGACAACTCAAAGCAGCATGGAGAGGTGCATGCTTGGTGTAACCAGGAGAGATAAGAAGAGGAACACGTGGATCCGAAAAATGACAAGAGTGGAAGACATCATGATCAGAGTTAAATCCCTGAAATGGCAATGGGCTGGACATACTGCCAGAAGAACAGACCATCGATGGACAGCCGAAATTTTAGATTGGATTCCAAGGGAAAGGAAAAGACCCAGAAGAAGACCACATGGAAGATGGGTGGATGAAATTCGAAAGTATGCGGGAGTGACATGGAGGAGACTGGCACAAGAGAGACCGTTGTGGAGGAAACTTGGGGAGACCTTCGTCCAGCAGTGGATTGATAATGGTTGACAATGATGATGATGATGGAGGAAACTTGGGGAGACCATCGTCCAGCAGTGGATTGATAATGGTTGACAATGATGATTATATCATCATCATCATCATTGTCAACCATTATCAATCCACTGCTGGACGAAGGTCTCCCCAAGTTTCCTCCACAACGGTCTGTCTTGTGCCATTCTCCTCCATGTCACCCCTGCATACTTTCGAATTTCATCCACCCATCTCCCATGTGGTCTTCTTCTGGGTCTTTTCCTGTCCCTTGGAATCCAAACCAAAAGTTCGGCTGTCCATCGATGATCTGTCCTTCTGGCAGTATGTCCAGCCCATTGCCATTTCAGGGATTTAACTCTGATCATGATGTCTTCCACTCTTGTCATTTTTCGGATCCACGAGTTCCTCTTCTTATCTCTCCTGGTTACACCAAGCATGCACCTCTCCATGCTGCTTTGAGTTGTCTGCAGCCTTTGTATGTCTCTTTTAGTTAAGGTCCACGTCTCTGCACCATACGTAAGCACTGGAAGGATGCATTGATCAAACACTTTTCTTTTAAGACATAATGGCATATTGCTCTTGAAAATTATGCTGTTTCTTCCAAAAGCTCTCCAGGCAAGTTTTGTACGCCGATTAATTTCTTCACCAATGTGACCCTCACTTGATATCTGCTGTCCAAGATAAACGTACGTGTCTGTTATCTCCAGCTTTTCTCCATCAATCGATAAATCTTCATTTCTTGTAAAAGCATTGAACATCACTTTTGTCTTTTGAAAGTTCATTTTTAATCCCACTTCTTTACTCTTGTCAGCAAGTTCCTGGATCATACTCTGCAGCTCTGATGGGGTAGTTGCAAAAATGACTACGTCATCAGCAAAACGAAGGTGGGTTAGATAATCTCCATTAATCTTTATCCCCTTGTTTTCCCAGCTCAGCGACTGAAAAACACCCTCCAATGTGGCATTAAAGAGCTTCGGAGATATGGTGTCACCTTGTCTCACTCCCTTTCCAATTTTTACGTGTGTTGTATTTTCAAACAGCCGAATCTTTGCACTTGCATTTTCATAGATGTTATTAATAATATTAATGTATGCATCTTCAATACCGCAGGTTTTCAGAGCCATTGTAACTGCTGATGGTTTCACCGAATCAAAGGCTTTTTCATAATCGATAAAAGCCATGCACAATGGAAGTTCATATTCCCTTGTTCTTTCAATTAGTTCTCTCAGCACGTGGATATGATCTATTGTGCTGTAGCCACTCCTGAATCCAGCTTGTTCTCTCGGTTGAGCCATGTCCAGTGTTACCTTCAATCGGTGTGAAAGAACTTTAGTGAAGATTTTATAAACTACTGATAGGAGGCTGATAGGTCTGTAGTTTCCGAGATCCTCAATGTCACCTTTCTTATGTAGCAGGATCATTGTAGCGGTGTTCCAATCCTCAGGAATCTTTCCTTCATTAAGGCATCGAGTGAAAATTTGGGCGAGTACTGTTTCGATTTCTCCACTTGCTTCTTGTATGATGTCTACAGTAATTCCATCTTCTCCTGGAGCTTTTCCTCGCTTCATGTTCTTGATTGCATGTGCAACTTCTGCTGGAAGGACTGGAGGAACTCTGGTACTGGTATCTTTCATGATGTCTGGAGTGATTATATATATATATATATATATATATAAAACGCTTATTCGACGAATTCCATGTGATAGGCACAAAAGTGCATGTTTGTGAAGCGTTCCAGATTCTTGTTTTTTTAATTCCAACCAAAATAGGATTCGTAAAATACGAATGTTTCTGCTGCTTCCTCCCATAAGAAAGCATAGGTTGTATCAAATCATCGGCCCACACGTTCGTCGCGCCATCTAGTGACAAGTGACATTAATGGGCGATTTTCCGACTGTCAGGAAACTGACCTGAATAAAAACTCAGACTAATAATATGCGGTTCATAATAAAATGACTGGATGTGAGAGGACTTCACAGCATTTTCACCGCGTTGAATTAGCTTCAGACTGTCAGAAAAAAATTAAGAAATTGCAAAATATGAGCACATTTCACCAATCACGTTGAAACGTCATGGGAATCCTGCCTAGCACGTCAAAACATCGCGCGACATAACATCGCAGGTCAAAACATCGCGGTGACAAAACATCGCAAGTCATAACATCGCGGGCACAAAACATCGCAGGTCAAAACTTCGCGTTGACAAAACATCGCAAGTCATAACATCGCTGGCACAAAACAGCGCAGGTCAAAACATCGCGGTGACAAAACATCGCAAGCCATAAAATTTCAGGATCGGGCATTTAAATTAAACGGCTTTTTTTCTTTTCATTTTTTTTTTCTTTTGTATTTTTCTAAACATTTGATCTTTGGTAGGAAAAATTCGTTCAGACACTGATTTAATTTGCGTAAGACTAGTATGTGGCACTTATCAAAATATTTCAGGAGGGGGCACTTATTAAACCCTCATCTCATACAAAATTTTCGTAAAATCTACAGTTTTTAATTTAGAAACACCAAATTTGGTATACTAACTAACGGTGCTCTAACTTAGACCGCAGGCGGTTTTGGGAAGTGTTCGCAGCCCGGGGTCGAGGGGCCCCCATACAATATTTTCGTAAAATCTAGTTTTCAATTTAGAACCACCAAATTTGGTATACTATCTCATGGTGCTGTAACTTAGCACGCAGAGGTTTTTTGGAAGGGGGGGGGGCGGCGTCGAGGGGGCCTCCAAAGAAAATTTTCGTAAAATCTACAGTTTTCAATTAAGAATCACCAAATTTGGTATACTACCTCATGGTGCTCTATCTTAGACCGTAGACAGTTTTTGGAAGTGGTCTGAGCCCGGGGTCAAGGGGCCCCCATAGAAAATTTTCGTAACATCTACAGCTTTCAATTTAGATCCACCAAATTCGGTATACTATCTCATGGTGCTCGGACTTAGACCGTAGACGGTTTTCGGAAGTGGTCGGAGCGCGGGGTCGAGGGGCCCCCATAGAATATTTCCGCCAAATCTACAGTTTTCAATTTAGAACCACCAAATTTGGTATACTACCTCATGGTGCACTAACTTAGACCGTAGACTGTTTTGATAAAGATATGGGGCACGGGGTCAAGGGGCCCCCATACGCAATATTCGTTAAATCTACAGTTTTCAATTTAAAACCACCAAATTTGGTATACTATCTCATGGTGCTCTGACTTAGACCGTAGGCGGTTTTGGGCAGTGGTCGGAGTCCGGGGTCGAGGGGCTCCCATAGAATACTTTCGCCAAATCTACAGTTTTCAATTTAGAACCACCAAATTTGGTATACTACCTCATGGTGCACTAACTTAGACCGTAGACTGTTTTGGGAAAGATATGGGGCCCGGAGTCAAGGGACCCCATACGCAATATTCGTCAAATCTACAGTTTTCAATTTAAAACCACCAGATTTGGTACTCTATCTCATGGTGCTTTAACTTAGACGGTAGATGGTTTTTGGAAGTGTTCGGGGTCGAGGGACCCCCATAGAATATTTTCGCCAAATCTACAGTTTTCAATTTAGAACCACCAAATTTGGTATACTACCTCATGGTGCTCTAACTTAGACCGTAGACAGTTTTTGGAAGTGGTCGGAGCCCGGGGTCGAGGGGACTCCATAGAAAATTTTCGTAAAATCTACAGTTTTCAATTTAGAACTACCAAATTTGGTGTACTACCTCATGGTGATCTAACTTAGAAGGTGACGGTTATTGGCACGGGTGGAGGCCCGGTCCGAAGGGGGCCACTACAAAATTTTCGTAAAATCTAAAATTTTCAATTTAGAACCACCAAATTTGGAATACTACCTCATGGTACTCTAACTTAGACCGTAGAGAGTTTGGGGAAAGGGTGGGGGGTCGAGGGGGCCCATATGAAATGTTCGGCAATTTACAGTGTTTCTTCAAATTAAAGTGCAGTTCTCGCTTGCCTGACGTAGAACGTTTTCTCAAAATTGTTTGGAGTTCCCAATTCTACTGTGAAAAAAATAAATATATATATATTATATGCCAAGAAACGGCGATCTTTATTCATACCGCCCCTCGTTGAACTTTTGTGGCCAGTTGCCGTAAACTCGTATGAACCGGCATGAAAATTCCGACAAACAAAAGAACTCCTTCCCGTCATTAGGCACTTTGAAAAACTGACACACATAATTCGCAAACTGGGAAAACTGACACACATTCAAAGTGTTCCTTCGAGGAACAGCAATTTGTGCTCGGTCCCTTAATGAAAAGCATGTGGCAGTTTTCCAAGTTGCTGAAAGATGTGTGGCAGTTTTCGTGTGTAACGCTTTGTCAGAGACCAAGAACTTTAGAAAGTTCTTTGGATCGAATTAAAACTTTAAATTAAAAAAAAATCCAGTATCAGCGGCGGGGTAGATTCGATTTAGGACGAAACAAGATAGTAATTCCGCAACTTCATGTATGTTTGAAATGTGAAAAGATGAAGGAGAGTAAAAGACTGCAGGAAAAAAATATCTGATCTTGAAAGTGTACTAGGTGCTTCAAAGAATGAGAAACGCGAGATTATTAAATATCTCTGCACAAATCAGAAATGCATACATCATTACAAGGTTCTGGTCAAAATAAATTATCCAACTCAAGAAGCAATTAAAAGAAATTAAGAGAAACTACATTACGTTGAAAAGATTAGGTAAAGGTATCCATGATATATTTACGACGTCCAAGTGATCTTACGAAAGGAAGCAATAGATAAAATGGGCGCCTGAAGATGTATCGAAATGCATCGTAATAAGAGCTCTCTTTAGAAAAATCATATATGACTTCTGGAGGGGGGAAAACATTATTCCATTACTTTGAAAAGATGGTCCGCAAAATTTACCCGTAATCCAAGCATTCAACACGATGTCTTTTTGTTGATGGGGGAAAAAAAGCTATGAAAGTTTAAATCGCTCTGTAAAGCTTTATGTTTTAAGCTTTGACGAAATTCATATTAACTCTAGGCTATATTACGACACCAGAATGGACACAATTCTTTGCCCTTTCAAGGAAGCCCAATTTTTCTTAATCCGATGATTATTTTCGCAATGGAAGCAGCTAATATTCTTTAACTTACAAATGAAAAAAAATATTGCTTTTTTTTAATAAATCAAGGTTTGGAATCTACTGGAGTTGAACTAAAAGTTATTTCTGACTTGTGATGATGCAATACGTTGTGGAGAGAACTTGAAATTTCTATGGAAAGGTCATTTTTAGATAATCCTTTTTTTCAGGGGTCAAAAATATGGGTATTTGCTTATAATGTTAGCTTTTAGATCTTCGAATATGAAACAATCTGCTTAATGATTTCAAAACAAATATTCCTTCTGTTTTAATGTGTTTCAGTGATGTTTATTAGATTTACTGGGGTATAAACATGGATTTAATTCCTTCCCACGCTTGCTTCGTGCGCTTAGATATCGGAGGGTATTAGATTACTCTTGCGAAGAGAGATGGCACCGCAACTATGCCACAGCCTCCCTCTTCTGGAAGTGTGCTTCGCTAAAAGAACCAGCCTTTGTACCAATAGCCCTGAGTTTTTACGCTCTTTTACCTCCTCCACATTGCGCCGTTCTGTGGAACAATAGCAAAACAACCACTCCATCTCCAGATGTTTACTTGCTGCGGTTTACTTTTAAAGATCAAACCCATTGTCCTCATTTAAGGAAGTAGTCTCGTGGGGAAGGAATCACAATACGATGGGCACATATTAAGATTGCTTCCTTCATGAACAAGGGGGGTGAAAAATTTAACTATACCAATGCTTCTTCATTAGTTCCACCGCCCAAATTCAGATGGCTTTGGGAATTTTGAGCTATTCTTACAGATCACATGTCACCCAGTGACGAGGCGCATTTTTCCGTTTTGTGGAAAAATAAATTTTAAGTCAAAAGTCAGAAGAACAATTTACCACAAAATAAATGTTTTGTTGCAATTATCTTACCATTTATTAATCAATACATGAAGCAAACTATTGATCAGTCAATAAAATGAAATTAAAAAATGAAAAATAAAGGTCCTTATCATTCGCTGAAAATAACTTAAAAACAGTATTAATGACTTAAAGGAACTGCAACCACATAAACTTGATACTTTAATTGAATCCTTACTAGATGTTTTACACTTATATAACAGTAGACAACACAGGCGCCGACTTGACAAATTATTGGGGGTTCCGTGAAATTTTTAATCGAATTACCAATTCATTTTTCAGAGTATTTAAGTCTAATTTAAATTTCATTCAGTGAGATTATCTGGCACAATAAGAAGCCTGAAATGCTAAAATGAAGCAAATTATAGTTAATTACAGATTTTTTTTTCTCTAGATAATTATTTATTTTATTTATTTTGCTTTTGTAGGCGCGGCATTATCATATACAATACACAGATACTATGTGAATATTCAACTCAATTGTCTTATAAAAGTAACTAAAACATGTAAAATATATTTTAAGGTTTTTTTCACCAATTTTAAAAATTCCAAAATTTTTTTCTTCAAATGATTTCTGAGTTTAAAATAGGAGGTTAGAAGGGAGAGGACATGACATCAACCCCATGCCCTACGTTTTCCGTGGGCTCTACTTCGTATCAGCTGTGTATGCCCAGGATTCTCAACTTGGGCTGCTTCTGTACTTATACTATGGGGAAATCGTTGACTTTGAAGAGGTTTCAGAGGCACTTGTGCATCATGTACAGTCAGGAAAAAATGAAACCGAAATATACATGCACATAACTAAAAATTTGCAAAAAATTACAGAAATTCTGTTTAATATTTTCTAAAAAAATTAAATAAAATTATGCTTTGTCGAGCGGAAGTGCATATTGCGTATTAACCAATCACGGCCTTGCTAAAGCTCTGGGAGTTTTGTTGACCTTCAGAGATACTGCTGAGAGTAAGAGACGGCCGCTATCAACCTGTGCTCTAGCACAGGTCTTCAGCAAGTGGTCTTCAGTAAGTGACGTCACGCCACTGAACCTCCGCAACCGGAGGGTCCAAGAAACCAGATGATCAGACTTGGCTTCACCAGCGGTTGCTGATGCCATCTTCTCTCTCTTCTAACCTTCTTGTTTCCTGACTGCCCGAAGATAGGGCGGGTCAACTGACTGTGCAACATATTTCCACCTTTATCACTATGACCTCGAATAGGTTCTCGTCTCCGATTGTAGAGCTATACTTTTGTATTTTGTGGGAACCCAAAAAAACCGAAGAATTTTCTAAAGGAGTCAGTTTTAAATGCTCTTAAACAACGGTACTTGATGTATTGTCTGTCGCGTCAAATTTTATGAGCACGAACAAACACTAATTCCTTTTTGAGGCACAATAAACAGTCCGAGGGGTAAATTTCTATACACACTTTTTATATACTATAATAATTGGGGAATGAATAATAAAAACCTTGAAGAACTGATAACGAAAACCAAAATTTATGCACTTATGCGTACGTGTATTTTTTCCACGAAATACGCGCAAAAATATTAGGGGTTCGAGGAACCCTCAACAAACTCATTGGGGGGTTCAAAAACTGCCTCGAACCCACGAAGTCGGCGCCTATGCTAGACAATATAAATATATTTACACACAATGTTGAATAATCCAATAATGGATCCCGGGAGATTGGTACCCGGCAAATTGGTGCCCAGCAAACTCGTACCCATGCAGTTCCGTTCCCTCCTGTTCAGTTTTAATGCCTGATTTTCAGTATTTGGAATCATCTTCACCTCTTCTAACTATTCCGATACATTTTCCCCTCTTCAAATTCGTAAATTATTTCACAAATTGAAGCAATCACGGCATTTTCCTAACATTGAATTTTAGAAAACCTGTACCAGGGAGATTGGTACCCTCCTGTTAGTGAGACGTTACGGGGACATATACAAATTGCATTAACGGAAGGTCTTTCCTCTTTGGTGGTTGTCGTTGTTGAACAGTTGTTATCTTGGCGGAAAACTCCTATTCTTTCTTCCACCGTTAGCAAAACACACCGCATAAAACTCATACACCTTTGACACTGAGTCTCCACTCTATTATGACCACCTGACAGTTTTAAGCAACTGAGCTATGGCTGCATTCTGTTGCCGCCTGAGAGCGAAGCTAGTATAAAAAGGGAAAGCTTAGGGCTTGCGACAATAGTAGAAGCGATTTTTGGGTGACGAGATGGGTAAAAAATGTGACTTGACGGACTTTCAACGTGGGATGATTGTAGGAGCTCGGAGCCATAGAGAGAGTATCACCGAAACCGCCACATTCGTGAAATGTTCCAGAGCAGCTGTTGTTAAAATGTTTAAAGACTGGACTGTCAGCCAAAAAACTGGGTCTCTACGAGCAACGTGTGGTCGTCATCGACTAGTGGCTGCTCGGGCGGAACGGAGAGTGTCGAGACTGGTAACAGACAATAGAAGGGCAACAGTGCGGCAAATTACAGATCATCTTAATCAAGGATCCCCTCAAATGATCTCTGCACGCACTGTTGGCCGTACACTGCATCAGATGGGATATGGCAGCCGAAGCCCTGTTCGAACACCTTTGCTGTCTGCAGTTAACAAGAGAAAACGTCTCCGGTTCGCACAGGAGCACAAGGATTGGACAGTCGATAATTGGAAACAAATTATGTGGTCCGATGAATCTCGTTTTCAGTTGCACCATGCCGGTGGCCGAGTAAGAATTTGGCGGAAACAGCACGAAAGCATAGACCCCAAATGCATTACTACAACCCTTCAAGCTGGTGGAGCCAACGTTATGGTTTGGGGAATGTTTTCCTGGCATGCTTTGGGCCCTTTAATTCGTGTTGATCAATGTCTGACTGGCACATCATATCTAAACATCGTTGCGGACCAAGTGCATCCTGTCATGTAAATGGTTTATCCCAATGGCGATGGCTACTTTCAACAAGATAATGCGTCCTGCCATAGTGCTCGTATTGTACAGGATTGGTTTCAGGAACATGCCGGTGAGTTTACTTTGCTTAGGTGGCCCCCACAATCTCCAGATCTCAACCCCAATGAGAATTTGTGGGATGAAGTTGAACGAGCCATCAGACAGCTGGATCCACAACCCTGTAATCTCACACTCCTGGAAAGTGCTATTCATCAAGCATGGTCTCAGATTCCACAAACCACCTATCAACATCTCGGGGAGTCCATTCCACGAAGAATCGACGCAGTGTTAAAGGCAAAAGGTGGCTCACTGAAGTACTGAGGGTGGTCAAATAAAGTGGCCAGCACTCAGTGTATAAGGAAATGTATACGCAACTTGCATTTCGTACTAGATTTGTTAAAGTGTAGGAGTTATTATAGTGGCATAAAATTATAATAGAAGATTCCTACTTACAGAAAATGGCATGTAAGATCCGGTTCACTATCAACCGCCAAACAGGAAAACTCCCACATGTTTTTCATTAAGAGGCCGGGAACGAGTTGCTGTTCCTCCGAGGGGCACTTCGAATTTGTGGCAGTTTTCCAAAGATACATTGACATACACACTGAACTTGGTGGACAGATACATACAGTATAGACATTCTGTGTTTCAACGACAGGAATGTGCATAGGTGAACTAGGAACTCAGCGAAAAAACCTCCGAAAGACAAACGCAAACAACCATTGCCTGGGATTCTAACACAGACCCCTCCGTTGGGCGAATGACCAGAAGCCATTGCTTAAATCACTGCGCCACCGGGATGGCCGTAGGACAAACACGACATCCATGTCTTACCGGGATTAGAACCCAGACCCCTCCGTTTGGCGAATGATCAGAAGCCATCGCTTAGACCACTGCGACACCGGGACTACTCCCCAAAGAGATCAAGAGCGACGCATGTCACAAATTAAACATGCAAAAATATTATTTTACATGTTCAAATAATTACATAGTGTCTTCTTCCCAAAGAGATTAAGAGCGACATACGTCAGAACAAAACATACGGTTGTGACGTGTATATATATATATATATATATATAGGGATGTAAGGTCAGGTGATGCGCAACATCACAGCCTCTCCTTGACAAATGTCAACCCCGCCTTCTCGTGGTGCATCCTGTTCCCACTAAAGGGGCTCTGACGACCGCCAATAGCGGTATAACTATACCATCGGGATTAGAGGAAATTCTATCCCACACTCACCAACCCGCTTGGCCAGCGTGGTGAGTTATGGCCAAACCCCTCCAAAATGATTCCACAACTTAAATCTTGGCCCTCAGTCTCCGGCAGCTGGAATGTACCTGGCCAAGGCAGCGGCCAGTGCGACATGAAGGCAGAGGGTGCTAAGAATCCCCGGAGGACCGGACTAGGCTGCCATCTGATGCTGACCTTGGCAACGTACAATGGACGCTCCCTATCTTCTGATTCAAGGCTTCTTGAATTGGAAGAGGAACTACAAAGGATCAAGTGGGACATCGTGGGGCTAAGTGAGGTAAGGAGAAAAGGAGAAGATCTCATCGAACTGAAAAGTGGACATCTCATCTACTATCGTGGGACAGATACTGGCAGAACTAGTGGTGTTGGATTTATAATAAACAAGAAACTGAAGGATAAAGTTGTAGAAGTTGAAAGTTCCTCTGACAGAGCTGCACGACTTGTTATCCAACTCTCGAAAAGATACCAGGCTCAGATTATTCAAACTTATGCACCCACCACAAGTCATCCTGAAGAAGAAATTGAAGAATTTTATGAGGAAATTTGTCATCTAAATAATAAAGGTAAGCAGCACTTGAAAATAATTATGGGAGATTTCAATGCAAAAATAGGGCAACGGCAACGGAATGAAACTTCAGTAGGTAAATTCGGTCACGGCAACAGAAACCAGCGTGGAAATACTCTCGTTGAGTTTGCAGAGGCAGAAGGGTTTTTCATCTTGAACTCCTTCTCCAAGAAAAAGCCACACAGGCAATGGACATGGAGACATCCAAATGGGACGACAAGTGAAATTGATTTTATTATGTGTAACAAAAAATTCGTCGTAGAAGACTGCAGTGTGCTAAACAAGTTCAACACAGGTAGTGACCATAGATTGGTGAGATGTAAGATGCACCTCAACACTAAACTTGAACGTGGCAAGCTCATAAGACAAACAAAATCTATTGACATAACCAACCTTAAAAAACACCATAATACCTTCAAGTTAGAACTGAAGAACAGGTTCTCTGCTTTAGAAGGCCTAACATCGGAAGAAGTGGACATCTCTGAAGTTAACAGAAAAGTAACCAAAGCTCTTATGGAAGCAGCAACAAAATTAGCTGGGTCTAAGAACAAGTTGCATGTGAACAAATTATCAGGAAAAACCAAAATGTTGATGCAAAAAAGAAGAGAGATGAGGACAACTAAAGAAGATGTGACTTCCAAAGTGGAATATATAGAGCTATGCAAGACAGTACGAAAAAGTATCACTGAAGACGTAAGGAAATTCAACTGTGAACTAGTGAGGAAAGCAATTGAAAACAACCAAAGCCTAAAGATAGCAAAGGGACATCTCAGTAAGGGAAGAAAACAGATTATGGCACTGAGAAAAGAAGATGGTTCTGTAACAAGAAATAGAGGCGAAATTTTGACAAGAGTGAAAGATTTCTACTCCAAATTATATGAAAGGGATGATATATGCACTCCAGACATCATGAAAGATACCAGTACCAGAGTTCCTCCAGTCCTTCCAGCAGAGGTTGCACATGCAATCAAGAACATGAAGCGAGGAAAAGCTCCAGGAGAAGATGGAATTGCTGTAGACATCATACAAGAAGCAAGTGGAGAAATCGAAACAGTACTCGCCCAAATTTTCACTCGATGCCTTAATGAAGGAAAGATTCCTGAGGATTGGAACACCGCTACAATGATCCTGCTACATAAGAAAGGTGACATTGAGGATCTCGGAAACTACAGACCTATCAGCCTCCTATCAGTAGTTTATAAAATCTTCACTAAAGTTCTTTCACACCGCTTGGAGGTAACACTGGACATGGCTCAACCGAGAGAACAAGCTGGATTCAGGAGTGGCTACAGCACAATAGATCATATCCACGTGCTGAGAGAACTAATTGAAAGAGCGAGGGAATATGAACTTCCATTGTGCATGGCTTTTATCGATTATGAAAAAGCCTTTGATTCGGTGAAACCATCAGCAGTTACAATGGCTCTGAAAACCTGCGGTATTGAAGATGCATACATTAATATTATTAATAACATCTATGAAAATGCAAGTGCAAAGATTCGGCTGTTTGAAAATACAACACACGTAAAAATTGGAAAGGGAGTGAGACAAGGTGACACCATATCTCCGAAGCTCTTTAATGCCACATTGGAGGGTGTTTTTCAGTCGCTGAGCTGGGAAAACAAGGGGATAAAGATTAATGGAGATTATCTAACCCACCTTCGTTTTGCTAATGACGTAGTCATTTTTGCAACTACCTCATCAGAGCTACAGAGTATGATCCAGAAACTTGCTGACAAGAGTAAAGAAGTGGGATTAAAAATGAACTTTCAGAAGACAAAAGTGATGTTCAATGCTTTTACAAGAAATGAAGATTTATCGATTGATGGAGAAAAGCTGGAGATAACAGACACGTACGTTTATCTTGGACAGCAGATATCAAGTGAGGGTCACATTGATGAAGAAATTAATCGGCGTACAAAACTTGCCTGGAGAGCTTTTGGAAGAAACAGCATAATTTTCAAGAGCAATATGCCATTATGTCTTAAAAGAAAAGTGTTTGATCAATGCATCCTTCCAGTGCTTACGTATGGTTCAGAGACGTGGACCTTAACTAAAAGAGACATCCAAAGGCTGCAGACAACTCAAAGAAGCATGAATAGGTGCATGCTTGGCGTAACCAGGAGAGATAAGAAGAGGAACTCGTGGATCCGAAAAATGACAAGAGTGGAAGACATCATGATCAGAGTTAAATCCCTGAAATGGCAATGGGCTGGACATACTGCCAGAAGGACAGATCATCGATGGACAGCCGAAATTTTAGATTGGATTCCAAGGGACAGGAAAAGACCCAGAAGAAGACCACATTGGAGATGGGTGGATGAAATTCGAAAGTATGCAGGGGTGACATGGAGGAGACTGGCACAAGACAGACCGTTGTGGAGGAAACTTGGGGAGACCTTCGTCCAGCAGTGGATTGATAATGGTTGACAATGATGATGATGATGATATATATATATATATATATATATATATATATACAGTGGTGGAAATGGGCCGGAACGCACCGCAACGCCGATCCGGGAGCGAAACCCCGCGTTCCGGAAGCACAAACCTGCGTTCCGGCGTTCCGTTATTGACACCAAAAGAAAGGGATCATTTAATTTTCATAAAACATTTCGTAAGCATTATACATTTCAATTAATGACACCATCTTGTATTAATTGTTCTTTGTTTCAATTTTTTTTATTTTCCTCTAATAAAGCTCACTCGCCATTTGTGTAGGTACAACCGGAGTTGTAGCTGTAGTTTTCAAAAAAATTTCTCTTCGCCGTCTGGCGTCCTTCCTTCGCGATTTCCCGCCATGGTGACGACTGCAACGCCGCTTAATTCCACGATGAGTGGGAAGTGTTTGCGTGAGAGCGAGGGTCATGACAGGAGCTGATTGCTCGATAACCTTGCAACCTCTCTCTGTTCTTGGCATAAAATGACTTCGCAGTTCCTGTAACCTGGTAACGAGCTTAATTACTACACTCTACACATGCTGTCACTTCAACTCTAGCTCCTATCAAGGTATGACATGACTTTTCGACTGATATTGTAGTCGTTGTTGTAAGTTTTAATTTGTTCTTGTGTGAGAAAAGAAAACAACTGAAAACAATGAAAAGAACACTAACAGATTTATTTGGGAAAAAAGATGAGTCAAAAGGAAAAAAACAGAACTCGGGAATTTGGATCCCCCCATCCCCCCTGTTCAAGCTCGGACTCCGTGTGAAGTATCACCAAGAAAATCCCCGAAAATACAACAGTCAAAGGAAATCACTGCATTAGGAAGTTCATTAGAAGAATCTGAATCTCGGCAAAGCTCAACAAATGGTAAACCCGAGTGTTGGACTGAGGATCAAAGTAAGTATTTTTTGAAAGAGTACTCTTGGCTTGCTTAAAAAAATGGGTGTTTAGGATGTGCCGTCTGTAAAACCGCCGGGAATATGAACGTTTCAGAATTTTTAACTGGTGCAAGGCTTTCTTAGGAGTGGACAGATTGCAAAGTTAGATCTACGGCTGACGATAAGAAGAAGCAAAATACGGCTCTAAGGAAAAACATAAAGGAGCACAGAGAAAGTCACGCTCATAAAGAAGCTTCTAAAATGAACGCAAAACGTTCTGAAGGCGTCTTTGAAAATATTGTTGAAAAAATAAATAAAAATAAAGTGGACAATACGTACAAAATATTCAATACCGCATATTTCATTGCGAAGAACAATAGACCTTTTGCCGATTTTCCTGGTTTGATTGATCTTCAAAAGAAAAACGGCACTTAGATGGGGAGGATATTGCAATCTAGGAAGACATGTACGGATATTTGCGATTCTATAGGAAATGACATGCGTAAAAAGCTCTGCGAAGAAATCGTCTCCCGAAATATAAAATTCGGTATCTTGGTTGATGAGTGTACAACTGTAAGCCGACTCTCAGTACTCATAATCTGCATAAGAATGTCTATACATTCGGATGATATAAATGCCCAAACTCTATTTTTTGACTTGGTTGAATTACACGATTTGAAAGCAACAGCAATAACTGAATCGAATATGAACTGCTTGGTGAAGTACTTTCCAAAAGAGCTTATTAAAAATAATCTGATATCTTTCACTTCCGACGGAGCTGCAATCTTCGCAGGTTCCATATCTGGTGTGGCTCAACAGCTTTAAAAAAATTCCCGAACTTATTATATGGCACTGTGAAAATCATAAGTTAGAACTTGCTGTCGGGGACGTAATGAAAGAGGTTTACGGTATACAGAGTTTATATCGTTTTGTAATAAATTATACTTTTTGTATCACGCTTCACCAAAGAACGCTCGCGAGTTGCATAACTGTGCTGAAGAAATTGCAGTTCTGTTTTCTTCAATCGGGAGAGTTCTTGGAACAAGATGGGTTGCATCTAGTGAACGAATAGTATCTGCTGTCTGTAATATGTTTTCAGCCTTGGCTTTGCATTTTAAAGCTGCATCTGCTGATGCTTCAAGGGATAGTAAAGAAAGAAGCATGTTTTCTGGCTTACTGAAAAGACTTACGAGCACATGCTTCCTGGAAAATTTGGCACTAATGAAAACCGCCTTAAAGGAACTTAGTTCATTGTCACTGCGTCTTCAAGGAAATTCTATATCGTTACCAAAAGCACATTCGCATATTTCCCTTACAGTGAATGTTTTCCAAGGTTTAGCTGATGGTGGTTTTGACGAGTTTTATTCAGTAGCATCAGATGCCGTAAAAATATGGTGTTCAAAGGGGTGGATTTACATTCAAGGGGATATAAATCTGACAGGAAAATAAGCCGTGTTCAGTTTTTTTAGAGTGTTGCCAACAATTTATCTGCCAGATTATTCAGCAGCGAGGACATTGTAAATCAACTTCAGGTTTTGTATCCGTCTTTTTGGCCGACTGACATGAATATTTTATATGGAGAAGGAGAGGTTCTAAGTTTATGCGGAATATTCGGATTGGAGGAAGAAAGGAAAATCATTGAAGAGTTCAGACATTTCAAGGAAACCAAAAAAGTTTCACATCATTTAAAAATCTTATTAAAATCTGTTGCTGCGGTTGCTATATCAACAGCTGAGTGTGAAAAGAGGTTTTAGCCCCATGAATTTGATAATAACTGATTTAAGAAACGCTTTGAACGTTACACACGTCAGCAACCTCATGTTCATAAAAATAAACGGACCTCCTTCAAAGATCTTCAATTCCGAGCCGTACGTACGGAAATGGTTGAGTGACGGAAGGAGAAATGCAGATTTTTTGGCTTGCAGAGAACCTGAAGAAAAGATAAAAGAAGACTTGTTGAAACAAAAACTTTGGAGATTACTTTAGGAGATAATTTTTTTTTTCAAATCGAAGTTATAATAGATTCTACAGCTAAATAAATGGATATTTCAGACAAAGCCGAATTTCTTTACTTTTCCACCCCATATACAGTAGTTCCTTACATATATCTGCTTCAAACACGAGCTGACGTTTTTTCTCCGATGTTTGTTATTTGAGGACACCTCCAAAAATTGTGATACCTTTAATAGCACCGGTACACATTCGCGTGGTCTTTCTAATAAGAAACGTACTTATGAATAAAAAAGAACAGCTCTGACTTTAGCTAAATGTGACTATTTCATTTTAAAGTTTAATAACGAAATTTCCTTATATGGTTTTATATGTACAGCAAATGGGTTTGCGAATATTAAATTTTTACTGCATTCACTAGTACCGTTGTAGTGTTGTCGCCAAAACATGTCAAAACTGCGTTAAGTCTTTTTGACGAATTCTGACTATGGAGTCAGAAATAGACAAAACGTTGCGACATCATTTTGACGGGCTTTGGTGACAAAACTACAAGTTGTACGTTGCGTTCCGGCAGCGAAAAAATTCCCATTTCCACCACTGTACACACACACACACACATATATATATGCACTATCTACCAACAAGTAATTGGACACCCCTGCAATCGACTATATCTGCGGTCCTGATACACGTCACGGCCGCCGCCGTTAAATATCGTGTGGGAAACAACAACCCAACCAGTCGCATGCAAGATGCCACGCAGTTCGGAGCTCTCTGATTTCGAGAAAGGTGTAATCGTCGGGTATAACAGAAATGGCCGATCCATACGTGACATATCCAGCGAGTTGAAGTACCCAAAATCGACAGTGGCCTACGCGATTGGCAAGTGGAAGATGAGACGTGACTGTCGGAATGTGCCCCGACCCGGCAGACCCACAAAACTGGGAGTTAGAGACCGACGGGTGCTGGCCAGAGAAATTCGGAAGAACCGCACCAAATCGATGGGCCGCATCTGCGAGGAGTTTCAACAGGCATCCGGGAGTGTTCTTTCGATGAATACCATCCGTAAGGAAGCTCATCTGCTCGGTTATCATGGAGGTGCTGCCGCCCACAAGATTTTGATCACCAAGTCCAATAGCACTGCTCGGCTAACATGGTGCAAAGAACGTCGACAGTGGACTGTTGAACAGTGGAAACAGGTTCTCTGGAGCGACGAATCAAGGTTCACCCTCTACCGTTCGGATGGCAGGGTCTGGGTTTGGCGTCTGTCTGGAGAACCCCTCCTGCCGGAATGTATTGTGCCAACTGTGAAGTTTGCCGGAGGTGGAATTATGCTATAGGGGTGCTTCTCCTGGTATGGCACGGGATCCTTGGTCGCAATTCCTGGTAGACTCAACGCCGAGACTTACTGCACCATTTTGGATGACCATGCGCTTCCTACGTTGTGGCAGTTTTACGGGGTGGACCCATGTTACTTTCAGGATGACAATGCCACCTGTCGTGTTGCGAGGTACACCATGGCTTGGTATGGTGACAATGGGGTTAATCGAATGGACTGACCTGCGCAGAGCCTGGACCTTAACCCTATCGAGCACCTCTGGGACGAGTTGGAGCGTCGACTTAAGGGGTGCCCCCGCCGTCCGAAATCGGTGAAGGAACTTACTTGTCTTCTCCAAGCCGAATGGAAGAAAATGCCGCTAGCCGTCGTACAACGCCTGGTTGAGAGTATGCCCCGGAAGGTCGCAGCTGTAATCGCCGCTCGTGGACCTCCACCAACTATTGAAGGTGAAGAAACTTCGTTTTCCTTTGCTATCACAGGTGTGCAATTATTTATTGGTAGATAGTGTATATAGTCCTTCAGAGTTCTCGTATATAAACTATAGGCGTACAATATATATATATATATATATATATATATATATATATACACACACACACACACACACATTGTGTACATATGATAGATATATATACAGCCCCCTCCAACAAGAATTCCTGAGTGCGCCACTGCCTAGGCCTAGACCTTTTAAACAGTTTATATTCTGCTTATGTCACATTCATAAAGTTTACGTATAACTCACGTTAATAATATTGTGCTTTTACTTAGGCACTAAATATTAATTCATAGGCCCTAAGCCTAGGCCTTTTAAACGGTTTTTATTTTACTGATGTCCCAGTCACAACGTTTACATATCAACTCATGTTAATAATATTGCGCTTTTACTTAGGCACTAAATATTAATTCATAGCCCCTAGGCCTTTTAAACAGTTTTTATTCTACCAAATTTTATTGAAAATTCCTAGAAAGGCCTAGGCATAGGGCCTTGAAATTAATGTTTTGTGACCAAGTAAAGGAGAAACATTGTTTACTTCATTTGTAATGTAAATCTTTTTACTATGAGCTCCGTGGATTATAAATTGCAAAAAAGGCCTTGGCTTAGGGTCTGTTAATGAATAGTTTGTGCCTAAGTAAAAGTGCAATACTGTAACCTTGACTTGTTATGTAAACGTTAAGAATCTGAGCTCGGCGGATACAAAATGGCTAGAAATATGAATTTGCCTTGCAGGCAGGGCCGGTTGGACCTGTCTGCAAGGCAAATTCATATTTCTAGCCATTTTGCTGGACCATAGGGGCAACCGGTAGCCCTGGGCCTCGCGCCTTCGTTTAGGAAAAAACATTTACGGTAGAATTTTTTACAAACAATATTTATTGTGTGTAAGTTTTCGGGTGCGAGGCCCTTAAAAAGATGTTTTTTTTAATTTTATTGTTTCCAATTTCCCCATTTCTGAATGGAATATCGCCCTTCGCCGTACAAATACTGTGATTTGAAAATTTCAAGTGATTATTGTAACTACCTTAATATTTTCCGCATTCTCAAAATAGCAAATTAAATTTCCTCATTTTGTGGCCCTTACTTTTATATATTTCACAATTTGCGTGCAAACTAGATACTTGAATTTAGATAAATAAACAGAACAATATCAAAGTTGATTTCGGGCAACACATGGAGGCCATTTATTTAGTGACTTTAAAAATATTACTAGAAATAAAAAAAAATCATATGAGCGCGTCTAAAAGTTTCAAAAAGTTTTAAAAATCAATCAAGATCCTGATTGATTTTTATGCTATTTTGCATTAAAAATCAATCACTAAAACATGTATCAGGGGAAAAAACTATATATATGAATTTATTTTAGAGGGATCCGGATTATTTCTTACACTGAAGTATTCACAATACAAAACTTTTCGTTACGCAGGGATCTTTTTATCATTTTGTGAAGAAGTTTTTATAAGAGTCATAATACAACCTCAACCCCATCTTCCCGGAAAAAAATCGTAGAGTTTAACAGTTTTTTCTTTCTCTCTCTCGGAACTTTCAATCCATATTATGGTGTTTTTCTTAAGCTTAAAGCAAATATTTTTTTGAGATAAACATTTTGTCTTTATGATAGTTTTCGTTACGACGTTACTACAGAAGTGAAGCACATGGCAAGACGGAAAAGTTGCAGCGATAAATTCCGTCGGTTAGCTTAATTGGTAAAGCATTCGGCTCCGGAGTAGAGGGATGAGGGTTCGTTGTTGTCACTGTGAAATTTGTGAATTTCACATCGTGTGTGTTCTTTACGGTCATTTTTCACGCAACAACTTTATTAAAATATGAGATTTATTTCCTGGTGCCAGAAATGAAATTTCGCCCCGGGCCCTGCAAACGCTCCATCCTGCTCTGCTTGCAGGTATTGTTTCGTGGCCGAGTTAAAGGGGCAACAATATTAACTGGATTTGTTATGTAAACGTTAAGAATATGAACGCAATTATACAAGCTTTAACTTGTCATGCGAACCTTATGAATATCAGCACGGCCGATTCAAATTTGCTGACAATCCTCTTCAATTTCGCCTGCCCTCAAAAGAGTTTCCAAGCCGCACAGCTTCCGAGGGGTTCGCTACAAACCGGATGGCGAAAATACCGTCAAGATTAAGAGAGACGTAGCTGAAAGGAAAGATGTTCACACAAGCGACCAGCCGATCGTCCGCTAGTGCAATAAAACAATCCCTCCTGTGTGAGAGGGTGGGAACAAAGTGCTGTTGAACAAAGAACCACCGATAGGGAAGCTCATCCTTCAGGCATTTTTTTCCGGCGTTCTAGCAATGAAATAACTTGCCAAAAATTGTACTGCGGGACGGTTTTATTGCTTCGGCAGAAAAATTCCGAATGTGTGAAACGGAACAAAAAGAAATCCCATACTACCCCCTTTTCGGAAATAGAATCAGTCTTATTATGATTCTATTGTTTCACCGAACACCATAGCTTTAAAAGATCTACAAATTGACGGCAATTTGTTAGCCATGCAATTTGTATATGACCCCGTAACGTCGTAGCAACAGAAGGGTACCAATCTCCCGGGTACGAATTTGCCGGATACCAATCTTCCAGGTATGAATTTGCCGGGTACCAATTTGCTATTCCCCTGAAATAATTACTTTTCTGTAGGAACTTTTTTATTTTATTTCATTTATTAATTTATTTATTTTTGAGAAATCCGTGCAAATAATGATATACAATAAATGAAAGAGACTATTTCGAACTGGTAAAGTACGTAAAATCCCTGGAAAAGCATGGAATTGCAATCGCAACAAATTGTAAGTTTAGGGTAGAATAGATTTTGGAGCTCCGAAATTTAAGAGTTATGTACATGATGTAACTACCTTAGCAACGACAAATGAAATCATGTAATTATTTTTATTCATTTTTTTCGAGGTTTAACAACCATCATCAGCAACTCATTGGATTGTAAGCAACCGCTCGTCCCTAATATAAAGCCACTGGTTCCAGGGAAGGAGAGAGCCTGTGCCCTAAGAGACAAACACAACGTTCATGTCACTCGAACCCAGACCCATCTCGGACAAACGGTCAGAAGCCATCGCTTAGATTATTGCGCCACCGGGATTGAAGGCATGCAATTACTTCCGTATTTTTAAATTGTGAATTTTGAAATTGAAAGTCTTTAATTAAAAGAATAAAACCTGAAGAGAAAAACTTGTCTGTTTAAGTTGTAAGTATGAAAAATTAAATCATTAAAATTTAAAATAATTTACATGAGAATGTAGTTCAAACCTGTCAATCGAAACCAAACAAAATGATTTTAAAATGCTTTTCTTTTTCATTTACCGTATGAATTTAATTTTACTAGAAATTCTTGCAGAAAAAACCACATGACACAAACCCTGGACACGGCGAACTTTTAAATTTCTTTTCTTTTGGACGAATTTGTCGTTCAAACATCTATAGAATGTGTGGTCACGGAATATTTCTTCATGGGAAATCCCTCCCAGATCTTTTTACTACTTGTTTGATGACACCAAATTGAAATATTCTTGCATCTTCCTATATGGTCTGCGACCTGAGTTCAGGACCAATTTCCGGCATAGGTCTTTTTATAATTTTTTAATAAGTGCAATATTATTTACTTGATTTGTTATGTAAACATTTTGAATAAGAGCTCCGGCTACGTATAATGAACGCTCCCTATCTTCTGATTCAAGGCTTCTTGAATTGAAAGAGGAACTACAAAGGATCAAGTGGGACATCGTGGGGCTAAGTGAGGTAAGGAGAAAAGGAGAAGATCTCATTGAACTGAAAAGTGGACAACTCTTCTACTATCGTGGGACAGATACTGGCAGAACTAGTGGTGTTGGATTTATAATAGACAAGAAACTGAAGAATAAAGTTGTAGAAGTTGAAAGTTCCTCTGACAGAGCTGCACGACTCGTTATCCAACTCTCGAGAAGATACAGGGCTCAGATTATTCAAACTTATGCACCCACCACAAGTCATTCTGAAGAAGAAATTGAAGAATTTTATGAGGAAATTCGTCATCTAAATAATAAAGGCAAGCAGCACTTGAAGACAATTATCAGAGATTTCAATGCAAAAGTAGGGCAACGGCAGCAGAATGCAACTTCAGTAGGTAAATTCGGTCGCGGCAACAGAAATCAGCGTGGAAATAGTCTCGTAGAGTTTGCAGAGGCAGAAGGGTTTTTCATCTTGAACTCCTTTTTCAAGAAAAAGCCGCACAGGAAATGGACATGGAGACATCCAAATGGGACGAAAAGTGAAATTGATTTTATTATGTGTAACAAAAAATTCGTCATAGAAGACTGCAGTGGGCTAAACAAGTTCAACACAGGTGGTGATCATAGATTGGTGAGATGTAAGATGCACCTCAACACTAAATTCTCACGTGGCGAGCTCATAAGACAAATAAAATGTACTGACATAACCAACCTTAAAAAACACCATAATACCTTCAAGTTGGAACTGAAGAACAGATTCTCTGCTTCAGAAAGCCTAACATCGGAAGAAGTTGATATTTCTGAAGTTAACAGAAAAGTAACCAAAGCTCTTATGGAAACAGCAACAAAATTAGCTGGGTCTAAGAACAAGTTGCATGTGAACAAATTATCAGGAAAAACCAAAATGTTGATGCAAAAAAGAAGAGAGATGAGGACAACTAAAGAAGATGTGACTTCCAAAGTGGAATATATAGAGCTATACAAGACAGTACGAAAAAGTATAACTGAAGACGTAAGGAAAGTCAACTGTGAACTACTGAGGAAAGCAATTGAAAACAACCAAAGTCTAAAGATAGCAAAGGGACATCTCAGTAAGGGAAGAAAACAGATTATGGCACTGAGTAAAAAAGATGGTTCTGTAACAAGAAATAGAGGCGAAATTTTGACAAGAGTGAAAGATTTCTACTCTAAATTATATGAAAGGGATGATACATGTACTCCAGACATCATGGAAGGTACCAGTACCAGAGTTCTTCCAGTCCTCCCAGCAGAAGTTGCACATACAATCAAGAACATGAAGCGGGGAAAAGCTCCAGGAGAAGATGGAATTACTGTAGACATCATACAAGAAGCAAGTGGATAAATTGAAACAGTACTCGCACAAATTTTCACTCGATGCCTTAATGAAGGAAAGATTTCTGAGAATCGGAACAACGGTACAGTGATCCTGCTACATAAAAAAGGTGAAATTGAGGATCTCAGGAACTACAGACCTATCAGCCACCTATCAGTAGTTTATAAAATCTTCACTAAAGTCCTTTCACACCGCTTGAAGGTAACACTGGACATGGCTCAACCGAGAGAACAAGCTGGATTCAGGAGTGGCTACAGCACAATAGATCATATTCACGTACTGAGAGAACTAATTGAAAGAGCGAGGGAATATGACCTTCCATTGTGCATGGCTTTTATCGATTATGAAATGGCCTTTGATTCGGTGAAACCATCAGCAGTTACAATGCCTTTGAAACCCTGCGGTATTGAAGATGCATACATTAATGTTATTAATAACATCTATGAAAATGCAAGTGCAAAGATTCGGCTGTTTGGAAATACAACACACATAGAAATTGGAAAGGGAGTGAGACAAGGTGACACCATATCTCCCAAACTCTTTATTGCCACATTGGAAAATGTCTTTCAATCACTGAACTGGGAAAAGAAAGGAATGAAGATTAATGGAGATTATCTAACCCACCTTCGTTTTGCTGATGACGTAGTCATTTTTGCAACTACCCCATCAGAGCTACAGAGTATGATCCAGGAACTTGCTGACAAGAGTAAAGAAGTGGGATTAAAAATGAACTTTCAGAAGACAAAAGTGATGTTCAATGCTTTTACGAAAAATGAAGATTTATCGATTGAATAAGAAAAGCTGGAGATCACAGATACGTACGTTTATCTTGGACAGCAGATATCAAGTGAGGGTCACATTGATGAAGAAATTAATCGGCGTACAAAACTTGCCTGGAGAGCTTTTGGAACAAACAGCATAATTTTCAAGAGGAATATGCTATTATTATGTCTTCAAAGAAAAGTGTTTGATCAATGCATCCCTCCAGTGCTTACGTATGGTGCAGAGACGTGGACCTTAACTAAAAGAGACATACTGAGACTGCAGACAACTCAAAGAGGCATGGAGCGGTGCATCCTTGATATAACCAGGCGAGATAAGAAGAGGAACTCGTTGATCCGGAAAATGACAAGAGTGGAAGACATCATGATCAGAGTTAAATCCCTGAAATGGCAATGGGCTGGACATACTGCCAGAAGGACAGATCATCGATGGACAGCCGAAATTTTAGATTGGATTCCAAGGGACAGGAAAAGACCCAGAAGAAGACCACGTGGGAGATGGGTGGATGAATTTAGAAAGTATGCGGGAGTAACATGGAGGAGACTGGCACAAGACAGACCGTTGTGGAAGAAACTTGGGGAGACCTTCGTGCAGCCCCCCACCCGCTTAAAAAATTTCTGACTACGCCACTGTTTTTGAATGCTTAATTTGTGACGTATAGTCCGTTCAATTTAACTTGGCAGTTGGGAAGGATTCACTTTACCAGTTTTAGGGGAGCTTCGTATCGTAAGCAGCGTGCTTACAACTAATCGCCTCAAACCTTCTTGGAGCAGGGCAATAAACAATGATGATACGGGGTGGATGGGGGAGTGTTGGCGGTCTGTCCTAATGTTGATTCCCTGTGGTGTTTAGAACTTCTCCTTCAATGGTCTTTGTGGGAGGGAAAAGAATAAGGCATTCTTGAACATCACCAAACTACTCTTTCCGACTTCTGTTACTGATTTCTCAAGCTAGCTTTGTAGCAAGCAAGAGATCTTTACCCACGGTTTTTTTCTTTTGTTGTTTCTTTTATCTTTTTTTTGTGATACTGTTAATATTATTGCTCACAACTATGGCACTCAGCACACTGAAAGCTGGAAAAGTACTGAAAAGCCAAGCTAGGGAAATTATTGGGAATGTAATAATATTCATGGACGAAGAAAAACGAAATGGAGTTCCGAAAGTGGATGTCAAAAAATCCAATGAACGCGTTTCGGAGTCTACAGGAGTTTCACTGAGAACTGTTTACAGAATTCGGAAATAGGCTGCTACAAGCGAGGTTTTGTCGACTCCTGGTAAAAGACGAAACAAGAAAGCGCCGAAGCGCGAAATAGATGATTTTGACAAATTCGTTGTGCGCAGAACGGTACATGACATGTATGTAAAACAGGAAATCCCTACTCTTCAGTCTTTATTAATCAAATTACGCGACAGTATTGATTTTGACGGAGGTAAGACTACATTGAGTAAAAGGTTCACTGTAAGTAGTAAGAAATGCTACGTTTCAGGCCCCTTCACTTAACATTATGCACATCACGGTTGCACATCACGGGGGTCGCAGCAGGGATGGCGGGGACGGAACTCCTCTCGAGTGAGCCTACCGGAAATGTCTTATCTCTAGAGATAAGATCTTTGACAAACATTTTTGGGAAATCTTTTCGTGTTTTAATATCTTTTTTTTAACAAACTTAGGAAATTTTTTCGTGCTTTGAGTTCTGATTTATTAGGATTTTTATATATTATTTTAGAACTTGAGTGAGGTGTTAGGAAATTTTTTATAGGCGTTGCATTATTGCTCAAGTATTATTTATTGTTTACAACAAATGTTTACTCCCTGTCCCTTACTCAAGAAAGACCATTTCTAATCAAGTTCCTGTGTCCAATTTCTTACCTTTTCACCCCGATTTGTTAGAGAAGGTTATCTGATTTCAGTATCTCAAGAAGTTGATAACACAACTTTTGGAAGGAAGTGCTTTGTTTCGTAAACAAACAAACCCTTTCTCCAGAACAAAGTTCTCTGAACCGCTTATCAGGTAAGATGACTTGTTTTTCACCCCATGCGTTTGACAACAAGGGAATATTGAGATGTCATGTCCTTCAGAGTAGAAGTGATAAACTATTCCACTGAACCCTAAATGCAGGGAGGGAGGGGTGAAGCTCCTCTCGAGTGAG
This sequence comes from Macrothele yani, assembly GCA_039090855.1. Taxonomy (NCBI): domain Eukaryota; kingdom Metazoa; phylum Arthropoda; class Arachnida; order Araneae; family Macrothelidae; genus Macrothele; species Macrothele yani. Next base: position 82,788,350 of record CM077005.1, read on the forward strand.
CCTACCGGAAATGTCTTATCTCTGGAGATAAGAACTTTGACAAATATTTTGGGAAATCTTTTCGTGTTTTTAATTCTGATTTAATAACTTTTTGATTAAACAATTTAGGATTCTTTTTTAAATTCGTAATTTGTTCGTGTATTATTTCTTGTCTTTATTTTATAAAACGTATATTTTTAGAACTTGTGTGAGGTGTTAAATGCTCTGATGTTCCCAGCGAGATTCGAACCAATAACCCTTCGTTTAGAAAGCTCGCATTCTTCCTACTAGACCACCCGACCATTGGAAAACGATACTTGAAAGAGGAAGAGGTTTTTTCACGGTGTTAAAAATGTTTTAGGGATTTGGAATTTCTTTTAAAATGGTGTGTGAGGGAGAGTGGACGTTATTTGAGTTGTGATCGAGTTTGTGTGAACATGAGTTTTTCTGTTACGGTGGATCGTCTCTCGTTGAACTGTTGTAATGGAGGAAATGATGAAACAGACGTATCTATCAACTCAGAAAGTAGGAAGTTTTGGTGGTCTCGATGCTTTATACCGTGCTGTCAAGAAAGAAGGCGTCAAGAAAAAAGACGTCATGAAATGGTTGAAGGGGGAGAAAACGTCATTTTCCGAGAAATAGAGTGATGGTGAATAAAATAGGACAACAGTTTCAAGCAGACCTAGCTGATGTCTCCAGTTTGAGTCAATATAACGATGGATATCGTTACTTGTTAACATGCATTGACATATTTTCCAAATATGCATGGGCGATTCCCTTAAAGCAAAAGTCGGGGTCCCATATCGTTCAAGCATTTTCCCAGATTTTCCAAGATAGAAAACCAGTAAAACTCAAACAGACAAAGGAACTGAATTTAAGAACAAAGAGTTTCAAAGGTTTTTAACACAGCACCGTGTGCATTTCTTTACGACGAACAACGAGACGAAAGCAAGTGTTGTGGAGAGATTCAATCGCACGCTCAAAACTAGCATGTGGTGATACTTTACAAGTCAAAATACGTTTAAATTCATAGACGTGCTCAACGATTTAGGTCATAGTTACAATCATTCTCCCCATCGAAGTATAAAAATGAAACCTGTAGATGTAAACAAAGATAATGAAAAGCAAGTGTTTCTCAATCCGTATGGTGATCTCAAGAGGGAAAAACAGTCCTATAAATTTCAGGTGGGAGATAACGTGAGGATAAGTAAAGCGAAATTGACATTTGAGAAAGGATACGAATCAAATTGGACGGAAGAAATCTTTGTTGTGAGCGGTCTTGTTCCCAGATCCTCTCCTGTCTATAAAGTTAAAGATTTATTGAACGAAGAGCTGGAAGGAACTTTTTACGCCGAAGAGCTTCAAAACGTTACTCTGTCTGAGGCCTTTCCTGTGGAACGTGTTCTAAAGAAACGTAAAAAAAAAGGAAAAATGGAATACGTTGTTAAATTTAAAGGGTGTCTTGATAAATTTAATGCTTGGATCCCCGCGGAAGACTTGACCTCTCTATAAAACCGACCTTTTATTTAGATGAAACATCATTCGTCAACATGAGTTTCTATCTAACGTTACCCAGCGACAGCTCTCTCCGCTACTTTTCAGATAATAAAATTTCTCATTACATCACACGTCTTCCTTCAACGATCGAACTCAATAGTGACTGGGAAGTGGGACTCGTCGAACTCATCTACCCTCATTCCTGGTTTAATGTGAATGTAAATTCAAATTCCTTTGCTTACGGTCTCGGTCCAAGTCAACTGAAAGCAGCAAAAATCCCTGCTGGATATTATGATTCTGTGGGAGACGTGGTAAAAGCCATGTCCCAGCATTGGTCGAAAAAAATTACGATGTTTTTTAATAAAACCACGAGACGTGTCAAAGCAGCTTTAACTCTTGGTTCTCAGCTGCAGTTACTTCCTGGAATAGCTGAAATTCTAGGTTTTCAACCTGGAGTGTATTCAGCATCAGAAGGGAGTGATATCACAATTCATGGAAATTTCGTAGCCGATCTGAACACATCGCTTTCCCTATTGTATGTGTACAGCGATATTGTGGATCCTCAGCCTGTGTGAGACATGGTTGCTCCTCTCCTTCGCATCGTTAAAGTGAGCGGAGAAGACGGAGATGTGGTGAGCGCCTTATACGACCGCCCTCATTATTTGCCTCTAGCAAGAAAACATTTCCAAACCGTAGAAATCGTTATAAGGAATCACTCGGGACAATTAGTACCATTTGAACGTGGGAGAGCGATCGTGAAACTTCATTTTCGTCTCAAGGCTCTGTAGTCATGTATGAACCATACCGCTGTTGTACAAAATCCTTCGAGGATTATTACATCAATCAAACTGGAAAAGGTTTAGTCTGCTATCAAGGAGCACCCCTTCAAAAAGGGTATGGACTTGGACGACTTTTTCGCTCATTATTTAGAGCGGCGGTACCATTATTGAAGCAAGGTGCAAAAACGCTTGGAAAACTAGTCTTGCAAACAGGGGTCGACCTTGCAAATGATTTAATGCAAGGAAAGGATGCAAAAGCAGCAGCCAAACGACGAGCTAAAGAAGCAGGACAAATTCTCACTGACAAATAAGCTAATAAAGTGAAGAAAATGTTGGGAGGAAGCGTTAAAAGGAAGAGAAATACGAAGAAACGCATCATTCGTTCAAAGAAAACCAAGACGACAGCACACGATATTTTTGATCCGTAAACCATGGCTCTTATTCACAGTAATTCTTCCGTATGTTTAAAGTCGGAACTTGATTTATTTGCTTTACCGCCCACCCAAACGAGCATAGAAAAAGGACAATGGATCGAATATCACCCCTTGGCCAACATTCGAGATGGAGGACCTCTGGAATTTAATATTTCTTGGAGTGGAGAAGAATACATGGATCTGTCTTCCAGCCAACTCTACGTGAAAATTAAAATTGTGAAAGCTGACAATTCTGTCATAGCTGACAAAGAGCCCGTGGGACCCATTAACTGTTTTCTTCATTCTCTGTTTTCCCAAGTTGATGTTAGTTTAAACGAAAGAGTGATTTCGTCCTCGAGCAACACGTATCCTCGCAGAGCATATATTGAAACTCTATTAAATTATGGAGAAGACGCAAAGAAATCCTATTTAGCATGTGAAGGGTTTTACAAGGATACAGCCGGACATCTGAACGAAATTAATCCCACGAATGCTGCAACAAACAAAGGATTACATCAACGTTACAAGCTCGTGAAAGACAGCAAAACGTTTGACATGATTGGAACCTTGCACTGTGATTTATTTTTTCAAAACAGACTGCTTCTCAATTTAGTGGATGTGAAAATTAAACTGGTTCGAAGTAAACCTGATTTCTGCCTTGTTTCACCCTCCGAGACCCCCAATTACAGAGTTCTCATCGAACACGCCTCCATTTTTGCGAGAAAAGTGAAAGTCAACCCGGGAGTTGCCATCGGTCATGCAAAAGCTTTAGAAAAATCTCCCGCCAAGTATCCTATTGATCGTGTTTTATGCAAAGTGTATTCCATCTCTCAAGGAAGTATGTCCTTCGTGCAAGACAACGTATTCCTAGGACAAATGCCCAAAAGACTGATTATTGGATGTGTCGATAACGATGCTTTTAATGGTACATATAAATCCAACCCCTTTGAATTTAAGCATTATGATGTCAACTTTATCGCCGTGTACGTTGACGGACAGCCAGTTCCTCATAAACCTCTAGAACCCAATTTTGAAAAGGGAAGCACAATTCGTTCCTTCCACAGTCTATTTCAAGGCACCGAGAAACTGGGTCAGGACCGTGGAATATTTATCGATCGTGCGGAATTTTCCGAGGATACACTCTTTATGCATTCGATCTCAGTCCAGATCTATGCGATGGAGGACATTTGAACCTGATCCATCAAGGAAATTTGAGAGTGGAAATCAAATTTGGAAAAGCTTTGGTAAAAACCATTTCTGTGCTAATCTACGCAGAGTTCCAGAACATTATTGAAATTTCCAAGTCCAGAAATATTCTTTGTGATTTCTCCAATTGAAGAAATGAACAGTATACAAATAACCAAGTCCTTAAAGCAAGATCACGTGACCCGACGTTTCTTCCTCGGAGTGTTTGCCTGTGACCGCCTTCCCAAGAGAATTGTCAAGTTCCTAGCATGCCTTGTTGTGAATACAGACCGACATGGAAATCCTGGAAAACACTGGTTGGCTATGTATATGTCAAACCCAAAAACAATGGAATTTTTTTATTCTTTCGGACATTCTCCAGAATATTTTCAAGGACCTATTGCCAGATTTGTATCCAAGTTTAATACTGTTAAATTTAATGACGTACCTCTTCAAAGTTCGTTTACAGCCGTATGTGGTCAATTTTGTATTTTCTTCCTCTATTCTAGATGTCGTGGAAAAAGCTTGTACTCTATTGTAAGAAATTTTCGATGGAAATCTGAAACAAACGACCTGCGTGTCTTTCATTTCGTTCGAAATAAATTTCGAATTGTATCAAAATTTAGAATTTCAAATAAAAATTGATTGAAATCTATTTTATGTGTCTTTAAATTATTTTGTATCTTTTTTAATGACTTCAGTTGACAACATGGAAGTGCCCAGACTACAACATCCTTTCACTGCTCTGATAGCGGGTCCTACTGGCTGTGGGAAGACTCAGTTTGTAAAACGTTTACTTCAGCATCAAGCGAAAGTTATATCTCCCTCGCCCGAACATGTGGTGTGGTTCTACGGGGTTGACCAAACGTTGTACGATGAAATAGAAAACGTGACATTTGTGGAAGGCCTCCCCTCCAATTTCCGTGACTATGTGAAAGGAAGAACGCTGTTTGTTATTGATGATCTCATGACTGAATGCGGAAGCGATAAAAAATTAACGCACTTGTTCACCAGAGGGAGTCATCATTTCAATGTGTCTGTGATATTCATTACTCAAAATATTTTTCATAAAGGCAAAGAAATGCGAGAAATTTCCTTGAATGCTCATTACTTGTTTCTGTTTAAAACACGAAGAGATGTGAATCAAATCTCTCATTTAGGGAGGCAGTTGTACCCTAGCAAACTTAAAATTTTTCAAGAAGTTTATATTGATGCCACAAAATCGCCGTACAGCTATTTATTGATTGATCTAAAACCTGAGACCAAGGAAGAATTAAGATTACGCTCCCAGATACTGCCTGGAGACATTCAAGTAATATATCAACCTCGGTGAAATTAAATAAGTCTCAGTTTTCATCATGACGCTGTCTAAGCAACACGTCCAACTTTTATGTATTATTCAACACTGTCCAAGAAAAGTATTAAAAGACCTAATATCAAAATGTAGAAAAAACGGAATTAAAGCCATATGCGAAGTTTGTATGAATACGTTAAAAGGAAATGTTCCGCTTACTCCTTCCCAGAAACATTCATTACAACGTCATAAACACACCTTACGAGCACTCTCTCGAAAAAAGACACCTCTGTATAAAAAGAGGAAACTCCTTATTCAAAAAGGGGGTTTTAGGTGTGTTGATTCCTGCTGTTCTCAGTGTGTTAACGACTCTGCTTACGAAATAATGGAATTTGCCAAGAAAATGGTTCTGATTCCTGAAGAACGAATTTCTCGTCATATGCCAACAGAGGAAACGTTAACGGACTTGGACAAAGAAATGAAAAAAATTCTCCTAAGCAAAGAGTCTGACGAAGTCAAGGTGAAATTATATAATCAAGTCTTGAATAAGCGCATTCACGTTTCCAGTTTTAATCTTCCAGTGACATCTCAGGAATCCCCACCACGAACTGAAGAACCAGCGAAAGAAGAACATATCAAAGACGAGAAAGTAAAAGATGTTGTAGAAGACCTTGTCCTTCAATCCGTTCCTACTAACTTCAAACGCTATGCAAGAAATGTGTTGAACGTCTTTAAAACAAACTCTGATGTTATTGGCTGGAGTCCCAAAGCCGAATTTAAATATAATGGACACATTGTGAAAAACACGAATATAGTAGACCTCATAGACTCTATGTTTCGAACCAAGGGAACTAAGCTGCACATACCTCCTGAATTTGTAAAAGCATTAAAGGACATTAATTTACCTTCAAAGTACATTAAAAATAAACAAATGTTGAAAGTTCCTGTACAAGAAAGAAATTCGGTTGTAACTTCTAAACGGAAAAAGACAAATTTATGTAAAAATGTTCGTTGGATTCCTTATTAAAAAATTTAGATGGAAAAAAGTGTCATTCTTTTTCGAGTTGATTTTCTCTTTTTAAATGTATTCATTTTCCATAAGTTTATTTTGAATCGAGTAAAATTCTGTAAACGGTCATTTTGAAATCGTTTAAATTTCAACAGGGCGAAAATGGTTTGATTGAAAACGTACCAGGGCAAGTTTCGGAAAAGTACGTTCTCTTATAGGGTTAAAAATGGAAATTTTCGTTTTCTTATAATTGTAAAATTCCCATAGGATAACATGGGAAAACTAGCATGAATATAAGACGGTTTTAGATCGAGTAAAAATCTGTAAACGGTCATTTTGAAATCGTTTAAATTATAACCGGACGAAAATGGTTTGATTTAAAATGTGCCAGGGCAAGTTTTGAAAAAGTATATTCTCTTATAGGGTTAAAAAATGGAAGGAAAGAAGATGTACTTCATGAAAAAAAATCATTAGAATTCGCTACGGCTGAAGGTCCCCGAGAGGGTTCATAAACCAATACTCGTATTAACCATTCAAAGAATGGGGGTGTCAGGAAAACCACTAACCCTCATTGTCGCCTTCATGTAGCGTACGGAAGTGGTGAACTTCACCAAACATGGATCCATAATATTGTAAAAGCACATTTAGGTTTACGGGGTTTTTACATCCACACCAGTGACCTTCATGCATACGGAACATAAGTTCACATTCATACACTCATTCATACAGAAAAAATATAAATGAATAAAAATAAATAAAGTAGTTCTAAAAAGGACTTTTTCCAAGCCCTAAAAAGGACTGTTTTTCTGTGTCCCCTTCATACAGCTGCTCCATGGTCGGTGTAAGGAATTTTTTTTATCTGCTGATACCTCAGTACATTGACTTCACAGTCTCTAGCAAGTTCTTTACAATTATGCTTTCCAAGAACACTTTGGACGGGACATGGTCTCCAGTGACTGCAACAAAAGATTCTGCTAGAATCTTGGGGTTAAGCAATGCAACGGCATCATCGAAATACTTCTGCCACTTGGATTCGGGGGTGGCATATGCACTGCTGTGGACCATGATGTTTCCGAATATGCGATTTGGGGGTTGGTGTCACCCCATACAATAATATAAGTTATTGACATGTTTCTGAAGGCGATCCCTAACCATGTCAGCAAGCATGATGAAAAACTCTTCATCTGAGATGGAAGCAACAGGGGAAGAAGTCCTTGGATGGAGCAAAACAGCCTTTCTAAAGACTGGTCCAAATAGTAGTTGAGTAACGCTGTCCCACATTTTTCCACATTGATCAATAAGAGTTCCAAATTGTTGACAGGTCAGCTTTATCGAAACAGGATTCAATCGACGAAAACCATGAATTCTGGGGGAAAGTACTTCTAACGTGTAACTGCCAGAAGCATCTAAGAGGGAAGGACAGCAGGAAACGATAAGTTCACGATTAATCAAGATGTCACAATTCATGCCTTGAATCCAGTGTGATTTTCCCATGAATTTTCGGAACGTTGAAGCTGACGTTGTTATTCCATTCTTAGAAGGGTAGAAAGATTCCCCGTTTTTCCTATAACTTCGAATATGAACTCGGACCGTGTTGTTAAAATCGCTTACTTTTGCAAACATGTTTTCACCTAAATGAAAATGATGAGGTGCAAGATTTTTCAAAGAAATGCTTGAGAGGGTAACTTCTCCACACGGTTTGGGCTTTAAAGGAACGGACTCACATACCTTCTTAGCGGGAGTAGCAGAAATTTCAGCACTTCGCTTCATCGTGGAAATGGAAACGGTAGCACTCAAGGCAACAGACAAAAATGAAGTGACTCGTTCGAAGACTCAAGACAAACTGAAGGAACAGCTCTTATTCTAAGTCAAAACTGATAAGAGATGATCGTTCTTATTGGTTCATGCACAGCTTGAGGGCGTGAATGTATAGTCAAGCGATAAAGGCTGTTATCATCTTCTAAAAGTTAAATTTTATCGATCGGAAACAGCATTACATTGGAGGGGTAGTAAATAACTGGTTTGGAGCGGAAACTCATATCCTGTTCTTTGAAAAACAAAGTATCTTGTTTAAAAGATAAGAAGGTAATGTAAAAATGATAATTCTCCAAAAGCAACATGGCTGAATGGGATAGCATCCTATGAAACTTAATTTTGACAAAACTGAAATAATTGATTTGTAAACGATGAACTTGAGCTTCCAGAAAATAACTTGAAAAAATTTAGATTATGAAATTTGTTTGACCATTTTTTTTTCAGGCAGTGCAGGGTGGCAGGCAATTTGGATGGGTATTTACTAGATCCAGCATGAGTCCAGCTGTTTGAGAGCAGGGAAGACTTGAAACAGAAGATTTTTGAGAGATTGACGACAGCAGCAGTCTTGAAGAAAGCAGTGTGGACCCGTTTATTATTTTTAATGGCTCTGTGTGGATGCCGAGCAGCTTAAATTTTTCACAGGAGGCTCTGAACAATCTTCTAATTGGAAATGGCCGAAAAGAAGAGTGTGAATTTTGTCTTCGCAGATGACTCTTTTGTTGTCAAAAGGACTGAGTGACTTCTTGTTTGAAGAAATGGAAAATACTACTGTCATGGCGAAAATTTTAACCACTGGTGAATTTCAGAGAGACCTGATCAATCTTTCTGTTAGTTTATCAGAGATTAATTAATGCAAAAATTTTCTCCCATGACATACGTTAGAAGAAAATTCCTGGTTGAAAGGCAGGGGAATTCGTGCGCAAAATTCGCTTGTCTTAATCACAACCAGGAAAACAAAATTTCATGTTAATGAGAAAAAAAAAAAGAAAAAGAGAATAATATTTGATTTAACTGACTTTGGGGTTTTGAAAATATTTATTTTATCTGTTCTTTTATCGCGATAGGAAAAGGCGAGTAGGTGTGCAGCTCAGAGAATCAAAATTAATTTTGGTTTAACATCACGGAACGAGAGAAAAAGAAAATTAAAATTAGTGATTTTCTGCAAAGCAAGAATTCGCCATTTTTGCGTTCCTGTTTCCAAACGTCGTGAAAAGTCGCCCAAAAGTGCCACATCTTTTCGTCTTTTGGGTAAGGAATTCAGCAACAGAATCTATTTTTAGACCTCAGGGTCAAGAGGCTTGGTCCCTACGTGTGAAGGTCAGAGGTCACTTGAGGCGTGGGAGAGAATTGCTGTTACTAGGGAAAAGGTCAGCCAATCAGGGGTCAGCATTTTTTCCAACACGCGAGACTTCTTTGACACTTTGAGACGCTTGTCTCAGTCACTTTTGTTCTGGTCCTCTTGCTGGCCGTCAGAGAAAGAGGGGACGGCGGAGTTTTTTTCTCCTCGCCTTTTGGCGGGAGAGAACCACAGAGAAAAAAAGTTTTTTGTGGCAGCATTTGCTGACCACCAGTCCACCACAATGGGACACTCTGGCTCTGGTATTCGTATTCGCATTCGAGGGGTTGACGATGTAGCACGCCGATAAAGAAGCCTCCCGCCGTCCGGAAACTTCGCCCTGGAGAGAACTTAGCCGAGGAAGGCAAGACATGCCTTCTCCCTTTAGGATATACCGCCAACAGCATCTACACCTCTCCATGCGGTTGCTGCCCCAAGGAGGAGGAGGCCTGCTTCAAAGGCCGGAGGAGAGAGGCCAAAAACAGTTCCATCTCCTCCCAAAGTTTGGGGAGGAGTTTTATTTTTTGCTTGACGGCTTTTTGATGACCACCAGTCCACCACAACGGGAGGTACCTGCTGGCTCCGGCGATGCTCTGCTGCAGTAGGAAAGAAAAAAAGACTGTGGTTGTGCCAGGACTGTAAACTGTGGTGAAAAAAAAAAGAAAAAAAAAAGAACGCCAGCTCGAAGGTAATGTTTTAGTCCATATCTTTCTGTATTGATATATAACGTCCCACGCAGGGTGCCTAAACTTCGAGCTGAGCATAAGAAACAAAAGGAAAAAGAGCAAGTTTTTTTTTTGCCTCTGATTATGGCTGTGTTGTCGTTCAGCTTTCAAAATTAGGATTTATTGGTTCCTCAGGTGTGAGTTCAGAGAAGAAGAAAGAAAAAAGAGAGGGGAGTTGAAACTGTTTTCATTTATGTTTTTTTGTGTTGTCATGTCTGGTATTTTAGCAACTCCCCAGGCCAGTAAATTTTAATGTATCGGAAAAATTTAGTTTAATGTTTGGGCACGGTGAATTTTGGTGCATCGATAATAGTTTAGTTGGGCATGTGATAATTGAAAAGCAGTGTTATTGTGATGTCGTGGGTGATAAAATAATAGTAAGCATTTCTCTCTAGTCTTTTACAGCGTTGAGTTAGTATTTTTTTTTTGAGTGAAGATCAATTATGGGATGATTTATATTGGGATTTTGGGAACATATTATAGTGTGATGAAATTGGAAACCTAAAGTGTTGTTTACATTCTTGGAGTGTTGAGTGTCGAAATTGAGATGGTAGGAGTGTTAATTGAGGACCAGTATTTTACATGCTCCAGATCAGTGTTAATCTCCCATTGGAAAGGGGTGATCTTAGGGCAAGCCGGAAACTTGTCCTAGGGCAGAGGGCTCTGAGTAGGGAATTTTCACCAGGATGCGATATGTGCAAAATAGAAGTTAAAGTATTTTTTGTTCTCAAGTTTAGTATTTCACAAAAAAGAATGAACATCATGTGTTGAGAAGACACACTTTTGCTCACCAGTTCCAGTATTAATTGTTCTTTTCTTTGGCCTAAATTTTCTTGCTTTTACAAAAAAGAGTCTAAATTGTAATTTTAATTTTCAATAAGGTGAAAATATTTAGTGGGTTATGTAAATGGTCAGTGTTATTGTCTGACCTGCGCATTGCCATGGTACAGAGGAATTTCCTTGCTAGTGATTTTTCCTGGGATGTATGTGGATATAGAGATAAGTGAATTTTCCTGGAATATATGTGGACATAGAGATAAGTGAATTTTCCTGGGATATATGTGGATATAGTGATTTTGGATTTCTTGGGATATAGAGAGATAAGTGATTTTTCCTGGGATGTATGTGGATATAGAGATAAGTGAATTTTCCTGGGATATATGTGGAGAGAGATAAGTGGATTTTCCTGGGATATATGTGGATATCGTGATTTAGGATTTCTTGGGATATAGAGAGATAAGTGATTTTTTCCTGGGATATATGTGGATAAGTGATTTGTTCCTGGGATATATGTGGATATTGTGATTTAGGATTTCTTGGGATATAGAGAGATAAGTGATTTTTTCCTGGGATATAGTTGTGTTAGTTCTGGGCCGGATGTGCCTGGAGTATTTAGGGTTGAAATACGACAGGCTCTTGCAGGCGTGGTTGATCAAGGTGGGATCATGCATTGGTTCGAAAAGGGGGAGCCCTGAGGACGTGGTTTTGGGGGAAACTTGTCTTCAAACCCCCCCCCCCCCAGTAGTTTCGCTGCTCACGGAGATATGTACTGCCGGCGAGGGTCGGTCGGGCGTTGCTTCAATAATTGGCGAGATCATGTTAGAGATAATCCTGTACCTGATGATGATGTGTCACACTTGAGGATTTTTTCCTTTCCCTTTGCCTAGGCTGAAATTGGATTCACGACCCAATTTCACGCCTTCAGCCTGACTGGTATTTTCTTAATGTGTTGGTTCTCAAAAACCCAGGGTAGTGTCTGAACTGAGAGTATTTGCCTCACCGCTACCTCAGTAATTCACTGCAGGTGTTAAATTTAAGTTTGTTTGGTGATTTAAAGTATCTAAATTTATTTGTTTATGATTTGCTGTAGTGCTAGGGATGTAAATTCTAAATTCTGGTTGTTGGTGTTAGTGAACTCGATATTTAGTTTGGAAATTTAGTTAATTGGTATTTTGAGCTTTTTTTACAGTATAGAGTTATTAAGTATCTTGAGCTATTATGTGAAGTGCAGAGTGAGGTGATTTTTATGAGCAAGCTAGTGCAAGAAGATTGTTTGAATTTCTGAATTATGGTGATGTTATGAATAGTGATAATTTTTAAGATTAGTTAGTGAGGTTTCTTTATAAGTGAAGTAGGTTCGTTCAGGGTAGTTCTATAGGTTATGTAATGTTTATTAATGCTTGTGCTCAGTGTAAATTCTGTTTTGAGGATAATTTACTTGGTTTGTTTACTTGCTGATAGTAGATTTGTTAAAGTATAATTTGTGGCTCTTAAAATAACTGTAAATTTAAATTGAAGTCTTCGAAGCTGGTCTGGGAGATTGCAGAGTTTGCTAAGATTGTTTAGGTGCAGTAAATTTAAATCAATAAGTGTAAAATTGTAAATTTGTCATTGAGCTAACTAGGTGAGAGAGAAGAGAGTACGTTTCAAAAGAACAGAACTTGTCCACCTTGTGGAATTAAAAATAATCCAGTATCTTTTTTTTGTGTAAGCTATGTGAATCGTAGTATAATTTTGGATGCATAAAGTCAATGCCTAGTGTTCAAACCAACTGTGTTGAAATATGTCAAGTTGTGCTGTTCATAAGGCCAGTGGCCAAAGAGAAATAGAAAAGAAATTGAGATTCTGTTATTATACTGCTGTGTTTAAGCAAACAACAAAAAAGGAAATTCCATCTGATTGTCCACTAAATTATTTTGTTAAGTTTTTAAAGAAAAATAATAAATACAGGCAGTAGCCTTTCAAAAAAAAGTCCAAAATTAGTGCAGTGTGAAAAATTTTGTGTGCTGTTGTCTTCCATGACTTGGTCCCATGTACCCCACCTTAGCTTGACTAAGGCTATCGATCCGAATCCTGGTATTATAAGGTATTTCATAACTGCAATTTTTGTCCTATCCTTTTAAATTGACTTTCACCGCCTCCACAAGTTGTTATTGAACGAGTACATTTTATCCTATGACTTATAGTGACACCTTTTCATACACATGCAACAATATTCACTTATTTTTGCACTTTCAGGTGACTCAACTCTGCGTGAACACAAACAACGCAAACTTTCCAATAACTTCTTGTGGAATGTAAATTTTCAGATGCATTTTTGTTTAGGATGTTCATGGCCTTCTAATACATAGAAAATATTTTTGTTTCGAAATGCATCCACCCATCTCCCAAATTTAAATTTTCTATAATTTCCATATCAATTTCCATACCAGCATAAATATAGTCGCTTTTGATAAATAACTTCAACCTTCAAAAATTTTTTCACCATAACATTTGGTGCCGTCATAGGATACATGCCTTGTCATGGAATTCAACCTGTACTGCACAGTAGTTACGAAAAATCTTGAGTATGGTTTCATATGTGAATTATTTTTTCGTAGTGATAAGTTCTGGTAGTCTCTCTCTCTCAGTGACCAAAGTAGCGAAAGTGCATATTTTTTGATTTCAGCTGAATTTATGTGTATAAGTATTATAATATTTCAGTAGCAGTGTTAGTAATATTTGAATAATTTTGGGCTTAACATGAAAGCCAGTTAGGGCTTGGCACATAGAAAATTTTTTTTTGTGTTGGTGTAATATTTTCAATGACATATATGAGTAATTTCAGTAATTTTGTGCGTGACATACAAATAATTTTGTTCGGTGCCTGACACACATACAATTTTGTTTTTGGGTGTTTACCTACATGAGTTTTCACACAAATAATTTCTCAAGCGTGCCTGCATAATGTATAATTTGGCATTTCGAACATAACTAATGCTAATTGTTAGTTTGCAGTGTGTCACATACATTTATATATACAATTTCACACTTTTCCAAATATTGAACTTCTAGGTATATTTTTCATGTGTTGCAAAATTTTTTTACCTCTACAGTCCGAGTGTTGAATTAAGTGTATTTTTAAGGTGTTGCATTCACGCAATTTATCATATTCTGTTGAACTAAGCGAAGAAAGTGTATTGTAAAGTAATGTTGTCATTCGAAAATGCCTGTTGTTGGTGATGTCAAATTGGTGAAAGCATAATGCAAAATTGTAAGAGGCGTAACTTCTCTTCTCTCCTCACGCTGGTTAATTTAGTGCCCAGGTGCACTGGTTAGTTATTTTAAGTTAGGTTGTTTACTATTGGAGTGCAGTGTAGGTTTAGTGTTGGGTAGGATTAGTATTACTGTAGTAATAGCCAGTGAGTTAGGAATTTAATAATCAGTTAAATTTCTTTTAATTTAATTTTCTCAGTTTAGTTAAAAGGTTAGTATTTGAGCCGATGCAGAATTTTTTTTCTTCGTTCCGTGAAATATTTTTGGCTTGTAAAAATTATTTTACCTCTGTAATTAAGGTCAGGTGATAAGTAGCTTCGCTTCGGAACATTTGTTTTCCTAGTTCAGTGGTAGCCATGTTGGAACGGAAGTCAGCTCACCGGAGGTAGGTGGCGCTGCAGGTTTGTTTACATTCATCGGTTTGTTGACATGGTCGGAGCACGTGTGTGTTGAGTAGTAGGTAGAAGCGAATTTTCTGAGATTTTATTTTATGTTTCGACTCGCTTTGCTTGTCTTTTTCGCAGGGGGAATGTATTTGTCATGGTGAAAATTTTAACCTCTGGTGAATTTCAGAGAGACCTAATCAATCTTTCTGTTGGTTTATCAGAGATTAATTAATGCAAAAATTTTCTCCCATGACATACGTTAGAAGAAAATTCCTGGTTGAAAGGCAGGGGAATTCGTGCGCAAAATTCGCTTGTCTTAATCACAACCAGGAAAACAAAATTTCATGTTAATGAGAAAAAAAAAGAAAAAGAGAATAATATTTGATTTAACTGACTTTGGGGTTTTGAAAATATTTATTTTATCTGTTCTTTTATCGCGATAGGAAAAGGCGAGTAGGTGTGCAGCTCAGAGCATAAAAATTAATTTTGGTTTAACATCACGGAACGAGAGAAAAAGAAAATTAAAATTAGTGATTTTCTGCAAAGCAAGAATTCGCCATTTTTGCGTTCCTGTTTCCAAACGTCGTGAAAAGTCGCCCAAAAGTGCAACATCTTTTCGTCTTTTGGGTAAGGAATTCAGCAACAGAATCTATTTTTAGACCTCAGGGTCAAGAGGCTTGGTCCCTACGTGTGAAGGTCAGAGGTCACTTGAGGCGTGGGAGAGAATGGCTGTTACTAGGAAAAAGGTCAGCCAATCAGGGGTCAGCATTTTTTTCCGACACGCGAGACTTCTTTGACACTTTGAGACGCTTGTCTCAGTCACTTTTGTTCTGGTCCTCTTGCTGGCCGTCAGAGAAAGAGGGGACGGCGGAGTTTTTTTCTCCTCGCCTTTTGGCGGGAGAGAACCACAGAGAAAAAAAAAGTTTTTTTGTGGCAGCATTTGCTGACCACCAGTCCACCACAATGGGACACTCTGGCTCTGGTATTCGTATTCGCATTCGAGGGGTTGACGATGTAGCACCGGCGTGCTACAAAGAAGCCTCCAGAAAAAGAAGCCTCCCGCTGTCCGGAAACTTCGCCCTGGAGAGAACTTAGCCGAGGAAGGCAAGACATGCCTTCTCCCTTAAGGATATAGCGCCAACAGCATCTACACCTCTCCATGCGGTTGCTGCCCCAAGGAGGAGGAGGCCTGCTTCAAAGGCCGGAGGAGAGATCCCAAAAACAGTTCCATCTCCTCCCAAAGTTTGGGGAGGAGTTTTATTTTTTGCTTGACGGCTTTTTGATGACCACCAGTAAACCACAACGGGAGGTACCTGCTGGCTCCGGCAATGCTCTGCTGCAGTAGGAAAGAAAAAAAAGACTGTTTTGTGCCAGGACTGTAAACTGTGGTGAAAAAAAAAAGAAAAAAAAAGAACGCCAGCTCGAAGGTAATGTTTTAGTCCATATCTTTCTGTATTGCTATATAACATCCCACGCAGGGTGCCTAAACTTCAAGCTGAGCATAAGAAACAAAAGGAAAAAGAGCAAGTTTTTTTTTTGCCTCTGATTATGGCTGTGTTGTCGTTCAGCTTTCAAAATTAGGATTTATTGGTTCCTCAGGTGTGAGTTCAGAGAAGAAGAAAGAAAAAAAGAGAGGGGAGTTGAAAATGTTTTCATTTATGTTTTTTTGTGTTGTCATGTCTGGTATTTTAGCAACTCCCCAGGCCAGTAAATTTTAATGTATCGGAAAAATTTAGTTTAATGTTTGGGCACAGTGAATTTTGGTGCATCGATAATAGTTTAGTTGGGCATGTGATAATTGAAAAGCAGTGTTATTGTGATGTCGTAGGTGATAAAATAATAGTAAACATTTCTCTCTAGTCTTTTACAGCGTTGAGTTATTTTTTTTTTTTGAGTGAAGATCAATTATGGGATGATTTATATTGGGATTTTGGGAACATATTATAGTGTGATGAAATTGGAAACCTAAAGTGTTGTTTACATTCTTGGAGTGTTGAGTGTCGAAATTGAGATGGTAGGAGTGTTAATTGAGGACCAGTATTTTACATGCTCCAGATCAGTGTTAATCTCCCATTGGAAAGGGGTGATCTTAGGGCAAGCCGGAAACTTGTCCTAGGGCAGAGGGCTCTGAGTAGGGAATTTTCACCAGGATGCGATATGTGCAAAATAGAAGTTAAAGTATTTTTTGTTCTCAAGTTTAGTATTTCACAAAAAAGAATGAACATCATGTGTTGAGAAGACACACTTTTGCTCACCAGTTCCAGTATTAATTGTTCTTTTCTTTGGCCTAAATTTTCTAGTTTTTACAAAAAGAGTCTAAATTGTAATTTTAATTTTCAATAAGGTGAAAATATTTAGTGAGTTATGTAAATGGTCAGTGTTATTGTCTGAAGTGGACCTGCGCATTGCCATGGTACAGAGGAATTTCCTTGCTAGTGATTTTTCCTGGGATGTATGTGGATATAGAGATAAGTGAATTTTCCTGGGATATATGTGGACATAGAGATAAGTGAATTTTCCTGGGATATATGTGGATATAGTGATTTTGGATTTCTTGGGATATAGAGAGATAAGTGATTTTTCCTGGGATGTATGTGGATATAAAGATAAGTGAATTTTCCTGGGATATATGTGGAGAGAGATAAGTGGATTTTCCTGGGATATATGTGGATATTGTGATTTAGGATTTCTTGGGATATAGAGAGATAAGTGATTTTTCCTGGGATATAATTGTGTTAGTTCTGGGCCGGATGTGCCTGGAGTATTTAGGGTTGAAGTACGACTGGCTCTTGCAGGCGTGGTTGATCAAGGTGGGATCATGCATTGGTTCG
This sequence comes from Macrothele yani, assembly GCA_039090855.1. Lineage (NCBI taxonomy): Eukaryota > Metazoa > Arthropoda > Arachnida > Araneae > Macrothelidae > Macrothele > Macrothele yani. The sequence continues at coordinate 82,805,634 of CM077005.1, forward strand.
ATAAGGGGGAGCCCTGAGGACGTGGTTTTTGGATGAAAACTTGTCTTCAACCCCCCAGTAGTTTCGCTGCTCACGGAGATATGTACTGCCGGCGAGGGTCGGTCGGGCGTTGCTTCAATAATTGGCGAGATCATGTTAGAGATAATCCTGTACCTGATGATGATGTGTCACACTTGAGGATTTTTTCCTTTCCCTTTGCCTAGGCTGAAATTGGATTCATGACCCAATTTCACGCCTTCAGCCTGACTGGTATTTTCTTCCTGTGTTGGTTCTCAAAAACCCAGGGTAGTGTCTGAACTGAGAGTATTTGCCTCACCGCTACCTCAGTAATTCACTGCAGGTGTTAAATTTAAGTTTGTTTGGTGATTTAAAGTATCTAAATTTATTTGTTTATGATTTGCTGTAGTGCTAGGGATGTAAATTCTAAATTCTGGTTGTTGGTGTTAGTGAACTTGATATTTAGTTTGGAAATTTAGTTAATTGGTATTTTGTGCTTTTGTTTACAGTATAGAGTTATTAAGTATCTTGAGCTATTATGTGAAGTGCAGAGTGAGGTGATTTTTATGAGCAAGCTAGTGCAAGAAGATTGTTTGAATTTCTGAATTATGGTGATGTTATGAATAGTGATAATTTTTAAGATTAGTTAGTGAGGTTTCTTTATAAGTGAAGTAGGTTCGTTCAGGGTAGTTCTATAGGTTATGTAATGTTTATTAATGCTTGTGCTCAGTGTAAATTCTGTTTTGAGGATAATTTACTTGGTTTGTTTACTTGCTGATAGTAGATTTGTTAAAGTATAATTTGTGGCTCTTAAAATAACTGTAAATTTAAATTGAAGTCTTCGAAGCTGGTCTGGGAGATTGCAGAGTTTGTTAAGATTGTTTAGGTGCAGTAAATTTAAATCAATAAGTGTAAAATTGTAAATTTGTCATTGAGCTAACTAGGTGAGAGAGAAGAGAGTACGTTTCAAAAGAACAGAACTTGTCCACCTTGTGGAATTAAAAATAATCCAGTATCTTTTTTTTTGTGTAAGCTATGTGAATCGTAGTATAATTTTGGATGCATAAAGTCAATGCCTAGTGTTCAAACCAACTGTGTTGAAATATGTCAAGTTGTGCTGTTCATAAGGCCAGTGGCCAAAGAGAAATAGAAAAGAAATTGAGATTCTGTTATTATACTGCTGTGTTTAAGCAAACAACAAAAAAGGAAATTCCATCTGATTGTCCACTAAATTATTTTGTTAAGTTTTTAAAGAAAAATAATAAATACAGGCAGTAGCCTTTCAAAAAAAGTCCAAAATTAGTGCAGTGTGAAAAATTTTGTGTGCTGTTGTCTTCCATGACTTGGTCCCATGTACCCCACCTTAGCTTGACTAAGGCTATCGATCCGAATCCTGGTATTATAAGGTATTTCATAACTGCAATTTTTGTCCTATCCTTTTAAATTGACTTTCACCGCCTCCACAAGTTGTTATTGAACGAGTACATTTTATCCTATGACTTATAGTGACACCTTTTCATACACATGCAACAATATTTACTTATTTTTGCACTTTCAGGTGACTCAACTCTGCGTGAACACAAACAAAGCAAACTTTCCAATAACTTCTTGTGGAATGTAAATTTTCAGATGCATTTTTGTTTAGGATGTTCATGGCCTTCTAACACATAGAAAATATTTTTGTTTCGAAATGCATCCACCCATCTCCCAAATTTAAATTTTCTATAATTTCCATATCAATTTCCATACCAGCATAAATATAGTCGCTTTTGATAAATAACTTCAACCTTCAAAAATTTTTTCACCATAACATTTGGTGCCGTGACCATAGGATACATGCCTTGTCATGGAATTCAACCTGTACTGCACAGTAGTTACGAAAAATCTTGAGTATGGTTTCATATGTGAATTATTTTTTCGTAGTGATAAGTTCTGGTAGTCTCTCTCTCTCAGTGACCAAAGTAGCGAAAGTGCATATTTTTTGATTTCAGCTGAATTTATGTGTATAAGTATTATAATATTTCAGTAGCAGTGTTAGTAATATTTGAATAATTTGGGGATTAACATGAAAGCCAGTTAGGGCTTGACACATAGAAAAATTTTTTTTGTGTTGGTGTAATATTTTCAATGACATATATGAGTAATTTCAGTAATTTTGTGCGTGACATACAAATAATTTTGTTCGGTGCCTGACACACATACAATTTTGTTTTTGGGTGTTTACCTACATGAGTTTTCACACAAATAATTTCTCAAGCGTGCCTGCATAATGTATAATTTGGCATTTCGAACATAACTAATGCTAATTTATAGTTTGCAGTGTGTCACATATATATATGCAATTTCACACTTTTCCAAATATTGAACTTCTAGGTGTATTTTTCATGTGTTGCAAAATTTTTTTACCTCTACAGTCCGAGTGTTGAATTAAGTGTATTTTTAAGGTGTTGCATTCACGCAATTTATCATATTCTGTTGAACTAAGCGAAGAAAGTGTATTGTAAAGTAATGTTGTCATTCGAAAATGCCTGTTGTTGGTGATGTCAAATTGGTGAAAGCATAATGCAAAATTGTAAGAGGCGTAACTTCTCTTCTCTCCTCACGCTGGTTAATTTAGTGCCCAGGTGCACTGGTTAGTTATTTTAAGTTAGGTTGTTTACTATTGGAGTGCAGTGTAGGTTTAGTGTTGGGTAGGATTAGTATTACTGTAGTAATAGCCAGTGAGTTAGGAATTTAATAATCAGTTAAATTTCTTTTAATTTAATTTTCTCAGTTTAGTTAAAAGGTTAGTATTTGAGCCGATGCAGAATTTTTTTCTTCGTTCCGTGAAATATTTTTGTCTTGTAAAAATTCTTTTACCTCTGTAATTAAGGTCAGGTGATAAGTAGCTTCGCTTCGGAACATTTGTTTTCCTAGTTCAGTGGTAGCCATGTTGGAACGGAAGTCAGCTCACCGGAGGTAGGTGGCGCTGCAGGTTTGTTTACATTCATCGGTTTGTTGACATGGTCGGAGCACGTGTGTGTTGAGTAGTAGGTAGAAGCGAATTTTCTGAGATTTTATTTTATGTTTCGACTCGCTTTGTTCGTCTTTTTCGCAGGGGGAATGTATTTGTCATGGCGAAAATTTTAACCTCTGGTGAATTTCAGAGAGAGCCGGCCCCGGTGGTGCAGTGGTCTAAGCGATGGCCTTTGATCATTCGTCCGAAGGGGTCCGGGTTCGAATCCCGGTAAGGCATGGATGTTGTGTTTGTCTTTCGGCACTGGCTCTCCCCCTTCCCTGGAACCAGTGACCCTAAATTAGGGACGGGCGACTGCTTATAGCCCATTGAGTTGCTCACGGTGGTCGTTAAACCTCCAAAAAAAAAAAAAAATTTCAGAGAGACCTGATCAATCTTTCTGTTGGTTTATCAGAGATTAATTAATGCAAAAATTTTCGCCCATGACATACGTTAGAAGAAAATTCCTGGTTGAAAGGCAGGGGAATTCGTGCGCAAAATTCGCTTGTCTTAATCACAACCAGGAAAACAAAATTTCATGTTAATGAGAAAAAAAAAGAAAAATAGAATAATATTTGATTTAACTGACTTTGGGGTCTTGAAAATATTTATTTTATCTGTTCTTTTATCGCGATAGGAAAAGGCGAGTAGGTGTGCAGCTCAGAGAATCAAAATTAATTTTGGTTTAACATCACGGAACGAGAGAAAAAGAAAATTAAAATTAGTGATTTTCTGGAAAGCAAGAATTCGCCGTTTTTGCGTTCCTGTTTCCAAACGTCGTGAAAAGTCGCCCAAAAGTGCCACATCTTTTCGTCTTTTGGGTAAGGAATTCAGCAACAGAATCTATTTTTAGACCTCAGGGTCAAGAGGCTTGGTCCCTACGTGTGAAGGTCAGAGGTCACTTGAGGCGTGGGAGAGAATTGCTGTTACTAGGGAAAAGGTCAGCCAATCAGGGGTCAGCATTTTTTTCCAACACGCGAGACTTCTTTGACACTTTGAGACGCTTGTCTCAGTCACTTTTGTTCTGGTCCTCTTGCTGGCCGTCAGAGAAAGAGGGGACGGCGGAGTTTTTTCTCCTCGCCTTTTGGCGGGAGAGAACCACAGAGAAAAAAAGTTTTTTTGTGGCAGCATTTGCTTACCACCAGTCCACCACAATGGGACACTCTGGCTCTGGTATTCGTATTCGCATTCGAGGGGTTGACGATGTAGCACGCCGATAAAGAAGCCTCCCGCCGTCCGGAAACTTCGCCCTGGAGAGAACTTAGCCGAGAAAGGCAAGACATGCCTTCTCCCTTAAGGATATACCGCCAACAGCATCTACACCTCTCCATGCGGTTGCTGCCCGAAGGAGGAGGAGGACTGCTTCAAAGGCCGGAGGAGAGAGGCCAAAAACAGTTCCATGTCCTCCCAAAGTTTGGGGAGGAGTTTTATTTTTTGCTTGACGGCTTTTTGATGACCACCAGTCCACCACAACGGGAGGTACCTGCTGGCTCCGGCAATGCTCTGCTGCAGTAGGAAAGAAAAAAAAGACTGTTTTGTGCCAGGACTGTAAACTGTGGTGAAAAAAAAAAGAAAAAAAGAACGCCAGCTCGAAGGTAATGTTTTAGTCCATATCTTTCTGTATTGCTATATAACATCCCACGCAGGGTGCCTAAACTTCGAGCTGAGCATAAGAAACAAAAGGAAAAAGAGCAAGTTTTTTTTTGCCTCTGATTATGGCTGTGTTGTCGTTCAGCTTTCAAAATTAGGATTTATTGGTTCCTCAGATGTGAGTTCAGAGAAAAAGAAAGAAAAAAAGAGAGGGGAGTTTAAAATGTTTTCATTTATGTTTTTTTGTGTTGTCATGTCTGGTATTTTAGCAACTCCCCAGGCCAGTAAATTTTAATGTATCGGAAAAATTTAGTTTAATGTTTGGGCACAGTGAATTTTGGTGCATCGATAATAGTTTAGTTGGGCATGTGATAATTTAAAAGCAGTGTTATTGTGATGTCGTAGGTGATAAAATAATAGTAAACATTTCTCTCTAGTCTTTTACAGCGTTGAGTTATTTTTTTTTTTTGAGTGAAGATCAATTATTTGATGATTTATATTGGGATTTTGGGAACATATTATAGTGTGATGAAATTGGAAACCTAAAGTGTTGTTTACATTCTTGGAGTGTTGAGTGTCGAAATTGAGATGGTAGGAGTGTTAATTGAGGACCAGTATTTTACATGCTCCAGATCAGTGTTAATCTCCCATTGGAAAGGGGTGATCTTAGGGCAAGCCGGAAACTTGTCCTAGGGCAGAGGGCTCTGAGTAGGGAATTTTCACCAGGATGCGATATGTGCAAAATAGAAGTTAAAGTATTTTTTGTTCTCAAGTTTAGTATTTCACAAAAAAGAATGAACATCATGTGTTGAGAAGACACACTTTTGCTCACCAGTTCCAGTATTAATTGTTCTTTTCTTTGGCCTAAATTTTCTAGTTTTTACAAAAAGAGTCTAAATTGTAATTTTAATTTTCAATAAGGTGAAAATATTTAGTGAGTTATGTAAATGGTCAGTGTTATTGTCTGAAGTGGACCTGCGCATTGCCATGGTACAGAGGAATTTCCTTGCTAGTGATTTTTCCTGGGATGTATGTGGATATAGAGATAAGTGAATTTTCCTGGGATATATGTGGACATAGAGATAAGTGAATTTTCCTGGGATATATGTGGATATAGTGATTTTGGATTTCTTGGGATATAGAGAGATAAGTGATTTTTCCTGGGATGTATGTGGATATAGAGATAAGTGAATTTTCCTGGGATATATGTGGAGAGAGATAAGTGGATTTTCCTGGGATATATGTGGATATTGTGATTTAGGATTTCTTGGGATATAGAGAGATAAGTGATTTTTCCTGGGATATAGTTGTGTTAGTTCTGGGCCGGATGTGCCTGGAGTATTTAGGGTTGAAGTACGACAGGCTCTTGCAGGCGTGGTTGATCAAGGTGGGATCATGCATTGGTTCGATAAGGGGGAGCCCTGAGGACGTGGTTTTTTGGGGAAAACTTGTCTTCAACCCCCCCAGTAGTTTCGCTGCTCACGGAGATATGTACTGCCGGCGAGGGTCGGTCGGGCGTTGCTTCAATAATTGGCGAGATCATGTTAGAGATAATCCTGTACCTGATGATGATGTGTCACACTTGAGGATTTTTTCCTTTCCCTTTGCCTAGGCTGAAATTGGATTCATGACCCAATTTCACGCCTTCAGCCTGACTGGTATTTTCTTCCTGCGTTGGTTCTCAAAAACCCAGGGTAGTGTCTGAAATGAGAGTATTTGCCTCACCGCTACCTCAGTAATTCACTGCAGGTGTTAAATTTAAGTTTGTTTGGTGATTTAAAGTATCTAAATTTATTTGTTTATGATTTGCTGTAGTGCTAGGGATGTAAATTCTAAATTCTGGTTGTTGGTGTTAGTGAACTTGATATTTAGTTTGGAAATTTAGTTAATTGGTATTTTGTGCTTTTGTTCACAGTATAGAGTTATTAAGTATCTTGAGCTATTATGTGAAGTGCAGAGTGAGGTGATTTTTATGAGCAAGCTAGTGCAAGAAGATTGTTTGAATTTCTGAATTATGGTGATGTTATGAATAGTGATAATTTTTAAGATTGTTAGTGAGGTTTCTTTATAAGTTAAGTAGGTTCGTTCAGGGTAGTTCTATAGGTTATGTAATGTTTATTAATGCTTGTGCTCAGTGTAAATTCTGTTTTGAGGATAATTTACTTGGTTTGTTTACTTGCTGATAGTAGATTTGTTAAAGTATAATTTGTGGCTCTTAAAATAACTGTAAATTTAAATTGAAGTCTTCGAAGCTGGTCTGGGAGATTGCAGAGTTTGTTAAGATTGTTTAGGTGCAGTAAATTTAAATCAATAAGTGTAAAATTGTAAATTTGTCATTGAGCTAACTAGGTGAGAGAGAAGAGAGTACGTTTCAAAAGAACAGAACTTGTCCACCTTGTGGAATTAAAAATAATCCAGTATCTTTTTTTTTTGTGTAAGCTATGTGAATCGTAGTATAATTTTGGATGCATAAAGTCAATGCCTAGTGTTCAAACCAACTGTGTTGAAATATGTCAAGTTGTGCTGTTCATAAGGCCAGTGGCCAAAGAGAAATAGAAAAGAAATTGAGATTCTGTTATTATACTGCTGTGTTTAAGCAAACAACAAAAAAGGAAATTCCATCTGATTGTCCACTAAATTATTTTGTTAAGTTTTTAAAGAAAAATAATAAATACAGGCAGTAGCCTTTCAAAAAAAAGTCCAAAATTAGTGCAGTGTGAAAAATTTTGTGTGCTGTTGTCTTCCATGACTTGGTCCCATGTACCCCACCTTAGCTTGACTAAGGCTATCGATCCGAATCCTGGTATTATAAGGTATTTCATAACTGCAATTTTTGTCCTATCCTTTTAAATTGACTTTCACCGCCTCCACAAGTTGTTATTGAACGAGTACATTTTATCCTATGACTTATAGTGACACCTTTTCATACACATGCAACAATATTCACTTATTTTTGCACTTTCAGGTGACTCAACTCTGCGTGAACACAAACAAAGCAAACTTTCCAATAACTTCTTGTGGAATGTAAATTTTCAGATGCATTTTTGTTTAGGATGTTCATGGCCTTCTAACACATAGAAAATATTTTTGTTTCGAAATGCATCCACCCATCTCCCAAATTTAAATTTTCTATAATTTCCATATCAATTTCCATACCAGCATAAATATAGTCGCATTTGATAAATAACTTCAACCTTCAAAAATTTTTTCACCATAACATTTGGTGCCGTGACCATAGGATACATGCCTTGTCATGGAATTCAACCTGTACTGCACAGTAGTTACGAAAAATCTTGAGTATGGTTTCATATGTGAATTATTTTTTCGTAGTGATAAGTTCTGGTAGTCTCTCTCTCTCAGTGACCAAAGTAGCGAAAGTGCATATTTTTTGATTTCAGCTGAATTTATGTGTATAAGTATTATAATATTTCAGTAGCAGTGTTAGTAATATTTGAATAATTTTGGGCTTAACATGAAAGCCAGTTAGGGCTTGACACATAGAAAAAATTTTTTTGTGTTGGTGTAATATTTTCAATGACATATATGAGTAATTTCAGTAATTTTGTGCGTGACATACAAATAATTTTGTTCGGTGCCTGACACACATACAATTTTGTTTTTAGGTGTTTACCTACATGAGTTTTCACACAAATAATTTCTCAAGCGTGCCTGCATAATGTATAATTTGGCATTTCGAACATAACTAATGCTAATTAATAGTTTGCAGTGTGTCACATATATATATGCAATTTCACACTTTTCCAAATATTGAACTTCTAGGTGTATTTTTCATGTGTTGCAAAATTTTTTTTACCTCTACAGTCCGAGTGTTGAATTAAGTGTATTTTTAAGGTGTTGCATTCACGCAATTTATCATATTCTGTTGAACTAAGCGAAGAAAGTGTATTGTAAAGTAATGTTGTCATTCGAAAATGCCTGTTGTTGGTGATGTCAAATTGGTGAAAGCATAATGCAAAATTGTAAGAGGCGTAACTTCTCTTCTCTCCTCACGCTGGTTAATTTAGTGCCCAGGTGCACTGGTTAGTTATTTTAAGTTAGGTTGTTTACTATTGGAGTGCAGTGTAGGTTTAGTGTTGGGTAGGATTAGTATTACTGTAGTAATAGCCAGTGAGTTAGGAATTTAATAATCAGTTAAATTTCTTTTAATTTAATTTTCTCAGTTTAGTTAAAAGGTTAGTATTTGAGCCGATGCAGAATTTTTTTCTTCGTTCCGTGAAATATTTTTGTCTTGTAAAAATTCTTTTACCTCTGTAATTAAGGTCAGGTGATAAGTAGCTTCGCTTCGGAACATTTGTTTTCCTAGTTCAGTGGTAGCCATGTTGGAACGGAAGTCAGCTCACCGGAGGTAGGTGGCGCTGCAGGTTTGTTTACATTCATCGGTTTGTTGACATGGTCGGAGCACGTGTGTGTTGAGTAGTAGGTAGAAGCGAATTTTCTGAGATTTTATTTTATGTTTCGACTCGCTTTGCTCGTCTTTTTCGCAGGGGGAATGTATTTGTCATGGCAAAAATTTTAACCTCTGGTGAATTTCAGAGAGAGCCGCCCCGGTGGTGCAGTGGTCTAAGCGATGGCCTTTGATCATTCGTCCGAAGGGGTCCGGGTTCGAATCCCGGTAAGGCATGGATGTTGTGTTTGTCTTTCGGCACTGGCTCTCCCCTTCCCTGGAACCAGTGACCCTAAATTAGGGACGGGCGACTGCTTATAGCCCATTGAGTTGCTCACGGTGGTCGTTAAACCTCCAAAAAAAAAAAAAAAAAAAAAAAATTTTCAGAGAGACCTGATCAATCTTTCTGTTGGTTTATCAGAGATTAATTAATGCAAAAATTTTCTCCCATGACATACGTTAGAAGAAAATTCCTGGTTGAAAGGCAGGGGAATTCGTGCGCAAAATTCGCTTGTCTTAATCACAACCAGGAAAACAAAATTTCATGTTGGTGAGAAAAAAAAAAATAGAATAATATTTGATTTAACTGACTTTGGGGTCTTGAAAATATTTATTTTATCTGTTCTTTTATCGCGATAGGAAAAGGCGAGTAGGTGTGCAGCTCAGAGAATCAAAATTAATTTTGGTTTAACATCACGGAACGAGAGAAAAAGAAAATTAAAATTAGTGATTTTCTGGAAAGCAAGAATTCGCCGTTTTTGCGTTCCTGTTTCCAAACGTCGTGAAAAGTCGCCCAAAAGTGCCACATCTTTTCGTCTTTTGGGTAAGGAATTCAGCAACAGAATCTATTTTTAGACCTCAGGGTCAAGAGGCTTGGTCCCTACGTGTGAAGGTCAGAGGTCACTTGAGGCGTGGGAGAGAAGTGCTGTTACTAGGGAAAAGGTCAGCCAATCAGGGGTCAGCATTTTTTCCAACACGCGAGACTTCTTTGACACTTTGAGACGCTTGTATCAGTCACTTTTGTTCTGGTCCTCTTGCTGGCCGTCAGAGAAAGAGGGGACGGCGGAGTTTTTTCTCCTCGCCTTTTGGCGGGAGAGAACCACAGAGAAAAAAAGTTTTTTTGTGGCAGCATTTGCTTACCACCAGTCCACCACAATGGGACACTCTGGCTCTGGTATTCGTATTCGCATTCGAGGGGTTGACGATGTAGCACGCCGATAAAGAAGCCTCCCGCCGTCCGGAAACTTCGCCCTGGAGAGAACTTAGCCGAGAAAGGCAAGACATGCCTTCTCCCTTAAGGATATACCGCCAACAGCATCTACACCTCTCCATGCAGTTGGTGCCTGAAGGAGGAGGAGGCCTGCTTCAAAGGCCGGAGGAGAGAGGCCAAAAACAGTTCCATCTCCTCCCAAAGTTTGGGGAGGAGTTTTATTTTGCTTGACGGCTTTTTGATGACCACCAGTCCACCACAACGGGAGGTACCTGCTGGCTCCGGCAATGCTCTGCTGCAGTAGGAAAGAAAAAAAGACTGTTTTGTGCCAGGACTGTAAACTGTGGTGAAAAAAAAAGAAAAAAAAAGAACGCCAGCTCGAAGGTAATGTTTTAGTCCATATCTTTCTGTATTGCTATATAACATCCCACGCAGGGTGCCTAAACTTCGAGCTGAGCATAAGAAACAAAAGGAAAAAGAGCAAGTTTTTTTTTGCCTCTGATTATGGCTGTGTTGTCGTTCAGCTTTCAAAATTAGGATTTATTGGTTCCTCAGATGTGAGTTCAGAGAAAAAGAAAGAAAAAAAAAAGAGAGGGGAGTTGAAAATGTTTTCATTTATGTTTTTTTTTTTTGTGTTGTCATGTCTGGTATTTTAGCAACTCCCCAGGCCAGTAAATTTTAATGTATCGGAAAAATTTAGTTTAATGTTTGGGCACAGTGAATTTTGGTGCATCGATAATAGTTTAGTTGGGCATGTGATAATTGAAAAGCAGTGTTATTGTGATGTCGTAGGTGATAAAATAATAGTAAACATTTCTCTCTAGTCTTTTACAGCGTTGAGTTATTTTTTTTTTTTTTGAGTGAAGATCAATTATGGGATGATTTATATTGGGATTTTGGGAACATATTATAGTGTGATGAAATTGGAAACCTAAAGTGTTGTTTACATTCTTGGAGTGTTGAGTGTCGAAATTGAGATGGTAGGAGTGTTAATTGAGGACCAGTATTTTACATGCTCCAGATCAGTGTTAATCTCCCATTGGAAAGGGGTGATCTTAGGGCAAGCCGGAAACTTGTCCTAGGGCAGAGGGCTCTGAGTAGGGAATTTTCACCAGGATGCGATATGTGCAAAATAGAAGTTAAAGTATTTTTTGTTCTCAAGTTTAGTATTTCACAAAAAAGAATGAACATCATGTGTTGAGAAGACACACTTTTGCTCACCAGTTCCAGTATTAATTGTTCTTTTCTTTGGCCTAAATTTTCTAGTTTTTACAAAAAGAGTCTAAATTGTAATTTTAATTTTCAATAAGGTGAAAATATTTAGTGAGTTATGTAAATGGTCAGTGTTATTGTCTGAAGTGGACCTGCGCATTGCCATGGTACAGAGGAATTTCCTTGCTAGTGATTTTTCCTGGGATGTATGTGGATATAGAGATAAGTGAATTTTCCTGGGATATATGTGGACATAGAGATAAGTGAATTTTCCTGGGATATATGTGGATATAGTGATTTTGGATTTCTTGGGATATAGAGAGATAAGTGATTTTTCCTGGGATGTATGTGGATATAGAGATAAGTGAATTTTCCTGGGATATATGTGGAGAGAGATAAGTGGATTTTCCTGGGATATATGTGGATATTGTGATTTAGGATTTCTTGGGATATAGAGAGATAAGTGATTTTTTCCTGGGATATAGTTGTGTTAGTTCTGGGCCGGATGTGCCTGGAGTATTTAGGGTTGAAGTACGACAGGCTCTTGCAGGCGTGGTTGATCAAGGTGGGATCATGCATTGGTTCGATAAGGGGGAGCCATGAGGACGTGGTTTTTGGGGGAAAACTTGTCTTCAACCCCCCCAGTAGTTTCGCTGCTCACGGAGATATGTACTGCCGGCGAGGGTCGGTCGGGCGTTGTTTCAATAATTGGCGAGATCATGTTAGAGAAAATCCTGTACCTGATGATGATGTGTCACACTTGAGGATTTTATCCTTTCCCTTTGCCTAGGCTGAAATTGGATTCATGACCCAATTTCACGCCTTCAGCCTGACTGGTATTTTCTTCCTGTGTTGGTTCTCAAAAACCCAGGGTAGTGTCTGAACTGAGAGTATTTGCCTCACCGCTACCTCAGTAATTCACTGCAGGTGTTAAATTTAAGTTTGTTTGGTGATTTAAAGTATCTAAATTTATTTGTTTATGATTTGCTGTAGTGCTAGGGATGTAAATTCTAAATTCTGGTTGTTGGTGTTAGTGAACTTGATATTTAGTTTGGAAATTTAGTTAATTGGTATTTTGAGCTTTTTTTTACAGTATAGAGTTATTAAGTATCTTGAGCTATTATGTGAAGTGCAGAGTGAGGTGATTTTTATGAGCAAGCTAGTGCAAGAAGATTGTTTGAATTTCTGAATTATGGTGATGTTATGAATAGTGATAATTTTTAAGATTAGTTAGTGAGGTTTCTTTATAAGTGAAGTAGGTTCGTTCAGGGTAGTTCTATAGGTTATGTAATGTTTATTAATGCTTGTGCTCAGTGTAAATTCTGTTTTGAGGATAATTTACTTGGTTTGTTTACTTGCTGATAGTAGATTTGTTAAAGTATAATTTGTGGCTCTTAAAATAACTGTAAATTTAAATTGAAGTCTTCGAAGCTGGTCTGGGAGATTGCAGAGTTTGTTAAGATTGTTTAGGTGCAGTAAATTTAAATCAATAAGTGTAAAATTGTAAATTTGTCATTGAGCTAACTAGGTGAGAGAGAAGAGAGTACGTTTCAAAAGAACAGAACTTGTCCACCTTGTGGAATTAAAAATAATCCAGTATCTTTTTTTTTTTTGTGTGTAAGCTATGTGAATCGTAGTATAATTTTGGATGCATAAAGTCAATGCCTAGTGTTCAAACCAACTGTGTTGAAATATGTCAAGTTGTGCTGTTCATAAGGACAGTGGCCAAAGAGAAATAGAAAAGAAATTGAGATTCTGTTATTATACTGCTGTGTTTAAGCAAACAACAAAAAAGGAAATTCCATCTGATTGTCCACTAAATTATTTTGTTAAGTTTTTAAAGAAAAATAATAAATACAGGCAGTAGCCTTTCAAAAAAAAAGTCCAAAATTAGTGCAGTGTGAAAAATTTTGTGTGCTGTTGTCTTCCATGACTTGGTCCCATGTACCCCACCTTAGCTTGACTAAGGCTATCGATCCGAATCCTGGTATTATAATGTATTTCATAACTGCAATTTTTGTCCTATCCTTTTAAATTGACTTTCACCGCCTCCACAAGTTGTTATTGAACGAGTACATTTTATCCTATGACTTATAGTGACACCTTTTCATACACATGCAACAATATTCACTTATTTTTGCACTTTCAGGTGACTCAACTCTGCGTGAACACAAACAAAGCAAACTTTCCAATAACTTCTTGTGGAATGTAAATTTTCAGATGCATTTTTGTTTAGGATGTTCATGGCCTTCTAACACATAGAAAATATTTTTGTTTCGAAATGCATCCACCCATCTCCCAAATTTAAATTTTCTATAATTTCCATACCAGCATAAATATAGTCGCATTTGATAAATAACTTCAATCCAATTCAATATACCCAAAATGAATTAAATTCAAATTTTTTTTTCCACCATAACATTTGGTGCCGTGACCATAGGATACATGCCTTGTCATGGAATTCAACCTGTACTGCACAGTAGTTACGAAAAATCTTGAGTATGGTTTCATATGTGAATTATTTTTTCGTAGTGATAAGTTCTGGTAGTCTCTCTCTCTCTCAGTGACCAAAGTAGCGAAAGTGCATATTTTTTTATTTCAGCTGAATTTATGTGTATAAGTATTATAATATTTCAGTAGCAGTGTTAGTAATATTTGAATAATTTTGGGCTTAACATGAAAGCCAGTTAGGGCTTGACACATAGAAAAAAATTTTTTGTGTTGGTGTAATATTTTCAATGACATATATGAGTAATTTCAGTAATTTTGTGCGTGACATACAAATAATTTTGTTCGGTGCCTGACACACATACAATTTTGTTTTTAGGTGTTTACCTACATGAGTTTTCACACAAATAATTTCTCAAGCGTGCCTGCATAATGTATAATTTGGCATTTCGAACATAACTAATGCTAATTAATAGTTTGCAGTGTGTCACATATATATATGCAATTTCACACTTTTCCAAATATTGAACTTCTAGGTGTATTTTTCATGTGTTGCAAAATTTTTTTACCTCTACAGTCCGAGTGTTGAATTAAGTGTATTTTTAAGGTGTTGCATTCACGCAATTTATCATATTCTGTTGAACTAAGCGAAGAAAGTGTATTGTAAAGTAATGTTGTCATTCGAAAATGCCTGTTGTTGGTGATGTCAAATTGGTGAAAGCATAATGCAAAAATTGTAAGAGGCGTAACTTCTCTTCTCTCCTCACGCTGGTTAATTTAGTGCCCAGGTGCACTGGTTAGTTATTTTAAGTTAGGTTGTTTACTATTGGAGTGCAGTGTAGGTTTAGTGTTGGGTAGGATTAGTATTACTGTAGTAATAGCCAGTGAGTTAGGAATTTAATAATCAGTTAAATTTCTTTTAATTTAATTTTCTCAGTTTAGTTAAAAGGTTAGTATTTGAGCCGATGCAGAATTTTTTTCTTCGTTCCGTGAAATATTTTTGTCTTGTAAAAATTCTTTTACCTCTGTAATTAAGGTCAGGTGATAAGTAGCTTCGCTTCGGAACATTTGTTTTCCTAGTTCAGTGGTAGCCATGTTGGAACGGAAGTCAGCTCACCGGAGGTAGGTGGCGCTGCAGGTTTGTTTACATTCATCGGTTTGTTGACATGGTCGGAGCACGTGTGTGTTGAGTAGTAGGTAGAAGCGAATTTTCTGAGATTTTATTTTATGTTTCGACTCGCTTTGCTCGTCTTTTTCGCAGGGGGAATGTATTTGTCATGGCAAAAATTTTAACCTCTGGTGAATTTCAGAGAGAGCCGCCCCGGTGGTGCAGTGGTCTAAGCGATGGCCTTTGATCATTCGTCCGAAGGGGTCCGGGTTCGAATCCCGGTAAGGCATGGATGTTGTGTTTGTCTTTCGGCACTGGCTCTCCCCCTTCCCTGGAACCAGTGACCCTAAATTAGGGACGGGCGACTGCTTATAGCCCATTGAGTTGCTCACGGTGGTCGTTAAACCTCCAAAAAAAAAAAAAAAAAAAAAAAAAAATTTCAGAGAGACCTGATCAATCTTTCTGTTGGTTTATCAGAGATTAATTAATGCAAAAATTTTCTCCCATGACATACGTTAGAAGAAAATTCCTGGTTGAAAGGCAGGGGAATTCGTGCGCAAAATTCGCTTGTCTTAATCACAACCAGGAAAACAAAATTTCATGTTAATGAGAAAAAAAAAGAAAAAGAGAATAATATTTGATTTAACTGACTTTGGGGTCTTGAAAATATTTATTTTATCTGTTCTTTTATCGCGATAGGAAAAGGCGAGTAGGTGTGCAGCTCAGAGAATCAAAATTAATTTTGGTTTAACATCACGGAACGAGGAAAAAAAAAAAAAAAAAAAAGAAAATTAAAATTAGTGATTTTCTGGAAAGCAAGAATTCGCCGTTTTTGTGTTCCTGTTTCCAAACGTCGTGAAAAGTCGCCCAAAAGTGCCACATCTTTTCGTCTTTTGGGTAAGGAATTCAGCAACAGAATCTATTTTTAGACCTCAGGGTCGAGAAGAGGCTTGGTCCCTACGTGTGAAGGTCAGAGGTCACTTGAGGCGTGGGAGAGAATTGCTGTTACTAGGGAAAAGGTCAGCCAATCAGGGGTCAGCATTTTTTTCCAACACGCGAGACTTCTTTGACACTTTGAGACGCTTGTCTCAGTCACTTTTGTTCTGGTCCTCTTGCTGGCCGTCAGAGAAAGAGGGGACGGCGGAGTTTTTTTCTCCTCGCCTTTTGGCGGGAGAGAACCACAGAGAAAAAAAAGTTTTTTTGTGGCAGCATTTGCTTACCACCAGTCCACCACAATGGGACACTCTGGCTCTGGTATTCGTATTCGCATTCGAGGGGTTGACGATGTAGCACGCCGATAAAGAAGCGTCCCGCCGTCCGGAAACTTCGCCCTGGAGAGAACTTAGCCGAGAAAGGCAAGACATGCCTTCTCCCTTAAGGATATACCGCCAACAGCATCTACACCTCTCCATGCAGTTGGTGCCTGAAGGAGGAGGAGGCCTGCTTCAAAGGCCGGAGGAGAGAGGCCAAAAACAGTTCCATCTCCTCCCAAAGTTTGGGGAGGAGTTTTATTTTTGCTTGACGGCTTTTTGATGACCACCAGTCCACCACAACGGGAGGTACCTGCTGGCTCCGGCAATGCTCTGCTGCAGTAGGAAAGAAAAAACGAGACTGTTTTGTGCCAGGACTGTAAACTGTGGTGAAAAAAAAAGAAAAAAAAAGAACGCCAGCTCGAAGGTAATGTTTTAGTCCATATCTTTCTGTATTGCTATATAACATCCCACGCAGGGTGCCTAAACTTCGAGCTGAGCATAAGAAACAAAAGGAAAAAGAGCAAGTTTTTTTTTGCCTCTGATTATGGCTGTGTTGTCGTTCAGCTTTCAAAATTAGGATTTATTGGTTCCTCAGATGTGAGTTCAGAGAAAAAGAAAGAAAAAAAGAGAGGGAGTTGAAAATGTTTTCATTTATGTTTTTTTGTGTTGTCATGTCTGGTATTTTAGCAACTCCCCAGGCCAGTAAATTTTAATGTATCGGAAAAATTTAGTTTAATGTTTGGGCACAGTGAATTTTGGTGCATCGATAATAGTTTAGTTGGGCATGTGATAATTGAAAAGCAGTGTTATTGTGATGTCGTAGGTGATAAAATAATAGTAAACATTTCTCTCTAGTCTTTTACAGCGTTGAGTTATTTTTTTTTTGAGTGAAGATCAATTATGGGATGATTTATATTGGGATTTTGGGAACATATTATAGTGTGATGAAATTGGAAACCTAAAGTGTTGTTTACATTCTTGGAGTGTTGAGTTTCGAAATTGAGATGGTAGGAGTGTTAATTGAGGACCAGTATTTTACATGCTCCAGATCAGTGTTAATCTCCCATTGGAAAGGGGTGATCTTAGGGCAAGCCGGAAACTTGTCCTAGGGCAGAGGGCTCTGAGTAGGGAATTTTCACCAGGATGCGATATGTGCAAAATAGAAGTTAAAGTATTTTTTGTTCTCAAGTTTAGTATTTCACAAAAAAGAATGAACATCATGTGTTGAGAAGACACACTTTTGCTCACCAGTTCCAGTATTAATTGTTCTTTTCTTTGGCCTAAATTTTCTTGTTTTTACTATAAGGTTAAAAGTCTAAATTGTAATTTTAAATTTTCAATGAGGTGAAAATATTTAGTGAGTTATGTAAATGGTCAGTGTTATTGTCTGAAGTGGACCTGCGCATTGCCATGGTACAGAGGAATTTCCTTGCTAGTGATTTTTCCTGGGATGTATGTGGATATAGAGATAAGTGAATTTTCCTGGGATATATGTGGACGTAGAGATAAGTGAATTTTCCTGGGATATATGTGGATATAGTGATTTTGGATTTCTTGGGATATAGAGAGATAAGTGATTTTTCCTGGGATGTATGTGGATATAGAGATAAGTGAATTTTCCTGGGATATATGTGGAGAGAGATAAGTGGATTTTCCTGGGATATATGTGGATATTGTGATTTAGGATTTCTTGGGATATAGAGAGATAAGTGATTTTTTCCTGGGATATAGTTGTGTTAGTTCTGGGCCGGATGTGCCTGGAGTATTTAGGGTTGAAGTACGACAGGCTCTTGCAGGCGTGGTTGATCAAGGTGGGATCATGCATTGGTTCGATAAGGGGGAGCCATGAGGACGTGGTTTTTGGGGGAAAACTTGTCTTCAACCCCCCAGTAGTTTCGCTGCTCACGGAGATATGTACTGCCGGCGAGGGTCGGTCGGGCGTTGTTTCAATAATGTGGCGAGATCATGTTAGAGAAAATCCTGTACCTGATGATGATGTGTCACACTTGAGGATTTTATCCTTTCCCTTTGCCTAGGCTGAAATTGGATTCATGACCCAATTTCACGCC
This sequence comes from Macrothele yani, assembly GCA_039090855.1. Lineage (NCBI taxonomy): Eukaryota > Metazoa > Arthropoda > Arachnida > Araneae > Macrothelidae > Macrothele > Macrothele yani. The sequence goes on from CM077005.1 coordinate 82,823,921, forward strand.
TTCAGCCTGACTTGGTATTTTCTTCCTGTGTTGGTTCTCAAAAACCCAGGGTAGTGTCTGAACTGAGAGTATTTGCCTCACCGCTACCTCAGTAATTCACTGCAGGTGTTAAATTTAAGTTTGTTTGGTGATTTAAAGTATCTAAATTTATTTGTTTATGATTTGCTGTAGTGCTAGGGATGTAAATTCTAAATTCTGGTTGTTGGTGTTAGTGAACTTGATATTTAGTTTGGAAATTTAGTTAATTGGTATTTTGAGCTTTTTTTTACAGTATAGAGTTATTAAGTATCTTGAGCTATTATGTGAAGTGCAGAGTGAGGTGATTTTTATGAGCAAGCTAGTGCAAGAAGATTGTTTGAATTTCTGAATTATGGTGATGTTATGAATAGTGATAATTTTTAAGATTAGTTAGTGAGGTTTCTTTATAAGTGAAGTAGGTTCGTTCAGGGTAGTTCTATAGGTTATGTAATGTTTATTAATGCTTGTGCTCAGTGTAAATTCTGTTTTGAGGATAATTTACTTGGTTTGTTTACTTGCTGATAGTAGATTTGTTAAAGTATAATTTGTGGCTCTTAAAATAACTGTAAATTTAAATTGAAGTCTTCGAAGCTGGTCTGGGAGATTGCAGAGTTTGTTAAGATTGTTTAGGTGCAGTAAATTTAAATCAATAAGTGTAAAATTGTAAATTTGTCATTGAGCTAACTAGGTGAGAGAGAAGAGAGTACGTTTCAAAAGAACAGAACTTGTCCACCTTGTGGAATTAAAAATAATCCAGTATCTTTTTTTTTTTTGTGTGTAAGCTATGTGAATCGTAGTATAATTTTGGATGCATAAAGTCAATGCCTAGTGTTCAAACCAACTGTGTTGAAATATGTCAAGTTGTGCTGTTCATAAGGACAGTGGCCAAAGAGAAATAGAAAAGAAATTGAGATTCTGTGTATTATACTGCTGTGTTTAAGCAAACAACAAAAAAGGAAATTCCATCTGATTGTCCACTAAAATTATTTTGTTAAGTTTTTAAAGAAAAATAATAAATACAGGCAGTAGCCTTTCAAAAAAAAGTCCAAAATTAGTGCAGTGTGAAAAATTTTGTGTGCTGTTGTCTTCCATGACTTGGTCCCATGTACCCCACCTTAGCTTGACTAAGGCTATCGATCCGAATCCTGGTATTATAATGTATTTCATAACTGCAATTTTTGTCCTATCCTTTTTAAATTGACTTTCACCGCCTCCACAAGTTGTTATTGAACGAGTACATTTTATCCTATGACTTATAGTGACACCTTTTCATACACATGCAACAATATTCACTTATTTTTGCACTTTCAGGTGACTCAACTCTGCGTGAACACAAACAAAGCAAACTTTCCAATAACTTCTTGTGGAATGTAAATTTTCAGATGCATTTTTGTTTAGGATGTTCATGGCCTTCTAACACATAGAAAATATTTTTGTTTCGAAATGCATCCACCCATCTCCCAAATTTAAATTTTCTATAATTTCCATACCAGCATAAATATAGTCGCATTTGATAAATAACTTCAATCCAATTCAATATACCCAAAATGAATTAAATTCAAATTTTTTTTTCCACCAAAACATTTGGTGCCGTGACCATAGGATACATGCCTTGTCATGGAATTCAACCTGTACTGCACAGTAGTTACGAAAAATCTTGAGTATGGTTTCATATGTGAATTATTTTTTCGTAGTGATAAGTTCTGGTAGTCTCTCTCTCTCTCAGTGACCAAAGTAGCGAAAGTGCATATTTTTTTATTTCAGCTGAATTTATGTGTATAAGTATTATAATATTTCAGTAGCAGTGTTAGTAATATTTGAATAATTTTGGGCTTAACATGAAAGCCAGTTAGGGCTTGACACATAGAAAAAAATTTTTTGTGTTGGTGTAATATTTTCAATGACATATATGAGTAATTTCAGTAATTTTGTGCGTGACATACAAATAATTTTGTTCGGTGCCTGACACACATACAATTTTGTTTTTAGGTGTTTACCTACATGAGTTTTCACACAAATAATTTCTCAAGCGTGCCTGCATAATGTATAATTTGGCATTTCGAACATAACTAATGCTAATTAATAGTTTGCAGTGTGTCACATATATATATGCAATTTCACACTTTTCCAAATATTGAACTTCTAGGTGTATTTTTCATGTGTTGCAAAATTTTTTTACCTCTACAGTCCGAGTGTTGAATTAAGTGTATTTTTAAGGTGTTGCATTCACGCAATTTATCATATTCTGTTGAACTAAGCGAAGAAAGTGTATTGTAAAGTAATGTTGTCATTCGAAAATGCCTGTTGTTGGTGATGTCAAATTGGTGAAAGCATAATGCAAAAATTGTAAGAGGCGTAACTTCTCTTCTCTCCTCACGCTGGTTAATTTAGTGCCCAGGTGCACTGGTTAGTTATTTTAAGTTAGGTTGTTTACTATTGGAGTGCAGTGTAGGTTTAGTGTTGGGTAGGATTAGTATTACTGTAGTAATAGCCAGTGAGTTAGGAATTTAATAATCAGTTAAATTTCTTTTAATTTAATTTTCTCAGTTTAGTTAAAAGGTTAGTATTTGAGCCGATGCAGAATTTTTTTCTTCGTTCCGTGAAATATTTTTGTCTTGTAAAAATTCTTTTACCTCTGTAATTAAGGTCAGGTGATAAGTAGCTTCGCTTCGGAACATTTGTTTTCCTAGTTCAGTGGTAGCCATGTTGGAACGGAAGTCAGCTCACCGGAGGTAGGTGGCGCTGCAGGTTTGTTTACATTCATCGGTTTGTTGACATGGTCGGAGCACGTGTGTGTTGAGTAGTAGGTAGAAGCGAATTTTCTGAGATTTTATTTTATGTTTCGACTCGCTTTGCTCGTCTTTTTCGCAGGGGGAATGTATTTGTCATGGCAAAAATTTTAACCTCTGGTGAATTTCAGAGAGAGCCGCCCCGGTGGTGCAGTGGTCTAAGCGATGGCCTTTGATCATTCGTCCGAAGGGGTCCGGGTTCGAATCCCGGTAAGGCATGGATGTTGTGTTTGTCTTTCGGCACTGGCTCTCCCCCTTCCCTGGAACCAGTGACCCTAAATTAGGGACGGGCGACTGCTTATAGCCCATTGAGTTGCTCACGGTGGTCGTTAAACCTCCAAAAAAAAAAAAAAAAAAAAAAATTTTCAGAGAGACCTGATCAATCTTTCTGTTGGTTTATCAGAGATTAATTAATGCAAAAATTTTCTCCCATGACATACGTTAGAAGAAAATTCCTGGTTGAAAGGCAGGGGAATTCGTGCGCAAAATTCGCTTGTCTTAATCACAACCAGGAAAACAAAATTTCATGTTAATGAGAAAAAAAAAAAAAATAGAATAATATTTGATTTAACTGACTTTGGGGTCTTGAAAATATTTATTTTATCTGTTCTTTTATCGCGATAGGAAAAGGCGAGTAGGTGTGCAGCTCAGAGAATCAAAATTAATTTTGGTTTAACATCACGGAACGAGGAAAAAAAAAAAAAAAAGAAAATTAAAATTAGTGATTTTCTGGAAAGCAAGAATTCGCCGTTTTTGCGTTCCTGTTTCCAAACGTCGTGAAAAGTCGCCCAAAAGTGCCACATCTTTTCGTCTTTTGGGTAAGGAATTCAGCAACAAGAATCTATTTTTAGAACCTCAGGGTCAAGAGGCTTGGTCCCTACGTGTGAAGGTCAGAGGTCACTTGAGGCGTGGGAGAGAGAGTGCTGTTACTAGGGAAAAGGTCAGCCAATCAGGGGTCAGCATTTTTTTCCAAGCACGCGAGACTTCTTTGACACTTTGAGACGCTTGTATCAGTCACTTTTGTTCTGGTCCTCTTGCTGGCCGTCAGAGAAAGAGGGGACGGCGGAGTTTTTTCTCCTCGCCTTTTGGCGGGAGAGAACCACAGAGAAAAAAAAAGTTTTTTTGTGGCAGCATTTGCTTACCACCAGTCCACCACAATGGGACACTCTGGCTCTGGTATTCGTATTCGCATTCGAGGGGTTGACGATGTAGCACGCCGATAAAGAAGCCTCCCGCCGTCCGGAAACTTCGCCCTGGAGAGAACTTAGCCGAGACAATGTCGCTAAGGCAAGACATGCCTTCTCCCTTAAGGATATACCGCCAACAGCATCTACAGCCTCTCCATGCAGTTGGTGCTCTGAAGGAGGAGGAGGCCTGCTTCAAAGGCCGGAGGAGAGAGGCCAAAAACAGTTCCATCTCCTCCCAAAGTTTGGGGAGGAGTTTTATTTTTTGCTTGACGGCTTTTTGATGACCACCAGTCCACCACAACGGGAGGTACCTGCTGGCTCCGGCAATGCTCTGCTGCAGTAGGAAAGAAAAAAAAGACTGTTTTGTGCCAGGACTGTAAACTGTGGTGAAAAAAAAAAAGAAAAAAAAAGAACGCCAGCTCGAAGGTAATGTTTTAGTCCATATCTTTCTGTATTGCTATATAACATCCCACGCAGGGTGCCTAAACTTCGAGCTGAGCATAAGAAACAAAAGGAAAAAGAGCAAGTTTTTTTTTTGCCTCTGATTATGGCTGTGTTGTCGTTCAGCTTTCAAAATTAGGATTTATTGGTTCCTCAGATGTGAGTTCAGAGAAAAAGAAAGAAAAAAAGAGAGGGGAGTTGAAAATGTTTTCATTTATGTTTTTTTGTGTTGTCATGTCTGGTATTTTAGCAACTCCCCAGGCCAGTAAATTTTAATGTATCGGAAAAATTTAGTTTAATGTTTGGGCACAGTGAATTTTGGTGCATCGATAATAGTTTAGTTGGGCATGTGATAATTGAAAAGCAGTGTTATTGTGATGTCGTAGGTGATAAAATAATAGTAAACATTTCTCTCTAGTCTTTTACAGCGTTGAGTTATTTATTTTTTTTTTTTTGAGTGAAGATCAATTATGGGATGATTTATATTGGGATTTTGGGAACATATTATAGTGTGATGAAATTGGAAACCTAAAGTGTTGTTTACATTCTTGGAGTGTTGAGTGTCGAAATTGAGATGGTAGGAGTGTTAATTGAGGACCAGTATTTTACATGCTCCAGATCAGTGTTAATCTCCCATTGGAAAGGGGTGATCTTAGGGCAAGCCGGAAACTTGTCCTAGGGCAGAGGGCTCTGAGTAGGGAATTTTCACCAGGATGCGATATGTGCAAAATAGAAGTTAAAGTATTTTTTTGTTCTCAAGTTTAGTATTTCACAAAAAAGAATGAACATCATGTGTTGAGAAGACACACTTTTGCTCACCAGTTCCAGTATTAATTGTTCTTTTCTTTGGCCTAAATTTTCTTGTTTTTACTATAAGGTTAAAAGTCTAAATTGTAATTTTAATTTTCAATAAGGTGAAAATATTTAGTGAGTTATGTAAATGGTCAGTGTTATTGTCTGAAGTGGACCTGCGCATTGCCATGGTACAGAGGAATTTCCTTGCTAGTGATTTTTCCTGGGATGTATGTGGATATAGAGATAAGTGAATTTTCCTGGGATATATGTGGACATAGAGATAAGTGAATTTTCCTGGGATATATGTGGATATAGTGATTTTGGATTTCTTGGGATATAGAGAGATAAGTGATTTTTCCTGGGATGTATGTGGATATAGAGATTAAGTGAATTTTCCTGGGATATATGTGGAGAGAGATAAGTGGATTTTCCTGGGATATATGTGGATATTGTGATTTAGGATTTCTTGGGATATATAGAGAGATAAGTGATTTTTTCCTGGGATATAGTTGTGTTAGTTCTGGGCCGGATGTGCCTGGAGTATTTAGGGTTGAAGTACGACAGGCTCTTGCAGGCGTGGTTGATCAAGGTGGGATCATGCATTGGTTCGATAAGGGGGAGCCATGAGGACGTGGTTTTTGGGGGAAAACTTGTCTTCAACCCCCCAGTAGTTTCGCTGCTCACGGAGATATGTACTGCCGGCGAGGGTCGGTCGGGCGTTGTTTCAATAATGTGGCGAGATCATGTTAGAGAAAATCCTGTACCTGATGATGATGTGTCACACTTGAGGATTTTATCCTTTCCCTTTGCCTAGGCTGAAATTGGATTCATGACCCAATTTCACGCCTTCAGCCTGACTGGTATTTTCTTCCTGTGTTGGTTCTCAAAAACCCAGGGTAGTGTCTGAACTGAGAGTATTTGCCTCACCGCTACCTCAGTAATTCACTGCAGGTGTTAAATTTAAGTTTGTTTGGTGATTTAAAGTATCTAAATTTATTTGTTTATGATTTGCTGTAGTGCTAGGGATGTAAATTCTAAATTCTGGTTGTTGGTGTTAGTGAACTTGATATTTAGTTTGGAAATTTAGTTAATTGGTATTTTGAGCTTTTTTTTACAGTATAGAGTTATTAAGTATCTTGAGCTATTATGTGAAGTGCAGAGTGAGGTGATTTTTATGAGCAAGCTAGTGCAAGAAGATTGTTTGAATTTCTGAATTATGGTGATGTTATGAATAGTGATAATTTTTAAGATTAGTTAGTGAGGTTTCTTTATAAGTGAAGTAGGTTCGTTCAGGGTAGTTCTATAGGTTATGTAATGTTTATTAATGCTTGTGCTCAGTGTAAATTCTGTTTTGAGGATAATTTACTTGGTTTGTTTACTTGCTGATAGTAGATTTGTTAAAGTATAATTTGTGGCTCTTAAAATAACTGTAAATTTAAATTGAAGTCTTCGAAGCTGGTCTGGGAGATTGCAGAGTTTGTTAAGATTGTTTAGGTGCAGTAAATTTAAATCAATAAGTGTAAAATTGTAAATTTGTCATTGAGCTAACTAGGTGAGAGAGAAGAGAGTACGTTTCAAAAGAACAGAACTTGTCCACCTTGTGGAATTAAAAATAATCCAGTATCTTTTTTTTTGTGTGTAAGCTATGTGAATCGTAGTATAATTTTGGATGCATAAAGTCAATGCCTAGTGTTCAAACCAACTGTGTTGAAATATGTCAAGTTGTGCTGTTCATAAGGACAGTGGCCAAAGAGAAATAGAAAAGAAATTGAGATTCTGTTATTATACTGCTGTGTTTAAGCAAACAACAAAAAAGGAAATTCCATCTGATTGTCCACTCAAATTATTTTGTTAAGTTTTTAAAGAAAAATAATAAATACAGGCAGTAGCCTTTCAAAAAAAAAGTCCAAAATTAGTGCAGTGTGAAAAATTTTGTGTGCTGTTGTCTTCCATGACTTGGTCCCATGTACCCCACCTTAGCTTGACTAAGGCTATCGATCCGAATCCTGGTATTATAATGTATTTCATAACTGCAATTTTTGTCCTATCCTTTTTAAATTGACTTTCACCGCCTCCACAAGTTGTTATTGAACGAGTACATTTTATCCTATGACTTATAGTGACACCTTTTCATACACATGCAACAATATTCACTTATTTTTGCACTTTCAGGTGACTCAACTCTGCGTGAACACAAACAAAGCAAACTTTCCAATAACTTCTTGTGGAATGTAAATTTTCAGATGCATTTTTGTTTAGGATGTTCATGGCCTTTTCTAACACATAGAAAATATTTTTGTTTCGAAATGCATCCACCCATCTCCCAAATTTAAATTTTCTATAATTTCCATACCAGCATAAATATAGTCGCATTTGATAAATAACTTCAACCTTCAATATACCCAAAATGAATTAAATTCAAATTTTTTTTTCCACCATAACATTTGGTGCCGTGACCATAGGATACATGCCTTGTCATGGAATTCAACCTGTACTGCACAGTAGTTACGAAAAATCTTGAGTATGGTTTCATATGTGAATTATTTTTTCGTAGTGATAAGTTCTGGTAGTCTCTCTCTCTCTCAGTGACCAAAGTAGCGAAAGTGCATATTTTTTTATTTCAGCTGAATTTATGTGTATAAGTATTATAATATTTCAGTAGCAGTGTTAGTAATATTTGAATAATTTTGGGCTTAACATGAAAGCCAGTTAGGGCTTGACACATAGAAAAAAATTTTTTGTGTTGGTGTAATATTTTCAATGACATATATGAGTAATTTCAGTAATTTTGTGCGTGACATACAAATAATTTTGTTCGGTGCCTGACACACATACAATTTTGTTTTTAGGTGTTTACCTACATGAGTTTTCACACAAATAATTTCTCAAGCGTGCCTGCATAATGTATAATTTGGCATTTCGAACATAACTAATGCTAATTAATAGTTTGCAGTGTGTCACATATATATATGCAATTTCACACTTTTCCAAATATTGAACTTCTAGGTGTATTTTTCATGTGTTGCAAAATTTTTTTACCTCTACAGTCCGAGTGTTGAATTAAGTGTATTTTTAAGGTGTTGCATTCACGCAATTTATCATATTCTGTTGAACTAAGCGAAGAAAGTGTATTGTAAAGTAATGTTGTCATTCGAAAATGCCTGTTGTTGGTGATGTCAAATTGGTGAAAGCATAATGCAAAAATTGTAAGAGGCGTAACTTCTCTTCTCTCCTCACGCTGGTTAATTTAGTGCCCAGGTGCACTGGTTAGTTATTTTAAGTTAGGTTGTTTACTATTGGAGTGCAGTGTAGGTTTAGTGTTGGGTAGGATTAGTATTACTGTAGTAATAGCCAGTGAGTTAGGAATTTAATAATCAGTTAAATTTCTTTTAATTTAATTTTCTCAGTTTAGTTAAAAGGTTAGTATTTGAGCCGATGCAGAATTTTTTTTCTTCGTTCCGTGAAATATTTTTGTCTTGTAAAAATTCTTTTACCTCTGTAATTAAGGTCAGGTGATAAGTAGCTTCGCTTCGGAACATTTGTTTTCCTAGTTCAGTGGTAGCCATGTTGGAACGGAAGTCAGCTCACCGGAGGTAGGTGGCGCTGCAGGTTTGTTTACATTCATCGGTTTGTTGACATGGTCGGAGCACGTGTGTGTTGAGTAGTAGGTAGAAGCGAATTTTCTGAGATTTTATTTTATGTTTCGACTCGCTTTGCTCGTCTTTTTCGCAGGGGGAATGTATTTGTCATGGCAAAAATTTTAACCTCTGGTGAATTTCAGAGAGAGCCGCCCCGGTGGTGCAGTGGTCTAAGCGATGGCCTTTGATCATTCGTCCGAAGGGGTCCGGGTTCGAATCCCGGTAAGGCATGGATGTTGTGTTTGTCTTTCGGCACTGGCTCTCCCCCTTCCCTGGAACCAGTGACCCTAAATTAGGGACGGGCGACTGCTTATAGCCCATTGAGTTGCTCACGGTGGTCGTTAAACCTCCAAAAAAAAAAAAAAAAAAAAAAAATTTTTCAGAGAGACCTGATCAATCTTTCTGTTGGTTTATCAGAGATTAATTAATGCAAAAATTTTCTCCCATGACATACGTTAGAAGAAAATTCCTGGTTGAAAGGCAGGGGAATTCGTGCGCAAAATTCGCTTGTCTTAATCACAACCAGGAAAACAAAATTTCATGTTAATGAGAAAAAAAAAGAGAATAATATTTGATTTAACTGACTTTGGGGTCTTGAAAATATTTATTTTATCTGTTCTTTTATCGCGATAGGAAAAGGCGAGTAGGTGTGCAGCTCAGAGAATCAAAATTAATTTTGGTTTAACATCACGGAACGAGGAAAAAAAAAAAAAAAGAAAATTAAAATTAGTGATTTTCTGGAAAGCAAGAATTCGCCGTTTTTGCGTTCCTGTTTCCAAACGTCGTGAAAAGTCGCCCAAAAGTGCCACATCTTTTCGTCTTTTGGGTAAGGAATTCAGCAACAAGAATCTATTTTTAGAACCTCAGGGTCGAGAGAGAGGCTTGGTCCCTACGTGTGAAGGTCAGAGGTCACTTGAGGCGTGGGAGTGAAGATTCCGTTGGGAGAGTCGTGAGTTGCTAGGGAAAAGGTCAGCCAATCAGGGGTCAGCATTTTTTTCCAAGCACGCGAGACTTCTTTGACACTTTGAGACGCTTGTATCAGTCACTTTTGTTCTGGTACCTCTTGCTGGCCGTCAGAGAAAGAGGGGACGGCGGAGTTTTTTTCTCCTCGCCTTTTGGCGGGAGAGAACCACAGAGAAAAAAAAGTTTTTTTGTGGCAGCATTTGCTTACCACCAGTCCACCACAATGGGACACTCTGGCTCTGGTATTCGTATTCTATTCGAGGGGTTGACGATGTAGCACGCCGATAAAGAAGCCTCCCGCCGTCCGGAAACTTCGCCCTGGAGAGAACAAAATGGCGGCAGGCTGGGACAATGTCGCTAAGGAAAAGAAGGGGGACATGCCTTCTCCCTTATGGAAATTCCGGAAAGAATGGGCCCAGCATCTACACCTCTCCATGCAGTTGGTGCCTGAAGGAGGAGGAGGCCTGCTTCAAAGGCCGGAGGAGAGAGGCCAAAAACAGTTCCATCTCCTCCCAAAGTTTGGGGAGGAGTTTTATTTTTGCTTGACGGCTTTTTGATGACCACCAGTCCACCACAACGGGAGGTACCTGCTGGCTCCGGCAATGCTCTGCTGCAGTAGGAAAGAAAAACTAACGAGACTGTTTTGTGCCAGGACTGTAAACTGTGGTGAAAAAAAAAAGAAAAAAAAAAAGAACGCCAGCTCGAAGGTAATGTTTTAGTCCATATCTTTCTGTATTGCTATATAACATCCCACGCAGGGTGCCTAAACTTCGAGCTGAGCATAAGAAACAAAAGGAAAAAGAGCAAGTTTTTTTTTGCCTCTGATTATGGCTGTGTTGTCGTTCAGCTTTCAAAATTAGGATTTATTGGTTCCTCAGATGTGAGTTCAGAGAAAAAGAAAGAAAAAAAAAAAAAGAGAGGGGAGTTGAAAATGCTTTCATTTATGTTTTTTTTTTTTTGTGTTGTCATGTCTGGTATTTTAGCAACTCCCCAGGCCAGTAAATTTTAATGTATCGGAAAAATTTAGTTTAATGTTTGGGCACAGTGAATTTTGGTGCATCGATAATAGTTTAGTTGGGCATGTGATAATTGAAAAGCAGTGTTATTGTGATGTCGTAGGTGATAAAATAATAGTAAACATTTCTCTCTAGTCTTTTACAGCGTTGAGTTATTTATTTTTTTTTTTTTGAGTGAAGATCAATTATGGGATGATTTATATTGGGATTTTGGGAACATATTATAGTGTGATGAAATTGGAAACCTAAAGTGTTGTTTACATTCTTGGAGTGTTGAGTGTCGAAATTGAGATGGTAGGAGTGTTAATTGAGGACCAGTATTTTACATGCTCCAGATCAGTGTTAATCTCCCATTGGAAAGGGGTGATCTTAGGGCAAGCCGGAAACTTGTCCTAGGGCAGAGGGCTCTGAGTAGGGAATTTTCACCAGGATGCGATATGTGCAAAATAGAAGTTAAAGTATTTTTTGTTCTCAAGTTTAGTATTTCACAAAAAAGAATGAACATCATGTGTTGAGAAGACACACTTTTGCTCACCAGTTCCAGTATTAATTGTTCTTTTCTTTGGCCTAAATTTTCTTGTTTTTACTATAAGGTTAAAAGTCTAAATTGTAATTTTAATTTTCAATAAGGTGAAAATATTTAGTGAGTTATGTAAATGGTCAGTGTTATTGTCTGAAGTGGACCTGCGCATTGCCATGGTACAGAGGAATTTCCTTGCTAGTGATTTTTCCTGGGATGTATGTGGATATAGAGATAAGTGAATTTTCCTGGGATATATGTGGACATAGAGATAAGTGAATTTTCCTGGGATATATGTGGATATAGTGATTTTGGATTTCTTGGGATATAGAGAGATAAGTGATTTTTCCTGGGATGTATGTGGATATAGAGATTAAGTGAATTTTCCTGGGATATATGTGGAGAGAGATAAGTGGATTTTCCTGGGATATATGTGGATATTGTGATTTAGGATTTCTTGGGATATATAGAGAGATAAGTGATTTTTTCCTGGGATATAGTTGTGTTAGTTCTGGGCCGGATGTGCCTGGAGTATTTAGGGTTGAAGTACGACAGGCTCTTGCAGGCGTGGTTGATCAAGGTGGGATCATGCATTGGTTCGATAAGGGGGAGCCATGAGGACGTGGTTTTTGGGGGAAAACTTGTCTTCAACCCCCCCAGTAGTTTCGCTGCTCACGGAGATATGTACTGCCGGCGAGGGTCGGTCGGGCGTTGTTTCAATAATTGGCGAGATCATGTTAGAGAAAATCCTGTACCTGATGATGATGTGTCACACTTGAGGATTTTATCCTTTCCCTTTGCCTAGGCTGAAATTGGATTCATGACCCAATTTCACGCCTTCAGCCTGACTTGGTATTTTCTTCCTGTGTTGGTTCTCAAAAACCCAGGGTAGTGTCTGAACTGAGAGTATTTGCCTCACCGCTACCTCAGTAATTCACTGCAGGTGTTAAATTTAAGTTTGTTTGGTGATTTAAAGTATCTAAATTTATTTGTTTATGATTTGCTGTAGTGCTAGGGATGTAAATTCTAAATTCTGGTTGTTGGTGTTAGTGAACTTGATATTTAGTTTGGAAATTTAGTTAATTGGTATTTTGAGCTTTTTTTTACAGTATAGAGTTATTAAGTATCTTGAGCTATTATGTGAAGTGCAGAGTGAGGTGATTTTTATGAGCAAGCTAGTGCAAGAAGATTGTTTGAATTTCTGAATTATGGTGATGTTATGAATAGTGATAATTTTTAAGATTAGTTAGTGAGGTTTCTTTATAAGTGAAGTAGGTTCGTTCAGGGTAGTTCTATAGGTTATGTAATGTTTATTAATGCTTGTGCTCAGTGTAAATTCTGTTTTGAGGATAATTTACTTGGTTTGTTTACTTGCTGATAGTAGATTTGTTAAAGTATAATTTGTGGCTCTTAAAATAACTGTAAATTTAAATTGAAGTCTTCGAAGCTGGTCTGGGAGATTGCAGAGTTTGCTAAGATTGTTTAGGTGCAGTAAATTTAAATCAATAAGTGTAAAATTGTAAATTTGTCATTGAGCTAACTAGGTGAGAGAGAAGAGAGTACGTTTCAAAAGAACAGAACTTGTCCACCTTGTGGAATTAAAAATAATCCAGTATCTTTTTTTTTTTGTGTGTAAGCTATGTGAATCGTAGTATAATTTTGGATGCATAAAGTCAATGCCTAGTGTTCAAACCAACTGTGTTGAAATATGTCAAGTTGTGCTGTTCATAAGGACAGTGGCCAAAGAGAAATAGAAAAGAAATTGAGATTCTGTGTATTATACTGCTGTGTTTAAGCAAACAACAAAAAAGGAAATTCCATCTGATTGTCCACTAAAATTATTTTGTTAAGTTTTTAAAGAAAAATAATAAATACAGGCAGTAGCCTTTCAAAAAAAAGTCCAAAATTAGTGCAGTGTGAAAAATTTTGTGTGCTGTTGTCTTCCATGACTTGGTCCCATGTACCCCACCTTAGCTTGACTAAGGCTATCGATCCGAATCCTGGTATTATAATGTATTTCATAACTGCAATTTTTGTCCTATCCTTTTAAATTGACTTTCACCGCCTCCACAAGTTGTTATTGAACGAGTACATTTTATCCTATGACTTATAGTGACACCTTTTCATACACATGCAACAATATTCACTTATTTTTGCACTTTCAGGTGACTCAACTCTGCGTGAACACAAACAAAGCAAACTTTCCAATAACTTCTTGTGGAATGTAAATTTTCAGATGCATTTTTGTTTAGGATGTTCATGGCCTTTTCTAACACATAGAAAATATTTTTGTTTCGAAATGCATCCACCCATCTCCCAAATTTAAATTTTCTATAATTTCCATATGAATTTCAATACCAGCATAAATATAGTCGCATTTGATAAATAACATCAATCCAATTCAATATACCCAAAATGAATTAAATTCAAATTTTTTTCCACCATAACATTTGGTGCCGTGACCATAGGATACATGCCTTGTCATGGAATTCAACCTGTACTGCACAGTAGTTACGAAAAATCTTGAGTATGGTTTCATATGTGAATTATTTTTTCGTAGTGATAAGTTCTGGTAGTCTCTCTCTCTCAGTGACCAAAGTAGCGAAAGTGCATATTTTTTTATTTCATCTGAATTTATGTGTATAAGTATTATAATATTTCAGTAGCAGTGTTAGTAATATTTGAATAATTTTGGGCTTAACATGAAAGCCAGTTAGGGCTTGACACATAGAAAAAAATTTTTTGTGTTGGTGTAATATTTTCAATGACATATATGAGTAATTTCAGTAATTTTGTGCGTGACATACAAATAATTTTGTTCGGTGCCTGACACACATACAATTTTGTTTTTAGGTGTTTACCTACATGAGTTTTCACACAAATAATTTCTCAAGCGTGCCTGCATAATGTATAATTTGGCATTTCGAACATAACTAATGCTAATTAATAGTTTGCAGTGTGTCACATATATATATGCAATTTCACACTTTTCCAAATATTGAACTTCTAGGTGTATTTTTCATGTGTTGCAAAATTTTTTTACCTCTACAGTCCGAGTGTTGAATTAAGTGTATTTTTAAGGTGTTGCATTCACGCAATTTATCATATTCTGTTGAACTAAGCGAAGAAAGTGTATTGTAAAGTAATGTTGTCATTCGAAAATGCCTGTTGTTGGTGATGTCAAATTGGTGAAAGCATAATGCAAAAATTGTAAGAGGCGTAACTTCTCTTCTCTCCTCACGCTGGTTAATTTAGTGCCCAGGTGCACTGGTTAGTTATTTTAAGTTAGGTTGTTTACTATTGGAGTGCAGTGTAGGTTTAGTGTTGGGTAGGATTAGTATTACTGTAGTAATAGCCAGTGAGTTAGGAATTTAATAATCAGTTAAATTTCTTTTAATTTAATTTTCTCAGTTTAGTTAAAAGGTTAGTATTTGAGCCGATGCAGAATTTTTTTCTTCGTTCCGTGAAATATTTTTGTCTTGTAAAAATTCTTTTACCTCTGTAATTAAGGTCAGGTGATAAGTAGCTTCGCTTCGGAACATTTGTTTTCCTAGTTCAGTGGTAGCCATGTTGGAACGGAAGTCAGCTCACCGGAGGTAGGTGGCGCTGCAGGTTTGTTTACATTCATCGGTTTGTTGACATGGTCGGAGCACGTGTGTGTTGAGTAGTAGGTAGAAGCGAATTTTCTGAGATTTTATTTTATGTTTCGACTCGCTTTGCTCGTCTTTTTCGCAGGGGGAATGTATTTGTCATGGCAAAAATTTTAACCTCTGGTGAATTTCAGAGAGAGCCGCCCCGGTGGTGCAGTGGTCTAAGCGATGGCCTTTGATCATTCGTCCGAAGGGGTCCGGGTTCGAATCCCGGTAAGGCATGGATGTTGTGTTTGTCTTTCGGCACTGGCTCTCCCCCTTCCCTGGAACCAGTGACCCTAAATTAGGGACGGGCGACTGCTTATAGCCCATTGAGTTGCTCACGGTGGTCGTTAAACCTCCAAAAAAAAAAAAAAAAAAATTTCAGAGAGACCTGATCAATCTTTCTGTTGGTTTATCAGAGATTAATTAATGCAAAAATTTTCTCCCATGACATACGTTAGAAGAAAATTCCTGGTTGAAAGGCAGGGAATTCGTGCGCAAAATTCGCTTGTCTTAATCACAACCAGGAAAACAAAATTTCATGTTAATGAAAAGAAAAAAAAAATAGAATAATATTTGATTTAACTGACTTTGGGGTCTTGAAAATATTTATTTTATCTGTTCTTTTTATCGCGATAGGAAAAGGCGAGTAGGTGTGCAGCTCAGAGAATCAAAATTAATTTTGGTTTAACATCACGGAACGAGGAAAAAAAAAAAAAAAGAAAATTAAAATTAGTGATTTTCTGGAAAGCAAGAATTCGCCGTTTTTGCGTTCCTGTTTCCAAACGTCGTGAAAAGTCGCCCAAAAGTGCCACATCTTTTCGTCTTTTGGGTAAGGAATTCAGCAACAAGAATCTATTTTTAGAACCTCAGGGTCGAGAAGAGCCTGGTCTGCACGTGTGAAGGTCAGAGGTCACTCGAGGCGTGGGAGTGAAGATTCCGTTGGGAGAGTCGTGAGTTGCTAGGCTGAAGTTTCGACCAATGAGAGGGGTCAGCATTTTTTTCCAACACGCGAGACTTCTTTGACACTTTGAGACGCTTGTATCAGTCACTTTTGTTCTGGTACCTCTTGCTGGCCGTCAGAGAAAGAGGGGACGGCGGAGTTTTTTTCTCCTCGCCTTTTGGCGGGAGAGAACCACAGAGAAAAAAAAAGTTTCTTCTTGATTTTGTGGCAGCATTTGCTTACCACCAGTCCACCACAATGGGACACTCTGGCTCTGGTATTCGTATTCGAAAATTCGAGGGGTTGACGATGTAGCACGCCGATAAAGAAGCCTCCCGCCGTCCGGAAACTTCGCCCTGAGGAACAAAATGGCGGCAGGCTGGGACAATGTCGCTAAGGAAAAGAAGGGGGACATGCCTTCTCCCTTATGGAAATTCCGGAAAGAATGGGCCCAGCCTCTACAGCCTCTCCATGCAGTTGGTGCTCTGAAGGAGAAGGAGGCCTGCTTCAAAGGCCGGAGGAGAGAGGCCAAAAACAGTTCCATCTCCTCCCAAAGTTTGGGGAGGAGTTTTATTTTTTGCTTGACGGCTTTTTGATGACCACCAGTCCACCACAACAGGAGGTACCTGCTGGCTCCGGCAATGCTCTGCTGCAGTAGGAAAGAAAAAAAAAGACTGTTTTGTGCCAGGACTGTAAACTGTGGTGAAAAAAAAAAGAAAAAAAAAGAACGCCAGCTCGAAGGTAATGTTTTAGTCCATATCTTTCTGTATTGCTATATAACATCCCACGCAGGGTGCCTAAACTTCGAGCTGAGCATAAGAAACAAAAGGAAAAAGAGCAAGTTTTTTTTTTGCCTCTGATTATGGCTGTGTTGTCGTTCAGCTTTCAAAATTAGGATTTATTGGTTCCTCAGATGTGAGTTCAGAGAAAAAGAAAGAAAAAAAGAGAGGGGAGTTGAAAATGTTTTCATTTATGTTTTTTTTTTGTGTTGTCATGTCTGGTATTTTAGCAACTCCCCAGGCCAGTAAATTTTAATGTATCGGAAAAATTTAGTTTAATGTTTGGGCACAGTGAATTTTGGTGCATCGATAATAGTTTAGTTGGGCATGTGATAATTGAAAAGCAGTGTTATTGTGATGTCGTAGGTGATAAAATAATAGTAAACATTTCTCTCTAGTCTTTTTACAGCGTTGAGTTATTTTTTTTTTGAGTGAAGATCAATTATGGGATGATTTATATTGGGATTTTGGGAACATATTATAGTGTGATGAAATTGGAAACCTAAAGTGTTGTTTACATTCTTGGAGTGTTGAGTGTCGAAATTGAGATGGTAGGAGTGTTAATTGAGGACCAGTATTTTACATGCTCCAGATCAGTGTTAATCTCCCATTGGAAAGGGGTGATCTTAGGGCAAGCCGGAAACTTGTCCTAGGGCAGAGGGCTCTGAGTAGGGAATTTTCACCAGGATGCGATATGTGCAAAATAGAAGTTAAAGTATTTTTTTGTTCTCAAGTTTAGTATTTCACAAAAAGAATGAACATCATGTGTTGAGAAGACACACTTTTGCTCACCAGTTCCAGTATTAATTGTTCTTTTCTTTGGCCTAAATTTTCTTGTTTTTACTATAAGGTTAAAAGTCTAAATTGTAATTTTAATTTTCAATAAGGTGAAAATATTTAGTGAGTTATGTAAATGGTCAGTGTTATTGTCTGAAGTGGACCTGCGCATTGCCATGGTACAGAGGAATTTCCTTGCTAGTGATTTTTCCTGGGATGTATGTGGATATAGAGATAAGTGAATTTTCCTGGGATATATGTGGACATAGAGATAAGTGAATTTTCCTGGGATATATGTGGATATAGTGATTTTGGATTTCTTGGGATATAGAGAGATAAGTGATTTTTCCTGGGATGTATGTGGATATAGAGATTAAGTGAATTTTCCTGGGATATATGTGGAGAGAGATAAGTGGATTTTCCTGGGATATATGTGGATATTGTGATTTAGGATTTCTTGGGATATATAGAGAGATAAGTGATTTTTTCCTGGGATATAGTTGTGTTAGTTCTGGGCCAGATGTGCCTGGAGTATTTAGGGTTGAAGTACGACAGGCTCTTGCAGGCGTGGTTGATCAAGGTGGGATCATGCATTGGTTCGATAAGGGGGAGCCCTGAGGACGTGGTTTTTGGGGGAAAACTTGTCTTCAAACCCCCCCAGTAGTTTCGCTGCTCACGGAGATATGTACTGCCGGCGAGGGTCGGTCGGGCGTTGCTTCAATAATGTGGCGAGATCATGTTAGACAAAATCCTGTACCTGATGATGATGTGTCACACTTGAGGATTTTTCCTTTCCCTTTGCCTAGGCTGAAATTGGATTCATGACCCAATTTCACGCCTTCAGCCTGACTTGGTATTTTCTTCCTGTGTTGGTTCTCAAAACCCAGGGTAGTGTCTGAACTGAGAGTATTTGCCTCACCGCTACCTCAGTAATTCACTGCAGGTGTTAAATTTAAGTTTGTTTGGTGATTTAAAGTATCTAAATTTATTTGTTTATGATTTGCTGTAGTGCTAGGGATGTAAATTCTAAATTCTGGTTGTTGGTGTTAGTGAACTTGATATTTAGTTTGGAAATTTAGTTAATTGGTATTTTGAGCTTTTGTTTACAGTATAGAGTTATTAAGTATCTTGAGCTATTATGTGAAGTGCAGAGTGAGGTGATTTTTATGAGCAAGCTAGTGCAAGAAGATTGTTTGAATTTCTGAATTATGGTGATGTTATGAATAGTGATAATTTTTAAGATTAGTTAGTGAGGTTTCTTTATAAGTGAAGTAGGTTCGTTCAGGGTAGTTCTATAGGTTATGTAATGTTTATTAATGCTTGTGCTCAGTGTAAATTCTGTTTTGAGGATAATTTACTTGGTTTGTTTACTTGCTGATAGTAGATTTGTTAAAGTATAATTTGTGGCTCTTAAAATAACTGTAAATTTAAATTGAAGTCTTCGAATCTGGTCTGGGAGATTGCAGAGTTTGCTAAGATTGTTTAGGTGCAGTAAATTTAAATCAATAAGTGTAAAATTGTAAATTTGTCATTGAGCTAACTAGGTGAGAGAGAAGAGAGTACGTTTCAAAAGAACAGAACTTGTCCACCTTGTGGAATTAAAAATAATCCAGTATCTTTTTTTTTTGTGTAAGCTATGTGAATCGTAGTATAATTTTGGATGCATAAAGTCAATGCCTAGTGTTCAAACCAACTGTGTTGAAATATGTCAAGTTGTGCTGTTCATAAGGCCAGTGGCCAAAGAGAAATAGAAAAGAAATTGAGATTCTGTGTATTATACTGCTGTGTTTAAGCAAACAACAAAAAAGGAAATTCCATCTGATTGTCCACTAAAATTATTTTGTTAAGTTTTTAAAGAAAAATAATAAATACAGGCAGTAGCCTTTCAAAAAAAAGTCCAAAATTAGTGCAGTGTGAAAAATTTTTGTGTGCTGTTGTCTTCCATGACTTGGTCCCATGTACCCCACCTTAGCTTGACTAAGGCTATCGATCCGAATCCTGGTATTATAAGGTATTTCATAACTGCAATTTTTGTCCTATCCTTTTTAAATTGACTTTCACCGCCTCCACAAGTTGTTATTGAACGAGTACATTTTATCCTATGACTTATAGTGACACCTTTTCATACACATGCAACAATATTCACTTATTTTTGCACTTTCAGGTGACTCAACTCTGCGTGAACACAAACAAAGCAAACTTTCCAATAACTTCTTGTGGAATGTAAATTTTCAGATGCATTTTTGTTTAGGATGTTCATGGCCTTTTCTAACACATAGAAAATATTTTTGTTTCGAAATGCATCCACCCATCTCCCAAATTTAAATTTTCTATAATTTCCATATGAATTTCAATACCAGCATAAATATAACGCATTTAATAAATAACAATCAATCCAATTCAATATACCCAAAATGAATTAAATTCAAATTTTTTTTTCCACCAAAACATTTGGTGCCGTGACCATAGGATACATGCCTTGTCATGGAATTCAACCTGTACTGCACAGTAGTTACGAAAAATCTTGAGTATGGTTTCATATGTGAATTATTTTTTCGTAGTGATAAGTTCTGGTAGTCTCTCTCTCTCAGTGACCAAAGTAGCGAAAGTGCATATTTTTTTATTTTAGCTGAATTTATGTGTATAAGTATTATAATATTTCAGTAGCAGTGTTTGTAATATTTGAATAATTTTGGGCTTAACATGAAAGCCAGTTAGGGCTTGACACATAGAAAAAAATTTTTTGTGTTGGTGTAATATTTTCAGTGACATATATGAGTAATTTCAGTAATTTTGTGCGTGACATACAAATAATTTTGTTCGGTGCCTGACACACATACAATTTTGTTTTTGGGTGTTTACCTACATGAGTTTTCACACAAATAATTTCTCAAGCGTACCTGCATAATGTATAATTTGGTATTTCAAATATAACTAATGCTAATTAATAGTTTGCAGTGTGTCACATATATATATGCAATTTCACACTTTTCCAAATATTGAACTTCTAGGTGTATTTTTCATGTGTTGCAAAATTTTTTACCTCTACAGTCCGAGTGTTGAATTAAGTGTATTTTTAATGTGTTGCATTCAGGCAATTTATCATATTCTGTTGAACTAAGCGAAGAAAGTGTATTGTAAAGTAATGTTGTCATTCGAAAATGCCTGTTGTTGGTGATGTCAAATTGGTGAAAGCATAATGCAAAAATTGTAAGAGGCGTAACTTCTCTTCTCTCCTCACGCTGGTTAATTTAGTGCCCAGGTGCACTGGTTAGTTATTTTAAGTTAGGTTGTTTACTATTGGAGTGAAGTGTAGGTTCAGTGTTGGGTAGGATTAGTATTACTGTAGTAATAGCCAGTGAGTTAGGAATTTAATAATCAGTTAAATTTCTTTTAATTTAATTTTCTCAGTGTAGTTAAAAGGTTAGTATTTGAGCCGATGCAGAATTTTTTTCTTCGTTCCGTGAAATATTTTTGGCTTGTAAAAATTCTTTCACCTCTGTAATTAAGGTCAGGTGATAAGTAGCTTCGCTTCGGAACATTTGTTTTCCTAGTTCAGTGGTAGCCATGTTGGAACGGAAGTCAGCTCACCGGAGGTAGGTGGCGCTGCAGGTTTGTTTACATTCATCGGTTTGTTGACATGGTCGGAGCACGTGTGTGTTGAGTAGTAGGTAGAAGCGAATTTTCTGAGATTTTATTTTATGTTTCGACTCGCTTTGCTCGTCTTTTTCGCAGGGGGAATGTATTTGTCATGGCTAAAATTTTAACCTCTGGTGAATTTCAGAGAGAGCCGCCCCGGTGGTGCAGTGGTCTAAGCGATGGCCTTTGATCATTCGTCCGAAGGGGTCCGGGTTCGAATCCCGGTAAGGCATGGATGTTGTGTTTGTCTTTCGGCACTGGCTCTCCCCTTCCCTGGAACCAGTGACCCTAAATTAGGGACGGGCGACTGCTTATAGCCCATTGAGTTGCTCACGGTGGTCGTTAAACCTCAAAAAAAAAAAAAAAAAAAAAATTTCAGAGAGACCTGATCAATCTTTCTATTGGTTTATCAGAGATTAATTAATGCAAAAATTTTCTTCCATGACATACGTTAGAAGAAAATTCCTGGTTGAAAGGCAGGGGAATTCATGTGCAAAATTCGCTTGTCTTAATCACTACCAGGAAAACAAAATTTCATGTTGGTGAAAAGAAAAAAAAAAAAAAAGAATAATATTTGATTTAACTGACTTTGGGGTTTTGAAAATTATTATTTTATCTGTTCTTTTATCGCGATAGGAAAAGGCGAGTAGGTGTGCAGCTCAGAGAATCAAAATTAATTTTGGTTTAACATCATGGAACGAGGAAAAAAAAAAAAAAGAAAATTAAAACTAGTGATTTTCTGCAAAGCAAGAATTCGCCGTTTTTGCGTTCCTGTTTCCAAACGTCGTGAGAAGTCGCCCAAAAGTGTAACATCTTTTCGTCTTTTGGGGTAAGGAATTCAGCAACAAGAATCTATTTTTAGAACCTCAGGGTCGAGAAGAGCCTGGTCTGCACGTGTGAAGGTCAGAGGTCACTCGAGGCGTGGGAGTGAAGATTCCGTTGGGAGAGTCGTGAGTTGCTAGGCTGAAGTTTCGACCAATGAGAGGGGTCAGCGGTTTTCAAGCACCCCAGAGTTTTTATCCGTTGAGAGTCACTTTTGTTCTGGTACCTCTGGCTGGCAGTCAGAGAAAGAGAGGACGGCGGAGTTTTTTTCCTCCTCGCCTTTTGGCGGGAGAGAACCACAGAGAAAAAAAAGTTTCTTCTTGATTTTGTTTTGCTGACCACCAGTCCACCACAAGGGGACACTCTGGATCTGGTATTCCTATTGAAAATTTTGACGATGTAGAACGCAGTTAAAGCGGCATTCCGCCGGCCGGGAACCTCGCCCTGAGGAACAAAATGGCGGCAGGCTGGGACAATGTCGCTAAGGAAAAGAAGGGGGACATGCCTTCTCCCTTATGGAAATTCCGGAAAGAATGGGCCCAGCCTCTACAGCCTCTCCCTGCAGCTGATACTCCGAAAAGGAGGCCTGCCTCAAAGGCCGGAGGAGAGAGGCCAAAAACAGTTCCATCTCATCCCAAAGTTTCGAAAATGGTTACCTCGGCTATGACCACCAGTCCACCACAAGGAAGGGAACTGCTGGCTCCGGCAAGCAGTAGGAAAGAAAAACTAACGAGACTGTGGTTGTGCCTGGACTGTAAACTATGGTGAAAAAGAAAAAGAAGAAGGAAAAAAAAAAAGAACGCCAGCTCGAAGGTAATGTTTTAGTTCATATCTTTCTGTATTGATATATAACATCCCACGCAGGCTGCCTAAACTTCGAGCTGAGCATAAGAAACAAAAGGAAAAAGAGCAAGTTTTTTTTTTGCCTCTGATTATGGCTGTGTTGTCGTTCAGCTTTCAAAATTAGGATGTATTAGTTACTCAGGTACGAATTCAGAAAAAAAGAAAGAAAAAAAGAGAGGGGAGTTGAAAATGCTTTCATTTATGTTTTTTTTTTGTGCTGTCATGACTGGTATTTTAGCAACTCCCCAGGCCAGTAAATTTTGATGTATCGGAAAAATTTAGTTTAATGTTTGGGCACAGTGAATTTTGGTGCATCGATAGTAGTTTAGTTGGGCATGTGATAATTGAAAAGCAGTGTTATTGTGATGTCGTGGGTGATAAAATAATAGTAAACATTTTTCTCTAGCCTTTTTACAGCATTGAGTTATTTTTTTTTTTGAGTGAAGATAAATTACGGGATGATTTATATTGGGATTTTGGGAACATATTATAGTGTGATGAAATTGGAAACCGAAAGTGCTGTTTACATTCTTGGAGTGTTGAGTGTCGAAATTGAGATGGTAGGAGTGTTAATTGAGGACCAGTATTTTACATGCTCCAGATGAGTGTTGGTCTCCCATTGGAAAGGGGTGATCTTAGGGCAAGCAGGGAACTTGTCCTAGGGCAGAGGGCTCTGAGTAGGGAATTTTCACCAGGATGCGATATGTGCAGAATAGAAGTTAAAGTATTTTTTGTTCTCAAGTTTAGTATTTCACAAAAGAATCAACATCATGGGTTGAGAAGACACACTTTTGCTCACCAGTTCCAGTATTAATTGTTCTTTTCTTTGGCCTAAATTTTCTTGTTTTTACTATAAGGTTAAAAGTCTAAATGTAATTTTAATTTTCAATAAGGTGAAAATATTTAGTGGGTTATGTAAATGGTCAGTGTTATTGTCTGAAGTGGACCTGCGCATTGCCATGGTGCAGAAGAATTTCCTTGCTAGTGATTTTTTCCTGGGATATATGTGGAGAGAGATAAGTGAATTTTCCTGGGATATATGTGGATACTGTGATTTAGGATTTCTTGGGATATAGAGAGATAAGTGAATTTTCCTGGGATATATGTGGATATAGTGATTTAGGATTTCTTGGGATATAGAGAGATAAGTGAATTTTCCTGGGATATATGTGGATATTGTGATTTAGAATTTCTTGGGATATATACAGAGATAAGTGAATTTTTCCTGAGATATAGTTGTGTTAGTTCTGGGCCAGATGTGCCTGGAGTATTTAGGGTTGAAGTACGACAGGCTCTTGCAGGCGTGGTTGATCAAGGTGGGATCATGCATTGGTTCGAAAAGGGGGAGATCCTTGAAGACGTGGTTTTGGGGGGAAAACTTGTCTTCAAACCCCCCCAGTAGTTTCGCTGCTCACGGAGATATGTACTGCCAGCGAGGGTCGGTCGAGCGTTGCTTCAAGAAATGTGGTGAGATCATGTTAGAGGAAATTCTGTGCCTGATGATGATGTGTCACACTTGAGGATTTTTCCTTTCCCTTTGCATAGGCTGAAAGTGGATTCACGACCCAATTTCACGCCTTCAGCCTGACTTGGTATTTTCTTCCTGTGTTGGTTCTCAAAACCCAGGGTAGTGTCTGATCTGAGAGTATTTGCCTCACCGCTACCTCAGTAATTCACTGCAGGTGTTAAATTCAAGTTTGTTTGGTGATTTAAAGTATCTAAATTTATTTGTTTATGATTTGCTGTAGTGCTAGGGATGTAAATTCTAAATTCTGGTTGTTAGTGTTAGTGAACTTGATATTTAGTTTGGAAATTTAGTTAATTGGTATTTTGAGCTTTTGTTTACAGTATAGAGTTATTAAGTATCCTGAGCTATTATGTGAAGTGCAGAGTGAGGTGATTTTTATGAGCAAGCTAGTGCAAGAAGATTGTTTGAATTTCTGAATTATGTTGATGTTATGAATAGTGATAATTTTTAAGATTAGTTAGTGAGGTTTCTTTATAAGTGAAGTAGGTTCATTCAGGATAGTTCTATGGGTTATGTAATGTTAATTAATGCTTGTGCTCAGTGTAAATTCTGTTTTGAGGATAATTTACTTGGTTTGTTTACTTGCTGATAGTAGATTTGTTAAAGTATAATTTGTGGCTCTTAAAATAACTGTCAATTTAATTGAAGTCTTTGAATCTGGTCTGGGAGATTGCGGAGTTTGCTAAGAGTGTTTAAATTTAAATCAATAAGTGTAAAATTGTAAATTGGTCATTGAGCTAACTAGGTGAGAGAGAAGAGAGTACGTTTCAAAAGAACAGAATTTGTCCACCTTGTAGAATTAAAAATAATCCAGTATCTTTTTTTTTTTTGTAAGCTATGTGAATCATGGTATAATTTTGGATGCATGCCTAGTGTTCAAACCAACTGTGTTGAAATATGTAAAGTTGTGCTGTTCATAAGGCCAGTGGCCAAATAGAAATAGAAAAGAAATTGAGATTCTGTGTTTTATACTGCTGTGTTTAAGCAAACAACAAAAAAGGAAATACCATCTGTTTGTCCATTAAAATTAACTGGTTAAGTTTTTAAAGAAAAATAATAAATACAGGCAGTAGCCTTTCAAAAAAAGTTCAAAATGAGTGCAGTGTGAAAAATTTTGTGTGCTGTTGTCTTCCATGACTTGGTCCCATGTACTCCACCTTAGCTTGACTAAGGCTATCGATCCGAATCCTGGTATTATAAGGTTTTTTCATAACTGCAATTTTTGTCCTAACCTTTTTAAATTGACTTTCACCGCCTCCACAAGTTGTTATTGAACGAGTACATTTTATCGTATGACTTATAGTGACACATTTTCATACACATGCAACAATATCCACTTATTTTTGCACTTTCAGGTGACTCAACTCTGCTTGAACACAAACAACGCAAACTTTCCAATAACTTCTTGTGGAATGTAAATTTTCAGATGCATTTTTGTTTAGGATGTTCATGGCCTTTTCTAGTACTTAGAAAATATTTTTGTTTCGAAATGCATCCACCCATCTCCCAAATTTAATTTTTCTATAATTTCCATATGAATTTCAATACCAGCATAAATATAACGTTTTAATAAATAACAATCAATCCAATTCAATATACCCAAAATGAATTAAATTCAAATTTTTTTTTTCCACCAAAACATTTGGTGCCGTGACCAGGATACATGCCTTGTCATGGAATTCAACCTGTACTGCACAGTAGTTACGAAAAATCTTGAGTATGGTTTCATATGTGAATTATTTTCTCGTAGTGATAAGTTCTGGTAGTCTCTCTCTCTCAGTGACCAAAGTAGCGAAAGTGCATATTTTTTGATTTTAGCTGAATTTCTGTGTATAAGTATTATAATATTTCAGCTGCAGTGTTTGTAATAATTGAATAATTTTGGGCTTAACATAAAAGCCAGTTAGGGCTTGACACATAGAAAAAAATTTTTTTGTGTTGGTGTAATATTTTCAGTGATATATGAGTAATTTCAGTAATTTTGTGCTTGACACACATACAATTTTGTTTTTAGGTGTTTACCTACATGAGTTTTCACACAAATAATTTCTCAAGCGTACCTGCATAATGTATAATTTGGTATTTCAAATATAACTAGTGCTAATTAATAGTTTGCAGTGTGTCACATATATATATGCAATTTCACACTTTTCCAAATACTGAACTTCTAGGTGTATTTTTCATGTGTTGCAAAATTTTTTTTACCTCTACAGTCCGAGTGTTGAATTAAGTGTAATTTTAATGTGTTGCATTCAGGCAATTTATCATATTCTGTTGAACTAAGCGAAGAAAGTGTATTGTAAAGTAATGTTGTCATTCGAAAATGCCTGTTGTTGGTGATGTCAAATTGGTGAAAGCATAATGCAAAAATTGTAAGAGGCGTAACTTCTCTTCTCTCCTCACGCTGGTTAATTTAGTGCCTAGGTGCACTGGTTAGTTATTTTAAGTTAGGTTGTTTACTATTGGAGTGAAGTGTAGGTTCAGTGTTGGGTAGGATTAGTATTACTGTAGTAATAGCCAGTGAGTTAGGAATTTAATAATCAGTTAAATTTCTTTTAATTTAATTTTCTCAGTGTAGTTAAAAGGTTAGTATTTGAGCCGGTGCAGAATTTTTTTTTCCTTCGTTCCGTGAAAATTTTTTGGCTTGAAAAAAATTCTTTCACCTCTGTAATTAAGGTCAGGTGATAAGTAGCTTCGCTTCGGAACATTTGTTTTCCTAGTTCAGTGGTAGCCATGTTGGAACGGAAGTCAGCTCACCGGAGGTAGGTGGCGCTGCAGGTTTGTTTACATTCATCGGTTTGTTGACATGGTCGGAGCACGTGTGTGTTGAGTAGTAGGTAGAAGCGAATTTTCTGAGATTTTATTTTATGTTTCGACTCGCTTTGCTCGTCTTTTTCGCAGGGGGAATGTATTTGTCATGGCTAAAATTTTAACCTCTGGTGAATTTCAGAAATTTCAGAGAGACCTGATCAATCTTTCTATTGGTTTATCAGAGATTAATTAATGCAAAAATTTTCTTCCATGACATACGTTAGAAGAAAATTCCTGGTTGAAAGGCAGGGGAATTCATGTGCAAAATTCGCTTGTCTTAATCACTACCAGGAAAACAAAATTTCATGTTAATGAAAAAAAAAAAAAGAATAATATTTGATTTAACTGACTTTGGGGTTTTGAAAATTATTATTTTATCTGTTCTTTTATCGCGATAGGAAAAGGCGAGTAGGTGTGCAGCTCAGAGAATCAAAATTAATTTTAGTTTAACATCATGGAACGAGGAAAAAAAAAAAAAAAAAAAAAGAAAATTAAAACTAGTGATTTTCTGCAAAGCAAGAATTCGCCATTTTTTGCGTTCCTGTTTCCAAGCGAGAAGTCGCCCAAAAGTGTAACATCTTTTCGTCTTTTGGGGTAGGGAATTCAGCAACAAAAATCTATTTTTAGAACCTCAGGGTCGAGAAGAGCCTGGTCTGCACGTGTGAAGGTCAGAGGTCACTCGAGGCGTGGGAGTGAAGATTCCGTTGGGAGAGTCGTGAGTTGCTAGGCTGAAGTTTCGACCAATGAGAGGGGTCAGCGGTTTTTTCCAAGCACCCCAGAGTTCTTTATCCGTTGAGAGTCACTTTTGTTCTGGTACTTCTGGCTGGCAGTCAGAGAAAGAGAGGACGGCGGAGTTTTTTTCTCCTCGCCTTTTGGCGGGAGAGAACCACAGAGAAAAAAAAAGTTTCTTCTTGATTTTGTTTTGCTGACCACCAGTCCACCACAAGGGGACACTCTGGATCTGGGCTGCCTATTGAAAATTTTGACGATGTAGAACGCAGTTAAAGCGGCATTCCGCCGGCCGGGAACCTCGCCCTGAGGAACAAAATGGCGGCAGGCTGGGACAATGTCGCTAAGGAAAAGAAGAGGGGACATGCCTTCTCCCTTATGGAAATTCCGGAAAGAATGGGCCCAGCCTCTACAGCTTCACCCTCGGCTGATACTCCGAAAAGGAGGCCTGCCTCAAAGGTTCCATCTCATCCCAAAGTTTCGAAAATGGTTACCTCGGCTATTAACCGTTTAAGGAAGGGAACTGGGAGGAAGAAAAGAAATACTAACGAGACTGTGGTTGTGCCTGGACTGTAAACTATGGTGAAAAAGAAAAAGAAAAAAAAGAACGCCAGCTCGAAGGTAATGTTTTAGTTCATATCTTTCTGTATTGATATATAACATCCCACGCAGGCTACCTAAACTTCGAGCTGAGCATAAGAAACAAAAGGAAAAAGAGCAAGTTTTTTTTTTGCCTCTGATTGTGGCTGTGTTGTCGTTCAGCTTTCAAAATTAAAATGTATTAGTTACTCAGGTACGAATTCAGAGAAAAAGAAAGAAAAAAAGAGAGGGAGTTGAAAATGCTTTCATTTATGTTTTTTTTTTTTGTGCTGTCATGACTGGTATTTTAGCAACTTCCCAGGCCAGTAAATTTTGATGTATCGGAAAAATTTAGTTTAATAGTGGGGCACAGTGAATTTTGGTGCATCGATAGTAGTTTAGTTGGGCATGTGATAATTGAAAAGCAGTGTTATTGTGATGTCGTGGGTGATAAAATAATTGTAAACATTTTTCTCTAGCCTTTTTACAGCATTGAGTTATTTTTTTTATGAGTGAAGATAAATTACGGGATGATTTATATTGGGATTTTGGGAACATATTATAGTGTGATGAAATTGGAAACCGAAAGTGCTGTTTACATTCTTGGAGTGTTGAGTGTCGAAATTGAGATGGTAGGAGTGTTAATTGAGGACCAGTATTTTACATGCTCCAGATGAGTGTTGGTCTCCCCATTGGAAAGGGGTGATCTTAGGGCAAGCAGGGAACTTGTCCTAGGGCAGAGGGCTCTGAGTAGGGAATTTTCACCAGGATGCGATATGTGCAGAATAGAAGTTAAAGTATTTTTTTGTTCTCAAGTTTAGTATTTCACAAAAGAATCAACATCATGGGTTGAGAAGACACACTTTTGCTCACCAGTTCCGGTATTAATTGTTCTTTTCTTTGGCCTAAATTTTCTTGTTTTTACTATAAGGTTAAAAGTCTAAATGTAATTTTAATTTTCAATAAGGTGAAAATATTTAGTGAGTTATGTAAATGGTCAGTGTTATTGTCTGAAGTGGACCTGCGCATTGCCATGGTGCAGAAGAATTTCCTTGCTAGTGATTTTTCCTGGGATTTTTCCTGGGATATATGTGGAGAGAGATAAGTGAATTTTCCTGGGATATATGTGGATACTGTGATTTAGGATTTCTTGGGATATAGAGAGATAAGTGAATTTTCCTGGGATATATGTGGATATAGTGATTTAGGATTTCTTGGGATATAGAGAGATAAGTGAATTTTCCTGGGATATATGTGGATATTGTGATTTAGAATTTCTTGGGATATATACAGAGATAAGTGAATTTTTCCTGAGATATAGTTGTGTTAGTTCTGGGCCAGATGTGCCTGGAGTATTTAGGGTTGAAGTACGACAGGCTCTTGCAGGCGTGGTTGATCAAGGTGGGATCATGCATTGGTTCGATAAGGGGAGAGCCTTGAAGACGTGGTTTTTGGGGGAAAACTTGTCTTCAACCCCCCCAGTAGTTTCGCTGCTCACGGAGATATGTACTGCCAGCGAGGGTCGGTCGAGCGTTGCTTCAAGAAATGTGGTGAGATCATGTTAGAGGAAATTCTGTGCCTGATGATGATGTGTCACACTTGAGGATTTTATCCTTTCCCTTTGCATAGGCTGAAAGTGGATTCATGACCCAATTTCACGCCTTCAGCCTGACTTGGTATTTTCTTCCTGTGTTGGTTCTCAAAACCCAGGGTAGTGTCTGATCTGAGAGTATTTGCCTCACCGCTACCTCAGTAATTCACTGCAGGTGTTAAATTCAAGTTTGTTTGGTGATTTAAAGTATCTAAATTTATTTGTTTATGATTTGCTGTAGTGCTAGGGATGTAAATTCTAAATTCTGGTTGTTAGTGTTAGTGAACTTGATATTTAGTTTGGAAATTTAGTTAATTGGTATTTTGAGCTTTGTTTACAGTATAGAGTTATTAAGTATCCTGAGCTATTATGTGAAGTGCAGAGTGAGGTGATTTTTATGAGCAAGCTAGTGCAAGAAGATTGTTTGAATTTCTGAATTATGTTGATGTTATGAATAGTGATAATTTTTAAGATTAGTTAGTGAGGTTTCTTTATAAGTGAAGTAGGTTCATTCAGGATAGTTCTATGGGTTATGTAATGTTAATTAATGCTTGTGCTCAGTGTAAATTCTGTTTTGAGGATAATTTACTTGGTTTGTTTACTTGCTGATAGTAGATTTGTTAAAGTATAATTTGTGGCTCTTAAAATAACTGTCAATTTAATTGAAGTCTTTGAATCTGGTCTGGGAGATTGCGGAGTTTGCTAAGAGTGTTTAAATTTAAATCAATAAGTGTAAAATTGTAAATTGGTCATTGAGCTAACTGGGTGAGAGAGAAGAGAGTACGTTTCAAAAGAACAGAATTTGTCCACCTTGTAGAATTAAAAATAATCCAGTATTTTTTTTTGTAAGCTATGTGAATCATGGTATAATTTTGGATGCATGCCTAGTGTTCAAACCAACTGTGTTGAAATATGTAAAGTTGTGCTGTTCATAAGGCCAGTGGCCAAATAGAAATAGAAAAGAAATTGAGATTCTGTGTTTTATACTGCTGTGTTTAAGCAAACAAGAAAAAAAGGAAATACCATCTGTTTGTCCATTAAAATTAACTGGTTAAGTTTTTTAAAGAAAAATAATAAATACAGGCAGTAGCCTTTCAAAAAAAAGTTCAAAATGAGTGCAGTGTGAAAAATTTTTGTGTGCTGTTGTCTTCCATGACTTGGTCCCATGTACTCCCCCTTAGCTTGACTAAGGCTATCGATCCGAATCCTGGTATTATAAGGTTTTTTCATAACTGCAATTTTTGTCCTAACCTTTTTAAATTGACTTTCACCGCCTCCACAAGTTGTTATTGAACGAGTACATTTTATCGTATGACTTATAGTGACACATTTTCATACACATGCAACAATATCCACTTATTTTTGCACTTTCAGGTGACTCAACTCTGCTTGAACACAAACAACGCAAACTTTCCAATAACTTCTTGTGGAATGTAAATTTTCAGATGCATTTTTGTTTAGGATGTTCATGGCCTTTTCTAGTACTTAGAAAATATTTTTGTTTCGAAATGCATCCACCCATCTCCCAAATTTAAATTTTCTATAATTTCCATATGAATTTCAATACCAGCATAAATATAACGTTTTAATAAATCAATCCAATTCAATATACCCAATTCAAAAATTTTTTTTCCACCAAAACATTTGGTGCCGTGACCATAGGATACATGCCTTGTCATGGAATTCAACCTGTACTGCACAGTAGTTACGAAAAATCTTGAGTATGGTTTCATATGTGAATTATTTTTTCGTAGTGATAAGTTCTGGTAGTCTCTCTCTCTCAGTGACCAAAGTAGCGAAAGTGCATATTTTTTTATTTCAGCTGAATTTCTGTGTATAAGTATTATAATATTTCAGTAGCAGTGTTAGTAATAATTGAATAATTTTGGGCTTAACATAAAAGCCAGTTAGGGCTTGACACATAGAAAAAAATTTTTTTGTGTTGGTGTAATATTTTCAGTGATATATGAGTAATTTCAGTAATTTTGTGCGTGACATACAAATAATTTTGTTCGGTGCCTGACACACATACAATTTTGTTTTTAGGTGTTTACCTACATGAGTTTTCACACAAATAATTTCTCAAGCGTACCTGCATAATGTATAATTTGGCATTTCAAACATAACTAGTGCTAATTAATAGTTTGCAGTGTGTCACATATATATATGCAATTTCACACTTTTCCAAATATTGAACTTCTAGGTGTATTTTTCATGTGTTGCAAAATTTTTTTACCTCTACAGTCCGAGTGTTGAATTAAGTGTAATTTTAATGTGTTGCATTCACGCAATTTATCATATTCTGTTGAACTAAGCGAAGAAAGTGTATTGTAAAGTAATGTTGTCATTCGAAAATGCCTGTTGTTGGTGATGTCAAATTGGTGAAAGCATAATGCAAAAATTGTAAGAGGCGTAACTTCTCTTCTCTCCTCACGCTGGTTAATTTAGTGCCCAGGTGCACTGGTTAGTTATTTTAAGTTAGGTTGTTTACTATTGGAGTGCAGTGTAGGTTCAGTGTTGGGTAGGATTAGTATTACTGTAGTAATAGCCAGTGAGTTAGGAATTTAATAATCAGTTAAATTTCTTTTAATTTAATTTTCTCAGTGTAGTTAAAAGGTTAGTATTTGAGCCGATGCAGAATTTTTTTCCTTCGTTCCGTGAAATATTTTTGGCTTGTAAAAATTCTTTCACCTCTGTAATTAAGGTCAGGTGATAAGTAGCTTCGCTTCGGAACATTTGTTTTCCTAGTTCAGTGGTAGCCATGTTGGAACGGAAGTCAGCTCACCGGAGGTAGGTGGCGCTGCAGGTTTGTTTACATTCATCGGTTTGTTGACATGGTCCGGAGCACGTGTGTGTTGAGTAGTAGGTAGAAGCGAATTTTCTGAGATTTTATTTTATGTTTCGACTCGCTTTGCTCGTCTTTTTCGCAGGGGGAATGTATTTGTCATGGCTAAAATTTTAACCTCTGGTGAATTTCAATTTCAGAGAGACCTGATCAATCTTTCTATTGGTTTATCAGAGATTAATTAATGCAAAAATTTTCTTCCATGACATACGTTAGAAGAAAATTCCTGGTTGAAAGGCAGGGGAATTCATGTGCAAAATTCGCTTGTCTTAATCACTACCAGGAAAACAAAATTTCATGTTAATGAGAAAAAAAAAATAGAATAATATTTGATTTAACTGACTTTGGGGTCTTGAAAATATTTATTTTATCTGTTCTTTTTATCGCGATAGGAAAAGGCGAGTAGGTGTGCAGCTCAGAGAATCAAAATTAATTTTAGTTTAACATCATGGAACGAGGAAAAAAAAAAAAAAGAAAATTAAAATTAGTGATTTTCTGGAAAGCAAGAATTCGCCATTTTTTGCGTTCCTGTTTCCAAACGTCGTGAAAAGTCGCCCAAAAGTGCCACATCTTTTCGTCTTTTGGGGTAAGGAATTCAGCAACAAGAATCTATTTTTAGAACCTCAGGGTCGAGAAGAGGCCTGGTCCCTACGTGTGAAGGTCAGAGGTCACTCGAGGCGTGGGAGAGAAGATTCCGTTGGGAGAGTCGTGAGTTACTAGGGAAAAGGTCAGCCAATGAGAGGGTCAGCGGTTTTCAAGCACCCCAGAGTTTTTATCCGTTGAGAGTCACTTTTGTTCTGGTACTTCTGGCTGGCAGTCAGAGAAAGAGAGGACGGCGGAGTTTTTTTCCTCCTCGCCTTTTGGCGGGAGAGAACCACAGAAAAAAAAAAAGTTTCTTCTTGATTTTGTTTTGCTTACCACCAGTCCACCACAAGGGGACACTCTGGATCTGGGCTGCCTATTCGAAAATTTTGACGATGTAGCACGCAGTTAAAGCGGCATTCCGCCGTCCGGAAACTTCGCCCTGGAGAGAACTTAGCCGAGACAATGTCGCTAAGGCAAGACATGCCTTCTCCCTTAAGGATATACCGCCAACAGCATCTACAGCCTCTCCATCGGCAGTTGGTGCCTGAAAGGAGGAGGCCTGCTTCAAAGGCCGGAGGAGAGAGGCCAAAAACAGTTCCATCTCCTCCCAAAGTTTGGGGAGGAGTTTTATTTTTTGCTTGACGGCTTTTTGATGACCACCAGTCCACCACAACGGGAGGTACCTGCTGGCTCCGGCAATGCTCTGCTGCAGTAGGAAAGAAATACTAACGAGACTGTTTTGTGCCAGGACTGTAAACTGTGGTGAAAAAGAAAAAGAAAAAAAAAAGAACGCCAGCTCGAAGGTAATGTTTTAGTCCATATCTTTCTGTATTGCTATATAACATCCCACGCAGGGTGCCTAAACTTCGAGCTGAGCATAAGAAACAAAAAGGAAAAAGAGCAAGTTTTTTTTTTTGCCTCTGATTATGGCTGTGTTGTCGTTCAGCTTTCAAAATTAGGATTTATTGGTTCCTCAGATGTGAGTTCAGAGAAAAAGAAAGAAAAAAAAGAGAGGGAGTTGAAAATGTTTTCATTTATGTTTTTTTGTGTTGTCATGTCTGGTATTTTAGCAACTTCCCAGGCCAGTAAATTTTAATGTATCGGAAAAATTTAGTTTAATAGTTTGGGCACAGTGAATTTTGGTGCATCGATAATAGTTTAGTTGGGCATGTGATAATTGAAAAGCAGTGTTATTGTGATGTCGTAGGTGATAAAATAATAGTAAACATTTCTCTCTAGTCTTTTACAGCGTTGAGTTATTATTTTTTTTTGAGTGAAGATCAATTATGGGATGATTTATATTGGGATTTTGGGAACATATTATAGTGTGATGAAATTGGAAACCGAAAGTGTTGTTTACATTCTTGGAGTGTTGAGTGTCGAAATTGAGATGGTAGGAGTGTTAATTGAGGACCAGTATTTTACATGCTCCAGATCAGTGTTAATCTCCCATTGGAAAGGGGTGATCTTAGGGCAAGCCGGAAACTTGTCCTAGGGCAGAGGGCTCTGAGTAGGGAATTTTCACCAGGATGCGATATGTGCAAAATAGAAGTTAAAGTATTTTTTGTTCTCAAGTTTAGTATTTCACAAAAAAGAATGAACATCATGTGTTGAGAAGACACACTTTTGCTCACCAGTTCCAGTATTAATTGTTCTTTTCTTTGGCCTAAATTTTCTAGTTTTTACTAAAAGGTTTAAAGTCTAAATTGTAATTTTAATTTTCAATAAGGTGAAAATATTTAGTGAGTTATGTAAATGGTCAGTGTTATTGTCTGAAGTGGACCTGCGCATTGCCATGGTGCAGAGGAATTTCCTTGCTAGTGATATTTTCCTGGGATATATGTGGACATAGAGATAAGTGAATTTTCCTGGGATATATGTGGATATAGTGATTTTGGATTTCTTGGGATATAGAGAGATAAGTGAATTTTCC
The DNA here is from genome assembly GCA_039090855.1 of Macrothele yani. Classification (NCBI taxonomy): domain Eukaryota; kingdom Metazoa; phylum Arthropoda; class Arachnida; order Araneae; family Macrothelidae; genus Macrothele; species Macrothele yani. Next base: position 82,859,324 of record CM077005.1, read on the forward strand.
TGGGATGTATGTGGATATAGAGATTTAGGATTTCTTGGGATATAGAGAGATAAGTGGATTTTCCTGGGATATATGTGGATATTGTGATTTAGAATTTCTTGGGATATATACAGAGATAAGTGAATTTTTCCTGAGATATAGTTGTGTTAGTTCTGGGCCGGATGTGCCTGGAGTATTTAGGGTTGAAGTACGACAGGCTCTTGCAGGCGTGGTTGATCAAGGTGGGATCATGCATTGGTTCGAAAAGGGGAGAGCCTTGAAGACGTGGTTTTTGGGGGAAAACTTGTCTTCAACCCCCCAGTAGTTTCGCTGCTCACGGAGATATGTACTGCCAGCGAGGGTCGGTCGGGCGTTGCTTCAAGAAATGTGGTGAGATCATGTTAGAGGAAATTCTGTGCCTGATGATGATGTGTCACACTTGAGGATTTTTTCCTTTCCCTTTGCATAGGCTGAAATTGGATTCATGACCCAATTTCACGCCTTCAGCCTGACTTGGTATTTTCTTCCTGTGTTGGTTCTCAAAAACCCAGGGTAGTGTCTGATCTGAGAGTATTTGCCTCACCGCTACCTCAGTAATTCACTGCAGGTGTTAAATTCAAGTTTGTTTGGTGATTTAAAGTATCTAAATTTATTTGTTTATGATTTGCTGTAGTGCTAGGGATGTAAATTCTAAATTCTGGTTGTTAGTGTTAGTGAACTTGATATTTAGTTTGGAAATTTAGTTAATTGGTATTTTGAGCTTTTGTTTACAGTATAGAGTTATTAAGTATCCTGAGCTATTATGTGAAGTGCAGAGTGAGGTGATTTTTATGAGCAAGCTAGTGCAAGAAGATTGTTTGAATTTCTGAATTATGTTGATGTTATGAATAGTGATAATTTTTAAGATTAGTTAGTGAGGTTTCTTTATAAGTGAAGTAGGTTCATTCAGGATAGTTCTATGGGTTATGTAATGTTTATTAATGCTTGTGCTCAGTGTAAATTCTGTTTTGAGGATAATTTACTTGGTTTGTTTACTTGCTGATAGTAGATTTGTTAAAGTATAATTTGTGGCTCTTAAAATAACTGTAAATTTAAATTGAAGTCTTTGAATCTGGTCTGGGAGATTGCAGAGTTTGCTAAGAGTGTTTAAATTTAAATCAATAAGTGTAAAATTGTAAATTGGTCATTGAGCTAACTGGGTGAGAGAGAAGAGAGTACGTTTCAAAAGAACAGAATTTGTCCACCTTGTGGAATTAAAAATAATCCAGTATCTTTTTTTGTGTGTAAGCTATGTGAATCATAGTATAATTTTGGATGCATAAAGTCAATGCCTAGTGTTCAAACCAACTGTGTTGAAATATGTAAAGTTGTGCTGTTCATAAGGCCAGTGGCCAAAATAGAAATAGAAAAGAAATTGAGATTCTGTTATTATACTGCTGTGTTTAAGCAAACAACAAAAAAGGAAATACCATCTGATTGTCCATTAAAATTAACTGGTTAAGTTTTTAAAGAAAAATAATAAATACAGGCAGTAGCCTTTCAAAAAAAAGTCCAAAATGAGTGCAGTGTGAAAAATTTTGTGTGCTGTTGTCTTCCATGACTTGGTCCCATGTACCCCACCTTAGCTTGACTAAGGCTATCGATCCGAATCCTGGTATTATAAGGTTTTTTCATAACTGCAATTTTTGTCCTAACCTTTTTAAATTGACTTTCACCGCCTCCACAAGTTGTTATTGAACGAGTACATTTTATCCTATGACTTATAGTGACACATTTTCATACACATGCAACAATATCCACTTATTTTTGCACTTTCAGGTGACTCAACTCTGCTTGAACACAAACAACGCAAACTTTCCAATAACTTCTTGTGGAATGTAAATTTTCAGATGCATTTTTGTTTAGGATGTTCATGGCCTTTTCTAGTACTTAGAAAATATTTTTGTTTCGAAATGCATCCACCCATCTCCCAAATTTAAATTTTCTATAATTTCCATACCAGCATAAATATAACGCATTTAATAAATAACAATCAATCCAATTCAATATACCCAAAATGAATTAAATTCAAAATTTTTTCACCAAAACATTTGGTGCCGTGACCATAGGATACATGCCTTGTCATGGAATTCAACCTGTACTGCACAGTAGTTACGAAAAATCTTGAGTATGGTTTCATATGTGAATTATTTTTTCGTAGTGATAAGTTCTGGTAGTCTCTCTCTCTCAGTGACCAAAGTAGCGAAAGTGCATATTTTTTGATTTTAGCTGAATTTCTGTGTATAAGTATTATAATATTTCAGCTGCAGTGTTAGTAATAATTGAATAATTTTTGGGCTTAACATGAAAGCCAGTTAGGGCTTGACACATAGAAAAATTTTTTTGTGTTGGTGTAATATTTTCAGTGACATATATGAGTAATTTCAGTAATTTTGTGCGTGACATACAAATAATTTTGTTCGGTGCCTGACACACATACAATTTTGTTTTTGGGTGTTTACCTACATGAGTTTTCACACAAATAATTTCTCAAGCGTACCTGCATAATGTATAATTTGGTATTTCAAATATAACTAGTGCTAATTAATAGTTTGCAGTGTGTCACATATATATATGCAATTTCACACTTTTCCAAATACTGAACTTCTAGGTGTATTTTTCATGTGTTGCAAAATTTTTTTACCTCTACAGTCCGAGTGTTGAATTAAGTGTAATTTTAATGTGTTGCATTCAGGCAATTTATCATATTCTGTTGAACTAAGCGAAGAAAGTGTATTGTAAAGTAATGTTGTCATTCGAAAATGCCTGTTGTTGGTGATGTCAAATTGGTGAAAGCATAATGCAAAATTGTAAGAGGCGTAACTTCTCTTCTCTCCTCACGCTGGTTAATTTAGTGCCTAGGTGCACTGGTTAGTTATTTTAAGTTAGGTTGTTTACTATTGGAGTGAAGTGTAGGTTCAGTGTTGGGTAGGATTAGTATTACTGTAGTAATAGCCAGTGAGTTAGGAATTTAATAATCAGTTAAATTTCTTTTAATTTAATTTTCTCAGTGTAGTTAAAAGGTTAGTATTTGAGCCGGTGCAGAATTTTTTTTCTTCGTTCCGTGAAAATTTTTGGCTTGTAAAAATTCTTTTACCTCTGTAATTAAGGTCAGGTGATAAGTAGCTTCGCTTCGGAACATTTGTTTTCCTAGTTCAGTGGTAGCCATGTTGGAACGGAAGTCAGCTCACCGGAGGTAAGGTGGCGCTGCAGGTTTGTTTACATTCATCGGTTTGTTGACATGGTCGGAGCACGTGTGTGTTGAGTAGTAGGTAGAAGCGAATTTTCTGAGATTTTATTTTATGTTTCGACTCGCTTTGCTCGTCTTTTTCGCAGGGGGAATGTATTTGTCATGGCTAAAATTTTAACCTCTGGTGAATTTCAGAAATTTCAGAGAGACCTGATCAATCTTTCTGTTGGTTTATCAGAGATTAATTAATGCAAAAATTTTCTTCCATGACATACGTTAGAAGAAAATTCCTGGTTGAAAGGCAGGGGAATTCATGTGCAAAATTCGCTTGTCTTAATCACAACCAGGAAAACAAAATTTCATGTTGGTGAGAAAAAAAAATAGAATAATATTTGATTTAACTGACTTTGGGGTTTTGAAAATATTTATTTTATCTGTTCTTTTATCGCGATAGGAAAAGGCGAGTAGGTGTGCAGCTCAGAGAATCAAAATTAATTTTGGTTTAACATCATGGAACGAGGAAAAAAAAAAAAAAAGAAAATTAAAACTAGTGATTTTCTGCAAAGCAAGAATTCGCCATTTTTTGCGTTCCTGTTTCCAAACGTCGAGAACAAGTCGCCCAAAAGTGTAACATCTTTTCGTCTTTTTGGGGTAGGGAATTCAGCAACAAGAATCTATTTTTAGAACCTCAGGGTCGAGAAGAGGCCTGGTCCCTACGTGTGAAGGTCAGGAGGTCACTCGAGGCGTGTGGGATTCCGTTGGGAGAAGATTCCGTTGGGAGAGTCGTGAGTTGCTAGGCTGAAAAGGTCAGCCAATGAGAGGGTCAGCGGTTTTTTCCAAGCACCGCGAGACTTCTTTGACACTTTGAGACGCTTGTCTCAGTCACTTTTGTTCTGGTACTTCTGGCTGGCCGTCAGAGAAAAGAGAGGACGGCGGAGTTTTTTTTTTCCTCCTACGCCTTTTGGCGGGAGAGAACCACAGAGAAAAAAGTTTCTTCTTGATTTTCTGGCATTTTTGCATTTGCTTACCACCAGTCCACCACAATGGGACACTCTGGATCTGGGCTGCCTATTCGAAAATTCGAGGGGTTGACGATGTAGAACGCAGTTAAAGAAGCCTCCCGCCGGCCGGAAACCTCGCCCTGGAGAGAACAAAATGGCGGCAGGCTGGGACAATGTCGCTAAGGAAGAAGGGGGACATGCGCTTCTCTCTGTATTAAGGAAATACCGCCAAGAATGGGCCCAGCATCTACAGCCTCTCACATGCAGTTGATACTCTGAAGAAGGAGGAGGAGGCCTGCCTCAAAGGTTCCATCTCATCCCAAAGTTTCGAAAGGAGTTTTATTTCTTGCTTGACGGCTTTTTGATTACCACCAGTTTAAGGAAGTGTACCTGCTGGCTCCGGCAATGCTCTGCTGCAGTAGAAAAGAAATATACTAACGAGACTGTGGTTGTGCCTGGACTGTAAACTGTGGTGAAAAAGAAAGAAAAAGAAAGAGAGAGAAAGGAAGAAGAAGGAAAAAAAAAGAACGCCAGCTCGAAGGTAATGTTTTAGTTCATATCTTTCTGTATTGATATATAACATCCCACGCAGGCTACCTAAACTTCGAGAGCTGAGGCATAAGAAACAAAAGGAAAAAAAAAAAGAGCAAGTTTTTTTTTTTTGCCTCTGATTGTGGCTGTGTTGTCGTTCAGCTTTCAAAAAATTAAAATGTATTAGTTACTCAGGTACGAATTCAGAAAAAAGAAAGAAAAAAAAAAGAGAGGAAGGAGTTGAAAATGCTTTCATTTATGTTTTTAAAGCTGCTGTCACGTGACTGTAGTGTATTTTAGCAAACTTCCCAGGCCAGTAAATTTTGATGTATCGGAAAATTTAGTTTAATAGTGGGGCACAGTGAATTTTGGTGCATCGATAGTAGTTTAGTTGGGCATGTGATAATTGAAAAGCAGTGTTATTATGTGATGTCGTGGGTGATAAAATAATAGTAAACATTTCTCTCTAGCCCTTTACAGCATTGAGTTATTTTTTTTTTTTTTTTTTATGAGTGAAGATAAATTACGGGATGATTTATATTGGGATTTTGGGAAACATATTATAAGTGTGATGAAATTGGAAACCGAAAGTGCTGTTTACATTCTTGGAGTGTTGAGTGTCGAAATTGAGATGGTAGGAGTTGTTAATTGAGGACCAGTATTTTACATGCTCCAGATGAGTGTTGGTCTCCCATTGGAAAGGGGGTGATCTTAGGGCAAGCAGGAAACTTCTGTCCTAGGGCAGAGGGCCTCTGAGTAGGGAATTTTCACCAGGATGCGATATGTGCAAAATAGAAGTTAAAGTATTTTTTTGTTCTCAAGTTTAGTATTTCACAAAAAAGAATGAACATCATGTGTTGAGAAGACACACTTTTTGCTCACCAGTTCCAGTATTAATTGTTCTTTTCTTTGGCCTAAATTTTCTAGTTTTTACAAAAAGGTTAAAAGTCTAAATTGTAATTCTTTTAATTTTCAATATATGGTGAAAAAATATTTAGTGAGTTATGTAAATGGTCAGTGTTATTGTCTGGAAGTGGGACCTGCGCATTGCCATGGTACAGAGGAATTTCCTTGCTAGTGATTTTTCCTGGGATGTATGTGGATATAGAGATAAGTGAATTTTCCTGGGATATATGTGGACATAGAGATAAGTGAATTTTCCTGGGATATATGTGGATATAGTGATTTTGGATTTCTTGGGATATAGAGAGATAAGTGATTTTTTCCTGGGATGTATGTGGATATAGAGATTAAGTGAATTTTCCTGGGATATATGTGGAGAGAGATAAGTGGATTTTCCTGGGATATAGTGTGGATATTGTGATTTAGGATTTCTTGGGATATATAGAGAGATAAGTGATTTTTTTCCTGGGATATAGTTGTGTTAGTTCTTGGGCCGGATGTGCCTGGAGTATTTAGGGTTGAAGTACGACAGGCTCTTGCAGGCGTGGTTGATCAAGGTGGGATCATGCATTGGTTCGAATAAGGGGGAGATCCCTGGAGGACGTGGTTTTTGGGGGAAAACTTGTCTTCAAACCCCCCAGTAGTTTCTGCTGCTCACGGAGATATGTACTGCCGGCGAGGGCTTCGGTCGGGCGTTGCTTCAATAATGTGGCGAGATCATGTTAGACAAAATCCTGTACCTGATGATGATGTGTCACACTTGAGGATTTTTCCTTCTCCTTTGCCTGTGGGCTGAACCTGGATTCATGACCCAATTTCACGCCTTCAGCCTGACTGGTATTTTCTTCCTGTGTTGGTTCTCAAAAACCCAGGGTAGTGTCTGAACTGAGAGTATTTGCTCTCACCGCTACCTCAGTAATTCACTGCAGGTGTTAAATTTAAGTTTGTTTGGTGATTTAAAGTATCTAAATTTATTTGTTTATGATTTGCTGTAGTGCTAGGGATGTAAATTCTAAAATTTCTGGGTTGTTGGTGTTAGTGAACTTGATATTTTAGTTTGGAAATTTGAAGTTAATTGGTATTTTGTGCTTTTGTTTACAGTATAGAGTTATTAAGTATCTTGAGCTATTATGTGAAGTGCAGAGTGAGGTGATTTTTATGAGCAAGCTAGTGCAAGAAGATTGTTTGAATTTCTTTGAAATTATATGGTGATGTTATGAATAGTGATAATTTTTAAGATTAGTTAGTGAGGTTCTCTTTTATAAGTGAAGTAGGTTCGTTCAGGGTAGTTCTATAGGCTATGTAATGTTTTACATAATGCTTGTGCCTAGTGTGAAATTTTGTTTTGAGGATATACTACTTGGCTATTTACTTGCTACTGATAGTAGATTTGTTAAAGTATAATTTGTATTCTTAAAATAACTGTAAATTTAAATTGAAGTCTTCGAAGCTGGTCTGGGAGATTGCAAAGTATTTGTTAAGATTGTTTAGGTGCAGTAAATTTAAATCAATAAGTGTAAAATTGTAAATTTGTCATTGAGCTAACTAGGTGAGAGAGAAGAGAGGTCAGTTTCAAAAAGAACAGAACTTGTCCACCTTGTGGAATTAAAAATAATCCAGTATCTTTTTTTTTGTGTAAGCTATGTGAATCGTAGTATAATTTTGGATGCATAAAGTCAATGCCTAGTGTTCAAACCAACTGTGTTGAAATATGTCAAGTTGTGTTGTTCATAAGGCCAGTGGCCAAAGAGAAATAGAAAAGAAATTGAGATTCTGTTATTATACTGCTGTGTTTAAGCAAACAACAAAAAAGGAAATTCCATCTGATTGTCCACTAAATTATTTTGTTAAGTTTTTAAAGAAAAATAATAAATACAGGCAGTAGCCTTTCAAAAAAAAAAAAGTCCAAAATAAGGGTGCAGTGTGAAAAATTTTGTGTGCTGTTGTCTTCCATGACTTGGTCCCATGTACCCCACCTTAGCTTGACTAAGGCTATCGATCCGAATCCTGGTATTATAAGGTATTTCATAACTGCAATTTTTGTCCTATCCTTTTTAAATTGACTCTCACTGCCTCCACAAGTTGTTATTGAACGAGTACATTTTATCCTATGACTTATAGTGGCACCTTTTCATACACATGCAACAATATTCACTTATTTTTGCACTTTCAGGTGACTCGAACTCTGCGTGAACACAAAACAAAGCAAACTTTCCAATAACTTCTTGTGGAATGTAAATTTTCAGATGCATTTTTGTTTAGGATGTTCATGGCCTTCTAACACATAGAAAATATTTTTGTTTCGAAATGCATCCACCCATCTCCCAAATTCTAAATTTTCTATAATTTCCATATCAATTTCCATACCAGCATAAATATAGTCGCTTTTGATAAATAACTTCAACCTTCAAAAATTTTTTCACCATAACATTTGGTGCCGTGACCATAGGATACATGCCTTGTCATGGAATTCAACCTGTACTGCACAGTAGTTACGAAAAATCTTGAGCATGGGTTTCATATGTGAATTATTTTTTCGTAGCATAAGTTCTGGTAGTCTCTCTCTCTCAGTGACCAAAGTAGCGAAAGTGCATATTTTTTGATTTCAGCTGAATTTATGTGTATAAGTATTATAATATTTCAGTAGCAGGTGTTAGTAATATTTGAGTAAATTTGGGGCTTAACATGAAAGCCAGTTAGGGCTTGACACATAGAAAAAATTTTTTTGTGTTGGTGTAATATTTTCAATGACATATATGAGTAATTTCAGTAATTTTGTGCGTGACATACAAATAATTTTGTTCGGTGCCTGACACACATACAATTTTGGTTTTGGGTGTTTACCTACATGAGTTTTCACACAAATAATTTCTCAAGCGTGCCTGCATAATGTATAATTTGGCATTTCGAACATAACTAATGCTAATTAATAGTTTGCAGTGTGTCACATATATATATGCAATTTCACACTTTTCCAAATATTGAACTTCTAGGTGTATTTTTCATGTGTTGCAAAATTTTTTTTACCTCTACAGTCCGAGTGTTGAATTAAGTGTATTTTTAAGGTATTGCATTCACGCAATTTATCATATTCTGTTGAACTAAGCTGAAGAAAGTGTACTTGTACAGTAATGTTGTCATTCGAAAATGCCTGTTGTTGGTGATGTCAAATTGGTGAAAGCATAATGCAAAATTGTAAGAGGCGCAACTTCTCTTCTCTCCTCACGCTGGTTAATTTAGTGCCCAGGTGCACTGGTTAGTTATTTTAAGTTAGGTTGTTTACTATTGGAGTGCAGTGTAGGTTTAGTGTTGGGTAGGATTAGTATTACTGTAGTAATAGCCAGTGAGTTAGGAATTTAATAATCAGTTAAATTTCTTTTAATTTAATTTTTCTCAGTTTAGTTAAAAGGTTAGTATTTGAGCCGATGCAGAATTTTTTTTCTCTTCGTTCCGTGAAATATTTTTGTCTTGTAAAAATTCTTTTACCTCTGTAATTAAGGTCAGGTGATAAGTAGCTTCGCTTCGGAACATTTGTTTTCAGTGGTAGCCATGTTGGAACGGAAGTCAGCTCACCGGAGGCAGGTGGCGCTGCAGGTTTGTTTACATTCATCGGTTTGTTGACATGGTCGGAGCACGTGTGTGTTGAGTAGTAGGTAGAAGCGAATTTTCTGAGATTTTATTTTATGTTTCGACTCGCTTTGCTCGTCTTTTTCGTAGGGGGAATGTATTTGTCATGGCGAAAATTTTAACCTCTGGTGAATTTCAGAGAGAGCCGCCCCGGTGGCGCAGTGGTCTAAGCTGATGGCCTTTGATCATTCGTCCGAAGGGGTCCGGGTTCGAATCCCGGTAAGGCATGGATGTTGTGTTTGTCTTTCGGCACTGGCTCTCCCTCTTTCCCTGGAACCAGTGACCCTAAATTAGGGACGGGCAACTGCTTATAGCCCATTGAGTTGCTCACGGTGGTCGTTAAACCTCCAAAAAAAAAAAAAAAATTCAGAGAGACCTGATCAATCTTTCTGTTGGTTTATCAGAGATTAATTAATGCAAAAATTTTCTCCCATGACATACGTTAGAAGAAAATTCCCGGGTTGAAAGGCAGGGGAATTCGTGCAAAAAATTCGCTTGTCTTAATCACAACCAGGAAGACAAAATT